>JAUPFV010000004.1:290184779-291466972 GCA_036936605.1 Limnanthes douglasii subsp. nivea
TCTTGAATTGCTCCAGATGATTGTCCGGATCAGTACTACCATCATACTTCTCCATCTTGGTGCTGTCAAACCTCTTGGGGAGGTTTCCGGACAGGATTTTAGAAGACAGTGGAGACTGCCTCCAATTCCTTCTACGACTGAACACGGTATCCTCATTAGGAGTTGCAAAGATACCTGGCTCATCATGGAAGGCAAAAGGATCCATCAGCATCCGGTCTACATGCCTCCGGTTGTGAGATGACCCTTTTCCAATATGCCTCTTCATTCTTCCATGGTGATCTCTTTTTCTGGAATACTTTTTAACTTGCTTTTGTTTTTTCTTGGTTCGTCCCTCATCACTGCTAGAGGACAAGGACTTTTCATTTCCCTCACTGTCCGAAGAGCTGTCCGAAGACTCTGAACTCGAGTCAGAACTCTCCACAGGCTTGGACCGGTGAGATTTTTTAGAGCTGGCATGCGTCTTCTTAGTGCTCACATGAGTTTTGGAAACCTCATGCTCTCTTGGGTTATCGGTGTGGTGAGCAGCTGATGCCTTGGATTTCTCTTTCACGCCCATCTTGGCTTTTTCAGCCCTCAGAGCTTCTATCTCAAGTTTTAACCTGTCGCGCTCTTGGACAGTATACTCATCGTTCTCTTCCACCACTTCGAGCAAAGCTGGTGGAAGCTCTGGATTATCCGGATTCATTCGGACAGAATTTCTTTACTTGGTTTCGAATACTTGATTCAGGCACCGTCGCCTCCCACTGTGGTCGCCAATTTGGTGAGGATAAAAGTAGCCTGAGGGTAGGCTGGTAATTTCAAGCGGAGTTTTAAGGCGGTGTGAGGGTGTTCAAGGGTGTTTCAAAGTGCTTTTAATGTGGAGAGAGAATTAAGCAGCTTGGCAGCAGTTAATTTTCATTACCAGAAGTTAATGCTGGTGGTTGAGTATTTATAGCAGGTTATTTGGGCCCTTATGGGCTTTCGGGTCAAGTTTAATGGACCCGGGTCATGTTTAAAGACCCATGAGTTCTAAGCAGGAGGACAGGCAGCTTAGTCAAGAAGTGATTAAGTTTTTTTTTAGTACTTTAGTCATAGTTCGAACTGCCTTAGGTTCACAGTGTTCGAAGTCACCTGTCCGGTTTAAATATCCTGTCCGGTTTAAATATCCTGTCCGGTTTACGGAGAGATTTACATTGGGCTGCCCTTCCGGGGAGCACTTCAAATTCGGACTCATCAGTGCCGAATGGATTCTTTAGTTTTAGGTGCATATTAATTAAATTTCAACATTTAAAGTAAGATGCCGAATGGGTTCTCTTGATATGAAAAGTTGGTAAGATATCAAATGTAAAGTAAGATTATAATTTACATTAATTACAACAAATGGATTTCAACATAAATTCACACATAGAGAATTAAGTTTTAGTTTGAAGGGGTACTCTCATTCTTTCTTCTTAAAACAGAGTATGCAAATTTTGCGATACTCTACTTTCATAAGAATAATATATATATATATATATTAATAGGTAAAAGTAGAATTAAAAATAAATGAACACCACGGACACAAGAACCATTTAACTATGGTGACACACGTGGCAGAACCAGAAAGATTTTCAATAGTTAAAAAACCTTCGTCCGTAATTTTTTAGTCGAAAGACTAAATGCAGAAAACGTGATAGTTTAAGGACTAGACAGCCATTTAAACCATTTAGATTAGATAGTTTATATTTTAATATATATTATACGAAGAACAATATCACACATTTCATCTGGTTTGACTAGTTTCATCGCCTTCTAGTCTATTGTTTTGTCGAAGATCGGTAAGAAGTCTTGCATTTGTTTTTGTTCGATTCAGCCTAATTCGACCTCTGCAATAAGTTTTATATAAATTTGAAATCCTTTTTTATATCAAAGAACATTGATTTGCGATGAAAACTACCCAAAAAAATCCAAACTCGATTCAATTTCAATGCTTCTCGTAGAAAAAATAATTTTGTATTCGTTTAATAAACTTGTTTATACAATTAATGTCGCTAATGTACAAGATGAGATAGTTCAACAAAATCTGCTCTCCATAAGTTTTACAAACTCGTTAAAATCAATCCTCCCATCTCCATTCTCATCAAACTTTTGTATCATTTTCTTACAACTCTCGACTTTAAATCCTTCTTCCAAACCCAAAACACATAAAACTCTGTGTAACTCCTCTGCATCAACAAACCCATCTCTATTTTCATCAAACACATTAAAAGCTTCTCTCACTTCCTCAACACTTGGCTCTTCTTTATCAAACATCATCGAAGCTTCACCAAAACTCAAATTTTCTTCGACTCTTTCACTCTCTTGATTGCAAAAGAGTCCAAGATTCTTCATTAATATATCCACGTCTTCTGCCAAAAGGGTTTCTTCATCTTGTTTTACTTCTACGGAAGGTTTCTTGGCTAAGAAGTTTAGATCTAGGGTTTGTTTTTCGTTTTTAGTGTTTAGGGTTTGAAACATAAGATGTTTGCGGAGGAAAGAATAAAAGTTTAAGAAAAGAATTTGAAACCTTTGGAACAAAAAGAAGTCCATAGAAACAGCAGTTGATTGCTTAGCCATAAATAGTGTAAAGTTCTTGAAAACTTTTGTAGTTTTAATGTTTTTCTAGTGAGGATGTGTTGATTGAATATATATATATATATACATGAAGCTTTTGATTTTTTGATAGGTGCTTAGGTAAGAGGAATGTGCTTCGAAAAAGAAAGGAGAGTAGGAAGTATTTGGTCAAGACTTATAGCTAGAAGGAAGTTTCTTAGTGAGATAGTTAAAGATATACCCTTCAACTCAAATTATGTTTCTAATCAGCTCCACAATTTTGCACTAATTGCAATTTTGACATTCATAGTAGTTGAAAATACGTGTAAGAAATGTTTATCGTGTGCTCTTTGTGTATGGTACAATTTATATCATAAATCAGAGTCACACAAACAAGAAGACATTATCTTATTAATATGTTGCATAGAGTTGGTACCGAAAGAACCGTTCAAAAAAAATTGGATTGGTAAAGTACGGAAAGAACAGTTCAAAAGTAGTTTACAGAAAATTTAATGTTGGATCGGTCAAAGTTTTATGTTTCCGTTCCTCCGAGTTAATTGGCATTGGATCGGTCACAGTTTTATGTTTCCGTTCTTCCGAGTTAATTGGCATGCATATTTTTATATTTATATATATAAAAAAAATAGTAAACATACAAGATAGTATTTAACGTGGTCTAGATTGGAAAAAAAATCATATGTTAACGAATAACAAACATTTTTATAAACAAGTAGGTTACAAAAGATTTTTTAAACACAAAAAATTAAATCAGTATCTGTATATTTGATTCACATAACTCTATTTTTAGTGTTTATCTCTCACCTCACTTATCTTTAAAAAGGACCTACAACTATTTTACTCTTTGAATAAATATGTTGCTCGCTGATTGCACCGCCACAGTCAAGTCATGAGTTAGATAGCAATACCTTCTCTTATCTAGAGAATCATAATTCTTTCATTAGACGCTCCTAATTCAAAACTTGTTAATCAAATGTTGAAATAACTTATAATCCATTAATATAGGAAACCTCATAAATGACAAATCCTAATTGATATAGAAGATAATATAAAAAAAATTAATTAATTTTAAGAAGACCAAACTACGAGACCCAATTAATATAGGTATCCTAACAAATTGAGAAATATGTTTCGGTTCAGCTGTGTTGTTACGGTCCAGCTCGCTTGGGGTAAGGTGGTGCTTCATATCATCCCGCTTCCGACCAGTCTCGCATCGGCTCAATAAATATTTCATTTGACACGATGATAACTAGTATTCGACAGTTTCTCTCAACCCTTACGATCAACACACGTCTTTACAACTATGTAACGACTCAAACTTCAGCGAGTTTCAAAAGTTCTTGCCTAATACATATCACAACAGATCCAACTATGTTCATGTAGTCCTACGGTAATACCTCTACTGACGAGTTACTTCTAGCACACACCTAACAATTCTCCACCTAGGCTTATGGTAACTCTTGCACATAATGTTCTACTCTTTAGGGACTAGCTTACCAACATCCCATATTTGCACCAGCCTCATGCAGTTTGTGAGCTTTTAAATCAGCAATACATTGGTTAGAACATCTGAACGATTTTTCTCACAAACAATCTTAGCCATTTCACTTGCTTTTTCTCCACTACATCGAATGAAATACAACTGAATATTTACATGTTTAATTCGTTCATGGAACTTCAAATTTGTTATCATATGAAAATCTCTAGTGTGATCACAAAATAAAACCACTTATTGCTCCACATTAGCGAGTTCCCTAAACAATACTTACAGTCAAATAACTTCCATCATAGCTTATGTAGCAGCCATATACTTGGATGTGGTTAATGACAATGCAACGATCTTCTATTTACAAGACTTCCAACTTACCATTCTTCTAAGTATTATAAACAGATAACTCAAAGTATATTTCCTCGTGGCTATGCAGTCTGCATAATTAGAGTCTACAAACTCCTTCAATAATATATCACTTGTTTCATTTTGATTGTAACACTACCCTATAACAATAAAACCCTTCAAGTATCTCATGAGCCACTTGAGTGCATGCCAATGCGGGTTTCCTAGATTTGACATGAATCTGCTCAAAACACTTATGACATAGAGAAGATCAGGTCTCGTGCGAATCATAGCATACATAATGCTACCAATAACATTGTCATAAAGTATCACATGCATACATTTCTTATCTGATTCTTTGGTTGGTGCTTGAGTGACATTGAGTTTGAATTGGAAACTAATGAGAGTTCGAATCGATTATGCTTCAAACATCGAGAACTTCCTTAGGATCTTCTGTATATATTCTTGTTGAGATAATATTAGATACTCATTCGGCCTATTCTTCTTGATATCAACACTAACTATCATCTTAGTCTCTCCTATATCGTTCATCTTAAACTCTCATTTCAGTTGAGTATTTATCGTTTTAATATTCCTACTGTTTATTCCAACTATTAGTGTATCATCCACATACAACACCAATAAGACTTTTCTTTCCATGGGTTTCTCCGAATACATATATTGTAGCAGCTACGTATATAATTAATGAATCTCATAAAATAATCAAATTGTATATTCCACTACCTTAGTGATTGTTTTAGTTAGGTATATGCATATAGGTACGGAACCAAAAAACTGAACCGAACTAAAAAATGGATTCGGTTTGGTTATAGGTACTTATTAATACCCAAATGGTTTCGTAACTAAAATATCAACTTGTTCCCAGTTTGGTTCGGTTTGGAACCGAAAACTAAAATCTACCCCAAAAGAACCAAAGGTAAACATAAGCTCACTTTAGAAAAACCTATCATATATAAATCTCTAAAATGTTTAACACTAAATTGTTGCATTTACACCTATCTTACTCTCTCTCTCATTAATTTCTCTATTCTATGATCGGAACCATAGACCACAAAAATCCTAAAATATCAAATAATTACATTAAACCCTCAAATATTTCCTAGCTTTAGTTTCCTTCTCAGTGAACCGCTCAAACATTGTATTAGATGCACCCCTGCTTGATGTAGCCTAGAAAGTCCAAACAAAATCCTTGTTTATTTTATTTTATTTTATTTTATTTTATTCAAATGTCTTGTATATTTAAATCAAATCTAATTATATTAATATTTTATTTTATTTTATTTTAAAGTATTTATTTTATTTCCTTGTATTATAATTTAGGATTTTGAGAAACTATTATATAAAGCTTCATATGCCTTAAGTTATTTTAAGTTTTTGGAATAATATATTTTTATCTCCGAAAATTCCAGTCTTTGTTATCCTTAGATTAGGGCTTCATCATGTTACCCTTGAATTAAGGTTTTATCTATCGTTTTTTCTTCTTCTATTTCCATCGCGTTATTAGTGCTAGTATTTTCTCGTCTGGAAAAAATCGAACGACCACTTTAGTATGATGGTACTGGTATTTCTGCCAAAGTTCTCAAATCTATAGGAATCGATCTTAAATCTGCCCATGTGGGGGTAAAGAATATTATTGGAAGATGCAGTGGGTTTATGATGTTAAGATTATCTTTACACCTCGTGCTAAGTGTCTACAAGAGCTCTCACTGGATGAAGCACGAGACCTTGGTAAAATATTTTATCTTACGAAGTTTAATATTATAGAGGCCTTCTCATATAAAGAATGTTTTTATATTGCATGATGTTCTGTTGATTTGTGGTCTTGTAAAATTCGAACATTTGTATGTTTGGAATAAAACTTCATGCTGTTTTTCGTTTAATAAATTTATCGGACATATTATTTGGTTTACTTGATATTTAAAAGACCCGTTAATTTGTAATTTTACTTTTTACGACTTCTTTCATTTTTTGAAATCACTAACCTTAAATATATCATTCAATATAATTTTTATGTTTTCTGGGCAAATTAGATCTTAAAACGGAAGGAAACCACAAATCTAGCTCAACGTATAGCCAACAGTGATGTTCCTGAAACAACATAGGAAAAGAAGGTAATCATACATTTCTTTTAGCTAATGATTGAGAATTAGTTCAATGTTTTACTGAAATTTAGATTATTCAATAATAGGTAGGTATTTGTTGAAGTTTACTTAGAATCCATGAAGGAAAAATGGAGCATGGTCCAACGCTGGTAGCTTCACATTAAATTTTAACTGTAATACGGACATGAGATGATATTTACTCCTCTAGTTTCTTTTTTTTATACTCAACGAGTGCGCACGTGGTAAATATTTAGTCTGCAATAGTCTGCAAATCAACGCCAGAAGATAAACCGTACAAGATGACAGGTTCAGCGAAGAAAGTGTTTGCAGAGAGATTCAAACTCACGACTTTTGATCACGAGCATACATTACTCAACCAACTCGGCTATCCCTTTCGGGACCTGTTTCTCTTATTTGTCCATTGCTGATATAGTTCTTTTACGTAATTATCTTAATGTAAATGTGTGTATAGTCCTCGAGTTTCTCTTTTCTTATTTTTTAAAGTTTTTTAGATATCATTAGTTTCTCTCATTTTTTTGATACTGCTATAGTTTTTTTATTTAGTGTTATTATACAATAATGAGTTTGGCAGGTGGGTATAAAAAAAATTAGCGGGTTACCTACTTGCACTTTAAGAAGACTTATCTCAATGACGTTTTTGGTGATATTTGCAGCACATCATAATTTTAGGATATATGAGAATGGAAATTAATAGAGGGCATTCATTTTGGTTTTGTTCAATATTTTGATGAGTGGTTTTGTTTGAATTATATGAAATTGGGTATCTATTTATGTTTTAAGTTCAGCATTTTAATTATTTTATTTTATATTAATTATATTTTCTGGTTTTTTTTCAAATCATGTATTTTTTGTTACAAAGTAACCATTTGGAACCAAACCCGATTAGAACCAAATATTTTTGGTTCTTGTTAGTTTTCATGTTAAATACCTATACGAGACCAAAATGAGAAGAACCGAACAGAATTTTAATCATTTCCTAAATGGATACCAGTTTTGAAGAACCAGAAAAATCAAACCAAACTGAATCGAAGAATCAGACGTTTATGCCTAGCTTTAGCCCATATATGGATCTTTTCAACAAACACACATAACCCTCATTCCCTTCTTCAAACACCTTTGGTTGACACATGTAAATTATCTATTTTAGATCAGCATATGAGAAGGAGATTGATGAGTTGATAGTTAGTCCGAGGAGGATTTTGTGATAGAGAAATTCTTTGGGGTCAAACTTAGAGAGAGAAAGTGTTAGAGTAGTAGAGAGAGAAAGTGTTACTATTCATCTCGAAATTCGTGAAGCGTGTGAGGTCCTTTTATAGTACAATTGTGGACCCCACACGCTTTAATTCGGGTTAATTACATCTTTTGGTCCCTACTCTAAAATTCTTTCCTATTCTGGCTACATCTTTACAATTAATGCGCTTTGACCCATATACGCCTAATTCTATACATTTTGGCCCTTATACGTTTATTTCTATGCACTTTGGCCCTTATACATTTATTTCTATGCACTTTGGCCCTTATACATTTATTCTCCTTATCAGTAGCCCCCCAGTCTTAGTAAAAAATTGTTTTGCTAAGACTGATCAATTCTTCTATCCAGCCAAAACCTCTTCGAACTTCGCAAGTCCCTTAGGTATAAAAGCCGCTTCCTCAAAAGATCGTCTCTTCGAAAATCATAAGTCCCTCAAGTCTAAAAATTACTTCCTCGAAAGGCTGTCTCTGCGAAAATTACAAGTCCCTCAGGCGTAAAAAATCGCTTCCTCGAAAGACTGTCTCTTCGAAAATCATAAGTCCCTCAAGCCTAAAAATTGCTTCCTCGAAAGACTGTCTCTTCGAAAATCATAATAAGACCCCTCCGAGTTTCTGCTGTACCAAGTAGCCCCCCAATCCTTGCAACATTTTGAGCAAAATGATCGTCGGGAAATTATTTACTTAGGCGAAAAATGATGCTAGGATTGATGATGTCACTGCACAAATACCATCGTCAGCATTCTTTTGGAGAAACGGTACGCATTCTTTTGTCAGAAAACTCTTCCACTTCCCATGACAACCTCTGACACGAGACTCTTCATCTTCTACTACGCATTCTTTTGTCAGAAAACTCTTCCACTTCCCATGACAACCTCTGACACGAGACTCTTCATCTTCTACTTTAGCTAGGCTGTCATACATTGCTCACCTATAAGGACCATCATACCCCTAGGCAAACAACACAAAAATGTCCCCGGGCTCCTGTCACCAAACAAGCCCATTAATCTTCTATAAATACCAACCTCTTTCTTCATTAATGTAACTTCTGTTCAATCATTTCTAGAGAGATAAAGCTGGCGCATAAAGCTCGTCGAATTCCTGATTGGCTGTTGATTAGTAAACGGTTCGAGGAGAGGGTTGCCGCTGGTGAAGACGTAAGGCCGCATCCCCCGCCATTGACTACAACATTCTTCGGTCCTTGGCCTCCTTCGGACAATTCGACTGCCATTATTCCTCGTGAGGTAGCTCGTCAAAGCTTACTCAACGAAAACAACCCTCCGAAAGAAATGGGGAAAGAAAAGTCTCACAAGCACTCGTCAGGTTCGAAGAGGAAAAAGTCTCACAGAGATAGAAAAAATTCTCACGAACGAAAACGGGCTAGAGGGGCTTCCCTAACCATTCGAGAGCCCACTGTTTCAACTAATGTTGAATACCACCCCCAAAAATCTCCAGGCCCGCGAAGGATTTCGAGTAGTCCTCCTCGGAACGCAGTTAGCCCTCCTCGAAAACAAAATTTGGAGCAGAATGTCGAAAATCCTCCTCGAAACTCAGTTAGTCCTCCTCGAAGGCAAAATTTGGAACACAACGTCGAAAGTCCTCCTCGAAGGCAAAGGCTAGAACGCAACACTGGAAGTCCTCAAAGTCAAAACCTAGAAGACAATACTGAAAGTCCTCCTCGAAGGCAAAACTTAGATCAAAGTACTGAAAATCTTAGTCGAGGGCAAAACCTAGAAGACAATACTGAAAGTCCTCCTCGAAAGCAAGGAACAGAAGCTTCTAGTCTGCCCTCCACACCATCCATGACCATCCATGGGACTCAGTTCTCTCCTTCAAGAACACTTATCACCGAAGAGGATATGCGGATTAGGCATGAGGAATCGTTAGACCCCATAGTTATGAAACCTTTCAACAAGTTCCTTGGCCGGAAAAAACCCATTACCTCCGTGTCAACCCCTGCGACTGGTGGTACTTCCTCTTCGGCCATATCCGAGGAACAAGCTCGCCGGATTGCACCAAAATTAAAGGGAGATGTGACTTTGCCCTTGGAGTTAGACAACATCGTCGGAAATAATATCAGAGGTATCGAGAACAAACATATGGTAGCCCTGGCCAACATCAAGTACAAGTACTTTTCTGAGGATGAAGAGACAATGCTTAGGGCTCGATGGGGCATTCCTTCTTATATTGATATCAGGTTTCCCTCCGAAGGAGAGACGCCCTTGTCTGTGAGGGATCACGAAGTGGTGGTCTACACATAAATCATGAACTGGGGGCTAAGGTATCCCTTAGACCCCTTCTTTATTGAATACCTTGCCAAAATAGATCTCTGTCCCTCACAAGTTGGGCCCAACATGTGGTTCACATTGATGGCTTGCATAATGGCCTCAAGGCTTTCAGGCCAAGAGTTTTTGCTGGAACAAATAATCGGTCTAGCTGGCCTTGCTCGGAACCCTTACTTCCCCTTCTACTCAATGACATTCAACCGGGGGCAAAAGGTGTTAAAGGACCTCTTGGAAGCAGACAAAAAATGGAGGCAACAGTTCCTTTTTTTCTCTGGATGTTGGGAGACCGGTTCCCAAGCCACCCCTTCGAATCCACATAAACTTTCCCTGAAATGGACCATGAAATGTAAGTGCTCTTCGAATCGTTAGACGCCCTCGAATGTTTAATTATTCTGTACATTTTTCTAAGTTAATTACTTCTTCGAATCTTATAGTTGCCTCGAAGAATTAACACCCTCGAAGACACATACGTCTTCGAACAGCATATTTATTATAACTATTTTTCTCCTTTATTATTTGATTCAGCTATGACCGGAGTATCCAAACCGTACTCCGACTACGTCGAAGGAGCTACCACTGTTTTCAGTAACCTTCGCTTGTGGGCAAAAGAACAGTGGGATAATCGTTTTCGTCGTTGCTTCGTCGATGAGAACTTGGCCAGAAGTCGACTCTGGAGACTTAACCCTCTAGATCGTATAAGTATGAGGGCTCTAATGACTCCGCCTTCTGAGCGGGAAGTGTTAGAACGATGTAGCAAGCCGGATGTGACCATCTATCTGCCCAAACGCTCTCGTTCACAAAGTCATTTGGGTGACCCTCCAGAAGAAGAGGCTGTACCACCTCAATCAACAAACCCCAAACCACTTGCCAAGGCTAACAAACCACGTTCTTCGAGGGACATAGGGACCCCGAATTCTAGCAACGTTCAAGAAACAGATGGAGCCCCTCGAAAAGATGGAACCCTTCGAACAAATGTGGCCCCTCGGACAGATGGAGCCCCCCGAACAAACACTGGTGTGACGATAAATACCACTCCGTTACCCCCTGCTGCTATCCTTTCAACAAAGAAGGACAACAAGATCAAAGACTTAAAAGGAAAAGGCATCCTTCTTGAGCCCATAGAAGAGCGATCTGAGGGAGGAGAAACTCCTGACAATGATGGATGGACTGATGTCAACAGAGAAGGCCAAGATGGAGCAGTTGATGCCGAAAACAGGGGTGGCCTATCACCCAAGGAAGCCTCCTATCAAACTTTGCACTCTCCTCTAACTGAGGCGTCTCAACCAGCCTCATTCGAAGGCAGTCCAAGGCTGGCTCCTATCCCTGCCCCTCGAACAAATACTCCCTTACTCGTTCACCCTGACGTGGCCTGTGGCAATTTCTCTGAGTTCGATTCTGCAGATCTAGGGTCTCCTTCGAGCTCCTTCGAGGTTCCCTTAGACGATGATTTTTCAATGAGTCTGCGAAGGCTGCTTCATACATCAGTGAATCGAGGAAAGAAATTGCTCCATCTCGAGAAGCGCAAGAATCATTATAAATTCAAAGCATCAGTTGCTGCCGCTAAGCTCGAAGAAGCCAGGAAGGAGCATGCAGTTGTCGAAGGCCAAGCTGATGCCTTGTATGAACGTCTCTCTGCGGCTGAGCATTAT
The DNA here is from genome assembly GCA_036936605.1 of Limnanthes douglasii subsp. nivea. NCBI lineage: Eukaryota > Viridiplantae > Streptophyta > Magnoliopsida > Brassicales > Limnanthaceae > Limnanthes > Limnanthes douglasii. The sequence continues at coordinate 290,196,508 of JAUPFV010000004.1, forward strand.
ATCACAATAATAGAACAATGTTGCCAGGAGGAGAGAGACTTATACAAGAAAAAGACTACCGCCCAAGAACGGCTAATTGCTGAATATAAAGCAGGGCACCGCAAGGCATGCGATGCATTCGAACAATGCAGTGAGGGTTTTAAAAATGTAGTCGAGGAGCGCGACAGTTTGAAGAGAAAAATTAGAAGTTTCCCAGTGGAGATCGAAGAGGCAAAAGAGAAAGGTGCAGATGCTTATGCTGCCACATGTTCGAAGACTTTACCAGCCCGAGACGCTACCACTCGAGCTGGCCTATTGACCCAAATATACACTGAGCACCCTGAGTATGAACTGGGTCATTTCTGGAAGCTTGTCCCCCCAGAACTTCGTCCACCCCAAATAGTTGTCAGTGAGAGTGAAGACTCAGAAACTGAGGGGAGTGATAACTCAAAGGACGCCGATTAAATGACAAGGTCGTAGATGGTTTTTTGTATGGCCTAAAAGGCCTTTATTTCTTTTTTGTAATGGTTGGAAGCTGTTGTGCTTTTCCAACAAGTATTGTTCTTTTTGTGTGGCCGAATAGGCCGTAATTCCACAATGTATTGTTCTTCGAATTTTTCATGATGTGAGCCCTTCGAACAATGTTCATTTGGACCAACTTAAAGTAGAAATTTGTTATGTTTTTGACAGACTGAAATATTTACCTGTTCTTCGAATTTTTGCACTGAGAAAGATTCAACAGAGGCTATCCTTATAGTAACGCCTTCGAACTTCAACCCGCCGGGTCATCGAAGAATTGTTACTTAGGCAGATGCATCCAGTTTTATGTTTATACCTGAGCCTTCGAATTCCACCTTATATGTCCTTCGAACATGGCCCTTCGAATAATAATTACAAAATATATGCACCAAGTTTTACACTTGGCCTTAAGCCTTCGAATGTTGACTTAAGTGGCCTTCGAAATGTAGCCCTTCGAATAATAATTATCAATATATGCGCCAAGTTTTACACTTGGCCTTAAGAATATTTTGAATCCCAACTCATTGTGGCACACCGCCATGTGACCCTAAGCATAGTTTTAAAGTCCCAAATCATCGTGGCACATCGTCATGTGACCCGAAGAATAGTTTGAAAGTCCCAAATCATCGTGTGAGGGACATGTTTCTATGACCCAAAAAATAGTGTGAGGGACAACAATTCGAGGCACATGTTACTGTGACCCAAAAAATAGTGTGAGGGACAACAATTCGAGGCACATGTTACTGTGACCCAAAAAATAGTGTGAGGGACAACAATTCGAGGCACATGTTACTGTGACCCAAAAAATAGTGTGAGGGACAACAATTCGAGGCACATGTTACTGTGACCCAAAAAATAGTGTGGGGGATAACAATTCGAGGCACATGTTACTGTGACCCAAAAAATAGTGTGAGGGACAACAATTCGAGGCACATGTTACTGTGACCCAAAAAATAGAATTAAAGGCAAAGAAACTTTGTATTGATGGGATCACCGGACCACCTCATTAAAACCTTCCTGTGCCTAGCAGGGTAGGAAAGAGTGTGTCCTCACCAAAATTTTTCCCGAAGGATACACTGAAAAGGGAACAGAAATACAATATTTGCTCCTAGCTCTGCTAATCGAGATACAGCTTTAAATGCTCAATATTCCAAGGTAGACGAAGATGTCGCCCATCTTTATCCTTCAACCGATAAGTACCTGGTTTGATTTTTTCAGTGACCATGTATGGGCCTTCCCAATTGGGACCCAGCTTCCCCAAACTTTTGTCCTTGGTGTGCAAGAAGATTTTCCGTAGGACCTTGTCTCCCACCTGAAAATCTCTATGGTTAACTTTGGATACAAATCGGCTTCGCATAAGAGTTTGATAATGAAGGGAGGTCAATTGCGCCCGCTGCCTCTTTTCCTCCACCAGGTCTAACGCCAAAGCTCTATGCTCTTTATTGGCGTCTGAGTCATAAGTCGCTATACGGTGTGAGGGGAAGAGGAGCTCTGGTGGGACCACGGCGTCCATTCCATAAACTAAGGCAAAAGGGGACACAGCAGTAGCTGTTCGTGGAGTCGTTCGATAAGCCCATAGTACTTCTTGTAAATAGTCGGGCCATTTCCCCGCCTTGCCTTCTAAGTTCTTCTTTAGCCCGTCGAGGATGGTTCGATTGGTTACTTCCACCTGGCCATTTGCCTGAGGATGAAATGGCGCCGAGAAACATTGTCGTATACCCCTTGATACACAAAAACTCTGAAATTCTTTGTTATCAAACTGTGGTCCATTGTCCGTGGTAATCTGCAACGGCATACCAAAACGACAACAAATATTAGATAAAACAAACTTTATCACCTCCTTGGCTTTTGTTCCTGCAAGTGGCTCAGCTTCTACCCACTTAGAAAAATAATCAACAGCTACAATTATCGTCTGTCTGCCCCCAGAGGCCATAGGTAGAGGTCCAACCAAATCAATGCCCCATCTGTCAAAAGGAACCGCCTCTGGGACGCTTTCCATCAGTGCTCCTGGCTTGTGGATTATATTAGCGTACCGCTGGCACGTGTCACAACGTTTGACCAAATCTTTTGCATCGGTCGAAATAGTTGGCCAATAATATCCTGCCAAGAATACTCGGCGAATCAGAGCTTTATATCCACAATGAGCGGATCCTTCGCCATCGTGTAACTCGGAGAGGATAATTTGTGAGTCGGGTCCATTCAAGCACCTCAGCAATGGTCGACTCAGAGACTTCTTATACAACGATCCGTCCAACAAAATGTAACCGTGAGATTTGAATCTTACTTTTCTGGCTTCATATTTGTCGGCGGGCAAGATGTCATGAGCCAAAAAATCAATGATGACCGTTCTCCAATCAGGGGTAATCGCATGATTTTCCTCTGAGACATTCATCACATGGTCTTTAGAGATAGAGATCGATGGGCATGTCTGGGTCAAAACCCAAGGATAACCTTCTGTCCGAGAAGCAGAAGCAAGAGAATCCGGGATGGCATTCATTTCCCGTCGGACATGCTCGAACTTGACGCCTTCGAACTCCGACGCCAAATCTTTTATCAGTTTCAAGTACTGTACCAATGTTTCCTTCCTCGCCTCGGACTCCCCTGAAACCTGATTGATCACCAACTGAGAATCACTGACCAATTTTACCCGTCGAGCCCCGCATATTTGGGCCAAGCGTAGGCCGGCTAAAGCTGCTTCGTACTCAGCCTCATTATTAGTAGCTTTGAAAACAAAACGGATGGCTTGAAACATGGCAACCCCTTGCGGGGATATTAGCTGGACACCTGCCCCGCAACCTGAAATGTTCGACCCCCCATCCGTTCGAACTACCCATTCTTCCTCAGCAACTGTGTCAGGTTCTTCCTGTTCGTCCCTATCAGAGTGAAATTCAACCAAAAAATCCGCTAACACCTGTGCCTTTATTGCTGTGCGAGGTTCAAATGTTATATCAAAGTCTCCCAACTCAACGGACCACTTAGTCATTCTGCCAGAGACGTCAGGTCGCTGTAATAGACTTTTCAGAGGAAACGTCGTTCGGACCACTATTGGATGCGCTTGAAAATAAGGTCTCATCTTCCTCGCTGCTGTCACCAACGCCAAGGCCACCTTCTCCAAAGTAAGATACCGTTTTTCGGCATCCAGCAAACTCTTGCTGACATAATAAATTGGCCTCAATAGAGCGTCAGCTTCCCGGAGGAGCACGGAACTGACCGCACACGCAGATACCGCTACATAAACAATCAACGTCTCCCCCACCAATGGTTTAGATAAAATCTCCGGAGAGGTTAGATACTCCTGAATTTGACGAAACGCCGTCGAACATTCTTCGGTCCAGCAGAAATGCTTCGCATTTCGCAAAACTTTAAAGAATGGGGCACATTTGTCCGACGAGCGGGAAATGAATCGATTGAGGGCAGCCAACCGCCCTGTCAAGATTTGCACCTCCTTAATGTTTCGAGGAGGACTCATATTGATCAACGCTCTTAATTGCTCCGGGTCCGCTTCAATACCTTTCTCACTGATCATGTAGCCAAGAAATTTACCCGACCGCACTCCGAAAATACACTTTTCTGGATTGAGTTTTAAGTTGACCCTACGCAAATTGTGGAATGTCTCTGTGAGATCGGCAAAATGGTCGTCGTCTTTCTCACTTTTTACCAACATGTCGTCGATATAAGCTTCCATATTCCTCCCAATCTGCTCCTCGAAGGTCTTGTTAACCAGTCGCTGATAAGTTGCCCCCGCGTTTTTTAAACCGAATGGCATGACCTTGTAGCAGTATAGACCTCGCCCGGTAATAAAAGAAGTGCTCTCCTCATCATTAGCAGCCAAACGGATTTGATTGTATCCCGAGTAAGCATCCATGAAAGATAACAACCGATTTCCGGAGGTCGAGTCTACTAACTGATCAATGCGCGGGACAGGAAAAGGATCCTTAGGGCAAGCACGGTTTAGATCTGTGAAGTCGATGCACATCCTCCATTTGCCATTCTTCTTCCTTACCAACACCGGATTCGATGCCCATAGGGGATAATGCGACTCGCGAATATGACCAATACTTAAAAGTCGTTCGACCTCCAACAAGATCGCTGAGGCCTTTTCCGGGGAGACAGGCCTCCTTTTCTGAACTATTGGTCGAACATCTGATCGCAAGGCGAGCTTGTGACATATAATCTCCGTCGGCACCCCTGTGACATCCTGTGCACACCAAGCAAACATATCGAGCCTGTCAGATAAAAAATTAATCAACTTTCCTCTAAACTCGGGGGAGAGATGAACCCCTATTTTCAAAACTTTCCCAGTCATGAACTCGTGTGGCGAAGAGTCCTCCTCCGGGACCTGAAATCCGGGGGCCTCCCTCGGATCATCACAAGGAATGACCTCGGAGGTTGGCCCCTTTAATTGCTATGCTGAGTCTGAAGGCCCCCCTCGAACTCCCTTAGAAGACAAGGCGATTTGATAGCATTCTCGTGCCATTTTCTGGCTACTTCTGACCGTGCCAATATTGTTCCCGATAACATACTTCAGACACTGATGCACCGTGGAGATGACGCCGTGCATCCGTGATAACCAAGATCGACCTAGAATGGCATTATACGAGGTGGGAGCATCGACTACAATGAAAAGTACCTCCACTTCTTTTTTAAATGGTCCACGCCCCAACTCTACTATACATTGAAATTCTCCCACGACAACCGCGGTAGCTCCAGTAAAACCTACTATCGTTCTGTCAGATTTTCGGATAACCGGTGGGTCAGAAATGCGGCGATAAGTGCTCATAAACAAAATGTTCGCAGAGCTTCCTGTGTCAATAAGTATCTTTTGAATCTGATCCCCCGCGATGCCCGCTGCGATCACTACAGCGTCCTCATGGGGGCCTGCAATATTACGCATATCATCATCATCAAAACAAATAATAGGCGAAGGCGACCGATGCATTTGTGCGGAGACTCCAGCTTCGATCTGGGTGGTCAAATTCACCATGTGCCTTTTGCGTGAGCTGTTCGAATTTCCTGCAATAGTGTCTCCGCCAAAGATTGCTAAGGACTCAAAAAATGCACACAGACTATCCACTTTCCCCTTTGGGATTTCTTCTTCGACCAAATTCACATTGTTCCTCCCAGCTTTTGGGTCCAAATACTCTTGCTCGATGTCAAAATCGTCAACCCCTTCGGAAATCACCATGGTCGTGTCAGTATTCTTTGAGACAGCTTTTACCGCGGCATTCTTCTGGGAGTGCTTTTTGACATACTCTAGCAGCATTCCGTTTTCGATGAGAGACTGCACCTCCTTCTTAAGGGCTATACAATCTTTGGTGTCATGGCCCACATCCTCGTGATACTTGCAATATTTGTTAACGCTTCTGCTTTCCCTTGGTGTCTGTATGGGAAATGGTTTCCTAAACGTGACCGAAGATTTAGCTTTATCAAATATGGCAGCGACATTTTCCGTCAACTCCGCATAGTAGTCGGGTCGAGTCCACTTGTTCGACATATATCTTCCCCCCTGATTGTGGTTTGAGTGATTGCCATAATATTGCTGATTTGATTTTGGCCTTGGAGGATACTGACCCGCGCTTTTAGTCTGAACAGTCAACCGAGGGCCCTGGGTGCTTGACTCAGTCCTTTGGAACTGATTATGGTCCAATTGTTCTCCGGACCCTTTTTCTGAAGCTTGGGTTTCTTCTACCAGAATTCTCTTTTCAACTTGGTCCAGTAATGCCCCAAAAGTCATTGCTTGGCTTTCTGCCACTGTGTCTTTCAACAATCCGGGGAGCAATCCCATCCTAAACGCGGCTAGTGCCACCGAATCCTTGCAGTATTCCATGTCTGTCTTAGTCTTGACAAAACGATTGGTGTAGTTTTTGAGGCTCTCCCCCATTTTTTGTCGGCAGTAAATTATAGTGTCCCCGTTGGCCCGAAACTTCTTGCTACCCACGAAGTGTTGTCTAAAAATGCTCCAGAACATGTCAAAGTTTTTAATAGACCCCTGAGGTAACCTGTTGTACCACTTGGACGCCACTCCCTTAAAAGTTTGAGAGAATGCTCTGCACAGGAGTTTATCATCGTCGTCAAAGTTTATCATAAAATTCTTAAATTGTTCGATATGACTATCCGGATCTTGAGTTCCGTCGAATTTTTCAAGCTTCGAGATGTCAAAATGCTTTGGGAGATTCCCTACTAAGATCTCCGAAGACAAAGGAGAGGCTCTCCAATTGTGCCCTGTTCGATAAACATTGGACCTCAGATTATCATTGTTCGAGAAGTACAAGCCCTCCTCGGAGGGCAAAGTGTACTGTTGCTGCCATTCCGAATTCCGAGGACCTACATTATCCTTCCCTGGGCACTTCACCTGCTCATGAGAGCGATCATCTACTCGGTCGTGGCGACTCCTCTCCCGTGAGGACTTCCTCTCCGAACTCCTTCCCCTCCGAGCTTCATTTTGCCTTCGACCACGCTTTTTCTTCCTGTGGCATCTTCGAGGAGAAGATTCAGAAGTGCTGTACCGCGAATAGTCACTCGAAGAAGCTGAGTCCGAACGGTACTTGTCTTTCCTCCTTGGAGATCGTCGCTCACGCCTCCGGGACCTATCATCCCTTTTCTTGGGACGAGTTTCAACGTCCCGTTCCTCCCTTTGCTCGACGGGCTCTCTCCTTATCTCAGATCGGATGTTTCTTTGGGCGGCTTCTTTCTCCGCCTTCAACTTTTCGATTTCCAGCAACAGTTCATTCCTCTGAGCCAAAAGAGCGGAGTCGTCAAAATCATTTTCAACTCGCCGACCTCCCTCTCCTTCGGACTCCAAGTCATTTCGAAAGTCATCCCCTTCCATGTTTTCCTCGCAGGGATCAACTAGATCGTCCCCCCGACCTTCCATGGTTCTCCTCGGAACAAGAACTATTTCTAGGGAGTGATGATCGTCGGAACGATTCTCGTTTCCCACAGACGGCGCCACTGATGAGTTGATAGTTAGTCCGAGGAGGATTTTGTGATAGAGAAATTCTTTGGGGTCAAACTTAGAGAGAGAAAGTGTTAGAGTAGTAGAGAGAGAAAGTGTTACTATTCATCTCGAAATTCGTGAAGCGTGTGAGGTCCTTTTATAGTACAATTGTGGACCCCACACGCTTTAATTCGGGTTAATTACATCTTTTGGTCCCTACTCTAAAATTCTTTCCTATTCTGGCTACATCTTTACAATTAATGCGCTTTGACCCATATACGCCTAATTCTATACATTTTGGCCCTTATACGTTTATTTCTATGCACTTTGGCCCTTATACATTTATTTCTATGCACTTTGGCCCTTATACATTATTCTCCTTATCAGAGATAATAACATCCATTTGATCTATATCAAGATGAAATATAGTAACAATTGATAGCAGAACCCTGATGGAGGTTTGTTTCACAATCGGCAAAAAAAGCTCATTAAGATTGACATATGTTTTAGCATAAAACCCTTAGACACGAGCCTAGCCTTGTATATGCATAACCCAACACCATAAATACATGGATTCCTCTTGAATAACCATTTATTCCTAACCAGTTTTTAACCTTCTGGATGCTTCATAAGAATCTATGTGTTCATCTTCGTGAGAGAACTCATTTTTTCTTGCATGGTCGTGGTAGGCCACTTTTCTTTATCATTACTCTTGAGAACTTCGTGATATGTTTCAGATTCAAGAACATCTCCATGTATCTCACTTTATTTGTCTCTAAAAAATACCTAAAATTATTTCACTATTCTAGGATATATGTTGTTCATAAAATTGCACCACCATAGTCACGCCACACATTAGATAACAATATATTTTCTTATTTATGGTTTATGAAAAAACATGATTATTCATTAGAGGCTCCAAATTAAATCTTATTAATCGATGGTTGATATAAATCGTAGTCTATTAATATAGGAAAAATCATAAATGGAAAATCCTAATTAATATAGAGAATGAATTATTATAAGAAGACCGAAAAAGAAGATCCAATTATTTTCACGCATAGAGAACTTTGCTTTGGTCCAACTGTAGTGCTACGGTCCTGCTCGATTCAGATCAAATGGTGATTCGGGTCAACTCGCTTCAAACCACCCTCTTTCGGACTAACATTGTTTTTCTCAACATATATTTCCTTTGACACAATAATCATCATTCTTCAAGAGCTTGTCTCGGCCCTTAGGATTAGCAGATGTTTGCTCAACTAAAAGATGGCTCAAGTTTCGAAGAGCTTCAACAGTTATTTTCTAATACATACCATGGTAGATCCAACTATGCTCATATACTCTTACAACAGTATCTCTGTTGACGAATTACTTCTATCTACACCTAACAATTATATTAACGTTTTTATTTTATTATATATAATTGTTTTTCTAGGGTCAAAATTTTTTCTTCGACAAAGTTAAGAAAATAATGCTAGGTAATTTAGATTCGTTGTTATTTTTTATGTTTAGGCTTGAGGCATCAAATTCAAGCGACTTTAAATTTAAACTACATAAAACAAAATAAATAAATAATTTTTGTTTACATTTAAATATTTCTTATTCAATAAGAAAAAAACTATTTTCATTGAATCAAAAATAATAATACAAAATTTTCATTTTTATTAATTTAAATATATTTTATGTTAGAAATTAAATAAACAAACCAAACGATAAAAGAAGAAAAAAGATGCGATCACTTAAAAAAGATAAAATTATTTTTATTTTTTAGCTTAAAAATCATGATTAAAAATTTATATCTAAGAAAAACAAAAAAAATCGACCATTGTGCAATTGTTTTGGTGTTTTTTACTAGAATCTCGACAAATAAAATGATGTTTTCATTAGAAATTGGCCAAAAAATCATTAATATTTTTCCTTAATTTAAGAATATAGTATACAGAAGTTACGAAACATGGTATAACTAAAATCTAAAACATAGTATATATGAGTTTGCACAAGTTTAGTCATCTTTCACAATTCAAGTTCTATTAATATTTTGTTTGATATTATTAAGTTGTGAAACATAGTATGATTTAGTTGCGAAACATGGTAAACTAAAAGTATATAATTTTGAATGGTAAAACATCATTATTACCTGACTTGAGAATCCTTGAAAACTTATATATGCTATATTTTGTAATTTATGTATACTATCTTTTGCCAAAAATCCAAAAAGTTCGCTAGATTTGGCAAAATCGTGCATGGATTTAGCAAGATGCTAGCAAATAAAATTCAAATATTATTCATTCCTCGCGAGTTTCATATATTATTTTTTCAAATTTATCTCACAATTTTCATACTTTATTTCACTTAATATTTGGAAAATAAAATTTATAACTCGTCCGTGCCTAACAAAATTTATACAATATTTCTTCAAAACTTTAGTGAATCATGCGTGTCTTAATATACCACTCATTTATTTGTTATATTCTTATTCATTTGTTTTTTTTTTGTTGTAAGAGGTAAATTTTTGTATTATATTACCGTTAAAGGATTGCTCTCATTATTTTGAAAGTTATGAATATTATAGTTTAGATACAATAACCGAGTGGGGGGAAAGAGGTCAATAAACAACTCAAATTCGTTATTATAGTCACAATGCACGATCGAGGTTGTTAACCTATAAATTACCAATATGAGAGCTTCAAATACTATAAGAAAGTATTTAATGAGAAATATTTAAAACAAAAATCAATGGGTACTGAAAAATAAGGTTGTTTTTTTAAATTGGTAAGTTTTTCAACTGAATGTGATAATAATATTTGATCATAAATTGTGTTTTCTAGTATACACAACCACGCACCGACCGAATATGCTTAAGGACATATTGTAATAGCTAAGTTAAATACGAAATATAAAATATTGATAAAAACATCAACCTCTAAAGAGTATGTACATGTGATATACTTAATAGCCTTAATAAGGTTAATCCAAATAATCCCTCCAAAATCTGTATCGTATACAATTATAAAAAAAATAGGTTGGTTGAAAAAGATGGTCCGTCGTAAATACAATGTTTGTTGTCTATATTAAAAATCCACAATTACATGGTGCTAAGAGAATAATTAGTCGGGTGACCACTGAATTTGGACCAGATAATTCAGGCATTCATTAACTATGTAAAATAAGCCCAATAATGGCTTAATGTCATTATCAGTCTTATCAACCACAAAACGCAAAAGTATCACTATAAATATAGTATATCGCACTCGTTGAAAATGGTGAACAATAATTATTATATTTTTATATTTTTACATTATTTTCTCTCTCTAGATTTTTTGATGTTTTGGTCCGAGCAGATCTGGAATTTATCAGTGACATATTCTGTTAGAATAAACTGATACTCAAAATTCGTTTTTCGAAACCATTTATTTGTTTTTGCAAGCTTCCATGTGTATGTGCTTTGGACGTATGGATACTTGTAGTGTGGTAGAACTTTTAGATGTTCTCGATGGAGGGCTCACCAACCAGAGATTAGAAGGCATCCATAACCCAGCACTGCTCCAAGCTCGGGTTGAGGAGCAACGTCAAGCACTTTACATCGAAGTGAACGAGCTTCGAGAAGTAAAGTAAAACTTGGTCTTTAGACCTCCGGTCTAAGTTCTAAAGTGAGGTGATTTGAGGTAGAGGTTAAAATTATTAAAGGAGGTGGCGAAGTTTCAAAATCTTTGCAGCACATACGCGCTGACACAAGGTATGACTCTTCTAGGACAGAGCATCAAGCTCATCTTCCTTATTATTCTCATTTACTAGTATGGATCAACCCACCGGTAGTGACAAAACTTATTCCTCCCGGGAAAAGAGGTGTCGTCACAGAAATACATCTTATAATAGGAGTTCACGTGCCCTAAGGCCGGACATACATGCATAACCTATGCTCCTATGAGGGAGGCTAAACAAGACAAAACTGTTGCACCCCAAAGGGATCCCGAGCATGTTCAAATAAATCTCACAAACCTCATCAGTCAATCCAATTGCATGCTCATGATCCTTGGGTTCAGCCTCTAGGTATTAATCCAAACTTTTTCACCAACAATCTATAGGAAAAGGTCAGGGATTTAGAGTACAAGCGCCTAACTATTTTGGTAGTAACCCATTTGCTATTTATGGTCCATATATTCACTTCAATTTTTTTTATTAAAATCTACAGATATTTCAAGGTTCGAATCAGTAGTTGGATATGAATGATGGTGTTGATAGATTGTCTTACAAATAAAAATACAGCATGGCTAGGTTATCATTGGCTCTTGAGATCTTAGCTGGTGAATTACCACCAAAGTTTTATCAATATAATATGAATAAATATGATGAACAATTAAAAAAACATAATATTTAGTTTTGGATAAGATGGCATGCCTATGTAGTGAGTGTTTTAAATGATATTCAGATAAAGCACCCTGATTTAGTTAACCAACTACCCATGGGTTCAATAATAAGCTTCAACCGTTTATGGACCATATTCAACGACCAATTTATTAGAAGTAAATAAAGCAAGGGTGATGGCGACTTCATATTTCATTTTAAATAGGAGTTAGGTGATACCGTAAAAGATTATGCTCGATGCTTTATTCAGACAAAGAATAACCTAAATGACAATCATGAAGATTTTTGTTCTATTTTGTTTAGACAAATAGGGTTATTCACATACAATTATGAATAAAATAATTTATCATTTGGGACGCTTATGACTTAAGTTGAGTCTCATATTAAAGTTGTAAAAATAATGAGGTGGGTTCCAAATCGACAACTTTATCATAACCACCAACAATAAAGCATAACTTCCACTTCTATTGTAGCAGCTTATTAAGCAGTCTTTGTGCAAAAACTTCTTCATTATCTTTTAGCTATCCCAACCTAGGCTCTTACACGCTTCAGGTAGGCTGAATTAAAACCAAACTTCCCCAGACCGGGTTGGTTCTTCAGGTAGGGGTCATAATGATGGAAGAAACAAGTAGATTTACCATAATAATTACATATAGTTAACTAAAAATATGGAAATGATATATGATATGGATAAAGAATTTGTGTCATTCCACAAACCATTGCCAATAACAAATATTTAAGGAAAAATAAATACTAAATTCTACAAGTATCATAACGCGTGGGTCAATAGACTTGTAGTTTATGGATTATGTTAAAAGAAGAGGTTTAAAGTCTGATTGAAAATGGGAAGTTTATTGAGTTTTTCAAAAATTGGGTGACTATTTCCCAAACGTATCATCGGTTTGAACCGAAGCAAACCTATGAAGTTGTCGAGCCCCTTAGGCTCGTAGTTTTAGTAGTGGCCTATAAGGAAGAACAATCAATGGTATTCTCAGACCATGACTTCATACTCCATTATATGTTTGATGAGAACCTAGACTCGTGTTGGAAGTCTTGAGTTTCAATATAGGGGCAAACATCCACCCATGTTTACCGAGCTCTTTTTCCCCCTATTATGTTTTATAATGATGATCTCAATAAAGTGGAAGATCCTCATGAGGATTTTTTACTGATCAATGCTAGTATAAATGTGGTGGATGTGACAAAAATCTTGATAGATACGGGTAGTTTGACTAACATCCTTTTTAAATAAACCTATGACAAGATTAAGAACCCTTTAGTCATTCGACCTTTGAAGATAATAGAAGTTGGGTTCACAGTTGCAAGTGGTTCGGTAATATGAGAGTTTAAGGTTGAACTCATTTATAGGTAGAGGGGAGTATAATAAGGTCGTTCGAGTTCTATTCATTGTTGTTTATAATCTTACATCTTATGATTCAATATTTGGTTGTTTATGGCTCGACATGATGCATGTCACTGACTCTATTATACATTAATGTCTTTGGTATGTTGTTGGATACAAGGTTGTGTCATAAGAAGCAACCAAAAGGTCTCTCGAGAGTGATCTGCAACAATATTTACTTTGAATAAATAATAGCTATGAGGTCCCAATTTGAGGTCAAAGTTATGGACGATTTAATAGAAGTCCTGAGCTTGGTTATTCTAGGATTGGACACTGAAACCTTAAAGTTTAAGATACGGGAAAGTTTCAATGTTGGTACTTCATTGTTAGGTACCTTTAGGAATGAACTTTTAATATTTTAATCTAACAACTTGGATATTTTTGCTTGGAAAACAATTGATGTGACAAAGGTCCACCCCCACCACTTATATTGTTTTTCATAATTTATATATCAACCCTAAAGTGAGGCCTATCAAACAAAAGAGGCGAGATTTCCCAAAGATAATGTCTGAGTTTGAACTAATTTTTTAGTGTGGGGTACATCTAAGAATCTCAATACCTCATTTGGAAAACAAACCCAGTCTTGGTAAGAAGAATAATAGGAAGTAAAAAATATATGTAGACTTCACATACTTAAACAAGACATCTCCTTAAAATACATTTCTAATCCCAATGGTTAATCATTTAGTATTTTTAGCTCATTTAAAAAGCTTCTTCCTTTATCTATAACCAAATTCAAATACACATGTATGATCAATAGAGTACCATATGCATCAATCACAAAAAATTGTCTTGTTATAAGGTTATGTCATTCATATTGAATAATATAAGAGAAATTAACCACAATTTTGGTTAACAAGGATTGTACCAAATGGATAGACCGAAATATGGAGGCTTACATTAATGGCATGTTGTTCAAGAGCCCTGATAACTCATAGCACATAACTGATCTGGTTGAAACTTTCAAGAACCTAAAGGTGATCCATCATAGTTACATGTATTAGCTTTCATGTTTCTCTCCGGATTCATCAAAAAAGTTTAAGTGTGTTAAGCTATAACGGTGAGGTTGATTATTGGCTCACTGCTCATGGTCAACCATGATCTTAGTTAAGACTAAAGCGTGTAATTATCATTTGGTTAAGTCCCTCATGGTTTTGAAGAGACATCTTGAAGTTTTTGAGATTGTCCACTATGACCAAGTCCCAAGAGCTTTGAATTTATTGGTTTGTTCACTAGGTTATTTTGTATGTCTTGAATATGCCCTTAGGTTTTCCTCTAAGAGTGTTCATGCATTACCATTAGTAGAATAAACCTTGGAGGTATGCACTATTTAGTGAGATTACTTGAGGGTAATATAAGAAGTTCTCATACATAGATAGAGATATCTTCAAATAGAGCTTCACCATGAAGTTTGAATTTTTGAGCCTGTAAGTATGTGTTGATAGAATTTTTTTTATATAAGCAATGTCTGAGACTCCCTCTCTTACGTTTTGTTGGTCCAGATTAGTCTTGCATTGTCCTATAAGAGATTAATGTTAAGCTAAGATCAGCTAATTGTGGGTATACGACTTTGATAAGAATATTCTTACTAGCATGATATTATTGTCCAAAGATCATGGTTGATGCTCAAGAGTTAGTCATGAGTTGTGACACTTACCAATGCTTTGCAAGTATCTTCCATTGTCTGCAGTACCTTTGGATACCATATTTAAAGCTTTACCATTTGAAACATAAGTTATAGATCTTGTTGGACTTCTTCATAAAGTGAGTAAATGACGTCAATATATCATTGTATCAATTGATTACTTCTCAAAATGGGTAGATGTAGAACCAGTGGAAGAATAAGATCAAAGAAAATGATTAACTTTACTAAACCAACATTTTTTAATATTCAGAATATCCAAGGTAACTACCACTAACAATATTCTTAATTTTTTGAATGCATAAATAACTTTATTCTACCAAGCAAGAGGTATTCAACAATATTTCTCATTTCCCTTCCGTCATCAGGCTAATGGTCAGGTTGAGTTATCGACCAAATTTTTATAGATTGGATGAGGAATAACTTAGAATGAGCAGAATAAAAAATGACCTAACTTTCTTTAGGAAGTTATCTGAGCCTACCGATCCACACCCTGAACTACTATAGGGGAAACTCATCTTGCTTTAGTAAGTGAAACTGATATTTTTATCCATTGTGGGACTGTTATTCTTTCATTTCTAATTGAAAAATATTATAAATAAGACAATTCTTCTAGGAGAAGAATTGATTTATATATGATTAAAGAAAAAAGAACTAAAGCTCACCTCAGGGTCCAAAATTAGCAAACTCTAATGAGGAGTAGATATGATTCTCGGGTCTGATCCTATGAGCTCAAAGTGGGGGAAAAGGTTCTTAGAAAGTTCTTTATGCATACCAAAGACCCTAAGGTTGGCACACTCTGGCCAAATTGGAAAAAAGCCTGCATAATCTAATAAAATTTCAACGCATGAACATATGAGCTTGTGAATGAGGAAGGAAGGCCTTTATTTATCCCTGAAACAATATTTTTCTCAAGTCTATGATTATTGTATTTTGTTTTAATTTGATTTCCTTGTAATTTTGATGCAGTAACCGATGGTTTTTTCATACCATGGTGGCACATGAAGGTTTAATGAGGTACTTATATAGTCGGCTAATTAATATTGTTAAACAACAAAGAGAGAAGTAGTTGCAGGAGGCGGCTAGGGTTTTATGTTTATTAGAAAATATTCCTTTTTGTATTGAACTGTTTTTTTATAATGATAAACCCAAGTAAGGCTCTCAATATATAGAGAACTTAGAGGCTTATACAAGGAAACTTAATACACTGAATATTCTAATAATATCCAAACATGACAAAAAAAATTAATACTATGCAGCGTGAATATGTTACATGCTAGCGCACTAAAAACATGTTATTGTGTGAATATTCTAACACTCCCCCTCAAGTTGTGTAGTGGGATCACCAATACCCAACTTGGATAAAACTGATTCGAATGTTCTTGCAGCAACCGTTTTTGTCAGGATGTCTCTCAGTTGGTCTTTGGATCTAACAAACGGAATTTTGGCTGTCCCATCTTCAATCTTTTCTTTTATGAAGTGCCTATCTATTTCAACGTGCTTTATTCTATCGTGTTGTACCGGGTTCTCTGAAATCTTAATCGCAGCTTTATCATCGCACATTAACTGATTTGGATACTTCATAGGGGATCTGATTTCTTTCATTATCTTCTTTAACCAAAGTATCTCGGTAATCCCCTTAACGATTCCTCTAAATTCTGATTCAGCACTTGACAGTGATACTACTTTCCGTTTATTGCTCCTCCAAGTCACCAAGTTACCTCTAAGAAGAGTAAAGTAGCCAGCAGTTGATCGCTTGTCGTTAGGATTCCCTCCCCAATCAGCATCTGTGAATACTTCAACATCAAGGTGTCCATTTTTCTTAAAAATTATGCCTCTTCCTGGTGTGCCTTTGAGATATCGAATAATCTCATTACTGCCTCCATATGGTGTTCCTGAGGATGATGCATGAACTGGCTAACTACTTCCACCGTGTATGCAATGTCGGGTCGAGTGTGAGCCAGGTAAATCAATTTTCCCACCAACCTTTGGTACCTTTCTTTACTCGCTGGTCTGGCCCCTTCAATTATCTTTAGTTTGTGATTCACAACCATAGGAGTGTCATTTGGTTTGCAATCCACCATGCCAACTTCAGCTAATAAATCCAATATATATTTCCGTTAGGAGATATAAATCCCTCTTCTTGACCTAAGAACCTCGATTCCTAGGAAATACTTCAATCCCCCAAAGTCTTTCATTTCGAACTCCTTGAAGAGGTTTTTCCTAAAGGAGCTAATTACTTCTTCGTCATTCCCCGTTATAATCATATCGTCAACATATATTATAAGACAAATGACTAATTCTCCTCTCTTTTTGTAAAATAAGGTATGGTCCTCATTACTCTTTTTGTAGCTATATTGCTTCATTGCCATTGTAAATCTCCCAAACCAAGCACGAGGAGACTGTTTGAGCCCATATAATGCCTTTTTTAGTTTACATACCTCATTTTCTTGAAAACCATTAGAGAACCCTGGTGGGGGTTCCATATATACCTCTTCTTCCAAGTCTTCATGTAAGAAAGCATTTTTTACATCAAATTGATGACGAAGCCAATCTTTATTCGCGGTTATTGAAAGTAAAACTCTGATAATGTCAATCTTTGCAACCGGAGAGAACGTTTTAGAGTAGTTTATACCATATGTTTGTGTATATCCTTTGGCAACCAATCTTGCCTTGTGTCGCTCAATAGTGCCATCGGATTTATATTTTATATTAAAAACCCATCTTCACCCGACTGCTTTCTTCCCTTGTGGTAACACACAATTCTCCTATGTACCATTCCTTTTTAAAGCTTCCATTTCGGTATTCATTACCTCATGCCATTCAGTCATCTTCTTAGCTTCTTGAGCTGTTTTAGGGATTTGTTCAAAGAGAATAGTAGTTGAAAATGCCTTTGCAATCTTTGTCATTCCTTTCCTGTCTGTTTTTACCGGATATGTAGAAGCACGAGGAACGTGTTCCGGTGAATACCGATCAGGAGGAACCCCTTTATTTTTTCTTGGGGGAAGAACCAGAGTTTGAGTTTCAACAAATAAACTTCCTGAAATGTCATGGTCAGTAGTATTTTGTGAATTATGACATTGTAAATTTTTTACCTCTTGATGGATATTTTCTTCGGCTGACTTTCTGGTAGTATCCATGGCATTTATTTCTTGCTGGACATTGTCTTCGGGAGAATCATTGGTGGTAAGAAATGCCTCGTCAGTCTCCTTTATGTTGGAAGAGGTGTGTTCGGTGGCGCCATCTACCGACTCTGTCGGCACATCCTCAAAGTAACTTTCATATAGCAACCAGTCGAGTGATTCATTTACTTTCTCCCCTTAAGCACGAGATTGGTGGTTAAATAATAATCGGATTCTAAGAAGTCACAGTCCATGGTGACATGGATTCGACGAGTAACCGGATTGTAACACCGATAACCCATTTGATGGACATCGTACCCAATGAATACACACTTTTCAGCACATGGATTAAGTTTGTTTTGACTAGTTTTAGGGATATGAACAAACACCAAACAACCAAAGACACGAAGTGGTAAGGTTATAACATATGGGATTGTAACTTGGGTGGCAAGCACTTGTAATGGAGTTTTATTTCCTAGGCATCAGGTTGGTAGAAGATTTGCAAGATACGTGGTTGTAGCAAGAGCTTCTGGCCAAAGAGAATGAGGAACTCTAGATTCAATCGTAATAACACGAGTTTTTTCACGTAAAGTACGATTTTTTCGTTCTGAAGTACCGTTTTGTTGAGGTGTGTTTGGACAAGTGGTTTGATGGATAAGACCATTTGTTTTGAAAAAATTATGCATTGTTTGGTTGATAAACTTTGTTCCATTATCAGAACGGAGAATCTGTATTTTTTTTCAAATTGAGTCAAAATCATTTTATAAAAACAAACAAATATTTCTGGTACTTCCGATTTATGTTTCATGAAGTATATCCAAGTCATTATTGAGAAATCATCCACAAATAAAACAAAGTATCTGATTTGATTGTTAGTAAAATTTGGTGTTGGACCCCAAACATCAGAATGGATTAGCGAAAAAGTATAATCAACTCTAGTATTACTTTGATTAAATAAGACCCTACGATTTTTTGCAAGAATGCATGTTTCACATTTCTCATGAATTGAATTATTCAAAAAAAAAACTAGAAAACAAACTTTTAAGATAATTAAAAGAAGGATGACCAAGTCGTCGGTGCCATAACGAAAGTTAGCTTTCGGTTGTTCAGTGAGCAAACATGGCATGTCCCTTATGAACTACCTCATCAACATAATTGAGACCTCCTTGTTCAGTACCACGCCCAATGATCTCCTTCGTACGAATGTCTTATAAAATGCAAAAAATGGATACATAAGAACCACACAGTTGAGTTGTTTTATCACTTGACTAACAGATAATAACTTTTAGGATAGTGAAGGAATGTAGAGGCAGTTTTTAATTTCCATTTTTTTCGAAAAAATAATTGAACCTCCCCATTTGACTTCACAAATTTCTCCACTAGCAGTCTCAATATGGGACTTCTTTGGAGATGCCATATCACCAAAGTCTTTAGAATCATAAGACATGGTGTCTGTAGCCCCGCAATCAAAGATCCAATTCATTGATTTCTTAAACCCTTTACCTCCAAGTTTTTCATAGGAGTTCGCCGCCATTCCTCCAAAACCAGTGCCACTTCCTTGCTCATTTTTAGTCGGATCTTCACCGCCACTTGTAGACGAAGCCCGTTTGACATTAGATTTGAAACGGTGGTTATTTTTCTCTTTATGACCGTCCTCCCACCATTCTGGATAGACAACCAGATGGAAACATGTCTTAGTGTGTTTCTTCATCCCACAATGAGTGTAATACAACTTAGATTTATCTTCTTTCTCTTTGGATCGGAATTTAAACCTCTGTGCAGAATCTTTAGCAGCCAAACCCATTCCAATTTCAATCGAGTCACTATCAGAAGAACTTGATTTTAGTATATTAAGCCTGGTCACTTCCCTTCATATTGTAGCATATGCTGTTTCCACGGAAGGAAGAAGATCATTTTTCAGGATATCTCTCTTGACTGGTTCGAGCTTGTCATTAATCGCCATTAGCAATTGATAGAGTTTTTGTTCTTGAGTCTTCTTATTGTAGATCTTAATGTCTTCTGGGTCTTTCATAGGGTTCGGATCTCCCCTATCTATAGACATCCAGATGTTCTGCAGTTTGTTCCACAAGTCTTCTAGTGTATCGGACCCTTGCCTTAATGAATTAGCCCTCTTATGAAGGTCAAACACCTGTAACGAATCTGTGCCAGAACCGTATGTGGTGGCTAAACCATCCCAGAGGGATTTTGCAGTGGGATATTGCGAGACATTATTCACCAAGCTGGATTCAAGCTTCTGGATAATCCATGTGAAAACACATTGATCATCTTGTTCCCACCTTGTATATGTGTTGTCAGTTTTGGATGGAGGTGTCGGCTCCCATGTAATGTGAGAACCTCTCCCCCTTCCCCCAATTGCTTTCTTCATCAGGTTTGCCCATAGGGCATAGTTTTCACCACCGAGTTTAATCCTTATGGATAAATTCTCGGGGTTAGTTGTTTGTTGGTGTGTTCCGAGACCATTTCTCAGAATGGCAGTAATCTGCATTGTTAATTCATCAGGGATTTGACTAACCACGACTTCTTTACCAGCCATATTTGTTGAGGATGTTCAGAATTCCCAGAATCACACGTGCTCTGATACCACGTTAAACAACAAAGAGAGAAGTAGCCGCAGGAGGCGGCTAAGGTTTTGTGTTTATTAGAAAATGTTCCTTTTGTATTGAACAGTTTTTTTATAATGATAAACCCAAGTAAGGCTCTCAATATATAGAGAACTTAGAGGCCTATACAAGGAAACTTAATACACTGAATATTCTAACAATATTCAAACATGACAAACATTTTTAATACTATGCAGCGTGAATGTGTTAAATGCTAGCGCACTAAAAACATGTTATTTGGTGAATATTCTAACAAATACATTATTTTTTGTTTATCTTGTCACTTATTTTATTTTAAAGTTCATTAGTGTATAGTTTGAGGACATATTTTCAAGTCTCATGTAAAACAAATATCCAACCTATGTTGGTCTGAATTGTTTGAAACTCTTAAAATGAAGGATAGTCTAATCTATCTGAACTATTAAAGATTGTATAACCGATGCTTTTCAAAGTTATCTGAAGCTACTAAAGTGAAAGCTTATTCTAATCCAACCGAAGTGTGAAAAACGGTCCAACGTATCTTGGTTAGAGTTATATGAATCTATTAATATGAAGGTTTGGTATAATCCAGTCGAAGTGTGAAAAAATGTATGGTCAAATTTATTCACTCTCTTAAAGTAAAGGTTTGGTCTAAAGTCGAAGTAGCTGAAGTGTAAAAAAAATCCAGCCTATGTTGGTCAAAGTTGTCTGAAGCTCTTCTAAAGCGAAGGCTTAGTTTAGTCTAGCTTAAAAGTGAAAATAGTCAAATTTATGATTGTTAGAGTTGTTTAAAGCTTAAAAACATAACTAAAAACACCAAGTGTAAATTAAACCATCACCCCCAGCTAACGGGAGCATCCCAAGGCAAACTCTCTAACCAAAAAGTGACCCAATATTTAATGAGTGATTATGAAGGTATATATATAGTGACAAAATGATAATAAGTGAACAATTATTTTATTAATTAATTTCTGTCTTTGTAAATAAAGTTTAAAATATGATATACAAGAAGAGAATAACTTATCCTAAACATAACAGTAATATCTCAATTAATATTATCTTTAACTAAAAAAATATTTGGATTATATATATATATACCTTTTACTATGTTAATAAATA
The DNA here is from genome assembly GCA_036936605.1 of Limnanthes douglasii subsp. nivea. Classification (NCBI taxonomy): domain Eukaryota; kingdom Viridiplantae; phylum Streptophyta; class Magnoliopsida; order Brassicales; family Limnanthaceae; genus Limnanthes; species Limnanthes douglasii. Next base: position 290,218,193 of record JAUPFV010000004.1, read on the forward strand.
TTCATTCACATATATGACTCACACACGATAGGTTTTATGGACCATATTATTTATAGCATATTGGTAGCCATAGTCTTTGTAATAGTATCAAAATAAAACAAACATTAATGTTGCTCATTTAATGAATCTAAAACTTATCTAATTTATTCATGCCTTATTAAGAATCTTTCATCAATTAAAACCTCATTTAATGAATTTTTTATATTTTTTAGAAAATAAAAGAGTATAACTAAGAGTCAGTAGGCTGCTAGTTATACTGACTCTTAGTTGAAAGCCTTACCATCTTTGGCAAATGAATTTTTCTTACTTGATCGCTTAATCTTGTTTGTTTTGGAAAGCTCCAATCATTTGCCAAAGATGGTAAGGCTTTTAACTCAAGAAGACTCGTCGTTAATTCTTACTTTTTATAGAAATATTTTTTAAGTTATAAAATTTTATTTTAGCTCACGCGTGTGTTGTCTTCATCTTCTTTCATCCTGAATCTCGAAGATCGTTGAACCTTGACCATTTGTCATGCAAACAAGTCCAAGTAATATAATTTTTTAAAAATGAGTTTTTTTTACCTTTGGGTATTTATCCTTTTTCTTTTCTTCAATATTATCTTGATGATTTTCTCATAGAAACAAAATTTACATTTTATTTTATTTTATTTATATAGGTAAAAAGAGGAAATACAATAATTGCATAAATAATGAAACATAAGTGGTAGTGCTTTTTTGTACTCTGTATTCTAGTTATTCTAAAAAACAAACTTCTCGTATTACTCATCTAACTCCCCAAGCTCACCAGACCAAGAAAGTTTTTGTTAATAAAGGAAAAGCTCATTAGTCTATCATTTTATTTCAACCTATTTTCCTTCATTCTTCGAATATCTATTAAATTATAGACGATAATAACCTTTATTCTTCCCTTTATAAAGATAGTACGACATATGTGAAGACTTATTTGATATATATTAATAGATATTATCTTTAACTAATAAACTTTATTTGTATTAAATATCTTATATCTTGATGTATTTGACTAATTCTATGGAAATTCATTCTCATATATGGCTAATGGGTTATAGGTTTTATAAATCATACTATTACATCATTATTAATATATATATCAAAGTGAGAGAAATACATTATATAGATAACTAAGTGTATTAGATAATAACACACCAATTCATCTTCATTAACATCTTCAAATATTTTTGAATAACCATTGAAATGAAGAACAAAACCGTCTAATGTAAAACAATTAAGGACTTAGTTTTAATTATCTTATAAATTTAAAATAATTTTAAGTAAAAATATATACCATCTAATGTAAAACAATTAAGGACTTGGTTTTTAATAGATATTATCTTTAATTAATAAACTTTATTTTGTATTAAATATCTTATATCTTGATGTATTTGACTAATTCTATGGAAATTCATTCTCATATATGGCTAATGGGTTATAGGTTTTATAAATCATACTATTACATCATTATTAATATTTATATCAAAGTGAGAGAAATACATTATATAGATAACTAAATGTATTAGATAATAACACACCAATTCATCTTCATTAACATCTTCAAATATTTTTGAATAACCATTGAAATGAAGAACAAAACCGCCTAATGTAAAACAATTAAGGACTTAGTTTTAATAATCTTATAAATTTAAAATAATTTTAAGTAAAAAATATATACCATCATTTTTTATTTTGAGGTCCATAACCAACTATGCATGCACGTTAATGCCTCTAATATTTTTGGGAGAAGCCTACTACAATAGAGGCTAATTAATCTACCGCTCATACTAAAAGTAGATTCAGATGAAATAGTAGATGCATAAATAACTAATATATCTTTAACGATAAGTTATAAAGCTGGACGCTTTAATTCATCCGACTTCCACCAAGCCAATAAAATTTATAATTACATAATTAGAAATAAATAAAATTATAAACAGAATAACACATTATAAGAAAATATAAAATAATAATGTACATATTCTCAAATTTGATATCAAATTTAGAGATTTGGTAACAAATCATATATATTATTCAAACTTCAAAATTCATAATGGTGTAAATACTTAGGCTAGCTTACATTGGTCCATCAACAATTTGAGTACTTAAAGTCTAGAAAATATAGTCAAATATATAATAAGATATTGCATTTAAGTAGTTTAGATAAATTTATGTCAATTTTTTCTAAATATTTGGGGTATATTTATTGTAACTATCGACTTTATAAATAGAGCTCTTAAAATAATTAATAAAAGAATAAGTATATTTATTTGTATATCTTTAAGGTTTATTTTACTTACGTACATATTTCAACTTTGTTCATTGATTGCATACTAACCTCGGCCTCAAATCAAGCCGGTTACTCAACATTTCCTACATTAATGTCTACCAGAATCAAAACTTTTCTTCCCATAAAACCAAAATAAATAAATGATGCTTCTAATTAACTCGGAGACATGTCATTAATCTAATGCCACCAGTGTTTAATAATCACAAAATGGATAAGTATTACGAAAAATAAGATACAGAACATCACATTTAATAGTTCAACAATGAGATGTTGAAATATAGAGTTGATGGTGAGATAAAGTCCTCCAGAGTTTTATCGGCCTTGCATGATTTTATAAGTGATTCATTAAGGATTTTTCAAAACTCTTCAAGCCATTATGTGATTTATTGATAAAATATGTTTAATTTTTATTTTCTACTAAATGTTTATAAGCATTTCATTCGATTAAATCTAAGTTGATCATTACACCTATTATTGTATCTCATGATAACTTTACCATTTGACGTAATGTGTAATGCTAACAATTATACGATATGGATTGTCTTTGGACAGCAAAAAGATAATGTTTTTCATATTATATATTATACTAGAAAAATATTTACAGGTGACCAATGAAATTATGCAACAACTAAGAAAGAATCTTTAACGATAGTCTTTGCATTGAATAAGTATTTATCATATATATATATATATATATATATATATATATATATATATATATATATATATATATATTAGTTGCAAAAGTGATAATACATAACGATCATGTTGCACTTTTTTAAGATAAAAAAGATTGAAACCATGATTGCTACATTGAGGAATACTTATTGTAGGAATTTGATCTTGAGATCCGAGATATAAAAGGTTCTAAAATTGTTATAATAGATCATTTATCTCGCCTAGATCCAACTGACCACGTTGTTCAAGAGAGTATGCCGATAAATGAGTTTTTTCCAGACGAACAGTATTTGGCAGTTAAAGTTGAACCTTGGTTTGCAAACATTAAAAATTATATTGATAATGAGATTCACCCGGACTTGAATTATCAGGAACGAACAAAATTATTTCATAGTCTTAAGAAGTGCTATTGGGACGATCCGTACTTATACAAGAAATATGGAGACCAAATTATTAGATGTTGTGTGCCAAATGAAGAAACGTTTGATATACTACATCATTGTCACTCTTCGGAAACTGGAGGTCATTTTGGTGCAACAAAAACATCAGCAAAATTTTTATAATCTGGGATCTTTTGGTCTATTTTATTCAAAGATTCTCATAAGTATGTTATGTTGTATGATAAATGTCAAAAAGTTGGAAACTTCTCTAGCAAAAACGAGATTACATTAAAAATATTCTAAAGGTAGAGTTGTTCGACGTATGGGGTACCAATTTTATGTGACCATTCTTATCATCCTTCAACAACAAGTCTATCCTAGTTGCAGTTGGTTGCGTCTTCAAATTATTTTATTGATAATAAGATCCACCCATACGTGAATTATCATGAGCGTTTTTTTTCATAATCTTAAGCAGTACTACTGGGACGATCTGTACTTATACAAGCAATATGGAGACCAAATTATTAGATATTGTGTACTAAACGATGAAATATTTGACATACTACATTACTGTCACTATTTAGAAATCGAATTTTATTTTGACGCAACAAAAACATCAGCAAAGGTTTTACAATTTGGGTTATTTTGGCCTAGTTTATTCAAATATGCTCATAAGTATGTTATGGTGTATGATAGATGCCAAAAAGTGGGAAACTTTTGTAGGAAAATTAAATTCTTATTGAAAAATATTCTAGAGGTAGAATGGTTCGACATATGGGGTATCAATTTTATGTGATCAGTCTCATCATTATTCAACAACAAGTCTATTCTAGTTGCAGTTGATTTCGTCTCCAAATGGGTTGGATCATCCCCATAAGTTATGCACCGGTGGTAATAAAATTTGTCAAGAATAATATTTTTTTTATGATTCGAAACCCCAAAAGCGACTATTAGTGATGGAGGATCATATTTTTATAATTTTAAATTGAACCCTCTGTTAGCAAAATATGGAGTTACCCACAAATTATCGACATCATATCATCCTCAGACTAGCGAACGGGTGGAGATCTCAAATAGAGAATCGAAAATGATTTTGGAGAAATAGTAAGCGCTTTTAAAAATGATTGGTTTTTGAATCTCGATGATGCTCTGTGGGCATTTAAAACTGATTTTAATACTCTAATTGGTATGTCTCCTTATAAACTAGTCTATGGAAGATCTTATCATTTTCTCATATAATCGGAAAACCGATCATATTAGGCCAAAAAACTGTTGAATTTTTTTATATAAAAGCTACTGGGAAGAAGCAATTATTACAGCTAAAAGAGTTGGACGAATTTAGTAATTGAGTGTATGAGAACTCTAAGATCTCCAAAGAAAATATAAAAATTTGGCATGATAAAAATATTGTTCTGTGAAACTTCTACGTGTGGCATAAAGTGTTGTTCTACAATACATGATTGAGACTCTTTCTTGGAAAACTACGCTCAAGATGGTATGGACCATTTGGGATAACTGAAGTCTATCCCCATTGAGCTATAGAGGTATCACATCAAGAAAAATAAACTTTTAAGGTGTGCGGTCACTCTCTCAAACCATACTTTGAGGGGATTGTTGACAAATATCAAATTTCAATCCCTCTCCAAGCTCCAATTTAGTGATCTAAAAAGTAGAGCTAATGGCTTAAAATGAAACATTTCTTATATTTTAATATTATTATTTTCAAAAAAAATAATCGATAAGGAATTTTCAAAAAGCACTGTTCACATCGGTGTTCACTGTACCGTTCATTTTTCAAAAAATATTCTTCGTTCTTTTTAAAAATTATTATTATTATTATTATATTTATGTATTATTATTTATTTTATTTTATTATGTGTGTTGAAAATTTGTTTTTGATTTTATCATGTTTCTATCACTTGCTCTTCTTCTTATTTTTCACTTGTCTTTTGGCATAACCATTTAGCTTCTATACTTCAACTTCAATCCTACAATTCCAACCTAAAAATATTTATCATGCACCATTATACCTTACTTTATTTCTTATGTTATTAATATTGGAGACAATATTAGATTTTAAGTGTGTGATAGTGGAAAATTATTGAATACGAATATATATAAATTGATCATTTAATATTGATTATTATATATTTTGGGACCTATAAATTAATTCAAACTTTTAAAGTGATTTTTAAGCTCAAAGAGTTAACAATTGCATGTTTAGGTATTCATTTATTTAAGTTTTTAAAATTTCTTCGTGTCTATAATTTATTTTAAATGAATTATTTTTTATATAAAAATTAATTTACTGATATAATAAATGTATTATGGAAAAAATAGTTGTTCTGGTAGAAAAAATGTGTATAATAAAATAAGTAAATAGGTTGCATAAATCTTTAATGAGTGATTCGGTATCTTTCTAATCTGGTCGATATTTGGGTCTCTTTCAAATCTGGTAGAAATTCACGTACAAATGAAAAATATTTATGTTAATTCTCAAATATGGATTGTTTAGTTTTGTAGTCTAATTAGCACGAGTCAATAAATCATAACGGAGGCTTCATCACCTAATGCTCATAACCATATGGGAAGGATGTTACAAGTCTAAAGCTAGTTGAATTTATTAGTTAAAAACCTTAATTAGACATTTTTTAAGTTTATATGTTCGTGAGGCATCTTATCACCTAATAACTTAAGTCAACTGATTTATGATTCATAAAAAAAAATACAATTGAGAACTGTGAAAAATAAAATTGATATTATTTTGGTTTATTATTTAAAAAATATTCAAGTAAATAGTATATAATGAAAAATTAATTTTTGTTGGAACGTGTTGAAAATCATTTTAAATTTATTCAAATTTTTATCTATAATATCAAATTTTTAATTAGTTAACTTGTTTTGAAATTAAGAAATTCAGTCTTGATTTATACACTAGGATAATATATTTTGACCATACTTTTAATGATTATATTTTGTTTTTTATGTAATACATAATTATAGTAATTTGATCTAATGATATTTATCTTCAATTTTTATTAATTTATTTGTTAGTTTTAATTAGTAATGAATAAAATATTTATATTTGTTTATTTTTGTATTTATTTGCAAAATTGAGAGATAAAAATAAACAAAACGAGTTAAATTGCAAAAATGAGTTACAATTAAGCAAAATAATTAAATCTAAATATTTGAAGATAAATAAATCAAAAAGAAAAAACGGTTTAGAATTGAAAAAAAATCAATTTTTTATATCTTATTATTTTATTTTAAAAATAAAATTATTTTTTATTTTAGATAATAATAAATTATAATTTGTTCAGACCAAACATTTTCAAAAATTAATTTTTTTCTTTTTTAAAATAAAATCATAATTCTCATCAAATAAAAAAAATATTTTATTTTTTAAAATTAAATAATAATATATTATAATTTTTTTTATCAAATATTTTCTTCTCCAATTATGTTTTTTAATAAAAAAAACTATATTATTAATTACTGAATAAAACCAACAAGGGTTTTTTTAGTCCAAAACAAATCGGACCATATGCCTTAGGTATTAATCTTGAACAAAGGAAAATGGCACGAGACTATGAAAACCCTAGACACACATCACTCGCCTCTTCATATATAAACTCTTCTATCCCTGAAAAATTCATCTTCTCCGACCTGTAATTCGAGAAAGGAAGCCCCAAATTTACTGAAAATATTCTCTAATTCTAAAGATGAATTCATCAATGGCGAAATTGGCCCACACCAACTTGGAAAAACCCATAAAAGATGGGCCACAATGGGGTAGCCGAGTTGGTTGAGTATGGCATTCTTATAACCAAAAGGTCATGAGTTCGAGTCCCTCTACATACGCTTTCTCGGCTGAGCCTGTCACCTTGTGTGGTTTACCTTCTGGCGTTGGTTTGCAGGCTATCGCGTCAGACTGAGGGTTTACCCTGTGCGCACTCATTGCACTCAGAGTAGCGGCTGCGGGTTCCCTCCGAAAAAAAAAAAAAACAATGGCAAGATGTAAAAGTGCTTTTTTCTTTTCCAACTAGTGATGACTATCGAGCCCAACAAGGGATAATTAGTATCAGCAGTTGAAAACCTTTGCAATAAATATTAGTTCAAGACTCATCTTAATAAAAAAACGAATAAACAAATCGGGATTATAGAAATCAAATGTAAAATTAGGCGATAATCAATTCTTAAGCATTGGATTTCTAGAAAAGCTCAGTATGCAGCTGATACAAACTCTTCGACCAAATTTGAGTTTAAGTCAAGAGATCAAATCCAAGTCAAGACTAAGTCCGATTTGAAACACATGCGAACTTGAAATTTCTCACTTAGCAATGGCTTAGATCTTGAAGATAATAGAATTTGAGCAGAACAAAAGATTTTGACAGGGATGGTGCTCAACGAACCACCAGAATATCAGATAAAAAGGGACAGAGAAGATGTTCTGAATGAATCTAAGAATATGCAATATAGATGACTCAACACTGATAGCGACTTTACTCCTGGTTATGATACCCTTTCCAGCTCAATCCATCGAAAGAGTTCTGGCCATTTTATGAGAGGGAAATAATCGAGTTGGGAGTCAGGAAAATGCAACTATCTTGTTGAGAATCGGCAAACGAATTCATAGGGTAAAATCATCAAACAACTTGAAACACGAAGACAAACTAAGATCATTATGCAATAAAGCTTTTTGACTCGTAATCTGTAAAATTGAAAAGTAGAGAAGGATTTCTAGGTCATTCTTGTCGGATGATCTGCAACAATCTTTTAATCAAGATTGTTGGTAATAAACTTGAATAATAGATTTAATTGGTATTACTTATTTAGCCGATTCCAACCTTTTCAAGAGAAATAATGGCTTTTAAGTAGTTAGGGATGTTATCAGCAGAAAAATTTGTCTTTATTTTGCAGTTAGAAATCTATTTAGCTAGCGAGTCGACAGCTTTATTTTGGACTCTACTGACGTGGCAATGGCAATTTCCATCGAAGAGCATAATAATTTTTTGCATTTAGTTAGAATGAGATATAAAAATGATGGGTATTCTCCTTTGGAGAGAAAGTTTACTAGTATTTGTGAATCGGTTTCAATATCGACTTTAGCAAAACCCTTGTTTTACAGATTATAAGGCCATCAAGCAGGGTGTAGGCTTCAGCTAGAGTCAGAGAGAGCTTACCATACATGTTTCCAATATCATAGATAAGATTACCGTCTGAGTTTTTTAGGATGATACTGTCATTTACTTCACCAGTCTCTCGGGAGGATCCGTCTATATTCAGCTTTATTATGTGCTTGACGGGAGCTTTATAGGTAAGATAAATAGGTATCTTTAAGTTTTATATATGATAAATGCATATCATTTCTTGTGCTTCTTTGTTTGTATCTTTCTGGTGCTTATTCTTTAATAGTAGTGAATTGTCTAAGGCGTGCAAAATATGTTTAATGTGATTTATTGTAGAGTTAGAGGATCCAGAGATACATTTGATTTTTGTTTTGTTTCTTGCTTGACTATAGGAGGTATAATAAATGACGAATGAATATATGTTCAAGATTTCCAAAACCAGTTTCTCAACATGTGAACAAGTGTCATGTATTTACCAACACGGATCTTGAAATTATGGGAAAAATATGACCAAATTGACCACGAGAACTTACATTCCACAAATAGATGATTAATAGTTTTATAGTTGAGAAAAAATGGCATTTTAATGCTAGATATACATGTCTTCTATAGGTTAGTATCAATTGGGAGATAGTTTTTTATTACTCTCCATATTAGGACAGAGCACTTTCTAGGTGTTATAGGGTTCCATAGTTTTCCATAAAGGTTAGATGAGTTGAAAATTCTTTCTAAGTATGTTTCATGTGTCTAGAGAATTGTATTTTCCATCGCGATAGACTGTCCACTTGATATGGTCAGGCCTTAGAGCATCTATTTGGATCTTCTCAATAGAAGTCATATCATTTAGGGAGAGAAAATTATATATTTTGTCTTGATTCCACGAATTGATCTCCCACTAGTCAGATACTTGATCTTTACCATACAAACTTATATCCACTATGTTGTTTAAGGAGATGATGAGAGTCAATTTCAGCCAATTGTCAAGCCAAAAGTCAACTTTTTCATAGCCTACATCCCATTTTATGAAAGATTCAATAGTTTTTTGATAGTAGAGAATCTTGTCCAAGTATGAGACTCTGTTTTAGTGAAAAAATTAGCTAATAAATGATGCATATTATAGCAATATATACTATGAGTGATTTTTGCCCAAAAATATTCATTCTTCCTAAAATTGATACATAGCTTGCATGATAGTGAATCATGAATGTCTTTGAACTTTTTAATATTCAGTCCACCTTCTTTAAAGGGCCTACAAGCTTTAGACCAATTTGACCACATGATATTAGATGAATTATGATTAGATCCCCATAAAACTTTATTGAAAATAATTTCAATCTTGTATAAAATTCATTTAGGGATAAAACAACATTGCATCCAATAGTTAGGAATGACCATTAGTATACCACCATATGAAAGGTTTTTCTCCTATGAGTTAGTGATATTTTGTCTTTTTTTAATAATGGGTCATAGTTGCAGGCATATTTGTTTTTGCTGATTGTTATTCCCAAATATGTGATAGGAAATGATTCTGAATTGAAATTAATTGTATTAGAGATATAGGAAACTTTGATAAGTAGAGAATACTTCGATGAGATGATTTTTGTTTTGCTTTTGTTGATTGCTTGTCCTGAAAAATACTGGTAATCATGCAAAAAACATACTAATAGTAGCAATAGATGAAGGGAGACTATTAGTAAAATTTAGTAGGCCATCAGCAAAAGCTAAGCTTGAGATGACCATTGGAATCGTGTTAGAGTATTTAAGTGATTTGTTATGCTCGAATAGGTTTCTCAAACCTCTAAGTATGACTTCTTCAAAAATGATAAAAAATACTAAGGGATAAAGGATCCCCATGTCTTAAACCCTTTTTTTGTTTTAAAATATCCATATACTTCAGCATTGACCAGTATGGAAACATGTACATTTCTAATCATTCATTCAATAAGATACAAAAAAATTGAATCAAAGCCAAATAAGAATAGACTTTGAAGGATAAAGTTGTGGGGCATACTATCAAAGGTTTTGGCCATATCCACTTTGATAAGAATGTTCCCAGCTTTAACTTTTTTGTTGATATCATAGGTCATTTCTTTTGAAATTAAAATGTTCGCGTGTATAGACATATCTTGTACATAAGCTCCTTGAGCTAGAGATATGATTTCAGGTAGTATTTTGTGTGATTTATTTCTAGATCGAGGGTAATTTTGTAAAGTGTTTTGGGAATTTAATGTTTAAGTTGAAATTTAGAGATAATTAAGGTGTGTGCTAGCAGTAAATTCTGATCCCCTCATTAATGAAACTAGTTTGGTATTTATACTTAATTAATGACCCATGGGCCTTTCAGGTCGAATTCTGGGCTTGGGTTAAGTTTAAGATCCCATTAGCCCAAGAGATGAAATGACCAGCATCTAGCTGAGTCATGTTCCACTAATTTTCGGTTGCACATAGTACTGGTTAGGTCCGAACTGCCCTTCGGATAGGTGTAAGGGTTAGTGTTAAAATTATACGACCTTATCAGTAGCCCATTTAAGTCTTGCAAATAATCTTTAGAAAAGCTAACTCGAAAAAAATAAAACTCAATGCATATTCAAAGTGATCATCTGATCTGTCTTTTGTATCGAAATGAAAAGATTAACCTTACTGTTAAGAATTCTGAGAGTCAGCCTGATCGGAATTCGAAGAGACTAACTTTACCGTTAAATATTCCAAAAGTCATTTTTTGACGTGGGACACGTATCGAGTTTTGGTTCGACCTCTCAGCCGTTTTTTCTCTTAGATTCTTGTACCTACTTGGCTAAAAAGTTGCTTAGGATGTAATCCCCATACCTCATAGCCTCCAATCATTACTTTGATCGGTTTGCCTTCCCCTAAGGAAACTTCCACATTTTCATCTTTATATAAATCAATTTCACTGTTCTATTATCTCTAAGAACACAAATATTTATAGAGAGAGAAAGCTTGGTAATCTTCTTAAATTGTGTCTGGGTATATTTATGTTCACAGCCAGAAACGCATTAGTAAAGGAGGTTGACTGAATTTATCTGATTTGGAGAAAGCAAGAAAAGTTGCAAGAGACGCAAGAGTTGCAACTGGTCTCCTTGCCTCTCCTAGCGAAGAAATCGATCGACAAAAAAAAACACATACCAAGGGTCATCATCATCGAAGATATATTTGATATCAAAGATATCGAAGGGACAAACAGAGGACACTGCAGCAGATCGGAAGGGCAAAGTTAAAGTGGGTCTACCCAATACTGAGTCACTTTCGAAGTGTCTAGAAGGCAAAATGGGACCAAACTTTCAGAAAGTCAGCGCGAAGTACTTGATACCCTCCAAAATATTGCGTATGTGTATACGCATACTATTGAGTTAGGTCGTATCCAAACAAAGTGGGGCTTCCCTGATTCTGTTAAAGTGAGAATCTCAATCACTCCATAGACTCCAACATACTGCAAGTCTCATGAGCTAGTAGTATACACTAAAGTGCTGAATTGGGGACTCCGATTCCCTTTGGATCCATAGATAGTTAGGTAATTTTACGTGATAAAATTATGTCCGAGCGAGCTGAGCCTGAACGCATGGTACACTTTGTTGGCCGGTAAAATGACATCAAGGTTGTAAAAAAAATCCCACTACCCATGGAGAAATTTGCTGATGTGGCGAGTCTGTGCAAGAAACACCACATCCCCTTTTACTATAATATGGGGAACGATTATAAGGTGGTAAATGACTTGTTGGAGTCTGAAAAGCCACGGAAGACCCAATTTTTGTTTATCAGTGGAGCATGGGAGAACGGGAAGAAGATAAAAGTTGAAACTAATTCAAGTAAACTGACCCGTCGATAGAAGAGTATAGGTAACCTTTATTTATATTTTCCTTAGTTCTAAATACTGTGTTGTTATTCTGAACTGACTTGTGTTTCCTTTTAGTTTTTTTCAAAGAAGTTCTTGGATCGTTTAAAGACAGGCTAAAAAACTTGTGCTAAGCTAAATGTATAGGCATCGGAGAAATAAGGGAACGGTTTCCATAATTGCTTTACTTCAGGGAACTTTGTAAGGTCTCACCTATGGAACACTTTAGGGAATAAAGACCTCACTTGGGAACAACTGACCACTCCCCCCTGCAGATACCATCCTAAAGAGAATTGAGGTAAAGGATGCCAAACTTTACTTGCCTTCCGGGGTCGAAGCCCCTAGCCACATGGATAAAATTCAGAACAACAAAAAGAAGAAAAACAAGCTGACCCATCTTAGCAAGTCATTGAAGGGGTCAGTTTGGAAAACCAAGGGGGAATCAATGTTGCTTTGCTGGAAGTAGTTGAGGTCACAATCAAAGAAGTCGGCGGCTCGGATGATCCGCCTGAGATCATAAAGAATGATGACAAGAGACGCAAGGAGAGTTGTGATGAAAAAACTGCAAAGAAACAGAAAGTTAGGATGAGAGAAAAGATAATCATACGTCATTCTGAACTCCCTCCTCCTATTCCTACTGATCCTACTTTGCAAAAAGAAATTTCACCCAACCTTCCTTCTAAAACACTTTTTGATTCCGAACGGGAAACTGCTGAAGGAGATGTCAATCTAGATGCGTTTCAGAACATTAATATGTACTTTAGTGGTCTGGACAAGGACGATTTTACAGGGCCTTATCCTTATGCCAATTTGGTCAATGTTGTAACCCATAATGGTGAGACATACGTGATATCAAGCAAACAAAATAATCTGAGTCATGCCCTCTTAGGTTATATATGTCTGGTAGTTGACCTGAAAAGGTAAGTGAGGGAACAAACAGGTACCATAACCCCCATGGCCACATAAAACTAGGGCTTAACGAATAGTCTCTCAACCGCTCAGCAAAGCATAGAATCCTTAAATAAGGAAAAATAGGATTTAGTTGCCAAACTGCGTAAGTTAGAAGATGCTCAGAAAGATATTCAGACCAAGTATTCTAGACTGAAAACTTATTCCTCTACCGAGATTAAGACTTTGAAGAGCAACTAGAAGTCAGCGTCAGTACTGTCAAAAGTTTATCTGAAGGAAAACTCAACTTGGAGAAGCTCCTTAAAGAGAAGACTGATGAGAATGTTTTTTTGGTAAGCAAGCAAGCCCAAGATATAGCCACAGGAATAGAGAAGTATGCTTCTAGAATGGTGGACTCTTTGGAAAAAAAAGACGATGGGATCAATTCTGACATGGTCTTGCTATTTCACGAGACTATAGAAGAGGACCCTTGGCCCTTTGTGGCAATTTGTGAAGTACAAAGATCTTCATTTCCATACAATGACGGATGGTGACAATCATGGCTATTCGAGTGGAGAAGACTCTGAAGATAATGAAGGAACTGGTGAGAGTTCGAGCACTGAACTCAAAATTCCTAAGAAAGGTAAAAGTGATAAAGATACCGAAGGGAAAAAGGCCTAAGGTTTTGTTATTATTTTGTGTTTTAAAACTAAAGTATTTGGACGACCGAGGCATTTGTTGTATTTTTTGAATTTCTATCTTATGAACCAAATCCTTAAAGGGTTAAGACATTTTGTGAAATATGGATCAAGTCTATTCTGATAAAGCTTTAATATCATATGTTTCTTTGTACAAATCTTGTTTGTCTCTATATAGCCAATGTTTAAATAGCTTTCAATATTTCTGATTCATTAAATAAATGTTTAATAACCATTAAATAATTATAATCACAAATTTTAAATGAATGTGATCAAGTGTTTAACAAATCTGATCAACTCAAAGATACTTCATTTGAGAGTCGGGGTGTTTAATAAGTCTTTAATATATGACCACCTCACATTATGGTTAAGTCAAGAATAATTTTGCACCAAACTTTCGAAGAAGGCATAAAATATTATTGAAAAACTCGGACACCTCGTTAAAACCTCCCCGCGCCACAGGGTATGAAAGAGTATGCCCTCCTAATATTTACATTGACGTTCAAAAAGTAAATATTTACAAGAGAGTTTTATTATAAGTATAACCTGAGATGTTCAATGCATAATGGATGCTTTAGTGTTCTACCCTCTTTATCTTGAAGTCTGTATGTCCCTAGTTTGACTTTTTCACATACCACATAAGGACCTTCCCAGTTTGGGGCCAACTTACCGAACTGTTTCTCCTTAGTGTGCAAAAAGACTTTTCTTAAAACTTTTTCGTCTAATTAAAAATCTTTTCTTTTAACTTTGGAGGCAAATCTGTTGCTTATCAGACCCTGGTAGTGTGTTGTTCTTAAATGTGCATCCAACCGATTCCTAACTACCATATCATTTGCCTGTTCGGAATAGTTTTGGATCTTGTAAGACGGTAAAGTAATTTCTATGGGTGTGATTGCATTCATCCCATAAACGAGGGCAAAAGAGGATTCTTGTGTAGCAATCTGAGGAGTAGTTCAGTAAGCCCATAATACTTTTTGCAGATAATTGTGCCATTTTTCTGCAGCTCCCTCCAGATTTTTCATCAACCCAGACAAGATTGTCTGATTAACAACTTCAAAATGCCCATTGGCTTGAGGGTGGAATGGAGAAGAGAAATAGTGTTGAATTCATCTGGAGGTGAAAATTATTTCCATGTCTTTATTATCAAATTATGGTCCATTATCTATGGTGATCTTCCAGAAAACCCCAAATCTGAAACATATGTTAGATAAAATGAATTTAATAATTGCCTTAGAATTGGTTCCAGCTAGGTAAGCTTCCTCTATCCACTTAGAGAAATAGTCAATAGCAACTATTATTGTTCGACATCCACCGGATTCCATGGGAAGTAGGGGTGAGCAAAAACCGAAAAAAACGAACTGACCGACCAAACCAAACCAAAATTTGTCGGTTTGGTCGGTTTAAAAATAATAATATTCGGTCTCGGTTTTTAAATTTCAAACCGAATTAAATTAGGTCGGTTTTCGGTTTTTCCGATTTTGGAACCGAATAAAACTGAAACCGACCAAATGTTATATATAGTTGTATACCACCTCTAACACTTATTAATTGTTTGTCCAAGTGGTCCTAGATGATTACATAAACTACTCATATAGTACGTCATGGGTTTGAACCACACATCTAACATTTTGGGCAAATTTAAATTTTCAAATTTTCATAGCCTTGAACTCTACTTATAGTATACTAGATAACCTATTAATTCCTTATTTTTAATTTTTATAGCCCACTGTTTACTCACTTTATGTATTTTTCCTTATTTTTTTTTATTTTCATAGCCTACTGTTTACCCACTTTATGTATTTCTTTATACTATACTATTTTTTTATTCTCATAGCCTACTATTTACTCACTTTATGTATTTCTTTATACTATAGTATTAGTATAGTATATTTCTTTATTTTTTACCCTTAAGTAATAATATTATTATGGTTTCTTTATACTATAGTATAGTATATTACTTTATTTTTTACACTCAAGTAGCAATATTATTATAGTATTTATTATATTAAAGTTATAAATATAAATTTATTATTATAAATATAAAAAACTAATAATTAGTTTGTATTATTATTATTTAAAAAATTGAGCTAAAAAAATTCGAAAAAAAACAAACCAAACCACACCGATCCAAACTGATGTTCAAACCGAAAAACCGACCAAAACCGACCGAACCCGAAAAAACCGAAACAAAAAAAAACTGATATTATTTTAATAAATCGGTTTAATAATTTATAAACCGAATTATTTCGGTTTGGTATAAATATATGTCAAAAAACCGACCGAACCGACTGAATCTCACCCCTAATGGGAAGTGGCCCAACCAGATCCAACCTCAATCTATCAAACGGTACCGGTTTAGATATGGACTCCATAGGAATTGCTGGTACATGCATTTTATTCTCATATTTCTGGTAAGGATCACACTTTTTTACCATGTCTCAGACATCTGTCATTATTGTTGGCCAATAATACCTTGCTAATAAGACTCTTCTGGTTACGGCCTTGTAGCAACAGTGTGCAGAACCTTCCCCGTCATGTAATTCAGATAAAACATTTTGAGATTCTTCAAATCCTAAGCAACGTAAGAGGGGTATGCTCAAAGATTTCTTGTAAATATTTTTTTTAATACCAGGAAACCACGAAAACCACGAGCCTCATATTAAATTTTCTTAGCCATGGCTTTATCCGGAGGTAAAATCCCATCAGAAATAAATTGAAAAATATCATACCTCCAGTCTTTGGGTTGAATGACAAATATGCTCATACTTTCTTCATTCTATTTACCATTTTCTTGGTCTGTTTGTATTGATGGACACTATAGCATCAAAATCCATGGGTAAGATTCAGAATAAGCTATGGTTGCTAAAGAGTCTACCACAAGTATTCTCCGACCTAAGGAGGTGTTCATACTGGATAGTCTTGAAGTTTGCAGCAACTTCTCTCAACATGAGAAAATATTTTATTAATTGTTCCTTTTTTGCCTCAGATTGCCCCTGATCATGGTGAATAAGTAGTTGAGAGTCACTCATTAATCAAACTATTTTCGCCCCACATATAAAAGCTAGCTTGAGACAAACTATAATTGCTTCATATTTGGATTCATTTTTGAAGGATCTGAAACCAAAATATATAGCTTGGTACATAATATCACCATAAGGAGAAGTTAAACAAATTCTAGCCCCACATCCCATAGTACTAGATCCCCTATCAGTTCAGACTACCCACTATTTCTTAAACTGGTTTTCTTGCATTTGTTCGGGGAACTATCAGCATGGAACTCTACCAAGAAATCAACCACTGATTGGGATTTAATCGTCATTCGGCGCGCAAAATCAATATCATAATCACCCAACTCAACTTACCACTTGGTAATTTTGCTTGATACATCAGATTTTTTAAGAACATTCTTCAAAGAAAAAGATGTTCCAGCGATAATGGAATGAGCTTGGAAGTATGGTCTCATTTCTCTTGCCGCAATTACCAAAGACAAAGCCAACTTTTTAACTTCAAATATATTCTTTCAACATCCATCAGACTTTTGGTAATATAATAAACTGTACGAGGGTAATTATCAACTTCTCTGACTAGCACAACACTTACTGCACATTCTTATACGGCTAAGTGTATGTAGAGCTTTTCCTCTTAAACAAGTTTAAAGAGAGTCTTGGGTGAAGACAAATTCTTCTTGATTTCAAGAAATGCCCGATCACACTGTGGAAACCAATTAAGTCTTTGGCATTCCTTAACACCTGGAAAAATAGAGCACATTTGTCTGGTGATCTTGAAATAAACTTGTTCAACGCAGCCAACTGTTCGGTCAATCTTTAAACTTCTTTGGTGCTCCGAGGAGGATCCATAGCTAATAGAGCACTAAACTGATCTGGATCAGGTTGAATTCTTTTTTCACTTATTACATAAACCAATAAGTTTCCAGACCGGACCTTAAAAACACACCTTTCAGGGTTTAACTTTAAATTCACAGCCTCTAAGTTGGAAAAAAATTCTTCAAGGCTCTTTACCATCATGTCATCTACATAAACTTTCATATTCCTGTCAATCTGACTAGCAAAGGCTTTATTTACTAACCTTTGATAGGTGGCCCTAACAATTTTCAACCCAAACGACGTCACTTTATAACAATGAAGACCCTTATATGTAGTAAAAGTTGTGTGATCTTGATTCTTCAGCTCTACGTATATTTGATAGTATCCTGAAGATGCATTCATAAAAGACAATAATTTGTTCCCAGAAGTAGAGTCTACTAACTGATCTATATGAGGAACATGATAAGGATCTTTAGGACATGACCTATTAAGATCAGTGAAGTCAATACACATGCACCATTTGCCATTCTTTTTCTTAACCAAAACAGAATTGGAAAATCCATAATAGTTAGTGAGATTCTTTGATGTGGCCAATTTTTATCAAGTGATCAACTTCTTAAACAATCACATCTATTTTTTCTTTCGAGAAGGAACTTCTATTTTGTACAACCGGTCCAACATAGAGGCGCAAAATCCGGTACATCTGTTAATCTCCAAAGTCCGAGATTTTTCTTAGTTCAGCCTTGGCCTTTATATAGAGGCACAAAGACTTGAGCTTTAACTGAAACGGTTACAAAAAGGAGTCTAATTGCATATCAGTCCCTCATCAAAATGTAGAGCTTTAAATATCTCCTATGATTATACAATCTGTCATAAAAGGTTTTATTCCTTTACATTTTGGTCCTCAAAGTTCTATTTCCTTATCAGTAGCCCACTTAATTCTTATGAAAGTTAACGAATAAGAACTAATTAGCTTCAGAAATATTTGAAGGTGAAGAAAATCCCTTTTATCCATAATCCGAACTGCTTCAAACTTGTTGTCTCCATATTTTTGGCAAAATCTTATCCATGATTTCTTAATGCTTCAGACATTTTCAAACGAGGCCATTTCCCCCTAGCGATCGTAATTGTTCGAAGTACAAATCGGATGGGTGATGAATTGTAGGCACTAGGTCCACCACTAGGCCTATCGCATGGAAGGTGTCAAATTCTTCTTTACGCAACCGTTTGGAATTCTACCCAATTTCTTCCTTCACCTCCTCCACTTCCCTCTCTTCCAACTTCCACTATAAATACTTCTTTATGTCTCATTTTGCTTCACAATTTTTTTAGAGAGAGAAAGAGAAAGCTCATTGGCTACCTTCATCTGAATTTTTATCTTTATGTTACTTTCGCCGGAAAACACTAATACACCACAAAATCCTTAAATCTGTTTATGAGAAAGCATCCAAAACCTAAAAAACCAAAAATTCATCCTCCCTAAATAAACATGTATTCGGAGCGTACGATTACTTTTGCATAAGTGAAAAGGTAGATGAATACAAAGTAGCCAAATTGATAAGCAACACTCCTCAATTTTCCATAGAGACAATATACTACGGTAACTTCGATCCTAACAAAACCCATGTCTTTTCACCTTATTCTTTTCGAGAAGAAAGTCAATCATCTAAAACTCAAACACCAAACACACCTCAAATTTCATCTTCTCTGACTGAATCATCACCTTGAATCCCTCGAATTAATCGCAAGGTAACTAAATTTTCTTCATGAATATCAAGAGAGACTCCTTCTCCAGTCAGTCCTGAGCCCCATCATTCATTGCACAAGGAAACAAAATCTCACCCTTCTCAAACCCCAAAAAGAAAAGCTTTCATAGCCATGGATGACAATGCTAATATCGTTTTGAATTCATTAATCTCTTCTCCTCCTCTGAGGGAGATTGTTGAGACAACAACAATGTCTCAACAAAATCCCTCAAGTAACAGTAAGTCTTTTATTTGGTTACTTTGAATTGCATCTCCAATTGATTTTATTCATATTTCTTATCAATTTTATGTTTTGTCCAAAAATTTCAAGGCGTTACAAGCTTCGTCGAAAAGATGCCAAAAAGATTTTTGTTAAGCTTATAGCATGGGCTGAAAAACGGGACAATACAGTTCACGTAGTCTTCCAACCTGTCAACTTTTTCAACAGCCATCTGTGGAGAAATAACTTGGGAGCTCTTTCCCTTGAAAATCTAATGGAGTCACCCAACCCTTTGTATGCGGTCAACATGCTAGTGGCCCCTGACTGCAAATTATTTCTGCATGTTCGAAACAGATTGGATAACCACCTTCCCCATAAGAATAAGGGAAAAAAGAATAAAAAAATACCTATTAAATCAAGTGTTAGCCCTTCAGAGGCTCTAACGCCGCCAAATTCAAAGAGAAAAATAATTGGAAAAGAACCTCCCCACCATCGAGGAAGGAGTAGAAGTTGAGCCTTCTCCAAAAAGGAAAAAAGCAACCACCCCAACAAAAAAGAAGAGCACAACTAAAATGACTCCTCAAAAGAGAGCAAAAAAGAAAGATATGCAAACCATTGAAGAAATGCCATTGAATAAAAAAAAGAATGCTGATGAAATTGTGGTTGTTGAAGATCACCAATAAGAAAATGAAGTTGGTGTTGAAGAGGGAGACACTCAACAAGAAGAAACTGTCGCAGACAATGATCAAGGTGATGATAACTTTCATCCCAAAAGTTTCATCAATTTCGATCAATCTCAAGAGCTCGTCAGTAATGAAGATCCTTTCGCTCAAGATCTTCAAGACCAACTAATTTTTTTTGGTAAAAGGTGTGCTCATTTCCCTCCTGAAGCAACTTTACCAGAGGTCTTTCTGCATCCATCTTCTAGTGCTCTTATACGTGTTCCCAATCCAATGGTATTTCTTGCCGAAGAGCCACCCGAATAAATTATGCTTGCTCTTTAACCCTTTCTCAATCTTGATGCTGCAACATAAAAATTAATCCAACAAATCGAACATGCACGCAATAAGCTAGAGTATATGGAAAAAAAGATGGTTCCCTACAAGAAAATCGTTGTTGTTGAAAATAGAATAAGGGACATCTTTGGTGGCCTTGTAGAGAAAAAATTCCATGGATTTCAAATGGACAAATCAGAATTCATCAAATGCTTATCTATCTTAAGAATCAAATTAGGGTTGTGCACTGAAAAGAGAAAGAAAAGCTCAATACTTCTCACCATAATGAAAGAGATCAACTCAAATCTAAGCATTCTGAAGAGTTAGCTACATAGAAGCAAAAATCTGATGGTCTTCAAGTTTCACTTAACAAGAATGAGGAAGATAAGAAAAAATTGACAGAGGATATGACTGCTCTTAAAGCTTAATTTAACGAAGAAAATAAGCTTGATGTTACCGTTGCTGAGAATGAATGTTGAAAAGACATGATAGCAGCCATAAAAAATGCTGAAAAGCAAATATATGTTAATCTTCTTCGCGAAATTCATGCTACATTTCCTAAGGATAACCTCTCTAGCTTTTGGGAGCGAATTCCTATCGAAAGTTGCCCTATCAAAGCTTTTGATCCTGTTCCTAGCTATTCATTCGAAGAAGTAAAATCAGAGGAAAGTGCTTTAGAACATGGGGAACTTCTGAAGATAAATAACTTTGTTATACCCTTTTTTTGTGCTTGCCCTTCAATTATTGTAAAATCTTATTTTCGATAAGTGTTTTTTTACTTGGCATTTAAAAACATAGTTTGTTACCATCGAATTGAATTGAATGCACAAAGGCTTTGTTTCTCATATATACTTATTATGTTTTTTTAAAACTTATAAGTCATATTTATCTCGAAATATAACTTATATCATAACTAAACATAAATTTTCAAAGCGAAAATACTTGAACTTTATTGGTGTGTTTAAAGAATGTTAACACCTTAAACATAAACAAGGTACTTATATAATGTGACACTTTGAATAATGTGGTGTGTAACACATCGAATATTATAATGCGTTTAAAGATTGTAGCACTTCGAATATTATAGTACGTTTAAATAATGTAACACTTCGAATATTATAGTTCGTTTAGAGAACGTAACACTTCAAATATTATAGTGCGTTTAGAGAACGTATCACTTCGAATATGTGTTTCTTTGAAAAAATGTATTCAACACTTCAGAATAATTACTCTTAGTCAACTTCAAAGATGATCAGTCTTTGACTAGTTACCAAAAAAATTTAAACAAACTTACATAAACAACCATTGGCCAAAAAATACTTTTATCGATAAATTCAAATAGTTACATATCACCTCATTAAAACCTCCCTGGGCCAACATGGTAGGAAAAAGTGTGCCAATTATTTAAAAAAGAACAATTTCAAAATACAATTACTCTTAATACAATTTTAGATGATGTATATTCCAAGGATGCTCAAGTATCCTCCCCTAATTGTCACAAAGACGATAAAAACATGGCTTTATTTTTCTCCACAACCATATAAAGACCTTTCCAATTTTGGGCCATCTTATCGAGGCTCTTTTCCTTAGTATGGAGGAATACCTCCCTTAGAACTTTGTCACCCACTTTGAAATCCCTAATTTTAACCTTCAAATTATATCTACTCCTCATAAGAGTCTGATAATGAATCATATTCAGGTGAGCTCTAACTCTTTTTTCTTCAATCAAATCCAAATTTGCTCTTTTTGTTTCGTCATTCAGGTCTTCAGAATTTTGAGCTACTCTAAAAGAAGGCAATATAGATTCTTCATGACTAAAAACATCCATCATATATGCTAAAGAAAAATGAGTTTCTTTAGTAGCTTCCCTATGAGTTGTTCAATAAGCCTATACACCTCCTATAAATAGTTAGACCATTTTCCTGTAGCCCCTATCAAAATATTTTTTAAACCTTCCAAAATAGATATGTTTGTCACCTATACCTGACCATTTTCTTGGGGATGAAAATGTGTAGAAAAAAATTGTTTTGTCCCTTCGAAGCACAAAAAGAAGCCATTTTTTTATTATTAAATTGAGGACCGTTGTCCGTGGTAATTTTTCGAGGCACCCCAAAACGATAACAAATACTGTTTACTATGAATTTAGTTACATCCTTGGCCTTTGCCCCAGACAATGATTCAACTTCTTCCCACTTTGTAAAATAACTTATTACCAAAATAATCATTTGTCATCCTCCAGAAGCCATCGACAATGGTCCCACAAAGTCTATTCCCCATTTGTCAAATAGGATGGCCTCGGTAATGGGCATGAGTGGAATTGTTGGTTTATGAATAAAGTTTTCAAACCATTGACAAATATCACAGCTTCGAACTAGATTTTTTGCGTCGTTCATAATCGAAGGCCAATAATACCCTACTAGCAAAACTTGACAAGTCAATGCCTTGAACCTGCAATGTATTGAACCCTCTCCATCATACAATTCTGATAGAATTTCCTGTAATTCATGCTTGCTCAAGCATCGCAATAATGGCATACTCAATGTTTTTTTGTACAAAACCATATCTAATACCATATAACCAAATGCTTTTCCTCTTAACTTGTTAGCTAATTTCATATCCTCGGACAACCTTCCTCTTAATAAGAAATTCAGAATGTCAGTTCTCCAATCACCTCGGATTGCATCTGAAGTGACGAATACCCCCTCAATGTGCTTACATTGCTCTGAACGGGTTAAAACCGAAGGACTCTCCTGTAATAAAATGAAAGGGTATTCGTCTGTGCACTGTTGCCAAATAATCAACAACTGTTAACCAAATTGAAATTTCCAATTTTCAACTTTAAGTTCCTAATTCCTAAATTTAATTATCACTTTCGCAATTTCAATTCTCAGTTCTTAATTCTCAATATCTTAGATTTAAAACCAAAACAAAAACAAAAACATAAAACCAAAACTAATTGGAATCCAAAACCAAAACAATCAAAATAAAAAGCTAAAATAAGATATAAAAGCCAGAACAAATAAAAACCATATTTTTATCATTCAGGTTGTTTTTATTATCATTTTAACTTCGAACCATATTTTTTTATTATTGTACCATTTTTTTTACTATTTTACTTATTAGAAGAATTTCTACTCACAAAATGATATCTCACAATTTTACGGTTCCGTTTCAAAATTCCAAAATTTATCTAATATTTTGACAAAAAAATTCAAATTTTTTTAATTTTCTTCTAAATTTTTTGATTTTTTTAACTGCTATTTTTCTTAATGAAAGCATCTAGTTACTGCATAAATATCTAGGACTAACATTCATGACGTGGGAATTTTGTGCACGAAATTAAATCTATGGAGATCAATCATTTAATATTATTTTCAAGGACAAAATTAATAAGAAAACTTGTATATTTTATATATTAACTTTTAAATTAATCAATAAAATCCCATAATTGTTGAATATAAGGTATTAAATTTCCAATTTTTATTAAATTTTTATATTTTCTATAAACAGTTTTATTATTAGTTTCCCAGAGAGAGACGAATACAACATTACAACGCATAAACAAAACCCTAGCTCTTTTGCCCAGATTAAAGAGAGAGAGGTACTCGAGTCGTCGTCATCTATCTGAAGCTCTCAGATTCTTCTACGGTTCTACCTTTCAAGTTCTAATCAAGGTACTCGATCTATCAAATACCCCTAATTTACTTCCAATCTACTTTCAATTCATCGACTACTTTCTTGGCTCTAATAGATCTGAGTAAAAACTAGGTTTTTTCTTATGCAAGTATTAAATTTCTTGGCTTTGAAAATGAATTGTTTGTATCCGAGATGGGTTTATAGTCATGCTGTAGTTTCTTGCTTGATTCAGATATCAATTATTTATCTGGATGTCGAGTCAAAGGAATAGTTATGGGAAGAGACCTCCGTCTCGTTCTTCACCGCCTTCTCGTTCTTCGGATTACGAACACGGTGGAAGTAAAAGGAGAAAGCCTGTTGACGATACCAGAGAGCAATTTCGTATTGACTCCGAAGATACGGTCTACAGGTACTTGTGCCCTGTGAAAAAGATTGGAAGCATAATGGGTAGGGGAGGAGAGATTGTGAAGCAGTTGAGACAAGACACGAAAGCAAAGATCAGGATTGGTGAGACTGTTTCGGGATGCATTGAACGTGTGGTCACAGTATATAGCCCTAGCGACGAGACTAATTCGTTTCAGGACAGTGGCAAGTATATTTGTCCTGCGCAGGATGCGTTGTTCAGGGTTCATGATAAAGTTGTGGCTGAAGAAGTGTTTGGTGATGAGGATTCGGATGGAAGTCAGCAGGTTACTGCCAAGCTACTTGTACCGTCGGATCAGATTGGATCTATTATCGGCAAAGGTGGACAGATAGTTCAGAATATTCGAAGTGATACAGGCGCTCAGATTCGTATTCTTAAGGACCAAAATTTACCTCCTTGCGCTTTGACCTCAGATGAACTTGTTCAGGTATTTGAGTGAACTTTAATGTGCTGTTGACTTGATTTATTAGTTATCTTTGTGTAATCTGTTTCAGTTTGTCTAAAAAATTATAGTTTTTTGAATTTGTTCCTTGGATTTATTAGTTATCTTTGTTTATTTGTTCCTTGGATTTCAGATAACTGGTGAAGCTGAAGTTGTGAAGAAGGCCTTGCATCAGATAGCTTCACGGCTTCATGAAAATCCTTCACGATCGCAGCACTTGCTTGCTTCTGCTACATCCAATGTTTATCACTCTGGTTCCCTCGGTGGTCATGCTGGTGGTCCGATTGTTGGAATAGCTCCATTAATGAGTTCTTATGGAGGATACAAGAGTGAAGGGGAGTGGTCTCGCCCCCTATACTCAACTCCAAGAGATGAGAGGTCCTATAGAGACTTTTCCCTCTGTTTGGTTTGTCCGACTGCTAACCTTGGAAGCGTGATAGGCAAAGGTGGTGCCATCATCAATCAGATCAGACAGGAGACTAGGGCTGCTATCAAAGTTGACAGCACAGCAACTGAAGGAAATGATTGCTTAATAAGTATCTCGGCTAAGGAGGTAATCTTTCTTAGTATGTCATCTACTCTGGAACCTTATGTAATTATTTTTTTGTTTTTGCATTCGTTCAGCTCTTCGATGATAATTTGTTTTTCTTTTGCATCCGTCTAGCTCTTTGAGGATAATATATCTCCTGCTATAGAAGCAGCCGTATGTCTGCTACCCAAGTGCAGCGAGAGGATAGAAAGAGATTCAGGAATACTCTCATATACTATTCGTCTACTTGTTCCAACTTCAAGAATTGGCTGCTTGATCGGTAAAGGAGGGGCTATCATAACTGAGATGCGGCGGGTCACAAAAGCTAATATTCGTATACTATCAAAGGAGGATCTTCCCAAAATTGCTTCTGCTGATGATGAGATGGTGCAGGTGAAATCATAACATGCATACACTTTATCTTCCTGATCTGTGGTTTACGATTTGGTTTTAATATGTTCCCTTGCAAGTTGTCGAAATGAAACTTAGTCTAGTTTTTATTTACAGATAACTGGAGAACTTGATATTGTCAAGGATGCTCTTGTTTCGGTAACAACTCGACTGCGAGCAAATATTTTTGATCGCGAGGGTGCTGTTTCTGGATTTCTGCCAGTATTACCTTATCTTCCCGTTGGCCCAGAGCCCGATCGCTTGAGTTACAGCAGTAGAGAGAACAGAAGGCATGATCGGGGGCATGGTTATTCTGGTGGCTATGAAGCTAGTGATTTTGGTTCCGCGGATGGTTATAGAGGTTATGGTGGCTCGCAGGTATTGCACTTCTTTATGCACAAGCCAACACGGTTATACACTTATACATTGTGAATTAAAAATTTCTTGTCTCGTTAATATTATATGGTCCTTTGAAGTGATATCCACGAGGTGTTCTGTCTTATACTTTAATAAGAGTGTCCTGTGTCAGACTTTCCTGATAATTTCTTTATTCTGTTTTCTTATATTAATTATTGTGGGTAATAGTTTTGCATATCCTTGGCAGTATGGGGGCAGTGATCGTGGTTATGGAGCCTATGGAGATTATATGTCAGGACGTAGTGGTTCTCCTGGTCCTAGGTAAGTAATTTATCTCTTAAAAATCCTACCTAAATTGGGAGGTACATAAGCAAGAAAGCATTAGACATTTCGTGTTGCAGCTGGGTGCGCACTGGTGCTGCCCCAGCCTCACCCATTATTCTTGCTGTTTCTGCGTGTTATACTGGTCCACTAGTTTCCTGGTGACCTGGTATAATTTTTTGCCTTTAATCATGCACTATATAACTTACAATTTGATAACTAACTTCTGAAAACCGGTGGTAACTTTTTTATGGATCAGGTTTAAGGATAATTATGTTAGATCTATCCTATAATGTAAAACTATGAAATTTTTTCTTTGTATATACCCCACGGTTCCCACCGCACTCCCTTACCCGACTTTTACCCGATCATGAACAACCATAGATCCCCATCTGTGCTCTATGGATTATTAGACAAGAAAGTTATATTGGAACATTGATACATCCTTTGACATTATCTATTCTCAGAGGTGCTCTACTGATTCTGGTATTGTCGAACGTTCGTTATAATACTTGGTGTGTTAGAACACCTCTATACTTATCATGAAATTCTGTTACCAGGTTATCCAGTCATTCCTCTGTTTCTAGACGCAAAAGCTATGGTTACTAAGATCTGATGGTGTGTATGCTCCAGGTAGATTACAGTTTCCTTTGCCTTCTACTTGCCTACCTAGCAACTCCTTTGTCAGACTTTTAGTAGTGAAATCATAACCTGACCGCTCCCCCAATGCTCATGTTTTACCTATGTTGTCTTTGCCTTCCCTTCCAAACAGCTAAGATCCGTGAAGCCTGAAGCCAGCCTACTACCTAAACCGGACGAACAGATGAACCAGGACTTGACAACCTCGTGGCCCACCTTGATACTTCTGGAGATCCTGTTTAGTCACTGTTGAATTTTCCTTTTCCAAAGGCACCAAAATTATGTCTTTTCCCCAAAACCTGTCTAGAAGGCATGCCCTTGTTATGCTGCCGTTTTTATTTGCTTTCCTTATTTCATGTTTTGCTTTAGCAGTACAATGCCATGTTGCTTCCATTCAGACCATGTTTGATAATTGTTTGATGTTGTTTCCCTTTTAGCTTTGATTGTCCGAAACCGATAACCTTATGGATAGATAGAAGCCTCTTTCTTTATCAAACAAGGTGTAACGACACCGCAGTTACAACTTAAATGTTTTTTCCTGGTTGGTTATTGGAAATGTGTTTAACGTACATATATTTTTGTCCTCTAGATCTAATCCTTCTTGGGATTAGGTTTCACCCTTTCAAGCACATAGATAACCGTTTCAGGCACATACATACCCTAGCCGTTTTAAATCAGAAAGTTTTTATTCATCTAGTTAAAAGGACTCTGATTTGAGTTCTCTTGCGATGTACTATTGACTCAGTTGCAGAATACAACCATCGTTTAAAGTGAACGGCTTTGTACTCTAAATTTGTAGAATTACGAGTCAGAAGTCTAGCTATGTTCATTTTACAATCAATCGCCCATTTGTCTTCCAAAGCTTAATATATGATCCCCTTGTTTCTTACGGATATATGCCCTAGACTATTTTTTTTAAACCCATGTTGGTGTTTGGTGGATATGGACAACCGCAGCCATCATTCGTAGAGGTATTATTCAATAACAACATACTTCTGAAGCTGTTTCTTTAGATGGATTTCTGGCAGGAAAGGGCTTTGTGTAGAATTATATACTAAATATGTTATATGGGGGAGGGCTACCCTCTTGTGTAGCTCATTTTAATTTTTTATAATCTTCAACTTTTGGAAAAATGTCCAAACAAGTTTTGTTTAAATGGTTTTCATTAGTTTTTAACATTTTTTATTCTGCCATTTGATTTAAGTTTATGGATCTGCTGCTGGAAAGAGCTTTCTAAACATAAAAATCAAAACTAAATGAATGATTTGGTTTGCAAGCTGATAACCAAAATAGATATTAGTAATATATGGATATTGAGACTTATTCTCAATATATTAAAATACGTTGGACTTTTTTAGCAGTCAGTATATTTTAAATTTAAATTTGTTGAATGGTTTTGGGGTATATGATTAAATTCCTTAGTTTTTGTGAGGTTTATTTGAGTAGGATAGTAATTTGAAAGTTATGCGATTAAAAGGATAGCTGAGTCAACGGATAAAAGCTTGTTAGGAATAGAAAAGCTTGTTAGGTTAGCCTAATTTGTGCGGTGGTGCGGAAAGTAAAGAATTGGAGAATAAATATGGAGGATGTTCTGATTCTTAGAGTAAAAGATAAGAGTTAGTTTCAAAGAGATTGAATATGAACACGGAAGGTGTTTTGGTTGTGAGGGTATACTATTTATCGGCTAGGAATTTTGGTCAGTTACTAGAATTTGTACCGGCGTATCATAAGATTTGTATTCACACTATCTATTTTGTGTATAGGATCACTTTTGTTTGTTTCGATTGGTATATGTCTATTTTGCGTATATGATCACTTTTGTTTGTTTCGATTTGTATATGTGGTCATATGTTTGTATATGTGGTCATTCAAATGTAAAATAAAATTAACAATAAAAAAATATAATTTGTTTATACATGTGATCAATTACGGTGATTAATTAGGATTGTTAACTTACATTTAACAAAATATTGGAGTAAATTTAATTTGAAAAATATAACTTGGATTACTAGTCAGCCTATACGGATATAGGCTATAGTTTTTTTCAAAATATAAAAGAAGAGCTAATGATTGAACTTGAGTTGTGTAGTAGGCATTCCAAAAATTTATTTGTAATATTTTTTGATTTATTTTTTGATATTTTTATTTGCTTAGTGGTTTTTTTTTGAAAAATAAATAAATTTAAAAGAAGGTTTATACATATTATGGGGCATACCGCGAATAATACAACAACTAAAGGAAAGGAGTGGACACGATGCCAATAAAAAGGGGTGGCACCCTGGATAAAAACTAAGTAGAGCATATAGAATGATTAGGTGGCCGAGAGCTCCACGTGTATCGCAGTCCATAATCGTGGCTCTAGTTCATACATAGAATACCTGTAACAAAATAAGGATTAAGTTAGATTTAAGTATGAGCTACATCGGCCGGCCTATCTTGGTACCATAGAATCTATATCGGAGGTTCGATAAGATATGAGAAGAAATCGAGGAAGCCAAAGCCGGAGTGGATCCAAATATTCTTGAATTCCGCTATTTCCAAACGTGGTAAATGATTGCGTTGAAACAAGTTCTCCAAATATAATGATTACGAGAATTCGACCATTTTAACGCCTCAACAATCCAAGATTTCCAGCACGTGGGACGGAATAGAAATCCAAGCTTATGACTAGTATAAGCCCGAATACTCTGAGTGAAATTACATTCAAAGAGAAGATGAGATGTAGATTCCAGATCAGAGTTGCTGAGGGAACACCCAATAAGGGTATTAAGACCCCAAATGAGGAGCTTGTCTCTGGTGGCAAACTGTCCCTTAATAGCAAGCCAAGTAATAAAGGAATGACGCGGAATGTTGAATTTATTCCATACTAACCCCGCCCATCCCACTTCTGGGACATGCATCCGAATAGCATTGTACGTGTCCTTTATAGTGAACGAGGTGCATCATTCCTTCGCCTTCCAAAAAGGAACGTCTTTTAAGAAGGAGGTAGGTTGGGGAAGAGAGAGGATGAGCTTATGGATTTCTTCAAGATGAACCCGACTTCGAGCTCGCGCCGGTCTCAGGTTTGCAGGCCAGATCCATTCTCCGTTGCAGATTATGTCAGAAACGGATAGATTCTTACCCAGACGAGAGTCACTGATGATGTCAAAGCCGTAATACGATGCAAAGGATGAGGAAAGGAGCCAAAGATCATGCCAGAAAAAAGTCATCACTCCATTTCCGATAGCCACCCTGTACAAATTACGAGCCACAGGACGAAGGCGAAGAATTTCCTCCAGATCCAAGAGGATGGGAAACCAATAGAAACATCCTAGAAGCTTTTATTTTTAATCTTTTCAGATTTAATCCAATCACACCAGATTGATTGATTCTTATTACTCACTATTGACCAAAGATGCTTAAGGACGGCCGCCTGATTCCAGGTTTGGTTTTGCAGTTTGTAGAGTGAAAATTATGTAAAAAAAGTTGATAAAGATGGTTTAAACATATATAAAATAAGTTGTTTTGTTATATTTTTTTTAGTTTTGATTTTTAGATTATTTTAGATCTCGATTTTATTTTATTAAACCATCTAAAGTTTTTATTAAAAAGTTTAAAGACATAATTTTTTTTAAATGGTATTTTTTTTATTTTGTTATTTACATATAATTTATTTTAGTTTTTAAAGTTTTTTTTATCATTCGTACCATATTTAAAGTTTTTTTATTTAAAATTGTCGTTCATTTTCAATGAAATTTACTTCTAATACTTTTTGTTATCATAATAGTAAGAACAATAAAATCTCCAAACTAATTTGCAAGATCTTGAATTTCTTCCCATACTTCTCTTAAAGTTACGAATCAAAGGAAAACAACCTAAAGTATTCATGAAAAAATACATTTATTGTAACAATTTTTTCTTTAGAAGATATTATCACTAATAGTCTTTTTAGAAAAACATATCCTAAAAAAATGCATCGCAATTCTCGATGTGCCAAACTATGGCGTTGATATTATGAAGATTAACAAATGTTACAGGTAAGTTTAGAATGGATAAAACAATAATTGTTTCAATGAGAACCTAATATACTGTCCCAAAACCAATAGTGCTGGAAGGTACTCGGTTTATCAAATATGGTGCAGAGGTAACTACATGTCCCCAATAAGATAAAAAACATATGTTGATAAGGATATATCATTTAGATACTGAATCTTCCTTATATGACGATGTATATTCATATTAAGACTCTTGAAGAGGATAAGATGCAGTAAGGATGAGGATTCTAAATGAAAGGAGTAAGAAAACAAGAAAGACGCGGGTATCTCAAAGATATCTAACCGAGGGACATCTAGAAAATTTTAGAAGCGATGCTAGTGAAAGCAAGAAGACGAGGGTCTTTCAAAGAACTTTAGCCAATGAACATCCAAAAGACTTTAGACGAGAGGCTAGTGAAAGTAAAAACACGATGGTTTCCTAAAGATCCTTAACCGAAAGACATCCTGAGGATTTGAGACGAGAGACTAGTGAAAGTAAAAAAGACAAGGGTTTTCTAAAGATCCTTAACCGAGGGACATCCAAAGGATTTTGGACGAGAGAGAAGTGGAAGTAAGAAGACAACAATCTTTCAAAGATCTTTAACCGAGAGATATTCAGAAGACTCTAGACGAGGGTTGCGATGGAAATATAAGATGATAATAAAAAGAGCGTTAAATATTGTTCCAACATTTATAACTTGAAGACACATGTCATGATTTAATAAGTCATCAAGATAGGTAGTTAATCAATTATGACACGTGTAATCTTCTGATTAGAGGAAAGAAAAACGTAAATTGTATAAACAACTTAAATTCTTATGTCAACAAACAAGGATTTATAACTTAAATCCTTATTTGGGGATACAAAATTTGTCAAAAGCCTATAAAAATATTTGAAGCTTCCATAGCTTAGTGGGTTAGAATTCCCACTTAGTATTTGTGAGGTCTTGAGTTCAGCTCTCACTAAGAGAAAAATTTCATTATCAAAATTTAATTTGGGTGTCTAATAAATTGAGCATTTTGGACGATAAAAAACAAAATATTGATATAAATTTTGAAGAAATTCCAAGAATGTTGATTTCAACTGAGGATTCTCATCCTCTAGCTTCAACCTCTCTTCTCCATCGAATCAACAACTCCATTGTTTGTTGATTTTCTCTAATCAATAAGAAGACTCTCAAATCCTCTTTTCAAATATTTGAGATTGAAAAATTTCCACATAGGGTTCCTGATTTGGGAAAAATTTAATTTGACATCAAATTGAAGAAATTCAAGGCGACAGTCATCTTTTAATATCAGTGGGAAGTTTGAGAAAATTTTCAAAGTCCAAGCAAATCGTTTCTTCCACCCAAGAAGACCTGCTTGTCTATGACTCTGAGATAAGATTATCAAATCTAAGTTAAGGAATTTTGAGGTCATTCCAGTTTAGAAGCCTCGCTTCTATATCTCAAAAAGATGCCACTCATCCGTTTAACAAAGAAATTAGGTTTGTTTAGCATTTTTGAAGGTTCATATTCAATGAGCCATGAGTACAGATCCAATGGAAGAAAAGAAAATAAATTAATTACTAGTCAACACCACATAACATCCAAATGAAAAATAACATAAGTTCAATTCAAGATTCTATGGAGGATTTCCCACCCCTCAAGAACAACTCTGATCAGGATCAAGAGAAAACGCAACTTCAACAAGCGTAATGGAAATCATACAAAGATGCAATCCAGCCCCAACAAACCAAGAACAAGATCATTCACGGACACACAACTTTCTCTACCAAAAGAACTACAATGCTGTGCATTTCTCCAAAAGAGATAATTTATTCTCCTTGATAATGCTAAAATGATTATGATTGGAAAATTCTCTCAGCGAATACCTTCTCTGAAATAAATTCAAACGTTCTTGTATAGTTTAAAACTCTACGGTAACTTTAGTTTATCAATTTGAGACCATAAACATGTTATTATTGAACTAGACCTATTATCTGACCTTAGGATCTTGTGGAAACAAAATGTCTGGCAAATAGGCCAGCATTTCATGCACATGTTAAAATATCAGCTTGACTTTAACCCTATAAAGGAATCATTTGTGACCCAAGTATGGGCCATATTTCCTAAAATAGCCGAGTACTTATACAATAGTGATACCATCACAACTATAGCTACAGTTTTAGGAACCCCTCTTAATGTATGTATTCAATTAAAAATATAGCTCACTTTAAATTTTGCCAAGCTTGGCTAGCCCTTAAAAGATAAGATTTGGATTGATTTCGACCAACAAGAGGGTATCTGGTTGGATGTGAAATATGAGAATAAACCAGATTACTATCCAAGTTGTTTCCATCTTGGACACTCTTCTGATAATTGTAACAAAGGAAAAAATATTAATGCTTATCAAGATAATGAAAATAAAGAAATTACTGAAAACTTTTCTAAGGACCAACCTAAACCCAAATGGAGTAAAAAACAAAAAATCAACTCCATTATTATCAGAAATGAAACAAATAACAATAATGACACTAATGAGTCCAAAAATGTCAATATTGTTATCAATAGTAATCACACTAAAAAACATACTACACCAGAATCCAAAAATCATAATCACTCTCCACCAAATATAATTGAACCAATTGATGAAACCAATCTAGATATCATATAAGCTATGCATCCCATTGATATAAACAATAGGTTTGACACATTAATTTAATCATCAGATGAAGAGAAATCTAATGAATCCTCAAATTCTACATTGAGTGGTAATTTTCCAACTCCCCTATCTTTTCCCAGTCTGAAAAACATCACGAGTTTACTGAAAT
Organism: Limnanthes douglasii subsp. nivea; assembly: GCA_036936605.1. Classification (NCBI taxonomy): domain Eukaryota; kingdom Viridiplantae; phylum Streptophyta; class Magnoliopsida; order Brassicales; family Limnanthaceae; genus Limnanthes; species Limnanthes douglasii. The sequence continues at coordinate 290,252,467 of JAUPFV010000004.1, forward strand.
CACACCTAAAAAATCCAAAAAACTGAGCTTAAACAAAGACATAAAATTGCGAATGAACCTAAAAAGGTCATTAAGAATCTTAACACCTCTAGTTTTAAATGAGTATCAAAAATTTAAGTTGGAATGTTAGAGGTATAAGCAATAAAAGTACAATAAGAAGATTGAAATTCATAATTAAAAAAGAAACCATTGACTTACTGGCTTTATAAGAGCAAATGGTTTTTGAAAATAAATTCAATTCAACCTTAAATATTTTGGGCTTTGATGATGGTACTTTCAATGTAAAAAGTAGAATTTGGGTCTTTTAGAAAGACAACTTTAAGGTGGGGGTTAGTTGTAATCATGAGCACCTAATCCATCTTAAAGTTCATCACATTAACAGTAACAAGGAATTCATGGCTTATATTATATATGCAAAATGTAATATAGTCAATATGCTGCCCCTTTGGAATAAAATGAGAGATATTGCCAACAATCAACTGGAGTGGATTGTTATGAGTGGTTTTAATTGCATTACTAAAGCTTCTGCGCAACTTTCATGTAGCACCCTTTGTCTCAAAAGTATTGGTGAGTTTAATGACATAATTGCTGACTGTAATTTAGAAGATTCAAATTTTATTGGTACCCCTTACACGTGGTCTAGTAAAAGAAAGTTTAAAATATCAGACATAGTTATAATAAACAATAAGATGAGAAATTATATTGATAACATTCATATAAAGCACTGGGCCAGAACTTATTCTGACTATTTATCTATTACCATAACCCTTTCGAATATCTCATCCAAACCTATAACATCCTTAAAATTTTCAAACATGTGGAAGTTGCATCCATAATTTAACCAAATTATTGAAGATGAGTCCGGATTTTGTCACCACTTTTTGTAAGAGCCGGACAGGGGTAATTCAGACACCATCCATCTAACCGGACAGGGACGATTCAGACAACCTCCACTTACTAAACTGTCCGAACATAACTAAAGTATTAAAAACATAATACTTCATGAATAAACTAATCACTTCATGATTAAACTAATCACTTGTTTACTTAAAAGCTAAATGGGTCTTTAAACTCGACCCGAATCCATAAAAACATAACCCGAAAGGCCATATGGCCCAAAAGAAAAAGGGTATAAATACCCAACCACCTACATTTAATGAGGGTAATGAAAATTAAATACAACTATGCAGCTCAATTCTCCCTCTACATTCTACCCAAACATTAAATACTCTCAAAATTCCACAAAACTCTAGACAAAGTTAAAAAATTACCCTCAAACGAAAATAAACCACACCAATTGATAATTCATGGAAGACTCCAATGCATGGTGAGCTTATATATGTTTTATGGCTTAAGCTCAGAAGATTGAAGACTAAATTGAAAGCTTGGAACCATGATAGCTTTGGCAATATCTTTACTGCTATTGCCAAAACTAAGGATGATATAGTTTTCCATGAAAATATTTACCAAACCACCCAAAATGATATTGAGAATGAGAACCTGTCTAAGGCTAATGCCAATTTGACTCTTCTCTGGGAAAAAGAAGAATCATACTGGAAGGAGAGGATTTGCATTGCTTGGATTAAAGAATGAGATAAAAATACAGCAATGTTTCATAATTATGTTAAAAAGAGACAGAAGAAAAAAAATGCTGGCATTTATATTCAAGGTAACTGGATTGAGGATACGTTAAAATTGATGAGTCTGCTGTTATTTATTTTAAAGACCTTTTAACTAATCCCACCCTGTTAACCAATTTGAAAACCTTAACATAATCTATAATCTCATAACTAATTCTGATAATCAATATTTGATAGAAGTTCCATTGGATATTGGATCACATAAAGCTGTTATGGACCTTAAGACCAATAGTGTGGCCGGTCCAGATGAGTTCAACCCACTTTATCAAACTTGTTGGCCTATCATTAAAACAGACATCTGCCTTGTTGTTAAAAACTATATGGCTGGTAAAGATATTCCTAATGTGCATCCATTCTACTGTCATTTTTTAATCCCCAAGATTGACAATCATACACATTGGAAAACCTATAGACATATTAGTCTTTGCAATGTTTTCAATAAATTGGTTTCTAAAATCATCAATAATAGGCTCATGTCTATCCTTTCTAAAACCATATCTCTAGAGCAGGGAGGTTTTGTTCATGGAAGAAGCAATCAAGGACATATTATTATTTCTCATGAGCTCATCCATGACCTCAATAAAAATTCTAGGTGTAATAATATCTTATTAAAGGTTGACATGGTTAAGGCCTTTGGTAAGATTTCTCACTCTTTTATTTTAAACATCCTTAAATCCTTTGGTCTTAACATCAATTGTATTAATCTCATCAATACTAGTATATCCTCTGCTCACTTCTCTATAATCATTAATGGAGAATCTAAGAGAGATTTTAAAAGGCTTAATGGTATTAGGCAGGGAGATCCTATATCTCACAGCCTATTTATAATTACAGAAGAATACCTCATTAGAGGTATTAATATTCTATTTGATAATTATACTCAAATGTTCCACAAAACCAGAAGTAACATTAACATAAACTGCTTCGTCATCTATACTAATGGTTCTAAAAACAATATAGACAGATTAAATTACTTCTTAAACTTTTATCAAAACCTGTCTAGCCAAACTATTAATAAGGATAAGTCAAGTTCAATTGTGCCTTTTAATATTAATGGTCAAAGAACCAAAAAGCTAGTGAAGATGCTTCTGGCTTTAAAAGTAAACATTTGCCCTTAAAATACATAGGTATATTCATTCACAATAGCAATAGAGAAAATTTATACGATGACTTGATTATCAAGGTAATAAGCAAAATCAATGATTGGGACAGTACTACCATATCATTTGGTGGCAGACTTGTTATGATCCAATCTGTTCTTATGTCAATTCCCATATACTACATCCGATATAACATTATCCCTAAACTGTTATTAGTAGACTTGAAAGAATTATGAATAGATTCCCATGAGGTTCAAAAGACTCTAATAAAACTATTATTTAGACTAATTGGTTTGTTATTTGTAAGCCTTATAATGAATCTGGTTTAAATATCAGGAAACTTTCTGATCTTTAAACCACATTCTCGATCAAATTGTGGTATAGTTTTACGAATAACAATTCTCTTTGGGAAAATTTTATGCATTCAATCTACATCAGAAACATTCACCCTCTTCAAATCAATCAAATAAGCACGACTCTAAAATCTAGAGGAGATTAATCTCCACCAGAAAAATTGCAAAACTCTTCATTCACTAGTACTTAGGTAATGGTAAAATTGAATTTTGGCTTGACAACAATCCTTTGATCGGGTTGAATGAAAATGATGATAATCTTTGGCACCCTTTTAACTATGTCAATAGTTTCTGGTCTAATAATAAGTGGAATTTAGAGAGACTTAACAAAATTTTCACCCATTCCATCATTAATAAGATAACAAATATTAAAAATAAATAACAATAAGGATGATGATATAATTTGTTCTCTTGATAATTCTGGCAAGTTTAGTACTAAGTCTACTTGGTATCACATACGAACTAAGAGCACTGTTACCAACCTATTTGCTAAAATATGGAATTCTAAGATCCATATTAAGTACTATTTACTTATTTGGAAAGTTTTGAAAGGTTGGATCTTAGTTAACTCCAACGTTCAAAATAAAAACATTACCCTTGCCTCCAAATGTCAATTCTGCCATGACATTGAAACCTCAAACCATATTTTTGTTAGATGTCCCACTACTTGGAATATTTGGAATTATTATGCTATTATATTTATTGTATATATTTCTAGTTACATGACCATCCACCACCTAATCAGGTGTTGGTTTTGGTCCACTAAAAAACTAAACAAATTATGCTAATTCTTCCATCTATCATTTGTTGGGCAATATGACATTATAGAAATAAGTCTAAGCACAAAGGTTTAAATATCACCCAGAAGATTATCATTGACAAACTTAATCAGTTGTTATATAATCTTGATTGTTGTAATTTCTTAATACTAAATCTTGGTATGGTGACATTAAAATTGCTAATAAACTTGGCTATTATATGCATGATGTTCCTCCTAAGCCTACCATGATTGAATGGCTCCTTCCTAACATTGATAAAATAAAGTCAAATACTGATGGCTCCAACATGTTCAATGGAGAATCTAGTGGTGCATGGATAATTATAAATGCAAATGGTAATGATTTATTTGCATGTGGTAATCTGTATGGCAATCAATCGTACTTAATTGCTGAATGTAGGGCTATACTTGATGACTTAATCATATGTAACAATAAAGACCTTATAAATGTCGACATAAAGACTAATTCAGCTTTACCTATTGACATGTTGGCTAAAATGGACAGTCTTAGGTTCTTAAAATCCATCCTTAATTGTTACAGAACCCTTAACTTTCCAAATATGACAATTAAATACATCTCACGAGTCCAAAACCAAGTTGTAGATTGACTTGCACGTTGGACTCTGAATTGTAAAATGAACATGACCATAAATGGTAACTAAATATCAAACCCTTTGAAGGCTATATTCTTCCTTGAAATTTTGGAATGCGGTTAATCTTAAAACTGAGGATTAAGCAATTTCATTTATTTTATTGCACTTATATAGTTTGATTATTATTTCAATTTGTGCTCATACTTTAAAAAATAATATTTTTGGTCTCAATTACTAATCTTGATTCAAGATTTGTCATCCAGTTTCTACTTAAGTGGAATTGGTGGCTAAAAGATGAGGCAAGGCTATTCTTAAATCACAAAATCTTTTATATGTTTATTGTTGCCAAGTATAAATTCTCATGTAGATTTACATTCTCATGTTGTAATTACCTTTTTATTCTTAATATAACTAGCTTAATCTAGTAGTTACTTTTGTAAATATTTGTAAATGATTATCCCAAATCAATAAAGAGGTTACTCATTTAAAAATAAATAAATAAATCTTTATATGCGGATTATCACAATAATAAAGATAAAAAATACATTTGACTTCGAGTGACTATTTTTTTTATTATGATTCATTCATTTAGCTTACCATTTGGTAAAGATTTTCCCTTATTAAATTTGGCGTAGTCCTGTGAGAATTTTTTTATATCAAAGTTTAAAGTTCTCAAGTAAGTATTAATAATGATAATAAGATCAGTGATTAAAAAATAGACTCAAAGGATTCGACCAATTCGATTTATTCCGGTAGTCGTTCCGAGAATCGTGACAAGTTTGCTAGCTGATGAAGTTAATCCAGAGCAAGTTCAACCTTCTCCATCGTAGCTGGTGCACATATTTCAATCTTTAAATAACATAAAACTCCGAAAGTAGTCGGGCAGATTCAAATCAACCAACCGAAGCGGTAACCGGAGCACCCCATTTGTTTTTACACAAGCTCAGGGCCAAAACATCTAAAATCAAGGTATTGATGCTACTCTTTCTAGTATTCAAATTCTAGAGTTTCAAATTGAGAAAATGAAGGGAGAATAGGCTAGAACAAATTTGATACATAAAGAAAGAGACCGTGAAGCCAGGGAAATGATGAAAAAAATTAACAAAGCATTACATTTTTTTTCCAGAAAAAATAATTTTAAAAAGTAAGAGGAGAAAGAAGCTAAACATAAAATAAAGTAAGGCGAGTTATACAAAGAAAAAAAGGAAAAAGTAATGACTTTTATGGAAGGAAAAGGAGAATTGATTATTCAATTAGAAGAAAATAATAATATGAAATTGAAAACTGAAAATGGAAGGATTTTGATTTTGAGGCTCAGTCGAGTAAGTGACAATAAAGAAAGGTAAAGAGAAAAAAGAAATGGAATACAATGAAGAACGATAAAAAATGGTTGAGTATATGCTCCAGGAATCTCCCTTCAAGAATAAATATATTCTCGAAGGAAAATCCTAAGGAAATTTGACATGTTCAAGATGGCAGCTTACGATAAATTACGAGATCCAGAGCATCATTTGGAACATTTTAAGAGCATAATAATGGGCTTTAGTTCCAATGATGTTTTGTTATACAGTGTGTTACCAATGATTTTTAGGAAAAATGCTTTAGACTGGTTCAATAGCTTACTGAAAAGATTAGTTCGAGATTTAGAAGGGTTGTAGATAGCATTTACAAAACCATTTTGTAAGTAACCAGGTGCACAAAAACGAGGCAAACTCAATTATGAACATGTACCAGAGAATATAGGTGTCTATTAAAAGTTATGTGCAAATGTTCATAAAAGAAATGAATAGTTTGGTGACGTATAAAGAAGCACTTCCCGTTGTTGCTTTCAATAGATGATTGGATTATGAGGGAAAGCTTTATGAGGATTTGGTAAGGTTTCATGGAGAGGAAACGAGTGATATTTGGGATAGGTCAGAATAGTTTATTAGGTTTGGGGATTGTAAGAAATAAGTATATTATGTTCTTAAAACACAAGAATCTAAAGCTGTACTACCTAAGCGGAGGAAAGAAGAATAATTTAAATAGGATGAGAGGAAAAAAGGACCAACTAATAGATCAAAGTTATCGTTTTAAGATAATATAACTCAAAAGTATACCCCTATGACCGATAATATTGCGACTATCTTGAATAAAACAAATGGGAGATCGAAATACAATCCTCCGATACCAATGTTTGCCTCAAATGATAGACTATGTAAATTCTTTTTTTCTTTCGATAATGATGATGAGCAGCATACTATTGAATATTGGTAATTGTAATATGAGATCTAGAGACTTATCGATAACGGGTATTTAATACAATTCATTAAAGTGAAAGAAGGGGAGAAAAATGTAGAAAATAGCAAAGAAAAATCTAAAGATGGGGAGGAAAGTGAGAAAATTGAAGATAATGAGAAGTATCAACATCTATTTACCATTACTAGTTGGGATATGATGTCTGGAAATAATTTTTATTTTAGAAAAAAAAACAAAGAGGATTTAGAAGTTCACTTTGGGGAAGAATCATCGTACCATCATTATCGTAAACCGATGACAGATTTAACATTCAAAGATGATAATTAAAGAGAAGTGACTCCATATGAAGATACTTTAATCATAAATTTAGATATCGTTGAAGTGTTGGTGTCTAGGGTTTTGATTGATAACGAGATTTCAGGTTGATGAGTCCGAATTCTGCCTCCTCTCCGGACAAGGACAAATCAGACCAAACTTACCGGACCGGACATCACACTTCGAACACTCAACCCATTGAGCTGTTCGGACTATGACAAAAGTACTAAAAAACCTAAACACTTCTTGACTAAGCTACTTGCTCCCCTACTTAGAGCTCATGGGTCTTTAAACATGACCCGGGTCCATTAAACATGACCCGAAAGCCCATAAGGCCCCAAATGTAACGGTATAAATACCCAACCATCTGCATTAAATGTGGATAATAAAAATTAACTGCAACCAAGCTGCTTAATTCTCCCTCTACTCTCTACTCAAAACATTAAACACCTATAAACCTCCACAAAACTCCGAGCAGATTACAAATTTACCCTCATACAAAAATTAACCTCACCAAATTGGCGACCACAGTGGGAGAAGAAGGTGCCTGAATCAAGCATTCGAAACCAGCAAGAAAAGTCACTCCGAATGAATCCGGACGTCCCGGAAGTACCACCAGCTTTGCTCGAAGTGGTGGGTGAAAACGATGAGTACACTATCGAAGAGCGCGATAGGTTAAAGGGTGAAATAGAAGCTCTGAGGGCAGAAAAGGCTAAGATGGGCATAAAAGAAAAGTCAAAAGTTTCGGTTGCTCATCACACCGATAACCCCAGAGAGCATGAGCCTTCAAAGACTCATGTAAGTACCAAAAAGACTCATGCCAGCTCCAAAACGTCTCACCGGTCTAAGCCAGTAGAGAGTTCTGACTCAAGCTCAGAATATTCTGATAGCTCTTCGGAGGATGAGGGAGTTGAAGAATCCTTATCCTCTAGCAGTGATGAGGGTCGAACTAAAAAGAAGCAAAATCAGATCAAGAAATATTCAAGGAAAAGAGATAGACATGGAAGGATGAAGAGGAATATTAGCAAAGGGACATCACACAACCGGAGGCATATAGACCGGATGCTGATGGATCCTTTTGCCTTCCACGATGAACCAGGTATCTTTGCAACTCCCAATGAGGATATTGTGTTCAGTCGTGGTCGGAATTGGAGACAATCTCCATTGTCTTCTAAAATTCTGTCCGGAAACCTCCCTAAGAGGTTTGATAGCACCAAAATGGAAAAGTACGATGGCAGTACAGATCCGGACAACCATTTGGAACAATTTAAAAACTTCATGATGAACTTTGATGACGATGATAAACTACTTTGTAGAGAATTCTCCCAATCGTTTACGGGGAGTGCTCTGAAGTGGTATAACAGCTTACCACAGGGTTGTATCAAGAATTTCGATACTTTTTGGGTGGCCTTTCGAAGACAGTTCGTAGGGAGTAAGGAGCTAAAGGTCAACGGGGACACCATAATCCATTGTGCCCAGGAACCGAATGAATCCTTAACAGTGTATATAAGTCGATTTGTGAACACCAAGAACGGGTTGGCTGATTGCTTTGAGCAAGTTGCAATAGCATCTCTAAGACAGGGCTTGAACCCTGGCAATTTGGCTGATTTAGTAACCAGAAAGAAGGCTATGACATGGGGAGGGTTGCTGAATCAGGTTGGAAAACAGATTAACGTTGATGAAACGAAGAAAACCAGGGTGCACAGACAGGTGAGGTCTACCCCGGTGGCACCAAACCCCAATCAGAATCAGTCCGGAAACAAGGCAAATGAGACCGGACAGGGGCATGGTAGGGCTAAAGCTCAGTCTCAGCCAGCTGCTCCTGCTCAGAGTCAGCAATCCAGAAACAAGAGAGGGCCTTGGGTTCAACCAGAGTGGTTCGCAGAATTGAAGGAAAGTGTGGCCACTATTTATGATAAAACAAAGGAAGAAGTACACTATAGAAGACCGGCCACGCTACAATCCCCTAGAGAACATCGTAATAACTCTTTCTGCCAATATCACAATGACACTGGCCATACCACTGATGATTGTATAGATTTGAAGCAAAAGGTTCAGAACTTGATCGAAAGGGGAAAACTGGGGCCTTATGTCAAAAGAAGAGGAGGTAACAGGCCTGACAATACTCACCGGGTTGGTCCAAGTAATGCTGCTCCGGAGGGAGCCATGGTTATAATCGAAAGGTTTGATGTGGAATCTGAATACTTGGATCCTGATCCAACTCGAAACAGAGTGGGTGCAATTGAGGATAGTTCTAGGAGAGTCTCCAGCCTCATTAAGTTTTTTGAGTCCCTTACAATTTTCGGAGGGGATACTATGACAGCTCATACTGCTTCTTCGAGGAAGAGGCATGTTCATAATTTGGCCACCCAGCTAGAGGGAGAAATGACTTCCTATCAGTCGCAAATTCCTTTCCCCTTCATTGTTTTTGATGAAGATGATTTGAGAGATATAGCTGGCCCTCATGAAGATGCTGTTGTCATAGGGGCATCTATTGGGGGCAACGACATAAGACAAATTTTGGTGGATACTGGAAGCTCAGCTAATATCTTTTTCTTAACCACATACAAGAGAATGAAAAATCCAGCTGTAATTCAGAGTTCGGATAGATCAATTGTGGGCTTTACTGGCAGCTCAGCAGATGTGATCACGGAGTTCGAAGAATAAGTTTTATTGGGCAAGGGCCCATTCAATAAGATGGTCAGGATACTTTTTATTGTGGTGGATTGTCCCACTTGCTATAATGCCATTTCAGGGAGGTCTTGGCTCTCTAGGATGCATGCAGTGGCTTCAACAGTCCACCAATGTTTGAAATATTCTGTTAAAGGACAGATGGGAGTCGTCCGGAGCAGTCAAAAGGTTGCAAGAGAATGTTATGCTACAGCCCTGGCTCCCCGGACGTTGGGGGCAGTTCGTATCAACGAGCAATAGCAGTTTGAGGGGCTTTCTAGGGGTGAGGGTGAAATTGATGACCCAAGAGAGACCCCTGGAGTGTTAATACCGGTCGAAGAGGTAGAGACACATTGTTTAGAAGAAGGGAAAAGTGTCAAGATAGGGTCTAAGATGCCACCCGGCTTGAAAAATGAGATGTTAAAGTTTTTGAAGAAATATCAGCACGTTTTTGCTTGGTGCAATGCTGATGTTACTGGGGTTCCACCAGATGTAATATCACATCACCTATCCGTCCGGAAAGACATTGCACCAGTAGTTCAAAAGATAAGGGCTTTTTCCAAGGAAAAAGCTGATGTCATTATACAAGAGGTTGACATGCTCACAAAGATGGGGCATATCAAGGAGTCTCAATATCCTTTGTGGACTGCCAATCCGGTCCTGGTGAAAAAGAAAAATGGCAAGTGGCACATGTGCATTGACTTCACAGATCTCAATAGAGCTTGTCCAAAAGATTTGTATCCAGTTCCCCGGATTGACCAACTAGTAGACTCCACCTCTAGGAACAAGCTACTATCCTTTATGGATGCTTTCTCCGGATACAATCAAATCCAAGTAGATCCAAAGGATCAAGAGCATATCACATTTGTCACTGAGAGGGGTCTTCATTGCTACAAGGTAATGCCTTTTGGGTTGAAAAATGCTGGGGTTACTTATCAGAGATTGGTAAACAAAACTTTTGCTGATCAGATTGGAAGGAATATGGAAGTATACATCGATGATATGATGGTAAAGAGTGTGGATGAGCAATTACATTTGGCTGATCTCCAAGAAACTTTTACCAACTTGATGAAAGTGAATTTAAAGTTAAATCCAGAAAAATGTGTGTTCGGAGTACAATCCGGGAAGTTTCTAGGCTATATTATAAGTGAGCATGGGATACAGCCCGATCCAGACCAGCTTAATGCACTTTTCCAAATGGAGCCTCCTCGAAATATTAAAGAAGTACAACGGCTAATGGGGAGGTTAGCTGCTTTAAACAGATTTATCTCAAGATCTTCGGACAAGTGTGCCCCATTTTTTCAAATCTTAAAGGGTGCGAAGGGATTTTATTGGACCTCATAATGTGATGATGCTTTCAATGAAATAAAGAAGCACATGTCTTCCCCCAAAACCTTGTTTAAACCAGTTGATGGGGAGACACTCTTCGTATATTTGGCAGTTTCAAGTTTTTCCATCAGTGCTGTGTTAGTAAGGGAAGTAGATAATTACCCCCATCCGGTGTACTACATCAGCAAGAGTTTGATAGATGCAGAAAGGCATTATCTGAAACTTGAGAAGTTAGCATTAGTCCTGGTAATAGCTGCAAGAAAAATGAGGCCCTATTTCCAGGCTCATCCTATCATCGTCCGAACATCTTTTCCCTTGAAGAATGTCCTCCAAAAGGCAGACATTTCAAGTAGGATGATAAAGTGGTCAGTAGAATTGGGGGATTTTGACATAGAATTTGCTCCTCGAACAGCAGTTAAGGCCCAAGCTTTGGTTGATTTTCTGGTTGAATTTCACTCCGACAGAGATTCGAAGCAGGCTAATAACATGAAAAACAAAAAGGTCTGGGTCGTCCGGACAGATGGTGGATCCATCACTACGGGCTGTGGTGCAGGGGTGTGTTTGACTTCTCCATATGGTGACAAAATGTACCAAGCTATATGTTTCGCTTTCAGGGCTTCCAATAATGAGTCTGAGTACGAAGCAGCTATAGCTGGTTTAAAGTTAGCCTATATTTGTGGGGCTAAGAGGGTCAAGCTAATGAGTGACTCCCAGCTTCTTATTCACCATGCCCAAGGTCAATCTGAAGCTAAAAAGGAGCAGCTAGTGAAATATTTACTTCTTCTTAAAAATGAAGCACTCAATTTTAAAAGCGTTGTTTATGAACATATACCCCGGATAGAAAATGAGTTAGCAGATTCATTGGAAACCATAGCATATACAGAGTCGTATCCATGGATCCATGTGCTGGAGAGCCCCTCCATTCAACTTGGTATGGGTAAAGAAGAAGAAATTTTTGAAGTACAAATGAAACAACCCCAGGATTGGAGATTTCCTCTCCTGCAATACCTCTCCGACGGCGTCGTGCCTCCGGATAAATCACTAGCAAGAATAATTGAAACACAAGGCTCGTAGTTTTATCATACTGAGAGACATTCTATATAAAAAGTCTTATAGTAAACCTCTTCTGCGCTGTTTGGGGGGTGATGAGTCTCAGGTGGTCCTCTCCGAATTGCATGATGGTGAGGGATCAGCTCATTATGGATTCAGGGCATTAACGAGGAGATTTTTACTGGCCGGCTACTATTGGCCGTCTATCATGAAAGATGCTAAGGATTTGGTAAGAAGATGTGACCCATGCCAAAGGTACATCAATGAAATTCATGTCCCAGCTATTCCTTTAGAGTCAATTTCTGAGCCTATACCTTTTGCTCGATGGGGATTGGATTTAGTGGGACCTCTCCCTATGGCATCCGGAGGGCGCAAAACTATAATTGTTGCTATAGACTACTTTTTGAAGTGGATTGAAGCAGCCCCTCTAGCGGGAACAACATCAAAAGCTGTCATAAAGTTCATTCTGTCCAACATCTGTTGCAGATTTGATGTCCCACGAAAGATAACAACTAGATAATGGGCCACAGTTCGACAATAGGGAAATGGAGAGTTTCTGTGCCTCAAGGGGTATACATCATTGTTTCTCTTCACCTTTCCACCCACAAGCAAATGGCCAAGTTGAAGTGGCTAACAGAACTATTTTGTCCGGTTTAAAGAAGAATTTGGAAGGGGCTGCTGGAAAGTGGCCTAGTTATTTACAAGAGGTCTTGTGGGCCTACCGGACAACACCTGGGGCTGCAACTCAGGAGTCACCCTTTGCTTTGGTCTATGGGATGGATGCAGTAGCTCCCATAGAAGCAACTCTTCCATCATTTCGTGTTCACCACTTCTCTGAATGTGCTAACAAAGTGGCCATCAGAGGTCAGCTCGATCTAGTGGAAGAAAGACGAGTTAAAGCCCACCTTAGAGTTGCACACTATCAGGGTTTGATGAGGAGAAGATTTGCTTCTAAAGTTAAAAGAAGAGATTTCCAGCCGGGGGACAAAGTATTGAGGAAAGTCTTCTTGCGTGAAAATAACTTGGTAGATGATTCACTAGCTAAAGAAGTTGCATGAGGAGATAGCTCGTTGATGATATTCCAAGAGAATTTTTCAAAAAGAAACCAAAGAACTAAGGGCCGAGATGCTAATGGTAGAAATATTAGAAGACTAGATGCATGATTATTTTTTATATTTAAGAGATCAAAGTCTTCCCGAGGATAAGGATGAAGCTTGTACTTCAAAGTTGAGAGCTGTTAAGTATACAATTCTTGATAACGTACTCTACAGGAAAATGACTACAAGGTTGATGCTCAAGTGTTTGAACAAGGATGAAGCTATCTTTATCCTTAGATATTTTCATAAAGATTTTGCAGGGGTCATTTTGGCTACATGAGTTTGATCAGACGGTTTCTTCTTACAAGTTTATATTAGCCCAATCTTACAACATATGTTGAGGTCATGGTATAAAGTTGTAGTATTTGCCAAAGATATTCAAATACTAGTCATTATCCAAGTGAGCACACGAGTATCGTTCCTGTGTCTTGTCCATTTGATAAATAAGGAATAGATCTAATGGGACCTTTACCAATGGCTATAGAAAAAAGACAGGTTTTGATGGTAGTTGTTGATTATTTGACAAAATGGGTTGAAGCAAAAAACTTTGTATGGAATGGCTCAAGAGATTTGTGACTTTTTACTAAGCCAGGTTATGTCTAGATTTTGGATCCCAAGAATTTTGATAACAAATAATGAGATGCGGTTTCAAAATGACAGAATGATGATTTTCTGGAGAAGGTATGCAATAGAGCAGTATTTTTTTTACTTCGTATTACCCACAAGAAAATGAGCGTGTTAAGGTAACTAATTAAACTGTGGGAATAAATATAACTATCGATTTTGTTGAAGAATGTAAAAATCAAGCGCAAATTCGAGAGGGACATTACAAGAGTTTAACTATGATTCGATTTGATTCGAAATTAAAGCCTAAATCTCTTAAAGAAGGCGATCTAGTTACGAAAAAAATATTTCAAAGGTCGAATAATAAAAATGCAAGAAAGCTTGCTCTAAATTGGGATGAGCCGTATGGAGTTATTTTCAGAGAACATCATGGAGCACATCGGTTGAAAGATTTGGATGGAAATATCCTAAAACACTAATGCAACATAAGTCATTTAAAGTTGTACAAAGGAAATTTGTAGTAACTATATACTTTTTTTCCTTCTTGGTGGCGCGAAAATATTTTTTTAAGAGACATTATATTAGCTAATACAAAGAAGTGGCCTTTGATAAAAATTAAGTGTTGTTTTTATGTTTGCAGGGAAGAGCTATATATATTTGAAGAAAAGATGGGCATGTATCAGTTACAAAGATCAACTAGGCAAACATGAAAATTACATGAAAGAGGATCGGGTATGCGTTGACAAGTAAACGATATGGTTGAAATAACCATGCATGTAGTAAAAAAACTATTAGAGCGCAAGTGGTTATACCGAATCCAGACTTAAAATGTCAAATAAGTGATACATTTGAGATAACCAGGCCTATAGTTGAAAAACTATTACGAACACAATTGGCTATATTGAGCCCTAACTTAAAATGTCAAATAAGCGATATGGTTGAAATAATCATGCCTATATTTGAAAAACTATTAGGAACGCAAATGAAAATACGATGTCTTGAACTGCAAGTCAAACATACATTTCAAATTTTGCAATAAATCAAAATTGAGGAATATGTTGTTAAAATAAAAAGCGTTGGAGATTAAAAAATGAAGTAAAATGAAAGTCGAAAAATGGAAAGAATGCAGAAGCCCCAACCAAAATAAAACACATAATATGAAGTTTGAGAATAGTAAAGATACATTCAAATTTAACATGAAGAATTTCAAGTAGAAATACTGAATAAGGAAGCTTCGTGTTGACAGGATTGTTATCATTTTCAGAAGAGGCCAGAGGATCAGAAGCACTAATAAGACGATCACCAACAAAGTCTTCGTCAACATCATTTTTATAAAATGACACAGGACGTTTGTCTTCATGTATTTTTTGTATAAGGTTGCATAAAACCATATTAAGATTCTTCTCCCAAAATGTCAAAACATTATTATTTTAAATATCCGTCAACATATTCGTAGCAACAACTATGCTCCTTCTTTCCTTTATCTACGTTCGTTTTAATATTATTCTCATGAATTTTCATTTCAACATTTATCGCGATATTTTTTACAACATTTTCAGTTTCTTCAGCTTTCTTCATTTAAAAAATACTCAGCTTTTTGTCAAATGCCTGAACATTAGACTGTAACGCGACATTTTCAGATTTCAAAGCAACATTATCACTGGTCAGCATTGACTTGATAATGTAAATTTTGTGTTGCCTAAATATGATATTTGTTCAAAGAAATATGGTTGATACTTTGAGAAATTAAATCGATCTTTTGAGAAATCAAGTCATTTGTTTCTTTCTTTAAAATATCCGTTTGCGTAGACAAATCAACATCTAGGTTATCTTTCACAATCTTTTCTTTGGGTAGCTGGTCAAACTATTGCTTCAAAACCAAATACTACTTTTGAAATCTGATCAAATATTTAGTAAGCTCTGTAATTGACCAAAATACCACAGGCCCCGATTTATGATTTTTAATTTTTTTAACATCTGATGAGGCCATTGACCGATAAGCAAGGATGACTGAGTTGTGATAACTCTAAAAAGGGAAAAAAAGAAAGTAATGAGTAAAATAATTTTGAATAAAAACATGCAATAAAAATAAATTTGAAAAACTAACCTCTATTTGAAGCTCAAACCGCCTTTGCAAGATTTCAACCATACTCATGTTATTGTAGTACACTAGATTATGGTTGTACTTAATTTATTTGGCCATCAATACGACTGTTCTTGCAATAGTTTTTGAGTTAGGATGATGATTAGGTTTTAAAGCAAGGACAACTTGTTTGTCTGAAGAATGAAAGTTTGAGTACTTGACGGTATGACAACATGAATGGTAAGAGGATTACCATTTTGACCTGAGGTACAAGAGGAACCCGAATCTTTGTCATTGAGCTGATAAGGGCCCAAACACGTAGGTTTGCTAGGAGCACTAACTTTTTATTTTCCTCTTTCTTGAGAAAGAGATGCTCTAGTGTCGGTAAGATTAGTTTTCTTTGGTTGAGAGTCAGAAGGTACAACATAAGAGTTTTTTGGATAACAATTCCTTTTGATGTAGCAACGGGTTTTTTCATAACAAAAGGTCATGAACGATAACAACATGATTTTGTTTATTCAAAGAGGTGAAATGCTTATTTTTCCTAGAAGCTGTATCGGTTGAAGTATCAGTTTTTCAAAGGAGGATCTTTCATTTTTTGTAACAACAATAGGTAAACCTTTATGTTTGATGGAAGCTTCATTTTTTATTCACCATAAATATGTATATATTTTCTTAACTACAGAAATGATAGTTGTTTCACATCCAATTTACACTTATTTTCACAAAACAAATTGTATTTTGTTTTTCCACACAGTCAGACTTATTTAACAATCAAATTTCTATATTTGCGACTATTTTCTTCTTATTTTTGTAACATATTTGCACGTATTTTCGTAACTAATTAAACGACATGTGTTTTTTTTATCAAATTACACGTAATTCAGCAACTAAAAAATATTTTTTAAATAATGTTTCACCACAAAAATACACATATTTTCGCAGCTATAAAAAAGTTAGTTGTTTCACACCCAATTAACACTTATTTTTACAAACAAGATTTTTTTCCACACAATGAGACTTATTTAGCAACCAAAGTCCTATTTCTACAACTATTTTTCTTTTTATTTTTGCAACATATTTGCACGTATTTCGCAAGTAAACAACAATTACTTTTTTGCAACCAAATTATACGTAATTCCGCAACTAAAAAATAGTTGATTTATTTAAACCAATTTATATGTAATTTCTCAACTAAACAATAGTTATTTTTAGCAACCAATTTTCACGGTATTTTGCAACTAAAAAGAAAAAATCATGGATCTGATTTTGTTCGTCTTAAAAAAACAAAATCAATAGTATTTTTGGATATTTTTTTAAAGCTATGATTTTAGAGATATGACATTCTAAAAAATACAAAAAAAGAAGATAAAAATGGTTGATGATATTATGGACTAACATATGGCCATATGTAAATACTAATTTAGCACTAACTGAATATCCATACTAGTTCGAACTTTAAAATGTTATTAGTAAATAAATTTGATGTTAGATGATTATTAATAGATTATCCTAGCTTTTTATAATTAAATATTTTATTTTGAAAATATATCACGGCTTTAAAATCCAAAATGTTAGAAGTGGTTAACAATTTCTCAACAATATTCAACATAAAAATTTTAAGTCTCTATGGTGTATATATATATATATATATATATATATATATATATATATATATATATATATATATATATAATATTTCTCTTTTAGCCAAGTACTACCAACTAAAATTCTCACATCATACAACATAACATTCATACGAGTGCCTCTAAAATTTGGAGATATTTTTATTATTATCACCGAACAACAGTTTTCCATATTCATTTTTGTATTAAACATATTTCCATATAATATTATTGTGTTTAAGAAGTTTTTCATATTTACTTGAAATCACTTTATAGTTGTATGTTTATTTTTTTTATTAAACAATTTTTTTATATTATAAATAAATTGTATTTTTTATGATAAATATAATTCGCGATGATTGAAATACAAATATGTTAAAACAAGAAAAGTGTTCAATACAAAAAAACCTTGAGAATTGCTAAAGAAAAAAAAGCAAATTTTATTGCGTGAATATGTCTTTTTCTGATTTTTAATATTTTAAACTTAAAATCTTTTAAAAAATTTATTTAATTATATTTTATGTCATTATTTACTTTATGAAGTTTCAAAATAGAAAATTTATCATAACCTAACATTTTACTTCCTAAAACTCGCTAAAATCATAAAAACTCAAAACTCAAAACTAACCAAAACGTTTTTTTCTCAACTTTATAAAATTTAAAAATCATTGCCGAAATGGTAACAAAACTTGTTTTTCTACAAACCAAAATAGACATGGTGCTTTAAGAAAAAATAAAAAAATACCGCTTCCGTCTAAAAATGATGTCCAGGTGGTGTTGGCGCAATTGCATGACGGACACAATGAAAATGGTGTCCAGGTGAAGACGATACTTTCCACGAGGAAAATGACGGACACAATGACCTTGATGTCATGACATGGCGGATACGATGGTGTTGGCGTCATTGCATGACGGACACAGAGGTCTGCCCGCCATGCAATGGTGCTCATGTTGTTTTTTCTGCCAGAAGATGGCTTCAACAAAATCGTGTCCGTCATGCATTAGCGGACATACTTGTATCGTTTTTTTCCTAATTTTTTAACATTTATCTTTAATTTTGTCTCTTTTGGTAATTTTTTAGTAGGTTATCATTTACTAGAGATTAATACTAACTAAAAACTATATTAATTTATACTAAAACAAAATACCCATTATGATTTGAGAAACTTTTCTAATAACTAAAATGTAAATGTTTGTTTTTGCAAATAAGTTATTAAGTCTTAAGATAGATGATTAGGTAGTTTTGAACGGAAGGAGTAACATTTTAATTAATAATGATAGTGTTAAATTTTTTAGTTTTATCTTTACATCTTTTTTTTAATTTTTGGTGGAAAAAATTATGTTTAGAAAGATAAAATAGAGAAATTATGATTTTTTTTGAAATTATGATAACTTCAGAATTCCATAGAAGACAAAATTGTCACAAAAATAACTTCACAGATTAATTTTAAAATCCAAAACATAAAAGTAATTTTTTTTAATAATTTCCCAAAAACATATGTGATCACTTTGACCAAACTAAAAAAAAATTATGTTTGCTTATTAACCCATCATAAAGTAACATGTTGAAATCACATTTCCACAAAATAAAGACTTGAAGGTTAAAGACAAAGTTTGAAGTTTCTGAGTGAAAAGCAGAAGTAGGAAATTTAAGCTAGAGCCCTCAAAATTAGAGGGTGGTACTGGTAGCTGTGTTTCATGACCAATTTCATGCATGACAAAATCTAAATGTACCTTCTTCTGCGATTATTTAACCCTAGTCAGACATAATAGACGGCTTTTTATTTTAGCTTCTTACACCTACTTACACGATAGGCTTTTTCACTATCATCTTGGTCTGACTATCAAATCTAACTCTTACAGAAAAAATCTATCATTTGGCGGAAGTTTGTTTGTACTTTTTACTGTGGAGTATAATCTAAATCTATGCTTATATCGTGTTTTATGTATGAGTTTTAAAACGGCCTAAAGATGATTGCATATTCATTGTTAAGACTATTATGAACGATTCTTAATAGTAGATGATAAAAGACTTAATATCCAACTGGGTCAATTTCTATGGTGCACGAGGGACCGTTTTAAGAGTTAGTAAACAAATTTTCAGGGTTTTCTAAACTAATATTGATTATTTAAAGTTTTAAGCGATAACTGATTTAGAAACTGAAGGTTATGTAAAAGAAAATGAACAAGGTTTTACAGAAAAAACAACACATCACATTTTTTTTCTAATTTTTTCTAACCCACTGATCCACACTCTAGATCTAAGGTTAAAACTTTATGGATGCTCTTCTTTATATCTATTCAGGACTGAAGACGAGTATTGCAACCTGCCTCAGTATTAACACGAGATTCAATGACTACGTGTATTCTGCAAACCATATACTCCTACTCTTTTTGTTCTAAAGTAAATGACTTTTAAAAATAATTTTTGTTTCGAAGTAGATGTTATTTTCGCATATCAACGTATAATTTAATATTATTTATTATGTTCAACCAATTAGATCTATTTCAATAAATTATTACTTTTCTTAATAGATGTGCATAACCTTACAGGAGAAAGTAGTAACAAGTATTGCATTACAATTTTCTCTTCTTTACTGTATTAAAAATAAGAGTATAACAATTAATAAGAAGAAGGCTAAAGATAAAAAGTGATGACTTTTACTTTATTAGTATTAGTATTGTAAAACAATATTTATTGTCGGACAAATTTTAGTGTCTAAAATGACCCTTATTTTTTACAGATGAGTATCACTATTGATGAGTTAAGATGTGACTAAAAAAGGAATCTTGGATCTAGTGTACGATGTGACTAAAGAGGAAAGTATAGAGAGAGAAAATAGAAATAGAATATATTTAATAATGTCTACCAACCCAGAAAAGGAGGGGTTTCCCTTATATAGTGGGTGAGGTGACCTCCACTTATTTCCTTTGTGGTCCTTCCATTTTTACAACTTGGTCCCTCACTTTCAATACCTTAGGAATATTCTCCTCTAACTAATAATAAATACAACAATCAGACAAATACATTTATTTTACTTAACAATTAATATTTCCAATCTTAAGCTTGGTGATTTATCTCCTCATCAGTAGCTCCCCAGTCTTCAAGAGCTTGAGAGTGAAGACTTGTTGTAATTCGGCGAGAGTAGACTCTGGCGATTCACTATATCGGTAACAGTTTCTTCATGAGTGCAGATGTGAAGATGCGACCGCATCAGGATTCTCAATTAGCCGCTAGGCATCGCTCACTCCACGTTCCCGAGGCCATTGGTCTGTTTCCTCATGACATGCTATGCCCGACTCTTCTTCATCCATTATTTTTTTCCTCAAAAACATTCTAGAGAAAGAGAGTCTTCCTTATCAGTTCTAGAGAGAGAAGTTGTCGTGTTTATGAGAAATAACGTCTCGAAGAAATATCGAAAGCCTAAAGAGAAGCCAAAGCGTGTGCTCGGGTTTATTGATTGGTCCAGCATTACTGATAGGGCTGAAGAGTACCGTGCCGCATGATTGATTTGAGATTCTAACAAAACTCCATTTACACCGGTCCCTCTTCCTCACGATCTTGTTCAATCAACACACGTGCCCGCGAAGACATTTCTTGCGCCCCGAAGCAGTTCTTATCTCTTCGAGTGATCCTACCCGAGCCCCTTGCCAATCTTTCTAGTCACCTGAACACTGAACCAGTAACTCCCACTGGTGATTTAGCCTTTCCTTCTTCTTCCGACCCGAATTTGAAGAAACGTTCCCGACCCAAGTTCCTTACAATGGGCAATTCTAGTGCATCATCCTCACCTGAAATGATGCAGTTGACTGATACAACCATTGGTGTCCAGACAGACGTTAACACCGCTACTACTCCTCAGGGTGTTGCTCAAAGAGATCCTGATCGTCAAAGGCCAGAAATGGAAGCCTTGAAAAAACTACAAGAGAGCGACCCCAAGCATAAACACATCGGTAGTAGCTCAAGCTTTGTGAACCTTGCCTCCGTCAAAGCCAAGCGGAAGAAGAGATTGTCGCCGTGGGTGAAAGGGCAGTTGATGCTGTTCCTCCCGAAGAGCCTCTTCCTGCTGAGATAGATGCAGTAATGACGACCACCTACCATCGGTGTCTATGCAGGGACAACGTCATCACTTTGTACGAAGGCAAGTACTTGTATTATACTCTTAAGGAGCAACCCAAGCTATTGATCCGGTGGGGAATACCCGAGTGTGTAAAGGTGCAATTTCCCGTTCCTTGGGAAACGCCCTTACATGTTAGGTCTCGGGAGATAGTTATTTTTATCGAGCTCTTCAACTGGGTTCTCAGATTCCCTTTGGACCCTGATATTGTGCGGTATTTTGAGGTCATCGGTTTTTGCCCTTCCCAGCTGACTCTCAATGCTTGGTACACATTTATATCCTCCCATCATGTCTTCTCGGTTGTCTGGCCGTGTTATACCGACGGAAGAGTATGTTGCCATGTCCGGGCTTTCTAAATCACCACAGTTACCTTTGTTTTACTCTGCTTTAGGAAATACCTGGAAGATAGTAAATACTTCTTCGAAGGTGACAAGTCATGGAAACGTCAGTTCGTTTTCATCGGCGGTTGTTTGGAAAACAGACGACCCTATACTCCTGAGAACTCGAGGCGGCTGTTGCGCACGTGGATTCCTGACGGTAATATATTGTCATGTTTTTTAACCGAACCGTTATTTCAGTTTGCAAGGAGTATATCCAAGAGCTGAAAAAGGATTACTTTGAAGATGCCAAGTTAACCTTCCAGGTGTTAAAGGATTATGCTCGGATGAACTGGCGTCGGGCATTTCACAGATGCTTCAAGAACACTAACTTGATAATGAGCAACCTTTGGAATTGGTGACAAAGATCGATGCACTGACGCACTTTTGTTCCTGCCAAAACGTAACAAGGCGCCGAGTAAGCGCTCAAAAGCTGATGAGATTGCCGAGCAAGAAAATAAAGGTAAGGCTGAAGTTGAGGTTGAAGGAAATGAGCCTGTAGTTGCCGCGGATGCTGGAAATGTTAATTGCCAAGAATAGGTGAAAAAGACGGAAGAAGTCTGTGGCTGATGGCAACGAAGCCAAAAGGCCAAAAGCATCGAAAAGAAATGTAGATGCTAAGTCAGGGGCGGTTGGGATTGTTCCGCCACTTGATGAGAATATTACTATTCCAGCTCTCTTCGAGCAGTATGGAGAGGGTGCCAAAGGCGGGGATCCTATTGCTCTCGCAGCGCTATCGGCAGAGAATGCCACTGTTGTGGTGATTTTCGATGAAGATGAAGTCGGTGAGCTTATGCCAGAGAAGAAAAAGGTCGGCCTTTCCGATGTAAAAAGAGCTGATGGTGCCTCATCGAGCGGGACGAAACTTCCCGTGCTTTCAGTACCTGGAAGCCCAAATACTTTTGCCTTGCAATGCAACGATGTCTTGTCTCTGTAAAATATATAACATGATTGTACTGTTGGCTATGAAAGAGAGACAGGCGGGATAGCTGAGCCAAGACTTGTCAGATGCCAATGAACGAATAGCTGAGTTGGAGGTTGCACTCAAAGAGAGAGATGAGGGCAAACATCTTCTGGAGGAGAGGGCTAAAAGCGCGGAAGAGAAAACGTCGAAGTCCGAGGCAACCCTAACATCTCTCCAAGTAAAAAACAACTCCATAAGCTCCTCACTTTCGTGAGTCAAGAAAGATTGTGATAGCAAGGAGCATCATTTGGCGGCATTGCGGTTCAGAACCGGTTTTTCCGCCACTTCGTGGCAAAGAAAAACAAAGAACTTGACGAGCTATGAGCTCAATACAAAGCTGAAAACACTTGTTTTGCGGTCAAGTGTAAAAAACTAATGGATGTGGAAATGGCCGATGCCAAAGCTGCTTACGTTTTGAAGCTGCATAGTCAGTTTCCCGACCTGCAACTAGGCTCGATGTGGTTGGATCTTCCAGAAGAGGATCGCCTGCCCGGTGTTGTTTGTGAAGATGAGGAAAAAGATGATACCGATATGTCAGATGCCAATCCCGATGATGAAGATGTTTGATTTTTTTTCTTTGTTGTAATAGCTTTTTTGTAGTTCTTGCCCGTGGAGGCATACTTGGTAAGGGAACCGAAACGTTGTTTGTTATGTTGTAACTGTTTGTTCTCCGTTTAAAAAGGTTTAGATAATATGTAGATCAAGTTCTCAACTGAAAATTCCCCTTTTTGGGTCGGGATAATTCTTAGATCAATTAAAAACTGAAAAAACGGTAAAGATTCGGCACAACTTGTAGATCAATTTTTTAATTGAAAATTTCACTTTTGGGTCAGGAAAATTTGCAGATCAGTTAAAAACTGAAAAACCGGTAAAGGTTTGGTAGAACATGTAGATCAATTTTTCAATTGAAAAATTCCCTTTTGAGTCGGGAATATTCGTAGATCAGTTAAAAACTGAAAAACCGGTAAAGGTTCGGTATAACATGTAGATCAATTTTTCAATTGAAAATTTCCATTTTGGATAAGGATAATGTGTAGATCAGTTAAAAACTGAAAAACCGGTAAAGGTTCGGTATAAGTTGTAGATCAATTTATCAATTGAAAATTTCCCTTTTGGGTCAGGATAATGTAGATCAGTTAAAAAATGAAAAACCGGTTAAGGTTCAGTATAAGTTGTAGATCAATTTATCAATTGAAAATTTTAGATTATCGAACTCAAGGATTACGTCTGTCAACTCGTCAATTGACGGACTTTTCTTTAATTACGCCTGCAAAATTTTGAAGGCAAAACCAGTAAATTAAATAGATCAGTTGCCATTGATGCCTCATTAAAACCTCATCGCGCCTCCAAGGTAGGAAAGAGTGCACCCCCGATAAAGTTTTTTACATTGTTCTAATTAAATCATAAAAGAAACTGAAAATTTAATCCTGATGAGTCCGAGATCAGCATGCTCCCCGAACAAGGGCAAATCGGTCTAGTCTCTCCGGAAATCGGACAGATCACATGGACATGGATCGAACAGTTCACTTGGACCGGACATATTACTTTGAACACTATGAACATAGGGCTGTTCGAACTATGACAAAAGTACTAAAAAACCTAAACACTTCTTGACTAAGCTGCTTGCTCTCCAACTTAAAGCTCATGGGTCTTTAAACATGACCCGGGTCTATTAAATATGACCCGAAAGCCCATAAGGGCCCAAACATCACACTATAAATACCCAACCACCTGCATTAACTATAAAAAATGAAAATTAACTGCTACCAAGTTGCTTAATTATCTCTATACTCTCTAAACACGTTAAACACCCACACACCACCACTTAAACACCCACATACCACCGTCAAATACCAACTGAAATTACCAGCCTACCCTTAGGCAATTATTGTCCACACCAAATCCAAATAAATTTGTAAATGCCTAATGTTCCAGGGGAGTCTCAAAAGTCGTCCATGCTTGTCATGGAGCTGGTAGGTACCGCTCTTGATTCTTTCCACCACTTGATATGGACCTTCCCATATCAATTTGGTGCGAGCTTGTCGAGGCTTTTGTCCTTAGTATGTAGAAAAACTCTTCTCAAAACCATAGCTCTGACTTTGAACTCTCTCCTACGAACTCTCGACGCATACTGACTCATCATTAAGGTCTGGTAATGTAGTGAATTTAATTGAGCTCGACTTTGAATTTACCAAATCAAGAGACAAAAATCGGTCATCTACATTCCTGTTCTCATCATAGCTCCTGACCCTAAAGGAGGGGAAGATGGTCTCGACAAGAGTTATCGCGTCCATTCAGTAAACCAGAGCGTAAGGTGATTCTTAAGTTATCGTTCGTGGAGTTTTGCAGTAGGCCCAAAGTACTTCCTACAAATAGTCCGGCCACAATAGTCTGATTTATGACCTCGACTTGTCTGTTTTCCTGCGGGTGGAAATGTGCCAAAATGTGACCTTCATGTATCACATTTTCCCACAAACTGTGCCAATGATGAGTTAAGATATGACTAAAGAAGGAATTTTGGATCTAGTGTCTGATGTGACTAAAGAAGAAAGTATAGAGAGACAACGTAGAAAGTAAATATATTTAATAATGCCCACCAACCCAGAAAAAGGGGGGTTCCCTTATATAATGGGTGATGTGGCCCCCACTTATTTCCTTTGTGGTCCTTCCACTTTTACAACTTGGTCTCTCACTTTCAATACCTTAGGAATATTCTCCTCTAACTAATTATAAATACAACAATGAGACAAATACATCTATTTTACTTAACAATTAATATTTCAAATCTTGAGCTTGGTGATTTATCTACTCATCAACTATAAGAATTATAATGATTTAACATGTATACTCTATCATTCCATATTAATGAACGTTTGAAGAAGGTGCACATATATTAAGAAAAACCATCAGTATTTCTATTTTCTATAAATTCTAAAAGAGAAATAAATTTGATTGGTCTAAAATAATAAAAGTTGCATATGTTTTATAAAAAGTAAAAAAAAAAACAAATGAATTTAATTGCCTACAAATATTTAACATTAGTTAATAGTGTATTGGTAAAAGGGAACGACGATTAATTTGGAATTAATATATTTTTCAAAAATATCAGTTATTAAGGAATGAAGGTAGTAGTATTTTAGTGGATTCAACGATGAGTCCTAATAGTTGGTATAAAAACCTATCATATGTAAATTTATTAGTTATTGCAGGTTCTTAAAGTTTCTTTCAATAGCAAATTAAAATGGAATTGAAGTATTGTAATATATACATTTTAAGTTGTCCATACATGATTTTAGGATTAAGACAAATCATATTTGAAAGGGTTATGTGTAAGCTAAAAGTAGTTGCAAAACAGAAATACTACAGAAGACTACATATGGCCAAAGATGGATAATAAAAAACATGTGGAGATATAAATTATTTGAATCTCTCAAACAGATGATGAGCCCAAAACTTAGGTGCAAAGACGTGTGTTAAATTAATATTAAAAGAAAGCTCTGTAAAAAAAAGAATGCTACTGCCTCTACGGCGCTGAATGACTTAACATGGTTTCCAAATGACTTCTGCAGATACCAAGAAGCTTCTAAAGGAAGCTAGATCACTAAAGGTATTAATGTGTGTTTCATCTCGACCTTTAATCTAAGATCCGTTGTATTAAGGCATGCTCCAAGAGACATAAGGTACAAGCAGCCAATAGAGGCCTACGATGTACGTATGTCAACGCCAACGCTTGTCTCACATGGCTGGGTCAGCCATATGAGGCAATGGGTTGTCAGGTACAAAAATGAGTTAAAGAGGTTTGTGCACACCATTAATCCTCTATATATAGTGAGAGATGAGTATTGAAGCTGCGACTGGATTACTAAGTGCAAGAAGATTATTATCTTTGGATGACGTAGATTAAACATATTGGACTAAAACCTTGAAACTCGTGAAAGTAAATCTAATAAATATATTTAAGATAAATGCTAAGTCCATATTCAACACACTTTCAAAATAAAAAATTAAGATTAACTTTACATAATGAAAGAAAATCACATTTGTTTTATGTAACTTTTCCAAATCCACCGATCACACTCTAGCTCTGATATTAAAGCATTAATGTGATATTTTAACTGAGTTTAGTGTGATATATAGTTCTTGACAAAATAATTTACATGAAGAGCAACATGAGATATTTATTGCAATGTTTAGGAAAAGAAGAGGCTTTATTCAGGGATTTGTATAAAGGATTCGTGGGAGCCCATTATGGATAGAAAAGATTAATAATGCGTTTGCTTTTGGCACAATATTATACGCCTTTTGTTAGCGGTTGATACTAAGGCTTTGATGTACCGTTATGACCGTTGTTAGAGATTTTCAAATACAAGTCATTTATCAAGTGATACAAGGACAATAACTCATTCTCCATGCCCAATTCAATAAATAAGAAATTGATTTAATAAGGCAGACACCTACTTTACTAAGTGAGTGAAAAAAAACCTTTATCAAGATCATGGACACAATAAGTTTCTAATTGTTTTGCAAAACAATATTTTAAGTCGGTATGGTGTCCCTATGATATTAATGAAGAATTATGCGTCTCAATTTCAAAATGATACACTTACAACGTTTTATATAAGATATAAAGTAGAGAAAATTATTTCTACCTCATATTATCCACAAACTAACGATCAAGTGGAAGTTACTAACATGACCATACTCAATGATGCGAGCAAGAAAAATGAAGTTTACTAAAGATAAATGACTAGATTTCTTATAAGATATTTTATGGGCATATATGATGATAACAAAACAACTACTTATGAGACTCCATTAGCTTTGGTTTATGATATGGAATAAATTTTTCCAACAAAGATTATGATTCCATATAACATGGAAGCAACTACCAATAAGACTGGTGTACTTTTTTTCCTAGCTTGGTAGCATAAGGGTTAATAAGACATCCAATGAACTAATATTAATACATATTTTTTGGCATTGATATATTTTTTACGAGCAAATACAAATATAAATAAGCTTTTATTAAAATTCAATTAAAATTTAAAACAAATTTAACAAGTCAGGTGATAGTAAAGATAAATATTAGATAAATAAATTAATGAAGTTAGATGAGTTATATACACTAAAACGAGCTACATAAGAAATAATAAACAAGTTATATTGAAGATGACTTAAATCGATAAGTAAATATCGACAAGTTAAATAATATTAATGATGAACAAATAAAGCAATACAATCTAATTTTTAGACAAACATGATATTAAAAAAGTTGATAACTAAGAAGAAGCATTAAGTTAAAAGTTAATCTAATAAAATAAAGATAATAATTATGAGTTAAATAATAAAGACTCACTTAAAATTATTGAATGGTGGATAAATATTGAATAAGGTTATAAAATAAGTGATTATTAAAAACGAATACAGCTATAAGCCGAACTTATTATCTATGAGGATAATGTGTCATACAAGGGTCCGTAAATGTCTGAACTATATGTCAAGTAGTGAATATGGCTATAAGTTAAGACGATTATCTTTTTAAATTGAGAGGTTATGCAAAGGCCGTAAACGTCTGAACTATATGTCAAGTAACGAACATGGCTATAAGCCCAACTGATAATCTTTTTAAGATTACAAGATCGTACAAAAGGCCATAAAGGTCCCAACTATATGTCAAGTAGTGAACATGGTCTTATGAGAAATTGATGATCTTTTTAGATCAACATGTCACACAAGTAAGGCCATAAAGTTTGGGTGATAAAAACTCGATGAAATTTGGATAAACTATTAAGTTATGGTACAAGGTAAATCATTACTTACAAATACTATATAATTTTTTTGTAAATAAGTTAATAACACAAGGTATTGTATCATTACTATTTGTATAAAAAGAAAGAGAAATGAGATAATTATGTTCAATATTAAGTATAAGGTTTATACATAGAATTCTTTTTCTTCAGAAAAAGTAAAGAAGTAATTTTTAAAATGATAAGTTAAATATGCCAACGATGTAAATTTTTATGCAAAAAATAAATTAAATAAGTAAAGATTAAAATAAAGTGCAAAAAAAAGTAATGTGTTATTTTTTCTTATTATCGGTTTGATTTTTTTTTTTTTTGAGTTTCTTAACAACTTCAGTGGTAATATTATTTGTGGTAGGCGCATGATTATCACAATCGAGAGAAGTATCTTTCTTACGAGCTAATTTTTGTTTGTCTTTAGGATAAAAAATATTATTGTTGTCATAATGTTCATCTTCTAAAGATTCATCATCTAATGGAAACACTGGATATTCATCTTTTGAAAACAACTTATTGAGAGGTTTTAAGTTTATATTGCTTTTACTTGTCAAATCCCAAAGATAAAATTTTTACTTTTAATTTTTTTGAAAACCCTTTCAACATTATTTAATATTTATTTAATGATAGTTTTTTAGTTGCGTCAAATGCTTTTTGTTTTTCTACTTGTCAATCTTACCTTGCCAATTTATCATAATCATCATTCAAAGATGGGTAACTATTTTGAAATCATTAAGCTCCCATCTGATTGAACTAAATACTTCACCAAATAAAATTGTTGAGAGAGGTTTGGGAATGCAAGAATTCCACATCAGAATGAGATATAGTTCTACCAACAAGTATTACATAATTGTAAATAGATCTGAAAAATAAAATATATTCTAGTAAGACATCAATAGTATATAAATTTAAGGAGTATGACAAAAAATAGAAAAATAGCTCAATAGTAATATCAATTTTTCTTTTAAAAATATTTGCAACTTTTGGATGAGAAGTGTATGCCCCATCATGACATAAATACAAATGAAGATTAAGTAAAGAATTTGCGCTTGAGAGGATGAATGATCCAATGGAGTCTCTTGTAGAAGGAAAGTTCGTAATAAAAACATGATTTTTGTTTGGTAATCTCGATAGATTTGCTATTATCAGCTAATTTGGTAATTCGTCTCTTTTTCCCGTTATGATTGAGCCTTGGTTTTGAGCTTTCATTCTTGTTGTCGATTAAGAATTTTTAGAAAATTTTGTTTTACAAAATCCGATACATCGGGACCATATGAATTGCATTTTCAACCTGATAAATGAGCAATATTTCTATGTCTTTTGCGGTAGTTGCAACACTAGTATCAGCAAGAACGACGGTACCATTTCAAGACATGTTAAGCTCGTCACTGATGCAATAGGTTGAAAAAATACAATTTTATATTGTGAATAAAAGGTAACATTCTTTGTTCCAAATGTCAAAAGCAACATTTGAAAATCCTTCTAGAGTAAGGTCTTCATGTTCAAGTTCACAAATGTTTTGGTTGATAACAACATGAGCTGCAAAAATAAAAAAAGAAATTATTGTTAGAAATAAAGACAAGTACAAGCGAGTAAATGATAAGTAAGGTAAAAAATAGTAATCCCATCTTATGTGTTTTTATCCACCATCTTTCCAGATATGATCTGAGTCAGGAAGTCTAACAATAAGTTGTTTCCTACCTAAAGTTAGATAACTAAATATGGGTTTTTGGAGACTTCTGTAAATTTACATTGATTAAATATATCTGGAATTATGATATGAAGTTTGAGGATTCCAACATAAACATTTTTCACTAATAACGTTCTTCATCTATTCATTAAGAGTCACTTGTGATAGACAACTACAAACTCATTGAAAGAATTCAGTTATTAATGGATGGAGAGGAACCTAAGTCTCCAGTTATGATGTAATAATGAAGTTCTCTCTCTTTGGATAAACCGATGGTTATATTGTAAAATATTTCCTACGTATATCACATCTTGAATAAATTAGATGTATGAACATCGTTCCAATGGATATAATGAGATGGTGCTTGGTTTTAGAGTATGGAGAAGAAAAGCATACAACACATCTTTTCTTATTTTTCATCGGGTTATCAAGGGTAAGGTGTTTTTTTGTCACAGGGGTTGATTTATGAATGGTGAGATGTTTCCTATGAGAAGTTTTTTTTGTGAAGAGAAAGACAAGATAAATTCACTACTAAAGGAGTTGCTCGAGTTTTTATTTAATTTTTCATACAAACCACTTTCTTTGTCATCTTAAGAGTCTTATTTATGAACATATATGCTATATAAAAAAACAAATAATTTCTAAGAATTGAAAACTTTTACCTCTCATGATAATAATACTAAGTAATAGAATTTAATGTATAAATATAAGTAAAAATACATTTGGACGATTTTGAAGAGTTCAAAGACGAGGTATTATAGTGTCCTTGTAAACTTAGTTTATTAGTTTCTAAATGGTGTTAAAGGGAGAATTTTTTAGAGATTGAAATTCTCACTAAGTTGGAAATTAGATTATAGTTACTGAAGTAATAATCAATTGTATATAGAAAATAAAAAGTGATAAGATCCGTTAGATTAACATATAGTTGAAATCTAATATAGCGATAAGTGAGTTTAAATTTATTATATAAACATATTGGATGCGTGAATACTGAAAGTAAGTCTTACCTTTTATTGGATTCAAATATTTTATAAAAGAAGTGTAACTTTATTGAAGGACTAGAGAGAGCCTTAAAAGTATATTCTGCTAGGATCTATGCCCTTATATACGAGGTAAGACTAGAAGTATGATGACGAGTTGATATTAGATAATAGGCGTGTAAGAGATAGTGTTATAATAATTATGACGAGCTAAACGTTTATGTGTATGAACATAAGTAATCAGTGTAATATAAAATATATTATGACAAGTCGTCAAGACGAGTAACATAAACAAGAAAGATGAATGATCAGGGCAAGATAAAATTATAAATGATAACGAACAACACTAGACAAAGCAGATTACAATGAAAAAAGGTAGCAACAAGATGAGAGAAGACACAACATATCGACATGACCAACACGATAAGACAATCTAGACGATCATTGCGAGATAAAATTGTATAAGGTGACAAACTAAGATAAACAAGGAAAGATAAGCTCGTAAGAAAGTATGAGTAATTATAAGCAAAATCATAGGCAAAAAGAAAGAAAAGTGTTCATTTAGGTTAATGGTATAAATATATTGCGTGACTAATGTATCATTCATGAAGCTTTTAGTTCATTAGTTAAGATTACTCAAATATCCTAAACAGTTAGAGGGTAATATAGTCAGATTTGTAACAACTATTGTCACAGATTAATGCCACGCGCCTCTATAAATATGCGCCATTCATTCGTTTATTTTATGCATGATAATTTCTATAAATATGAGTGTTATTTTTCATTTAAGAGCTAATTGATTTTTAATGAGATAAAATAATAATATGTTTTCATTATCATTCATTTTGACGAGATTTTCCACTATCAATAAAATTGTTATGTTAAATATGATATAATTTTATTTTTTATTTAGTAATCAATTGTGAGTATGATATAAAAAAAATTCCAGAAACTGTAGTAAACCGTATATAAAACATGATTAACTCCAAATTCTTGTTATAAAATTGTACAGTGGTTTTTCAAATATTCCACCAATAAAATGAGAATATAAAAAAGCAGCAAATGCATTTTACTTGTGTGATTTTTTAGCAAGATTTCTTGAATATATCGACCAAACTTTCTAACCACAAAAACCAGTTTTTAATTGTCCTAGAATGAGAATTTGATTTTTAAAAATTAACGGCTAAATAAAAAAAAATTAAATTTAAATGAATTTTCCGAATAATACCAATAAACTTGCAACTTTCATACAATTATTTAAAACCACTTATCAAAGACAACATTGGATATTCGAATCCTCGAACATATAACACGTGGTTCAATAATATATATTTTCCAGAAGTAAAATAAAGTTCACATTCTTTGGTTTTTTGGTTGATTCAATTGCAATATTTTATATTTTAAAAATAAATTCATTTTAGATTAGTTGGAAATTTTTAACCCAGCGAAGATCTTTACACATGATTCGTTGCTATGAATCAATCCACCACACACTATTAATTAATATTGTGTGTATATAGAGTGTCTCAAATATTATTAACATATATAATACGATCCTTAAATCTTTCGAAGTTGTTTTCTTTTGGATCCTGTCCGAAATGCTCACCTTGATCCGTCGGACCTTCCGTCTTTGGACCCCATTATTGTTAGAAATATCTCCAGCAACTAATGTGATATTGTCTGCGATTAGTCCCGCACGATTTTGCTCTTGGTTCACTATCATTATACTCAAACAAATGTGCACACTCCGCTTTCTTCTTGTACGATGATATTATACGATGATATTATAGGATTATATTGTTGGCCTAGTAAACCTAATAATATCTAACCTCAAACAAACTATACCATAATAGAAAGTTTTCATGGAGAAAGCAACAAAGATCATTTCCTAGGTAAAAATTTAATATACTGTTGTGTTCAAAAACTGAAAACTGTAATCGATATATTTATTGAGTTAACAGAAACACTGAAAATTTCAAAGCACTATACAAATAACAAATGCAATATAAATTCACTCACCTAATCTAGCTGAAACCCTAATAGGCTAATACCAACTTTTGAGTGGAGATTCTCGACAGTGATCCATTTACTATGGAGGAGCAGTGTCAAAAACTGTCTGGCCTCTCTGACTGTAAAAAGCTTCACATGAGTACTTTAATGATACAGATCTCATATAAATTCAATTCTCTTTGGTATTGCCACCAATGCAGAGTCACATCCATCTACAATGAAAACCATTAATGGACTCAACTTTTCTATTACCCATTTTCATAAAGACATAGATTTGACAGTGGTAGAGCTGTCTTCTTACTACGAACCCTACTTGCATTTTATACGTTATCGATATTACCATCATTTATACATTTTTTACGTTATCGATATTACCATCATTTATATGGTTAATAATAGTACTGTACTATATCTAATCAAATATATGGTTTAAAATTGTTTATACATGTTAAATTATATCACATTTCAGGTTTTTTTATATTTTTTGTTTAAGAAAATCAATGGTTTGAAATTGTTTTAAAATATCATCCAATTAGTAGATATATTATTTTATATTTGATATTAATTAATATTCTATATATTTTGTTTCCAAACATACTAAATGTTAAACTTATCATAATTTTAATTCTAAAACATATCCGTCACTCTAAACCTATAAGTGCCACTTAAAAGAATTTGACGTAGAAACTTATATTTTTAGTTTTAAAATATAAAAAGAAATAAATTGTATATTTTGGCTGTATTTTTAGCAATCTAAAATAAAATTTTAATTTTAATTTGATTGGATTTTTAAGAGCTAATTTTTTATATTTTATTTTACGTTGATTGATGAGACCATTATCAATAAAATTTATTAGTATAATAATATTAATACTAATATAACTTTATTAGTATAACAATTTGACACTCGTGACAAATAAAATAAATATAACCATACACTTTTACCATTTTTTATATTGAATATTATTATCTAGTTTGATACTTTAATGAAAATTTAAATAAATAAATAAATAATAAATAAATAATAATAATAAGAAACTTAGACCCTTACTTTTTCAAATTAAAAAATTGTTATAGATTAAGTTTAGTCGTCTCGAAGAACGATTTAGATCGAAAAAACGTGACTAAGGGTTATTAGTTCGAGTGTTTTTATAAATTCTTTTAAAACTCTTAAAGGGATAGTTGAGTTGGTGGAGTAAGACATGTTCATGATCAAATGTATGCGACTGCAAAGGTTTTTTTCTGAGCATATCACTTAGTGTGGTTTACTCTCTAACGTTGGTTTGCAGGCTATTACGTGAGAGTTTACCCACCCTATACGCACTTGTTGAGTAGCGGTCGCGATTTTCCTAATAAAAAATTAATCATATCTGATAAAACCGGTAAAACCGGTAAACAGTAAACCGATACAAAATTAACCGATAAAATCACTAAACGGATAAAATCAATAAATTATTACATTATTTCAAAAAATTTAGGTAATAATAAATTAAAAGGAATTTAAAATAAATTTTTTACCCTTTAATTTTATATTATTTATTTAAGTAAATCTAAAAATTAAACTAAAATGGGATATAATTTTTTTAGAAATTTTTATGGAACGAACTGAACCGAAACCGGAGCGAACATAATTAAAAATAAAACGGACCAAATCGAATCAAACTTAACCGAACTGATTTTTATCCATTATGATTTAACAATCCGATTCGATTTCGTGAAAATCCAAACCAAACCGAAGTGATAAGAGCTTTGCCCATAATAATAGGACTAATAAAGGATGATGATATATCACCCAAGTCTTCTAAATATATAAAGGCTCATACCTTTCTTTCCCAAAGAAAACATGAAACTAGAAAACCCTAGTCGTAAATTTTTCTCTGCCATAAGTGTCTGCATTGTCCAATCCATTGTTTTATCTTTACTAGTTCTCACTTCACTCACTCGTGCTCTTTACTCTTTAGGGCACAATTCGTATCTATTTTAGTGTCAAAATAGAGAGAGGTTTCTGCTCTCTTCATTACATAAGTGTCTCATGTCTCTCTTCTTCGGGAAATCTATCTCTCTCTAACTCACCCATTTGCTTCTTTTTCAATTTTTGTATACGAAATTAGGTCTTCTTAGTCTACGGTGTAGTTTCATCAAATGTCTTGCATGAGAAAATGAGGTTACGTCGTGTAGCCAAGGATGACTTGCCGGTTGAAAAAAATCAGATTATTTGTGGATGTATTTAACAAAAGCACTTAAAATTATAATCTCTACTTATATATATTAGTTAATGACGATTAATATGATTAATTAGCTAGATCGGCAAGTCTTCTTTGGCTATACAACTGCTTCTTTTACTTTATGCTAGACCTATGATGATAGTCAAGATCACAGTAACGTTCTGATCTCTGATTAATGAACACAACTATTTTCGTTGATATCCGACCGGTAGCATTTTGTTTTTCCTTTTTAATCTTGTTTGTAGCGGTTGAATTGAGCTAAAAAAAAGTATATAAAATAATTTGTGAGGTTTGGAATTTTTTCAAAATGACCATATATAAAATGATTCATGAGCTTTGCGACCTTTCTGAAATGACTTAAAATAGAATGATTCGTGAAGTTTGAAATCTTTTTTAAATGACCGGAATATCAAGTTCTTTGTTATTATATTTGATTTGATTCGTATGCTGTAGCTGTAGGTATTTTTATGTGTTCGAATGTAGTTTTATTTTTCTGTTTTGTATTTCGATTCATATCTGGCCGATTTTCAAAAAATCGTTTTAACTTCATAAAATTGAAACATGACAACTTGATTTCTACGCACTTTACTTTATTGTTGTAGCGTAATTTATACTCACTTGAGTTTATTATTGTTTTTATTTCCTATTTTACATTTTTATAATTTCTTAAACTTTAAATATCATTGAGTTTTTCTGGATATCCATTTTTATATTTCATGAAATCTTTGAGATTATGTTTGTAAATAGTTATATAGTTTTGTTAAATTTAATTTTTTTTACAAACGGCTACATTGAAAATATAAAAAAATCATATCGGACTTTTTTCAATATTTTTTTATAAAAGGCATTAGTTTTATCCCCTTCTCAATTTGTAATTTTTATTTTTTATTAATAAAATTTTTATTAAAAATCCGAGTTATCCCGAACCAAATACATAGAAGTTTGACCTCGAGTTTGGAATTTTATATATCAGACTTGATTTGAGTTTCGTGTGATTTGATGTTTTTTTTTTAAATTTTGGCTTTCTCGATTATTTTAACTTGATGTTCGATTTGAAAACCATTTACTTTTGCTACATATTCTTTCTGTTCCATAATATAAGTCATTTTAGAAGAAAGTTTTTGTTTCATAATATATATCGTTATTAGTATTGATTATTTATATCCCATTTAGAGTTCATGATATTATTATTGATGTACTATAAATAACACCATATTAATTCTGATCGGCTTTTAAGTAAAATATTTAGTCACTTCAGGTGTGAGGGACTGCATTCCATGCTCGAGTAGCAAGCCCTATGTGCAGGTAAATATATGCACGAATTCTAGACTCGATGTTAGAAACTTTCGCTCATTCTTTGCTTCAGTTGGTAGAACAATTCTTGTACTTATTAGTTTGTAGCTTTCAGATTCCTAATCTTTTTTCTTGTGACAAAAGTGTATAACAACTATGTGTCAAAAGTTGTATGGACAAAAATTGTAATTAAATCGCCTGGACTATATCCATCGTACAACTTTCATAAGTGGTATGACCAGCAAGCTCTCTATCTTGCGCTGTTCTAATCATGCTATCCAATATTTCATCAATTTAAGAGTTGGGTTATTCAATATAATTCAAAAGAATTAAACATCAATATTTTATTTTATTTTTGTCTTTTTGCTATTGTCGATTATAGAAAATCATGTCAATTATGGAAAGTAAAATACTTTCCCAATTCTAGAAAAATTCAAGTGGGTTTGATGGAATAGGAAAGTAGATAAGTTATATGGATATTTATAATATATATGGGGGTTTCCACTAAACACCGTTTTTTTTGTAACTTTTTTTTATATATAATGTAATTTTTTTATTCGTTAAAAAGAAAAATAAACTAGTAATGTTAAGTATAATTATTCCTGGTATATGTCTTAATCCGGTCATACATGTCTTAATACAGTCATACCTGGTATATGTTGGGTTCGGTTTCGGTCGGGTAATCATTTTAAAATAAAAATAAATTCAATAAATTTTTATTATTTTTAATTAGTCATTATCTAATAATTTTGACAAATATTCAGATAATTAAGAAAAAAAATATGAGCTAACAATTTTATCGGTTTAACTATAGATATGTTCAGTTCGGTTTTGTATCATTTTTTCAAGGTTATCGATTTTATTACTTTGATTCCAAACCGATTTTATCAGTTTATCGATTTAGTTGTTTTTATCGTTTTTGTTTTTTAAAATAGAATTGCAAACTAAAATGGTTAAAGTCCGGTCCTATTCTCGATTTGGATTTTACGGATTCCATTTTCTACCGAGATCTGAATAACTATTAACAGCTCCATCTGGTTTTTACCAATTCGATTTTGTATCCAGTTCTGATAACTATTAATAGCTCTAACCATGATTCAATCTCATCTGATTTATGGTGTCAGAAAATAGAAGCACAAACGAAATCTTCCTTCTTGTATCAAATATGATAGAGATAATGATTCCAAACAAAATACCAAGTCTGAATAAAATAAACGCAAATAACACATAACACTTTTTAAGTGGAAAACCTTCCCAGTGTAGACATGACTGATTTCGGAGTCCAACCAAATATTCACTATCAGAAGATGGGTTACAAAAATATTTTCTAGATAAAACTAGAGTATACACCACACAAAGTATGGCAACTTCATACACAACCCCAATACACAAGATAGTGAACCGAAATCAGAAAACTCACTGAAATATCATCAAAACGCAGTTAGAAGAAGATGATCGAAAAACACACTTAGATGAATCTAAATCATAAACCTTATGGACAGATTATAGAGGACAAATAGACGAGCCTTCTCACCAAAATTGAAACCGATCGGACAACCGGAGACAGTCCGATTGAAAGCACAAAGTTCCGCCTCGGATCACCTTTTTCTCTAAAAAACGGTACTATAGAATATGATGCTTATCTCTTAAAGACACTGTATAAATATATATTTATATATAAACCAAAATCCTATGTGTTATCCAAATTGGGCTTAGCCCATATGATAACTGGACTCCCAGATAGGAAGAGCCCAACAAATCTCCCCCTCACGACTATGTGGGAGGATTCGCCATCCCGGCGATCAATCTACAACGTTCAAGCTTTCCCCTAGAAAATTCCTTTGTCATCATGTCAGATCCATTATCATCTGTATGAACTTTGTCAACCTCCAGTAGTTTAGCATCAAGAATATCTCGAATCCAATGATATCTCACATCAATATGTTTCGACTTTGAGTGAAACGACGAATTCTTCACGAGATGAATAACACTCTGATTATCACATAACAGTTCATACCTGTGTTGCTCAAATCCAAGTTCTCTCAAGAACTTCTTCATCCATAGTAACTCTTTACTCGCTTCTGTTACTGCAATAAATTCAGTCTCTATCGTTGAAAGAGAAACACACTTATGTAGTCTTGATTTCTATGAAACAACACCACCACAAAAGTTAATCAAATATCCAGAAGTAGACTTGCGAGTATCAACATCTCCAGCCAAGTCTGAATCAAAATAAGCCAACAACTCAAGTTTCTTCATCCCAAAACCGAGCTTCAAATTAGAGGTTCCTCACAGATACCTCATAATCCATTTCACGGCTTCCTAATGCTCTCTACCTGAATTTGACAAAAATCTGCTCACAACACAAACACTATGAGCTAAGTCAGGATGAGTACATACCATGGCATACATGAGACTTCCAACTGCAGATGCATATGGAATATTAGCCATATCTCTCTTTTCTTTATTAGTTGAAGGACATTGTTTCTTGCTTAACTTGAAGTGACCATAAAGTGGTGAGCTAACCACTTTAGCTTTGTCCATATTAAACTTCTGAAGAATTTTCTCAATATATTTTTCTTGTGACAAGAACAACTTCTTCGAATCTCTATCTCTCGTAATTCAAATGCCGAGAATCTGCTTTGCTAGGCCTAAATCTTTCATTGCGAAAGACTTACTTAACTGTTTCTTTAAAGAATCAATCCGCGAAGTATTCTTTCCAACAATAAGCATATCATCCACGTAAAGTAAGAGAACAATAAAATTGACATCGAAAAATTTCTTCACAAATACACAATTATCAAAAGAAGTCTTCTTATAATCCCGCTCCCCTATAACTGGCATGAACTTCTTATACCACTGTCGGAGCTTGCTTCAAACCATATAGACTATTTTTCAATCTGCACACATAATCTTCTTTTCCTTCAACCACAAAACCTTCAGGCTGTTTCATAAAAATATCTTCTTCCAAGTCACCATGCAGAATGCTGTTTTTACATCCATTTGCTCAATTTCCAAGTCTAGACTCGCTGCAATGCCTAGAACCACACGAATAGAAGACATTTTTACGACCGGAGAAAATATTTCATCAAAATCAATACATTTTTTTCTAACCAAAGCCTTTGACTACCAATCTTTCTTTGTACTGAGGTTGTAGAGAACTATCATCTTGTTTCAATCTATACACTCACTTGTTACTCAAGGCTTTTCTCCCTTCAGGTATCTTCACTAACTCAAATGTATGATTCTCATGAAGTGATTGCATCTCTAATAGCCTCATCATAACACTCAGGCTCACCTGCATCGGTTAACAAAATATATTGATCAGAAGGATATCTAGTAGATGGTTGTCTATCTCTAGTAGATCTCTGCGTTAGAACTTCAAGTTGTTCAACATCTTCTTCATTCTCTTGTTCATGTAAAAAATCATTATCATGATCACCAGTATAAAATATATGTGAACCTCTTGAAGCAGATGAGTCAACATCTGAATTTTCTTCAACTTCTGTAGGAGTATGTGCAAGCGGAATATGCCCCAATTCTACCAAGTCATTCTCAGACATAGGCGCTGAATTTTGACTCTTATCAATATCATGAACTATCTGATCTTCCATAAACACGACATATTTGCTCCTAATAAGCTTCTTATTAATTGGATCATGAAATCTATAGCCGAACTCATCAAGACCATAACCAATGAATACACACTGTCTTGTCTTCGAATTGAGTTTAGATCTCTCATCTTTAGGAATATGCACATAAGCTTTGTACCCAAAAACACGCAAATGATCATAAAAAACGACTTTACCTGTCCAAACTCTATTTGGGATATCTCCATCTAAAGGTACAGAAGGACTAAGATTCAAGACATGTACCACTGTATTCAAAGCTTCACCCCAAAAGTATTTAAGGAGTTGTGGTTGTGAAAGAAGACATCTTACCCTTTTAATTAATGTTCGGTTTAGTCTCTCCACTACACCATTCAACTGAGGGGTCTTGGGAGGTGTCTTTTGATGCCGAATACCTTGCTGCCTACAATAATCATCAAAAGGACCAATGTATTCTCCCCTATTATCACTTCTAACACACTTCAATTATTTCCCAGTCTGTCTCTCAATTGAAGCTTGAAACTGCTTAAAGACATCTAACACTTGATCTTTTGTTTTCAAAGTGTAAGCCCAAACTTTCCTGGAACGATCATCAACAAAAGTAACAAAGTACATACAACCACTAAGTGTTCTCGTTTTGAAAGGACCACAAACATCAGTATGTACCAAGTCAAGCAAACTTGGTTTTCTTGAAAGAGCCGAGCTCTTGAAAGATACTCTATTCTACTTTCCAACCAAACAATGTAAGCATTTCTTTAAATGAGCTTTATGTATCCCACGAATGTAATGTTTCTTCCTCAGAATATCTAATCATTTTTCGCTAATGTGACTGAGTATCTGCCACAAATCAACCATTGCTTAATCATTAACAACATTGATTTTCTCAGCTGACACCCTTGCAGACATGATGTAGAGGGCTGAATATTTTTGTCCTCTTGCCACAACTAACGAGCCCTTAGTAAGTTTCCACTTCTCATTCCAAAAAATATTGCAATGGCCTTCATCATCTAGCTTCTCTGTAGATATCAAACTCAATCGAAGATCGGGTATATGTTTAACACCCTTCGAAATCAATCTTGTACCCATGCTTGTTTAGACAAATCATTATTTTCCCATTTTTGCAGAACAAAAGTCACCAGAGGTGTAAGATGAGAAAAATTCTCTACGGGAAGTGGCATGAATTGTAGCACCACTGTCAACTACCCAACCATTTTTATCAGACACAGAATTCAAAACAACATCATTAATAACAACGAAGTAGCTCTCTGAAAATGCAGCAACATGTTTCTCCTCACCACTTTCATCATAATTTTTCTCCTTGTTCTTTTCTTCTTTATCATTGTTGGATTTCCCAAAATTATTCTTCTTTCTCAATTTAGGACAACATTTCTTAGTGTGCCTGATCTCATGACAGTAGTAACACTCCCAATCTGCAAATTTATTAGACTTGTTCCGACTCTTGCTTCTACTCTTACCTCTAGTTTTCCAACCGCGATTTTTATTTCTACCACGTTTTTCAACAACTAGAGTTTCTGAATGTGAAGAGAAGCCAACTATTTTTTTTCTCATATCGTCATTTAACACACTACTTTTAGCTAATGCTATTGAGATATTGCCTTTAGGAGTTGAATTAGAAAGAGACATTCTGAAAGTATCCCATGAGTCTGGCAGCGAACCAAGCAACCATAACACCAAAACCTCGTCATCAAATTTGATACCCATAGCAGCCAACTGATTAATCAAGCCTTGAAAGGTATTCAAGTGATCTGTAAGAGGTGATCCATCTTGATACCTCAAATACATCAACTGTTTGAACAAAAGTAACTTATTGTTTCATGTCTTCCGAGCATATAACTCCTCAAGTTTACTCCACAATTTCCTTGCATCTGTTTCGTTTACAACATGATTCAACACATTATCATCAACCCATTGCCGAATAAAGCCACAAACCTGTCGATGAATAATTATCCATTCTGCATCAGACTTATCTTTAGGTTTTTCATCACCGAACACTGGTAAATGAAAACTTTTAACATAAAGAAGATCTTCCATCTTCGATTTTCATATATGATAATTTGAACCATTCATCGTCACCATTCTGCTTGTATTCACCTCCATATTTGATACAAGACAAGTACACAACCACTCGCTCTGATACCACTTTGTCAGGAAATAGAAGCACAAACAAAATCTTCCCTCTTGTATCAACTATGATAAAGATAATGATCCCAAAAAAAATACCAAGTCTGAATAAAATAAATGCAAATAACATAGTACACTTTTTACGGGGAAAACCTTCCCAGTGTAGGAAGTAAAAACCACAGGACTGATTTTGGAGTCCAACCAAATATTCACTATCAGAAGATGAGTTACAAAACTATTCTCTAGATAAAACTAGAGTATACACCACAAAAAGTATGACAACTTCATACACAACCCCAATACACAAGATAGTGAACTGAAATCAGAAAACTAACTGAAATATCCCCAAAACGCAGTTAGAAGAAGATGATCGAAAAACACACTTAGATGACTCCAAATCAAAAACCCTCTGGACAGATTAGGACAAATAGACGAACCTTCTCACCAAAATTGAAGCTGATCGGACAACCAGAGACAGTCCGATTGAAAACACAAAGTTCCGCCTCGAATTACCTTTTTCTCTCCAAAACTGCACTATAGAATATGATGCTTATCTCCTAAAAACACTGTATAAATATATATTTATACATAAACCAAAATCCTACATGTTATCCAAATTGGGCTTAGCCCATATAATATTTGGACTCCCACATAGGAAGAG
The DNA here is from genome assembly GCA_036936605.1 of Limnanthes douglasii subsp. nivea. Lineage (NCBI taxonomy): Eukaryota > Viridiplantae > Streptophyta > Magnoliopsida > Brassicales > Limnanthaceae > Limnanthes > Limnanthes douglasii. Next base: position 290,295,768 of record JAUPFV010000004.1, read on the forward strand.
CCCAACATATGGCTGGATTTATGTTTGAACTTTTGTATTTGATTTTGATTCGGAGGTCAAAATTTTATAACATTTTTAATTTTAATCAAACTTTTTATTATAATTGGATTTCTACTTATCGACTCCAAATCTAGTTATAATCCGAAATCTAAAATCTGAGACCAATTTTTATACAGGTATTAGAGTCGTTTATACGTCGATCAAAATATTAAAACATATGATAAAACACAAGGGCTTCGTTGTTCAGCATAACCGGATATACTCTTGGGAACTAAATGACTACTTTAATCCAGCAATCATGGAGCAAGTACAGACTAAAATAAAATAAGCTTAAGCCAATCATGGAGCAAGTATAGACTTAAAATAAGTAAAGCTAAACAACTTCATAACAAGTGGCATTATCACGTTCCTCCAAGTAGAACAACTCCTTGACACTACTCGCATGTTGTTTAGCTTTCACTTTCAAAAAACATATCATATAAATATCAACACTCATTGCTATTCCAATTTCCATGCACATTATTATTAGTTCAAGCTTGTTTTCAGTACTTAATATCTATTTTTTGTCGAAGTTTAGAACAAATAGGAAATGAAAGGAAGTGTTGTAGAAAATGGAGTTATGAATAGAGGAGTCTCTATTTTCGATTTCATTTTGCGTGTTCTTGCTTTTATTGGAACCCTAGGCAGTGCAATTGCCATGGTTACAACTCATGAAACACTTCGTTTCTTCACTCGGGCTGCTCGCTTTTCTGCTGATTATGATGATCTTCCAACTTTTACGTATGTTTTAGATCTCATGTTTTTATTTTATCTAAAGTGACTTTGATGATATAGCTCAAATCCAAAATAGTTTTTCAAACAAGGGATAATATAGCTCAATGCGAAAAACTAAAGCTATTACACTCGTGTTTATTGTTATTTTTCTGATTTACAGGATGCGTTTGATGCGAATCTATTACATTTTATCTAGGTGTCCATGAAAATCGTCACGGTTTTGTTTTTAGTACACTTTCAAAAAAAATCTTATTAATCTTTTATATACTTAGGTGGTTTTGAACATAAAAATGTCGCGATGTTGTTTTTAGTAAACTTCCAAAAAAATCTTATATCTTTTCTATACGTAAAAGACATATGACATTTTGAACAATAATTAGTCATTTGACTATCTATTTTCGTGATGTAAAATGTAGCGGTTAAAAATTGTCGGGTTGTAGTCACTTGACTAACAATTTTTCATAAAATTAGTCTTTACGTGTTGAATGTCAATTTTTCGTGACATATAGTCCATCGACTATCCATTTTTGATAATGTTAGTCCATTTATTATCAATTTTCGATAAAATTAATTAGTCTTTTAATTTTATCGTAAATGGATAGTAAAAAACTAAAACCAAACAAGTTTTAGTCGAAAAAGTATTATATATCATGAAAACGAGATAGTCAATAGATTAAAATCGATTTTTTTTGTCGAAAAACTATCTGTCACAGAAATGGATAGTTTATTGACTAATTACCCTTCGATACCGATATGCAATACAAAAACAATTTTATTTTCTAATAGTTTTGTTTAGCGATAGGTGAATAGCTTAGTATTTCAGTAATATCTAAACAAACTTCTATGACTTAGGGTTTTAACCATAAATGTTTAACATACTTTGGATTTAGAGTTTTAGCAACACATTTTTAGATTATTGAAGTTAGTATATGAACTACCGAAAATTTTTACCAGAATTTATTCGCGATATAACATGTCATGATCGTATATCTAGTTGCGACATATTCGATCATATAGTTACGGACTAATATTTATTTTTATTTATGTTTAAATAAAAACAGGTTTTTCGTCGCATCAAACGCCATAGTTGCCGGTTATCTAGTATTTTCTCTACCTATTTCGATTTACCACATAATTAAGAGCAAAGCGCTGAACAGCAGAGTTGTATTGATTTTTTTCGACACGGTAATTATACTTCCAGCCATCTTCCATCATATTTTTATTTGATTATTCAGACGATTGATTGACGGGTGTGATGAATGTATATAGGCTATGTTAATGCTTTTGACTGCCGGAGCTTCAGCCTCAGCTGCTATAGTATACTTAGCGCACAAAGGGAATCCAAAGACGAACTGGTTTTCAATCTGCCAGCAATTTAATTCCTTTTGCCAGAGAACTTCGGGATCTTTAATTGGATCTTTTATTGCTGTGGTCATCTTGATGCTCTTAATCATTTTATCAGCTTCGGCTATTTCAAGACGTTGATTTCGTTTTCTTTCGGTTGATCTATTACTCTTTTTGTGTGTTTGTTGTTGTGGTTAATGTAACTCTGGTGTCTTGTTGTCTTCTAAAGCATCTGAATTTCATTTTGGCTTTGTGTTATCGAAGAGTAAACTTGATGTTTTACCTAATAGTCTATTTCATATATGAAAAAAGTGAATGATATATAAGTTATTAAAATATCTGTAATTTTAAAAATGTATAAAAACGAAGTCACCCGGAGTTTACTAAGAGGGTTCTAGGTATTGTATACGTTTCGCAGATTCTTTTACAGGTATTGTATACTTCAGATATGTTTATATATGTAAGGAATAGGGTACAATGCAAAAGAGGCCTAATGAGCTCATATACACAAAGACAGAAAGTATAATGCATAATATATATAAACATAAAAGGTACACAGCCAATGACACAATCCTGTAACAGCGAACACGGTACGCTATCAAAGTACTATTCGACTCATTCTTAACGAATCTTCCCTTTGAGGCGAATGTCCTATTTTCACTATCAACAAATAAACTTGTTTTCTTCTGACTCACCAAATGCCCCTAAGGCATTCATTATATATTGCGAACACCAATCAAGATTCGACACTCCCTAAACTTTCGAATTGATATTGCCTTTCTTCACATCAACAATTTCATTTGATATTATATCACGAATAAAATGATACCTCACATATATGTGATTTGTACGCGCGTGGTACATCTAGTTTCTTGTAAGGTGTATGACACTTTGACTGTCACAAAACACATTTGTAGTAGTCCTATACAAGCCCAAATCTTCCACCAAACCTAGCAACCATATTGCCTCTATAACCGTTTCTGTTACCGCGATGTACTTTGCCTCTATTGTAGACAAAGCTACAGTATGTTGCAATTGTGTTTTCCAACTGATCGCATTCCCAGCTAGAGTAAATACATATTGTGTCAGAGACCTCCTTTTATCAATATCAGCAGCAAAATCAGAATCGACAAAACCAAACACTGATCCTGCAATATCATTCAACGATCCACCAATATCAGTCTTGTTAAAAGTTAAGCCAACGCTCGCAGTATTGTTAAGATACAAAAGTATTCATTTAACTGACTGCCAATGTTATTTCCAATGACATCCCATGTACTTGCTAACTACACTAACTGCATGTGAAATATGAGGACGTGTGCATACCATAGCCTACATGATACTACCAACTGCACTTGAACATGAAATCTTCGACATTTGTTCCAAACAGAATTCCATCGAAGAACGGAACCAGATACTACATGAGTTTGATCGATGATTATTCAATGATGGTGTGGGTTTACTTTCTGAAAACAAAAAATGAGACATATTCAAACTTTATCAAATGGAAGATGATGATTGAGAAGCAAATATGAAGAAAAATCAAACGTCTTAGGACATATAATGGGTTAGAATATTGCAGTGTCAGTTCAACGAGTTCTGTGCAGTTGACAGAATAGTGCGCCATCGCACTTGTTCTTGAACACCACGACAGAATGAAGTCGCAAAAATTGAACAAAACGCTTGTGACAAGACACAAATCACGCTCTCAATTCTGGTGCGGGAAACTTTTGGGCTGAAGATATCAATACAACATGTTACTTGGTGAATCGGTCTCCATCAACGACTATTGATTGTAAAAATTCTTTTGAGATTTGGTTTGGATCATCGACTGATTACCAACAGTTGAGGGTGTTCGGTTGTCCTGCGTATGCTCATGTGAGAGATGGTAAGCTTGAGACAAGGGAAAATAGGTGCATATTTCTAGGATATGCTACTGGGGTGAAGGCATATAGGTCATGGTGTACCTCTCTAATGTTTCCAAGTTTTCTCATCAGTAGAGACGTGACTTTTAACGAGTTTGCTTCGCTATACAGTCAGAATGAAGTAGGCTAAATGGTCAAATCAGGATCGACTGTGAGTGATTAGGAAGTGGTGTGTGGTAATAGGAGGTGAGCAACTACATCCGTAGTGACTTTATGGTTCAGATAGCCCCAACCTGATTAGAGTGGGTGAATGAAAATCAATTGAGAGAAGGCTAAAATGGTACTTTGTTCAAGATGAGGATTTAATTTTACCACCATCGCGTTCCGTTTGGGGCTTGGAGCTCTGATACCACTTGTGGGGAATATGGGTACCGCATATTCTATCTCCCTATATAAGTAAGAACAATCTATCTCCACAATAGTATGATATTATCAGATTTGGCCCGAAGGCACACACAACTCTCCTTATATGCCATTAATCATTCCCATGTTGAACCGATGTGGGATGTGAGACTTTGGTCGCCACCCTAACAACATATTTAGTGATTTGTTTCGATTTACGATTTCTGCAAGTACTAGTTTCAAGAGATATGCCACTATTTTTTAGTATTATTTATTTTTATGTAAATAAAATATTAAATTAAATAAAAATATTGTTCATGCATATGAACGGACTATATTTTGGAAGATTGACATTTTGGCAAAAAATCGTTGTAAAGAGGTTTTTACAAGATCCAAGAAAAATGAAACAATATACATAAAAATCATTAAACCTACGTAGAGGTAAGCCAGAGAACAACACAAAAATCGACAAAAGAATAGATTTCAAAGAAAACCAGAGACATAAACAAGATGAAAAAGTGAGCGTTGGAACATCTAACAATGATAGATATAACGATATATTGCTAATTATTAATATCTTTGACTTGTTTTTTCTTTGTTACATACAATCAAACATATAATATATATTCATTAGAACTCCCAAATAGGCTCTTCCATATATTGGCCCAATGTTCTTGTAATGGATTGGCCGAGTCGGCTTGTTTCTGAAGCGTTTAGAATTTATGTTCAAAAGCCTCAAATTTTGACTTTGCTTGTGAAGCCTCCGACTTATATTGATTTTTCCAATCCTTTAATTTTTTTCATATTTTTCCCAATCACAGCTGAGGATCGAAGAAACTTACAAATTTAAAGAGAGAAATCATCTCGAACAAGTATCTCGAATGAACTAGAGGGGGAACCTATTTTAAAAGAAACAACAGTTGAGGAATCGAACTTCTGAATAACATTATCTTCACGATCCTGAATGATCATGTCATTTTGCGGAGGATGAAAGGTATCAGATTTGATGATTGTATGTTTTAGAAAATATTTGGTGTGGTCAGCAACTATATTGTCATGAAAGTAAACCGCCTCAGAAATATTTTCATCTTCTTGAAGAACGACTTTCAATTTTGTTGATATCTTTTTCTCGCAGGATGAAGAGGACTTTTTGGATTCTTGAGGCTTATGCTCTATTTTTTCTTCTTTAGCATCATCACGAGCTTTAGAATCATAGGGTTCTGGGACCTCTTCTTCTTCCGAAGATTTGATTATTTATCCCAATGTCTCTTAGCACTAGCCATAGAAGGTATAAAAACTATTATATCCTTGGCATCTAACCTGTGCAACACTTCTTCTTGGATATGAGGAACCATGAGCTCCTCCAAAGATAATCGTTTTGAAGGTTTGGCTCTCTAGAGGCGACTCTTGGCAAGATTAGTCGAGATGATACATAGATAAAATATGTGAGACCAATAAATTTTGGCCCATTGACTTATCTTAGTGAAAATAGTCGTCGCTGAAGGCGCAAAATCAACAAAAGGGTTGGACACACCAGTCATAGCTATTTATTTGTTAAAAAATATGTTAGAAAAAGTAGACATAAGGAAAAAAAAAGAAAAGAAAACTTAGAAAAGTACCTCTGCTTGTCCATTTGAGGGATAGTCTATGAGGGTTCTCAGTTGTAGCCTCAGATTCTGTCTCCTAAAATCCATATATAAAAATGAATCGTTGCTTCCATTTTTATTTGCTTCAAGCAGATCTTTGACAACCTTTCAGTTGCGGCCAAAGGCTAAGGAATAGAAGGGTAAATACAGATTTTTGGCTAGACGAGAAAGACAATTCAACTGTTCCAAGGAAAAACCTAGAGGCCATGATACAAGCCATAAGAGTGAACCACATATTGAGGCTAGCCTGGGTTGGGCAAAGATCTACATTAGCAAAATATTGACGAAGAAGGGGTCTAAGGAGAATTGTAAGCCCCAATTCATTATCTCTGTGTATACAGTCAATTCGTGATCCTTGATTGATAAATGTATCTTCCCAGCAGTCGAAAAACGAATAAAAATAGTAGAAATAATCCCTCATCGGGATCTTAACCAAACCATCAAGCGTTATGACGTAGCAGTTTCTCGTTGTTCTTTGGTTCTCTAATTATGCCTACGAGGTTATCGACAATGTACTTCACACACTGTTTGAATGAGCATGAGGTTGCTTCGAGCTTATCGAGCCATGGTCAACCCACTATTTCATGGTAACAGTTTGGTACATCAGTGATCATGAATAACATTCTCACTACTTTATTCGTATTTCCGTTTCCCACCGTGACTAGGAGTTCTACCTTGCCAACACACCTGTTTGATTTTCTTTCATAACTGACTAGTTTTCTGTCTATAGCTTTAAACGGGGCTACCCCAGCCATTTGTTTGTAACTCACTTTGAAGATGAGGTTGGATGAGCTCTCATTATCAACTAGGACTCGAGTGACCATTATCTCCGAAATGTTTGCATTGATGGTTAGGGCGTCCTTGTGAGAGGTGACGTTTCCCCTTAAATCATCGTCATTAAATGTAAGGTTGGCCATCGGCTCCCGCTATTACGGTATGATGAGTCGTACACCGGACAGACATCCAACTCATTCTTGTTTCTTTTTCGAGACACAACATTGATTCCGGACAGGGTATCCCCTTCGAAAAGTGTGCACAATCATTGTTGCTTCTCATTTGGCTATTTTATTTTATCTAACACCTCGTTTATGGGTCCTATTAACTCTTTGTTTTCGGTCATAGTATTTTTCCTTTGTTTGATAAACTAGACGAGCTCTCTGCTGTTGATTACCCGTTGTACCTCCTCCTTTCATTCCAACATTCGTCGATAAGATGGTCGTGGTCATTGTGGTATGCGCAAAAGTATTGATGGTTCTTTTATATCCAGTTGTTATCATACTTCGAGGAGTTTAGTACTTCACTCGTCCCTTGGTTTTATATAACGACTATGTTCTCCGTGAGAGGTGTAAATTTAATAGCAAGATTATCAAAGTAAGAGGTTCAAATTCTACTTACTTAAATTCTGGATGAATCTGTGCAGGATGTCTCCTCATAAAGCCTCATATAACCAGTTGGAGCTTTGGGATCTGGAGCCTCATAAGACCTCATTCTTTGAGTCATCCACACGGATAAACTGGCCATACCTCGTCAGGAAGTCATCCCTTCTTTTAACTGGGAAGAAGATGAGGTCTATGAAAATGAGGCCCTTGCAATCTAATCTCTTTTTGAAAACCGTCACGGCCATATGCTATTCACAAGTTGACAGAGAGTTTATTTCATGGAAGAACCTCTGGACGTAACATTTTAACGACTCTCTTTTTTGCTAGTACAGATCAATGATCGAATCTTCTTCCCGCATGTGCTCCTTATTTCCAACAAAACAGTTTCCGAATGCTACCTAAAGTCCCTCAAAATATTTGATCGACCCTTTAGAAAAGATGTTAAACCAATTGAGGGCGCTTTCTTGGATATCAGGGAGAAATCCCTACACAACAGGACGTCGTCGGGGTTGAAATCCATCATCAAATGTCTAACTTCTCTAGGTGGTGCTCCAGGTCTCTCGATCCGTCATATGATTCCATCTTGTGGGGGTCGAAGTTTTGAAGGAGCTTTCCCTCCAGGATTCCTTTAACGAACAAAGATTATTATAACACATAAGTCGCTATGATTGGCCTCACCTGGTCATATTCCACCATATCATGCTCTTTGCCACCTCGTGTCACATAATTATTTGACAAGTCGTCCCGATTGAAGTCAGACATCTTTATTTTATTTTACTTCTTTCTCTTGCTATTGTCAATGTACTCACTTCCCTCAGAGTGCCTCTTAGACCTAAGGGTTCCCTCAGCCGTGCTAGCTTCTCGGGAAGCGTTCTGTTTCATGCGTCTTCATATAAAATGTTTTCACTCATGCGCTGAAGTGCCTGGATTATCTTATCCAGTCTTTCCTTGGTCTCTTCGTTCTTTTCTATCTGTCGATGGACAACCTTAAGCTGCTCACGCTCGATCTTTTCATATGAGATTCTAAAATTTGAATATTAAATGGGGAAGACGACATACATAAGTATAAAAGATTATCCTCTTGGGCTCCTCCACCACTTCTGCTTTCATCGTTAATTTAGGACTGGTTATCATTTCCCATCACCACTACATAAGATGCATGATGATTCGTCGGGTTGGATCCAAGGTTTTCTTCACTGCTTAGTGTATCTTCAAAGATAGCTTAAACGTCTGCTTGGTTGTCATGCCCACCTTGTCCGTGATGGACTATTGGGATCTCTCTCACAATTCTTGATTTAATTGACACAATCAGTGATTTTTAATAACAAGTGATTAATCTCGTTTCTCACAGACGACACCAAAATATGATATGAGACTTTATTAGTAGTATGATATTATGATAGTATTCAACTAATAATGGGATAAAAAGATTAAATTGCTTTTTCTAATCTATTATTGAGTAACAAAATCATACAAAATTTTTAAAGCTTTCAACTCCGTTGTATATTACGGTCGATGTACCCATTAGCCCACTATTTTTAGGGCAATTAATACTCAGTGTTGTGTCAAAAATGGGCGAGTGTTGCATTTCATATTCTTCATGCTCGCCCCATAATGCTTTAAGTGACCTCGTCTGCTTAGAAATCGTCTTTCGATCAGTACCCTCGACTGCTAACAGGCCGGTTATGTTTATGACGTGTCGCTCAGAATTTTCCTAGACGACAACGTTGTTTGCGTTTTGCCGGGAGAGGTCTCTTCATCATTGATCTTGATCGAGCTTTTCTTTGCCGGGTCGTTCTTTAGTTGAATAACGACCTCACCTCGTTCTTATCGATAACCGTAATCCGACCGAAAGGTTATATCTTATCACTTCAATAAAATGATTCAACAAAATAAGGATGCCGATAAAATGATAAAACTTAGACTAGAAGCTTAAAAAAACAAGGAATAAAAGAACATAATGCATTGTTTATGGTAAATTACACAAGTTAATTTATAAACCGAAGATGAGTATAAAAAATAAGGGAGTTAAAGATAACGAAATGGACCATAAATGATGATGTTAAAGATAATAAACTAGAAATATGAAGGAAGATAAGTAATTTGGACGAGCCACGAAGGATGGCCCAATGATAACGAGGTAAAAGTGATAAATTTTGGAATATTTATGATAAGTAAGTTGGATGATCAGGTCCACAAATGATGTATTTAGATATGATAAACTAAGAAAACTCATAACTGGCGAGGCTAAAGATGATACACGAGATGTACTAGGGATGATAAACAAGCTAAATAAATAACCGATGACGCCTAAAAATAACGAGCTAAATAAACGAAGAAAAATAAATAAGATGCATTGACTAAAATCTAAAAATGATATTTTGAATGTATACGATTAAATGAACAAACTATGTTAAATCAAGATATTATAAATTTGACGAGGATCAAAATATATCAACATAAATCTTGATTGTTAAATATGTCGCACCAGAAAAAGATATAAATTTTATGAGTTTTAAACTAGATGAATAAACTAGTATCATAATATTAATTATTTAAAAAATTATGTTTTAAATTAGGTGAATAAACTAATATCATAATATTAATTATTTACGAAATTATATTGTTATCGTAATTACAGAGAGATGACAGCATATGTATCACCTGATAATATATATTATTGTCGAGCTTTACTAAAAATGAGTAATTGGATAATGAAATATATATATGATTAAATTATATAAAGAAATTTATTTTATATTAATCTTTACATTTATAATCATAAGACAAGTAGTATAAACAAATAGTAAAAAACCAAACCCTCACACTTTTAAAGACGTTGGTCAACAATGTTTGACATTTATTTCATTCGTGTCCAAAACTGACCATTTAATAATGGTGTATATATGATCATTGTCACGTGCCAATTAACCATATGGTAACATGTGAAGCTCAAAATTATAATTTTATAAATCCGATTACTAGATATTTGACATCCAAAATACTCTAAAACCAATTTGTTTATTTAGTTGTAAAATATCATGTGAATGTATTTGTAGTCACACTAGTGTTGATCTCCGTTCTATTTATCATCAATAATGGATATTTTGGGGGTGAAGTGTCCAATAAATATTCCCAACCAAAGAAATTATAACTTTGGACGTGCGCCACATATAATTTATTGACACACATCAGTGACTATATATGCAACATTTTAAAATATAGATGACCAGTTTTGGAGAGAAATAAACCTTTATAGCAGATTTACACCAGTATCGATTAGTGGTGACACGTGAAGATTTTTAACACATATTTAGACTAATTTCTTTAGACTTCCTTTTTCTAAAAGCACTTATTTTTTCTATTTTTATTATACCGCAAATTATTTTTAGGTTTTTTTTGGCTCCTCATCAATACTATTGATACAATTATTTGGATATAACGTTATATAATTCAAAACTGATTAAAATAAATACTATTTAAACATGTTAAACATAATATAAAATCTAAATATGAAGAAAATTAACATAACAAATCCAACTATCAAACTGCTTGATGTAATTACGTCAAGTTTTCTTCTTCTTTCTTTTCAAAAGTTTGTACAAATTGTAAATATAACCATAAAACTAAAAAAACTAGATTACTCAAATACATTATTCATATCGGAGTAACATCTCTGAAAGAAATTGAACATATAAATGAAAAAATTTGAACAGATATATAGTTTGATTTTATTACTTGAAAAAATGAAACAAAAGAGTTCAGTACTTATAAAGAATATGATTCCCACTACCCACAAACATCACTTAATAATTTGAGAATTTCAGACTTCTTAATGTAACTCTCACTACTCTACTAACTTCATTGAGTAGTTGAAAATTGATTGGAACTGTCTGCTTCTTAGAGGGGAATTTGCGGGTACTGTCTGTTTCCTTGAGGGGAATTTGTGGGTACAAAGAGGGGAATTTGCGGGTACTCTATATATGTTTCTTATAAATGAGATTTAAAGAGTGCACTAATTTGTGACACTCCCCCTTAGTGTATTCTTTTGATCAGCTAGACCGGGTACCTCTGAACTCTTCAAACTTTTATTTGGGAAGACCATGAAACAATTTTGAGCATACATGTATTCTTAGGCCGTAGTAACACACAATATTCATATAGGCTACAACAGCTTTCCATCCAGCTCCAACATCAAATCCTGATAGAACAGGTTGAAGATTGCTAGTGACCATACATATAGATGTCAACTATGTTAACTCTCTAACTAAATGTTGAAATCTTTTATTGTCTGAGAAAAATGATGGGTACACATCTTTGTATACAATAAGAACCATCGAAAATAGAAGTCTAATAAATGTCGATGATATAACCGACACTATTAAAGAAACTTTTGCTATTCTTGGATGTCGTGTGGCTAGCTCGTTTGATACTCGAACACTAACAAATGCATTTGTTCCAATAGCAATATGGGCAGTCCAACTTATTATGTTCATGCATATAGAGAGAGCTGCAATATAAACTTCTATATTCTCTAGATATCCAACAACCATTACCAACGTTGTGAAATACCATACTTCCAAGTAGAATATGACAGCTGAAGTAAGGGACAATTTAACAAAACCCCACAGATTAATAAACGTCGGCCTCAAAAACTCAGACCAAGCTACTCCACAAGTTCTGCTCATTATATAAACGATCTGAGCCACATTAATGAACCACCACAAAAATTTCAACACCACGGCTGCACACGCTAGACCCCACCCGAGTTTAAAAATAAACAACAACTGAAACAAACATGAAGGACTAAAGGTACAATCGCAATAGCAGCCATGACCATCATTTTGCTTTGCAACTGGAGAAACCCCGCCATTTGAGTACGGAAAAGTTGTGCAAAATCGAACAACCAATCGTGATTTTCAATTTCCTTACCATTTGGCTGTTCTTATTCCTTTTGAACATTTTTGTCCAGTTTATTGAAATTTATAATCTAAGATTCCGAAATAGAACCACCGAGAGAAGAGGATACACTTTCATCCACTTTAATTTCTAGAATATCTGGAGGCTTCTTCTCTTCTTTCTTCACCAATGGAGGTTTTTGTTCTGGATCAACCTCAATGATATGCAACCTCAACATTGCAACCGACTCAGCTATATTTGATTCAAGTTTACTATCCACAGACAGCTCTGCCAATCTGAGCTTGTCTGTACATGTTGTTGTCACCAAATCTCCATCGTTATCCTTATACTTGATAAAAACCAATTTAACGCTGGAAATTTTGTACTCACAATCTCTTTCAAAACCTTAAAGTTAGAGTTAACAAGCATCTGACTAAGCCTTATATCATACCCATAAATAAGCTTCAATTTTCTCCACTTGATTTGAACAACCATCTCTGCTAGCTTCTTATGGACCGATACCACATTCGACTCAAATAAAATTGCTTCAACTTGACCATCATTGCATTTGGCCGTACTAATACCATTTTTTGAAGAGCCCTGCAAAACCTTTAGCATAACCTTGGACGATGTGCTTTTGCTCTCAGGCGGACTACTTTTAGTCACGATACCACTTTGTGGCTTATCTACCTTACCACCAGGAAACACCAACGAACCATTTGGTACCTTCTTCGGTACGGGGCGTGCAGGTAGACAAGGCCCGAGTCCAGTAATTGGTGTACCGCGGACAACTGAGGCACCAATGGCAAATGGTTGATTAATAAACGAAGTCATGTTATTTGGTTTATTAACAACCTCAATCGAGAAACAACTTTCCCACTGTCGCTCATTGCTCTCTTCAACATCATGTGCAACATTTGCATTTAATTCGATGATTTTCGAATAAAAATTTGGTTTACTGTGGCATGGTTTGCCACACCTCTTACTAATAAGCTTTGCACGACAATCCGACTTTATGTGTCCAGTCATTCCACATCTAAAACATGTCAGTTTAGAGTGTTTGTTGACTCCCCCTCAATCCTTATCTGCTTACCATCATTTTAAAAATGGTTTTGTGTGTTTTTCCATCTTGACATGTCTTTAATAAAAAGTGTATCTTCAACATCAACATAATACTTACCAAGCATTTGTTTAACCAATGCTTCTTGGTTAGAGAGTAGGTTCTCTAACTCAATAATTGATGGTTGGTTAACCTATCATTGTATTGATGATATAAAAGGCATGAAGTCAGATCGTAATCCACAAACCGAGTAACGTCTTAGCTTTGCATCACTGATAGGTTCATCACTATCCAAACCTAAAATTTCCGAACATACATTTTTAAACTTAAGAAAGTAATCATAGATCGACATATTACCTTGGGTTAAAGATGCAAGCTCATTCTCAAGGTATTGAAGACGCATAATATTTTTCTGGGTAAATAATTTATCAAGAGTATCCCAGATATCCTTTGGAGAATCAAATTCACAACCATGATTAATAAACTCCTTACGAATCGAAGTTCTCAACGTGAATAAAGACTTTGCACCTTACTTTCCATTTCCTCCTTAACTCAACGTTTTCCAGAGTATCACTAGGAAATATCTCGGTACTGGAAAAAAGATCCCAAAAATATTGTCCTTGAAGGAAGGCCTCCATACACAACCGCCAATATTGGTAATTGGTTCCAACAAACTTCTCTGTAGACATAATAGAAGCTGAATTACTTCCATTCATATTGATTTTAAAAGTTATAATATTTGACATGATTTTTTTATTTCAATGGGTAATAAAATCAAACACTTGATATGCAGAGACCTTGCTCTGATTCCATGGCATAAATTGAACAAATAGATGAAACAATTTGAACAAACAGATAGTTTGATCTCTAGATATATGTCAAATGATATATGTCAAATGATCTCTAGATATTTTCCAAACAATGTTTCTAAATAAGCCAAACTACGAAAAAACTATGAAAAGTGCGGTAACAAGGTTATAAGCTAAACGATATAAGATGATTATTTCCAAACGACTTACACATATGATCTTTAAATAAAGAATCTCGAAATGACCTTCAAATAAAAAATCTCCAAACGATTTTCAAATGGTCTTCAAATAAAAAATCTCCAAATAATCATATAATGAATACAACTATAAGTTAAGTCAATGATCTGTGAATATCAGGAGGCCACAGACACGTGGCCAAAATATTCGTTCATAAAGTGATACTACTATAATTCAAAACACTATCTAACGAGGTCAAAAGGTCACACACCTAAGACCGTAATGGTCTGGTCATAAACACCATGACTATAAGCCAGACCTCTGATAAAGTGAGATGAAAGGTCATTATATAAGATATGTCATAAATTTTGGGCGATAAATGTCCTAACTATAAGTTATTCCATCATTCATTAAGACCAAATGTCATTTATATAAGTTAGGTCATAAATATCAAGCGATAAAAGCCCAAGACAAATGATTATAAGTTATAGAAATGGTTAATAATATCTCCAGTACAAATTATTTATAGAAGGTAATATTTTCCAAACATTAAAAATGATAAAAATTAAGATGACGAGGTATATTCTTAACAAGGTATATATTGAGAATGTATTTTATTTGCAGTAGGAAAACTTAATGACAAATGATGCACAAGTATAAGATAAACAACCTAAATAAGCAAGACCACAAGATGAGCTAAATGACAAAGGATGAGAAAATTATAAGATAAATAAGTTAAATAAGCAATGCAATTGGATGACGTAAATAACAAAGGATGAGCAAGTTATAAGATAAACGACTTAAATAAACAATGCATGCCGATGAGCTAAATGATAAAGAATGAGAAATTTATTAGATAAATCACTTAACAAACAAAGTGGTTAGACGAACTAAATGACATCAATGATGAATAAGATGCAAGCAAAATCAGAAGAAGATTTACCCGTAATATGGTATCTCCCTAAAACATATTCTCCTACAAGACATTCTTCAACAAAATGATGTAACCAAAAAGGAAGACAATAAAATGATAAAACTTATACTAGATGTTTCAACAAAACAAGGAATAAAAAGAAAATAGTATAATGTTTATGGTAAATTAAACAAGTTACTTTATATAAACCAAAGATGACTATCCAAAAATAATGGCGCTAAATATGATGAAATGGAACACAATAATGATGTTAAAGATAATAAACTAGATATATAAAGGAAGGTGAGTAAGTTGGACGGACCACGAAAGATTTTAAAAAAGAGAATGGAGTAAAATCAATAAGTTAGAATATTAAGAATAATAAATAAGTTGGATGATCAAATTTGACGAATTTAAAATTGATAAACTAAAACAGTCCATAACCGAAAGAGCTTTAAGATATATATAAGCTAAATAAATAATTCATTAGGACAAATAACAAATAAAATAAGTTAATAAAAATAAATTGCATAAATAAGTTAAAATTAAAGTTAACTAATCAAAATTTATAGATTTGACTAGCTGATAAATTCAAATATGTCAAATGAATTAGGTAAGGGAATTAAATGGTAAACTAAATCAGGACACTACAAAATAACACTTATTTTGTTATCCCATCTTTGATTTAAAAAAATACTGTCCAAACATGTAAAACATGATATAAATGTCTGAAAACATGAAGAAAATTGGCAGAACAAAATCCAACTATCAGACTCCTTGTACAATTGCAGATTACTTCAAGGAGTACTCAACCATTCAAGAAATTCAGCTGCAGAAATAATTCCAATAAAAAACATTAGAAGTAAACTATAAAGCCCTATAACTATTTATCTTTAGTTAAACACTTACTCATGTAGCCAGTCACCCACATCTCATTAAACTCCTCGGTGAGATCGCGATGCTCTCCAAGTACAGAGTTCATCTGGAATGAACAGAAGGATTTGAACTCAAGAAAACCTCGGTTACGTACGAACACACAAACAAAGATCAGGAGAAAACGTACCTCAGAAAAAAGCCTTTGTTTTGTGAATGTGTCGGCGTGTTCCAAAGAATACATAATCTCCCGAAACATCAAGTGTTTACTATCTGTACTGGCTAACCGTTTCTGGACTTTCTCCAAGAATAGAGTGCCTTTGAGGTACCTTTCGTTCCTTTCAGGCCAAAGGTCTCTAAATCTATCGATCAGATTTTGATGCCCTTTGATTATATCTTGTACTCGAGCAGTAAAACTCGCTGGACCAATCCTGAAAAGGACATTGTAGCACAACATTTAAAATATTTGCCTAAAAGATGTCGAAAAAGGTCCAGAAAGTTCACCTTTGGTCATTCACGGCAGTCACGGCATCAAAAAAGTCATCACGTTTCGCTTTGTCATCTTTAAAAGTCTCGTTCAGTTCCTTTGTAAAGTCTTGGTCATCCTCTTCAGTAATTTCACTACAATATGAACATAAGAAAACAAAGTTATTTGGTAAATTTCGCATATTACAGAAAGATTCATAACAAAATAAACAGAACTAGACAAATTTCCATGTGACACGCACGGACAAGTAGCCAATCACGAATCGTAAAATTTCAGGTCAAGAAGAAGCATGATAGTAATACTGACCAAGTAGGTTGTTCTAATAGCGGCTTACTGGATTGAGAGCCTGAAGGCAAATCGTCACCATGTCTCTCCATTTCTGCGCAAACAAAGACTTCAATAACATTTGACATGATAGAAGCTGAATTACTTCCATTCATATTGATTTTAAAAGTTATAATATTTGACATGATTTTTTTATTTCAATGGGTAATAAAATCAAACACTTGATATGCAGAGACCTTGCTCTGATTCCATGGCATAAATTGAACAAATAGATGAAACAATTTGAACAAACAGATAGTTTGATTTTATTACCTGAAGAAATGGAACAAAAAAGTTCGATACTTATAGAGAATATGATTCCCACTACCCACTAACATCACTTAATAATTTAAGACTTTCAAACTTCTTAATATAACTCTCACTACCCTACTAACATCATTGAATAGTTGAGAATTGATTGGAAGTGTCTGCTTTTTAGAGGGGAATTTGTGGGTACCGTTTGTTTCTTTAAGGGGAATTTGCGAGTACTTTCTGTTTCCTTGAAAGGAATTTTCTGGTACAGAGAGTGGAATTTGCGGGTATTGTCTGTCTACTTCTTATAACTAAGATTTAAAAGAGTGCACTAAATTTTGACAAACCCATCAACTTTGTTCAAGCAGCATTACTCAAATAACCATTTAAGAACTTCACATGCATAAATAATTCGGATCGGAAACTGTAGAAGTAAACTATAGAGCCCCATAACTATTTATATTTATTTAAAACACTTACCCATATAGGCAGTTAGCCACATGTCATTACAATCGTCGAGATACCGATGGTCTGCAAGTATAGAATTCACCTGGCATGAACACAAGGATAAGAACTCAAAATTTCTGGGTTTTTTCCATGTGACCTTGAACAAACAAGGATCATGAAAAAACGTACCTCAGATAGAAACTTCTGTTACAGGCTAACTGTTTCTCGACTTTCTCCAAGCATGCACAGCCTTTAAGGTACTTTTCAATCTGCTCAGGCCAGAAGTCTCTAAATCTATCGATCAAATTTTAACGCCTTTTGATTATATCATGTACTCGAGAAATAAAATTCGCTAGAACAATCCTGAAAAGGACATCGTCGCACCGCATTTAAAAGTTGCTCAAAGTTTAATGAATAAACCCTTGATGATACCTAAAAGACCCTTGATGACACCTAAAAGTACCAAAATATTTTCACAAAATGCTAATAGAAGTACTTCCTGTAAACCAGTTGTGTTTGCAAAAACTACTATGTCGGCAAATCTAACTAATTTCTGAGATGTTAAATATCTTGAGAAGATATTCCAAACAATATGGCAGTTTCTGTTGGATTTGCTACAAATAGTAAAAAACACGATCATCAAAACATGTTGAAACAATGCTGGATTTTAATGAGTGTGAAAGATAATATTCTTTACGAAATTAGTGGTGAGAAGACTGTTGCATGTGCATAGGAGAAATTTACTTAGATAAATCAGTAGTAAACATATTATACTTGAGGAAGCACTTGTAAAATTTCAGATTGAAAACAAATATTTCCATAACTGAACACTTAGATGATTTTAAATCAATTATTATGGACTTGGAGAACATAAATGTCATCATTGAGAATGGAGATCGGGCTTTGTTTCTCTTGAGATTGTTACCATCTCATTATAAAAACTTCGTTGATACCATAATGTATGGTAAGGATAATTTATCACAAACACATGTCAAAGGAGCGTTGAAATTAAAGAATTTGAGACAGTTGCAGCCAGACAATCAAGATGAAGGGGAAGGTCTTATGACTAGGGGAAGATCTAGAAGCAAAGCGATTTCTTTAAGAAGGAAGAACCAGAGGTATAAATCAAAGGTAAAGAACTCAAACTGTTATGAATGCGGTGAGCAGGATCATTATAGAAGAGATTGTGGGAAGCTGAATGGTAAGAAGTGAAATCAAAATGAAAATGCAACAAACATTGTTGAAAGTGTGAACGACTCCGACAATAATGAAAACAGTGGTAGAGGAGATGTATTTTATGTGAGTTCAGACTGTGGGCAAAATTATTGGGTACTCAATATTTGCGCTATATATCACTTGTGTCTGTTCAAGCAATGGTTGGATACTTACAAGCCTATCCAGGAAACTGTTTATTTAAGGAACAATTACTTGTTGCTGGTGGTATTGGTAACGTCGGAATCAGAATGTTTGATGGGATGGTTAGAATCGTGACGTGCTAGCATGTTCATGGGTTGAAGAGAAACCTGATTTCTCTTCGGATACTAGACTGTCAGGGTTATAAATACCGTGAAAAAGACGGTGTAATCAAAGTGACAAATGGGTCAATGGTGTGTGTGAAAGGAAATTTGCAGAAAAGGCTTTACATTCTCCAAGGAAGTGTTGTTATGGGCGATATTTTAGTAGCATCATAAGGGAATAATAGCCAAAGCCGACAGGTTTATAATAGTTGTGGCATTGGCGTCTTGGTCACATGAGTGACAGAGGATTACCTCTTTTGGGAAAGAAATATTTGTTGAAAGGGTATAAAGCAGAATCATTACAATTTTGTGACCACTGTGTGTTTGGTAAACAAACTATAGTCAAATTAAGAAAATCGGTCGTTAGAAAGACTAAAAGGACAATGGACTATATTCACTCATATCTTTGGGGTTCAAACAAAATTACATCAAAGAGCGGAGCCAGTACTACATGAGTTTGATTGATGATTATTCAAGGATGGTGTGGGTTTACTTTATGAAAAAAAAGATGAGGTATATTCAACTTTTGTCAGATGGAAGACGATGATTGAGAAGCAAACAAGAACAACAATCAAACATCTTAGGATAAATAATGGGTTAGAATATTGCAGTCGTGACTTCAAGGAGTTCTGCAAAGCTGAGGGAATACTGCGCCATCACACTTGTTCTAGAAGACCACAACATAATGGGGTTTCAGAAAGAATGAACATAATATTTTGTGACAAGGCACAAAGCATGCTCTCGCATTCTGTTTTGGGAAAGGATTTTTGGGCTGAAGCTATCAATACAGCGTGTTACTTGGTAAATTGGTCTCCATCAACGACTATTGACTGTAAAAATCCTTTTGAGATTTGGTATGGATCGTCAGCTGATAACGAACAGTTGAGGGTGTTCGATTGTCCTTAGTATGCTCATGTGAGAGATGGTAAAATTGAGCCGAGGGCAAAAAGGTGCACATTTATAAGATATGCTACTGGATTAAAGGACATAGGTTATGATGTACGTCTCTAAAGTCTCGAGGTTTTCTCATCAATAGACAGTGAGAAGAAAGTATGAGAAATGGTCAAATCATGATTGATTGTGAGTAAACAGGTAAATCTTGAAGTTCATTAAGTTCCTAAGATGTCCAATAAATCGAGTGGTTCTGAGGTGGATCCAAAATCAGGAGGTGAAGCGTTTGCATCGGATGATAGTGATGATGATGCGCCCGAACCAGAACAATAACCTTATAGCATAATATTGGGGGGAGAAAGAAGAGATATTAGACTTCCAAAAAGGTATGCAAATCTAGTTGCATATGCTTTGTCAGATATAAAAGAATTTGAGATGCATAAACCTAGTAGCTATAGAGAAGTTATAGCGAGTTCAGAGGCAGATCAGTGAATTGATGCTATGGGGGAAGAGATTGAATTTATTCATAAAAATCAAACATGGAAGCTTGTTGACTTTCCTAAAGGACATTAGGTAGTAGGCAGTAAATGGGTGTTCAAGAAAAAAGAATGTAATCCAGGGGTTGAGGCATCTCGATTCAAGGAAAGACTCTTCGCTAAAGGTTTTCTAAAAGGGAAGGAATCAACCTCAATGAAGTGTTTTCTCTAGTAGTGAAGCAAAGTTCGATTTGAGTTTTGTTAGCCATGGTAGTTTTGCAAGATTTAGAGCTTGAGCAGTTGGATGTGAAGACTGCGTTTCTACATGGTGAATTAGAGGAGTGAACCTACATGAGATAACCAAAGAGATTTATCGAACCTAACATGGAGGACAAGGTTTGTCTACTGAAAAAATCATTGTATGGTTTGAAATAGTCATCTAGGAAATGGTACAAACGTTTTGATACATTCATGGTGTCAAAAGGGTATACGAGGAGTCCATATGATAGTTGTGTGTATTATCAAAAGATGTCAGATGACTCTTATGTTTACTTGTTGTTGTATTTGGATGATATGCTTATTGGTGCTTGTAATATATCAAACATTATGCATATAAAGAAGTAGCTTAGTACGGAGTTTGAGATAAAGAATCTGGGTAGAGCATGTTCCCTTCGGACGTTCCTTCACCACCACCATCACCTTTTTAGGGCTTTTGAGTTCGGCACTCGAACTCTCACATGTTCCTTCTTCATCAACGGTTGTGGAATCTATTCCACTAGAGTAGTTTCACTTGTCGCCATCTGTTAGAGTATGGAATGGGATGTCCTCATACTCTATATAATTCCATAAGGGACCAAGGGTTCTCTTACGGAAAGTCTCATGGAACAACAACACCATGTCAGACTTAATCCAATCATCTATTTTCTCAATGGAGTCTATTACTTCATTGGCATACTCCTCAATACCTGCCTTGATAGCCTCCTTTTGCTGATTCTTGAAGACCTCATTTTCTTTGGTCATCTCTGAAACGGTGCTTTCTAACTTAGTATTTTCGCTGGTCAGCGTCTGAATGGCACCATCCTTAGTCTTCAACTCCTCCTTCAAAGTTGTGAGGTTTTTTAAAGAAGAAGTTTCTAAGTCAGAGTACTTAGTTTGGAGCTCAGCTTTGGCTGCCTCCAATATGGATAGCTTAGTTTCCAAATCCTTCTTCTCCTTCTTCAATGCCTCGTTCTCCTTCTTCAGTTCTTATATACTCTGATGAGCACTTAGGAGACTGCTTGACAGAGATTATTTGTCAGAAGTAAGAGAGTTGATAAAGTAAGTCTCACTTTTCACCTGCCTCTCCAGATCAAGTACTGGCCAGATATAACCAAGGATGGTGTGGCTTAAGACATCTTGATCTTCCGATATGACGAATGATTTTCCATTATAGGTCACCATGTTGGAGGAACTGGAAGGGCGATAAGGACCTGCAAAATCATTATTCTCAAAATCGTTAAAGTACAAACTAATGTCTTGAATGTCACTGATATCTACTTCATCGTTCCCTCCACCATTAATCTCTCTGGACTGAAGGTCTGTTGGGATCTCCTCTTGCAAAGTAGGGTTAGTTGGGGCTGGTGGTGGTTGAATTTTTGAAGGACGAAGAATTATCTCTTCCTCCAGGGTGACCTTCTTCTTCTTATTCTTATCAGCCTTTTCATCATTGCTGGCCCTGCGCTTCGTGTCCTTTTAAAGGGGATTTGCTGGGTTCTTTGACCCTTCAGCTACCCTTACTGTTTCAACTTCTACTTCTTTGAGCAGAGCTGCATCAATGCCCCCCTGATTCCCCAAACCAGTCCCTTCTGCAACCGTTTGAGCCAACTCTGTTGCAGCCTTCTTCTTTTTGTTCTTCATTTAGCTGGGAGGTTTAGCCCTGGAAGCTAAGAACAGCTTGGCATCTTTGGCTTCCGTACTTTTGAGAATCACATCAAGAGGATGGGTGATTAGCTATTCCCATGAAAGGTCTCTCCGGCCTATGATACTCCACGGGTGAGACCTCACAAAATTTCCCGATATAAAGAAATTGTGGAAAGCATTCCCCCAGCGTTCCGAAGCCCATGCATTAAGCTTTGCACAGGTTTGTTGCCCTTCCTTCAAATGGCCGGTGAACTCCTTTGGTAAAACTAAAGAGAAGTAACAAATTATTCAGAATAAGGAAGCTTATAGTTTAAGATGAGAAAATTGTAGGACAAGGAGAAGAAAGAAAGTTACTAGTGCTTTTCCACCTACTAGTAAGTAGGCAAGGGTTGGTATTGGCTTTAATCTTCCTGCCGTTTTCCTATGTTCCACTAACGAATAAGAACTGTTTCCTCCAAGTTTTTTTGGACTCTAACAGGTCATCCACAACTTTAAAGTTATTTCCCATGTTATGGTGGTAGAATGGAATCTGATGGTTCTTGCACAAGCTTGCAACAGCAGCAAACTACTCCATCAGAAGAGGGATCTTTGACAACATGGATACCATGATACATGCAAGGAGTGTGTACCAGGCATTGAGGCTTAAATGGCTGGGATAGAGCTTGACTAAGTGGAAGTACTTAACAATTTATGGGTCAAGAGGGAACCGGAGTCCCCAGTTTAGCACGTCGATGTACACTACCACCTCATTCAGTTTGCAATCCATATGGGTCTCCTAAGTAATATGTATCCTTACCTTTAGAGACTCCGGAATCCCTTATTTGGTTTGGATTCGGCCCAACTCAGAAATATGGGTATAGACGTAGTTGATGTTTTGCAAAGCCAGCAGGTATTTGACACTGACATGCTTGAAGCAAGGGCCTACCGTACCCTCTAAGCACTCCAGAAGCGAGTCCGGATGAGTCATACAAATTTTTACCTTACTCTTACCTTTCCTATCGGAAACAACATCTCCCGTTTGACCTGATGCCTCGGTCTTGAAGGGGGCATCTTCAATGTTGTCTTCAATGATCTCTTCCATCACTGTGGAAGGTTTCTCAGTTTCCTTTAAAGAAGGTTGTTTAGTTTCCTGGAGTGAAAGCTGTTCGGGTGGTTGAGCGCTTGTTGCCTCTAGAGGCCTAGTGTCTGGCATGGGTTGTGATCCGGAGGGCTTGGCTAGCGGAGCTGCTTTAGCTACCTCCGATCCGGAGGGTTTTGACAGTGATGATGTGGATTGGGTTTTTGTTTGGCCAGTCGTCCGACGACGGGTTATCTTCTCCGGAGACTTTTCTATGTCAAAGCCCATAGCTATAAATTGCAAAGGTTTTCTGGTACTTGAAACGACTTTTTCCTTAGAGGCAGGGTGTTGAGGCTCTTGTACAGAAGAGCCAAAAGGGAGGGGTGAAAGGTTTGGTTTAAATGAAAGTTGTTTGAATCTAGGGTTTTTGGAGGAGGATGGCCCTTGATCGGCGTCCTGAGCTGGCTGACTGGTTTTCTCACCTGGAGAAACTGGGAGGCCGACGGCGATATGATTCTCTCTCTCTCTGTCTCTCTCTCTCTGTGTCTTCCTTGCTCTCTCTAACTCTGACAAATTCAACCAACCACCTTTAACTAAAGCGCTTTTGGTTGTGAACATATAATCTCTCAAGAACAATTTGAAGGTGAAGATTAATTTATCTCTAGGAAATCTTTGAGTATGGAAGATAATGAAATAGTAAAAGAGTATATATATAACAGTAAAAATCAACAGTTACCAAGTAGAAGTTGAAAGGGGTTTTTTTGCAATGATTAAGGGTTGCGCAAACGTGTAAAAATCGAAACCTATGTAACTTTCTAGACCTAGTGGGTGTGCCGATCTAGGAAGAATAAAATCTCGTGGGTCGAACCAAATACTGACACGTGTCCCACGATCCAAGAAGAGACTCTTAGAATTCTGGGAAGAAAAACCAGTCATAACAAAATTCAAACTGGGTTGATATTGAAAATAAACTTCCTAGATCGGACAACATAACTAGATCGGATGAAATTGATGGTGACTTTGACTTGGTAAATTTTTTAACCCTTTCAAAGATTCTTTGCAAGGCTTAGAAAAAGGGGGTACTGATGAGTTCAGATATTACAGACACAGCTTACTAGTTAATCCGGACAGGGGTAATTCGGACCATATCACTCCACTATAAAATCCAAACAAGACAAACGTGAACAACTTTTGACTAAGCTATTTGCTAATCTACTTAAAAACTATGGATCCTTAAACTCGACCCGGTTTCAAAACTTGACCCGATAAGCCTATGGGTTATTAATTAAAAGTATAAATACCCCAATCACCCTCATTAATGAGGGTGATCAATATTTAATATAAGCAAGCTGCTTAATTATCTCACTACTCCTCACACTAAACACAAAATATCCCCAAACTTACTAAAATACTTTACCAAACTACGATCAGCCCAAAATAAACCAAAACGTAAGTATAGGTATTCAGTGGATATTAAACGTCTTCAGATTTCACTCGAACGAAAGAAGAGACAGGTAAGTAATGTATAAGGTTGTTTTTTTAAGAAAAGGAACTGGCTAATATTTATAATATTATACATGTTACCTTTTTCCACATGTTATAGATCTACACAGAGAGGTAGCAGCTATGACTTTTAAAATTAAAGAACAAAATGAAAATGATGAAGTTGTTAAGATGCAATTGATAAGGCTTGTGCACTGCCTTTCTGTTTTGTTGAAGAAGATACACCATATAAAGGGGTAAAGGTACCCAAAACAGTAGATGAAATTCCCAAAATTAGGGTATATGTTTCACGATAACATGGATTCAAAATAAAAGAGGTTGAAGGCAATAGAGTTGAGACATAAGGAAATACAATACGATTGGATTCAGATGGAGCTGGCGTAGAGGGTTTTACAACAGAGGACACAACAGAGCAGACAGAGGATGGAGTTGACGATGAAGAAAACAAAGGGTTTAAAAACACGGATGATGGAGTCAAGGATGGACCGAACTATGTTAGATTGAATCAACCTGAGACGCACCAAACAGATTTTGCTTCGTATGTTTTAAGGGTCGATCATTTTAAGCTTGTTCTGGCAGAAAGTGGAAAATTTAGGGAGGTTGAAAAGGAGTTTGGGTTGAGAGTTGAAGCAACAACACATGATGCAGAAAGTGGAAAAGTGAGGGAGGTTGAGAATGAGGTAGGTTGAGGGTTGAAGCAACCACACATGAGGAAGAAAGTGGAAAAGTGGGGAGGTCGAGAATGAGGTTGGACTGAGGGGAGAAGCAACCACACATGAGGAAGAAAGTGGAAAAGTGGGGAAGGTTGAGAAAAAGGTTGGGTTGAGGGTTGAAGAAACCACATATGAGGCAAATATGGGGCATGATGAGAAAGCAACATGGGTTCAAGTTAAAGAATCAGTTGACGGAGTAGTAGTTGAGCAGCATGACCGTATAATTGAAGATTATGTTGAGTTGAACCACACAACTATTGTAGCAGATCCAATTGAGAATTATGTTGTAGCTACATCACATGATCCAGTTGTGGTGCAGCCTGAGACAACAGAAGAGGTGCAACTAATTAACCAAAATGACTCAATAGTCAACAGAGAAAAAAAGACAAGACTAGTGGAGATGCTGCAGTTGTTATTCCCGCCGCAGAGAACCAGGAGCCTGAGAAGGCAGAGAATAAAGATGCTTGATTAACGGATGTGGCGGAACTAAAGGTAGTAATGGAAGAGAGTACCACGAAAGTACCCAAGCTGGTCCAGGAAGGTCATTAATATGTAAGTGAATCTTAAGATCATTAAGATTCAACGTTATATAAATATTTTTGTGATATGCTTCATCTACCATAAGTCAATTTCTATCAGTGTTTTTAACTAGGGGATGCTGTTCTTTGTATACTTTGGATTGTACATGGAAGTCGATCAAGATGGTGTTTTTATATTTGGGGATGTTTTTGATATTTTTTTGGGATGTTTATGTTTTAATTTTAATGTTGTTGGTTTCATACTTCTAAATCGCGTGATTTTTTTAACTAAAAACGTCTATTTATTATCTCATAAATCACAACCTATGCAGTAGACACCAACCAAACTTTATTAGTTTCTCTAGTTTTGTTTATGAAGTAAAATGGTATGATCAACATAATGATTAAAATTGTGTTGTATATTTATCATATAACACGTAAATCGCGTAATATTATTATCATATAACATGTAAATCGCGTAATATTATTATCATATAACATGTAAATCGCGCAAGCGTAACTTGTACGACCAAAATCGTGAGATGATTAGAATAGTGTTGTATTTTTATAATACAACATGTTAAATGCGTGTTTGTTACCATATACTTACTAAATCGCATAGTATGTTTATCGTATAACTTATAAATCGCATGATTATGATTTGAATTTCAAGATTTATTGTTGGACCAAAAAGGGAAAGGACGTAGCATTAGAACCCTAAAGGTAAATGTTGAATGTAACCGGTATGTAGGGGATTAGACGAAGGACTATATCTACCTAAAAATAATCTAAAAATCAACAACCAAAGACTGAACAGGTATCAGAAATCGAAGATGCTAAAAAAACTACCACAACCCAAAGAAAAGGTAGAAATACTAACCTAAACCGGAATACTTGAAAAATTACAACCAGCAGCTCAAGAGGAAGCTGAATGTTTTGATCAACCAACCCTTGATGATGCTTTTGAACTCCGTACCCAATCATTTTTCGATGAAGTTTATAAGGGTGGGGCTATTCACAACAATGGAGGAAAAAAATGTTGGTTGGAACGGATCTAAAATTGGTTTAGAGGAGACATTTCTAATGGTAAGAGGATGATTATATTATTAAATACAAAAAAAAATAAACTGATTTGGTTATTATGTAAGACCAACTTATATATGTCATAGGCAGTAGCAGACGAGTATCCAAATTGGAATTTATATACTCAAACACAACTAGGAAAAGTTGGTTACGAAGCTTGTGGACATGAAACCGCCACAACAAAGTTAATAGTTGTGACTGAATGCTACAAGGTCCCTCTAATACAAAGAGAAGAAGATCAGGAAGATCCTGAAGTATGGTATTTACCACAATCAGAGTTCTCGTTCAGGCTTAGTATTAGTGTAAGTGAGATAATGGCACTACCGTACGAAGGGGAACTAGACTTCAAGGTAAACTATTTAATTTGAAATAACTTACAATGCATTTAAAAGTTAAACCACCTCTTATTTCATAGATCATTGATGTGTGAATATATAAGCTGGTTAAAGAATTAAATTGGCAAGTACCATTTAAATGGTTTGATAACAAGTACAATTATAAATACAACGCTATTCAAATTTCCGAGATTGCCACGGTGAGTATAGTTGGTTTAAATAGTCCTTGTTAGTGACACAATTATTCATTTATTGGCCCTACATATTGCAGCAAAAACTTGTACTGAAATAAGATATGTCAAGTATCGTTGATGAAGTATTTAAAAAAATAAGGTCGGACACGTTTATCGCGTTCGTTTCGGTATGCCACATACAAGAGAATGGAACAAACCACTAAAAGTTGTTGGTAATTGATATGGAAAATGGTGTTGCTAAAAACTTCAACCCAATGTTCCCTGAAAGCAAATTCACTCCCGATGTATGTCGGAAAACTGGAAAGACATTGGTATGTATTCGTAAATATTGTGGTATTATGTATTCATTTGTTATTTAAAGCTGATTAATGGTAGTTTCAAAATCAAGCCATTTTGACACCTAACTCGCTGGATTATTGACCATAAATTACGAGAGAGAACTATGTAAATCGCGCGACATAGTCGCATTAGTATGTATGTGTAAATCACGACCTGTAATTGTATCACAAATCGCGATTGTTATAAATGAAAATCGCGCAATGTAGTCATAATGGTATTTGTAAATCGCTATATGTATTTGTACCATACACCGCGAGACTGATCTGTGAAAATCATGCGAAGGAATTGATATGGTATATATTTGCAAATCACGATGTGTCTTTGTACCCCAAATCGCGTGGCTCGTCTTTGTAATTCGCGCAACTAAGTATGTTGATTTTTGTACCATTACGTGCATCCATGAATCACGCTATTAAATTTTCATATAAAAATATCCTGACAATGTTTTCATCCTACATCTTTCATATTGTATGAAGAAAAATATATCCCCCGAGTGAGGAATGGATACAGAGTTAAAGTTGTAAAATATATATCGCACAAAAGAAAATATTCACTAGACTGCGGAGTTTTTGTTTGTGAGTACGTTAAAGAAATTATTCAAAACGGGTTTGTAGTGGAGAATTATAACAAAGATATACCCGCTCAAACACGAGCACAAATGTTTTATCATTTCCTAAATGATAAAAACACTAACCGTCGATTGTAGTTTGCTTGATTTTTTAAAAACAAATTTGGGTACGTTTGCTAAAATAAAAGTAGTATGATGTAATTCATTTCTCTATTAGTACTGGATCGCTTTTTGTGTTGTTACATAGAACACTTAACAAACTCAATTTGTAACAAATTACTCAAGTGTTAAACTATTTGGTGATTATTGGAGTGTATTAATATTTTGTAATTGCATGTAAATTGCATTATAATTTAATTATACTCTAAAATCGTGATTCCTATGATCTCTTTGTATATATCATGTTTGTTGTGAACAAATCGCGCGAAACCAAGGCGGATAGAATTTGCTATATTCCCGCCTAAATATTTGGCCTAGAAAAAACTTACCTGCTTAAATGCTGACCACTAAAGAAATACCCACCAAAGATTGTAACCTAATTCATATCCCTTATATAACCTTACATACTTGTACCTATAATGTGAAAGTAAATGTTATACATTATATAAACAATTCAAATTTATCAAGTATGAATTGGGGCGTGGAAGAAGACCAACATTTGCTTCAAGTGGTAAAATACGTCAGGAGAACTAGTACAAATGATATGGCTAACGTTTTTTCGGTGATGTATTGTGTCAGATGTACTTTGACTACAGACGGCTGGGATTTACATGCCCTTATCCGCGAAACCGAGAAGAAGTGGCATCCAGGTACAATGAACTAAAATCTGAACCTTTGCTTCTCATGTTTGACCTATCTTATGTCTTGCGCGAAGAAGCGGCGCTGCTTTGGTAGTAGGAAGTTATTGATTTGATTTCAAGAGACATGATATTTTATGTGAAGGAAGGCATTGCTAAGAAAGAAGATGTGCTAACTAATTGCTCACCGGTCGAAGATAACACGGTTTATTATTGTTCTAAATTGTGAGGAATTGTGAATCAAGTCATATGTATATTTTCCTTATGTTGTTCTATTAGTAATGGCTTATTATTGTTATAATTCGTGTTGTTGGTGTAATTATTTGACCAAAAGTTATGGATGTAGATGTTTAAAACTTGCCACGAAATAGAAATAACTTAATAATTAGCTAGACTCGCATGATTGAAAAATTGTAACTCGCGTTGTTCAACAAGCCATGGGTAAATCGCGTAATTCATAATTATTCGAATTCTTTTTAAAGTCGTGCCAGTCTACATTTTAAATCTCAAAATCAAATTTATATCAAATGTAAATCACGCTTTCAACTATGAATAAATCACGTAAACAATATATCAATGAACAAATTTTAACACGTATTCAATAAAGACAAAAATAACAATCCACTTGTAACGTAAATCATGTTTTGTCATTATGTCATGTTACTTTAATTTGGACTTTAAACACACTTTAATAATTAATAAGATAAATGGCGTTGCTGTTGTAGTTAATAAGAAATATAGACTCCTCATACGTACTTAGTATTGCTAAAGGGGATTATGATGTTCAATACTTCCCTCTATATTTATGTAATTTGAAAAATATAGATACAATATAAATCGTGTTGTATTGTCCATCTATGGATAAATTGCGTTGTTAATAAATAAATACTCACAGAAAACACTTTGTGAGGCTCATTTAAATCGCGCAAATTAATATTGATCTTAGTAAATGTGATTACAACGTAAAACGCGCTTCATATTGATGGTAGAAAAGACAAGCAACCATCTTTTCATGTCAGTAATTTAATGATATAATTTAAGCTTAATTTTTTATTGGTTTAGTTATTGCTTGACTAGATGTAGGTAGATATGTAACGATCACATTAAAAATAAATACACATTTAATTGGAGATGTATTTTCGAATATAAATTATAGTAGGTTATTTTCAATCGCTTTGCCCAAACACGCGATGTCTTCGTATTCTCCAAAACAATATTCTTCCTAGTCTCTTTGAAATATATACACGGTTCCTCTGCAGACTCCTACGGTAACCCATCCTCTCATGGTGGTTACTCCGATGAGAGTAAAAAAATCTATTACTACAAGCGCTCCAGTACGTCGGTGCATTCATTTGATGAGTCTGAAGATGAGTACTCAGTGACTTTTTCATTCGGGGATGAGTATGATTCAAGCAACTCGTGGTCGTTTCCTAGCTACTACTCGGACGATAACGAGCTTCCCAAACACAAATGGAAGAGAGACCAATGGGCAGTAGATGACGAGGATGATGCAGACAATGAGATGGAAACTGACGACGAATATGAGGATAAAGATGAAGATGAGGAGGATGAAGAAGAGGAGGATGAAGATGAAGATAAAGGTGAGGAGGATGAAGATGAAGAAGAGAACGACTCTTTTGATGATTATTGAGTATGTAGTTGTGTCTCTTTGTTTTATTTTGGAATTATATAAGAGAAACCCTATAGTATGTTGTTTTTTTTTGTTAGAGGTAAGTATCTTGGCAGTTGTATTTGGTCTGTCTATGGGGTTTTAAGGTTCATCAAATTTTCTTGCAGAAAATACAATTGGTAACCCAATGTGTATGTCACAATCACATGTAATATCCCGAATTTACTAAGGAATCGCGACTTTAAAAAGTGTAACTAAGCCCACTGAAAAAATAATATAAAGAAATTATCTAAAGTAATGAATCGCGATTTATAAAAGTGTAAATCACAATGTTAACCAAACTATCTAAATAAAACGAGTCGCGTGATGAAGTTTGTTTTTGGTATGGGGTTTTCTCTTAAGGTACAGTGAGAATCGCGACTTTAAAAAAGGTACTAATCGCGCAGTTGGAATAAAAATGAGCTACAACCGATTCATGATTTTCATGATGTATGTTGCAAAAGAAGTACTGGATCATGGAGTATTATACAAATCACGTTTTTGAAATAAGCTAACAATCTTATGTTATGTTAACAAAATGATTAACGAATCGAGACCTCATGGAGGCTAAAAATCGCAATGTTGGAATCAGATCATTTGAAGAAAAACAAAAGGGATGGGAAGAGAGATACATGGCTTAGAGAATCGCGTTGATATGAAATGTATAAATTGCAAAATTGAAATAACAGAGTTTACATGTGAATTGCGTCTTCTATGCATGAAATTGACACTGATATGCAAACTATAGCATCTTTAAAATCGAATGATCCAGCCATACTTTCTATAACAACCGCAAAGTCATAGTGGGATATCATATGTCCTCCTGTTATGTCCTGATTTAAAACAACGACCACAACGCAACTGGCTCGACTACACTTCTCCTCTAGATGTAATCCCTTTTTTATTTGGCCTTCCAGCTCGTCTTTTAATGTTCAGAAAAGAATAACCGGTTCGTCAAAATCATTAGACAATGATCTTTCACCGAAATCGGTTATTATCGGTATGCTAAGATTAATTAGGCCTATAATTCCCCACCGTGAAGAATGGCTCTATCAACGTCATACGATCTTCGTTAACCGAAGTTATTGCCGCTAATGAGTGAGGACATAGAAAACACTCTTGTTGCATGAACCACATGAACACTCAAAATCAAGAATGTTGACAACCATATGGGTTCAGAATAAACTTCAAATGAACCAGTAGAAGACTTAGATACCACCCACATTCGACCAATTAAAACATTCTTCTTAAACTGTTTGGCATACTCGGGGCACAAATAATTGTTCCAGCTAAGCCCCTCTGAATAACGTCTTGAAATTTGAGTCATTAGCATGACTCTAATCTTGTCTATCATTTCAACAATTGGTAGATTGCAAAGATTTTTAATCTGATTGTTAAAGGATTCAGTGGCAGATTATGCCATTGCCTCATAACCTTTCCTTATAACGCATGTGTGTGCATACTTATCAGGAGGTAAATTCTCAACGAATTTCTTTATCTTACTACCGCCTCTACTTAAAAACTTAGAAAGTCTCTGATTAAAAAGTTCTACCGTGGGAGCATAAGCACAACTTTTAAAGATCTTCTTTTTAAACTCTCGATTAGTGTATTCAAGAGCATACCTCAAATTATTAATGAGACGAATATACAGTACGCGTGAAAGAAATTTGGATAAACAACAGAAACTACATTAATAATACAGAGTGTCGGTCGGAAATAAAATTTATGTGATGGTTTAACAAACGAGGTTTAAGACTTTCCATAAACCATAGCCAGTTATCGGAATCTTCACTACCAAAAATACCAAAAACAATGGAGAGAATACCTATAATATATAAATACTTTGATGGAGTCCAACATAATTGTAAAACCTAGAATGTAATGTTATGTCGTATTATAAGTCTACGTAAAATCGCATCTTTGACCCAAACATTAGGAACATGGTCACAGTGGCTAAATCACGTGATTGGCTGAATTGTCTATATAAATCGCATGTTTAATATGGTTCAGTAAACATGGTCAAAATCGCACGTTTAATTTTTTTTATTCAACCATCATAAATCGTTTAATTTGGGGGCTTTAATAAACACCTTAAAGCTAGAAACGCAATAAAGGGAAAAACCTTACCGTTATTGTCATCCTTTGCCTCTTCAGATAACAATACACCCCCATGCTTTCCGGTTAAATGGATACTGTCCATGTACAAAAATGGTCGGCATGAGTGAAGCCTTGAATGCACAATCCAAATGCTACAAAGCACCTCCTGAAGACATCACCAAAACCAACCTCGAAATGGAAATTAGTAGTAATGTCTTGACTTTTTAACCTTTTAAAGTAAGGATTAAGCAAGCTAAACAAATTATTACTATCTCTGAAAACTTCCCTCATTTCCCTCTTTAAAGCATTCCACGAGACACGGTTGGAAATGTCTAAACCATAGTATTGTTTGATAGAAGACTGAATAGTTTTCGCTGTTATGGAACGACATGTCCTAATTGATTCATGTATTTCATTCGCAATCAAATTAGATATCAAATTCCTACTTTTTTTGAAAAAAACAAGGTTATATGTATGGCTTTCAACAAACCACTTGATCATCATTAAACCGGTGCTGGAATCGATTGATGCATAAAGTCGTCATTCACAACCACGTGAATCTTTGTTGACACAGTAAGCAGTGATCTTAGTGGATGTATTATGCATATACTTGAAATCAAAACCACGTTCTAAATCATATCGACATATCGATAACCTTAAACTTGCGGCACCATCAGTAAAATTCTGACCAACACTTGTGATAGCATCAACCCAACCGGTAGTAGCAAGATGTCTTTTTTATATTTTGAACTTAGTAAACTATTACTACTCTCCCCACTTAATATTTGATTATGATAGGGTTCTCCCAAGCTTATATCAGGGTGTTTACGCATGTCATCCGATCCTTTATCAACTAATTGTTGTTCTATAAAGAAGCTAACGTTTTTCAGACACTCAACATCAAGATAGACCACTAAACCTATGAAATCCGTCTTATTATTAAACAAACACTTGTTTTGATCACCGCATGAGTAGGTAATAGTATAGCTACCTCTAACAAGATCACCCCATCTACTTTCAACATAGTGTTAAATAATTTGAAAGTTTTCAAACTCGGTCAAAGGAACAATTGAGGTCTGGTGGCCAAATTGGAAAATACACACTTTTGATTTAGACATCTATTGTAGTGCATAGTAAAACAAATTTGATTAGAAAATAGTATGAAACATTAAACTAGAATCGCGTGTGACATGAAACATTCAACTAGAACTCGCGTGATGTAAACAGGGACATGTAGCCATTTTACTAGAACTCGCATGATGGAAATAGCATGAAACATTTAATTATAAGTCACGTGATGTAAACAGGGTCATGTAACCATTGTACTAGAACTCACGTGATGGAAATGGCATGAAACATATAAATAGAACTCGTGTGATGTAAATAGGGTCATGTAACCATTGTACAAGAACTCGCGCGATGGAAATGACATGAAACTTTAACTATAACTCGCGTGAAAATGACATTAAACAATTGTATTAGAATCGCGAGTCACCTATGACCTAAAATCGCACGGTTACCTAAAAACTAAAATCGAGATAACTGCTAAACATAACAAGCATGAAAAATACTGCACTTAAAATCCTAATCATGACGTCTATCTTAAAAGCGCGCATACAATTTAATAAAAGTTCCATATTCTCCAACAGAATCAGCTCAAGAACCATATATATGATAACATTAAAAACAAATTCAACAGACCTCAAACCTAATACAGTAACTATTAAACTTAGTTATAAACTATATATAACTAAGAATCAGCTTAAGAACAGTAAAGATCCTAACACTTCATACAGTACTGATAACTTCAGAAATTTAAATCAATGACGAAACCTTTGCATTCGTCGATAAAAATAACTTAAAAATAGCTTCAGCAAGATGAAAACAACTTTATAAATTTAAATCAATGGCAAAACCTAAAGTCGATAATACATAATTTGATGGCCTGAAGCTTCAACAGAGGTACTGCTCAATATTGGCAGCCTAAAAAGCAACAGTGAACTGCTCACATGCCGGAAAATAAATTACGAATGGCTTCGAGAAAAGCGACAGTGAATTGGTGATGAAATTACCAGAAAATACTTTATGAATAAAAGTTTTTTTGGAAAATCGACCTCTATTACGGTATTAGTAGTCTGTAGGAAAATATTGGGTATATGTGAGTTACTAAGACAAATTCAAATTTTGAATTTTTGGTGGAAAAGAAAATGACCAAAATATGAGGGTAGTTGAGGGATAAAATAAAGATTGGGTATTAGAATGGATTTATTTTTGTGAGAAAGTTGTTTAGTACGCATAGAAAATAGTTGGGGTACTAGATGATAATAAGATTGATCCGTAGGTACTTAGTGTGACATTTCCCTTTAGTTGTTTTTCTTATATTTTAGCATTTTTATGAAGATATACTAATATATAGAAAATATATAATCAACAACTCATTTTTATATTGTCGGGTGTTTTTTTAGATTCATATCTTCATTATTGATTTTGGTAAAACGGAATTATTTTTGATAAAGTAGTTGTAATGCAAATTCAAGTTTCCAAAATATTGTTTAAAAAATTCCAAAAATACGAAAAAATAGAGAAGTGTTAGATCGTATATCCTTGCCAAATTTTTAATTATTTATTTCGAGGTGAGTTTCAGATATCAAATTGGTGAAAGTTTCAAAAATAGAGAGTTATAGTTGTTGAAAATATTATTTTCCAAATCCATGATAACTAAAGTCTAAATTTCATTCCGCATTTTCCTTTGTTTCGTTACAAATTGGAACAATGATAAAAAAAAAATATATGTATCCCTCTCTTTGTAAATTTTGTCAACAATTAGGTCTACATTTTATTTTTTTGAAAACCGTTGTCTACAAATAGCAAAAAATAAGCAAATTAGTATGTCAGAAAATGATTTCCTAAAATTGGCGCATCATTCAGCTACAAACAAAAGGTTAGAAAATATAATTTTCTTGTCCTAATCATATTAATGACCTACAAAGGATCTTATACAAAAAAATGAAAGAAGATATTACATATAAAAAAATAAAAGTACAAGTTTTATGGAATATAACGAGCAAACTATGATTTCACATACAAGTACCAACTTTATTGAATATGACGATAAGAATATAACGACCCAAACAGTTGAAGAATTAAGTACTATGAGACGACCTAGAGAATTCAACATATTGGTTCTCAATACCTCGTCACCAGATCCAAGACTTACCTCATCAATACCTGGAGATTTAAAATTATATCTTCGTCAATATATTTCAAGCATTAGATATTTTTTTAGTTAAAATGGAATTGTCATAAGATATATTAATGAAAAAACTTTACATTAATTTTTGTATAAATGTAATGATTTTTTTTATTACTTATACATAAACTCTTTAACATAAATATGGCATGAAATTAATATGAAACTATTAACCATAATGTTTTATCACGAAAAATACACCATGCTAAAATTCATAAAAAAATTCAATTGTCAAGTCATCCGTCCATTATGTTCACCATCGTAAAAAATGAGTATACAAAATGAGCAGAAGATATCAATTTTACTTCTTCATAATCATTGATTAATCATTGAACAAGGACGGAGGAGATGGGCACATACCTCACTACACGAAATATACATTTATTAACTTAAAGAAGCTACACGTCAAGCGAAAAATAATATATGTCAAATGATCTCTAGATATTTTCCAAACAATGTTTCTAAATAAGCCAAACTACGAAAAAACTATGAAAAGTGCGGTAACAAGGTTATAAGCTAAACGATATAAGATGATTATTTCCAAACGACTTACACATATGATCTTTAAATAAAGAATCTCGAAATGACCTTCAAATAAAAAATCTCCAAACGATTTTCAAATGGTCTTCAAATAAAAAATCTCCAAATAATCATATAATGAATACAACTATAAGTTAAGTCAATGATCTGTGAATATCAGGAGGCCACAGACACGTGGCCAAAATATTCGTTCATAAAGTGATACTACTATAATTCAAAACACTATCTAACGAGGTCAAAAGGTCACACACCTAAGACCGTAATGGTCTGGTCATAAACACCATGACTATAAGCCAGACCTCTGATAAAGTGAGATGAAAGGTCATTATATAAGATATGTCATAAATTTTGGGCGATAAATGTCCTAACTATAAGTTATTCCATCATTCATTAAGACCAAATGTCATTTATATAAGTTAGGTCATAAATATCAAGCGATAAAAGCCCAAGACAAATGATTATAAGTTATAGAAATGGTTAATAATATCTCCAGTACAAATTATTTATAGAAGGTAATATTTTCCAAACATTAAAAATGATAAAAATTAAGATGACGAGGTATATTCTTAACAAGGTATATATTGAGAATGTATTTTATTTGCAGTAGGAAAACTTAATGACAAATGATGCACAAGTATAAGATAAACAACCTAAATAAGCAAGACCACAAGATGAGCTAAATGACAAAGGATGAGAAAATTATAAGATAAATAAGTTAAATAAGCAATGCAATTGGATGACGTAAATAACAAAGGATGAGCAAGTTATAAGATAAACGACTTAAATAAACAATGCATGCCGATGAGCTAAATGATAAAGAATGAGAAATTTATTAGATAAATCACTTAACAAACAAAGTGGTTAGACGAACTAAATGACATCAATGATGAATAAGATGCAAGCAAAATCAGAAGAAGATTTACCCGTAATATGGTATCTCCCTAAAACATATTCTCCTACAAGACATTCTTCAACAAAATGATGTAACCAAAAAGGAAGACAATAAAATGATAAAACTTATACTAGATGTTTCAACAAAACAAGGAATAAAAAGAAAATAGTATAATGTTTATGGTAAATTAAACAAGTTACTTTATATAAACCAAAGATGACTATCCAAAAATAATGGCGCTAAATATGATGAAATGGAACACAATAATGATGTTAAAGATAATAAACTAGATATATAAAGGAAGGTGAGTAAGTTGGACGGACCACGAAAGATTTTAAAAAAGAGAATGGAGTAAAATCAATAAGTTAGAATATTAAGAATAATAAATAAGTTGGATGATCAAATTTGACGAATTTAAAATTGATAAACTAAAACAGTCCATAACCGAAAGAGCTTTAAGATATATATAAGCTAAATAAATAATTCATTAGGACAAATAACAAATAAAATAAGTTAATAAAAATAAATTGCATAAATAAGTTAAAATTAAAGTTAACTAATCAAAATTTATAGATTTGACTAGCTGATAAATTCAAATATGTCAAATGAATTAGGTAAGGGAATTAAATGGTAAACTAAATCAGGACACTACAAAATAACACTTATTTTGTTATCCCATCTTTGATTTAAAAAAATACTGTCCAAACATGTAAAACATGATATAAATGTCTGAAAACATGAAGAAAATTGGCAGAACAAAATCCAACTATCAGACTCCTTGTACAATTGCAGATTACTTCAAGGAGTACTCAACCATTCAAGAAATTCAGCTGCAGAAATAATTCCAATAAAAAACATTAGAAGTAAACTATAAAGCCCTATAACTATTTATCTTTAGTTA
The DNA here is from genome assembly GCA_036936605.1 of Limnanthes douglasii subsp. nivea. NCBI lineage: Eukaryota > Viridiplantae > Streptophyta > Magnoliopsida > Brassicales > Limnanthaceae > Limnanthes > Limnanthes douglasii. Next base: position 290,334,658 of record JAUPFV010000004.1, read on the forward strand.
AACACTTACTCATGTAGCCAGTCACCCACATCTCATTAAACTCCTCGGTGAGATCGCGATGCTCTCCAAGTACAGAGTTCATCTGGAATGAACAGAAGGATTTGAACTCAAGAAAACCTCGGTTACGTACGAACACACAAACAAAGATCAGGAGAAAACGTACCTCAGAAAAAAGCCTTTGTTTTGTGAATGTGTCGGCGTGTTCCAAAGAATACATAATCTCCCGAAACATCAAGTGTTTACTATCTGTACTGGCTAACCGTTTCTGGACTTTCTCCAAGAATAGAGTGCCTTTGAGGTACCTTTCGTTCCTTTCAGGCCAAAGGTCTCTAAATCTATCGATCAGATTTTGATGCCCTTTGATTATATCTTGTACTCGAGCAGTAAAACTCGCTGGACCAATCCTGAAAAGGACATTGTAGCACAACATTTAAAATATTTGCCTAAAAGATGTCGAAAAAGGTCCAGAAAGTTCACCTTTGGTCATTCACGGCAGTCACGGCATCAAAAAAGTCATCACGTTTCGCTTTGTCATCTTTAAAAGTCTCGTTCAGTTCCTTTGTAAAGTCTTGGTCATCCTCTTCAGTAATTTCACTACAATATGAACATAAGAAAACAAAGTTATTTGGTAAATTTCGCATATTACAGAAAGATTCATAACAAAATAAACAGAACTAGACAAATTTCCATGTGACACGCACGGACAAGTAGCCAATCACGAATCGTAAAATTTCAGGTCAAGAAGAAGCATGATAGTAATACTGACCAAGTAGGTTGTTCTAATAGCGGCTTACTGGATTGAGAGCCTGAAGGCAAATCGTCACCATGTCTCTCCATTTCTGCGCAAACAAAGACTTCAATAACATTTGACATGATAGAAGCTGAATTACTTCCATTCATATTGATTTTAAAAGTTATAATATTTGACATGATTTTTTTATTTCAATGGGTAATAAAATCAAACACTTGATATGCAGAGACCTTGCTCTGATTCCATGGCATAAATTGAACAAATAGATGAAACAATTTGAACAAACAGATAGTTTGATTTTATTACCTGAAGAAATGGAACAAAAAAGTTCGATACTTATAGAGAATATGATTCCCACTACCCACTAACATCACTTAATAATTTAAGACTTTCAAACTTCTTAATATAACTCTCACTACCCTACTAACATCATTGAATAGTTGAGAATTGATTGGAAGTGTCTGCTTTTTAGAGGGGAATTTGTGGGTACCGTTTGTTTCTTTAAGGGGAATTTGCGAGTACTTTCTGTTTCCTTGAAAGGAATTTTCTGGTACAGAGAGTGGAATTTGCGGGTATTGTCTGTCTACTTCTTATAACTAAGATTTAAAAGAGTGCACTAAATTTTGACAAACCCATCAACTTTGTTCAAGCAGCATTACTCAAATAACCATTTAAGAACTTCACATGCATAAATAATTCGGATCGGAAACTGTAGAAGTAAACTATAGAGCCCCATAACTATTTATATTTATTTAAAACACTTACCCATATAGGCAGTTAGCCACATGTCATTACAATCGTCGAGATACCGATGGTCTGCAAGTATAGAATTCACCTGGCATGAACACAAGGATAAGAACTCAAAATTTCTGGGTTTTTTCCATGTGACCTTGAACAAACAAGGATCATGAAAAAACGTACCTCAGATAGAAACTTCTGTTACAGGCTAACTGTTTCTCGACTTTCTCCAAGCATGCACAGCCTTTAAGGTACTTTTCAATCTGCTCAGGCCAGAAGTCTCTAAATCTATCGATCAAATTTTAACGCCTTTTGATTATATCATGTACTCGAGAAATAAAATTCGCTAGAACAATCCTGAAAAGGACATCGTCGCACCGCATTTAAAAGTTGCTCAAAGTTTAATGAATAAACCCTTGATGATACCTAAAAGACCCTTGATGACACCTAAAAGTACCAAAATATTTTCACAAAATGCTAATAGAAGTACTTCCTGTAAACCAGTTGTGTTTGCAAAAACTACTATGTCGGCAAATCTAACTAATTTCTGAGATGTTAAATATCTTGAGAAGATATTCCAAACAATATGGCAGTTTCTGTTGGATTTGCTACAAATAGTAAAAAACACGATCATCAAAACATGTTGAAACAATGCTGGATTTTAATGAGTGTGAAAGATAATATTCTTTACGAAATTAGTGGTGAGAAGACTGTTGCATGTGCATAGGAGAAATTTACTTAGATAAATCAGTAGTAAACATATTATACTTGAGGAAGCACTTGTAAAATTTCAGATTGAAAACAAATATTTCCATAACTGAACACTTAGATGATTTTAAATCAATTATTATGGACTTGGAGAACATAAATGTCATCATTGAGAATGGAGATCGGGCTTTGTTTCTCTTGAGATTGTTACCATCTCATTATAAAAACTTCGTTGATACCATAATGTATGGTAAGGATAATTTATCACAAACACATGTCAAAGGAGCGTTGAAATTAAAGAATTTGAGACAGTTGCAGCCAGACAATCAAGATGAAGGGGAAGGTCTTATGACTAGGGGAAGATCTAGAAGCAAAGCGATTTCTTTAAGAAGGAAGAACCAGAGGTATAAATCAAAGGTAAAGAACTCAAATTGTTATGAATGCGGTGAGCAGGATCATTATAGAAGAGATTGTGGGAAGCTGAATGGTAAGAAGTGAAATCAAAATGAAAATGCAACAAACATTGTTGAAAGTGTGAACGACTCCGACAATAATGAAAACAGTGGTAGAGGAGATGTATTTTATGTGAGTTCAGACTGTGGGCAAAATTATTGGGTACTCAATATTTGCGCTATATATCACTTGTGTCTGTTCAAGCAATGGTTGGATACTTACAAGCCTATCCAGGAAACTGTTTATTTAAGGAACAATTACTTGTTGCTGGTGGTATTGGTAACGTCGGAATCAGAATGTTTGATGGGATGGTTAGAATCGTGACGTGCTAGCATGTTCATGGGTTGAAGAGAAACCTGATTTCTCTTCGGATACTAGACTGTCAGGGTTATAAATACCGTGAAAAAGACGGTGTAATCAAAGTGACAAATGGGTCAATGGTGTGTGTGAAAGGAAATTTGCAGAAAAGGCTTTACATTCTCCAAGGAAGTGTTGTTATGGGCGATATTTTAGTAGCATCATAAGGGAATAATAGCCAAAGCCGACAGGTTTATAATAGTTGTGGCATTGGCGTCTTGGTCACATGAGTGACAGAGGATTACCTCTTTTGGGAAAGAAATATTTGTTGAAAGGGTATAAAGCAGAATCATTACAATTTTGTGACCACTGTGTGTTTGGTAAACAAACTATAGTCAAATTAAGAAAATCGGTCGTTAGAAAGACTAAAAGGACAATGGACTATATTCACTCATATCTTTGGGGTTCAAACAAAATTACATCAAAGAGCGGAGCCAGTACTACATGAGTTTGATTGATGATTATTCAAGGATGGTGTGGGTTTACTTTATGAAAAAAAAGATGAGGTATATTCAACTTTTGTCAGATGGAAGACGATGATTGAGAAGCAAACAAGAACAACAATCAAACATCTTAGGATAAATAATGGGTTAGAATATTGCAGTCGTGACTTCAAGGAGTTCTGCAAAGCTGAGGGAATACTGCGCCATCACACTTGTTCTAGAAGACCACAACATAATGGGGTTTCAGAAAGAATGAACATAATATTTTGTGACAAGGCACAAAGCATGCTCTCGCATTCTGTTTTGGGAAAGGATTTTTGGGCTGAAGCTATCAATACAGCGTGTTACTTGGTAAATTGGTCTCCATCAACGACTATTGACTGTAAAAATCCTTTTGAGATTTGGTATGGATCGTCAGCTGATAACGAACAGTTGAGGGTGTTCGATTGTCCTTAGTATGCTCATGTGAGAGATGGTAAAATTGAGCCGAGGGCAAAAAGGTGCACATTTATAAGATATGCTACTGGATTAAAGGACATAGGTTATGATGTACGTCTCTAAAGTCTCGAGGTTTTCTCATCAATAGACAGTGAGAAGAAAGTATGAGAAATGGTCAAATCATGATTGATTGTGAGTAAACAGGTAAATCTTGAAGTTCATTAAGTTCCTAAGATGTCCAATAAATCGAGTGGTTCTGAGGTGGATCCAAAATCAGGAGGTGAAGCGTTTGCATCGGATGATAGTGATGATGATGCGCCCGAACCAGAACAATAACCTTATAGCATAATATTGGGGGGAGAAAGAAGAGATATTAGACTTCCAAAAAGGTATGCAAATCTAGTTGCATATGCTTTGTCAGATATAAAAGAATTTGAGATGCATAAACCTAGTAGCTATAGAGAAGTTATAGCGAGTTCAGAGGCAGATCAGTGAATTGATGCTATGGGGGAAGAGATTGAATTTATTCATAAAAATCAAACATGGAAGCTTGTTGACTTTCCTAAAGGACATTAGGTAGTAGGCAGTAAATGGGTGTTCAAGAAAAAAGAATGTAATCCAGGGGTTGAGGCATCTCGATTCAAGGAAAGACTCTTCGCTAAAGGTTTTCTAAAAGGGAAGGAATCAACCTCAATGAAGTGTTTTCTCTAGTAGTGAAGCAAAGTTCGATTTGAGTTTTGTTAGCCATGGTAGTTTTGCAAGATTTAGAGCTTGAGCAGTTGGATGTGAAGACTGCGTTTCTACATGGTGAATTAGAGGAGTGAACCTACATGAGATAACCAAAGAGATTTATCGAACCTAACATGGAGGACAAGGTTTGTCTACTGAAAAAATCATTGTATGGTTTGAAATAGTCATCTAGGAAATGGTACAAACGTTTTGATACATTCATGGTGTCAAAAGGGTATACGAGGAGTCCATATGATAGTTGTGTGTATTATCAAAAGATGTCAGATGACTCTTATGTTTACTTGTTGTTGTATTTGGATGATATGCTTATTGGTGCTTGTAATATATCAAACATTATGCATATAAAGAAGTAGCTTAGTACGGAGTTTGAGATAAAGAATCTGGGTAGAGCATGTTCCCTTCGGACGTTCCTTCACCACCACCATCACCTTTTTAGGGCTTTTGAGTTCGGCACTCGAACTCTCACATGTTCCTTCTTCATCAACGGTTGTGGAATCTATTCCACTAGAGTAGTTTCACTTGTCGCCATCTGTTAGAGTATGGAATGGGATGTCCTCATACTCTATATAATTCCATAAGGGACCAAGGGTTCTCTTACGGAAAGTCTCATGGAACAACAACACCATGTCAGACTTAATCCAATCATCTATTTTCTCAATGGAGTCTATTACTTCATTGGCATACTCCTCAATACCTGCCTTGATAGCCTCCTTTTGCTGATTCTTGAAGACCTCATTTTCTTTGGTCATCTCTGAAACGGTGCTTTCTAACTTAGTATTTTCGCTGGTCAGCGTCTGAATGGCACCATCCTTAGTCTTCAACTCCTCCTTCAAAGTTGTGAGGTTTTTTAAAGAAGAAGTTTCTAAGTCAGAGTACTTAGTTTGGAGCTCAGCTTTGGCTGCCTCCAATATGGATAGCTTAGTTTCCAAATCCTTCTTCTCCTTCTTCAATGCCTCGTTCTCCTTCTTCAGTTCTTATATACTCTGATGAGCACTTAGGAGACTGCTTGACAGAGATTATTTGTCAGAAGTAAGAGAGTTGATAAAGTAAGTCTCACTTTTCACCTGCCTCTCCAGATCAAGTACTGGCCAGATATAACCAAGGATGGTGTGGCTTAAGACATCTTGATCTTCCGATATGACGAATGATTTTCCATTATAGGTCACCATGTTGGAGGAACTGGAAGGGCGATAAGGACCTGCAAAATCATTATTCTCAAAATCGTTAAAGTACAAACTAATGTCTTGAATGTCACTGATATCTACTTCATCGTTCCCTCCACCATTAATCTCTCTGGACTGAAGGTCTGTTGGGATCTCCTCTTGCAAAGTAGGGTTAGTTGGGGCTGGTGGTGGTTGAATTTTTGAAGGACGAAGAATTATCTCTTCCTCCAGGGTGACCTTCTTCTTCTTATTCTTATCAGCCTTTTCATCATTGCTGGCCCTGCGCTTCGTGTCCTTTTAAAGGGGATTTGCTGGGTTCTTTGACCCTTCAGCTACCCTTACTGTTTCAACTTCTACTTCTTTGAGCAGAGCTGCATCAATGCCCCCCTGATTCCCCAAACCAGTCCCTTCTGCAACCGTTTGAGCCAACTCTGTTGCAGCCTTCTTCTTTTTGTTCTTCATTTAGCTGGGAGGTTTAGCCCTGGAAGCTAAGAACAGCTTGGCATCTTTGGCTTCCGTACTTTTGAGAATCACATCAAGAGGATGGGTGATTAGCTATTCCCATGAAAGGTCTCTCCGGCCTATGATACTCCACGGGTGAGACCTCACAAAATTTCCCGATATAAAGAAATTGTGGAAAGCATTCCCCCAGCGTTCCGAAGCCCATGCATTAAGCTTTGCACAGGTTTGTTGCCCTTCCTTCAAATGGCCGGTGAACTCCTTTGGTAAAACTAAAGAGAAGTAACAAATTATTCAGAATAAGGAAGCTTATAGTTTAAGATGAGAAAATTGTAGGACAAGGAGAAGAAAGAAAGTTACTAGTGCTTTTCCACCTACTAGTAAGTAGGCAAGGGTTGGTATTGGCTTTAATCTTCCTGCCGTTTTCCTATGTTCCACTAACGAATAAGAACTGTTTCCTCCAAGTTTTTTTGGACTCTAACAGGTCATCCACAACTTTAAAGTTATTTCCCATGTTATGGTGGTAGAATGGAATCTGATGGTTCTTGCACAAGCTTGCAACAGCAGCAAACTACTCCATCAGAAGAGGGATCTTTGACAACATGGATACCATGATACATGCAAGGAGTGTGTACCAGGCATTGAGGCTTAAATGGCTGGGATAGAGCTTGACTAAGTGGAAGTACTTAACAATTTATGGGTCAAGAGGGAACCGGAGTCCCCAGTTTAGCACGTCGATGTACACTACCACCTCATTCAGTTTGCAATCCATATGGGTCTCCTAAGTAATATGTATCCTTACCTTTAGAGACTCCGGAATCCCTTATTTGGTTTGGATTCGGCCCAACTCAGAAATATGGGTATAGACGTAGTTGATGTTTTGCAAAGCCAGCAGGTATTTGACACTGACATGCTTGAAGCAAGGGCCTACCGTACCCTCTAAGCACTCCAGAAGCGAGTCCGGATGAGTCATACAAATTTTTACCTTACTCTTACCTTTCCTATCGGAAACAACATCTCCCGTTTGACCTGATGCCTCGGTCTTGAAGGGGGCATCTTCAATGTTGTCTTCAATGATCTCTTCCATCACTGTGGAAGGTTTCTCAGTTTCCTTTAAAGAAGGTTGTTTAGTTTCCTGGAGTGAAAGCTGTTCGGGTGGTTGAGCGCTTGTTGCCTCTAGAGGCCTAGTGTCTGGCATGGGTTGTGATCCGGAGGGCTTGGCTAGCGGAGCTGCTTTAGCTACCTCCGATCCGGAGGGTTTTGACAGTGATGATGTGGATTGGGTTTTTGTTTGGCCAGTCGTCCGACGACGGGTTATCTTCTCCGGAGACTTTTCTATGTCAAAGCCCATAGCTATAAATTGCAAAGGTTTTCTGGTACTTGAAACGACTTTTTCCTTAGAGGCAGGGTGTTGAGGCTCTTGTACAGAAGAGCCAAAAGGGAGGGGTGAAAGGTTTGGTTTAAATGAAAGTTGTTTGAATCTAGGGTTTTTGGAGGAGGATGGCCCTTGATCGGCGTCCTGAGCTGGCTGACTGGTTTTCTCACCTGGAGAAACTGGGAGGCCGACGGCGATATGATTCTCTCTCTCTCTGTCTCTCTCTCTCTGTGTCTTCCTTGCTCTCTCTAACTCTGACAAATTCAACCAACCACCTTTAACTAAAGCGCTTTTGGTTGTGAACATATAATCTCTCAAGAACAATTTGAAGGTGAAGATTAATTTATCTCTAGGAAATCTTTGAGTATGGAAGATAATGAAATAGTAAAAGAGTATATATATAACAGTAAAAATCAACAGTTACCAAGTAGAAGTTGAAAGGGGTTTTTTTGCAATGATTAAGGGTTGCGCAAACGTGTAAAAATCGAAACCTATGTAACTTTCTAGACCTAGTGGGTGTGCCGATCTAGGAAGAATAAAATCTCGTGGGTCGAACCAAATACTGACACGTGTCCCACGATCCAAGAAGAGACTCTTAGAATTCTGGGAAGAAAAACCAGTCATAACAAAATTCAAACTGGGTTGATATTGAAAATAAACTTCCTAGATCGGACAACATAACTAGATCGGATGAAATTGATGGTGACTTTGACTTGGTAAATTTTTTAACCCTTTCAAAGATTCTTTGCAAGGCTTAGAAAAAGGGGGTACTGATGAGTTCAGATATTACAGACACAGCTTACTAGTTAATCCGGACAGGGGTAATTCGGACCATATCACTCCACTATAAAATCCAAACAAGACAAACGTGAACAACTTTTGACTAAGCTATTTGCTAATCTACTTAAAAACTATGGATCCTTAAACTCGACCCGGTTTCAAAACTTGACCCGATAAGCCTATGGGTTATTAATTAAAAGTATAAATACCCCAATCACCCTCATTAATGAGGGTGATCAATATTTAATATAAGCAAGCTGCTTAATTATCTCACTACTCCTCACACCAAACACAAAATATCCCCAAACTTACTAAAATACTTTACCAAACTACGATCAGCCCAAAATAAACCAAAACGTAAGTATAGGTATTCAGTGGATATTAAACGTCTTCAGATTTCACTCGAACGAAAGAAGAGACAGGTAAGTAATGTATAAGGTTGTTTTTTTAAGAAAAGGAACTGGCTAATATTTATAATATTATACATGTTACCTTTTTCCACATGTTATAGATCTACACAGAGAGGTAGCAGCTATGACTTTTAAAATTAAAGAACAAAATGAAAATGATGAAGTTGTTAAGATGCAATTGATAAGGCTTGTGCACTGCCTTTCTGTTTTGTTGAAGAAGATACACCATATAAAGGGGTAAAGGTACCCAAAACAGTAGATGAAATTCCCAAAATTAGGGTATATGTTTCACGATAACATGGATTCAAAATAAAAGAGGTTGAAGGCAATAGAGTTGAGACATAAGGAAATACAATACGATTGGATTCAGATGGAGCTGGCGTAGAGGGTTTTACAACAGAGGACACAACAGAGCAGACAGAGGATGGAGTTGACGATGAAGAAAACAAAGGGTTTAAAAACACGGATGATGGAGTCAAGGATGGACCGAACTATGTTAGATTGAATCAACCTGAGACGCACCAAACAGATTTTGCTTCGTATGTTTTAAGGGTCGATCATTTTAAGCTTGTTCTGGCAGAAAGTGGAAAATTTAGGGAGGTTGAAAAGGAGTTTGGGTTGAGAGTTGAAGCAACAACACATGATGCAGAAAGTGGAAAAGTGAGGGAGGTTGAGAATGAGGTAGGTTGAGGGTTGAAGCAACCACACATGAGGAAGAAAGTGGAAAAGTGGGGAGGTCGAGAATGAGGTTGGACTGAGGGGAGAAGCAACCACACATGAGGAAGAAAGTGGAAAAGTGGGGAAGGTTGAGAAAAAGGTTGGGTTGAGGGTTGAAGAAACCACATATGAGGCAAATATGGGGCATGATGAGAAAGCAACATGGGTTCAAGTTAAAGAATCAGTTGACGGAGTAGTAGTTGAGCAGCATGACCGTATAATTGAAGATTATGTTGAGTTGAACCACACAACTATTGTAGCAGATCCAATTGAGAATTATGTTGTAGCTACATCACATGATCCAGTTGTGGTGCAGCCTGAGACAACAGAAGAGGTGCAACTAATTAACCAAAATGACTCAATAGTCAACAGAGAAAAAAAGACAAGACTAGTGGAGATGCTGCAGTTGTTATTCCCGCCGCAGAGAACCAGGAGCCTGAGAAGGCAGAGAATAAAGATGCTTGATTAACGGATGTGGCGGAACTAAAGGTAGTAATGGAAGAGAGTACCACGAAAGTACCCAAGCTGGTCCAGGAAGGTCATTAATATGTAAGTGAATCTTAAGATCATTAAGATTCAACGTTATATAAATATTTTTGTGATATGCTTCATCTACCATAAGTCAATTTCTATCAGTGTTTTTAACTAGGGGATGCTGTTCTTTGTATACTTTGGATTGTACATGGAAGTCGATCAAGATGGTGTTTTTATATTTGGGGATGTTTTTGATATTTTTTTGGGATGTTTATGTTTTAATTTTAATGTTGTTGGTTTCATACTTCTAAATCGCGTGATTTTTTTAACTAAAAACGTCTATTTATTATCTCATAAATCACAACCTATGCAGTAGACACCAACCAAACTTTATTAGTTTCTCTAGTTTTGTTTATGAAGTAAAATGGTATGATCAACATAATGATTAAAATTGTGTTGTATATTTATCATATAACACGTAAATCGCGTAATATTATTATCATATAACATGTAAATCGCGTAATATTATTATCATATAACATGTAAATCGCGCAAGCGTAACTTGTACGACCAAAATCGTGAGATGATTAGAATAGTGTTGTATTTTTATAATACAACATGTTAAATGCGTGTTTGTTACCATATACTTACTAAATCGCATAGTATGTTTATCGTATAACTTATAAATCGCATGATTATGATTTGAATTTCAAGATTTATTGTTGGACCAAAAAGGGAAAGGACGTAGCATTAGAACCCTAAAGGTAAATGTTGAATGTAACCGGTATGTAGGGGATTAGACGAAGGACTATATCTACCTAAAAATAATCTAAAAATCAACAACCAAAGACTGAACAGGTATCAGAAATCGAAGATGCTAAAAAAACTACCACAACCCAAAGAAAAGGTAGAAATACTAACCTAAACCGGAATACTTGAAAAATTACAACCAGCAGCTCAAGAGGAAGCTGAATGTTTTGATCAACCAACCCTTGATGATGCTTTTGAACTCCGTACCCAATCATTTTTCGATGAAGTTTATAAGGGTGGGGCTATTCACAACAATGGAGGAAAAAAATGTTGGTTGGAACGGATCTAAAATTGGTTTAGAGGAGACATTTCTAATGGTAAGAGGATGATTATATTATTAAATACAAAAAAAAAATAAACTGATTTGGTTATTATGTAAGACCAACTTATATATGTCATAGGCAGTAGCAGACGAGTATCCAAATTGGAATTTATATACTCAAACACAACTAGGAAAAGTTGGTTACGAAGCTTGTGGACATGAAACCGCCACAACAAAGTTAATAGTTGTGACTGAATGCTACAAGGTCCCTCTAATACAAAGAGAAGAAGATCAGGAAGATCCTGAAGTATGGTATTTACCACAATCAGAGTTCTCGTTCAGGCTTAGTATTAGTGTAAGTGAGATAATGGCACTACCGTACGAAGGGGAACTAGACTTCAAGGTAAACTATTTAATTTGAAATAACTTACAATGCATTTAAAAGTTAAACCACCTCTTATTTCATAGATCATTGATGTGTGAATATATAAGCTGGTTAAAGAATTAAATTGGCAAGTACCATTTAAATGGTTTGATAACAAGTACAATTATAAATACAACGCTATTCAAATTTCCGAGATTGCCACGGTGAGTATAGTTGGTTTAAATAGTCCTTGTTAGTGACACAATTATTCATTTATTGGCCCTACATATTGCAGCAAAAACTTGTACTGAAATAAGATATGTCAAGTATCGTTGATGAAGTATTTAAAAAAATAAGGTCGGACACGTTTATCGCGTTCGTTTCGGTATGCCACATACAAGAGAATGGAACAAACCACTAAAAGTTGTTGGTAATTGATATGGAAAATGGTGTTGCTAAAAACTTCAACCCAATGTTCCCTGAAAGCAAATTCACTCCCGATGTATGTCGGAAAACTGGAAAGACATTGGTATGTATTCGTAAATATTGTGGTATTATGTATTCATTTGTTATTTAAAGCTGATTAATGGTAGTTTCAAAATCAAGCCATTTTGACACCTAACTCGCTGGATTATTGACCATAAATTACGAGAGAGAACTATGTAAATCGCGCGACATAGTCGCATTAGTATGTATGTGTAAATCACGACCTGTAATTGTATCACAAATCGCGATTGTTATAAATGAAAATCGCGCAATGTAGTCATAATGGTATTTGTAAATCGCTATATGTATTTGTACCATACACCGCGAGACTGATCTGTGAAAATCGTGCGAAGGAATTGATATGGTATATATTTGCAAATCACGATGTGTCTTTGTACCCCAAATCGCGTGGCTCGTCTTTGTAATTCGCGCAACTAAGTATGTTGATTTTTGTACCATTACGTGCATCCATGAATCACGCTATTAAATTTTCATATAAAAATATCCTGACAATGTTTTCATCCTACATCTTTCATATTGTATGAAGAAAAATATATCCCCCGAGTGAGGAATGGATACAGAGTTAAAGTTGTAAAATATATATCGCACAAAAGAAAATATTCACTAGACTGCGGAGTTTTTGTTTGTGAGTACGTTAAAGAAATTATTCAAAACGGGTTTGTAGTGGAGAATTATAACAAAGATATACCCGCTCAAACACGAGCACAAATGTTTTATCATTTCCTAAATGATAAAAACACTAACCGTCGATTGTAGTTTGCTTGATTTTTTAAAAACAAATTTGGGTACGTTTGCTAAAATAAAAGTAGTATGATGTAATTCATTTCTCTATTAGTACTGGATCGCTTTTTGTGTTGTTACATAGAACACTTAACAAACTCAATTTGTAACAAATTACTCAAGTGTTAAACTATTTGGTGATTATTGGAGTGTATTAATATTTTGTAATTGCATGTAAATTGCATTATAATTTAATTATACTCTAAAATCGTGATTCCTATGATCTCTTTGTATATATCATGTTTGTTGTGAACAAATCGCGCGAAACCAAGGCGGATAGAATTTGCTATATTCCCGCCTAAATATTTGGCCTAGAAAAAACTTACCTGCTTAAATGCTGACCACTAAAGAAATACCCACCAAAGATTGTAACCTAATTCATATCCCTTATATAACCTTACATACTTGTACCTATAATGTGAAAGTAAATGTTATACATTATATAAACAATTCAAATTTATCAAGTATGAATTGGGGCGTGGAAGAAGACCAACATTTGCTTCAAGTGGTAAAATACGTCAGGAGAACTAGTACAAATGATATGGCTAACGTTTTTTCGGTGATGTATTGTGTCAGATGTACTTTGACTACAGACGGCTGGGATTTACATGCCCTTATCCGCGAAACCGAGAAGAAGTGGCATCCAGGTACAATGAACTAAAATCTGAACCTTTGCTTCTCATGTTTGACCTATCTTATGTCTTGCGCGAAGAAGCGGCGCTGCTTTGGTAGTAGGAAGTTATTGATTTGATTTCAAGAGACATGATATTTTATGTGAAGGAAGGCATTGCTAAGAAAGAAGATGTGCTAACTAATTGCTCACCGGTCGAAGATAACACGGTTTATTATTGTTCTAAATTGTGAGGAATTGTGAATCAAGTCATATGTATATTTTCCTTATGTTGTTCTATTAGTAATGGCTTATTATTGTTATAATTCGTGTTGTTGGTGTAATTATTTGACCAAAAGTTATGGATGTAGATGTTTAAAACTTGCCACGAAATAGAAATAACTTAATAATTAGCTAGACTCGCATGATTGAAAAATTGTAACTCGCGTTGTTCAACAAGCCATGGGTAAATCGCGTAATTCATAATTATTCGAATTCTTTTTAAAGTCGTGCCAGTCTACATTTTAAATCTCAAAATCAAATTTATATCAAATGTAAATCACGCTTTCAACTATGAATAAATCACGTAAACAATATATCAATGAACAAATTTTAACACGTATTCAATAAAGACAAAAATAACAATCCACTTGTAACGTAAATCATGTTTTGTCATTATGTCATGTTACTTTAATTTGGACTTTAAACACACTTTAATAATTAATAAGATAAATGGCGTTGCTGTTGTAGTTAATAAGAAATATAGACTCCTCATACGTACTTAGTATTGCTAAAGGGGATTATGATGTTCAATACTTCCCTCTATATTTATGTAATTTGAAAAATATAGATACAATATAAATCGCGTTGTATTGTCCATCTATGGATAAATTGCGTTGTTAATAAATAAATACTCACAGAAAACACTTTGTGAGGCTCATTTAAATCGCGCAAATTAATATTGATCTTAGTAAATGTGATTACAACGTAAAACGCGCTTCATATTGATGGTAGAAAAGACAAGCAACCATCTTTTCATGTCAGTAATTTAATGATATAATTTAAGCTTAATTTTTTATTGGTTTAGTTATTGCTTGACTAGATGTAGGTAGATATGTAACGATCACATTAAAAATAAATACACATTTAATTGGAGATGTATTTTCGAATATAAATTATAGTAGGTTATTTTCAATCGCTTTGCCCAAACACGCGATGTCTTCGTATTCTCCAAAACAATATTCTTCCTAGTCTCTTTGAAATATATACACGGTTCCTCTGCAGACTCCTACGGTAACCCATCCTCTCATGGTGGTTACTCCGATGAGAGTAAAAAAATCTATTACTACAAGCGCTCCAGTACGTCGGTGCATTCATTTGATGAGTCTGAAGATGAGTACTCAGTGACTTTTTCATTCGGGGATGAGTATGATTCAAGCAACTCGTGGTCGTTTCCTAGCTACTACTCGGACGATAACGAGCTTCCCAAACATAAATGGAAGAGAGACCAATGGGCAGTAGATGACGAGGATGATGCAGACAATGAGATGGAAACTGACGACGAATATGAGGATAAAGATGAAGATGAGGAGGATGAAGAAGAGGAGGATGAAGATGAAGATAAAGGTGAGGAGGATGAAGATGAAGAAGAGAACGACTCTTTTGATGATTATTGAGTATGTAGTTGTGTCTCTTTGTTTTATTTTGGAATTATATAAGAGAAACCCTATAGTATGTTGTTTTTTTTTGTTAGAGGTAAGTATCTTGGCAGTTGTATTTGGTCTGTCTATGGGGTTTTAAGGTTCATCAAATTTTCTTGCAGAAAATACAATTGGTAACCCAATGTGTATGTCACAATCACATGTAATATCCCGAATTTACTAAGGAATCGCGACTTTAAAAAGTGTAACTAAGCCCACTGAAAAAATAATATAAAGAAATTATCTAAAGTAATGAATCGCGATTTATAAAAGTGTAAATCACAATGTTAACCAAACTATCTAAATAAAACGAGTCGCGTGATGAAGTTTGTTTTTGGTATGGGGTTTTCTCTTAAGGTACAGTGAGAATCGCGACTTTAAAAAAGGTACTAATCGCGCAGTTGGAATAAAAATGAGCTACAACCGATTCATGATTTTCATGATGTATGTTGCAAAAGAAGTACTGGATCATGGAGTATTATACAAATCACGTTTTTGAAATAAGCTAACAATCTTATGTTATGTTAACAAAATGATTAACGAATCGAGACCTCATGGAGGCTAAAAATCGCAATGTTGGAATCAGATCATTTGAAGAAAAACAAAAGGGATGGGAAGAGAGATACATGGCTTAGAGAATCGCGTTGATATGAAATGTATAAATTGAAAAATTGAAATAACAGAGTTTACATGTGAATTGCGTCTTCTATGCATGAAATTGACACTGATATGCAAACTATAGCATCTTTAAAATCGAATGATCCAGCCATACTTTCTATAACAACCGCAAAGTCATAGTGGGATATCATATGTCCTCCTGTTATGTCCTGATTTAAAACAACGACCACAACGCAACTGGCTCGACTACACTTCTCCTCTAGATGTAATCCCTTTTTTATTTGGCCTTCCAGCTCGTCTTTTAATGTTCAGAAAAGAATAACCGGTTCGTCAAAATCATTAGACAATGATCTTTCACCGAAATCGGTTATTATCGGTATGCTAAGATTAATTAGGCCTATAATTCCCCACCGTGAAGAATGGCTCTATCAACGTCATACGATCTTCGTTAACCGAAGTTATTGCCGCTAATGAGTGAGGACATAGAAAACACTCTTGTTGCATGAACCACATGAACACTCAAAATCAAGAATATTGACAACCATATGGGTTCAGAATAAACTTCAAATGAACCAGTAGAAGACTTAGATACCACCCACATTCGACCAATTAAAACATTCTTCTTAAACTGTTTGGCATACTCGGGCCACAAATAATTGTTCCAGCTAAGCCCCTCTGAATAACGTCTTGAAATTTGAGTCATTAGCATGACTCTAATCTTGTCTATCATTTCAACAATTGGTAGATTGCAAAGATTTTTAATCTGATTGTTAAAGGATTCAGTGGCAGATTATGCCATTGCCTCATAACCTTTCCTTATAACGCATGTGTGTGCATACTTATCAGGAGGTAAATTCTCAACGAATTTCTTTATCTTACTACCGCCTCTACTTAAAAACTTAGAAAGTCTCTGATTAAAAAGTTCTACCGTGGGAGCATAAGCACAACTTTTAAAGATCTTCTTTTTAAACTCTCGATTAGTGTATTCAAGAGCATACCTCAAATTATTAATGAGACGAATATACAGTACGCGTGAAAGAAATTTGGATAAACAACAGAAACTACATTAATAATACAGAGTGTCGGTCGGAAATAAAATTTATGTGATGGTTTAACAAACGAGGTTTAAGACTTTCCATAAACCATAGCCAGTTATCGGAATCTTCACTACCAAAAATACCAAAAACAATGGAGAGAATACCTATAATATATAAATACTTTGATGGAGTCCAACATAATTGTAAAACCTAGAATGTAATGTTATGTCGTATTATAAGTCTACGTAAAATCGCATCTTTGACCCAAACATTAGGAACATGGTCACAGTGGCTAAATCACGTGATTGGCTGAATTGTCTATATAAATCGCATGTTTAATATGGTTCAGTAAACATGGTCAAAATCGCACGTTTAATTTTTTTTATTCAACCATCATAAATCGTTTAATTTGGGGGCTTTAATAAACACCTTAAAGCTAGAAACGCAATAAAGGGAAAAACCTTACCGTTATTGTCATCCTTTGCCTCTTCAGATAACAATACACCCCCATGCTTTCCGGTTAAATGGATACTGTCCATGTACAAAAATGGTCGGCATGAGTGAAGCCTTGAATGCACAATCCAAATGCTACAAAGCACCTCCTGAAGACATCACCAAAACCAACCTCGAAATGGAAATTAGTAGTAATGTCTCGACTTTTTAACCTTTTAAAGTAAGGATTAAGCAAGCTAAACAAAGTATTACTATCTCTGAAAACTTCCCTCATTTCCCTCTTTAAAGCATTCCACGAGACACGGTTGGAAATGTCTAAACCATAGTATTGTTTGATAGAAGACTGAATAGTTTTCGCTGTTATGGAACGACATGTCCTAATTGATTCATGTATTTCATTCGCAATCAAATTAGATATCAAATTCCTACTTTTTTTGAAAAAAACAAGGTTATATGTATGGCTTTCAACAAACCACTTGATCATCATTAAACCGGTGCTGGAATCGATTGATGCATAAAGTCGTCATTCACAACCACGTGAATCTTTGTTGACACAGTAAGCAGTGATCTTAGTGGATGTATTATGCATATACTTGAAATCAAAACCACGTTCTAAATCATATCGACATATCGATAACCTTAAACTTGCGGCACCATCAGTAAAATTCTGACCAACACTTGTGATAGCATCAACCCAACCGGTAGTAGCAAGATGTCTTTTTTATATTTTGAACTTAGTAAACTATTACTACTCTCCCCACTTAATATTTGATTATGATAGGGTTCTCCCAAGCTTATATCAGGGTGTTTACGCATGTCATCCGATCCTTTATCAACTAATTGTTGTTCTATAAAGAAGCTAACGTTTTTCAGACACTCAACATCAAGATAGACCACTAAACCTATGAAATCCGTCTTATTATTAAACAAACACTTGTTTTGATCACCGCATGAGTAGGTAATAGTATAGCTACCTCTAACAAGATCACCCCATCTACTTTCAACATAGTGTTAAATAATTTGAAAGTTTTCAAACTCGGTCAAAGGAACAATTGAGGTCTGGTGGCCAAATTGGAAAATACACACTTTTGATTTAGACATCTATTGTAGTGCATAGTAAAACAAATTTGATTAGAAAATAGTATGAAACATTAAACTAGAATCGCGTGTGACATGAAACATTCAACTAGAACTCGCGTGATGTAAACAGGGACATGTAGCCATTTTACTAGAACTCGCATGATGGAAATAGCATGAAACATTTAATTATAAGTCACGTGATGTAAACAGGGTCATGTAACCATTGTACTAGAACTCACGTGATGGAAATGGCATGAAACATATAAATAGAACTCGTGTGATGTAAATAGGGTCATGTAACCATTGTACAAGAACTCGCGCGATGGAAATGACATGAAACTTTAACTATAACTCGCGTGAAAATGACATTAAACAATTGTATTAGAATCGCGAGTCACCTATGACCTAAAATCGCACGGTTACCTAAAAACTAAAATCGAGATAACTGCTAAACATAACAAGCATGAAAAATACTGCACTTAAAATCCTAATCATGACGTCTATCTTAAAAGCGCGCATACAATTTAATAAAAGTTCCATATTCTCCAACAGAATCAGCTCAAGAACCATATATATGATAACATTAAAAACAAATTCAACAGACCTCAAACCTAATACAGTAACTATTAAACTTAGTTATAAACTATATATAACTAAGAATCAGCTTAAGAACAGTAAAGATCCTAACACTTCATACAGTACTGATAACTTCAGAAATTTAAATCAATGACGAAACCTTTGCATTCGTCGATAAAAATAACTTAAAAATAGCTTCAGCAAGATGAAAACAACTTTATAAATTTAAATCAATGGCAAAACCTAAAGTCGATAATACATAATTTGATGGCCTGAAGCTTCAACAGAGGTACTGCTCAATATTGGCAGCCTAAAAAGCAACAGTGAACTGCTCACATGCCGGAAAATAAATTACGAATGGCTTCGAGAAAAGCGACAGTGAATTGGTGATGAAATTACCAGAAAATACTTTATGAATAAAAGTTTTTTTGGAAAATCGACCTCTATTACGGTATTAGTAGTCTGTAGGAAAATATTGGGTATATGTGAGTTACTAAGACAAATTCAAATTTTGAATTTTTGGTGGAAAAGAAAATGACCAAAATATGAGGGTAGTTGAGGGATAAAATAAAGATTGGGTATTAGAATGGATTTATTTTTGTGAGAAAGTTGTTTAGTACGCATAGAAAATAGTTGGGGTACTAGATGATAATAAGATTGATCCGTAGGTACTTAGTGTGACATTTCCCTTTAGTTGTTTTTCTTATATTTTAGCATTTTTATGAAGATATACTAATATATAGAAAATATATAATCAACAACTCATTTTTATATTGTCGGGTGTTTTTTTAGATTCATATCTTCATTATTGATTTTGGTAAAACGGAATTATTTTTGATAAAGTAGTTGTAATGCAAATTCAAGTTTCCAAAATATTGTTTAAAAAATTCCAAAAATACGAAAAAATAGAGAAGTGTTAGATCGTATATCCTTGCCAAATTTTTAATTATTTATTTCGAGGTGAGTTTCAGATATCAAATTGGTGAAAGTTTCAAAAATAGAGAGTTATAGTTGTTGAAAATATTATTTTCCAAATCCATGATAACTAAAGTCTAAATTTCATTCCGCATTTTCCTTTGTTTCGTTACAAATTGGAACAATGATAAAAAAAAAATATATGTATCCCTCTCTTTGTAAATTTTGTCAACAATTAGGTCTACATTTTATTTTTTTGAAAACCGTTGTCTACAAATAGCAAAAAATAAGCAAATTAGTATGTCAGAAAATGATTTCCTAAAATTGGCGCATCATTCAGCTACAAACAAAAGGTTAGAAAATATAATTTTCTTGTCCTAATCATATTAATGACCTACAAAGGATCTTATACAAAAAAATGAAAGAAGATATTACATATAAAAAAATAAAAGTACAAGTTTTATGGAATATAACG
Organism: Limnanthes douglasii subsp. nivea; assembly: GCA_036936605.1. Classification (NCBI taxonomy): domain Eukaryota; kingdom Viridiplantae; phylum Streptophyta; class Magnoliopsida; order Brassicales; family Limnanthaceae; genus Limnanthes; species Limnanthes douglasii. The sequence continues at coordinate 290,354,861 of JAUPFV010000004.1, forward strand.
AGCAAACTATGATTTCACATACAAGTACCAACTTTATTGAATATGACGATAAGAATATAACGACCCAAACAGTTGAAGAATTAAGTACTATGAGACGACCTAGAGAATTCAACATATTGGTTCTCAATACCTCGTCACCAGATCCAAGACTTACCTCATCAATACCTGGAGATTTAAAATTATATCTTCGTCAATATATTTCAAGCATTAGATATTTTTTTAGTTAAAATGGAATTGTCATAAGATATATTAATGAAAAAACTTTACATTAATTTTTGTATAAATGTAATGATTTTTTTTATTACTTATACATAAACTCTTTAACATAAATATGGCATGAAATTAATATGAAACTATTAACCATAATGTTTTATCACGAAAAATACACCATGCTAAAATTCATAAAAAAATTCAATTGTCAAGTCATCCGTCCATTATGTTCACCATCGTAAAAAATGAGTATACAAAATGAGCAGAAGATATCAATTTTACTTCTTCATAATCATTGATTAATCATTGAACAAGGACGGAGGAGATGGGCACATACCTCACTACACGAAATATACATTTATTAACTTAAAGAAGCTACACGTCAAGCGAAAAATAATATATGTCAAATGATCTCTAGATATTTTCCAAACAATGTTTCTAAATAAGCCAAACTACGAAAAAACTATGAAAAGTGCGGTAACAAGGTTATAAGCTAAACGATATAAGATGATTATTTCCAAACGACTTACACATATGATCTTTAAATAAAGAATCTCGAAATGACCTTCAAATAAAAAATCTCCAAACGATTTTCAAATGGTCTTCAAATAAAAAATCTCCAAATAATCATATAATGAATACAACTATAAGTTAAGTCAATGATCTGTGAATATCAGGAGGCCACAGACACGTGGCCAAAATATTCGTTCATAAAGTGATACTACTATAATTCAAAACACTATCTAACGAGGTCAAAAGGTCACACACCTAAGACCGTAATGGTCTGGTCATAAACACCATGACTATAAGCCAGACCTCTGATAAAGTGAGATGAAAGGTCATTATATAAGATATGTCATAAATTTTGGGCGATAAATGTCCTAACTATAAGTTATTCCATCATTCATTAAGACCAAATGTCATTTATATAAGTTAGGTCATAAATATCAAGCGATAAAAGCCCAAGACAAATGATTATAAGTTATAGAAATGGTTAATAATATCTCCAGTACAAATTATTTATAGAAGGTAATATTTTCCAAACATTAAAAATGATAAAAATTAAGATGACGAGGTATATTCTTAACAAGGTATATATTGAGAATGTATTTTATTTGCAGTAGGAAAACTTAATGACAAATGATGCACAAGTATAAGATAAACAACCTAAATAAGCAAGACCACAAGATGAGCTAAATGACAAAGGATGAGAAAATTATAAGATAAATAAGTTAAATAAGCAATGCAATTGGATGACGTAAATAACAAAGGATGAGCAAGTTATAAGATAAACGACTTAAATAAACAATGCATGCCGATGAGCTAAATGATAAAGAATGAGAAATTTATTAGATAAATCACTTAACAAACAAAGTGGTTAGACGAACTAAATGACATCAATGATGAATAAGATGCAAGCAAAATCAGAAGAAGATTTACCCGTAATATGGTATCTCCCTAAAACATATTCTCCTACAAGACATTCTTCAACAAAATGATGTAACCAAAAAGGAAGACAATAAAATGATAAAACTTATACTAGATGTTTCAACAAAACAAGGAATAAAAAGAAAATAGTATAATGTTTATGGTAAATTAAACAAGTTACTTTATATAAACCAAAGATGACTATCCAAAAATAATGGCGCTAAATATGATGAAATGGAACACAATAATGATGTTAAAGATAATAAACTAGATATATAAAGGAAGGTGAGTAAGTTGGACGGACCACGAAAGATTTTAAAAAAGAGAATGGAGTAAAATCAATAAGTTAGAATATTAAGAATGATAAATAAGTTGGATGATCAAATTTGACGAATTTAAAATTGATAAACTAAAACAGTCCATAACCGAAAGAGCTTTAAGATATATATAAGCTAAATAAATAATTCATTAGGACAAATAACAAATAAAATAAGTTAATAAAAATAAATTGCATAAATAAGTTAAAATTAAAGTTAACTAATCAAAATTTATAGATTTGACTAGCTGATAAATTCAAATATGTCAAATGAATTAGGTAAGGGAATTAAATGGTAAACTAAATCAGGACACTACAAAATAACACTTATTTTGTTATCCCATCTTTGATTTAAAAAAATACTGTCCAAACATGTAAAACATGATATAAATGTCTGAAAACATGAAGAAAATTGGCAGAACAAAATCCAACTATCAGACTCCTTGTACAATTGCAGATTACTTCAAGGAGTACTCAACCATTCAAGAAATTCAGCTGCAGAAATAATTCCAATAAAAAACATTAGAAGTAAACTATAAAGCCCTATAACTATTTATCTTTAGTTAAACACTTACTCATGTAGCCAGTCACCCACATCTCATTAAACTCCTCGGTGAGATCGCGATGCTCTCCAAGTACAGAGTTCATCTGGAATGAACAGAAGGATTTGAACTCAAGAAAACCTCGGTTACGTACGAACACACAAACAAAGATCAGGAGAAAACGTACCTCAGAAAAAAGCCTTTGTTTTGTGAATGTGTCGGCGTGTTCCAAAGAATACATAATCTCCCGAAACATCAAGTGTTTACTATCTGTACTGGCTAACCGTTTCTGGACTTTCTCCAAGAATAGAGTGCCTTTGAGGTACCTTTCGTTCCTTTCAGGCCAAAGGTCTCTAAATCTATCGATCAGATTCTGATGCCCTTTGATTATATCTTGTACTCGAGCAGTAAAACTCGCTGGACCAATCCTGAAATGGACATTGTAGCACAGCATTTAAAATATTTGCCTAAAAGATGTCGAAAAAGGTCAAGAAAGTTCACCTTTGGTCATTCACGGCAGTCACGGCATCAAAAAAGTCATCACGTTTCGCTTTGTCATCTTTAAAAGTCTCGTTCAGTTCCTTCGTAAAGTCTTGGTCATCCTCTTCAGTAATTTCACTACAATATGAACATAAAAAACAAAGTTATTTGGTAAATTTCGCATATTACAGAAAGATTCATAACAAAATAAACAGAACTAGACAAATTTCCATGTGACTCGCACGGACAAGTAGCCAAACACGAATCATAAAATTTCAGGTCAAGAAGAAGCATGATAGTAATACTGACCAAGGAGGGTTTTCTAATAGCGGCTCACTGGATTGCGAGCCTGAAGGCAAATCGTCATCATGTCTCTCCATTTCTGCGCAAACAAAGACTTCAATAACAATTAGTTTTTTTTTTTGGAAAAAAAGAAGAGGTAGGACGCAGAGAAATATGATTCTTGTAAACTATCACACAACTTTTATAGCATTTAACAGAAATAACTAACTTCTGTTTCAATATTATTCGACCTTCATTTATTTTAAACCGACTCTTTGAAATTAGGTTTTAAAATAGATGATAAGCTACTGTCGATGTGTGACTATGGGTAAAAGTTCAAACTACTGACCCTAGCCATGTGAATATATTTCATTACCGAGAAAGTATATGGTAAATTTGGCATCTTAGTTATTGAATGATCGGTTGATAAATCAGGTGTTGATCCGTCAACCTTTTGAGGGGACAGAAAGGTCAATTTTATAGTTATATCTTTGTATTAACGTGTTTGATTTTGTATAGTCATCGCAATTCGATGGTGTTGATCTACCGTAATGCAGGCGACATCAAAGCTAGGGGAGACTTCGAGTCCAAGCAATCGCTATTTGGTTCTTCTAAGTTTATTGACACGTGTCACCCAAGAATACAACTCAAGTTTACAAATACTATCATCAATATTTAACACTTAAAATAGTCTTGATTTGCTTTTTATATTTTTACTTTTTATCTTTTAACTTTTACTTTTTACTATTTACTACTTACTATTTAATTAATTGAGTGGATGCTTGTACCAAAAGATACTATTATCGAGTAGAAATAGGCTAAAAGCCTTTAGCGGTCATCGGTGTTTGACACCTGTTATATTTATGCCACTAAGATTCATTCGACCCCAAAACTGGTTATTGTTCTTTTAAAATGTTGCATTTACCATTATTAGCGTATACCAATTAGTCTGGTAATGACACGTGTCACCCAAAAATACAACTCGCTCTTACAAATACTGTCACCAATATTTAACACCTAAAATACCCTTGGCTTATACACATACATCATTCGCCATTTTTATTCGGTGAAGTCTATACACATATATCATTCGCCATTTTTAATTTTGAGCATAACATGATTCATTATCCATGTCCGAATGTTCCCAACTTTGGTTACGTTGGTACCTCTTTAAAGATTGATTCTGACTTTTTTAGTGAGAAAATTATTTTTTCGTACATGTCAGATCTTCCTGTCAATGGTTAGTGCATGGCAGATGATACATGGGTCGACCCAGTGACCTTCTCAACACTCTATGTAAACATATCTTCATTTTTATAGTATTTGTATCAAATTTTCTTTCAATAGAGGGTTAAGTTTATTACCTATATAGAACATTATTTCTTCTTCCAATGGTACACCGATGTCTTCTTCTAAGAAGGTTTCTTCCCATTCGTCTTATTTGGTATTTATCAAATTCCAAGTGGGTGGCTTCGGTTTTCAGTTGGTTATCTCCGTCCTAGTACTTCACACACTATGGTAGAGCAGTTTCTCGTTGTTCTTTGGTTTCTCGTAATTATGCTTACGAGGTTTCCGACCTAGTACTTCACACACTGTGTGAATGAGTATGAGGCTACTTTGAGCTTATGGAGACATGGTCAACCAACTATTTCACGGTAAGAGTTTGGTGCATCAACGGTAATGAATAACATTCTCGTTACTTTCTTCGTATTTACATGCCCCTTTGTGACTAGGAGTTCTACCTTGTCAACGCACCTGGTTGATTTCGTTTGTAACTAATTAGTTTCATGTTTATAACTTTAAACAGGGGTAACCCAACCATTTGTTCGTAACTCAATTTGAAAATGATGAGCTCCTGTTATGAACTAGGACTCAAGTGACCATTACCCCGAAATGTTTGCACTGATGGTTAGGGCATCCTCATGAGAGGTGACGATCTCCCTCAAATTATTGTTGTTAAATGTGAGATCGGTCACCGGATCCCGCTATTATGGTACAATGAGTCGTCCCCCAGACGGACATCCAACTCTTTCATGTGTCTTTTTTTAGATGCAGCATCGATTCTGGATAGGGTATCCCATTTCCTAAAATGCGTATACAGGCACTATTATTTATCCTTTGTCTCTTTCATTTTATCAAACGTCTTGTCTACGATTCCACTAACTCCCTATTTTCGGTCGCATAATTTTTATTTTGTTTAAAAAATTAGACGAGCTCTCTATTATCAATTTGTCATTTTACCTCCTTATTTAATTGCCAACACTCATCAGTAGGATGGTCGTGGTCATTGTGCTATGTGCATAAGTACTGAGAGACCTCTTGTATCCAGTTGTGAGCATACTTTGTAGAGCTTATCACTTCGCCTGCCCTTTGGTTTTTTTATATATAGGGGTTATGTTCTCTGTGAGAGGCAAAAATTTCCTAGTAAGATTAACGAAGTAAGAGGGTCGGGGTGTACTTACTTGAGTTTTGGATGAATCTCTGTAGGGTGTCTCCTTATAAGGTCTCCTATCACTATCTGGGAATTTAGGATTCATAGCCATTTGCTGAGAAGGGTATAGAGGGTCCCCCTTCTTTGAGTTATCCCCCCGGATAATCTGGTCAGACCTAGCAAGTATGTCATCCATTGTTTTAACGAGGGAACGAATGAGGTCTATAAAAAGGGTTCCCTCGTGATCTAGTCCAATTTTGAAAGCTTCCACGGTCATAGGCTCTTCGCAGGTTGTTATAGATTTCATTTCACGGAAGAACCTCTGAATGTAGTATTATGCTGGTATAGATCGATGATTGAATTTCCTTCTTGATTATGATCCTTGTTTACATCGAAATGGTTTCTTAAGGCGATCCAAAGCCTTTTAAAATATATGACTGACCCTTTGGTAAGGATGTTGAACCAAATGAGTGGATATTCAATAACATATAAGTCATCATGATCGGCCTCATCTGGTCATATTCTATCATTCCATGCCCCTTGCCAAATGGTATGACATCATTGCTTGACAAGTCATGCCGGTTAGAGTCAGACTTGTTTCTTGAGCTTTATCTCGTTGGTGCGCTCGCTTCTTTCAATGTGCCACATAGACCTACAGGTACCCTCCGCCTTGCTAGCTTCTCAACGAGTTTTTTGTGTCCCTGCGTCTTCTGACAAAAATTTCTCACTCAAACGTTGGATTTCCTCGATTATCTTATCCAGCGTCTTCTAGCTGTCACTCGACAACCTTAAGCTACTCACATTTGATTTCTTCTATCTGAGATTCTAAAATTCGAACATTAAAAGGGGTAAAACAACATATCTAAGTTAAGATGATTATCCTCATGGATCCCCCACCACTTGTGCCTCCAACATTGATTTGAGACTAGTTATCATTTTCCACCACCACCACATAAGTTTCCTAATGGTTATCGGGTTGGCCCCAAGGTTTCTTTGCCGCTTAGTGAGTTTTCATGGATCCCTTGAACGTCTACATGTTTTTCCTGCCCACCGTGTTCGTGATGGACTTGTGGGATTTCCCTCTTGTATCCAAATTTAGTTAACACCATCAGTGATTGTATATGACAAATGATTAATCTTGTTTCTCCCAGACGATGCCAAAATTTGATAAGGGATTTTATCGATAGTATGATAATATCCAACTAGTAATGAGGAAGAAAGATTAAAAAAAATTCTTATTTATTAATCCAATAAAAAATCATACAAATTTCCTAAAACTGTTAACTCTTTTATATACTAATACACTATCCCACTATTTTCTAGGGCAGTTACCACTCATTATTGTGTCAAAAGTAGGTGAGTTCTACATCTCACGTTCTTCATGTTCACCCGATAATTCTTTAAATGGCCTTGTCCGCTTAGCAATCGTCTTTGGATCAATATCGTCGACCGGTAATAGGTTGCGTATGTTTATGACGTGTCACTCAAATTTTCCTTGGACGACAGTGTTGTTTGTGTTTTGTCATGCGAGGTATCTTCGTCATTGATCTTGATCGAGCTCATATTCGTCGTATCGTTCTTAAGTTGAATGACGACCTCACCTCGTCTTTATAAATAACTATAATCTGAACGAGAGGTTATGCCTTATAACTTCAACAAAATGATTAGAAAATACACGTAAGATAATAAAATGAGAAAAATTAGACTAGATGCTTAAAAAACAAGGAATAACAGAATATACTACACATCTTGTGGTAAATTAAACAAGTTACTTTATAAACCAAAGATGAATACAAAAAACAATGGCGTTAAAGATGATGAAATTAACAATAAATGATGATGTTAAAGGTAATATACTAGAAATATGAAGGAAGATAAGTAATTTGGACGCCACGAAAGGCGGTCGAATGATAATGAGGTAAAAATGATAAAATTTGGAATATTAAGAATGATAAGTAAGTTGGATGATAAGTTCATAATGATAATTTTATAGATGATGAACCGAGAAGACTCAAAAATGACAAGTTTAAAGATGATATATGGGATGTATTAGGGATGATAAGCAAACTAAATGAATAATCGATGACGACTGGAAATAACGAGTAAAATAAGTTAAGAAAAATAGATTGGATGGATAAAGTAAAATCTAAAAATTGAAAATTAGAAATTAGAAATTAAAAATAAAGATATAAAGAAATTAAGTATCTTGCATAAATTAATAAATTACTAAGTGAACAAACTAAATCAGGATATTATAAATTTGACGAGGATCAAGATTATATTAACATAAACTTTCATAATTAAACACGCAGCACTAGACCAAAAATACAAATTTTACGAGTTTTAAACTAAGTGAATAAACTAATATAATAATATTAATTATTTACAAAATTAAGTTTTTTTGTATAAAATAATATATATATATATATATATATATATATGAAAGATAAATATTTACAAGTGCATATTGGGCGATGAGCCCAATGAAACATGAAAAGATCCGGGTAACACGGTTACTCGGAACGTATTACATATCCGGTGCCTATTCGGTCCATCGGATTTTGGATCCATGGAAGCGGTAACGAATGTTGGAGAAAATATGATGAGAAATTTCTAAGATGAGGAAGCGCGTATTCTTGAATATTCTTTCATTTCTTTCACTCCAGATGTAGTAGATGGTAGAACAGAAGGTTGAGCATCAAAGATGAAGGGTACCAGAGGAAGATGGGGACCAAGAGGAAGCAATTACCAGCCATACGGGTCAGTCGGTGGGTAATGATGACATGCCAAGATTTTTTGGAAGGGCTTCCTAGATGGGTCTGGAGTAACTATAGTAAACTAGAATGGAGTCCACAGCCTATGGACGGAAACCACATACAATGCAATATAAGGAGGAGTTTAGCCCCTAAGAGATGAGCTTGTCTCGTATAAAAAGTTTGTTTATGATGGCAAGTCAGGCGATGAATGAATGTACGAGGATGTTGAATTTGTTCCAGACAAAGGGGGCCTAGAGGACTTTGGTTCTCAATGGTCGCAGAAAGGTGTAAGTGCTTCTAATGGAGAAGCAAGCGCGGCTTTGGTTAGGGAGCAAGTGGAAAGTATCTTTTCTATTTCTGGGGGGTGAGAGGTCATTTATAGCATTTTGGATCTCCCGAAGGTGAGGATGGTGGAGGGCCAATGCCATCGACCGCCTTGTATGATGTCGGAGACCAATGTGTTACCATGCATACAAACGAGACCAATGATGAAGGGTCCACAACAATCGATACGAGAGTTGGGGAATAGCCAAATTTCAAACCAGATAGAAGTCGAGCCATTGTTTCTGATGACGACTTTGTAGAGATGAGTAGTGCTACTGCGGAGCTTCATATATTTCCTCCAACTCTAGCTAGCCGAGGAGATAGAGGGAATGATCCATAAGCATTTATCATTGATTTTCTCGGAAATGGTCCACTTTATCCATAGTGACTCTTGAATTTTAGTCCATATGGACCAAAAATGTTTACAAGTGGCTGCTTGATTTCAAAATTTTGGATTGAGAATCCTAAGGTCGCTTTCATCTGAGGGAAAAGTAAGGTTATCCCAAACAACCTTGGCACTCGTAATATTCATTTTCGGGCCTGACCAGAGGAATCAACGAAACAGTTTTGACAGTTTGTTGAGGACTCTGATAATGAGAAGTAAGACTAAGGACCAGTAGACTTGACTAGCAAGGAGGACAAATTTTAGTATTTGGAGTCGTCCCGCATATGAAAGGTGGTTGGAGGTCCAGGAGTTGATGGAGTTTGTAACTTTGATGAAGAGTCATCTACAGTCATTGTGGGTCAACCTTGAGAATATAAGAGAGACTCTCAGATATCTAACCAGTAAGGAGCCAGTCACAAAACTCAATACCTCAGTGATTTGACAACGATTAACATCAAACACCCCTGAGAGGTAGATGTGGCTTTTGCTAAGATTGAGGGAAAGACCAGAGAGTATGGAAAATTCATCAAGACCCTCATTTTTGAGGAGAATGGGGGGAAGGTTCACGCGATTGGCGATCATGAGGTCATCCGCGAAGCAAATATTGATGATCTTGAGTTTGTTGTATATCCAATGGAAACCAAAGGAGGGCCCTTGAATCTTTTCACAAAAAATGCTAGAGAGGACCTGCATAACAATAAACAAACAGATATATGGAGAAGGGGTCTCCCTCACGAAGATCGTTCATCTTATTGAAAGTCCTGGCAGTACCTTCATTAATGAAGATGATGTAAGAAGGAGTTTACATACATTCGAGGATCCAACCAATTTTGATTGTGTGAAATTTCATAATTTAGAGGACATCTAGTAGGAGACGCTAGTGAACATTTTCAAAGGCTTTCATTACGTAAATTTTAAAGTCGCATCATAGACATTTGCGGTTTGTGTGGTAACCATGCATAAGGTTTTGGGTGAGGAGGATGTTTACAGGAATACTTCGGCATGGGATAAAGGGAGACTGTGATGCGTCAATTAGGGTGGAGAGGGCCAATTTAATTTGAGATTCTAGGATCATGAAGATTATCTTATAAATCACGTTACAACAGCCAATAGGTCTGAAATCTGATGGTGAGGATGGAGAGTCAGGTTTATGAATGAGGCAATGAAGGGTCTATTTCCCCATGACGGAAGAAATACTTGACCGTAGAACACACATCGGAGCCAACCGTGGCCCAACTGGTCTTAAAAAACCCAGTATTCAAATTGATCATCCAAGCCAATTGAACACTCATATAGAAACCAAACTACAAACACATCAAAGACACGAAACTAAAAACTTGACATTTTCTTACAACTACATAACGTTAGCAACAGACTAGAACATAGTACTATATCATCAAACCCCTACTGATATGGTCTTATTTTGCAGGATTGTTCAAGGTTAACATAGGTACTCATATGACTATCACTCACCTAACAAGAAACTGGTTCTGGTCATCGAAACAAGATGTTCATATGTGCTCGATCCTTCTATCTGGCAAGCTACAAACAGGGCTAAGTTTAAGGGTATCATCTACTCTTCTACCTCAACTATCAAATACATAACTCATGTGATAAGTATAGTTTAGATCAAGCAAATGTTGTGAAAAAAGACACTGGAAAAATGATGACTCTGTTGCTACTACACTTGGCTGTTATAATCATATTAAAGACAAGCATAAAATTACCTTGCTCAACTGGCTTCCTCCTCCTCCAAATCGATATATATTGAACACTGATGGCTTTAGTCTTGCTAATGGCGATTCTAGCGGGGGTGCTATCCTTAGAAACATCAATGGTGACATCATTCAAGGTTGTGGTAACCTATATGGTAAGATCACTTCTCGTATGGCTGAAGAATCTTGAATTTGTTGAACTGAAGGCTGGTAGCGACTTCCGTTGAAGAAATCGCCAAATCCGATGAGCTGGATCGGATTTTCTTCAGTTTCCGATTCCTTTCGATCTTTCCAAATCGAATAGCTCTGTCTCTTGTCTTCAGAAAGTAGGTGATCTCTTCGGCCTTTCTTTCCATGAATATTTGGAGCCCTAGCTTGCTGGATTCTATCGTCTTCATCTGTCGATGGAAGCTGAAGATTTTGAGATTGTGGCGCCACCAAATCCATTTGGCTATTTTGATTACATCTCCGGACTGAAAAAGAAAAGACTACTCTTATAAACTCTGAAAAATAGACAAATCTCAATTAAATTGCTACATAGTTAATAAAAGAAAAAGAGTTGGGTTTTAGAAAAATTTAGAAAAATTAAATTACTGTTACGGTCAAGTTAAGAATTGTTTGAGATTATGTCATTAATTGTTGATCATTTAGGTTCTCAGGCTTTTAATATTGACATAGTTGTGGATGTTGTTGATTGATTAACACTTACAGAAATCGTTTAAGTTTATTTGAAGTTGTGGATGAAAAATTATTGAGTGGGGAATGTAGTTCTGGTGTTAATTTTTTTGTTAGTAGAAAGAACAACTTGCTACTATTTGTTTGGTTAATGAAATTAGAGGTGTTGGACAAGTTTTTGAGAAAATCTTTGCATCTATTGTGCAAAATGTGAAACATTCAATATTTACCAATTGCAAAATATGAAACATGCGTAACCACCAATTGCAAAATATGAATTTATGTTTGTTAATTGTGTTTCTTTCATAACTCTGCATGTATTTTTCCAGTTGTATTTGCTATTGTTGGGTTAGAAGATGGTAATAAATATTTTTTTTTCGGAGGGAACCCGCAGCCGCAATTGTTGGGTTAGAAGATGGTAATAATTAGTTATGGTTTCGTGAGATGTTGAAATCTCACTTGTTGGATTGTCAAATTATATTTATTTTGGATCATCACTTACGTATAATTCATGTTGTTTATGCATTTTTTGCTCATTATTCTCATGTGCAATGTATTTATCATTTGATCGGGAATTTGAGGTATACATTGAGTCATACATTTGTAAAGTTTAGGACAAGTAAGATTCAAAAGTTTAAACAATGTATGTATGTCCCTATTTAGAACATGTTCACTTTATATATGAAATAATGTATGGATGAAAATGGTTCAAAAGTTGTTAGTACTTACGAAAATGTACGTCTAGACAAATATGCGTCTTCATTTTCCAACGGTAAATAGTATGGTTCCATGGCCTTCAATCCAACAGAGTCGATCATCAGATCATAGACTTTTGTAGTCTTCTTATACTGGAATTAATTGATAAGATTATAATTTTACATATAGGTAAAATATCAAGACGTTATGCAAACTTTTAGGTTGGACTAGTGAACTATGTCTTGAATTTGAAAAGAAGCTTATGAATAATATCAAAATAGGTCGTGTATGGCTAGTTCATTTGTCTACACTAGTTTTACACGAATTTTATTCGCAATATGTTTTGGTAGTTAATCTTATGGCTTTAAATGTTCTTGTGGTTGTGTCAAATTGATTGTTCCTTATTCTCTCATGTTTTGAATGTCATACTTGAGATTTTGGAAAGTACTTCTATATATCAAAGCCATTTTATTATGCAAACTCTTATAAGGTAACTTGTTCATATAGGATTCTAAATTTAACTACTTTTGGTGAAATATATAAAGTAAAAATTCTAAATTTAAAACATAACTAAACTAAAAATATTTAATTACTTTATGTGTGGATAAAGTTGAAATACTAATTGCGAAAAATCAATAAATGCAAATGCAAAATGAAAAATATAGCGAACATAAAAATGTGAAATAAAAAACAGTATTTAAATTGTCTAAGTATGGATCAAACTGAACTACAAAATAAAAAATATGTATAAGCTAAACTACAAAATGTGAAACGTAGGTAAATTTGTATGTGAAATGCGAAAATTATTTAAATTGTCTAACTATGGAGCTAGTAAATTGAACTTTAAAATACGAAAAAATAATAGTGAACTGCAAAATATGAAACAAGACGTGAAGTAAATGTGAATTGAAAAACAAATATAGGAATATTAAAAAAATCACCAATGTTCAAATCTATTTATTTTTATAAAGGTGCAAACTATTATTAATGTTGAAAAAAGATACAAGGCTTGGAAAATCCCAAAAATACTATGTCCAAGTATTAATTATGGATCAAAATTTAATTTAAAATTTTGGTGGGAATTAAAATTTTGAGCTAAACTAAAATTTGAGTTGGCATCAGTATCCTTAGAATAACATTAAAGACCTGTCCATTTTCTTTCTCAAAATACTTTCGGTTCCTTAACTCATGTCTTGCTAGTGAAGTTTCCAGCTTATTCAACGGTTTAATTGCATTGATTAAAAGCCTGATTCATTATGTTCTTTAAATTCATTTTCTTTGTTCATTATCTCCTTCTTACTAGTATCTCTGATTCAACTGATTCATCTTCTATATTATTCTTATCTCTGAATCCATTTTTCGTCCAATTCATCTGCTCCTTCATTGATAATTCCATCCACTACAGATTTATGATTCCCTTTAAGGAAAGCAAACTATCGAATATGACATAATCAGGCATGAAGCCTGTTACAAGATGTAATATTGGGGTTAGAAGATCAAAGCCAACAAAACTGGTAAACTTTGATTTGTATGATTGATAGACTTTATTTATATCTTACATTCCCATCTAATTAATAATTGTTATCAAGTCTGAGATAACCAGTTCCCAAATATTCTAACAAAGTGATAGCCTTTAGAGGTATATGGGCTTGATCTTCGTTGAAGTTTGTTTCATTGGTGTCTTCTAGTGTCTTTTTGGTTATCTAGTTTGTAACAATTTTTTATTTTCTAAATATGTGTATAATTTTCATGTTCGATGAGATTAATTTCTTGTAGCAGTAAATATCATGGATTTTTCCATTTCAATACATTTGATTTAGTAGTTTTGAGTTTGTTTCTATATCTAACATATTGATGTTGTTTGCCTTACAAATGATGAGGCCATCTAATAATTCTCCGCACTCAGCTACAATAGGAAGATATTTTCCATATAGCCTCCCAAATACAACAATTATATCTGTTTTTTTGTCTCTAATCATACCACCCCCGTTTGTTTTCCCTATCAGATAATAAGCACCATATATATTTAGTTTATACTTATTAGTTTTAGGATGTATCCATTTTAGTGATATAAAAAGTCTAGGTTTGCTCAAATGATGAATACATCTCAGATTAGTGGTAGCATTTACGTCCTAAGCCAAATGATACATTTTTAATAGCTTAGCACATTCCAGTCTTGTGAGAATATAGTTGATATGGTCAATCGTGGATCTTGTGGAGATATTTGATCATTGTGTTTTATTTTGTTTCTTGAGGACTAAATAGTCCAACAAATAATAGGTGCGACGATAGTCCTTATGTGTGTGTCTTTGTTAGAGGACCATAACCAAGTTCTTACTACGTGGGGGATAGACATGTTCTTGCTTATTAGGATATTAAATAAACTTGCATAATGGCTCCAAACATTCAAAGTATTTTTACATTGAACAAAAACATGTTGAATAGTTTCAATGTTTTCGCATAATTGGGACTTAGATGCCAAAGGAAAATTTATATGTTGAAGAATCGAGTCCACTATTAACTATTTATATAGGGTTCTCCAAAGTAAATATGAGCATTTTCGAGGGTTATTGAATTTTTGAATAAATTAGACTTATTATCTTTAAGTCTAATAGACTCTGAGGTTTCTTTTGTATTATAGTTTCCAATAGAGGAAGGGGACCATTTGATTATATCCAATGACGAATTTAGTGAAATTTTCTTTATTTTTGTAATGCCTGATGAGGTTACTGAGCTTTCCAACTTCTCTAGGTTTCATTGCCCATCAAACCATTAGTTTTTTTTATCTCATCAACCTCATACCAGGATCTATCTTCATCAGTAGAGAAGTGAATTAATGGAAGAGGAGCAAACCATCTTTCTAACTAGAAATCCAAATTACCTTGGCCAATTTTCCAATAGATTAAGCCTTCAGCAACATCTCTGATATTGATTAAGTTTCTCTATATCTTTGAACATCTATTAATTTTTTTCAACTAGAATAAGATGTTGATTTTGGCAGTAGATAGATAACATGAATTTGGCTCATAATGTCTTTTTCTCCTTAAACTTAAACAATAGTTTACAGAAGTATAGGTTACACCATTTAGCATTATATTTTTTCAATCACTAATTTTGGAAGTAAAAAACTGTGGATGTTGTAGTATGGGATGATAGCTAAAACTGACTGGATAAGGGTTGAGCTTCCACCAAATGATAGCATATTGTTATCCCATTATAGTATTATGTTCGTAATCTTTGTTACAAGATCATCAAAGTTACTAATTATATTTTTGCTAATTCTATTGTTATGATGGACTGTAATCCTCAGTATCTGATAAGTAATAGGGTATGCGGAAATTCATAAATTCTTTCCAACATTTTAAATCTTGACTGATGCATCTCTTTATAGGCACTATAATCTTAGATTTCCATTTTTATAACCTGAACTGATCTTTCTTGATAGTGGTTCAGGAATTCACATATTTTCTTGACATTTAAGAAGGGTCCATTGTCGATGACAATAAAGTCATCCGCAAATATTGAGTATGGTATGTTGTAAACACTTTTTGATTTTAATTTAAATCAAAAAGTACAAAATAATAAATCTGTTTCGGATGATATATTATATTTGTAAATTTATGTAAATAATATGTTTATTAATTACATGATTTAAATAATAACTGCGAAACAAGAGTTATTATTAAATGTGAAATATAAAATATATGTTAATATTAATAGGAAATGTGAAATAATTATACCTACCAAATGCGTAAAAAATATAACTACAAAATGCAAAATGAAAAATACACTTTATTCTTAAATGTAAAATATGAAACAAGGTGTAACAACAAATACGATATGCTAAATGTAAAATATGTAATGATGTAAAATACACTTGATAAAAAGCTTTGATACTTTGTTAACCTAATTCAGAGACGAGTTAATTAGAACCAAAAAAATGTGATGGAGATTTCATTATGGACTCCAAGTAGGAGTTCGTGGAGAGTTTACGAGACTATACTTGATGCTTCATTCAAACCAATATCGACTTAGGTGAGTGCCATGAGATCATAGATTGCACCCCGTTCAAACAAGGAATCCTCGTGGAACTATTGGCTGAAGATGTTACGAAAAATAATGACCTATTTTGTATGCTTTATTGGCTAAAGTAAAGTCGTCGATTAATTTGGAGGATAAAATAAGACTGAGACTGGTGTCGAACATATAGACTCGACTTGTACCCCATCAATGTAACCAAGAACTATCTCCACCGTAGAAGTTTATCAAATATCATCCACGCAACAACAACCCCAATATTCTCTAGCTACCCTAGGTCATCAAAATCAGAAGCTCCGATATGGCCAAAAAATACCAAACTACCCTAGATAGGGCCGGACAATTGAGTGGAAGCCTGGATGACCGTAAAATTGGTTTGTCTTATAAACTAATCAAAGCTAACTAAAAGTGTTATGTCATTTATAAAAAATCCAATAACTTTGTTCATTTTTAGAACCCTTTCCCAAATAATAAAGCCTTCTTATGGAATGAATAAAAGTTTTTACAAGTATCACAATGAGATCGCTCATTGGTCCACAAATTTTATAGCACTAAAGCAGAAAATTAAAGTCTAATCGACAATGGGAAATTAATTGAGTTTGTCAAAGCACGAGCATCTCGTGCTCTGAAGTATGCAAGATACAAACCAAAACCAACCGGTAAAAGGTAAGATGGTCATATGTATGTAGCTTCAACTATAGTATCCAATGAATAATAAACCATGGTAAAAAAAGCTTTCATGTTAGTCATTCACCTTGGATTCATAAACATTGGTCTATAGAACACCTAAACCATTAAAGTTAAAAATCTATTAAAAACTGTGATTTTTTGTACATATTTCTATAAATAGACCATTTCTTTCTTGTTGAAACTTTTTACTCAATTCAAAGTTATTTCTATATCTAGCCTTTATTTTAAATTTTATTTTTGCATCTTTATACAATAAATATTTGAGATTGTACTTTATTTTCCTTCACAAAATATGATTGTCAATTATTGTATCCCGTATTAGTTTGTTTTCTTTACGAAGTGGTGCAAATATGAACTTACAGTATTAATGTTCATCATGAAGACGATGATTTAGATAGTGAGAATCATGGCACTCGTTCTTTCTATAGTACACTTTCACGCACTGATTATAAGAAAATGGTGAGCTAGCTTGTTCGTCGCTAGAAAAGATGTTCGGCTAAAGCCCTATAAGCAAACCATCTACCAACGAGACCTGTAAATACTTTTTTTCTTGTGGGGTTTAACGATACGTCCCAAGGTGATTCCTCGTTAGAAATAGTTCCAAGTGAACCAAGTAGTACACATGAGATAATATATATTAATAATTTCTTTAACGAGACTGAAATGACGAGTGTAAATGATTATAATTATGATTGTATCCATCCCGCTGATTATATTGAAAGAAAAATGATGGGACGCTTCCTAAAATCGTCATCATTCGATTATCCCAAGAGGGTGAAACCTTATTATATGCCAGAGAGAAGGAAGTAGTCTTCTTCATTCTTAAAATGAGTGTTAGATTCCGTTTATGCCCAGATTTACTGAATTCTTTAAAAAAGACTCGTATTTTCCCTAGCCAATTTGTACCAAACGTATGGAGAGTGTTGATGGTAAATACCATCATTTCTCAAAAGGTCTATAAACGTTCCAGTATTAGAAATCTATAGACATTAAACAAAATAGCTAGCTAAAAATGTAATCCTTTATTTTTCTTTGTTATGGATGAAGCCTTGAAGATCTAGAGCAATCTCTCATATTGAAATAAGGTTTGGAAAAATAAATTAGTGTATGTATCTGGTTGTTGGGAGCCATTAATTCAGCAAAAAGTTATAATTTTCTCTCGAACTTCGAACATAAAAGTTAAATCCACTATGTTTCATGTAATATATGTTATTATGCCTATGTATGTATGAATAATATCTTCATTTTTTATTTTCTCTGTATATTTCTTTCAAGTTCCAAAAAAAATAAGGTTTAGTAATTTGATACTAAATTTAGTATCAATATTATAGTAATTTCTAAAAAATTAAGTAGAATTTCTAAAAAATTTAGTATCAAATGACCTATTATATTCTACTTAATTTGATACTAAATTTTGATATATAAACCTTTTATTTATACCTACTATCGGTTTGAAAAAATAAGGTTTTAAAAACGTGATTTATTTTATTTTTAAATAAAATAAATATTTTCACCAGTTTATATTTAAAATTTAACACATCTTCACGTTTTAAATAATATAATATTTTTAAAGGATATGACACTAGAGCATGATTTGTTATTTTTAATAAATAAATTAAATATACAAAGGTTGTTAAACATATATCTTTTATCGTTCGGTGTGTGAATAAATCCAACTTTTACTTTAAAATAAATTAAATAAATAAATAATAAATATTTTTTACCCCATATTTACCAGAAAGTAAATTTGGGTTTTAACTATATTTTATCCTTAAAAAAAGGGTTAAAATGCATCATGCAACATGAATTAAGTATAATATCTTAAAAACACGAAGCAGATATTCATCCACTAGAGATACACTCATTTTCGAAATCTACGTAACAAAAAGAAACATAATGTAGCATTTCGGATAAAAAGCCAAGATATTAATTAACTAACTCCTCTTTTCTCTCTTTCTATATACATAGATAGATACTAACTAAGTCGTCACTCCTATCTTTTCTTTTTCTATATATACACTGAAACACGTCTAGTAAAATATTTCAAATTTCAAACAAAACGGAAACTAAAAACTTAGACCTACTTAAACGTTCAAAGCAAATGCTAAACCAAAATCTTCCTCTACTAAAACACTCTAAGCAAAACCAATCGATCATCCCTATGGTATCTTCTTGCTTCAACAGGTTCGGTGAAACAACCAAAACAACCGAGTTCTCTGAATTTTCGTCATTTATGAAACCTACTCCTGCCGAAAGAGATCCGGTCACCCGGCGCATCAAGCATGCCGGTGTACCTACGACTGAGAGTGCCAGTCTACCTACAATTGAGAAGAAGACTAGTAAACAAACTTTAAGTTCCAAAAGAGTCGCCACTATAAGTAAGAGTAAGAATACGACTTTTTTTTTAAACAAAATTTTAGTAGAAAGACGAAGATCGTCGAGTTGACACGAAGCGTTAGACACGCGACTATAAGTAAGAGTAAGACTGTTTTTCCTAAACAAAATTTTAGTACGAAGAGGAAGACAGTGGAGTTGATTGCTGCTGCGTTAAGTAAGGTTAGTGGTGAGACTGAATGACAAATTTCTGCGGATCCTCTACGAATTGCAGTTGCTGTGGAGAAAGCCTTACATTTACATCAGAGTCAGAGCAAGAACAAGACGGAGGCCAATGTCAAGTTAAGATCCCTTCTGTTCAATCTCAACGATTCACGCAACCCCGACTTCAGAAGGAAAGTTCTTAACGGTCAAATCAAATTTAAAACCAGAAGAGATGGCTAGCAATAAAAGGCTAGAAGAGGATGATGACCTCTTGAAGAAAATAGGCAGAAGATGAAGTGTAATATTCAAATTTTGAAAAATTTGGATAACTTTTTTCTTTTATTTTGTTTTATATATTAGATTTTGTAAATACTTGTGAGAAGTTATTCATCATAAGCATGATAATTTATTTTTATATATTAGAAAAATATTTATGGGAAAACATGAATCTTGTACACGAGATGCATTAAAGGAGATTTGATTCGCAAACTATGAGAATATGATTCAGAAACTGCACAATAAGAAATGTGACTAAACAAAACTTTAATCTAGAATAGAAAGAAAGTGAATGCAAAAACTTTTAATAAATTTAATTAGTATTAGTAATAAGAGGATATAAGAAGAAATAAGGAGAGAATTGAGAGTGAACAGAAGAAAATACGATAGTGGTAAATTTTATCTTCTTAGTTTTGGTCTTGATTCAGTATAAATTGTTTATAGGCATGGTAACTAAGAACAAAGGAATCGTTTTTATTTATATCATGAAATACCTAAAAAGACTGATTTTGAATATTTATACTTATATTTGCGATGAAAAGATTTGATTTTCAACTTTCTCGTTAGCTCAATGATACATTTTGGATGTTTAAAAATCTGTTTTTGTAGACAAAGTAGGAGCTTCAAAGACTAGATAGTGTGATGGAGCTGTCTAGTTTCAACGTCTTAAAGGTGACCTAGAGATGAAAATAAGTTTCGTTGTTCCTTCTCGCTTTGATACCGGAGGATGTTCGTCAAAATGTTGACGATTCGGTTAGGACTTAGGACCCTGTTTGCCTTTTTTGCAGTCAAGAATGTTTATTACGGTTTGTTTGATGATTTATATGTTTTGCGTGTGAATTACATACAATAAGAGCTGCTGACAAGATTGGTGGAAGGCATGAAGAACAAAGTGAATGAAAACTTACTTGCTGATTATACAAAATTGAAGAGGGAGCAACTTGTAAAAGTGTAGTGGGGTTTGAGTGGGATATATATAGAGTGAGTAAATTAAGGGGAAAAAAAATCAAAGAATTGGTTTGGAGATGCGGGGGATCGAACCTCCTCACTAAATTAGGGGAAAAATCAAAGGAGTGACTTTGCCCAATGTTTCTTGCATGGATGGGTTATGTATAAATAAAAATAAAAACTATTGATGAATAAAATCACGCGAAGATACCAGTTTAAAAACCATGTCAAGTCACCGGTGTTTAACATCTGTTGTATTTGTGTCATTAACTTTCTTTTGTCTCTAAAATAAATCACTGTTGTTTCAAAATCGTTTCATTTTTGCTACTAACGCGTGCAAAATTAACAGGAAGCTCATACGTGTCACCCGAATATACTCATATTTGTTGCATATACGGTCACCTCTTTTATCATTCCTACAACACCCATGGTTAATTAGTTTAATCTTTTTTACCTATTACAAATAGATTAACCCGTGGTTACTAATTTTTACTTTTTTTATATGTTTTAACTTTAATATAAATTAACTAGGCCTATTAATACTTTAACTCGAAGCGTTTCATTGGTTTTTAAGAGATCCAGTTTATAATTTAATTTCTTCAATTAACCAAATTTGCCATAAACGTACCATTGCTATCAGGTGTTATAGGAAAAACCTAAAACACCAAACCAAAAAGATAATAATATTATTAATTTGAGCATATTTTTGAACATGTCCGACCCAGCTAACAACGAATGGTTGGAGGACGTTGTTGAGTTTCGTCCTGAGCTCTCAATATTTCAGAATACCTCTTTGTTTGACCGTTGTATTAGCTGGGATGGAAGTGTTCAAAATGGCGCGGTAACCATTCTTCTATTTGCAGTTAAATGGAGCGAGACATATAGTTGAACTCCCCAATTTTGATAAGACTTGGAAGCATAGGTTTATTTATGTGTCTGGTAATTGGGAGCATGAGAGTGCTACGTTGAATGTCCAATTAGAGAGACGTTGGTAGTCTAAGTGTAAGGTTTTCTAAATATTTGAGTATGTAGATTGATCTATAGAGTTAGTTGTAACTGATGATGTGTTGGTGCATGTGAAGGGAAGTACCAGGAGTGGTGCAAAGAAGGTCGTCCGAAAGGATCAGTTAATCTTTTTCCAAAATTGTCCGACGCGGCGTACGCTGCTTGGGGAAGCGAACCGACACAAGTCTTTTGTGCGGTGAATTATTTAAAGGCCGGTCTGTGGCGCATTCCTGAACTTTCAGTGGCAGAGGACGGGAGAGTGACAATGGATGGTAGTGAAGAAGAGGCTACTTTGGAGAGGCTTCGAGCACTATTGGAGCAACGGTGCAAAAATTGAGACTTTTCCGGGATGGGTCTAATGGTGTCGGCGGGACAAAAGGCACGAGAAGCGAGCGGGTCATCATTTACGCTCGAAGAGGAAGGGTGAGGAGGTGGAGATGCAGAGCAAGTAGGGACAAGTGGTTATTGTGGCCGAAGGGGTGGAAGACAGTGGCAAGATGGCGAGGCCACGGGAAGAAGACTTAGATGAAGCGATCAGTCCGTTAAAAAGAAAGAATAAATTGGTGATTAATTCTGCTATTTTTTCTCAACGGAAACTAACTTTGGTTGATGAGGACGAGCTGGATGGAGCAGTGGGGGCTCAGGTGAAGGATGCTGGTGATGGTGTGCGGTCATAGGAGAAGGAGAGACCCTCTGGAAAACTCCAGAGGTAGTTGTGATTGATGATAAGACGCTGGAGTCAGAGGGTGGGGCGAAGGGAAAAAAGGCTCCACCCCATGTAGCACAAAAGATTAAGAATTTCGTGCACGACCGTGGATCGGAGGCCTTTTTGGTAAATGTTGTGGTTCCTGAAGCCCTTCATACAAAGAGGTCAGGAGAAGCTGAGGATGGAGCTCAACGAATCCCGCAGCACACCGAACCGATGCTAGAGCCGTCAGTGAAGTTGGTGATGCTTGCGGCTTCTCAGATGATCATTGATCAGGCTGTCATGACTCTGATTTGTCGTTCAATAATACGCTTCCTATGAGTGAAATTATGCAGCGTCAATTGGAGTTGGCTTTAGAGGTAAGTATTGTGGTATTGAATTCTTAAGTTATGCAGCTGACTGTGACTTGTATACATTGGGGAAAGAGAATGTTTTAACGACGTGTATTGTATAGGTGCAATATAATTCGCATGCCCTGGCATATCGGCGTATGTCCTCGGTAGATGTCCGGACAATAGAGAGGTGGAAACCAGAGCCTATATTTTTTAGCTCGGTGCGAGGTCTGACTACCAAGTTGGCTCGGTTCAAAAACTCGTACGGATTGGCTATGCAGCGAGCGGAGAAACCATAAAAAGAGAACGATGAGCTATTACACCGATTTGGCAAGGCATGCACAGAGAGAGATGCAGGGAGCAAGCATTGCCTGGAGATGATGACGAGCACCACGTTATTGACCGCCCATAATATGAGTTGCTAAAGAAGAACGAGGCGCTCATCATGTAAACTCGCAACTGATTGAGCAAAATATTCGCCAGGCAACCAAGGTGGAGGAGCAGGACTCCAAAGTGCCTGGTTCGCGGGCATTGCCAATCGACATGTTTGTCATATTTATTAGATCTTGTCTAAGTGTGGCACAATATGGCCCCTATTGCTTAGCCTTTTAGGCGTGGTCGGTGACCTTATGGCGGAGTTTCAGAAAATAAGTATAAACACAAAGATGGCGAAAAATGATAAATGTATTGATGATAAATATGTAGATACCTCATTAAAAAACCCTTCCGTGCCATCAGAAAGGAAAAATAGCGCATCAAAACATCGTAGTATGATATAACTTAAGATGACTGGTATTCCATGGGTGTTTAAGGGCATTACCCTCAGTATCGGCAAAGCAGAATGCCCCATGACGACCTTTAGCAATTATGGTGTAGGGACCATCCTAATTTGGACCAAGCTTCCCGAGTTTTTGGTCACCCGATCCTTGGAAAACCTTTTTCATAACAAGGACGCCGATGTTGAAGGTTCGTGGCCGAAGCCTGGAGTTAAAACGGCCATACATCAGACTTCTGTAATGCTCTGCTCTTATGCACGCCTGATCTCGTCTTTCTTTAATTAGATCGATGTATGCTGGTCGCCCGACATCATTGTCTGCTTCGGAGTAAGTAACGATACGATGAGAGGGGATCAGTAGTTCAGCTGGTACGACGGCCTCGGATCCATAGACCATGGAGAAAGGAGTCGCGCCTGTGGTTTTCCTAGGGGTTGTTCGATAAGCCCACAGCACGTCAGCTAGTTTATCCGACCAGCTTCCTTTTGCCCCGGCCAGTTTTTTCTTAATCCTGTCAAGGATTGTATGGTTGGTGACCTGGACTTACCTGTTTTATTGTGGGTAGTAGGGGTGGCAAAGTGTTGACCGATGCCAAATTTATTGCAAAAGGTGGAGAATGCCTTGTTTTGAAATTGAGGCCCATTATCCATCATTAGAACTTACGGTATGCCGAAACGTGTTAGGATTTTGTTGTTTATGAAGTCACATACCTCTTGGGTCGGGTGCACGCCAGTGCTTTGGCTTCTACCTATTTTGTAAATTAATCTACTGCAAAGATTAAAAATTGAAGTTTTCTTGTAGCCATTGGTAAAGGTCCAACGAGATTGATTCAACATTTGTCAAAAGAGCAGGGAATAGGGGTAGCTGTCATCGATTTCCCGGTTTATGGGCAAAGTGAGCATATTGCTGGCACGCATGGCATTGTTGAACTAAGAGCTCGGCGTCGGTGGCAAGTTCAGGCAAATAAAATCCTGAAAGAAGGAAACGACGGATAAGGTGGCGATGACCTCAGTGCGCCCCAAAGTCTCCTGCATGTAAATTATTAAATACTGATGCAACTTCTTCTTTATTCAGGCAGCGAGGAGTGGCCTGGTGGTACTCTTCCGGTATATTGTGTTGTCGAGCAGGGAGTATTTGGTTGGTTTGACCTAGAAAGTACGGACGAAAGCTTTATCTTGCGGTAGCTTTCCTTGGGTGAGGTACTCGATGAAGGGGTTGCACCAATCATGGGTATTTTCGATCAAACACACCTGAGATGTCTGAGTAAAATGGGCGGTACTTGGAAGTTCTTGGGTTATAAGAAGAGGGTGGTCAGCGGTCGCGGCCGCTGTGGCCAATGCATCGGCAACAGAGTTGGCGAGGCGGGGTACTTGTTCGTGCTGGACATAATGGAACTCGGCTTCAATTTTCTTGAGGATCGTGAGGTAGGTTTTAGTGACTTCCTACTTAGTGTCAAAAACACTGTTAGCCTGATTGATAACTAGCTGAGAGTCCAAACGCATATGAAGGTTGGTCGCACCGCAGATTTGTGCCAAACGCATCCCTCCAATAACAGCCTCATATTATGCGTCGTTATTGGTTGCAGGGAAGATTAATCAGATAGATTGCTTAATTTGCTCACCGACTTGTGTTCGTAAAAGGATGTCGGCGCCACCGCCCGAGTTAGAGGACGCACCATCGACCCTTAAGGTCCAGACACTCCCCTCCATGTGAGTATCAGGGTTTTCGCCGGTTGGTCGGAAGGTGGAAAATTCGGTTAAGAAATCGGCCACAACTTGGCCCTTGATCGCTCGGCCTGGTTCGAACCGGATATCGTACTCTCCGAGTTCGATGGACCATTTAGTTAATCACCCTGAAACGTTGGAGTTGTGCAATATAGTGCGAAGAAGAGAGGATGTGCAAACAGTGATAATATGACTTTGGAAATATGGCTGCATCTTGTGCGCTGCTACTACTAGACCCAAGGCGAGTTTCTCAATGTAGCGCGTTTCAGCATCAGCTAATAACTTACTATTTTAGTAACGCGGGAGTTGGAGCTTGCTGTTTTTTTACTAAAACTGTGCTCACAGCATGGGCAGAGACAGACAAATACATATACAAAGAGTCACCTGGCGCCGGAGCAGTAAGTAATTGTCTGTCTCTGCCCATGCTCCGGTCATGCTGTTTAGCAACTCATTTTGCTCAATCAGTTGCGAGTTTACATGATGAGCGCCTCGTTCTTCTTTAGCAACTCATTATTATGGGCGGTCAATAACGTGGTGCTCGTCATCATCTCCAGGCAATGCTTGCTCCCTGCATCTCTCTCCGTGCATGCCTTGCCAAATCGGCGTAATAGCTCCTCGTTCTCTTTGCTTTGCAGATGACTTGATGATTTTCTGTCGTAGTGACATTAATTCCCTAAATCTTATTAATGATGGTCTTAATGATTTTTTTGTCCTCCCAGGTCTTAAAGTTAGCCCTAAAAAAACCATATTTTCATTTCAGGGGTTAACCCCTCCCTTAGGGTGGATCTAATCAACATCATTGGTTTCAATCTTGGGTATCTCCCGGTTAAGTATTTTGGTGTTCCTCTTTTCCCGGGTCGACTATGTCATAACGATTGTCGACCCCTTCTAGACAAAATCACTTCTCGTATGGCCTCTTGGACATTCAATCACCTCTCTTATGCGGGTAGGCTTCAACTTATTAAATATGTGCTTTTCGCAGGACAGGTTTATTGGTCTTCAATCTACATTCTCTCTTCGTCGTTTTCTTTGTTTTGGTCATGAGATGAAGGCTTCAGGTGCTAAAGTGGCATTGACTGATATAACCTTACCCTTGTTAGAGGGCGGCCTTGGGATTCTAAACCTTAAAATCTGGAATCGGGCGGTCGTCCTTAAACATTTGTGGTTAATTGTTAGTAAACATGACAACTCAATCTGGTGCGACTAGATTTACTCTGAGAAGATTAAAGACAATAACTTCTGGTCTTTAAAGATTGACTCTTCTCCCTCGTGGACTTGGAGGAAAATCCTTAATCTTAGGCCTCTTGCTAGCAATCTTTACAAGGTTGCGATTGGTAACGGGGATAAGACCTCCTTCTGGTTTGATCTGTGGTTACTTTCAACTTCTCTTGTTAACCATTATAGTCTTAGTATTATTCGTGATTCTCGTTTGGGGAGTAAGCTCAGGGTTTCCGATATCATTCGGGATGGTCTTTGGAATTGGCCTTCTCATCTAAGGTCCTCCAGTGCTCGAAACCATCATACCTTCCAAGAGATTAACCATCTCATCTTATCACTCCCTCCCCCCAATATCCTCAACAACGCTGTTCACTACTGGGTTGCTAAGAGAGGTGTCACGAAGTTCACAATCAAATATATATATATATATATATATATAACGCCATTCGTATGACCATCCCCTGTGTCGGGTGGACGGGGCTAGTTTGGCATAAATATAATATTCCCCGCCATTCTTTCATTCTTTGGCTTGCTATCCATGGAAAACTATTCACTCGTGATAAGCTCTTGAGTTGAGGTCTTAACACCCCGCCTAATTGTATTATGCAACTCTGCTTCTGAAAACACCTCAAGGTACCAGCGGGTATATATGGTCAGGGATATTTATGTCCAAATTTCAATTCGAGGTACCAAGTTACATTATCCAGAAATCGGGTACCACTGGGTAATTTAATAGTTGAGAAGGTATTTACTCATACCTTTTTATTTTCAAAATATATACTATCTAGTGATGATTATCGAATATTTTGTAATCTATTAATAATTAATATATGGTTTTTGTATATGTTAGTAAATAGTTTTTTTTTAATTTAATTAATAATTTTTACTATTTAGAGAAACAGAAAAATCAAATCCAATATTTGTAGAATGATATTTTTCAAAATATATGGTATCCTAATTAGCAAATATTTCGTATTTTTGTTATGTTATTAATAATTAATATATGGTTTTGGTATATGTTATTTTTTTGAATTTACTTAATAATATTTATAATATTAGATCTATACTGAGTAAATAAAAAAATTGATATTTGAAATAAAAAAAAATGAATTGAAAAATATTAGTAGATAATATATGGCTTTGGTATTATGGAATACATATATTAATATTAATAACTCAATTTTAAAGTTTAATAAACAATACTAAATAATTTATTATTTTATATAATATTAATTTAGCGGGTATTCGGATATTATCCAGTGGATCGGGTTCGGGTTGGGTACCCGTGAAAAATTTCTTAAGCTCATAAGCCATCCCAAACCCGACGGGTAGTAAATTTTCAAACCCACGACCCATTCGCGGAAGTTTTTTAAAGCCCATAACCCATCCCATCAGATCGGCTCCAGTCGGGTACCGGCGAATTTAAAAACATTTTTCCATCCCTAATTAAATGGATAAATATATACAACTTTTACTATAAAAGTTATCATTTTAACAAGAGTCGTGATAAAAAAATTATAATTAAATGTTGATTAAATTAACAATAGTTGTGAGATACTATCATTTGCTACAAAAGAAAAATCTCACGTGTCTCACATATTTAAAAATCCATAATTCATTAAAT
Organism: Limnanthes douglasii subsp. nivea; assembly: GCA_036936605.1. NCBI lineage: Eukaryota > Viridiplantae > Streptophyta > Magnoliopsida > Brassicales > Limnanthaceae > Limnanthes > Limnanthes douglasii. The sequence goes on from JAUPFV010000004.1 coordinate 290,382,973, forward strand.
GTTGGTTTATAATGATTATATATATATATGAAATAATAAATACATAAACGAGTAAAATATATAATAATTAAATTAATCATATTTTTATAAAAAATACTTGTTTTATTAAAATCGTTTGTAAAATAATATCTATCAACATTTAGTTTCTTTTATTTCTTAAAAGAAAAAGACCGACACCAATGCTTTACAATATTTTTCTGAACTATAGTTATAAAAGTTATAAAATTTTAAAGAGAGGAGGTCGATGGGTTCGCTCCAAGATTTGATTGTCGGGTTTTCAAGAAGGCCCAAGAAGTAGTGGTTCCTTTGGCTTATCGCTGTCCTCTTCTCGAGGATTTCAATCGACTCTCCTCCACTCATTCAAATCTCTCTCTCTCTTAGCTTCTCTTTCTTCATTCGAAACAAAAAACCAGACTTTGAGAGGCCGATTTCACATAATCAGCCTTTATCATCGAAACAACAATCACAAGCGATCTCCTGAAGCAAGGATCTCTTGAAGCTGGTTCGTCTAGTGGTTAAATCGCTTCTTGCTGAGAAGCTGGTTTTCGATCTGAAATCAATTTCAAGATTTGGATCTGAGGAAAGATGAGCAAGAATGTGGCTCAAGAAGACTTTCCCCATCTGAAAGGCGATGTTACTCCGACGATGATAATGAATCCGACATTCGAAAGATCTGAAGGAAATAAGTCGTTTGCTGAAGTGGTTGGAGGAAGAAGCAAGGAGTTCATTCACGAAGGAGTCGTGCATGAGGAGCATGAGGACTACAAGTCGGTGCATTTTCGACATTCAGATAAGTCTTCTCTCACCAGTATCTCTAAGCATACTTTAATCGCTAAGTTTTCGTTTGGGAGTCCTACTCTCAGCGAGTTCAAAGCGTACAATGCTGCATTTAGGTTCGTAGGTTCTTTCAGTATATCTAGGTGGGACTATAGGCATTATTTCATAGAATTTGTTCAACTAGAAGATGTAAAAACGTTTTGGAGCAAACCTGTTAGATCGATAGGAAATCTGACTTTTAGAATTCTTAAGTGGTCACCTGACTTTCACCCTAAAAAGGAGTCGCATGTGACTCCTCTTTGGATTTCACTACCAAAATTGCCTGAAATATTATATAATTCTGATTCTGTTAATCAAATTGCTAAATCAATAGGGTTGCCTTTAGCAGTATGGGTCCCTAGGAATAATATTGCTATGTATAATTACTGTAAAGCTTGGGTTATGGTTGATGTTTCTAAGCCTCTTCCTCAAAGCATTTGGATATGCTTTGGGGAAGAGGATGGCTTTTGGCAAGATATTGTTAATTTAAAAAAATGATTCTACTGTAAAGCTTGTAAGCATATAGGACATAAAGAAAGTCAGTGTAAAAAAGATGAAATAGAACAAAATGTGAACAAAAACAGAAGTAATAAAGATCATATTAAAAATGTATCTAACCTACCCTTAAAAGAAGTCTGGATACCCAAAGTTACAGGAAGTGATAATGATAAAAATACAGAAACTGAGGTTATAACTATTGAGGAAACTACTGAGAATTCTGAGCCTAAAAAACAAGTTCAAACAGCTGATGCGAATAAGATTTTAACAGAAGATAAAATGGATGGAAATGGAATAGAAAAGATTATGTTAACCAGTCAAACTGAGAGGCAACACTTAAAGGAAACAGAAGTAAATATTGTAAAAGTAAAGGAATCTGTTGAAGTAGCTAATAATGATACAACTAATATGAATACATCACAGAATCATGACATAGAACAAATAAATAATATACTAAGTCAGTGTAATAATCAAATTGGTTTTAATACAATAGAGATAGATAATGTGTCTTTGAAAGAATCAAGGGAAAGAATAAACAAGAATATATCTAGTGTGTCTTTAGAGCTTCAGAATAATAATGTTAAAATTTTTAATCAATTGGAAGACTCTGTAGAAATCACTAATGAAGATATAATTAATGAACTTGAAAATATAAAATAAAGTAACCCATTTAATGCATTATCTGATGATGAGTTAGAAGACTTAGAAGAGGTGGTAGAAACTGAACAGATACCCTTAGTAAGGCCTAGTCTAAGTGAACCTAATTCACCTAAGCAAAGAAAACTTATAAAAGAGTCATTTAATGTTAATGTGAGAAGATCTGCAAGAAATAAAACAATATCTAGAACAAGGAACTTTAAAAGGTCTATAGGATCCACTTATAAAAGTTTTAAATGACTGTATTACTTAATTGGAATGTAAGGGGAATTGGTAATTGTAAAACATTAAGAAGGATAAAGAAATTGATTAAAATTTTTGTTGTTGATATCATAGCTCTTCAAGAGCCTATGATATCAGCAGAGAATATCGCTTCAATCTGTTTAAAACTTGGTTTTAATTTACAATTTGCAAATATTAATGATAAAATATGGTTTTTCTGGAGAAATGGTTATGAAATTGATGTTTTGGATAATTCTGATCAACTTTTAAGCACTATAGTAAGTCATTCTTCATCTAAGTCAGTAGTTTTAATTACTATAGTTTATGCAAAATGTAATAGGGCTCATAGAATGTTATTATGGGATCAGTTAAGAAATATTTGAGTCACTAGTTTACCCTGGCTTGTTGTTGGAGACTTTAACACTATCTCCAACACAAGTGAACAAATGTCCTGTAGTACTCTTTGCTCTAGAGGTATAGATGAATTTAACCATATGATCATAGACTGTAAGTTAGAAGACCCTGGTTACATTGGATCAAACTTTACTTGGACAAATAATCATAAGTGGAAAAGGCTAGATAGAACTTTGCATAATGATAAATGGAGAGAAATTTTTAACATAACAAAAGTAAATCATTTGGCTAGAACATATTCTGATCATTCACCATTGTTAATTTCAGTAGCTAATAATTCTACATATAAAAAACCATCTTTTAGATTTTAGAATATGTGGTTAAAGCATGAAAATTTCTTAAAAACTGTAAATGACAACTGGTCTAAGCAGATCTGTGATTCTTCAAATATGTTTATCTTTTGGTCAAAACTTAAAAGGCTTAAGGAACATTTAAAAATATGGAATAAAGAAACATTTGGAAACATTTTTGATCATTTAAGTAAAGTAGAAGAAGACATAAAAATTGCTGAGTTAAGATTAGAAGAGAATGATTGTTCTGAAAACCAAAATAAGTTAAACAGTCTAAATGTTACATATTCTATATTGCTTGAGAGAGAAGAGGCTTACTGGAAACAGAAGAGTTATTCTAATTGGATCACAGATGGTGATAATAGCACTGCAATGTTTCATAATTATGTAAAGAAAAGAAGATCTAAAAATATTATAAAGGGAATTCAGGAAAATAATAGTTGGATTGAAGATGATAGTTTGATAGGGGCTTCTGCTGTGAAATACTTCTTTAACTTGTTAAATAAAACTCAAATTCAAAAAGACTTTTCTTTGGTTAGAAGTGTTCTTCCTAGAATTATATCGTCTGTTGATAATGATAGTATCTTAGTATTGCCTACTCTATATGAACTGTATGCTGTTATTAAGAGTCTGAACCCTGAAAGTGCTTCTAGAGTTGATGGTTTCAACTCCAGATTTTACCTTTCTTGTTGGTCTATTATAAAGAATGACCTCTTAAATGCTGTTATAGATTATTTTTCAGATGTCACATTACCTAAAGGTTTGTTTGCTACATTAATATGTTTAATACCTAAAAACAAATCCCCTAAAACTTGGATGCATTTTAGACCTATAAGTTTGTGTTCTGTGCTGAATATTATTATTTCAAAACTTATAAACCTTAGGATAGCTAAGTTACTGCCTTTAATAATATCTAAGGAGCAAGGAGCATACGTAGAACATAGGTTCATTCAAGAGAACATCTTAATAACTCAAGAGTTAGTTAAGGACCTGAATAGGAAAGTTAGAGGAGATAATGTAATTATAAAGTTGGATATGTCAAAAGCATTTGATAACTTAGAGTTTAACTTCTTTTATGATATATTGTTGTCATTTGGGTTTAGTGATAGAGTTATTAGGATGATTAAGAAAAGCATAGAAAGTGTTTGGTATTCAGTTATAGTTAATGGGAATGCTTATGGTTTCTTTAAATCTGTTAATGGTCTTAGGCAGGGAGATCCTATGTCTCCTTATCTTTTCATTATAGCTGAGGAATTCTTAATTAGGGGTGTGAATAACTTAGTTGATCAGCATAGCTCTATGGCCTATAACATGAAAAGTTTAGTGAGAATTAACTGCTTAGCTTATGCTGATGACATCATTCTGTTTGTAAATGGTTCACAAACAAGTATAAAGAAGTTAATTGAGTTTTTAGATACTTATCAAACCCTCTCTGGTCAGCAAGTAAATAGACAAAAGACTACTTTTATAACTCCTTTAAGAATGAACAGAACTAGAATAACATCATTAGAAAGTATTTTAGGTTTCAAACATGCTGATCTTCCTTTTACTTATTTAGGTATTCCAATTCATACAAATAATCATTCAATTCATTTTGAGAAGTTAATAGATAAGATAAGAGGTAAAATTTTAGACTGGAACTCTAAAAAACTATCATTTGGAGGCAAAATAACCTTAATAAATTCTGTTCTTATGTCATACCCTATACATTATTTGCAATCTATTAAGTTGCCTTTAAAAACTATATCTAGGATTGAGAAACTTCTTAATAAGTTCTTGTGGGGGTCTAGTGAAACTGATAAACATATAGTATGGTCTAGTTGGGATAAAGTGTGTAAGCCATATAAAGAAAATGGGTTAAATATCAGAAGCATAAGAGACTTACAAACTGCTTTTTCATTTAAACTCTGGTTTAACTTTAGGGATAATAAAACACTTTGGTCAAACATGATGCATTCAAAGTACTGTAATAACTTACATCCTTTGCAATCTACATTGAAAATAACAGACTCTAAAATTTGGAAAAGAATGTATGAAGTTAGGGAAAGTGCTGAAAAACATATAAGGTGGAAGTTAGGTAATGGTAATTCAGATTTTTGGTTAGATCATTGGTATAGTTCTAAACCCTTAATAACTTTAACAGCAAGTAATTCTATTCACTATACACAAACAAAGGTTAATGAATACTGGATAGATGATGTATGGAACTCTGATAAATTGCTAAGCATGTTGCCTGTTAATTATGTGAATGAAATCACTAGAGTTAATTTTAACACATGCTTATCTGATTCTATAATTTGGAAACTATCAATTGATGGAAAATTCAATTTAAAGAGAACTTTTAATGAAGTAAGGGTTAAAACCATAGAGTCACAAATAAAAGATAAAGTCTGGAATAATATCTCACCAAAAAAATGTTCTTTTGTCGTTTGGAGAGTACTGAATAACATTTTAAGTGTGGATATTAAGCTGCAACAGATTGGTTTTTGTTTAGCATCTAAATGCTCTAGTTGCCAGAATCTAGAAACCTTAAATCATGTTTTTGTATCATGTGAGTCTGCTAATGTCTCTATTTTTGTATCATGTGAGTCTGCTAATGTCTCTATTCTAGTTGCCAGAATCTAGAAACCTTAAATCATGTTTTCTCGCATTTGGCCTACTGGTTGGGAGAGGATCCGAGTTCAATTCTCCGAATGTCTCTATTTTTGCAAGAATTAAGTACAAACTATACTAGACTGATCTTCGTTGTGGGGCACGCAGCAGACTAATTGTATGCTACAACATGCATCTGGAGAGGTGCTGTCGCCCAACTCAGTGATGGACACTCCTTCTAGAGAAAGCGGTTCAATCGAGTCGAGGAACTGGGAAGAAATCAAATTGCCGGGGCTTCACCCATCTATGTCGATGAATGATCTTATGAGCCATATTGAAAATCAGATTTCAGAAAAGATAGCCTTTGTTAATCCACCTCTGCCTGCAACTGGGCCAGTTGGCGAAGGGGTACTAGATGAGATTGCAGAGTACCTTTTGCAAGACAATCATCCATTCACAACGAACTTTAATGATGAGTCTCTCATGTAAAGGGTTGATTCACTTTGTTGCCTGCTGCAATTGGATCCCATTGTGCCTCCAACTTCACAGTATAACGAGAAAGTTCTGACGGATGGAATACCAGCGTTCAGCCGAACAACATGCCTGAATCGATGCATCTTAACAAAGCTAGAGATGATTACAACAAGCCTTCTGATGAAAATATAAGAGATGATGCCAGTAGCTCGCGGCCAAAAGACATGTCAAGGAAAGACTCCTATGAAGAGTTGTTATATCCTCTCCCGCAGATTACTTCTTTCTCAAATTTATTATACAACATCACAGAAGAAGATTGACGCGACAGTACCTGTTGCCGCTGTTTAGTTAGACTCTTCCCGTAATCAGGTTCAATAGTAGAGAGGTCTTCTTTTATTTAGTAAGACTTAATTCAGTTTAGATACACTCTTTTTCTACTAAAATATTTCAAACTAAAAACTTAGACCTAGTTAAACGTTCAAACCAAAAGCAAATACAAAACCAAAATCTTCCTCCAGTAAAACACCCTAAGTTCTTCCTCCAGTAAAACACCATAAGCAAAACCAAACGATCATTCCCATGGCATCTTCTCACTTTAACAGGTTCGGTTAAGCAGCAAAAAAAATTGTTTTTTTTTGAATTTTCTTCATTTATGATATCTACTCCTGCCGAGAGGGATCCGGTCATCCGGCGCATCAAACATGTCACTGCACGTACGATTGAAAGTGACAGAAGCATCAAACGTGTCAGTGCAACTACGACTGAGAAAAAGACTAGTAAACAAACTCTAAGTTCCAAAATAGTCGAGAACGTGACACGAAGCCTTACACGTGCGACTATAAGTAAGAGTACGGCTGTTATCGGTCCGGTTCGGTCCGGGTTTTGAAGGAACCGGACCGGACCGCTAAGCTTATCGGTTTGGATCGGACCGGACCGCTAAGCTTCAGTTCTAATTTTTTGAACCGGACCGAACCGCTAAGCTTTCGGTTCGGTCCGGTCCGGTCCGGTTCAGTTCGGTTCCGATTTTGGTTCGGTCCGAGTTCGGTTCGGTCCGAGTTCGGTCCGGTTCGGTCCACTTAAAAAAATAAAATCATTTAAAAATTGTTTTTTATTTTTCTTATTAAAATCAATGATATAAAAAATAAAGTTTATAAGTTGATCTTTCATTTTCTTAAAATATCGGTAATTAACTATTAATTTTGGTACTATAATTTATAAAAATATATAATAATAATAAATAATCGGTTTTAACGGTTTTATTGGTCCGATTTCTTATCGGTTCTACCGATTTATCGGTTTCATCGGTTCGATTTCGTATCGGTTCCTTCGCTCCTATCGGTTTTATCGGTTCGATTCCTTATCGGTTCTATCGGTTCGGTTCCTAACCGATTTTTTGTTTCGGTTCTTTATCGGTTTTCGGTTTTTAGAATGGAATCGCGCAACCGGACCATTAAGGTTCGGTCCGGTTCTCGGTCCGGTCCTTATCGGTTCGGTCCCGGTCCGGTTCTCGGTTCCGGAGAACCGTTGACAGCCCTAAGTAAGAGTAAGAATAAGACTCTTGCTCCTAAACAAAATTTTAGTAGGAAGACGAAGATCGTCGAGTTGACAAGAAGCGTCACACACGCGACTATAAGTAAGAGTAAGACTGTTTTTTCTGTAAGACTGTTTTTTCTAAACAAAATTTGAGTATGAAGAGGAAGATCGTGGAATTGATTGCTGCTGCGTTTGAAGAGTTTTAAGAATGCTCAAGGATGATTTTGTGATACGAAGATTTCTTAGTGCTAGATTAGTTTAAATGCTGAATTTAGGAATTTTTTAGAGAGAGAAAATATAAATTAGCTTAAGTAGAGAGAGAAAGTCGTATCCCATTATTCTTGGGATTTGAGAAGCGTGTGTGGTCCTTATATAGTACAATTGCGGTCCCCACACGCTTTAACTCCCGTTTATTACATTATTGGTCCCTATATCTTTTTATCTTCTCACAATAGGTACTTCTTCAATAACCTATGCGATTTTCCCCTAACACAACTTCTTCTTTACAGTTCTCTCCTAAACAAACTTCTTCTTTACAATTCTCTCCTAAACAAACTTCTTCTCTACAATTCTCTCCTAAACAAACTTCTTCTTTACAATTCTCTCCTGAACAAACTTCTTTGCAATTTCCTCCTGAACAAACTTCTTCTTTGCAATTTCCCCATGTCTTTTATTCTCCCTCATCAGTAGCCCCCCAGTCCTAGTAAAAATAGTTTTACTGGGACTGTAAAGAAGTCTCCACTGCTCCCTCGAACATCTTTTCCTCGGAGAACGCTTCCTCAATTACTAAATTTCCTCCTCGAAAATGCTTTTGACCAATACTTCAAATGCTACATATCTCTTCAAAATAAAGTGTGGAAGATGAATTAGTGTATGTATAGGATTGCTGGGAGGAAAAACGAATTAGTGTATGATCGGATTGTTGGGAGTCATTAATCGAGCAAAAAGTCATAAGCTTCACTCGAACTTTAAACCTGAAAGTTAAGTCCACTATATTTCATGTAATGTGTGTTTTTATGTCTATGTATGTATGGACAATACCTTCATTCTTTATTTTCTCTATATATGTTTTCAAGTTCCACTGGTTGATTATAAAGCTAATAGGGATCATTCGAAGAAATAAAGAAATTAAAATTTTGATGGACGATATTGATTTTAAACTATTTTTATAAATGTTCTAGCTTTATAACAGTTTATAAGGAGTGACTTTGCCCAATGTTTCTGGCATGGGTGGGTTCTCTGTATATTTGCATGGGTGGGTTCTCTGTTTCTAAAAATAAAAATAAACATAAAAATGATTGATGGATAAAATCATGTGAAGATACCATGTTAAAAACCAGTCACCAGTGTTTGACACTAACTTTCTTTCGTTTCCAAAACGAATCAATGTGGTTTCAAATAGTTGCATTCTTGTCGCTGACGCTTGCAAATTAACAAGAGACTGACACGTGTCATCTCAGTTTGAAAAAAAAAACATGTTTTGAATATATAATATTTAAAGTAAACATGCTTTTGAAAAAAAAAAACTTGTTCTATTATTTATTGGATCCTTAACTTTTTGAACAACAAGACCTACTATATTCTACTTAATTTTATACCAAATATCGATTTATAAACCTTTTATTTATACCCTATTATCGGTTTGAAAAAAAGGGTTTTGAAACGTGATTTATTTTATTGTTTAAATAAAATAAATATTTTTATCGATTTTAATATTAAAATTTAACACATCTTCTCTTCACGTTTTAAATAATATAATAGTTTTAAAAGATATGATTAGGGAGCAGGAATTGTTATTTTCTAATTAATAAATTAAATATACAAAGGTTGTTAAACATATATCTTTTATCATTCAGTGTGTAAATAAATACAACTTCTACCATAAAAAGTTATCATTTTAACCAGGTGATAAAAGAAATCAATTATGATTAAATGTTGATTAAATTAACAAATCTCTGTGGGAGATACTAAATGGTGTTTACTATTGGTCCGGTCTTGGGGTTAGGCTTATCGGTTTGGATGGGACGGGACCGTTAAAGTTTCGGTTTTATATTTTGGAATCGGATCGGATCACTAAATTTTTGGTTCGGTCCAGGCCGGTTTGATCCGATTCGGTTCGGTTCCGGTTTGGTCCGAGTTCAGTTCGATCCGAATTCAGTTCTTTTTGGTTCGGTGCAATTTTGGGTTTGTTATCGATCTGGTCCGTTCTATTTAAAAAAATAAAATAAAATAAAATTATAATTTAATTTTCAATATTTTTTAAATAAATAAATAACATAAAAATTAAAATTTAGAAGTTAATCTTTTGATTTTTTATTAAAAATGGATAATAAACTATTAATTTTGATAATATAATGTATAAAAAACAAAAAAAATAATCGGGACTAACGGTTTTATTGGGTTTTTTTTTATTGGTTTTACTGGTTTTTTTTATTGGTTTTACTAGTTCATCAATTTTATCGATTCGGCCATATCAGTTCTATTGGTTTACCGATTTTATCTTTTTCAGTTCCTAATAATTCTACCGGTTTATCGGTTATTCTACTGGTTTATCGGTTTTATAAGTTCGGCTCCAAATCGATTTTGTTGTTTGAATTCCTTATCGGTTTCGGTTTCTAAGATGAAACCCCGAACCGGACCGTTAAAATTTGATTCGGTTCTTATTGGTCCGGTTGCGCTCCAGTTTTCCGTTTTTCGGAACCGTTAATTTTTCGCTAGAGTCTCATATTTAAAAATCATAGTTTAATAATTGTTAATTTATTTTTCGGAACCGTTAATTTGAACCTTTTTTCGGAACCGTTAATTTGAACCGTTTTTCGCTAGAGTCTCATATTTAAAAATCATAGTTTAGTAATTGTTAATTTATTTTTCTTTATAGGGACACATATGCTAATGATTTTTATAAATTAAAAAAAAACAACTCTCTATTCAATATAAAAAGATATTTAAGGTATAAATTTTTAATTTTTTTTTTAAATTTTTATCCATAATAGGTTTGTTGAATGAGTCTTTATAAGTAAGTCTTCTGTAATTAAATTAATTATATTTTAAAAAAAAATACTTTTTTATTAAAATCGTTTGTAAAATAATATATATCAACATTTAGTTTCTTTTATTTCTGAAAAGAAAAAAACCAACACGAATGCTTTATGATATTTTTCTGAACCATAGTTATAAAAGTTATAAAATTTTAAAAATGAAAATAAATTAGATAAATAAATAAAAAATATTGTTTACACCATATTTACGGGAAAGTAAACTTGGGTTCTAACCATATTTAAAATTTATGGGAAAGTGAAATATTTCCGTCTCTAACGGACCACGCATCTAAAAGACATTTACAACGGCGCCGTTTTTGGTTAGAATCCACCGATAGAGATCTCGCCGTGCGTTGATCGACCAGGGTTAAAATCGGCCAGAGTTCTTGCGTGGACGACTCCGTTAGAAATGTTCGATGCCGGTTTTACTAATTTTGTGAAAAAGCTGCCTATAATTGAACCGGAGAGAGAGAATGGATTCGACAGGCTCCGGAGTAGAAGAACATTAAGACGAATTTCCAGCTTGAGCTCTTTAAAACACAAATACTAAATATTTCCAGCACGGTCATTTGGTCTAGTGGTATATTTCCTCGCACCCTAAATTTTGAAATATTTAGGGTGCGAGGGTGTTAATTACTTTTTTTTTTCTTTTTTTTAAAGTTTTCTATTTTTTTTTGTTTTTAATGTTTGTTAATAAATATATTAATATAATATAATATTTATAAAAATAATAATAAATTTTAATATATTAATTTTGAAAGATATTTTAAAAATAATATATAATAAAATCAAATTTAATATTTCAAAAGATATTTTAAAAAATAAATATAAATAAAATAAAATTTGTTATATATAAGATATTGTTGTAAAATAGATAAAAATAAAATCAGTTATTTTATGACATAAAATCTTAACAAAACTAATAAATTAGAAAAAATAAAAGTTGTTATTGAAAAGATATATTTAAACTATTTTAAAAGATATCCTAAATCATTCAATATAATCAGCTAAACACAGTCACCAAACATTAAACACAAAGTTTTCCTGTACAATCTTAATCTCAAATTCTAGACCTAAATCGAATATTTATACCTAGAAGGTATTACTCTAGCTGTCGATCCTTCACCTGTTGGTTTGAATTCGACGATGGAGGTTTGAATTCGACGATGGAGATGACTGTGGGGATAGCGTTGGAGAATGCAGTGCGAATAGTGGTGGGGATAGCGTTGGAGAATGCAGTGCGAATAGTGGTGGTGATCGCGTTGGGGTTGACGGTGGGCTTATGGGGCGCTCTGCTATGATCCTCATGCGTTCATAAACTCCATCAAAATGGCGCTGGAATGCAATTGCAAGTATATCGGCCCGAAGTTCATTTTCATCAAGCATTTTGAAAGCGGAAACGAGTGAGTGGTAGACCGATGGTGGGAGGAAGAGTAAAAACTTTTAGAATCGAGGATGACTGCTTGCTGAGAATTTATAGAGTTTACATGAAAAAAAAGTATAAACCAACTATTTTAAAAGATATGATAAAACTAAAAAATATTATTTTTATTGTATTTCCTTATTTTTTTTCAAGTTTATTGATATACTATATTTTAAGAAATTATACGTTAAATAAATCCTCATATATTTTGAAATCATATCTTTAACAAATCATATGTTTGTTTTGGAATAATAATATAAAATATTTAAAATTTATACGATAATAAAATTAAATAATATTTTAATAGATACCATAAAATAAAATCAAAAATATTAAACAATTTTACACTAGATTTAAATGAGATTTTAAAAGATATGATTGGAATAAAATTTAGATCGTTAAGGTACATAATCTAAAGGTCTTTGTGCTCAAACATAGGAAATGTAGGATTGTCAGTCTTACGGTGAAATCTTAATATACAGGAGTCATTCATATCATTGTCGAAAATTGTATTGTATTTGTATGCATCATGCATACATGAGTTAAGCAGAATATCTTAAAAACACGAAGCAGAGAGATACACTCATTTTCGAAATCTACGTAGCAAAAAAGAAACATAATGTAGCATTTCGGATAAAAAGCCAAGATATTAATTAACTAACTCCTCTTTATCTTATCTTTAATTACCTAGCTCCTCTTTTCTCTCCTTCTATATAGATAGATAGATACTAACTAAGTGGTCAATCCTATCTTTTATCTATATATACACTCTGAAACACGTCTAGTAAAATATTTCAAATTTCAAACAAGACCGAAACTAAAAACTTAGACCTAGTTAAACGATCGAAGCAAAAGCAAATGCAAAACCAAAATCTTCCTCTAGTAAAACCCCCCAAACAAAACCAAAAGATCATCCCCATGGCATCTTGTAGTTTCAACAGGTTTGGTGAAACAACCAAAAAAATGGAGTTTTTTGAATTTTCGTCATTTATGAAACCTACTCCTGCCGAAAGAGATCCGGTCACCCGACGCATCAAGCATGCCGGTGCACCTACGACTGAGGGTGCCAGTGTACCTACAATTGAGAATAAGACTAGTAAACAAACTCTAAGTTCTAAAAGAGTCGAGAAGGTGACCCGAAGCGTCAGACACGCCACTATAAATAAGAGTAAGAATACGACTGTTGTTTTTAAACAAAATTTTAGTAGAAAGATGAAGATCGTCGAGTTGACACGAAGCATCAGACACGTGCCTATAAGTAAGAGTAAGACTGTTTTTCCTAAACAAAATTTTAGTACGGAGAGGAAGACAGTGGAGTTGATTGCTGCTGCGTTAAGTAAGGTTAGCGGTGAGACTGGAGGACAAGTTTCTGCAGATCCTCTACGAATTGCAGTTGCTGTGGAGAAAGCCTTATATTTACATCAGAGTCACAGCAAAAACAAAACGGATGCCAATGTCAAGTTAAGATCCCTTCTGTTCAATCTCAACGATTCACGCAACCCGGACTTCAGAAGGAAAGTTCTTAACGGTCAAATCAAACCCGAGAACATCCCAAATTTAAAACCAGAAGAGATGGCTAGCAATAAAAGGCTAGAAGAGGATGATGACCTCTTGAAGAAAATAGGCAGATAAAGTGTAGTATTCAAATTTTGAAAAATTTGGATAATTTTTTTTTATTTTGTTTTATATATTAGATCTAGTAAATACTTATGGAGAAGTTATTAATCCCAAGGCAGCTGGATAATATAATTTTATATATTAGATCATGTAAATATTTATGAGAATTTATATCATGACATACCTGAAAAGGCTGATTTTGAATAATTATATCTATATCTACGATGAAAAGATTTGATTTTCACCTTTCTTGTTTTCAACTGAATGATATATTTTGGATGTTTTGCTGGAAGAGTGGAAAATTCGGATGTTACCGATTCAGTTTCTGTTTATGACGGTTTGGCCCGTGGTAGACATGAGATTGAGGTGCAAATCAAAATGGAAAGATTACCCTTCAGGAGTACTTGGAGACTTCACCAAGGTTCTTGAGTTCGACGTAGTAAACAAAACAATTTGCCTTGCCTATCTATCTCTTAGCTATATTTCTGGATGAAATTTTAGATCGATGTCTAGAAGTCTGTTTTTTAAGACAAGATGGGAGCTTCAAGGACTAGATAGTGTGATGGAGCCGTCTAGTTTCAACCTCGTAGTGAAAGGAGCATTGTATCCCCGATAGACGAGGAGGAACCCGTAGCCGTCTTAAAGGTGATCTAGAGATGAAAATAAGTTCCGTTGTTCCTCCGGTTCTCGCTTTGATACCGGACGATGTTCGTCAAAATGTTTATTATGGTTTGTTTAATGATATATGTTTTGTGTATGAATTAGATCTTCTGTCTATATAGAGACATATAGAGGGACTATTTAGAAGAAAAATAAAAAAATACAAAAAGTGGAGATGCGGGGGATCGAACCCCGTGCCTCTCGCATGCAAAGCGAGCGCTCTACCATTTGAACTACATCCCCGTATATGATTACTGTAGCTCACTGTATTCTTTATACTGGCGTGGCTCTATTTTACCATTCTTCCCTGTTTTGCACTCAGTCGATGTTAATTGATAAATTTTTAAATCAGAAATATTTTAGTAATTAACATACTTTATTAATTAACAAAGATTTAAATAATATATTTAGTATTTAAATAAAATAAATAGAATAATATTATAATCTAAAATAAAATAAGTCAGAAATATTATCAAATATTAAACCCATCCAAATTCATTCTTTTCTTTTTATACGTTAGTTTTATTAATTTATGATTCAATTATTATTATTTTTCTATTAAAATTATATGAATCAATACTAATGCTTTAACTAAATTATTTTTATTGTTTTATTTTTTATTAATAGTTTTTTTAAATAGTTTTAATTTAAGGAAGAAAAAATTTATAACTAAAAAAAGAAAAAAAAATGTATATATAACTTCTTGCTATTTATACTACGTAAATATAGGTGTTATGGGCCAGGTAGTTGTCCGTCTAGACGAGTCACATGGGAAAGAGCTAGAAAATTAATGGTTGATGAAGCAGGACAATTTCTCACATTATTCCATTGATCCGTACTCAGAGAGACCTTGGCTTTAATGACCTTGAGAATACCTTATTCTTCAGTCATCATCTCGGCTAATTGGAGATGTATTTACTCTTAAAGTCTCGTACCGTTAGTGACTCGTGTCATGTATGGGTCGAGTTTATTCTCATTATTATCGACTTAAATCTGTGTAATAAAATTACAAGATTTTAGGTGAGCTAGGCTAATTCAAGAATTTTTTTTATAAAAGGATCTCGTTATAACGAAACCTGTATTGTAAATCTGTGTAATAATTTTACAAGTTTTGAGGAGGGTTAGACTAATTCAAGGATTTTTTTTATGAAGAGATATGGTTATAACGAGACCTATATTAGCTATAGCGAAGTTTAACATATTTACATGAATGCCATTCATAAAAAAATCTAAGCTTTATGACTTCAGTCTTTTCTCTTTTCCAAGACTCTAAATCTCTCGTTCAAATTTTTAAAACTTTAGATTCGTCTAATAAAGTCACACATATTTGTTAAGGTAAAATTTCGTTAGGTGCGACCAAAGTCCCACATCGGTTAAACATGTGAATAAATATTAGTATATAAGTTAAGAATACATCTCTATTAGTGTGAGGTTTTTTGGAAGTGGACCAAAAGCAAAGTCGTGCGGTTATTAAGTATATTCTTTTTCCATAAACTAATTCCATAAATTATAAATATAAGTTCTTTGGATGTTTTTCTCTTCTGCTATTGTGTTTTAGGTACGTTGGTTTAAAAATTTATGTCTTAAACTTTTGTTTTAAATTACAAATAAGTCAAAATTCGAAAATATTAAACCCGTTGCAGGTCGTGCCGGGTTTAGGTTCGAGTAAAAAAGAACGGGCCCAAGCGGGTCGGCCCGAACCCGGCCCATTGTCATCCCTAGTTGTTAGGAGCTGTGAGTATATGTTTAGTTAGGTTTTGAGCTTCAATTTGGTATATTAATTGGTTGATTAGGTGTAGTAGAGTATAAGGACTAGTTTTGTAGTCATGGCTGCTGGAGAAGGTATTTCAAGGCACGAAATCGTGCATGGAATTACCATATGAACATGCTTCCTGAATTTGCCCAATTCAAGCATGTTCATGCGTACATTTGCTTGTTTCCATATTTTGTCCTCGTATTTTTTTAATTTTTTTTTATCTAACATTTAGTATTTATTGACTCCCGAACTGTACGAAAGTACTAAAAACTAATCACCTTTTGACTAAGCTAATTGCTAATCTGGTTAATAAACTAATGGGTTTTGAATTCGACCCGGTTTCATAAATTTGACCCGAAAGCCCATGTGGCCCATAATTAAGGGTATAAATACCCAACCACTTTCATTAATGAAGGTAATGAATATTTAATACAACCAGGCAGCTTAAATCTCTCACTAAAAAACACCTAAACATTAAATACCTTTGAAACACCACAAAACACCTGACCAAATTACCCTCAGTCGAAAATAATCCACACCAAATTGGTGACCATAGTGGGAGGGGAAGGTGCCTGAATTTAGCATTCGAAACCATCAAGAAAAACCAGTTCTGATGAATCCGGACGAGCAGGCAGTGCCACCAACTTTGGCAGAAGTGGTGGGAGAAAATGATGAATATACGATTGAAGAGCGAGATAGATTGAAAGCTGAGATAGAAGCCTTGAGGGCTGCTAAAAGGGCGGAGATGAGCTTAAAAGAAAAATAAAAAGTGTCAGTCGTTCACCGCACTGACAATCCGAGGGAGCATGACCCATCAGGAAAGACCCATGTAAGTACTAAAAAGACTCACGCTAGCTCAAAGAAGTCTAACCGGTCAAAACCGGTGGAGAGCTCAGATTCAGATTCATAATCTTCTAGTAGCTCCTCGAACGAAGATGGAGTTGAGGAGTCCCTGTCATCCAATAGTGATGAAGGCCGTTCTAAAAAGAAGCAAAAGTTGGTAAAAAAGTATTCAAGAAAGAGGGACAGGCATGGAAGGTTGAAAAGGTATCTAGGAAAAGGGTCATCTCATGGTCACAGCCATGGCCGGAGACATGTAGACCGACTGTTGATGGATCCTTTTGCCTTTCATGATGAACCAGGTATCTTTGCAACTCCCAATGAAGATACTTTGTTTAGTCGTGGCCGGAATTGGAGACAATCTCCATTGTCTTCTAAGATACTGTCCGGAAACCTTCCTAAGAGGTTTGACAGTACAAAGATGGAAAAGTACGACGAGAGTAAAGATCCAGATAATCATCTGGAGCAATTCAAAAACTTTATGATGAATTTTAACGATGATGATAAGTTTCTTTGTAGAGCGTTCTCCCAGTCTTTTACGGGGAATGCTCTGAAGTGGTATAATAGCCTGCCACAGGGCTGCATCAGAAATTTTGATATTTTTTGGGTGGCCTTCCAGAGGCAGTTCGTTGGAAGTAAGGAAGTGAAGGGCAATGGAGATACTATTACCCATTGTACCCAAGAACCAAATCAATCCATAAAATAATATATAAGTCGCTTTGTGAACACCAAGAATGGATTAGCTGATTGTTTTAAACAAGTAGCAATAGCTTCTCTAAGACAGGGTCTGAACCCTGGCAATTTGGCCGATTCGGTAACCAGGAAGAAAGCCATGACGCGGGGCGGTTTACTGAATCAAGTGGGAAAGCAAATCAATGTGGATGAAACGAAGAAGACTAGGGTGCATATG
This sequence comes from Limnanthes douglasii subsp. nivea, assembly GCA_036936605.1. Taxonomy (NCBI): domain Eukaryota; kingdom Viridiplantae; phylum Streptophyta; class Magnoliopsida; order Brassicales; family Limnanthaceae; genus Limnanthes; species Limnanthes douglasii. Next base: position 290,400,713 of record JAUPFV010000004.1, read on the forward strand.
CAAGTGAGATCGGCCCCAGCTGCACCAAACCAGAATCCGTCCGGGTACAAGGCTAAGGAAGTCGGACAGGGTCCCAGCAGGGCCAAGGCTCAATCCCACCCAGCACCAGCTCAGAGCCAACAATCTAGAAATAAGCGAGGGCCTTGGGTTCAACCGGAGTGGTTTGCCGATTTGAAAGCGGATATGGCAACCATCTATGACAAAACAAAAGACGAAGTACATTTCAGGAAGCCAGTTGCGCTTCAATCTCCCAGGGAAAGTCGAAATAATTGTTTCGACCAACATCATCATGATATTGGTCATAATACAGAAAATTGCATCGCTTTGAAGCAAGAGGTGCAAAATTTGATTGAAAGAGGAAAGTTGGGTGCTTATGTTAAAAGAAGAAGTGGAAATAGGCCTGATAATGCTCATCGGACTGGCCCAACAAACAACGTAGGGACATCGGCTCCGGATGGGGCTATGGTGATAACTGAAAGATTCGATGTGGAGTCAGAGTATTTGGATCCTGATCCAACCCGGAATAAGGTGGGCGTTATCACAGAACACAACAAGACGGTGTTTGGGCTCATCAGCGTTTTTGAGTCACTTACCATATTTGGGGGGGACACCATGACTGCACCGACTGCTTAGTCGATGAAGAGGCATGTTCATACCCTGGCCACTCAACTGGAAGGAGGTATGACTTCCTATCAATCGGAAATTCCATTTCCCTTTATTGTTTTTTATGAAGATGATTTGAGGGACATAGCTGGTCCCCATGAAGATGTTGTGGTGATAGGAGTATCCATTGGAGGCAATGACATTAGACGAATTTTGGTGGACACCGGTAGTTCAGCCAATATCCTCTTTTTAACTTCCTATAAACAAATAAAGAATCCAGCAGTGATTCAGCGTTCGAACAGGTCAATTGTGGGTTTCACTGGAAGCTCAACAGACGTAATCGAGGAGTTTGAGGAGGAGATTTTGTAAGGCAAGGGCCCTTTTAAGAAGATGGTCATAGTACTTTTCATTGTGGTGGATTGTCCCACGTGCTATAATGCCATTTTGGGAAGGTCTTGGCTCTCCAGGATGCATGTTATGGCTTCAACGGTCCACCAATGTTTAAAATACGTTGTGCAAGGACAAGTGGGAGTTGTCTAGAGTAGTCAAAAGATAGCAAGGGAGTGTTATGCAACAGTAATGGCCCCTCTAACTTTGGGGGCAGTTCGGATCAGTGAGGATTAGCAGTTGGAGGGGCCCTCTAGGGCAGAGGGTGAAATTGATGACCCCAGAGAGACCCCTGGTGTTTTAATACCAATTGAAGAGGTTGAAACTCACTCTCTGGCTGAAGGAAGAAACGTCAAGATCGGATCTAAGATGACATTAGAAATGAAGAGTAAAATGCAATATTTTTTAACAAACTATCAACATGTTTTTGCTTGGTACAATGCTGATGTAACCGGAGTACCAGTAGATGTTATATCACACCAACTATCCATCCGAAGAGATACACTTGTTGTATAGAAGAGGAGAGCTTTCTCTAAGGAGAAAGTTGATGTCATAGTTCAAGAGGTTGACCGACTTACTAAGGTGGGGCACATAAAGGAATCCCAGTACCCTTTATAGACAGCCAATCCGGTATTAGTAAAAAAGAAAAATGGGAAGTGGCGAATGTGCATCGACTTTACAGACCTTAATAGAGCTTGCCCAAAAGACCTATATCCGGTCCCTTGGATCGATCAATTAGTGGACTTCACGCCTGGGAACAAATTGTTGTCCTTTATGGATGCCTTCTCTGGGTATAATCAGATTCAAGTGGATCCGAAGGATCAAGAACACACTACTTTTGTTACTGATAGGGGCCTTCATTGTTATAAGGTGATTCCTTTTGGGTTAAAAAATGCTGGGGCTACTTATCAGAGGTTGGTGAACAAAGCTTTCGCTAATCAGATTGGTGATATACATTGATGACATGATGGTAAAAAGTGTGGATTTGCCAACTTGGTAAAAGTTAATTTAAAGTTGAATCCAGAGAAGTGTGTTTTCAGAGTGAAGTCTGGGAAGTTTTTGGGGTATGTGATAAGTGAGAAAGGGATACAGCCTGATCCCGACCAGCTTAGTGCTTTATTGCAGATGGAGCCTCCTCGGAATATTAAAGAAGTACAAAGATTGATAGGGAGGTTAGCTGCTCTAGACCGTTTTATCTCAAGGTCTTCAGATATGTGTGCCCCGTTTTTCCAAACTTTAAAGGGTGCAAAAGAATTCAACTGGTCTCCACAGTGCGACCAAGATTTCGATGAAATTAAAAAAAACTTATCCTCCCCCAAAACCTTGTTTAAACCTATTGATGGAAAGACACTGTACATATATTTAGCAGTCTCCGATTGTGCCATAAGTGCAGTGCTAGTAAGGGAGGTGGATAATTATCTTCGCCCGGTGGACTACATCAGCAAAAGATTGATAGATGCTGAAAAGAGGTATTTAAAACTTGAAAAACTAGCACTGGCTTTAGTAATTGCTGCTAGGAAAATGAGACCCTAATTTCAGTCTCATTCTATTATTGTCCGAACGTCTTTTCCCTTGAAAAACGTTCTTCAGAAGGTAGACGTATCAAGCAGAATGACCAAATAGTTAGTAGAGTTGGGGGACTATGATATTGATTTTGCCCCTCGAACTGCAGTCAAGGCTCAGTTTGTTGCTGATTTCCTAGTTGAATTCCATTCGGACAGAGACACTAAGCAAGCAACAGGTGAAAAGACTGAGAAAGTATGGGTTGTCCGGAGTGATGGTGGATCAAGTACCATGGGTTGTGGTGGTGGGATATGTTTAACCTCTCCATATGGCGACAAAATGTACCAGGCTATATGTTTTGCTTTTCGGGCTTCTAATAATGAGTCTGAATATGAAGCTGTCATAGCTGGTTTAAATTTATCCCTAATCTGTGGAGCCAAAAGGGTCAGGTTAATGGGTGATTCTCAACTTCTTATCCATGATACACAAGGTCATTCTGAGGCAAAAAAGGAGCAGCTGATTAAATATTTATTCATTCTTAAAGAGATGGCACTTAACTTCAAAGACATCACCTATGAGCACATACTCTGAACAGAAAATACACTAGCAGACTCCTTGGCAACCATAGCATATTGTGAGTCCTACCAATGGATTCACGTGCAAGAGTGCCCATCCATTCAACTCAATCAGAGTAAGGAGGAGGAGGAAAATTTAAATATACAAGTGAGTCAACCTCAAGACTGGAGGTATCCTCTTTTTCAATATATTTCAGATGGCATCTTGCCTCCGGAAAAAACGGTAGCAAGAAAAGTAAAGTATAAGGCTCGTGGATTTTTAATCCTAAGAGACGTTCTTTACCAGAAGTCTTTTAGTAGACCTCTCTTACTATGTTTGGGGATTGAAGAGTCCCAAATAGTGACGTCTGAACTACATGATGGTGAGGGATCAACGCACTGTAGTTATAAAGCTTTAACCAGAAGAGTCTTGTTGGACGGATACTACTGGCCCTCCATAATGAAAGATGTCAAGGAATTGGTGAAGAAGTGTGATCCATGCCAAAGATCCGATTTGGGGTTCCACAAAAGATAACCACACACAATGGGCCACAATTTGATAACAAGGATATGGAGAGTTTCCGTGCCTCTAGAGGTATTTAGCATTGCTTCTCTTCTCCTTTCCACCCACAGGCGAATGGTCAGGTTGAAGTGGAGAACAGGACTGTTCTGTCCGGTCTTAAAAAGAATCTAGAAGGGACTGGTGGAAAGTGGCCAAGCTATCTACAAGAAGTACTATGGGCCTACCAGACTACTCCTGAGGCTGCTACACGGGAATCCCCATTTGTCTTGGTATATGGTATGGATGCAATAGCTCATATAGAGGCAACTCTTCCTTCATTTAGAGTACACAATTTTTCCGAACAGGCTAATGAAGTGGCAATCAGAAGTCAACTCGACTTGATAGAAGAAAAAAGAGTTAAGGCTCATCTCAGAGCCACACACTATCAGGGATTGATGAGAAGCAGGTTTGCTTCTAAAGTCAGAAGGAGGGATTTTCAACCAGGGGATAAAATGTTGAGAAAAGTATTCCTACATACTAAGGAGAAGCAGTTTGGCAAGCTAGCTCCAAATTGGGAAGGACCTTATGTGGTCATTGAAAAGCTTAAGCCTGGGACATACAGGCTTCAAGATAAAGATGGAAGGATCTTGAATCACCCCTGAAACATTGAACACCTCCGGTTGTATCTAGAATGAAAGTTATGTAAATATTTACTTGTTTGAAGTCCATGTAAATATTATGGGGAATACTCTTTCCTACCCTGGTGGCACGGGGAGGTTTTAATGAGGTGTCCGGGCTTTTTTAATGAAATTTGATGCCTTCTTAAAAAATTCGAAGTGGTTTGATTGATAGCTTCTTTAAAACTTTTTAAGTATCGCTGACAGACCGGATTAATCTGGTAGGGTGATGACCACTTAAACATTTGTCATTGGAGAATTTAAACACACCTTAAAATACTTTTAAAATAACTAAGGGCTATTTAAACATTAGCCATCAAAATTGGGTAACTATAAAACAATGCAAAAATTGTGTAAAGCAAAGATGCCCGGCTAGTACCGGGGAATGATATTAAATATATAAAATGCCTTGGCCATCCAAGGACTTTGAAGTTCAAAAAGAAAAGGTTTACCCGGACAAGAGCCGAACACGGTTACAAAAATGCTTTGGCCATCCAAGGACTTTAGTCTGACATATGAATTAAAGAAAATATAGTTAAAACTTCAACCACTTGAACAAGAGCAGCATTGATCCCCCCTTGGTCCTGCACCTCCTGGTTTGCTGGGACGATCTCCTCAACACCACCCTGATCGACCTCAGTTGCATATTGCTTCTTCTTGCCTTTTTTTTCCCTTCATCTTACTTGGGGCTTTAGCTCTGGCAGGCAAGGCCAGCTTCCCATTCTTCTCCTTTGTCTCTGCAGGATGACGCCCGAAGGAGGTGATGTGGTCGATTCTTCCCAAGACAAGTCTCTCCGGCCGGTTGTGTTCCAGTGGTGGGACCTCACCAGGTTGCCGTCAGTAAAACAATTGTGGAAGCCATTTCCCCATATGTCGGCCGCCCAAGCATTCAGCTTAGCACAAGTTGTCTGCCCCTCCTCCAAGTAGTCGAATAAATCCTTCGGCAGCACTACCCAAAGAAAAAAGAAGAGCAATTTAGTAACAAGATTTTTTATAAGGAAAGAAAAACAAACATGATGAAATTTTTACCTGTGCTGTTCCATCTGCTGGTTAGCATGCTTGGGTTGACTCCAGCTTTAATCTTCTTCCCGTTTTCCCAATCTCCACTAATGAACAAGAATTGGGTCTTCCAATTCTTCTCCGATTCGAGAAGATCATCCACTACCTTAAAGTTGTCACCCATGTTGTAATGATAGAAGGGTATGATGTGGTTCTTGCAGAGGCTGGCCACAACAGCAAATTTCTCCATCGGAAGCGGTATTTCGGAGAGCCTGGAGGCCATGATGCAAGCCATGAGGGTGTACCAAGCATTTGGACTCAATTGGATTGGACAGAGATTTATCAGATGAAAATATCTGACGATCTCTGGGTCCAACGGAAATTTGAGCCCCCAGTTGAACAATTCTGTGTAGATAACTATCTCACTCAGCTTGCAGTCTATTGGCGTCTCCGGATTGACCGATATCCTCAATTTGACAGATTCTGGGATCCCTCACTTCATCCAGATCCGGCCTAATTCAGCAGTATGAATAAAGGTGTAGTTAATTTTGTGCATGGCTAGCAGATACTTTACGCTTACCTTGTGGAAGCAAGGTCCCAATCTTCCTTCTAGGGACTCCGGCATGTCCGGATGTTTCAAACACAGCTTCTCTTTACCTTTTCCCTTTTTATCAGTGGCAACTTCCCTTGTTTGACTGGAGACGTCGGTCTCATATTGGGCCTCTTCTATGCTGTCTTCCATCGCCTCTTCCATCACCATGGAAGGTTTGTCAGTTGTCGTTGGTGGGGGAGTGCTGGGGGTTGGCTCAGTGAGCTGTCCGTACAGCTGAGCATCGCTTTCTCATGGTGGTCTGGTGTCCGGCTGGGGCTCAGATCTGGAGGATTTATTTCGAAGGCTTGTTCCAGTAGCCTCCGGACCAGATGATTTATCCTTAGGGACTTTGATAGATGCCTCTGATCCTGTAGCTTTGTCCTTGGCCCCAGATTTAGGGGGGCCTGATTTCAGAGACTTAGACTGAGAAACAATAGCTTGGCCTTTTACTAAGCGGCCTTTTTGGCGAAGTATCAGTTTTCTATGGATTTTTCTGCATCTGATCCCATAGCTATGAATGGAAAGGGTCTCCTTTTGCTTGTAACAGCTTTTTCCCGTTCGACAGTGGGCTGTGACTCCTGAACCGAGGAGCCTGATACGATGGGTGAAAGACTTGGTTGAAATAACCTCCTGGTTTTGGAGCTTCTAGCAGAAGATGAACCTTAATCAGCCTCTGAAGATGGTGTTCTAGGCTTGTCGATTAGAGAAACTGGAAGACCCGCAGCAATGCGTCTTTCTCGCTCAACTCTTTGTGCTTTTTCTAACTCCGAAAGAATAAGCCACCCGCCTTTTACCAATGCGTTTCTTGCCGTGAACATAAACTCACACCAAAAGGATTTTGAGAAGAGAGGTGAAAGCTTTGAGATGAAGGAATGAGAGTGTAATGAAGATGGTAAAATAGTGAAAATGAAGTAATTTAAACTAATGAGATAAAAAAGGTTGCTAAAAACTAGTAGAATTCGAAAAGACAAAAGTAATGATTGAAGGCGACGTTGACGTCATGGGTATTAAATGAAGAGGTTATTATTTGTGGTTAGTGGGAGCGCCGTTCTAGGAGAAAAATGGCTGGTGAGGCAAATCAAAAGATGACACGTGTCCTACGATCTTCGGTAGAACTTTTCAACTTCTGAGAGGTTTTCAGTCCGGATAAATCCAGAGTAGAATAATATTATGCGAATTACGAGCTCAAAGTTTAATAGCGTATAAGTTTAATAGTATGGTAATTCGAGTAGCTGAACCATGTGGCATGTGAACGAAATAGTGACCGAAATTAAATTGAGACGATTGCTTAGTTGCTTTATCCCCTACTTTCCTCTTCTTTCTCTACAATCTCCATTTTTTGTATGTAAGAAATACACGAGAGAGAGAGAGAGAGGAATGATGGGTGAAATTGTAGCAAGTTCGCGGCTTTCTCCATCAAAACACGACCTGTTATCGATCGGACAATTGAAGAGGAGAGAGAAGAACGAAGAACGGGGATGACATCATGGACGTGCAATGGTGAGGATGTCGATGACGAAAGCTGCAACTTTTTTATTCAACAATCTCAACCGATATTCCTTTCTACGAGTCTCCTGTCCTGGTGTATAATTTACGAACAACAAACCCTTTTCTCTTCATAAAGTTTCGGTTTTGTTTTGTTAATTTTGCAAGTGTCTCCTCGCAGATGAGTAGGTATCGTTTACAATATATTCATTCATTCTGTATGTCTTTCAAAAAGGGCATTTGGTCTAGTGGTATGATTCTCGCTTAGGGTGCGAGACACTGGAGTGTTTCTGCTGTCGTATTTAACGGGACGAGCGCTTTAAGTTTTATTTGCTGTCTTTCGTTTAATGTTACCAGTGTCTTTCACACTTTGATCATTTCGTTTTATCTGATGTATTCGGGGGCCTACATAAACCCAAGAAGCCCAAACTGGCTGACAAAATCAAACCGTTCTGTTTTGGTATTTTTCACAAAGGTTGGATTGATATCAATGTTAAATAACCAAATCAAATTTAATCTAATTCAGTTTTAGTTTTAATAACAGCAAACCAAAACCATACTGATGGAAAATTAAAAAACCATACTTTTATATAAATTTCAATAGCTTTTGCATACTTCCATATAAATGCAGCCTGTAACTGGATATTATTGCCAACACTCGAAATATTAGACTTAGATATTAAGGAATACCAAGTTGCGACGTTGTAAAGCTTTTGCGTTTTAGTTTAAATTCTATGACCTGTGAAAACGTGCATTTGTGTCATATTCTTCTAAAAGATTTAATTGTACGTCGAAACGAGATTAGCAAGTTGGGTTGGACGTGTTTTTATTTGAGATTCACACGTCTCAAGGTTGTTGAATGTTTTGATAAGATTTGTGAAATGGTTTTAGTCATATATGTTTGTCACCAACATGTTGTCAATAGACTTGTATATTTTTGTCTATCTGAGTTGTAAAAAATTTATTGACAACATTTGATAGATGGATCCTGCATTTTTTCAATTTAAAGGGCATTATTTTGTAGTAATTTAGTCTTTTTCGGTGATGAACGTTGTGTGTTTTTTATCTCGATTTGGTTGTATCTAACAAAAGCATCAATAAAGGATAGTATTTTGTTGCCTGACATCGCATCTACAAGCTGACCAATTCTTGGTAATGGAAAAGGGTCATTCGGCCATGCTTTATTTAGTCCTTTGAAGTTCACGTACATTCCCCACTTATCATTTTTCATTTTAACTTGTATTATTCTAGAAGTTTCAATTGTCAATCGAAACGAGATTAACGAGTTGGGTTGGATATGCTTTGATTCCTTTATCATTTACCATGTGTCCTAGGAATTTTCTTGATTGAACGTGTTTTTTCAAAATTTAGCTTGAGATTCACACATCTGAGGTTGTTAAATGTTTTGACAAGAGTTGTGAGATGGTTTTATTCATATAGGCTTGTCACTAACATGTCATCAATATAGACCTGTATATTTTTGTCTATCTAAGTTGTAAAAAATTTATTGACCAATATTTGATAGGTCGATCCTGCATTTTTTCAATCTGAATGACATTATTTTGTAGTACTTTAGCCCTTTTCGGTGATGAACGTCGTGTGTTTTTTATTTTCTTTTTTATCTCGATTTGGTTGTATCCAACGAAAGCATCTATAAAGAATAGTATTTTGTTGCCTGACATCGCATCTACAAGCTGACCAATTCTTGGGAATGGAAATGGGTCATTCGGTTATGCTTTATTTAATCCTTTGAAGTCCATAAACATTTCCCACTTCTCATTTTTCATTTTGACATTTATTTTTCTAAGATTTTTAATTGTCTATCGAAACAAGATTAACGAGTTGGGTTGGATATGTTTTGATTCTTTTATCGTTTACCATGTGCCTTAGGAATTTCCCTAATCGAACATGTTTTTTCAAAATTTAGCTTGAGATTCAGACATCTAAGGTTGTTGAATATTTTGACAAGATTTTGTCAGATGGTTTTATTTATGTAGGCTTGTCACCACATGTCGTTAATATAGACTTGTATATTTTTGTCTATCTGAGTTGTAAAAAATTTATTGACCAACCTTTGATAGGTCGATCCTGCATTTTTCAATCTGAATGACATTATTTTGTAGCAATGTAGCCCTCTTTCGGTGATGAACGTCGTGTGCTTTTGATCTTATTTTTTATCTTAATTTGGTTGTATCTAACAAAAACATCCATAAAGGATAACATTTTTTTGCCTGACATCGCATCTACAAGCTGGTCTATTCTTGGTAATGGAAATGGGTTATTCGATTATGCTTTATTTAATCCTTTGAAGTCTACGCACATTCTCCACTTCTCATTTTTCATTTTTGACCAAGATAGGATTTGGTGTCTACATTGGATAATAGAACTCTCTTATGTGTTCTACTACAATCGGTTTGTCTATTTCAGGGATAATCGTCTCAGATTTTTTATTGAGGATATGACCTCATTTTTTGTATTATCATTTTGAAATTATTGTTGATGTTTAACTTGTGACATATGAACTCAGTGAGTACTCGTGTTACAACCTGTGTATTCCAGACAAACATAAGCATGTTATTTTTATAAAAAATCAAAAATTTGTACTTGAGATCAGTTGGTATGTTTCTATTGATCTTATGGGTTTTTCTTGTTCCATGATAATTTTCTCTGCTTCTTCTCCTGGTTGAACTAACTGAAGGTTTTTTATGAGGTCATCAACTTCCTCCATGAGGACCCCTTAATTCTCTAATTGGTATTCTTTTGAAGACACATATGATGCGTAATATTATCTGTTTGCTTGCTTATTACTACCACTTCATCGTTTATAAGATTTTTTATACAATGATGTAGTATAGACACCACATCATGCATTTTTTCTAGCCATCATCGATGCAAAATAATGTTATATGGAGATGATGCATCTACTACCATAAAAAGACATGTTATATTTTTACGAAATTATTATTTTACTAGTGTCACAACTAGATTAACTCTCCTGAGGCTATCGTGTTTTGCACTTGTAAACCCTGTCAAGACTTTTTGTCTTTCGATCAACATTGGCGCTCTCCTAATCATTCCATATGTTCCTCGGTATACGATATTTGTCGAGCTGCTCGTATCGATCCTTACTCTCTTGATAACTATACCGACCAATTCTACTATGATTAATATTACATCAATGTAGAAAGAATAAACTCTTCTTAAATCATCATTGGTAAAAGACAGATCCGGATACAAGTTTATGTTTAAGTACGGGTACGCTTTCCCTTGACTCTATCTTAATTTCATCAGCGTACCTCTTCCTTGATATTTTTGTTATTCCCGAGTATGGAACTACCCTAGAAATTACTCATATTGTTTGTCTGTTTAGATCAAGGTCTAAGTAATTTTATTCTTTTACTTGCTATAGCTTTGGTTATGAATTTTGTATCAAGCGCATGTTGAGCTGCTGCTGAGGCTAGTGATGCAACATTACCTAAAATCTGTTTTTTTCCGGAGGGAACCCGCAACAGCTACTCAGAGTGCAATGAGTGCGCACAGGATAAACCCTCAGTCTGACACGATAGCCTGCAAACCAACGCCAGAAGGTAAACCATACAAGGTGATAGGCTCAGCCGAGAAAACGTATGTAGAGGGACTCAAACTCATGACCTTTGGTCACAAGCACACCATACTCAACTAACTCGGCTACCCCTTTGGGGGCATTACCTAAGCTCTGTCTATACTCCTCCATTGGGTTTTGTATAACTCATTCATTTTTATTTCTTCTACCAAGACTTTGATTTTATCTTGTAAATACCAACAAAGTTTAGTTAAATGACTTATGTCGTCGTGGAAATTATAGTATTTTTCATTGTCTTTGTTTTTTGCTCGAACCGAACAAATTTCCAAGTCTATTTTACTTAACGTATTTTTTTAATTGTTTCATAAATTATTGTTGATGACTCCATTATTCTGTGAATGGTACCTTTTATGGTTGATTTGATCGTCTGGCGTTTCCTGTAATGTAATTACATTTTGGTTTTGCTATTTTATGTTGACTTGACCTTGGTTTGACCGAAGTCATATCGTCGTTACTATTTAGTTCTTCATATTTTATTTTTATTCGTGCCACAATATTTCTCTTGATTTTTGAGGGGCCTTCAGTCGGATTATCATTGTTCTTCATTTTCTTTGCTCTAACCTCTTCTTTATTTTGATGAACCATTTCACTTGGATCTCAGTTGGTGGTGAAATTTCCAAGTATTTCTTGCTCGGTGTGACTTCAACTATAACAGACTTTGATTGTTTATGTGGTGGGAGATCTATCTCAATTTCCTCGTCTACTGATAGATCTACGCTTTCGACAACGTCCGGCATCTTCCATTTAGATTTTTGAATTGCTTTTCTTTTGATAGGAACCAAATCTCTCAAATTCCCACAGACGGCACCAATTGACTGGATTTTTTATGATCGTTTGGCTTAATCGAGGCGGAGATCGAACGAAGAGTAAATTTTACAAATATCTAAAAATTATGAACAAAAGAGTAAAGGATGAGAGGGAATAATCAAGAATATATTATGTTTGTTGATTGTAGTTTGACCTTTATATATATGTCGTGTTACAATTGTTATCTCTCATATATATATAATGATATTTTTCTAACCGATAAGATATGCGGTTAAGTATGACGAGTCCGAAAAAATTCACCACTACTCACTAAGAAATCCGGACAAGGGCAATTCGGACAATAGGGGCCCACTGAACTATCCGAACAGGACAAAAGTATTAAATAACTAAACACTTTTTGACTAAGCTAGGTGCTAATCAACTTATTAAGTAAATGGATCCTTAAACTTGACCCAGTTTCATAACTTGACCCGAAAGCCCATGGGTTCATAATTAAGGGTATGAATACCCAACTACTTTTATTAATGAGGGTAATGAACATTTAAAACAACCAGGAATCTTAAATCTCTCACTACAAAACACTCAAATATTTAATACTCTTAAAACTCTCCAAAACACTTGACAAAATTACCCTCAGCTCAAATTAAACCACATAAAATTGGCGACCATAGTGGGAGAAGACGGTGCCTGAATCTAGCATTCGAAACCAGCAAGAAAAATAATTCGGATGAATCCGGACGAGCAAGCAATGCAACCACCTTTGGTGGAGGTGGTGGGAGAAAACAATGAGTACACAACCGAAGAGCGAGATAGGTTGAAAGCTGAAATAGAAGCATTGAGGGCCACTAAAAAGGCAGAGATGGGTTTAAAAGAAAAGTCAAAAGCATAAGCCATTCACCATACTGACAACCCAATGGAAAATGACCTATCAGCAAAGACTCATTTGAGCAAAAAAAAACCCATGTCAGTTCCAAGAAATCTCACCGGTGCAAGCCTGTGGAGAGCTCAGAATCTGAGTCCTCCAGTAGTTCATCGAATGAGGATGAGCTTGAGGAGTCTTTGTCATCAAGCAGCGATGAAGTAAGGTCCAGAAAGAAACAAAAGCTAGTTAAAAAATATTCAAGAAAAAGCGATAGACATAGGAGATTAAAGAGGCATTTGGGAAAATGGTCATCTCACAACCACTGTCATAGCCACATGCATGTGGATCAGCTGCTGACGGATACTTTTGCTTTCCATGATGAGCCATGTATTTTTGCAACACCTAATGAAAACACATTTTTTAGTCGTGGTTGGAATTGGAGGCAATTGCCATTGTCATCCAAGATACTGTCCGGAAACCTTCCTCAGAGGTTTGATAGTACTAAAATGGAGAAGTATGATGGAAGCAAAGATCCGGACAACCATCTAGAACAGTTTAAAAATTTCATGATGGATTTTGATGATGATGATGACAAACTTCTTTCTAGAGCCTTCTCCCAGTCTTTCATGAGAAGTGCTTTGAAATGGTACAATAGGTTTCCACAATGATGTATCAGAAACTTAATTGGTATCTATCTATCTATATAGAAAGAGAGAAAAGAGGAGTCAGTTAATTAATATCTTTGCTTCTTATCCGAAATGCTAGATTATCTCTAGTGGATGAATATCTGCCTCGTGTTTTTAAGATATTGTACTTAATTCATGCATGCATGATGCAAATGCAAAATTGGTAGAACCGGCGTCGAACATTTCTAACGGACTCGTCCACGCAGGAACTCTGGCCGATTTTAACCATGGTCGATCAACGCACGGCGAGATCTCTGGCCGATTATAACTTTTATAGCTATAGTTCATGTCATAAAGCATTTGTGTCGGTCTTTTTCTTTTGAAAAAATAAAAAACACTAAATATTCATAAATATTATTTTACAAAGGATTTTAATAAAACAAGTATTTTTTTTTAAATATGGTTAATTTAATTACGGAAGATTTACAAATAAAAACTCATTCAACAAATCTATTACTATTACGGATAAAGATCTAAAAAATTTAAGACATTTTATATCTTAAATATATATACAATCGAGTAACTAACTTCTCCTTCTTTATTTTAATTTTAATTTTTAAAAGTTTTTATCGTTTAAACCATAACTCGAAAAAAAACTCTGCAAATACCATTAGTTTTATTTTTTTAAACAAACATTATCATAAGTGTCCTTATAAAGAAAAATAAACCAACCTTTAATCAACTATGGATTTTTAAATACGGGAGAGACTAGCGATATCTCTTTTGTAATATTTAATGAATGATAGTAGGGCTGTCGGCGGTTCCAGAAAACCGAAAATCGGAACGAAACCGAATCAATAAGAACCGAAAACCGAAGCGGAACCGAACCAATAAGAACCGGATCAAATTTTAACTGCCTGGTTCGTGGTTCCATTTTACAAACCAAAACCGATAAAGAACCTAAACAACAAAACCGAGTATGTCTCTTTTATCCGAAATGCTTCTTTTTGTTCCGTAGATTTCAAAAATGAGTGTATCTCTAGTGGATGAATATCTGCTTCGTGTTTTTAAGATATAGAATTTCTGTTTTAAAGACTGAATCTGGAAATTCGTCATAATACTATTTCACTCCTGAGCCTGTCGAGCCCATTCTCTCTCTCCGGTTCATATATAGGCAGTTTTTTTCGCAAAATTGGTAGAACCGCGTCGAACAATTCTACTATTTATACTTCGGCCAACTAACACTTTTGTATCAGTTTCACTATTTTTTATATTTTTTCGAAATATGTTCCAAGTGTTGGTATAAACTCTTTATTTATTTAAATCTATTTATTTAATACCAAAAAAAATAGATGAATGATAGTATCTCACAACTATTTATTAATTTAATCAACATTTAATTATAACTTTTTATCACGATCTTTGTAAAAATGATAACTTTTCATAGTTAAAGTTGTATTTATTTACCTGAACGATAAAAGATATATGTTTAAACACCTTTGTATATTCAGTTTATTTATTATATTATTTAAAACGTGAAGATGTGTTAAATTTTAAATATTAAACTCATACAAATATTTATTTTATTTAAAAAATTAAAAAAATCACGTTTTTAGAACCTTATTTTTTTCAAACCAATAGTAGGGAATAAATAAAAGGTTTGCCCGATTAAGAGGGGGTCATTTATATCATGGACCACCCAAAATTTTAAAAATAAGTTTTGATATAATGCTAAGAGTGTTCCGTCGGTAAAATTGAGATCAGGAGTTCAATACCTGGATCACCCACCCTAAATTCTAATCTGGAGCTTCTCTGCAGTTTATGGATCAAAATTAAGTCGAATATAGTAGGTCTAATATTTTAATGACAGGCTCAGTCGAAAAAGCGTATGTAAATGATTCGAACTCGTGACCTTTGATCACAATGGTGCCTTACTCAATCATTAGTGAAAAATCATAAAACTGATATCAAAGCCCTTCAAGAAGGGCTAGGCTAAAAGGAGAACCCTTTTGGCTATAATGAGACCCCTTACTCTAAAAATAAATCTGTAAATGTGAAATGATCATTTTACCCTTCATATATATATATATATATATATATAACAAAAGTTCTAACAAAAAAACTAACTTTTTCTTCATCTTCTTCCTACAACTTTCTCTCTCTAAGTAAGCTAAATTTTTTAAAAACACCAACGAACATGGATTTGAGCTGTAATATGGATGATTTCTTGTCGGAGGAGGATGAGCCTTTGACTGACCATCTCCAAACCCAAGAAGAGGTGCATTTCAGGTTTTTAAAAATTTCAGTGCGAATATAGTACTACCAACGCTAGATTTTGTCAAAATTGAGCGCTGAGAGCGCGCGAATTGGACAATATTGCGAGCACGACCTTCACGATTTTGTAGAAATTGAGCGTTAGGAACGCTACGATTTGTGAGGATCTCGGGTTCTGAGCGCTCAATTTGACAAAATCAGACACTCTGTGCTCGCGATTTCGGCTAAAGTGAACACTCCCCACGCGCGAAACTCTTTGGAAATTTTGTAATTTTTTCACTTTTTAGTTTACGCGTTCGAAACTCAATTTTCTTTTCACCAATATAGTGCATTAGTCATTTTCAATGAATGGTTTAAATTGTAGACAAAAAAACTCAAAAAATATGGTAAAAAACACCTTGAAACTAGTTTTAAACAGCCAATAAAGAACACTAGAAATCCAGAAAATAAAACGGACTTGAGGTATAAACCTAGTAAAACAAAAGCTTGATACAACACCAAGTCAAACAACAATAAACACAATAATTTTTAAAAACTCCTACTAGAAGTCGGAGTCGTAACTGGTATTGTCTTAAACGTCGACGCCATTGGCGATATCATCATTCTCTACATGCAATGTTATCCTCCAGATACAGTATCATCTCCGGAGTAATGAAATCGTCAACCGTCATGTTCCACTCACGTTTTTATTCTTTCATAATTTTAAATGGGAGGAACATGAAACGCTCGAGCGGATTCACAACTAAATACCTGGTTTTCACTTCCTCACGGTTGCGCGATATGTAGCTAGTTTCCCCACGTATACCATAATTGAAATACATCCTACACAAGACACGTTCGAAGAAAGCATTGCTAGTATATTCCCCCACGTCTCCAAGGACAACCTTCACCGCTTGACACAAATGGTAGTTTTCAGCCACACTGAAATCCATCAATAATATACTGTTTTTTTACTTTGTTATTGTTTCCAGATGGTGAGTGATTATGGCGTCCTGAAATTGAAAACAAAACATTGTTAGATGTTTAAATGTAAGACGAAAACTACCGAGATAAATGTCCTTCTCAAAAACGTTCTGAAACGGCTTAATCAATTTTGGAAGCAAAATTGCGAACTAGGCATTCAAAATTTTGCTTCAAAAATTGTGCACGCCCAACGCCCAACTTTGGGCAAATCGCGAGTTGGGCACTCTTTTTTTAAAACTCCTAAATTCCTAAAACTCAACCAAAAAAAATCATACCAAAACGTTGATAATGAGTCAACTAACACGTATCTACAACTATTGTTTTAAAAAAACAACAACATATAGATGCAAATCGGACTTTTGAGACAGAATCTATAACTCTAAATATCACTAAAAATACCTAATTAAATTGCATAAAAATTACATGAATAGGTATAGGATTCATACCTTAATGTTTTTGTAAGTTCGGATTTGAGAAATCTTGATTTTTTTTGGCGGATTTTGAGAGGTTTTGGTGAAGTGAAGAGAGAAAAGAATATTTTTGGCTGAAAATACAGCTTTTATATTAAGGGTAAATAGGTCATTTTTTAGGTCTAATTATAGCCAAAATAGGTCTCATTATAAAAGAGCTCATTATAGCCAAATGGGGTCTCGAAATAGCCTTGCCGCTTCAAGAACCTATGATATCAGAACAAAACATAAAGAAAGTTGCTGAAAAATTAGGATTTGAATAAAAAATTGCTAATATTAACAACAAGATATGGTTACTTTGGAAAAACACCTACAAAATTCAAATTTTGGAGAACAATGAGCAATACATTCATACAATGGTTAACCGCAACTTTTCTGATAAAGAGGTTCCGGTTACCATTGTATATGCAAAATGCATAAGATCCCAGAGATTGCCTCTTTGGGATAACTTAATAAGAATTGCAAACACTGAAAAACCATGGATACCATATGGAGACTTTAATGTTATAACAAAATCTTCTGAACAACTGGCATGCTCATCCCTCTGCCTTAGAGGGATGAATGATTTTAACAATATGATACTGGACTGTCATCTTGAAGATCCTGGTTATACAGGATCAAATTACACGTGGTCTAATAATAATAAATGGAAAAGACTCGACATAGTCTTACATAATGAAAAATGGAGTGAAAACTTTGAAATTACTAGGGTGATGCATCTGGCCAGAGCTGGCTCAGATCACTCAACCCTACTAATATCTATATCAAGTTCAAATTTATAACTAAAACTCCATTTAAATTCCAAAACATGTGGTTAGATCACCCTAATTTCATGCAGACAGTAAGTAATAGTTAGCAAGAAAACATGAATGTAAATCATATTCATGTTTTCTGGTCAAAACTCAGAAGACTTAAACATACATTAAAAGAATAGAACTATTCCCTCTTGATCTTTTGTAACATTTCTAATAAATGACATTATCTCATAATAAATTATTAATTTAATTAACTTTTGACTATAATGACTTTTCCTAATTATCCTAATTTACTTTTTTTATTAGGTTTCAATCTTTTAATTTCTAGTAATATTTTTTTAATTAAATTTCTATTATCATCGTATTCCATATTCGCTAAATTTTGAGGATAAAATAATTATTTTTCATTTTTCTTTACTTATTTGTTTTTTTAAGATGGTTGTCTATGAGTATTTTTCGCAGGTGAATTTTTTATTTTGGATCTCCGAAGGGCAATTTTTCGTTCAACAAAAATGTTGTCATTGTCCACTTGTGGACATCACTCTCTCTCACCGTAAGTCTTTAATGTTTATAGCCTTATGGAATGTTCGTGGGTTGAACGACCCTATTCGTCAAAAAGATGTTACACATTTTATCATTAAAAATGGTATCACTATAACGATCCTTGTGGAGACTAAGGTACGATTTTATAATGTTAATTCCATTACTAGAAATATCACTCTTTTTTTGCAGTATGTCACAAATCACTCCTCCCATACGCTGGGTAGAGTCTGGATTATTTGGAATCCTAGTGTCTTTTCCATCTCCATTCTATCTTCCTCTTCTCAGTTCATTCATTGCAAAGCTTATAGCCTTAACTTCCCTGCCCCATTCTTCCTTACGACTATCTATGCTTTTAATGATGGGCTCGAGCGTCGTCTTCTGTGGACCGACTTGGAGGAAATTTCAGCTATCTGCTGTAATCTCCCTTGGGTTGCTCTCGGGGACTTCAACGCTCTTCGTAACCCCGATAAGCGTTCTAGCTCATTCTCCCAGCGTGAGATTGATGAGTTCAATCACTGCTGCTACCGGTGTGATTG
This sequence comes from Limnanthes douglasii subsp. nivea, assembly GCA_036936605.1. Lineage (NCBI taxonomy): Eukaryota > Viridiplantae > Streptophyta > Magnoliopsida > Brassicales > Limnanthaceae > Limnanthes > Limnanthes douglasii. The sequence goes on from JAUPFV010000004.1 coordinate 290,419,434, forward strand.
AGTGACCTTCGATCGCATGGTTCTCACTTCACTTGGTTCAATAAAAATCTGTTAAACCCCATTGCTTCAAGAATTGATCGTGTTCTTGTCAATAGTGTTTGGGATGATTCTTTCCCCATGTCCATCGCTCATGTTGGTTCAGTCCGCTCTTCTGACCATTCTACTGTCAAACTTATTTTAGGTTTTCCTACGCCGCGTACAAAATAACCTTTTAAATTTATTAATATGTGGAAATCTCACCCTTCTTACAACGACTTGGTATCATCTTCTTGGAACCTTCCAATCTCTTCTCATGGTATGAGATTAGTATCCCAAAAACTCTGTCGACTTCAATTTGTCCTTCGCGACTCTATTTCTCAAAACCATCTTTTCACTGCTCAATCATTTTTAGCTAATGACCCTTTGAATCCTTTTTTGGTCTCTGCCGAGATTGTAGCTTCTTCCGTCTATATCTTCCTTAGTCGTGCCGAAGAATCTTTCTATAAACAGAAATCTAGAGAGACTTGGCTCAAGATTGGAGATCATAATACTAAATTCTTTCATAATAGCATTAAAAACCGTATTATAAAGAATAAAATTGTCTCTATCTCCAATAGTAACGGGGAACTCTCCACACTCCCAAATGAAGTGGCGAGCGTCTTAGTCAACTATTTTTCTAATCTTCTAGGGGCTCGATCTCTCCCGGGATATCTTGGGCTCGCTCGCATCTCTTCGCTTATTTATACTAAAGTGTGTAATCAGGACCGGACTTCGATGGTTCGTCCTGTTACAATGCTTTACAATATTTTTCTGAACTATAGTTATAAAAGTTATAAAATTTTAAAAATTAAAATAAATTAGAAAAATAAATAATAAACATTTTTTACACCATATTTACCGGAAAGTAAATTTGGGATTTAACTATATTTTATCTTAAAAAAGGGTTAAAATGCGATTTAAATATTATCGGAAAGTGAAATCTTTCCGTCTCTAACGGAACACGTATCTCTAAATGTGGTTGATCAACCATTGGTTAAATTCTCTAAACAGAAATGCTATCTCTCGCATTTCGCCTAGTGGTATGTTTCTCGCATTCTCCCTACTCGTTGGGAGATGACACGAAGTTCAATTCTCGGAATCGAGTCAAATTTTCTGCTCCTTCACGTCTTTTGGGTTTGCAATTGAGAAAGAGTCCTTCTCTGTTGGAATTGATTGGACTTAAGCTATCTCAAGGGCCGAGTAGTTCAAATGTTAATTCTCTGTCTATGGAAGCTTTTTCAGGAGCTGCGGCTTCTGGCAATGGTGAAAAACTAAAAGCTTCAAATTTTAATGGTTCTGGGCTGAAGATTGGGACCACACTTTTATAAGGAGATAAATCCACAGCCTAGGAAGCACACCTTATGGCAAACGAGTGATGATTTTACTGGTGGTCAAGCTAGCATGCACAGGGTGCATATTTTGCAATCTTCTCAAGGACTTATGGACAAACACTTTGAGAAACTCATCCAGAGTGACGCGCGGCTACATAAGCTAAGCCAACATCTAGAGATAATGTTCGATGCACCATTCTTTGATGCTCCAGCACCGTGTTATGTGGATTTAGAAGAACACAAATATCTTGCCTGTGACAAAGCAGAGATGGGCCAAGGATACATGTCTTCTGGATTCCAGAATCATACATCATCAACTTCAGGCCAGCCATCTTCGTTGTGGGGCACGCAGACGAATTTTATGCTACAACATGCATCTGGAGAGGTGCTGTCGTCCAACTCAGTGATGGACACTCGTTCAAGTGAAGGAAGTGGAGCTTCTAGAGAAAGCGGTTCAATCGAGTCGAGGAACTGGGAAGAAATAAAATTGCCGGGGCTTCACCCATCTATGTCGATGAATGATCTTATGAGCCATATTGAAAATCAGATTTCAGAAAAGATAGCCTTTGTTAATCCACCTCTGCCTGCAACTGGGCCAGTTGGCCAAGGGGTACTAGATGAGATTGCAGAGTACCTTTCGCAAGACAATCATCCATTCACAACGAACTTTAATGATGAGTCTCTCATGTCAAGGGTTGATTCACTTTGTTGCCTGCTGCAATTGGATCCCATTGTGCCTCCAACTTCACAGTATAACGGAGAAAGTTCTGACGGATGGAATACCGGCGTTCAGCCGAACAACATGCCTGAATCGATGCATCTTAACAAAGCTAGAGATGATGCCAGTAGCAGAAAGGCTCCTTTTCAATAGTAGAGAGGTCTTCTTTTATTTAGTAAGACTTAATTCAGTTTAGATAGCAGAAAGGCTCCTTTTCTATCTAGTAAGACTTTATTTAAACATTTTTATAGATCTACAGGGATTCAGAAAATTTCATTTGGTGAAGAATCCCTGTGGTCTTGGAGATGGTCCATTCATGTAGTTCTTAGTGCTGCTTTTGCAGAAAATAATTGTGATCCGTAAATAAAACATTATCACATCTTTGGCCAAAAAAGAGAGTACAAACTATACTAGAGATACACTCTTTTTCTACTAAAATATTTCAAACTAAAAAGTTAGACCTAGTTAAACGTTCAAACCAAAAGCAAATACAAAACCAAAATCTTCCTCCAGTAAAACACCCTAAGTTCTTCCTCCAGTAAAACACCATAAGCAAAACCAAACGATCATTCCCATGGCATCTTCTCACTTTAACATGTTCGGTCAAGCAGCGAAAAAAACTGGTTTTTCTGAATTTTCGTCATTTATGATATCTACTCCTGCCGAGAGGATCCGGTCACCCCGCGCATCAAACATGCCACTGCACGTACCATTGAAAGTGACAGAAGTGTCAAACGTGTCACTGCAATTACTACTGTGAATAAGACAAGTAAACAAACTCTAAGTTCCAAAATAGTTGAGAACGTGACAAGAAGTGTTACACACGCGACTATAAGTAAGAGTACGGCTGTTATCGGTCTGGTTCGGTCCGGGTTTTGAAGGAACCGGACCGGACCGCTAAGCTTCGGTTCTAATTTTTGGTACCGGACCGAACCGCTAAGCTTTCGGTTCGGTTTCGGTTTTGGTTCGGTCCGAGTTCGGTTCAGTCCGAGTTCGGTCCGGTTTCGGTCCGGTTCGGTCCACTTAAAAAAAATAAATCAATTAAAAATTATTTTTTAATTTTTTTTATTAAAATAAATAATATAAAAACTAAAGTTTATAAGTTGATCTTTCATTTTTCTTAAAATATCGGTAATTAACTATTAATTTGGGTACTATAATTTATAAAAATATATAATAATAATAAATAATCGGTTTTAACGGTTTTATTGGTCCGATTTTTTATCGGTTCTACCGATTTATCGGTTTCATCGGTTCGATTTCGTATCGGTTCCTTCGGTCCTATCGGTTTTATCGGTTCGATTCTTTATCGATTCTATCGGTTCGGTTCCTAACCGATTTTTTGTTTCGGTTCTTTATCGGGTTTCGGTTTTTAGAATGAAACCGCGCAACCGGACCGTTAAGGTTCGGTCCGGTTCTCGGTCCGGTCCTTATCGGTTCGGTCCCGGTCCGGTTCTCGGTTCCGGAGAACCGTTGACAGCCCTAAGTAAGAGTAAGAATAAGACTCTGGCTCCTAAACAAAATTTTAGTAGGAAGACGAAGATCGTCCAGTTGACAAGAAGCGTCACACACGCGATTATAAGTAAGAGTAAGACTGCTTTTTCTAAACAAAATTTGAGTATGAAGAGGAAGATTGTGGAATTGATTGCTGCTGCGTTTGAAGAGTTTTAAGAATGCTCAGGGATGATTTTGTGATACGAAGATTTCTTAGTGCTCGATTAGTTTAAATGCTGAATTTAGGAATTTTTTAGAGAGAGAAAATATAAATTAGCTTAAGTAGAGAGAGAAAGTCGTATCCCATTATTCTTGAGATTTGTGAAGCGTGTGTGGTCCTTATATAGTACAATTGCAGGCCCCACACACTTTAACTCTCGTTTATTACATTATTGGTCCCTATATCTTTTTATCTTCTCACAATAGGTACTTCTTCAATAACCTATGCAATTTTCCCCTAACACAACTTCTTCTTTACAATTCTCTCATAAACAAACTTCTTCTTTACAATTCTCTCCTAAACAAACTTCTTCTCTACAATTCTCTCCTGAACAAACTTCTTCTTTACAATTCTCTCCTGAACAAACTTCTTTGCAATTTCCTCCTGAACAAACTTCTTCTTTGCAATTTCCCCATGTCTTTTATTCTCCCTCATCAGTAGCCCCCCAATCCTAGTAAAAATAGTTTTACTGGGACTGTAAAGAAGTCTCCAATGCTCCCTCGAACATCTTTTCCGCGGAGAACGCTTCCTCAATTACTAAATTTCCTCCTCGAAAATGCTTTTGACCAATACTTCAAATGCTACATATCTCTTCGAAATAAGGTGTGGAAAATGAATTAGTGTATGTATAGGATTGCTGGGAGGAAAAACGAATTAGTGTATGATCAGATTGTTGGGAGTCATTAATCCAGCAAAAAGTCATAAGCTTCACTCAAAATTTAAACCTGAAAGTTAAGTCCACTATATTTCATGTAATGTGTATTTTTATGTCTATGTATGTATGGACAATACCTTCATTCTTTATTTTCTCTATATATGTTTTCAAGTTCCACTGGTTTATTATAAAGCTAATAGGGATCATTCGAAGAAATAAAGAAATTAAAATTTTGATGGACGATATTTATTTTAAACTATTTTTATAAATGTTCTAGCTTTATAACAGCTTATAAGGAGTGACTTTTCCCAATGTTTCTAGCATGGGTGGGTTCTCTGTATATTTGCATGGATGGGTTCTCTGTTTCTAAAAATAAAAATAAACATAAAAATGATTGATGGATAAAATCATGTGAAGATACCATGTTAAAAACCAGTCACCAGTGTTTGACACCTATTATATTCGTGTCACTAACTTTCTTTCGTTTCCGAAACGAATCAATATCGTTTCAAATCGTTGCATTCTTATCGCTAACGCTTGCAAATTAACAAGAGACTGACACGTGTCATCTCAGTTTGAAAAAAAAAACATGATTTGAATATATAATATTTAAAGTAAACATGCTTTTGAAAAAAAAACTTGTTCTATTATTTATTGGATCCTTAACTTCTTGAACAATAAGACCTACTATATTCTACTTAATTTTATACCAAATATCGATCTATAAACCTTTTATATATACCCTATTACCGGTTTGAAAAATAGGATTTTGAAACGTGATTTATTTTATTTTTTAAATAAAATAAATATTTTTATCGATTTTAATATTAAAATTTAACACATCTTCTCTTCACGTTTTAAATAGTATTATAGTTTTAAAAGATATGATTAGGGAGCAGGAATTGTTATTTGCAATTAATAAATTAAATATACAAAGGTTGTTAAACATGTATCTTTTATCGTTCGGTATGTAAATAAATACAACTTCTACCATAAAAAGTTATCATTTTAACCAGGTGATAAAAGAAATCAATTATGATTAAATGTTGATTAAATTAACAAATCTCTGTGGGAGATACTACTAATTATTGGTGTTTATTGGTCCGCTGTCGGGGTTAGGCTTATCGGTTTGGATGGGACGGGACCGTTAAAGTTTTCGGTTTTATATTTTGGAATCGGACCGGATTATTAAATTTTTGGTTCGGTCCGAACCGGTTTGATCCGATTCGGTTTGGTTCCGGTTTGGTCCGAGTTCAGTTCGATCCGAGTTCAGTTCTTTTCGGTTTGGTGCAGTTTTGGGTTTGTTATCGGTCTGGTCCGGTCCATTTAAAAAAATAAAATAAAATAAAATTATACTTTAATTTTCAATATTTTTAAAATAAATAAATAACATAAAAATTGAAATTTAGAAGTTAATCTTGTGACTTTTTATTAAAAATGGATAATAAACTATTAATTTTGATACTATAATATCTAAAAAAACAAAAAAAATTAATCGGGACTAACGATTTTATTGGTTCTTTTTTTATTGATTTTACTCGTTCTTTTTTTATTAGTTTTACTGGTTCATCAATTTTATCGATTCGGCCATATCAGTTCTATTGGTTTACCGATTTTATCTTTTTCAGTTCCTAATAATTCTACCGGTTTATCGGTTATTCTACTGGTTTATCGGTTTTATAAGTTCGGCTCCAAATCAATTTTGTTGTTTGGGTTCCTTATCGGTTTCGGTTTCCAAGCTGAAACCCCGAACCGGACCGTTAAAATTCGATTCGGTTCTTATCTGTCCGGTTGTGCTCCAGTTTTCCGTTTTTCGGAACTGTTAACCAACCTTATTATCATTCATTAAATATTACAAAAGAGATATCGCTAGAGTCTCATATTTAAAAATCCATGGTTTAGTAAATGTTGATTTATTTTTCTTTATACGGACACATATGCTAGTGATTTTTATAAATTTAAAAAAAAAACAACTCTCTATTAAATATAAAAAGATATTTAAGGTATAAATTTTTAAATTTTTATCCCTAATAAGTTTGTTGAATGAGTTTTTATAAGTAAGTCTATGAAATACTTTTTTATTAAAATCGTTTGTAAAATAATATATATCAACATTTAGTTTCTTTTATTTCTTAAAAGAAAAAGACCGACACGAATGCTTTATGATATTTTTCTGAACCATAGTTATAAAAGTTATAAAAAATTTAAAATTAAAATAAATTAGATAAATAAATAAAAATATTTTTTACACCATATTTACGGGAAAGTAAACTTGGGTTCTAACCATATTTTATCCTAAAAAAGGTTAAAATGCGATTTAAAATTTATAGAAAAGTGAAATATTTTCGTCTCTAACGGACCATGCATCTCTAAAAGACGTTTACAACGGCGCCGTTTCTGGTTAGAATCCACCGATAGAGATCTCGCCGTGCGTTGATCGACCATGGTTAAAATCGGCCAGAGTTCTTGCGTGGACGACTCCATTAGAAATGTTCGATGCCAGTTTTACTAATTTTGTGAAAACGAAGAGAGAATGGATTCGACAGGCTCCGGAGTAGAAGAACATTAAAACGAATTTCCAGCTTGAGCTCTTTTAAACACAAATACTAAATATTTCCAGCACGGTCATTTGGTCTAGTGGTATATTTCCTCGCACCCTAAATTTTGAAATATTTAGGGTGCGAGGGTGTTAATTACTTTTTTTTTCTTTTTTTAAAGTTTTCTATTTTTTTTTGTTTTTAATGTTTGTTAATAAATATATTAATATAATATAATATTTATAAAAATAATAATATATTTTAATATATTATTTTTGAAAGATATTTTGAAAATAATATATAACAAAATCAAATTTAATATTTCAAAAGATATTTTAAAAAATAAATATAAATAAAATAAAATTTGTTATATATAAGAAATTGTTGTAAAATAAATAAAAATAAAAGTTGTTATTGAAAAGATATATTTAAACTATTTTAAAAAATATCATAAATCATTCAATATAATCAGCTAAACACAGGCACCAAAAATTAAACACCAAGTTTTCCTTTACAATCTTAATCTCAAATTCTAGACCTAAATCGAATATTTATACCTAGAAGGTATTACTCTTGCCGTGGATCCTTCACCTGTTGGTTTGAATTCGACGATGGAGATGGTTGTGGGGATGGCGTTGGGGAATGCAGTGTGAATAGTGGTGGTGATTGCGTTGGGGTTGACGGTGGGCTTATGGGGCGCTCTGCTATGATCCTCATGCGTTGATAAACTCCATCAAAATGGCGTTGGAATGCAATTGCAAGTATATCGGCCCGAAGTTCATTTTCATCAAGCATTTTGAAAGCGGAAACGAGTGAGTGGTAGACCGATGGTGGGAGGAAGAGTAAAAACTTTTAGAATCGAGGATGACTGCTTGCTGAGAATTTATAGAGTTTACATGACGAAAAAAGTATAAACCAACTATTTTAAAAGATATTGTAAAACTAAAAAATATTATTTTTATTGTATTTCTTTATTTTTTTTTTAAGTTTATTGATATAATATATTTTAAGAAATTATACGTTTAATAAATCCTCATATATTTTGAAATTATATCTTTAACAAATCATATATTTGTTTTGAAATAATAAAATAAAATATTTAAAATTTTATACGACAATAAAATTAAATAACATTTTAATAGATATCATAAAATAAAATCAAAGATATTAAACAAAAAAATATTATTTCTTTCTCTTACCCTTAAGATTTAACATGAGATTTTAAAGGATACGATTGGAATAAAATTTAGGTTGTTAACTAAAAATAAGCTAAACGAAGCTGTACGTAATCTAAAGGTATTTGTGCTCAAACATATAAAATGTAGGATTGTCAGTCTTACAGTGAAATCTTAATATACAGGAGTCATTCATATCATTGTCGAAAATTGTATTGTATTTGTATGCATCATGCATACATGAGTTAAGCACAATATCTTAAAAACGCGAAGCAGAGAGATACACTCATTTTCGAAATCTACGTAGCAAAAAGAAACATAATGTAGCATTTCGGATAAAAAGCCAAGATATTAATTAACTAACTCCTCTTTATCTTATCTTTAATTACCTAGCTCCTCTTTTCTCTCCTTCTAGATAGATAGATTGATACTAATTAAGTGGTCAATCCTATCTTTTATCTATATATACACTCTGAAACACGTCTAGTAAAATATTTCAAATTTCAAACAAGACCGAAACTAAAAACTTAGACCTAGTTAAACGATCGAAGCAAAAGCAAATGCAAAACCAAAATCTTCCTCTAGTAAAACCCCCCAAACAAAACCAAAAGATCATCCCCATGGCATCTTGTAGTTTCAACAGGTTTGGTGAAACAACCAAAAAAATGGAGTTTTCTGAATTTTCGTCATTTATGAAACCTACTCCTGCCGAAAGAGATCCGGTCACCCGACGCATCAAGCATGCCGGTGCACCTACGACTGAGGGTGCCAGTGTACCTACAATTGAGAATAAGACTAGTAAACAAACTCTAAGTTCTAAAAGAGTCGAGAAGGTGACCCGAAGCGTCAGACACGCCACTATAAATAAGAGTAAGAATATGACTGTTGTTTTTAAACAAAATTTTAGTAGAAAGACGAAGATCGTCGAGTTGACAAGAAGCATCAGACACGCGCCTATAAGTAAGAGTAAGACTGTTTTTCCTAAACAAAATTTTAGTACGGAGAGGAAGACAGTGGAGTTGATTGCTGCTGCGTTAAGTAAGGTTAGCGGTGAGACTGGAGGACAAGTTTCTGCAGATCCTCTACGAATTGCAGTTGCTGTGGAGAAAGCCTTATATTTACATCAGAGTCAAGCAAAAACAAAACGGATGCCAATGTCAAGTTAAGATCCCTTCTGTTCAATCTCAACGATTCACGCAACCCGGACTTCAGAAGGAAAGTTCTTAACGGTCAAATCAAACCCGAGAACATCCCAAATTTAAAACCAGAAGAGATGGCTAGCAATAAAAGGCTAGAAGAGGATGATGACCTCTTGAAGAAAATAGGCAGATAAAGTGTAGTATTCAAATTTTGAAAAATTTGGATAATTTTTTTTATTTTGTTTTATATATTAGATCTAGTAAATACTTATGGAGAAGTTATTAATCACAAGGCAGCTGGATAATATAATTTTATATATTAGATCATGTAAATATTTATGAGAATTTATATCATGAGATACCTGAAAAGGCTGATTTTGAATAATTATATCTATATTTACGATGAAAAGATTTGATTTTCACCTTTCTTGTTTTCAACTGAATGATATATTTTGGATGTTTTGCTGGAAGAGTGGAAAATTCGGATGTAAAAGTCACCGATGTTCAAATATGAAACAAAACGTGAAGTAAATGCAAATGCAAAACAAATATAGGAATATTGTAAAAGTCACCGATGTTCAAATCTTTTTTTTATAAAGGTTTAAACTTTTATTAACCTTGAAAAAAATACAAGGCTTGGAAAATCCCAAAATAATTTGGTCCAAGTATTAATTATGGATCAAAATTTAACTTAAAATTTTGGTGGGAATTGAAATTTTGAACTAAACTAAAATTTGAGTTGCGGTAGTATCCTTAAAATAACATTAAAGACATGCCCATTTTCTTTCTCAGAATAATTTCAGCTCGTTAAATCATGTCAAGCTGCTGAAGTTTCCAGCTTATTCAATAATTTGATTTCATTGAATAAAAGCCAGATTCATTATGTTCTTTAACTCCATTTTCTATGTTCCTTATCTCAAAAAAGTCTTATTCCAAGTTTCTCTGATTCAATTGATTCATATGTTATCTTCTTCTTATCTCTGAATTTATTCCTTGTCCAGATATCGAATCCTTCATTGATAATTTCATCCACTACAGATTTATGATTCCATGCAAAGAAAGTAAACTATCAAATATGACATAGTCAGGCATGAAGTCTGCTACAATAGGGAAAATTTGAGGTTAGAAGATCAAAGCCAACAAAACATGTAAGCTTTGATTTGTATGATTGATAGACTTGATTTATATCTTACATTCTCATCTAATTAATCATTGTTATCAAGTCTGAGATAACTAGTTCCCATATGTTCTAACAAAGTGATAGCTCTTAGAGATAAAGGGATTGATCTTCGTTGAAGTCTGATTCGTTGGTGTCTTCTTGTGTCGTTTTAGCTATCTAGTCTGCAACAATGTTTTATTCTCTAAATATGTGTATAACTTCATGTTGGATGAGATTAATTTCTTGTAGAAATGAATTATAAGCTCCAAATATTAGGGATTCTTCCCTTTTAATAAATTTAAGTTAGTAGTTTTGAGTTTTTTTCTATATCTAACATATTAATGTCATTTACCTTACAAATAATAAAGCCATCTAATAATTCTCCGCACTCAGCTGCAATAAGAAGATATTTTCCATATAGTCTCCCAAATCCAACAATTATATCTTTGTTTCTCTAATCAGACCACTCCCACTAGTTTTTCCAGTCAGACAACAAGCACCATTTGTATTTAGTTTATACTTATTAGATTTAGGATGTATCCATTTTAACGATATAGCAAGTCTATGTTTTCTCAAATGATGAATACATCCCAGATTAGTGGTAGCATTTACGTCCTGACCCCAATGAGACCTTTTCAATAGGTTAGCACATTCCAGTCTTGTGAGAATATAGTTGATATGGTCGATCGTAAATCTTGTGGATATATTTTGATCATTTTGTTTTTTTTTTGTTCTTTGAGGACCAGATAACCCAACAGATAATGGGTGGGAGGATAGTCCTTATGTGTATGTCTTTGTCAGAGGACCAAAACCAAGTTCTGACCGTGAGAAAAAGACATATTCTTACTTATGGGGATATTAAATAGACTTGCATAATGTATCCAAACATTCCACGTATCTTCACATTAAACAAAAACACGTTGAATAGTTTCCGTGTTTTCGCATAATTGAGACTTAGATGCCAAATGAAATTTTTTTTGTTGAAGAATGAAATCCACTATTAGCCATTTTTATAGAGTTCTCCACAGTTAAATTAGCATTTGATAATATCCACTGAGGAATTTAGTGAAATTTTATTTATTTTTGTAATGCTTGATGAGGTTGATGAATTTTCCAATTTCTCTAGGTTCCAATGCCCATCAAGCCAGTGGTTTTTTTTATCTCAACAACCTCATACCAGGAACTATCTTCATCAGTAGAGAAGTAAATTAATGGAAGATGAGCAAACTATCTCTCTAACCAGAAATCCAAATTACCTTGGCTAACTTTCCAATAGATTAAGCCTTAAAAACATCTCTAATATTAATTAACCTTCTATATATCTTTTAACATCTATTTTTGTTCCAACTAGAATAGGATGTTGATTTGGGCATTATATAGATAGTATGAATTTGGCCCAAAATATATTTTGATCCCTAAACTTAAATCATAGTTTACATAAGTATGTAGTTTGAAGATCTTCCAATTTCCTTATATTATGACCTCTCTCCCCTTCTTCATATGGTTTGCATAGGTTACACCATTTGGACCAGTAGATAGCCTTTTTGGCTTCATTTGAACCTCGTAAAAACTTGTTACATAAGCATTATATTCTTTCAATCACTAATTTTAGAAGTAAACAACTTTGGATGTAGTAGTATGGATGGTAGGTACAACTGACTGGATAAGGGTTAACCTTCCACCAAATGATAGCAGATTGTTACCCCATTATAGTATTATGTTTGTAATCTTTGTTACAAGATCATCAAAGTTGCTAGTTCTATTGTTGCTAATTATATTGTTGGGATGGATTGCAATCCCCAATATCTGAGATGTAATAGGCTATGTCAAAATCCATAAATGTTTTCCAACATTTTAACTCTTGAATGATGCATCTCTATAGGCACTATAATCTTAGATTTCTATTTTTTATAACCTGAACTGATCTCTCTTGATAGTGGTTCAAGAATTCACAAATTTTCTTTACATTTAAGAATGATCCATTGTTGAAGACAATAAAGTCATCCGTAAATTATGAGCATGGTATGTTGTAAACACTTCATGAATTTAATTTAAATCTTGGTTGTCATTTTTTATTTATTTGATCCCTTTGATGAGATACTCTTAAGCTATAATGGAAAAAAGGTATGGGATAAGGGATCACATTGCCTTATCCTTTTGGATGACTTAAAAAACTCATGCATCTCACCATTTACAATAACGGAAGATCTAATGTTGTTTATGCACTTCAGTATTAAGTCTAGGAACTTTCTATCAAAAGCAAATGAACTCATTACTCTTATGATAAACTGAAAAGAAATCCTGACAAAGGCTTTTGACATATCGATCTTTAGCATTATATTACCTCATCTTACATTTCTGTTTAGTCTATGACTGATTTCTTTAATAAGAAAAATATTATCATGAATGCTTCTCCCTTTCACAAAGGCCCCTTGTTTCTTTGAGATAATTTTAGGAAAAATGTAGATAATCCATTGCTTATTTTTAGAAATAGTCGTGTTGAACATGACAATGGGGCTGATTGGTATCAACTCCTTCCAATATTTTAGAGAATCTACTTTAGGTATAAGACATATTGTAGTTGCGTAAACTTCATTAGGGATAGGTTGATCCTTAAAGACATCCACAATAACATCACATAAGTCCTCATAAATGATATGTCCGCAAGTTTGAAAAAACTTTCCATTAAAAACATCAGGAACTGCAACACAACTGACATTAAAAGAATGTAATATTGTTATGAATTACTTATTCATTTAGAATAATCATTAACATAAAATTGACTTCTTTTGATATTAGGCTAGGAATATAATTGAAAACAGATTTATTTTCTTTAGGATTAGGAGGATGAGCTAATAACTGCTTGAAATAATCTTCAGTAGACGTTCCAGTAGATTTTTAATAATTTAACTAGTTATTTACATTCCATATCCTATTGATTTTATTTTTATTTCTTATTTTCTTAACAAAATTGTGAAAACATGTTGAGTTCATGTCCATTTTTAATCAATTTGAATGACTTTTCTGCTCCCAATAGGCCTCTTCTCTAGCAAGTAACTATAAATGTTTAGACTTAGCTTTATATAAAAGAACATTTTCATCAATATTCATAGTATTTTCTTAACACAACTCTATGAATTTGACTTTATATTCAGTTTGTTTTAAGGAAAAAATACATTTATGAAAACCTCATTGTTTCAACATTTGAGATTAGCTTTTAATCTCTTTAGTTTATTCCATAAAATATGTAAGGGATGGGTACTCATTTACTATTTCCAGCTCATCTCAACCATGTTTAGGAAATCCTTGTGCATAGTCCAAATATTAATAAATTTAAAGAAATACTTCACATGTTATTGATGAGATGATATTGAAATACTAAGAGGAGTATAATATGAACATGTCACAACAATGTGTTTAAACTTTCTGTTATCAAAGTAATTCATCTATGAGGTATTGTATATAGCACGATACAGCTTTTTCCACTTTTTATTATTTGTATAGGTTTATTTAGAACATATGTATCCTGCATCAGTTAACTGATAATTTAACAAAACATTATTCAAATCGTCAATACTTCTCACGCAAAGAATGGTACAAAATATTTATTCATTAGAGTTTAAATTAACATTAGAATCTCCTAGAACAAGCCACTCATTTGAGCCATATTCAAGCGTTCTTAAACTGTCTAAAAGAGCACTCATCAGTTCTCTACTAGATTTTACATATACCATAGTAACTCTAAATTCTATATCCAAGGTAATGTGCTTAACCTTAAGGTATAGTATTTGATCTTTATCTGCTGAGACATCCACGATGAATTTAATTTTCCAAAGAATCCATATTTTATTATTAATGTTCCCAATAAAGTTATGGATTCCAAGTTTGTTAAAAATAGTTCCCATTTTATATTGAGAAATGATAGGCTTTTGTAATGTCATGATATCTTTTTTTTTTGATAGATTTTAGTCTTTTGAGGGTATTTTTGTTTCTTAAACCCCTAACATTCTATTTTAGTCTAGAGACTGTCATTGTGAAGCATTTAAAAATAAAGGTTTATTTTGAATTCATTTGTAACTTGTCTTTATCCTTAGCCTCAAAATTGATAACCACATGATCATATTTTTGTTGAACTTTCACATTTTTATGAGAAAAATCCTTCACTTTAATCTTCATAATGTCATTATAGAATATCTTGCTTGTACTCGTTGTATGAAGATGATTTTGAGGTTGTTTATCTTGAGTTTTTTGGCTTGATTGTTTAGATGTTGGATTGTGTCTTATATTTGTGATACATCATGAATTTGTTAGCAATTAAATATTATCATTATAAACAGAAGTACCTTATTGAAGATTAGTTTTACCCTTTGGTATATGCGAGAACTCTGTTTTTTGTAGATGATGACTTGCCTCCACATTTCTGGTACTTGGATTTGGGTTTGTCGATGCGGGTAAATAATTTTCACCTTCCTTCATTGAGCATTCTAAAGGACACTATCCAATAAGTAGTCACCCAGAAGTTTCCGTAAAAGTGTTCTGATGATTCAACCAGACCCTATTCCTAAAGACTCTGTTTCTTTGAGTTTTTGTTTTGCAAGGCTTGCACTTGTTAAAAACAATAATAATTAAATCTTCAATGTTCAAATCTAATATACAATGTTATATAATTTTTTTTAATATCAACTAATACTAGAATCTTTTTGTATTTATCTTTAAGAAAAATATTAACCATAACTGATATCCTCTGTGTAATAATGTTTTCGTCATATGGGCCGGTGATTGTACCCTTTTAAAGAAAATATCTAGCATACCCATAGTCTCATACTCCAGAGTTGGCATTTTCCCTTTTTTATTAGGAGATATGTTTTATGCATTTAAAATTTATTGGTAGTTTTGCTTTTAGAAGTTTGTATCGGATGATGTAATACATTTTTAGATTTATGTAAATAATATGTTTATTAATGGTGTGATCTAATTAATAATTGTGAAACAAAGTTTATTATTAAATATGAAATATAAAACATATATTAATACTAATATGAGAGGTGAAATAACCATACCTATTAAATCCAAAATCCGCAACAAATCTAACTACGAAATGCAAAATAAAAATACACCTTATTCTTAATTTTAAAATATGAAACAAGGCTTAACAACAAAGATGATATGCTAAATGCAAAACATGTAATTATGTTAATTACGAAATAAGTATAACTTAAAAATCTTTGTGTTGTCATTTTTTTTGTTTTATAAGATGTGTATTTTGAACTTGTTGTTTTATCCCTTATACAGTACACTTTATCAACCATTTATGCACATATGTTCCTCTAATGATAGATACTTATATTAAGATAACATTTTGAAACTATTAAGTCTTGGTATAATTTATAGATGTAATCAAATTAAAGTAGATTACCATTACATGTCCAGAAATGGTTGTTGATGTAGTTGGTATACAAGGGGTTCCATCATGGTCAGCGGTATGTAAACAATTTTTTTTGGGGAAAGTCGTCAAAAGATATAACTATTAGTAACATGTGAAATGAAAACACATTGTAATTAGAATGATAATTTCAAAACACTTGTTACACTAAATACAAAATGTGAACACTTATTGAATCAAATAGAGAAATAATTTTACCTTATAGTCAGGTTGGTCTCATTGGCTACCTCCATAATGTTACTCACAATAATATGGAACACTGTTTTTTGAATCGATCATACCACTGGATCATCTTGTTTTATTCTTCTTTGAATCTTGACTAATTTGTGGAATTATCGGTGTTAATCAAAAGTCTTGTTTCGTTATCAGGTGGCTAATCAATTTTCTTACATACAATAATTTTACCAAATAATGTATTGTCACATTTTCCCCATAATTATGTATTAGTATATGTATTTGGTGCAATTGGGGTTTTAAATTTTGGTATTAGTATAGGTTGTTGTTTTTCTACATCTTGCTTCAGAAACACACATACATTTAAAAAAATGGAAAAACAAATGCAAAATATGAAACACGTATAAAGAAAAAACTGAAATGCGAAATAAGGCTAAAGACAAATGCAAACTACAAAATTATAACAAGTGTAACAACAAATGTGAAATGAAAAATGTTGACATGTGTTTAAATACAGTTCAAAATTACAAAATGTGATTTTTTTTAAATATTTATAAAATATGAAACGAGTGTTAAATAAATTTAATAAATATAAATTGCTAAATAAGTAGTCTTGCTAAATGCTAATTGAAAGATACAACATTTTACCATATGTGAATCAAAGAATTTTATAAGATTTGAAGAATACAACCTTTTACAAATGAAGAATAAGTTTTATCCAAACCTTTAAATATATAAAATGAAGAATATATATCTGCTTATTTTATTTCTCTTACATCTTGTTGGTTTCGAACTTTATGTTGATCATTTTCCACATCTTTTACAGAAGTTTCCACTTTCACTTGTGCATCATTTACTTCAACTTTTACACTTTTTATTTTATCTTCTGTATTTTGCATCTCTTTGCGTGGTGTATCATTTCATTCAAATTATGTAATCATTTAGGTCGATATGTTCATCCTAGACCTCATCTTTTACGAAACAACACATATTGTTCAATATTGTAATCAATTTCTCTCAAACAGTAGTCAACACCTCATTTTATACTATTTATCTTGTACTTCATTGACTTTTATTTATTTATCATTATGTACTCTCTCTTTTTCACATGACGGTGTGTTATCTACTTGTTTGCATTTATTAGAACTAGATTCTTCTAGTGTTATTTACAATATATGCAAGTTAAGAATTTTGTTTAGAGTATATTGCTCTAACTCTTCTTTGATTTCTTATATGAGGTTATATTTCTTAATTACTAATTATTCCAGTGCAACCTTTGTGGTTGAGAGTTTTTTCACCTCATCTTTTAGGCTTTTTCAATCCTTGTCAAAGTTAACATTTTTAATCTTTAACCGCTAGGTCCAAGGTTGTTGCGGGTAGTGGTTGCAATATTGTTTCTAACTATTTCTCGTGCTGGAAACTAATAAAAACATAATAGTGAATATATAATGATAAATGTGAAGCAATAATACATATCAAATACGAAATGCAAAATAATAATAATTATTAAATGTGAAATGCAAAACAAGAATAACTACCAAATATGAAATGTGAAACAAGACTAACTACTAAATGTGAAATGTGATACATGCTAAAAGTAAAGTATAAAATATAAAGTGATGGTTACCTTTATGAGTAATCTTATCAGACTTATGTTCTCTATCTTTAAATGATAGATGTTCGACCGTTGCCGTTTAATTTATGCAACTTTCATTCAAGGCTTCATTATTTTTTGCCACCCTTGTATTTGTTACTTTAGTACTTAAATATATGCAAAGTAGAGGGTTTTCTCTCTAATGTATAGTATTTTCTCTATAAAGTAGAAGTTCTTATATGCGAATTAGAGTTTCTTATGCATTCTTTAAATCGAAACATAATTCATATATTTTCTTTATCTAAAGATCTCCCTTATTATGTTTATTCTTCTTCATTATCTGAGATTCCATTTGTATTGACTTCACATCTATCTCATCATGTTCTTTACCTATATCATCTCCGTAGAACCTTTTTTAGCATCATCAAAATTTTCTTCTTCATCAGAATCATCAGTACCAAATGACTTTCTTACAACATCTGGTAGTTTTATTGCTCTAATAAAAACCTAAAATCATTGTAAGAATGTATAGTTATTTCAAAACAAGTTATAGGTACAAACAGATTACAAATGTGTGAGGTTCTCATCAATTCCAAAGTGCAACATTAGGTCTACAATTAATTTCCAAATGCAACACTAGGTTTACTAATAAATGTGAAATACATAAACGCTTAAGAAAACTGTGAAATGTGAATTACACATGTGATCATATGTAATCTTTGTTAAAGATTCAATAAAACTAAATTATCCATCAATATTATCATATGTCGTCAAATTATTTCTATAACCATTTGTGCAACAATTTGTTATTGAATTCAAAAGCTTCTCCATGGTTGGTTTTGCCTAATCGTAGTTGTTGACTTTCCCTATATTTTTAGTATATAAACCAAAATTGAAATCAATACATCACCTTGTGTTGAGAAGAACCAGACTAACAAAGTCAATAAAATAATCACATTAGTACTCCTTGATATTCTCCAGTTTTGACAAGTTTTGTTATTCCATAATAAGACAAAAAGAACACCAAGCAAATAAAATGTAGTATGCAAACACGAATTACATAAAATATGAAATGGAAAAAAATTAAGTAAATGATATACCAATTGCCAAACACTAAATAAATAATTTACAAAATGTGAAATAAATAGAAAACTATATGAGAAATGTGAATAAGTAAAATTATAATGTGAAACACTAAATTGATACATTGGTATTCTAATTTATAATTTGCAGTTCTGGGTTTTTCCCTTATCTTCTGTTAAGCGTATCAGAGAAATATATGGTTATTATTTTTTATTTCACTTCCTCTTTATAATATCTAGGTTTGAATGATTTAGGGTAATCCAGGTTTTCTCTTTAATGTGCTCTAACCAAAGATAATATTTATATATATTTTTGAGTTTTGGAACTTTTAAGCCCAAAGTGAAAACTCTATTTTTAGTTTTATAGGTATTATTATTGCTACAATTAACTATTATTGTTTATTCGTGGAATTTTTATCACCCTGTAGTATTGAAAAGACTATATAATGGGATTCATCTTGTTAATTCTATGTGAACTTTTGTTAATTTTTTTATCTTTTATTTCTCTAACTATGGTATGTGGACTTGACATGAGGAATACAATTGTGGCTATATTTTATGTAACAAATACGAAATGTGAAATATATGTTAATAATAAATGTGAAATATAAGACACATATAATACCAATTACGAAATGTAAACACGTGTTTATACCAAATGTGAAATGAAAAAAAAATGCAATACCAAATATGAAATACAAAATACATATTGATACTAGATGAATGTGAAATATATGCTTAAGGAACAACGATGAATGTGAAATCTAAAATATATGCTTATACGACAACTGCGGATAAGATGTGAAAGAAGGTATAAATCAATAGCAAAACAATATTTAAAATTAGAACACGAGACACAAGTATTTCCCAACTTCAATCCACTAAAACAACAATGTAACCAAAATAAAACATGTAAAACATGTAAAACATCATAATATATAATATATATATACATATCGTGGTACTCAAACATAGTTCCCTAAATTTGAAAAGTTATGTTTTCCATATTTTACTTTTGCTCTATTATAAGTTATGGCTCAAATAGGAGCGAGCATCGGGCTCATCCTCATTATCATTCTTCTATCAGTATTGAGGATAAAACTACGAATAGTTAGGAGTACCCCCCCCCCTCCCTCTTTATGGAAAGAAGACATCATCACTAACGCATGCATCATCCATGGCATCAGCTTACTATATAGTCCAAGCATACACGTTGAAATTGAACTCTTAAAAGGGAACCTTGATCGGTTCAAGCAGTTGAGCCCTAGAGTGAACTCGAGCTTGGTCAGACACCAATACCCAAAATCTTAGGATAAGCCTCAGTAAGCTGCTATATTGTCTATACCTTAGCTATGGAACCAACTACAGCCAGGATTTAATACAAACATTTACTTCCCTCCGACATCATTGCTGGATCATGTCTTTGGACCATATGTGCCTTACTTTGTTAATAATTATTTTATCCTTATGAGCCATATATCTATTTTAATCCTCATTATCAGAACCTAGAGATGTTCCAAGGTTCGAATGAACAACCTTACTAGAGCAATGATGTTGAGGTACTATTATTACTCATATTTATAACATGGTCGGATTACCTTTAGCTCTTAAGATATTGTTTGATGAGTTATCGCCAAAGTTCGACTAGTATAAGATGGACAAGTAAGATAGATCGAGATATACGGAGAATCATATTGAGAAAATTAAGATTGTGATGTTAATCTTGGAAGAGACGACGGGCTTATTTTGTCGGACATTTTTGATGACCTTAAAAGGAAAAGTTATGACTTGGTTAAACCAACTGCCCCTACGCTTGATAAAACGATTTGATACTTTGTCGGCCCAATTCTGGGACCAGTTAATTAGAACCAAGGAAATGTGATGGAGATTTCATTATGGACTACAAGTAGAAGGTTGTGAAGAGTTTGCGAAACTATATTTGGTGTTTCATTCAAAACAAGATTAACTTAGGTGACTGCCATGAGGTCGTAGATTTCACATTTTAAATAATATAATAGTTTTAAAGGATATGATACTGGAGCATGATTTGTTATTTTTCATAAATAAATTAAATATACAAAAGTTGTTAAACATATATCTTTTATCGTTCAGTGTGTAAATAAATACAACATTTACTATAAAAAGTTATAATTTTAACAAGAGTCGTGATAAAAAAAATTATAATTAAATGTTGATTAAATTAACAAATAGTTGTGAGATACTATTTTTTTAAGCAAATAACACATTTTATTATTGAATTAAAAGAAAACATATGTTCTCGCCGAATGAAACAAAAGAAACAATTCAGGGGCATATTACAATAAAACCCACAAGCAAAAGGAGAAAAAATTCGAAAACAAAGCTCATATGAGCTCACCATCAGAGCTCACCATTGACATCCATTAAGATTTTCTCTCAAACAGCACCACCAGAAGCCAATTAGTAGCAACCATCAATCCAAATCATCCAATTAGCAAAACTCAGCCTTCGAAATAAAAATGCCCCAAATAAACCCTAAGACTTCTCTATTAACAGCAACAAATCAGCTTCTTTCCCTCAATCATTAGCAATATAACCCAAACCAAACCTTTTTAGGAAGACCATTGATAACAATTCGTTGGGAGCAGAGATGTGGGTGAATTCCTGAGTTTCGTTACAGGAAAACATCCACTTCGTGATCCAGTCTGATACCTGGTTCTGGACGCGAGAAATATGTTTAAGGGTCATATTAGAGTGAAGAAGTTTTTTGCATATGTCAATGAGCGAGTTAGTAATCCAGGATTCAGTCCCTTTCAAAATCATGTTGACAAGAAGAAAGCTATCCGTCTTAACGTCCATATTCACCCAACATTTTCTGTAACAAATCAGAAGACCTTCAATTAGGGCCCAAGCTTTAGCAAGCAATTGATTCATCTTGCCAAACCTGACTCCAGATCCAGTCACTATGTGCCCCTCACAATTTCTGACAATGATACCTCCAGTAGCCTCACTAGTGTGTGAGCAAGCCCCGACGAAATTCAGCTTGAGCTTGTCACTCTCAAGTGGCCTCCATTTGAAGTAAGTAATTTTCTTCTTTCTAGACTCGGCTGATTCACATCCCAAGCTGATTCCTGCATTAAAGGAACTTGACCAGTGCTTACTGGTCAAGCAGTTAGAGAAATCAATACTTCTAATTACTTTAATGATCTTGTCTATAATATTTTTGACCAATTCGTGAGAGCCTTCATACTTGGAAGAGTTTTTACTCTTCCAAATGAACCAACAGATGATATGAGGCACTATATGAGTGATATGAAAGTTATTTTTAGAGTGCCAAAACCACACTCGAATAATATGAGTAACTGACATATAACGCCTAATTCTGACATTAAATAAGAAACTGAAATAATTCCAGATTTTCCAGGCAAAACAGCAGCTCACAAAGAGATGATTCTTCTCTTCAAAGCTGTTGCAAAACTGACACTTAGACACAATAACTAAATGTCTACGCCTTTAAAACATCATCAGTAGAGGTAAAATTATTAATAAGCTTCCAACATAAAAAAGAGTACTTCCTGGGAATTTTGTTGTTCCAAATATTCTGGAAAAGAGTAGACTTGTTATGCTTCACCCTGATGCTATCCCAAGTTAACTTACTATTGAAGTTGTAGTTAGTCGAAAGCTTCCAATTAATAGTATCCTCTTTATCGGTAATTTGAAGACTGCTAATCTGATTAACTTTCTTGTAGGGAAGAGAAGATTTGAGACAAGCATAATCCCAAGAGTTGTCTTTCCAAAAGGTCTTCACTGGAGCCTTAATGTACCAGCTGTTGATAGCAAAGGGAGGCCCAGTATGCCAGTCATCGAGCCAGAAGTCAAGATTTCTCTTTCCCATAAGTCAGCTCATGTTGGAATCAGCAAGATCTCTAATATTGGTAAGCCTCTTCTAAGTCAGAGAATTTGTACCTTTACATTTAGCTTTAATAGGGTGGGAGTTAGAATAATATATATTATGTAAAATCTTATACCAGAGACAAGTCTTTTGTTTGAAAATAAACCAAAGCTTTTGAGAAAAGGCAGCTTGGATATCTTTTAGAGCTTTGATATTCAAGCCACCATCCTCAAAATGCTTACAAACATAATTCCAATTAGACCAATGAATGGCCATTTAATTGAATTTGGATCTCCACAAAAACCTATTAAAAGTAGTCTCCAAACTACTAATAATAGAATTAAGAATTCTACTATTCTGCATCTAGTAATAAATTATTATAAGTAAAACAGAAGTAATAAGAGTCAATCTCCCACCAATGGAGAGATATTTAGAATCCCAGACATTAATTTTATATGTGACCTTTTCTAGAAGAGGATTAAAATTTATTGTTTTGCTGTTGTTGGAGAGGCTGATCCCCAGGTAAGAAGAGAGGAGATTGTCAATCGCATAACCAGTCTTGATCTTCAAGTTGTTACTTCTAACAGAGGTCATTATGAGAGGGGTAATAAGTCTTGTTTTTCTTTATTGATAACTTGTCCCGAAATTAATTGGTAATTCTCCAAATAATTGCTTAACAGGTCAATTGAAGAGCTTTTGCTATTAGAAAATACAAGAATATCATCTGCAAAAGCTAAACAGGGAACAAACAGGTTAGTTCTAGTAGCATAGAGCATCCTATTGTTTTCATTTTGCAAATTATAGAGCCCTCTAATTAAAACTTCCTCAGCAAGGATAAATAGACTAGGAGATAAATGATCTCCTTGTCTCAAACCCTTCTTCTGATTGAAATACCCAATAACAACTCTATTAATTAAAATGGATATGTTAACACCAGCAATAAGATTATTTATTAGATTAATGAAATTAACAAAAAATCCAAAATTGGAAAGAACCTTAAGAATGAAAGAGTGGGCCATTATATCGAATGCCTTGGAAATATCCAGTTGGATAATGACATCTCCACTCTTGGGTTTTCTGTAGATATCATGAATCATCTCTTTTGCTATCAAGATGTTTTTGTGAATGAGTCTGCCTTTCACAAAAGCACCTTGATAGCAGGAGATGATCTTACGCAAAATCTTGCCTAACCTAGTGTTAATAAGATTAGAAAAAATTCTGTTAAATAATGAACAGAGACTAATAGGCCTATAATTGGACCAACCAGCAGGATTATGCATTTTAGGAACTAGACAAATCCCAGTGGCAAATACACTAGAGGGGATACTGTTTCCCATGAGAAAAGAGTTAAATGCATTGCACAAATCATTATTAATAATCTCCCAACAATGCTTAAAGAAATGCAGTTTAAAACCATCAATGCCAACAAATTGTTCATATTTTTAATAATACATAATATTTCCTCCTTATTAGTGGCAGCCATAAGTGCATCATTATCATTATCAGATACTATCATAAGTATATTATTTAGAATATGATCATTAATGTAAATTCTTTCTTCCTCCTTATTCCAAAAAGAATCAGTACTGAGAATGTTTTTGAAAAACTTTTTTGCAGATTTACAGATATCTTCAGAATTGAGAATGATCGTATCTTCAGATTTACCGATAGTTGTGAGATACTATCATTCATTGAATGGTTACAAAAGAGAGATCGCTTGTTGTCTCACGAATTTAAAAATCCATAATTCATTAAATGTTGGTTTATTGACACGTATGATAAATACATAAACGAATAAAATATATAATAATTAAATTAATCATATTTTTAGAAAAAATACTTGTTTTATTAAAATCGTTTGTAAAATAATATCTATCAACATTTAGTTTCTTTTATTTCTTAAAATAAAAAGAACGACACGAATTCTTTATGATATTTTTTTGAACCATAGTTATAAAAGTTTTAAAATTTTAAAAATTAAAATAAATTAGATAAATAAATAAAAAATATTTTTTACACCATATTTATATTTACGGGAAAGTAAACTTGGGTTCTAACTATATTTTATCCCAAAGAAGGGTTAAAATGCGATTTAAAATTTATGGGAAAGTGAAATATTTCTGTCTCTAACGGACCACGCATCTCTAAAAGACGTTTCCAACTGCGCCGTTTTTGGTCAGAATTCCACTGACACCGTGCGTTGATCGACCATGGTTAAAATCGGCCAGAGTTCTTGCGTGGGCGACTCCGTTAGAAATGTTCGACGCCGGTTTTACTAATTTTGTGAAAAAGCTGCCTATAATTGAACCGGAGAGAGAGAATGGATTCGACAGGCTCCGGAGTAGAAGAACATTAAGACGAATTTCCAGCTTGAGCTCTTTAAAACACAAATACTAAATATTTCCAGCACGGTCATTTGGTCTAGTGGTATATTTCCTCGCACCCTAAATTTTGAAATATTTAGGGTGCGAGGGTGTTAATTACTTTTTTTTTCTTTTTTTAAAGTTTTCTATTTTTTTTTGTTTTTAATGTTTGTTAATAAATATATTAATATAATATAATATTTATAAAAATAATAATAAATTTTAGAGAAAAGTACCTGAAAATACCCACTCAACTATCTTATTACCCGGCGGCACCCGCTTTTAACATAGTGTTACTTAATACCCAGACTAATAAATTGGACAAAAATACCCTCCCACTATATATACCCATTTTTCAATTCCATCCCACTTTTTCGACCCTCCTATCACCCTAAACAAACGCAAAATTCTAATTTTAGAAACCACCAGAAAACAAACCGTTCGACTTCGTGATACTCTCTCTCTCTCTCTCAAACCCAGAAACCCTACAGCTTCTCACGTTCGTCACTATCGCACCGGTCAGCCTCTTTTACTCAGACAGTCACTAACACCTTCAAATCTCATTCGACAAAGTTGTCGTGAAGTCGTCTCTGAAAACTTCTATCTCGTTCTCCGGCCGGTGAAATTTAACAGGTATGCATTATGGTGGAAAGCGTACTTCTTTTTGCGTTTTTTTTTAATCTGAACCACTGTTTTCAACAACTCCACGATAGCATTGCTTGTCGTAGTAGAATGAAGTATCTACTGACGATAGTTCCCCAGTTTATGGGTTTATAGTCGAAGCCAGGGTAGAATTTTAGTTGCATGTAACACTGATACTCTACTGAGAAATATTATGTATGTTAGATCTGCATTAGGTAGTTCATTGTTGATTTTGGTGTTTGGTGCATAATTCCCAGATCCCTGCAACGTGCATGCAAAAACTGTAACAGTTCGCATCCTGATCACCCACAATGCAAGCAATTCGCAGCTCGATTGTATTGTTATACTTATTTACAAACAGTTCGCAACTTGATGTACATAAGTCGCATCCTGTCATAGCTTATTTCGCAGCTTGTCTGTTAAGCCAGTATTTATATGTATGCATTTCGCAGCTTGTGATGCGAATTATTTGTGACACTCTAACTGATTGTGTTTGTGCAGAAAGTATGACAACAAAACCTAGCTACTACAGATCAGGGTTGGTGAGCCTTCTGAAGCTACTCAAAGACATGCGTATTACAAGGGCGCACATTGAAGCTGCAAGAAACACCCCCTTCTACACACTGCTGAAAACGGCTTTCGAAATCCGTAATGAGGCAGAGCTGCCAAAGAAGAAATTCTACTCAATCATTCAGTATATCCTCGAAAAATTCTCTCTAGAACGAGACGCCTTTAGGATTGGCAACAAGTATGTAAAGCTAACTACAAACGATATCAAGATCATATTCGGGCTGAGGCATGGCACCGAGAAAATGGAGTTAACAAAAACCGGCGCTTTTCACAACAAGTATGCAGACGGCGAGGAGGACGAATCAAGGATGATGAAGAAATACTTCATGTCAAAAACTGGCAGGAAAGCATCAGCTAGTAATACCAAAACAATAACAAATGCCATCATAAAGGTACGTCTAAAATGGACTTCATCTTTATAAAGCAAGATTCTGTACATTTCTAACATAGAATGTTGTCATTGGTTTTACAGGAGGGTATACAGAAGGCCATAACCGAAGGAGGGGAACATGAATTGGAAGACGTGGCGAGGCTGTTGATACTGTTTTTGTGCTCCACGCTATTCTACTCCGTATCTGGAGATATCTTGGGCTGGAGCACGGTTTATTACGTTGAAGACCTCAACAGAATAAACAATTACGACTGGGCTGGATCGATTTTGTTCAAGCTTCGACAGTCTATCAGGAGTTGCTTAGCAGTAGAAAGAGCCGATAAAATCGTCGGCTGCGTCGCCCTTGTAGTTGTAAGTTTGATCTATTCAATATAACAATTAGTTATGTACATAGCATCGTGTTGATAAAACTTGTCCCCAGGTCTCCATGCAGCCCTTCATCATGGAGCACACAACAATCGGCCACGAGGTAGTGAAGCCAACCTCGATACCAAGGTTCTTCAAATGGTTGGGGTTAGAGTGCCACGCATCGACCATGGATTATCTTATTAAAACACCACTCCTGGATGCTGACGAGGTATAAGCTCAATATATGTATTGAACTTGGGGTGCATACAGTTCGCATCATATGATGCGAACTGCTTATAAAAATATCTCAAACAGTTCGCAGCCTGATATGAATTTTACTTCGCAGCTTCATGCTCAACACAGTTCGCATCATATGTTTAATACTTAGTTCGCATCATACTGTCCCATAATCATATGTTTAATACTTAGTTCGCATCATACTGTCTCATAACCATTTCGCAGCTTAACATGCGAAATATGATTAAAAACCACACCATCCGCATCATATGATGCGAACTGCTTGTAAGAAACAATTTGTTTGTCTACACCCTCGTACTTTCGAAACAATTAATTTACTTACATGTGCATCTGTTGGTAGGTTTTAGAAGGTCCATTACAGCTTACCGAGGCTAAAAATGAAGCTTTCGGAGAAAGAGAAGATGATGAAGATGGTGAAGATGCAGAAGTAACGGTACCACCTTCACCGGAAGAAAGACCTACGAAGAGGTCGAAAAGCACAGCATCAAAATCAAAAAAAAGGAGACGAGCATCACATAATGTAATAAATAAGATGATGTCTCCCACACTCGAACACCCAACACCACCCGAGCCATCGATTCCACCGAAAAGACTCCCCAAGAAAACAATTCCACCACAACCCAAAGGCAAATCCAGGCAAGAGCCCTCCGACACCGACACAACCAATATGAGTGAAACGATCGGTGATTATTTATTCAAATGCAGAGACCCTAATCCCGATATTGCTCCTCAATCAAAGCGTTTGAAGACGTATGCCGACAAGAACAAGTACGAGCGAAAAATAGATCAACAGGCCAGAGAAGTAAGTATGACTTGAACCTTAAATAATCACTACAATCAGCACTTAATATGTTTATAAAAAGTTTGCTATCATTTTTGCAGCTGAAAGAATTGAAACGCAAGATAGCGGAACTTGAAGCACAACAACTCCACAATGCTATCTCTCTGCCAATCTGCAGTACTGAAACCCCAATAAAGCAGGTACCAGCAGCACTTCCAGAGGGACAAAAATCCACTGATCAACAAGCATCCGTGTCTAATGCTGATCAGCACCATGCTGATGGAGTACTGCCGGAAGAAAGGGATGATGATGCACACAATTCACCCATCATGGAGACACATACAGATAAGGTACATAATGTAAGTAGATGATATGATGTTATTAAACAAATATGAGGACTATTGTGCTTAAGATGCGAATTATGCAATAAACTGGTGGTCTGGTTATTACACGTATATATCAGGTCAGGATGCGAAATATGTACCAAACTGGGGGAATTTATAACATAGATATCAGGTCAGGATGCGAAATATGTACCAAACTGGGGGAATTTATAACATAGATATCAGGTCAGGATGCGAACTATGTAATAAACTGGGGGACTGTATAACATATATATCAGATCAGAATGCGAAATAGGTAATAACGGAGTGAATGTATAACATAGATATCAGGTCAGGATGCGAAATATGATTACACGATGATTAACATATGTTTTTTTATGAAATAGGAGACCGAAAGACAACAACAACACCATCAGAAACAGAAACACCAGCAGCAACAACAACACCCCCAACAACAAGGAGAACAGGAACAACAGCACCTCCAACCACAACACCCCCAACAACAAGGAGAACAGGAACAACAGCACCTCCAACCACAACACCCCCAACAACAAGGAGAACAGGAACAAGAAGAACACCGCCAGAAACAACAACAAGAGCAAACAGAACAAGAAGAAGAACAACAACAACACCCCCAACCACAACAGGAAGAAGAAGAAGAGCAACAAAAAGAAGAACAACAAAAAGAAGAACACCCCCAGCAACAACAAGAAGAACAACAACTCGAAGAACACCAGACGCCACAGGTTCAACACGAGGACCGGCAACAAGAGCAACAACAAGGACAAGAAGAACAACAGCAGCAGCAACAGATAGCCTTGGCGAAGAGAGAAAGGCTAACTCAAGAGGTAGCACCTCAAGAGTCAGAACCTGTCCATCCCGGTGAGAAGACAGAACTACTCACCTAGGAAGGACCATGCTTAGAAGACAAAACCACTTCTTCGGTGGAACTTCAAAGACCAACGGTGCTGTCAGCAAAGACAGAATTGCTAAGCCAATGTCAAACTGTAGACCCGGTAACAAATCAACTCGCAGCTCCAGAGTCCCACGATAACACAGTAGGTTTACATGATGCTTTTGTTGATGGTATTAGTACTCAAGTTTCACAGACATTTTTAAATGAAATTGATAATGTATATTACGATTCTATAATACAACGGTCTCTGGAGAACATGTCGGAGGATGACATTAATCATTTCTGCCGACACGATCCAGCCTCTATGCCGAACAAGTCAACGGCAGTGGTTGTCGCTGACCGTGCGGTAAGGCCTACTTATAATGCTTTCGCATAATAACATGTGACTTGTGGCAAATGCTTATTGGAGCATTACAAACAAATATCAGGGTAGGATGCGAACTGTTCGGGGGAACCTCGAATAGTTCGCACCCTACCCTGATAGATACTTATAAATTTATTTAACTGCTACCTTACATTTCGCAGCCTAAGCTGCGAACTGTTTGGAGTAGTTACACTTATAATCACTGACGCCCTCTACTTTTTGTTTCATACTAAGCTCGAGAAGGTTAATGAGATAGAGGAGCCAAGTTTTGCGCTACTGACACAAACGCAGCCTGAAGTGGCAGAGGAAGAAGAAGAGTTCATAATAACAATGCGGGAACCGCCAGTAGTAGAATACAGCGACTGGCCAAAGAAAACAAAAGTAACTGACCTTATCGATGTGGCAGAATACCACAAAATACAGTTGGTTAAAGCCTACGAGAGCGACACACCTGATCCAGTGGTATGGCAGTTACCAGAGTCCAAGTTTACATACGGAATCAGGGTGCAAACGAGTGATGTCATGGCACTACCTTTAGAACTGGAGCTGGACGTAAAGGTATCCAATTGTCAACCGATTCTATTTTCAATGTTTCAAATATGTATTCTATATTTAACATAATGTTTCAATGTTAGGTTATCGATGCTTGGATTCGAAAGATGCTTGAAGAAGCAAACTACAAAGTCCCATGCACTAAAGCTATTGGAGAGTATCACGACGCCGTACTGATTTCGGGCATGGCTACGGTAAGTTTAGGTCAGGTAAATTGAACAAAAGTTCAGAAAATATTCTTATTTTAATATACTTTTGCTTGGATGCAGCATCAATTGAAAGCAGGCTGGCCAGTAGAAAATCTTGTGGACATGGCTTTTAGAATGGCGCGCAAAAATGCCAACATCATCTTTGTTCCACTGTGCACCGAGCAAAAGGACAATGCAAACCACTGGACGTTGCTCGTCATCGATATCGACGGCAGGACAATTTCAAACTACAATTCGCTTCTGCCTAGGCTTCATGGCACAGACATGACCACAAGGACACCTGCAAAACTGGTAAAATATTCCAAACTATTAAATTTAAGTATGCAAGCTGCGAACTGTGTTCTGGTATGCTGCGAATTGTGTACAAAAGTTGTTTTCGCAGACTGTCTATAATCCAATTCGCAGCCTGTCTATAACTCAATTCGCAGCCTATCTATAACTCAATTCGCAGCCTGTCCACAACACAATTCGCAGCCCGTCCATGTTGGATTGTCTGTCATATAATTCGCAGCCTAAGCTGCGAATTGTGTTGGATTATTTGTCATATAATTCGCAGCCTGAGGATGCGAATTGTATGTCACCAACTTTTTTTGTTTTTGTTTTTGTGAATATTCCTAACATTAATTACTATACACAGATCAAATATTTGTTGGATAGAGAATTCCTACCCAAATTTAATACAGGATGGAAGGTGAAGGTGGAAAGAGGATTCCCACAACAAAAGCGAGGCACCCTGGACTGTGGTGTCTTCGTCTGCCAATATGCAAGGGATATTATTCAGCATGGAACAGTGCAGAAAAAATACGATGCAGATATGGTAACTGCCTTCAGAAGAGAAATGTTCCATTTCTTTTTAAATGACAAAGACACCATCACATATGGTTGATTCGTGTATTGCTTCTAAATAAATTTGTTACTTGTAAAATACAGCTGTTGTAAATTTAGTTTTTTTGTTCATATTCCTTACCTTATGTTTCGCATCATATCCTGATATATAATGGTTAGTTTTGAATATTCCTTATCTTATATTTAGTTTAGTTTTGAATATTCCTTATCTTATATTTCGCATCATAACCTGATATATAATGGTTGATTATGATCCTGGTATGTATGAACAGTTCGCAGCATACCCTGATATATAATGGTTAAAACCACACCGTTCGCAGCCTAACTTATATCAAATAGTTCGCAGCCTAACCAGATAGATGTTTATCACTACACACCCAATTCGCAGCCTGGTGCATAAATAAAAAATTCAAAATATAAAAATCAAGAATACGAACAGGCTATGGCGTATGCCTTGGTAAACGTTTTCTCCATTGAGCACACAAAAAACTATCTAATCACGTACAGAACAAGCTTTCCCATTAATTTCTGATTGGACATGGAGGCTATGTAATGATTACCTCCTTTCCCTATAAATAACACTAGTAAACCAGAGGCTATTTTAAAACAAACTACACATTTTGCACCAGAGGCTATTTTTTAACAAACTCCTTTCCCTCTTCTCTTAGAATTCAAAAAGTCATGTCTTTTTCCACCACCACAACCACCACCTCAGTCTCAAATTCTGGTTCAATCGGTTCTCTGGGTGACTCCTGGTCATCCTTAACCGTGAACTGGAGTGATGACTTGATCATGCCAGCAGCACCACCAAACAGCCCAGTATCTGTTTTTGGGTTAGACATATATGATGACTACTACTCAGCTGACTCACAACCATTGGAAGTTGTTCCACAGCTTGCTGCTGAACCTCAGCCAGAACAGGTTCCTGCTGCACCTCAGCCAGAAATGGTGCAACCTCAGCCGGCAGAGGTTAAAAACAACAAAAGGAAGAGGGAATACGAAGCTGGTCCATCGAGGACAAAATTTTTAAGCATGATGGACGTTGATGTTGAAGCTGAGGATAAAGAAGAACATGCGAAAGATGTTGAAGCTGAGGATAAAGAAGAACATCACAAAGATGTTGAAGCTGAGGATAAAGAAGAGAAAGAGAAAGAGAAGGAGAAAGAGAAAGAGAAAGAGAAGGAGAAAGAGGAAACAGTTGGTGATGAATCGTCTACCAACTGCTAGAGTTGGTTTTAGTTTTTTGGTATACTGAAATGCAACTAACCAGCACCAAAAGCTTGTAGTGATGTGTGTAAACAGTTGTTAGTTTCTGGATATATTTTGTAATCCTCCATTTTGTAATCCAAATATATTTTGTACATCATTTCCAACATTACTGAATGTTACTCATTTTCAACATTGTTGAATATCCTGGTATTTTATTAAACAACAATTCGCAGCTTATCAAAAAGCAAATATCAGGACTCCTAACTGAACTCAATTCGCATCACAATTTTGTTCCTAATTCGCAGCCTAACATGCGAAACAACATTGCTGAATATCCTGGTATTTTATTAAACAACAATTCGCAGCTTATCACATGACAAATATCAGGACTCCTAACTGAACTCCATTCGCATCACAATTTTGTTCCTAATTCGCAGCCTAACATGCGAAACGTAACATATGCTAAATGGTTCATCTGATTTACCAACGATTCGCATCCTGTTAAAATTTAACTTAATTGTTCATAGTTCGCATGTAATCCTGATAGATGTTTGTAGTCCAACTTGTAATCCTCCTTTCAGCCTTACTGAATATACTGTTATTTTTATTAAATAACAATTCGCAGCTTATCACATGACAAATATCAGGACAACCTTAACTGAACTCCATTCGCATCACAAATATAGCCCTATTTCGCATCATACCATGCGAAACGTAAGGGTATGAACATGTTTGATGTGGTTTTACATATGATTCGCATCCTGTTAAACTTTCACATATTTGCATATAATTCGCATGTAATTCGAATGTACAAATGTCTAGTTTGCTTTACAGAACAATAACTATTCAAAAAAAATAAATGTCCTTAAACTGGAACATCACAAGTCCTCCGGTTATGGCCTGATTTCGAACATCGGCCACACCTTAACTTCTTGGTTGAGATTTCTCCTCTAGAAGGGATTCGCTTTTTCTTAGGCCTTCCGGAGCGTCTCTTAACGTTCGGAGGCAGAACTTCAACAAAAGAAGGATCGTTAGCGCTGGACCCTTCGCCGAAATCAGTTAGAGCTGGTATGCTGAAAGAGTAACTTTCCCTGTAATTTTTAACCGTAAAGAAGGGTTCTATTACAGTCAATGGATCTTGGTCAGTGTATTGTAATGCCGCTAGACCGTGAGCACATGGAAAACACTCTTGTTGCCATGATCCGCATGAACATTTGAAATCCAACAGATTAACAACAGCCACAGGAGTCGAAAAGACTTCGAACACGGCGGAAGAGGACTTACGTACTACCCAACTTCGGCACATGTCAACATTCTGCTTTAGCTTCTTCTCGTACTCGGGAACCAAATTAGTACTCCAGCTGAGACCTTCTTCGTATCTCCGTGAAACCTGAGTCATAAGCAAGACTCTAATGCAATCAATAAACTCAACAATTGGTAAGCCACAATATTTTTTGATCTGATTGTTAAACGATTTAGCTGCGGTAGAAGCCATAGAGCCGTATCGCTTCCCTTTTACGTAAGCCTGCGCATACTTTTCAGGGGGTAAATTTGCAAGAAAATCACTCATTCTCTGACCACCTTCACATAAAAAACCTGTTAGTATCTCTTTAAAAAGCTCTTGACTGGGAGCAAAAGCAAGACGGTGGAAGAAACTCAACATCTTTTTTTTATACTCCCTGTTAGAATGCTCCAGTTTGGCTCTCAAATTCTGCATGAGATGGTAATAACAGTACGCATGATAGCAGTTTGGATACAAGACAGAAACAGCATTAACAATACCAGAATGACGGTCTGAAATAAATGTGATCTGGCGATCCAGCAAATGTGGTTTCAAACACCCCAAAAACCACATCCAATTGTCCCAATCTTCAATGCTAACCACAGCAACAGCAACAGGGAATAGTCCTGGAAAAAGGCAGATCAATTAAACACTACAACAGTATGCAAACGTTTAAAACTTGTAAACAATTCGCATGGTGTCACACACATTTCGCAGCTTGTCATGCGAAATGTGTGTAACATTTTAATTGATCATGCAAACAGTTCGCATCGTGTTATGTGAATTCGCAGCTTGTGGAAACTTCAAATAATACCTAACTCAAGCTGCGATGTAAGTACAATTTATACAGCATAATACATATTTCGCAGCCTCAACTGCGAAATGTGAGGATCACAACCCTGCTTAATTCGCATCACATGCTGCGAATTACATCAGCATTTTCACACAAAAACATCGTTCATTATTTAGATAAATGTAACTAACCGTTGTTTCCGTCCTTTGCTACAGCAGTGAGCAATGTACCCTTGTACTTGCCATATAAGTGGGTTCCATCGACAAACAACATTGGACGGCATGAATGAAAACCACTAAGGGACGAACCGAATGCTACAAAACAGCGCTTGAATCGGTTTCCAGCTGACAACTCCAACTGGCAGTCTGAAGTAATATCCCGGCTCTTCAAGCGTTTGAAGTATCCGCTTAGTAAACTAAAAGAGCTTGAACTATCTCCAAAAACTCCCCTCCTAGCCTTCTCTAAAGCATTCCATGACAAACGATAAAAGATATCAAGACCGTAATCTTGTTTGACAGTCGATTGTATGGTTTTGGCTGTCAACGAATGGAAAGTCCGGAGAGAATCCTGAATTTCCTCTGCAATCAAATCTGATGTCAAATGCCTGTGCCGCTTATGCTTATGCTTCTGGGAGAAAACAGGACTGCAAGTATGGTTCGGGAAAAACTTCTTTATCGTCATAAGGCCGGTGCTTGAGTCAATAGATGCATAAACCCTCCATTTGCACCCGCTTGTGAGCTTATTTTCACAATAAGCAGTGATCTTATTTGTTGTGTTGTGCAGGTATTTGAAAGAAAAACCATGCTCTAACGCAAACTTGCAAAAGGATAACCTCAGACCGGCAGCACCTTCTTCAAAAGCTTGACCCACCCCTGTAATAGCATCAGCCCAACCAGCAGTAGCAAGTTGTTTTTTCCTCTGATCAGAGTTAACTAAACCGTTACTACTCTCCCCACTAACTATTTGTTCAAGAGATGGTTCTACCAAAACCAAGCTACGCTCTTTACGCTTACCACTAGAGCTCTTATCAACAGAATTTTTATTACCAGAACCCTTATCGAAGACGTGTTGTTCTATGAGAAAACTAACCCGTTTTAAACGCTCCAAATCAAGATATAACACCATTCCGACAAAATCACTCTGGTTATTAAAGAAACAATTCTTGTGATCCCCGCAGGAGTAAGTAATTAGGTACTCACCTGTGCCAAGCTCCTCCCACGTGTTCTCTACATAAGCTTGGATACTTTCGAAGCTTTCAAACTCCGTGAAAGGCACAATTGCAGTTTGGTGACCGTATTTAAAAATACAAACTCGTGATTTAGACATCTCTTAACATGGACAATACAAGTTATTTGTTATTAGTCTAAAAAACTAGGTGCACAATATTTACGACTGCACCAAACAATTCGCATCATAAGGTGCGAATTGTGTATACCTACAACTATATATTCGCATCCTGTCCTGATATTTGTAGGTAACAAAGTCCTGATATTTGTCAGTGGTCACAAAACTGTGCAAATTATTTACTGCACCATCAAACATTTCGCATCATAACATGCGAAATGTGTACATACATCGAGTAAATCGCATCCCGTCCTGATATTTGTGTTTATCTACATATATCATTTCGCAGTCTGTCCCTATATTTCTATGTAACACCGGTCCTGATATCTGTTTCGAAATACAATACTATAACTGACCTAAAAACTCGTAATCTACACATTACCCACGAACTAAAGCAATACCAAATTGAATATAACATCAGAAAACAAAAGGACGTAACTATATAGCTCAGAAAATTAACGAAACAGATCACTATAACCAAAAGAAACAGAGAAAAGCTCGAAATCAGGCAATGGCATCTAAAAACAGTAGACTAGAACCTATTCCAACAGAGAAAACGAATAAAAAACTTCGAAATCGGTAGGTAATTACCTAAAAAGATCGCAAAACGATTACTTGTTAGCTACAAGATTTCAAAAAGTCGTGATGAACTCCTGTACGTATAAAACAAAGGTTAGACAGGTCTAACACAACAACTTACATAAAGAAACAAACCTTCAAGCAGATTCCGATCACCGGAAAATGTGATTTAAACCCAGCTCGTGGTGGTTAGTAGGGTTAGGTGGTTAGAGCGGCTAACAAATTCAAATCTTCAAAAAGCTAGAAAAAATAGAAAGAAAACAGAAAATAACGTTTATATAGTGGGTTAAGGGTAGTTATGGTATTAAAATAAAGTTAGGTTGTTAGTGACAATAAGGTAGTTGAGATGGGTATTAAGTAACAATTGATCAAACCTTGGGTGGTAAGTGACAATTGAATAGTTGAGTGGGTACTTTAAGTACAATTTCCCTAAATTTTAATATATTAATTTTGAAAGATATTTTGAAAATAATATATAATAAAATCAAATTTAATATTTCAAAAGATATTTTAAAAAATAAATATAAATAAAATAAAATTTGTTATATATAAGATATTGTTGTAAAATAGATAAAATCAAAATCAGTTTTTTTATGATAACAAATCTTAACAAAACTAATAGATTAGATAAAATAAAAGTTGTTATTGAAAAGATATATTTAAACTATTTTAAAAATATCCTAAATCATTCAATATAATCAGCTAAACACAGTCACCAAACATTAAACACCAAATTTTCCTGTACAATCTTAATCTCAAATTCTAGACCTAAATCGAATATTTATACCTAGAAGGTATTACTCTAGCTGTCGATCCTTCACCTGTTGGTTTGAATTAGACGATGGAGATGACTGTGGGGATAGCGTTGGAGAATGCAGTGCGAATAGTGGTGGGGATAGCGTTGGAGAATGCAGTGCGAATAGTGGTGGTGATCGCGTTGGGGTTGACGGTGGGCTTATGGGGCGCTTTGCTATAATCCTCATGCGTTGATAAACTCCATCAAAATGGCGTTGGAATGCAATTGCAAGTATATCGGCCCGAAGTTCATTTTCATCAAGCATTTTGAAAGCGGAAACGAGTGAGTGGTAGACCGATGGTGGGAGGAAGAGTAAAAACTTTTAGAATCGAGGATGACTACTTGCTGAGAATTTATAGAGTTTACATGACAAAAAAAGTATAAACCAACTATTTTAAAAGATATTGTAAAACTAAAAAATATTATTTTTATTGTATTTTTTTATTTTTTTAAGTTTATTGATATAATATATTTTAAGAAATTATACGTTTAATAAATCCTCATATATTTTGAAATTATATCTTTAACAAATCATATATTTGTTTTGAAATAATAAAATAAAATATTTAAAATTTTATACGACAATAAAATTAAATAACATTTTAATAGATATCATAAAATAAAATCAAAGATATTAAACAAAAAAATATTATTTCTTTCTCTTACCCTTAAGATTTAACATGAGAATTTAAAGGATACGATTGGAATAAAATTTAGGTTGTTAACTAAAAATAAGCTAAACGAAGCTGTACGTAATCTAAAGGTATTTGTGCTCAAACATATAAAATGTAGGATTGTCAGTCTTACAGTGAAATCTTAATATACAGGAGTCATTCATATCATTGTCGAAAATTGTATTGTATTTGTATGCATCATGCATACATGAGTTAAGCACAATATCTTAAAAACGCGAAGCAGAGAGATACACTCATTTTCGAAATCTACGTAGCAAAAAGAAACATAATGTAGCATTTCGGATAAAAAGCCAAGATATTAATTAACTAACTCCTCTTTATCTTATCTTTAATTACCTAGCTCCTCTTTTCTCTCCTTCTAGATAGATAGATTGATACTAATTAAGTGGTCAATCCTATCTTTTATCTATATATACACTCTGAAACACGTCTAGTAAAATATTTCAAATTTCAAACAAGACCGAAACTAAAAACTTAGACCTAGTTAAACGATCGAAGCAAAAGCAAATGCAAAACCAAAATCTTCCTCTAGTAAAACCCCCCAAACAAAACCAAAAGATCATCCCCATGGCATCTTGTAGTTTCAACAGGTTTGGTGAAACAACCAAAAAAATGGAGTTTTCTGAATTTTCGTCATTTATGAAACCTACTCCTGCCGAAAGAGATCCGGTCACCCGACGCATCAAGCATGCCGGTGCACCTACGACTGAGGGTGCCAGTGTACCTACAATTGAGAATAAGACTAGTAAACAAACTCTAAGTTCTAAAAGAGTCGAGAAGGTGACCCGAAGCGTCAGACACGCCACTATAAATAAGAGTAAGAATACGACTGTTGTTTTTAAACAAAATTTTAGTAGAAAGACGAAGATCGTCGAGTTGACAAGAAGCATCAGACACGCGCCTATAAGTAAGAGTAAGACTGTTTTTCCTAAACAAAATTTTAGTACGGAGAGGAAGACAGTGGAGTTGATTGCTGCTGCGTTAAGTAAGGTTAGCGGTGAGACTGGAGGACAAGTTTCTGCAGATCCTCTACGAATTGCAGTTGCTGTGGAGAAAGCCTTATATTTACATCAGAGTCAAGCAAAAACAAAACGGATGCCAATGTCAAGTTAAGATCCCTTCTGTTCAATCTCAACGATTCACGCAACCCGGACTTCAGAAGGAAAGTTCTTAACGGTCAAATCAAACCCGAGAACATCCCAAATTTAAAACCAGAAGAGATGGCTAGCAATAAAAGGCTAGAAGAGGATGATGACCTCTTGAAGAAAATAGGCAGATAAAGTGTAGTATTCAAATTTTGAAAAATTTGGATAATTTTTTTTATTTTGTTTTATATATTAGATCTAGTAAATACTTATGGAGAAGTTATTAATCACAAGGCAGCTGGATAATATAATTTTATATATTAGATCATGTAAATATTTATGAGAATTTATATCATGAGATACCTGAAAAGGCTGATTTTGAATAATTATATCTATATTTACGATGAAAAGATTTGATTTTCACCTTTCTTGTTTTCAACTGAATGATATATTTTGGATGTTTTGCTGGAAGAGTGGAAAATTCGGATGTAAAAGTCACCGATGTTCAAATATGAAACAAAACGTGAAGTAAATGCAAATGCAAAACAAATATAGGAATATTGTAAAAGTCACCGATGTTCAAATCTTTTTTTTATAAAGGTTTAAACTTTTATTAACCTTGAAAAAAATACAAGGCTTGGAAAATCCCAAAATAATTTGGTCCAAGTATTAATTATGGATCAAAATTTAACTTAAAATTTTGGTGGGAATTGAAATTTTGAACTAAACTAAAATTTGAGTTGCGGTAGTATCCTTAAAATAACATTAAAGACATGCCCATTTTCTTTCTCAGAATAATTTCAGCTCGTTAAATCATGTCAAGCTGCTGAAGTTTCCAGCTTATTCAATAATTTGATTTCATTGAATAAAAGCCAGATTCATTATGTTCTTTAACTCCATTTTCTATGTTCCTTATCTCAAAAAAGTCTTATTCCAAGTTTCTCTGATTCAATTGATTCATATGTTATCTTCTTCTTATCTCTGAATTTATTCTTTGTCCAGATATCGAATCCTTCATTGATAATTTCATCCACTACAGATTTATGATTCCATGCAAAGAAAGTAAACTATCAAATATGACATAGTCAGGCATGAAGTCTGCTACAATAGGGAAAATTTGAGGTTAGAAGATCAAAGCCAACAAAACATGTAAGCTTTGATTTGTATGATTGATAGACTTGATTTATATCTTACATTCTCATCTAATTAATCATTGTTATCAAGTCTGAGATAACAAGTCTGAGATAACTAGAGATACACTCATATTCCAAATCTACTTAACAAAAAGAAACATAATGTAGCATTTCGGATAAAAAGCCAAGATATTAATTAACTAACTCCTCTTTATCTTATCTTTAATTAACTAGCTCCTATTTTCTCTCCTTCTATATAGATAGATAGATACTAATTAAGTGGTCAATTCTATCTTTTATCTATATATACACTCTGAAACACGTCTAGTAAAATATTTCAAATTTCAAACAAGACCGAAACTAAAAACTTAGACCTAGTTAAACGTTCGAAGCAAAAGCAAATGCAAAACCAAAATCTTCCTCTAGTAAAACACCCCAAACAAAACCAAAAGATCATCCCCATGGCATCTTGTAGCTTCAACATGTTTGGTGAAACAACAAAAAAAACGGAGTTTTTTTAATTTTCGTCATTTATGAAACCTACTCCTGCCGAAAGAGATCCGGTCACCCGACGCATCAAGCATGCCGGTGCACCTACGACTGAGAGTGCTAGTGTACCTACAATTGAAAATAAGATTAGTAAACAAACTCTAAGTTCCAAAAGAGTCGAGAAGGTGACACGAAGTGTCAGACACGCAACTATAAGTAAGAGTAAGAATACGATTGTTGTTTTTAAACAAAATTTTAGTAGAAAGACGAAGATCGTCGAGTTGACACGAAACATCACACACGAGACTATAAGTAAGAGTAAGACAGTTTTTCCTAAACAAAATTTTAGTACGAAGAGGAAGACGGTGGAGTTGATTGCTGCTGCGTTAAGTAAGGTTAGCGGTGAAACTGGACGACAAGTTTCTGCAGATCCTCTACGAATTGCAGTTGCTGTGGAGAAAGCCTTACATTTACATCAGAGTCAGAGCAACAATAAGACCGAGGCCAATGTCAAGTTAAGATCCCTTCTGTTCAATCTCAACGATCCACGCAACCCGGACTTTAGAAGAAAAGTTCTTAACGGTCAAATCAAACCAGAGAGCATCCCAAATTTAAAACCAGAAGAGATGGCTAGCAATAAGAGACTAGAAGAAGATGATCAACTCTTGAAGAAAATAGGCAGATGAACTAATATTCAAATTTTGAAAAATTGGATAACTTTTTTTATTTTGTTTTATATAATAGTTCTTGTAAATACTTGTGGAGAAGTTATTCATCACAAGGTAGCTAGATAATTTATTTTTATATACTAGATCTTCTAAATATTTATGGGAATTTATTCATCACATTCAATTGGAAATGGGGTTCCAACCATCTGGAAATGCCTACAAGCACCATTGCATTCAACTGCAACACATTAAGCAAACCTCTATATACAACAAACACACTCTAAAACCCAAAATATATTCTAGAAAATAATGTTGTATCAAACAGATATATTTTTCAGTTGATTAACAGGAGACCCGGTCGATAAAAGAAAACATGAATCTTGTACATAAAATACATTAGAAGAGATTAAATTAGCAAACTATGAGAATATGATTCAGAAACTGCACAATGAAAAATGTGATTAAACAAAACTTTAACTTAGAATAGGAAGAAAGTGAATACAAAAGCTTATAACAAGCTTAACTAGTGTTAGAAATAAGAGGATATAAGAAGAAATACGGAGAGAATTGAGAGTGAGCAGAAGAAATATGATACTATGGTGGATTTTATTTGCTTACTTTTGGTCTTATTCAATATAATTTGTTTATAGGCATGTTTAGTTAGAAGAACAAAGCAATGTTCTTATTTATATCATGAAATACCTAAAAAGTCTGATTTTGAATAATTATATTTATATTTGTTAAGAAAATATTTGATTTTCACCTTTCTTGTTTTCAACTGAATGATATATTTTGGATGTTTTGCAGGAAGAGTGGAAAATTCGGATGTTACCGATTCAGTTTCTGTTTACGACGGTTTGGAGACTTCACCAAGGTTCTTGAGCTCCACATAGTAAACAAAACAACTTGCCTTGCCTATATATCTCCAAGCTTTGTTTCTAGATGAAATTTTTGATCGATGTCTACAAGTCTGTTTTCGTAGACAAGATGGGAGCTTCAAGGACTAGATAGTGTGATGGAGCCGTCTAGTTTCAACCTCGTAGTGAAAGGAGCATTGTATCCGGATAGACGAGGAGGAACCCGTAGCCGTAGCCGTAGCTGTCTTAAAGGTGGCCTAGAGATGCAAATAAGCTTAGTTGTTCCTCCAGTTCTAGCTTTGATACCGCAGGATGTTCGTCAAAATGTTGCCGATTTGGTTAGGACCCTGATTGCCTTTTACAGTCTAACAATGTTTTTTATGGTTTGTTTAGTGATATATGTTTTGTGTGTGTATTACATACAAGAACAGCTGCTGACAAGATTGGTGGAAGACATGAAGAACAAAGTGAATGAAAACTTACTTGCTGATTATACAAAATTCAAGAGGGAGCAACTTCTAAAAGTGTAGTGGGTTGGATACATTGAATTCTCTTATCTATTTCTTCAACACATAGAGAAGATCTTGTTTGTGTGTGAAAAGTCTACTGGATCTTCTTTGTCTATACATAGAGCGAGTATTAGGTGAAAAATAAAAAAAAATTATTTTGGGAATGCAGGTGATCGAACCCTTGCCTCTCGCATGCAAAAACGAGCGCTCTACCATTTAAGCTACATCCCATACATACTTTTGTAGCTCACTTTACATTCTTCGAGCTAAATCCCCATATATGACTTGTAGACTTTGTATCGGGGTGGCTCTTTATTACTACTACCCACTTAACTTGTTTTTATGTGTCATTGTGATGATTTTTGTTTGGATTTTGTTGATGGTAATTGATAACTTTTTAAAATAAAAAAATATTTTAATAATTAACCATATTTTATTAGAGTGCAATCCCCTCAAACACTCTCAAATTCTAAAATAAAGTGAGAAAATCTTTTTTTTTAAAAGATTGAAGCCGTAGAAAATATTTTTCTCCTTATAAAAATCGTGCAAGCTTTAACATGGGTAAAGTTTGGACAATTGTAGATCTCTAAAGCTCTTCCAAACAAGGTTTGGATAAGTTTTAGAGAAAAATTAGGTTTTTGGCAGGATATCACATATGGTGATAAACCTGTTTTCTGTAAAAACTGTAAACACCTAGGTCATTCACCAACAACATGTAAAAAGTGTTGTAGGCGGAGGGCCTATTACAAAAAAAAAAATCTATTTAAATATTTTAAATTTATTTTATTTAATTTATTTTATATATTTTAAGATAGCAAATTAAATCTGATTACATTCCGATTTAATAGGATATTATTTTATTACGTTTATTTTTGTTTCCATATTTTATATTAGGGATTTTAGCGATTCCTATTTAAGGCGCTACAAACCCTACTTTTGTTTTCAGATTTTTTGAATAAAATTTTGATAAAAAAATTAGGGTTTTCTCTTTATTGGCTCTGCATTTACTCTGTATCGTATTGGTATCAGACACAGGCAGTCCTGCGAGATGGTGCGAGGAAGACCCAAAGGTCACAGCGGCGTTGCTGTGGAAGGAGATGCGAGTGATTGTGAAGATTGCGAGAATGCTGACCTGCGCCGTCAGGTCGAGTATCTTGTCCGTAAAATGGCTGAACTTACTGCCAGGCAACCTGGTGTGGAGCCTGAAGGTCCCGATACACCTTTTGGAGAAAGGCCAGAAAGGAACGCTCCTTATCCGGACCGCGGCTGGGAGCTTGGATTTAAGGTCAACATTCCTCACTTTAATGGTGACATGGAAGGTTCACCGATACTCAACCATCCACTCTTTGATAAGTATGAGGCTGACTACCATGATGGAATTTCTTATGAAACTTGGTCGGAATTAGGAGATCCAATTTATGATGTCTACGACGATGAGGTTGAAGACAAAAGCTTTGATAATGAAAAATTAAAACATTTAGAAGAATTAAAAAATTTGAAATCAAAATTTTTATCGAAAAAAAGAAAAAAAACCGGAAATTAAGTTTTCATCGATCAATAAAAAATAATCTCTTACTAT
Organism: Limnanthes douglasii subsp. nivea; assembly: GCA_036936605.1. NCBI lineage: Eukaryota > Viridiplantae > Streptophyta > Magnoliopsida > Brassicales > Limnanthaceae > Limnanthes > Limnanthes douglasii. Next base: position 290,463,646 of record JAUPFV010000004.1, read on the forward strand.
TAACTTAATCAATAAAATTCATACTGTTGAAAGTATTATGTCGGATTTGCAATCAAGAACCAAATTTGTGAAGAAAGGTGTTTTGGCTAAAACGTTTGACACCAGTGGAGAATTTTTGTCTTTACCACTAGCCAAACCACCTGAAATTTCAAAGAGAAGGTGTATTGTGAATAAAGACCTTAGTGTTATTTGGGAAACCAATTTTGTTGATACGATTGATAGTCAGACGACGAGAAGGAGGCCCCTCTCTCACCTACTGGGAAATTTGGCTGATTTGTCAAATTTTAAGGAATTAAACGAGTTAATCTTCTATGGCGATGGAAAGCAAACCCATGTATATATTCGAATCAATGGCCTGGATAACGACGAGTTCCTTTGCAGAAAATTTGTTCATATGTACACTTTGCATGACTCCGTCAAAGATGCGGACCAGGCGTTTGATGAAATATCCGATAGAGCTGGGAAAGCAATATTATTTGTGGATTCACTGCAATTTGATGTCAATATGATTGAAGCTGCAACAATCAAGTTTCCCGATAGTAACATACTAGGTGTTGGTGGGATTATGAGTACTAATTCGTTCAAACCACTGGGATTATCTGAGACTATATTTAAATCCATCAAGGAGAAGAATTTTGAATGCATGACACAGATTCAAGCCAAACCAATTCCTCAATTTGTTCTTGAGCAAGCTGCCAGGACAGGTTAAAAAAAAGGGTGAAGTTATTTCCTCCATCGTATTTTTTATTTCCTCCATGTTTTAAAATAAAAAAAGACATATCACTTGCTTTTACTATCTTACCCTCATTTTACATTCTAATTTATAACTTTTTGCCATTAACCATTATGAAATCTTTATATCAAAAAACATATGATTAAGCCAAATTCAATCCAACATATATGATTTAGCTTCTAAGATTAAACTCTAAAAACAAAAAACAAAATCAAATTTCTTAAAGATTACTCATGGAAGAGGAACATACCAAAGCCAAAGATTTAACACCAGAGAACATCACCCAATCAACCAACAAAGTAATTTAATATTGTTTTTTTTAGTTTTACATCCATGTAATTTAAAAATTCGTGTTAAAAAAACATATTTTCAAAAATCCTGATTTGTGCATTGTGCAGGTTTTAGCAGAAAACGACTAATTCTGAGACAGCAGATAGGAATCAGTTGCTTTTTTTTTCTTGAAAAAAAACACTTGATTCCGAGGCAGCAGATAGGAATCCGAACGAATGATTTCTATCTTAGAAAAATTTGAGAAAAACTGCCGTTCTTTTTCAAGATTAGAAGAGAAATTGAATAGGTGGCTAGGGTTTGTTATTTTTCGAGATTTGAAGAGAAATATGAAAAGGAGGCTGTTTTTATAGTGGCTAGACTAGGTTATGTTTAGGGTTTATGAGTGATTGATCGTGAGAAGCTAATAAGGTTGGTTGGGTGTGCAGAAGTTAGTAAGATTGAAGATAGTTGAGATAGGGTGGGAGATAGTTGACATTGTTGTAGAAGTCGATGGATTTGCCGAAGAATAAAAGAGTTTTGGGATTAAAAAAAAGGGTAAATATGTTATTTCCTTTATGGAGGAAATAACAAAGTGGAGTTTTTATTTATTTATGGAGGAAATAAAAAACTTAATGGAGGAAATAGCTTCACCCTAAAAAAAACTCTTGATTTTCTTCTTCCGGTCATTGAGTTGTTGTACAATACCAAATTCGTCCCTCGTAATGGGACTGGCGTTATTGTGATTTACCCCACCAGGGAGCTTACTATTCAGACTCATGTTGTGGCAAATGACCTTCTCCAATACCACTCGCAGACCCATGCCTTGGTTATTGGTGGTACTGCGAGAAGTGTAGAAGCAGAAAGGCTCGTTAACGGTGTCAACTTAGCAGTAGCAACCCCTGATCGACTACTTGATCATCTTCAAACTACAAAGGGATTTATTTACAAAAATTTGGAGTGTCTCGTAGTGAAAGGAGCATTGTATCCCGATAGACGAAGAGGAACCGGTAGCGTAGCCGTAGCCGTCTTAAAGGTGACCTAGAGATGCAAATAAGCTTCGGTGTTCCTCCAGTTCTCGCTTTGATACCGGAGGATGTTCGTCAAAATGCTGCTGATTCGGTTAAGACTTAGGAACCTGTTTGCATTTTTTGCAGTCAAGAATGTTTATTATGGTTTATTTAATGATATATGTTGTGTGTGAATTACATACAATAACAGCTGCTGACAAGATTGGTGGAAGACATGAAGAATAAAGTGAATGAAAACTTACTTGCTGATTATACAAAATTCAAGAGGGAGAAACTTCTAAAAGTCCAGTGGGGGTTTGAGTTGGTTACATTGAATTCTTCTTATTGTTTTCTTCAAAAATTTGAGAAAGATCTTGTTTGTGTGTGAAAAGTCTACTAGATCTTCCCTATATATATATATATAGAGGGAGTATTTAGGAGAAAAAAAAATGGAGATACGGGCGTGCCTCTCACATGCAAAACGAGCGCTCTACTATTTGAGTTACATCCCACGTATAAATTAATTTATATTTTATGGTAAGCGAGGCCAGCGTCCCATCGGACCAGACTGATTATATTGAAAGAAAAATGACGAGAAACTTTCTAAAATCGTCATCATTCGATTATCCCAAAAGGTTGAAACCCTATAACATGCCAATGAGAAGGAAGTAGTCTTATTCACCTATCTTCTTAAAATGAGTGTTAGATTCCGTTTATGCCTATATTTACTGAATTCTTTGAAAAAACTCGTATTTTTCCTAGCCAATTTGTACCAAACATATGGAGAGTGTTGATGGTAAATACCATCATTTATCAAAATGTCTATAAACATTTAGTATTAGAAATTTATAGACATTGAAAAAAATAACTAACTGAAAATGTAATCCTTTATTTTTTTTGTTAAGGATAAAGCCTTAAAAATCTAGAGTAATCTTCCATATTGAAATAAGTTTTGGAAAAATGAATTAGTGTGTATCTCATTGTTAGGAGTCATCAATTCAGCAAAAGGTTATAATTTTCTCTCGAACTTCGAACATGAAAGTTAAATCCATTATGTTTCATGTAATATATGATATTATGCCTATGTATGTATGAATAATATGCTCACTTTTTATTTTCCGTATATTTTTTCAACTTTCAAAGTTTGATTGCAAAGCTAAAAGAGATCATGTGAAGAAATAGATAAATCAAAATTAGAAAGTAGGAAGTTGATTTAAAACTATTTTTATAAGTCTTCTAGATTTATAACCGTCTTTAAGAAATGACTTTTCCTAATACTTCTCGGATTGGTGGGCTTTCTATATATAAAAATAATAATTATAATGAATAAAATAATGTGAAATAACTATAAAAAAAGAAAAAAGTTTCTAAAGTTGTTAAAGTTATGGACTCTGTGATAAAAAAGTTATTGCGAAATGTTGCATTGGTGGTAAGAAAGCTGACAACCCGAATATTTAATGGACCGAGACCCGAATTAAGTTGATTGCTATATACTCTTCCTAATCAACGATCCTTAAATATTTGATTGTTGACTATTTATCCTTGATTAGTGGTTTTTGATACAGTCCACTATGCTGACTTCATTAATACTTGTTGACGTATCGTTTAGTTTTATAACTTGTCGTGCATAGCAACTTTTTTCGTTCTGCTCAGTCGGTGTTGGGGCTGTCATATCTGCCGAATTAGGTCTGATGGTAACTCGTCCTTATCGAGTGATTTTGCGCGCCAAATTCTTCATCGAATCGTGTCGGGCGTGCCTACTTCTGATCGTGCTTTGCTTGACAAAACGCTTACTGCGACTTAGCCTTCGTATCTTCTTTTTGACGTATTCGCTTTGGCGGAGCGTGCACATTTCTAATCATGCTCGGCCCGACTTAGATCAAGTCCGCCCGGTCTTATATCTTTCCTTCTTGGATTGAATGCTTTGTCTGCTCTTCTAGTCTTTCTTTTTGCTTAATTATATGTTGTCCTGCTCGGCTTTGTTCTGCTCCGTTCTACTCTGTTTTGTCCAGTTCTGCTTAATTCTCTGCTTCAACGTGTATCCTTGATATTAGTTGTGGGTACCTACTTCCTTATCACCAGGTATCAAATAAAAAAAAAACATTTAAGTTTTCATTTTTTTGTCGTCTTCTCAGCAACCAAATAGATTATAACTTCTAATTTTTCCTACCTCACAATTTATTATCCACCAAACATAAATATAAAAAAAAACAAACTTTTTTTAACAAACAAACATATGCAATATAGAAAATCCGCTGATAAAAACGATAGGGAGTTTAGGTTCCAATTTTGTGGGATCCCCAAGGATTTGTTGCAGTTTGGCGGCTAAGGACGAGTCCATAGATAGATTTGGTTCGTCGATTTTGATGTGGCACGATTCAGAGGATGGATAAAGCGGACTTGCAGTCCTTGAACGTTGATCGAATGACGCGGAACTCATGAAGTAGATCACTTTACGGTTTTTAGATCCTAGGAGTGATACTCATGGGTTGGGTTTGCAGGTTCGGGGTGAGTTAACCAGGTAGGGAAGGTTGAATTAGCGAGTCGAACACGACGGAAGATGGTGGATGTTTTAGTGGAAGAGGGAATAAAAGGATCGTTTTTAGAAAGAAGTTGAATGTCTTTGAAGTAAGAACAGGTGAACTTAGGACCGACGAGGACAACGATAACGGTGGAAGAGACGTCGGTTGCAGGTGAACGATCATTGTGAACCTTAATGGTTGATTTAACCCACTGCCACCACATCAACCTTAATGGGATTTTGGGAAGTTTCGAATTGGTAAAATGTACTCTAATTTTAGGATTTCCTCATCCCTGTAAATTGAACAAAGATAATGCAGAGAAAGAGAAAGAGAAAGAGAAAGAGAAAGAGAAAGAGAAAGAGAAAGAAAGAAAGAACAACACTCATTGCTTAAAGTGAAGGGTAATGGTTTGTTGATAAAGGAAGAAGAAACTATATTTGAACAGTCCGATTCAGATAGAAACGGGTTAAAATGACATTCATTTCGTCGATAATAATGGATTTTTTATACAATCAATGACATTAGCTTAGGTTTTTTTTTATATTAGCGGGATAAAAATAAAGTGAAAGAAAAATACCAAGATTATCAGATTTGGATTTACACAATCGATATTTGATTTAGATGTAAAAAAATGGACAATCCTTTCATCATTATTGTAGAAATAAGTAAAAGTAAGTGTAAAATGTAAAATAAAAAAGATAGATGTAAAAGGTAAAAATATAAAATTAACTAAATTATTCTAATCATGTTTTGCTCGACTTAGATCAAGTGCGCCCGATCTTATATCTTTCCTGCTTGGATTGAATGCTTTGTTTTGTCTGCTCTTCTAGTCTTTCTTTTTGTCCAGCTATATGTTGTCCTGCTCGGTTCTGATCTGCTCCGCTCTGCTCTATTTTGTCCTGTTCTGCTTAATTCTGCTCTACTTCAACGTGTATCTTTAATATTAGTTGTGGGTACGTACTTCCTTATCATCAGATATCAAATAAAAAAAATATTTAAGTTTTCATTTTTCAGTCGTCTTCTCACTAACCAAATAGCTTCACGCAAAGATTTTTAGCCGAACTTACCATTAAAAAGAAAAAGGTTTCCAAAGCTACTAAAAATCCGGACCGCCTCATAAGAAGGTTATTGTGAAGCGTTTCCTAAATAATATGGTAGGTGCCAAGCATGTCAATGTGAAAAAAGTATTAGCGGTTATTTATACCTTGCTACTGGTTTGAAAAATGAGTAAAATTGGTGAAGTGTGATTTTTATTTATTATTTATAAATTAAATATACAAAGGTTGTTATTTGTTAACTATACATTTTTTTAGGTGTGTGTAGAATTATATTAGTTTTATTAAGATTTTTTTATAATGTTAGCAAGAGTTGTGGTTAGGGCTGTCAACGGTTCTCCGGAACCGAGAACCGGACTGTGACCGAACCGATAAGGACCGGATCGAGAACCGGACCGAACTTTAACGGTCCGGTTCGCGGTTCCATTCTAAAAACCGAAAACCGATAAGGAACCGAAAAAAAAACCGGTTAGGAACCGAACCGATAGAACCGATAAACCGATAGAACCGATAAGGAACCGAACCGATAAAACCGATTGGACGGAAGGAACCGATACGGAATCGAACCGATGAAACCAATAAATTTGTAGAACCGATAAGAAATCGGACCAATAAAACCGTTAAAACCGATTATTTATTATTATTATATATTCTTTTATAAATTAGAGTACCAAAATGAATAGTTAATTACCAATTTTTTTAGAAAATGAAAGATAGATTTATAAACTTTAGTTTTTATATAATTTATTTTAATAAAAATTAATTAAAAATTAATTTTAATTGATTTTATTTTTTTAAGTGGATCGAACCGGACCGGAACCAGACCGAAACGGGACCGGACCGAGATCGGACCGAACCGAACTCGGACCGAACCGAAACCGGAATCGAATCGAACCGAACCGACCGAACCGAAAGTTTAGCGGTTCGGTCCGGTTCCAAAAATTAGAACCGAAAGCTTAGCGGTCCGGTCCGGTCCGAACCGATAAGCTTAGCGGTCCGGTTCCTTCAAAACCCAGACCGAACCAAACCGATAACAGCCCTAGTTGTGGCAAAAAAAGTCAATATGACCAAATGTTGACCAAATGTGAATTAAATTAATAATTCATTATGTGTGTGATTTATTGAATGTTACCAAAGATATATATAGTTAATGCCCCACATGTTTAAACATTCGTTAGATTCCTGGAATGTTGATTTATTATTATTTATATAAACTAATGTATTCACAAGTCGGTTATCTTTTGGAGAGACACAATATATAATATTTTAAGTAAATATAATTTTGAGAAAAAAAAACTTATTTGATTATTTATTGGATCCTTAACTTCTTGAACAACGAATGACCTATTATATTCTACTTAATTTTATACATCCATAAACCTTTTATTTATACCTTACTAACGGTTTGAAAAATAGGTTTCTAAAACGTGATTTATTTTATTTTTTAAATAAAAATAACACATCTTCACGTTCTAAATAATATAATAGTTGCTTCATTAATTTTGTTTTATTTTAGATGGAAAAATGGAAAAATCTCTCTAAGAAGCTCTGTTCTTGCGAAAGAACAGAGTTTGAATTTTTAACTACATTTCTTTGATTCTTCTTGAATTTCTTCCCTTTTTCGATCATGAGTAATGCTTTGGAGATTGATTCGACAGTGGAGTTTCCTATACTTAGGAAAAGGTCGAAGGATGGAGATATTAGAGGTGAGGGCGAGGGGTTGAAGAAATCTGATGGTAATGAGAAAGATTGTAACATATTTCTAAATCCTGTCTTTGAAGAATTGCACAAGGAGAAAGATGATAAGGTTCAGAAGGTTTTGTATGCTAATTTGTTAAAGTCTGAAAAAACAGAGGTTCATCATTCAAACGTTTCTGTCTCGATGGTTGATGACGTTCCGATTATTAATTTCGATGTTAGGGATAAAGAAAAGCTGTTACAGGTTTCTAAACATACGTTGGTAGCAAAGTTTGCTTCTGGCAGGCCTTCCTTAGATGTTATCAGAAAGTTTTTGGCCAAGTTCAACTTTGGTGGTTCATTCAATCTTTCTGCTTGGGATTTCAGACATGTTTTTATCAAATTTTCTGTGGTTGATGATCTGAAGAAATTATGGTCTAGGAACGTTTGGGCTTTAGGGAATAAAACAATGCGTCTGTTGAAATGGACGCCTGGTTTTGATCCGAATCTGGAATGCCCCTTTACTCCGTTGTGGGTTTCGTTGCCTGATATTCCAGAATTTCTTTTTAATTATTCTACAATCACTGAGGTGGCGAAGGTTTTGGGTACACCATTAAAGATTTGGGTTCCATCTGTAAACAGGGCCAAGCAGAATTGTTGTAGAGTTTGGGTCGAGGTGGATATTTCTAAGCCATTGATTCAGAAAGTGAAGTTAAACTTTGGTAAAGAGGATTGTTATGAGATTGATTTGAAGTATGATAAATTTCCGCCATATTGTTGTAACTGTGCTCATATTGGTCACTCGAAGGATAGTTGTAAGAAGCTGATGGTTGATGATGAGGCAACTATGAATGCTAATCTGAATATGGAGGTTCTTGTTAGTTCAGGTCTGCCTGATCAGTCATCTTCTTCTCAACTTCTTGAAAAGAATAAAGAAAACAGGCTTAGTGAAGATGGTAAATGTGTTGAGGATAAAGATCAGATGAATCAATATAAGTTAGTTGAGAATGTTTCCAAAGATGGTTCTGTTAATAGTAGAGGTAATAGTCGTTGGTTGAAGTCTGTTGTGGTGAATAAAGATTTGATGAATGGGAAGTTTGTTCAAAAGGGATTGGAAGAGGATAGTAGTTCTTTCCAGGATGATAATTCTGTTGGAAATAATGAAGTCTGTTCTGTGCAAGCTAATGAAGAAGAGATGATTGATGCCTTAAAAATGTTGGACAAAAGAAATATGTTCGAGGTTCTTAGTGAGGAGGTTCATGATTCTCCAAGGCATGAGGGAAGTCTGCCTTCTTCTCCTTCTAAGATCAAAGGTGAGAAAGATAGAATTGAGTCAAAAAAGATTAAGAAAGTTCCTAAGCTATGGGCTACAAAGGGTCTTGTATCTTCAAAAATAATGAAGCTGAAAAGGCCTCATTAACCTGACTCATGACTATAGTTATGTTGAATTGGAATGCAAGAGGTCTTGCAAACAAAGAGTCTGTTCAAAGGTTAAAGTCGATGGTCAAAACTTATAAGGTCAGTTTTGTGGCTATTCAAGAGCCATTGGTTAAGTCTGATAGAATGTGTTCTATTGTTGCTAAGTTAAAGCTTAAAGGTTTTGTGTCTAATATGAATAACAAGATTTGGCTTTTTTGGCACCATGATTACTGTGTGAACATGGTTTTGGATTCTGATCAGATGGTTCATCTCAAAGTTACTCATCCTTCCTTGAATAAGGTGTTTGATGTTTCTGTGATTTATACTAAATGTAAGAATGAGCATCGTGTTGTTCTTTGGGATTCCATTAGAAGCCTTGATGTTCAGCATGAATGGATCTTGTTAGGTGATTTTAATGTTATTTCTAGTCTTAATGAGCAGTTGTCTTGTGTTACTTTTAATAAAAAAGGAATGGATGCCTTTAATGATCTTATTCTAGATTGTGAGCTTTTGGATGCTGGTTTCAGTGGATGTCCTTTCACCTGGTCTAATGGTCAGAAGTGGAGGAGGCTTGATCGTGTTCTTTATAATAATGCTTAGTTAGATTTTTTTGATTTTACTTCTGTCACTCATCTTGCTCGTAGCTGCTCTGATCATTGTCCAATGATGGTGAAGATCTCGTCTAAGTTGGAAAGATCTAAGGCACCTTTTAAATTCTTAAACATGTGGACTACTCATGATGGCTTGCTGGATGTGATTAAGGAGAGTTGGTCTGAGTTTATTAGTGATGAGGTGAGAAATCCTATCATGGTTTTTTGGCTTAAGCAACAAAGGTTAAAGTCAGTGTTAAGGTCTTGGAACAGGAATGTTTTTGGGAATGTTTTTGAAGCCATTACGAAATCTGAATATACTATTAATAATTGTGAAGCTGCTCTTCAGATTGCTTTCAATGAGGTTAACAAAGCTATGCTTAATGATGCTAAGAGGAATCATCTGCTCTTGTTGGATAGGGAAGAAATTTATTGGAAGCAGAAGGCTCATGCTTCATGGTTGAAAGATTCTGACAGGAATACGGCTGCTTATCATGGTTTTGTGAAGAAAAGGTTGAAGAGAAACAGGATTGACAGAATAAAGGTGGGGGATAGTTGGTTTGAAGATAAGGATAGTCTGAAGACTTCTGCTGTGGATTACTTTAAGGGTTTGTTGGCTAAGGATATGAAGGCTGATATTGACTTCACTTTGAATGAGGTAATTCCTTCTTTAGTCACTGTGAATGATAATAGTTGCATTGTTAAGGTCCCTGATAATGAGGAGATTTATGGGGTGGTGAAAGGATTGAAATCTGATTCTGTTGCTGGTCCAGATGGATTCAATGGTGAGTTCTATAAGCATTGCTGGGACATTGTGGGAATGGACCTTTGTAATGCTGTTAAAGCTTTCTTTGAGGGGTATCCTTTACCTAAAGGTGTGAAAGCTACCTTAATTTGTTTAATTCCTAAAATGGACAATCCTAATAGTTGGAAAGAATTTCGACCTATTAGCCTTACTACTGTGTTTTCAAGAATTATTGGTAAGGTTATTAATAACAGGCTCTCCGATATTCTGCATAAACTCATTTCTGCTGAACAAGGAGGGTTTGTCAAGGGTAGATCTATTCAGCATTCGATTCTGCTTGTTCAAGAGCTTTGTTTTGATATTGACAGTAATAAGAATGATGGTAATGTTATTATCAAGACAGATATGACCAAGGCATTTGACAATCTCAGACATGGATTTTTGTTTGATGTTCTTAAGAGGTTTGGCTTCAGTAATGATGTTATTCATCTGGTTGAAGGCTGCATTGGTAATGTTTCATCTTCTGTTCTTGTTAATGGTGAGATGGCTGGCTATTTTTCTAATACTCAAGGCTTAAGACAAGGGGATCCATTGTCCCCGAGTCTTTTTATCCTTGCTGAGGAGTATTTGATTAGAAGCTTTAACTAGTTAAATAGTGAGGGTCACAGATTTAGATTCAAGTCAAGGAGTAAGTTGAATGTTGTTTGTTCTGCTTTTGCTGATGATTTTATGGTGTTTACCAATGGAAATAAGCATGCTATGGAGACTTCTAAAGCTATCATGGAGCACTACCAATGTGTCTCTGGACAGGAGATCAATACAGCTAAGTCTAAGCTTATTGTTTCACACAAAATGTCTGTCTATCAAGTCAATATTATTGAAGATATATGGAAATTTAATCATTCTTACATGCCATTTAAGTATCTTGGTACTGTCATTGCTAATAATACAAGAGTTGCTAATTATGAAAACATTATTGACAATGTTAGAAGTAGGCTTATGGATTGGGACAAACTTCAGTTATCCTTTGCTGGTCGTCTGCAGTTGATTCAGTCTGTTCTTCTAGCCTTCCCTAATTACTTCCTTCAGCATACTGCTCTCTCTGTTGGCATCGTTCAGAGGTTGGAGATCCTTTTTAATAAATACCTGTGGGGGACAAAAGAAGACAAGAAGGTTATTATATGGGCTCGTTGGGACCGTTTGTGCAAACCATATAGAGAAGGGGGTCTCAATCTCAGGAGACTTAAAGATTTGCAGCAAGTTTATGCAATGAATTTATGGTTTGATTTTAGATCTCAGCATTCCCTTTGGGCCAAGTACATGCTGTCTATTTATTGAACTGATAACATTCATCCTATTCTAGCCATTCCTCCTCAAAGGAAATCTAAATTCTGGTCTAGAATTCTGAATGTTAGATCAGTTACTGAGGATTTCATGTTTTGGCATCCGGGGAAAGGTAACATTGCATTCTGGTATGAGAAGTGGTGCTCTAAGAGGTCTTTTATAACTATTGCTAATGATAGTGATAGAAGGAATCTGTGGGACAGCAACAATGTTTTGGTGAAGGACTTTTGGATTGAGAACTCTTGGGATATTGGCAAGCTTAATTCTTTGGTTACATCTACTGAGATTCGCATGATAAGGGAGGTCAAACTTAATAATAGTGAAGACACTCTACTTTGGTCCCTTTCTAAGAGTGGAACTTTCAGTGTTAAGGATACCCTTAATCAGATAAGATCTAAGGGTAGTATTTCCAGTCTATATGACAGGTCTTGGAACGCTGTAACCCCCAGGAAGTGTTCCTTTTTCTTATGGAGGGTTCTACATGACTGGCTTCCTACAAACAGTGCTATGCAAAGGAAAGGATTCAATCTGGCTTCTAAATGCGTCTTTTGCAATAATAGTGAGTCTACTAATCATGTTCTTGTGCAGTGTCATAATGCTTGGACAGTTTGGTAGTATTTCAGTGATATTTTTAGAATTCAAATTGATACTTACTTGTCTGTGCCTCATATGGTGATGAGATGGTATTGGGCTGCTAACAAAAAATGTGACATCTTCAGTATTCTTCCTGCTATCATCTTGTGGTCAATCTGGGCTGCTCGAAACAAGAAAAAGATTAGCAATGCAAATGTTAATTCTAGCTATATCATCAAGCACGTTCTTATGATTCTTTCTAGCCTTGATCATGCTAATCTCTTACAGAGGAAGCACTGGGCCAAGTTTATAAAAGAAGGCTCTGTTGTGGGCTGTGTGAATCAGTTCAAGCTCAGAAACAGACCTCTGTTTCTGAAATGGAAATGCCCCAAGTCTGGTAGATACAAACTAAATGTGGATGGAAGTTGTACCTCTTATGGTGAAGCCGGTGGTGGTGCTTTGCTGAGGGACTGTAATGGCGACATTGTTGCTGGTGTTGGTAATCTTTATGGTAAAGCATCGCCATTAATTGCTGAAAGCCGTGCTCTCTTAGACGGTCTGATTTTGTGTGACAAAATGGGGATCAGTACAGTTGACGTTGATACTGATTCCATGGCTTTGGTGAGCTTGATTCAGTATGGAAACTCTCCTTGGTTCCTTGAAGCTTTATTAAAATGCTGTAGATCTTTCATCAAGTCATCAATGGTGTTGAAGCATGTTTTTCATGAAGAAAATTTAGGGGCTGATTGGGTAGCAAAGGAGGTTTTGAAGAATCAGTGTGAGATGGAGTTTGATAGGGTTAATGCTCCAGCAAAGTTAAAAACAATTGTTCTTTTGGAAAAAACTAACTGTGGCTACCTAAGGCTTTCTGCTTAAAAAATTAGGGTTTGATGGATTTGGGGAAGAAGATGGTTCTGAGTGAAATTAGGGTTTAGGTTCTATCTCAATTTTTGTAATAATTACAATCAAGGGCTTGCTCTTGTTATTTTCTTGAAATAAAAAACCCTTCATTAAAAAAATAAATAATATAATAGTTTTAAAGGATATGATACTGGAACAGGATTTGTTATTTTTAATTAATAAATTAAATATACAAAGGTTGTTAAACATATATCTTTTATTGTTTAGTACAACTTCTACCATAAAAAGTTATCATTTTAACGATAGTCGTGATAAAAAGAAATCAATTATAATTAAATATTGATTAAATTAACAAATCGCTGTGAGATACTAGCGTTAAGGGGGTGTTTATCGGTTCGGTTTGGACGCTAGGTAAATTAATTGGGATATGACGGGACCCCTAAGCTTTTTCTTTTATATTTTCGAATCGAATCAGACCATTAAGTTTTCGGTTCGATTCGGACCGGTTTAATCTGATTCGGTTCGGTTCCGGTTTGGTCCGAGTTCAGTCTGATCCTGTTTCAATCCTTTTCGGTTCGGTTGAGTTTTAGGTTTGTTATCGGTCTGGTCCAGTCCATTTAAAAATAAATTATAATTTAATTTTTAATATTTTTAAATAAACAAATAACATAAAAATTAAAATTTAGGTTTAGAAGTTAAATTTTGACTTTTTATTAAAAATGGATAATAAACTATTAATTTTGATAATATAATGTATAAAAAGAAATTAATAGTTTTATTGGTTCGATTTTTTATCGTCGGTTCGTATTTAAAAGTCCATAGTTCATTAAATGCTGGTTTATTTTTTATAAGGACACATATGATGATGATTTTTTTCTATATGAAATTGTATTAATTTGTTCGTTTTAGAAAAATAAAATTAATGATATTTTTGGATTTTTTTCGATTTACGGTTTAAATATTAAAGATTTTTAGAAATTAAAATAAAATAAACAAAGCAAGTGTTCCTTATCATATAAAACGATATTTAAGGTATAAAATCTCTTACAAAATTTAAATTTTTTATCTGTAATAGGTTTGTTTAATGGATCTTTGTTGATAAATCTTCCGTAATTAAATTAACCATTTGCAACAAAAAAAATAAATTAACCATTTTTATTAAAATGGTTTGTAAAATAATAGTTATGAACGATTTTATTTTTATTTTTTTTAAAGAAAAAGACCGACACCAATGCTTTATGATATTTTTCTGAACTATAGTTATAAATGTTATAAAATCTTAAAAATTAAAATAAAATAAATAAATAATAAATAAATAATTTTTACACCATATTTACCGGAAAGTAAATTTGGGTTTTAACCATACTTTATCCTAAAAAAGTGTTAAAATGCGATTTAAAAATTATCGGAAAGTGAAATCTTTCCGTCTCTAACGGAACACGCATCTCTAAAAGACGTTTCCAACTGCGTAGTTTCTGGCCAGAATTCCACCAACAGAGATCTCACCGTGCGCTGATCGACCATGGTTAAAATCGGCCAAAGAGAGAATGGTCTCCGAAATAGTAGTAGGACGAATTTCTAAATTCAGTATTTAATACAGAAATGCTATATCTTATCAGCGAAGGCATTTGGTCCAGTAAAATATCTTTAAAACACTAAGCAGATATTCATCTACTAGAGATACACTCATTTATTTTCGAAATCTAAGTAACAAAAAGAAACATAACCTAACATTTCGGATAAAAAGGCAAGATATTAATTAACTAACTCCTCTTTTCTCTCTTTCTATATACATAGATAGATACTAATTAAGTGGTCAATCCTATCTTTTCTTTCTCTATATATACACTGAAACACGTCTACTAAAATATTTCAAATTTCAAACAAAACGGAAACTAAAAACTTAGACCTACTTAAACGTTCAAAGCAAATGCTAAACCAAAATCTTCCTCTAGTAAAACACTCTAAGCAAAACCAATTGATCATCCCTATGGTATCTTCTTGCTTCAACAGGTTCGGTGAAACAATAAAAAAAACCGAGCCCTCTGAATTTTCGTCATTTATGATATCTACTCCTGCCGAGAGGGATCCGGTCACCCGACGCATCAAACATGCCACTGAGAGTGACAGAAGCATCAAACGTGCCACTGCACCTATGAGTGAGAGTGACAGAAGCTTCAAACGTTCCAAAATAGTCGAGAACGTAACACGAAGCGTTACATACACCACTATAAGTAAGAGTAAGAATAAGACTGTTACTCTTAAAGAAAATTTTCGTAGGAAGACGAAGATGGTCGAGTTGACAAGAAGCGTCAGACACGCGAGTATAAGTAAGAGTAAGGCTGTTTTTCCTAAACAAAATTTGAGTGTGAAGACGAAGACCGTGGAGTTGATTGCTGCTGCGTTAAGTAAGGTTAGCGGTGAGACTGGAGATCCTCTACGAATTGCAGTTGCTGTGGAGAAAGCCTTACATTTACATCAGAGTCAGAGCAACAATAAGACCGAGGCCAATGTCAAGTTAAGATCCCTTCTGTTCAATCTCAACGATCCACGAAACCCGGACTTTAGAAGAAAAGTTCTTAACGGTCAAATCAAACCAGAGAGCATCCCAAATTTAAAACCAGAAGAGATGGCTAGCAATAAGAGACTAGAAGAAGATGATCAACTCTTGAAGAAAATAGGCAGATGAACTAATATTCAAATTTTGAAAAATTGGATAACTTTTTTTATTTTGTTTTATATAATAGTTCTTGTAAATACTTGTGGAGAAGTTATTCATCACAAGGTAGCTAGATAATTTATTTTTATATACTAGATCTTCTAAATATTTATGGGAATTTATTCATCACATTCAATTGGAAATGGGGTTCCAACCATCTGGAAATGCCTACAAGCACCATTGCATTCAACTGCAACACATTAAGCAAACCTCTATATACAACAAACACACTCTAAAACCCAAAATATATTCTAGAAAATAATGTTGTATCAAACAGATATATTTTTCAGTTGATTAACAGGAGACCCGGTCGATAAAAGAAAACATGAATCTTGTACATAAAATACATTAGAAGAGATTAAATTAGCAAACTATGAGAATATGATTCAGAAACTGCACAATGAAAAATGTGATTAAACAAAACTTTAACTTAGAATAGGAAGAAAGTGAATACAAAAGCTTATAACAAGCTTAACTAGTGTTAGAAATAAGAGGATATAAGAAGAAATACGGAGAGAATTGAGAGTGAGCAGAAGAAATATGATACTATGGTGGATTTTATTTGCTTACTTTTGGTCTTATTCAATATAATTTGTTTATAGGCATGTTTAGTTAGAAGAACAAAGCAATGTTCTTATTTATATCATGAAATACCTAAAAAGTCTGATTTTGAATAATTATATTTATATTTGTTAAGAAAATATTTGATTTTCACCTTTCTTGTTTTCAACTGAATGATATATTTTGGATGTTTTGCAGGAAGAGTGGAAAATTCGGATGTTACCGATTCAGTTTCTGTTTACGACGGTTTGGAGACTTCACCAAGGTTCTTGAGCTCCACATAGTAAACAAAACAACTTGCCTTGCCTATATATCTCCAAGCTTTGTTTCTAGATGAAATTTTTGATCGATGTCTACAAGTCTGTTTTCGTAGACAAGATGGGAGCTTCAAGGACTAGATAGTGTGATGGAGCCGTCTAGTTTCAACCTCGTAGTGAAAGGAGCATTGTATCCGGATAGACGAGGAGGAACCCGTAGCCGTAGCCGTAGCTGTCTTAAAGGTGGCCTAGAGATGCAAATAAGCTTAGTTGTTCCTCCAGTTCTAGCTTTGATACCGCAGGATGTTCGTCAAAATGTTGCCGATTTGGTTAGGACCCTGATTGCCTTTTACAGTCTAACAATGTTTTTTATGGTTTGTTTAGTGATATATGTTTTGTGTGTGTATTACATACAAGAACAGCTGCTGACAAGATTGGTGGAAGACATGAAGAACAAAGTGAATGAAAACTTACTTGCTGATTATACAAACTTCAAGAGGGAGCAACTTGTAAAAGTGTAGTGGGGGTTTGAGTTGGTTATATTGAATTTTTCTTATCTTTTTCTTCAACACTTTGAGAAAGATCTTGTTTGTGTGTGAAGAGTCTACTAGATCTTTTGTCTATATAGAGGGAGTATTTAGGAGAAAAATAAAAAAAATACAAAAAGTGGAGATGCGGGGGATCGAACCCCGTGCCTCTCGCATGCAAAGCGAGCGCTCTACCATTTGAGCTACATCCCCATATATGAACTCTACAGCTCACCGTCGATTTTGTACTGGTATGGGTGTCATTGTTAGATTTTGTTGATGTTAATTGGTAACTTTTTTAAATCAGAAATACTTTAGTAATTAACATAGTTTATTAATTAACAAAGATTTAAATAATATATTTAGTATTTAAATAAAATAAATAGAATTATATTATAATCTAAAATAAAATAAGTCAAAAATATTATCTAATATTAAACTCATCGAAATTCATTTATTTCTTTTTATACGTTAGTTTTATTAAGTTATGATTCAATCTCTGTAATAAAATTAGAAGATTTTGTGGGCTAGGCTAATTCAAGGATTTTTTTTATAAAGGGATCTGGTTATAACGAGATCTATATTGGCTATAGCGAGGTTTAACATATTTACATGAATGTTATTCATAAAAAACCTAAACTTTATAACTTTAGTCTATTTTCTCTCTTCCAAGACTCTAAATCTCTCTTTCAAATTTTTAAAACTTTAGATTCGTCTAATAAAGTCACACATACTTGTTAAGGTAAGATTTTGTTAGGTGCGACCGAAGTTCCACATCCCACATCGGTTAAACATGGAAAGAAATATCAGTATATAAGTTAAGAATACATCTCCATTAGTGTGAGACCTTTTGGAAGTGGACCAAAAGCAAAGTCATGCGAGCCAGTGGGCACTAATGTGGAGATCGAAGTATTCTTATTGCTATAAGCGGACAATATCAGACAGAAGATTATCTGTACCAGAAAAGTATTTCCCTATAATTGATGTCTAGAAGATTCAGATTGAAGATTATTTGTACAAGAAAAAGCTTTATCAACCCCTTTCAGAAAAGAAACCAGAGAGTATGAAAGATGAAGAATGGACCATTATTGACAGACAAGCTCTTGGAGTCATCCGATTGACGCTATCCCGCAAGGTTGCTTTTAACATCATACAGAAAACAACCACGAAGGGTCAAGGTTGCTTTTAACATCGTAAAGGAAACAACCACGAAGGGTCTGATGAAGGCTCTCTTTAGTATGTATGAGAAGCCATCAGTGTCTAACAAAGTTTACTTGATGATGCGTTTATTTAATTTTCGAATGACGGAAGGAGTGTCGGTAGCTCAACACTTCAATGAACTCAATACAATCACAACCCAGTTGAGTTCAGTTGAAATTGATTTTGATGAAGAAATACGAGCACTGATACTGTTGTCTTCACTACCAGATAGTTGGAGATCAGAGTATTCTTACTTATATACAAAGCCAGAAATTGGCGTATTTTCGTATAATTGATGTCTAGAAGATGCAGATTGAAGATTGTCTGTACCAGAAAAAGCTTTATCAACCCCTTTCAAAAAAGAAACCAGAGAGTATGAAAGATGAAGAATGGACACTTATTGACAGACAAGCTCTTGGAGTTATCTGATTGACGATATCCCGCAATGTTTTTTTTAACATCGTAAAGGAAACAACCACGAAAGGTCTTATGAAGGCTCTCTCTAGTATGTATGAGAAGCCATCAACGTCTAACAAAGTTTACTTGATGAGGCGTTTATTTAATTTTCGAATGACGGAAGGGGCGTCGGTAGCTCAACACTTCAATGAACTCAATACAATCACAATCTAGTTGAGTTCAGTTGAAATTGATTTTGATGAAGAAATACGAGCACTGATATTGTTGTCTGCACTACCAGATAGTTGGAATATTACTGTCACGACGGTGAGTAGCTCGTCAGGAAGCAATAAGTTGAAATTTGATGATGTTCGTGACCTAGTTCTCAGTGAAGAGATTCGAATGAGAGAATCGGGTGAGTCATCAATCTCCTCAGTCTTACATACAAAGTCGAGATGAAGAAATTCAACCAGAGGATATGGACGCGGTAAATAGAACTACCGAGGCAAATCAAGAGACTGGAGGTCCAAGTCTATGAATCCAAAAAATTCCCAGGGGTTGAGAAATATCGAAAGATGGAATTGTGGGAAGACGAGGCACTATAAATTTTAGTGCAAGAGAGAACCAAAAAACGAGGAGAAGACGACATAGGCAAATATCACTTCAGAAGGAGACGATGCGTTAATATGCTCCTTCGAAAGCATGGAAGAGTCTTGGGTGTTAGACTTTGGAGCATCGTTTCACGCGACTTCGAAGAAAGAATTCTTCGAGAGGTATGTTCCTGGTAAATTTGGAAAAATTTCAAAGGGAGCAATGACAGTTGCTCGCGGAAAGAAGAGTGGTACTTTTTACAAGACAGCAGAGACGGGCTGTTCAATTGCAATAGCAGCAGGAAACGAAAATCCAAATGTTTGGCACTAGAGGTTTGGCCACATGAGTGTGAAGGGTATTGAAATTATGTTCTCGAATGGGAAGCTTCCAGGTCTTAAGTCAGTCGATATAGACATGTGCGAAGATTGCATACTTGGAAAACTAGAAAAGGGTCACTTTTCAAACGAGTGACGGAACCCCAAAGAAAGAAAGGCTGGAGCTTATTCACTTTGACGTTTGGGGGCCAACAATTGTTTCATCTATAGGAGGGAAACACTATTTCGTGACCTTTATTGATGATCATTCTCGAAATGTATGGGTTTATTTTCTAAAGAATAAACCTGAAATGTTTGATGTTCTTAGGAGATGCAAATCTATGGTTGAGAATGAGACAGGTCTGAAGATTAAAAAGCTGAGAACTGATAATGGTGGTGAATATGAGGACACCAAATTCAAGAACTTTTGTTATGAGCATGGGATCAGGATGGGGAGAACCGTTCCAGGTACTCCTCAACACAATGGTATTGCCGAACATCTTACCATAAGCCAGGAGCCATAATCAAGGTGAATGATCTGCTGAATAGATGGAGCGCCAGATGGCTCATCAAGCATGTGGCTTGATCAAGGAGCGGCGCAGTGTCATTTAAAGATGGAGTGCTTGATAGCTCATCAAGCAGGTGGCTTGATCAAGAAGCGACACAGTGTCATCTGATAGTGAGCAGATAGATCCGCCCTAAAGCTCTAGATTTCAGACGTGTCTCCACCTGACTATAGTAGGCGGATGGAAGTCAATTGAGAGGAGGCTAGAGTGGTACTTTGTTCGAGAGGAGAATTGTTAGGTGCGACCAAAGTCCCACATCTCACATTGGTTAAACATGGGAAGAAAGATCTATATATAAGTTAAGAATACATCTTCATTAGTGTGAGGTCTTTTGGAAGTGGACCAAAAGCAAAGCTGTGCGGGCCAGTAGGCCCAAAGCGGATAATATCACACTAGTGTAGAGCTGTGAGTATTCTTACTTATATACAAAAGCAGCAATTGGCATATTTCACTACAGATTTCTCTTCATCATGGTATAAATTCTTTTCAATTTACATCTATATTTATAGTGATATTTAGAGTTTTATCTAAGATTACAAAAATAATTTCTACATGTTTAGTTGTTGTTAGGAGCTGTGAGTATATGTATATGTTTAGTTAGGTTTTGAGCTTCAATTTTGTATGTTAATTGGTTGATTAGGTGTAGTAGAGCATAAGGTCTAGTTTTGTAGTCATAACTGCTGGAGAAGGTATTTCAAGGCACGAAATCGTGCATTGAATTACCATATGCACCTGCTTCCTGGATTTTTCCAATTCATACATGTTCATGCGTACATTTGCTTGTTTCCTTATTTTGTCCTCATTTTTTTTATCTAACATTTATTATTTATTGATTCCCGAAAGATTTTTGAATCATTTAAAAAAAATATATTTATAGAAGTTTAAAAGACGATTTCAAAATATACAATAAATATAGATATTTATATACATATATATATATATATATATTTAAAAGTGTATATTCCATGAAAATGTAACATATAATTTCAAAAATATATTGATACTTCGTACAAATAAATACATAACCTATACTTTCATTCAATTAACAACATAACTAAAGTAATGTAAAGTTATTTTATACAAAATAACAACAAAGTAATTTATTAAATTAACCACAAATTCACAAATTGTATATGTAATTAAAAAAATTGCACATAAAATATTGATATGAATGAGCAAAATTGCGCGTTTTGATTTCGTAAAATAGCGCAAGACAGTATTCGCATTTTGGTAAATTCATACGTGTTTTTACAATTTCCACTTCGTGCTGTTAATGTATATTGCAACACACTATTGTGTATTACGAGTTTAAAATCTAAAACGTATAAATGTACCGCTAAGCCAAAATATATAAACGTATAAAACATACGAATATATAACGCAGTTAAAATCATCATTACCATTCATATCCATAATACGAAATAGGTTCGGAGTATTTTTACTAAATTATGAAATTTTGAATTAGTGATAGCAGGTGAATAGATGAAAATTGATGGATAAAATAGTTTAAAACCGAAATTTAAATTTTTATATACTAGAAAAATTTGATCCTTTAACGTTCTGGACAAAAAAAAAATTGAAAGACTCCCTATAAAAAGAAAAAGTTCTTGAATTAGCCTAACTCATTCTAATTTGTTTATAGTTTACATACAACTTAAAATAAAATTAGAGTATTTACACTTAGCTAACTATTTTTAAAAATCAAAATTTGATATAAAAAAATAATGGTGATGTCTCCTATCAGATTTACTCATCTATATCCGTTCCAAATGTTATAAATTAAAAATAATTCAGATTCGGACACTCAGTCAGACACATGTTTGTATTCTGTCCGAACGCAATCCACAATTGGAAAAGATGATGGTAGGGTAGTATGGTAATTCGAGTAGCTGAACCTATGTTGTCAAACGGATATTTCGGATACGGATCCGTTTATATCCGAATCCGAAATCCAAAATTATTATCCGAATACGAATCCGACTAAATTGTTTAACTAATTGATTATTCGTTGGGCTACTTTTATAAGCACCTTAATAGAAATTCATATTCCTATTTTTGATGTGGGATAAGGCTAAAAAAGATATACTTATTTTGAAAAACCACCTTATCTTTTATAGAAAATTTGGTAGCAATTCTTTTCCACATTTTAGTTGTGGGATAAGAGTTATAAGACTAAAAAAATTTTGGTAGCAATTCTTTTCCACATTTTAGTTGTGGGATAAGAGTTATAAGACTAAAAAAGATTTATTTGCTAAGAAAAGCCACCATATGTTTTATAAACAACTTGGTATCAACTCTTTTTCCAACTTTAAATATGAGATAAGATATATTTTTTTTAAAGAAGGAACCCTCCATATTTATAGTCAGGGATAACTAAAAACATGTTTAAATATAAAAAATTATATTTATTTATCTATAAAATTCGGATATCGGATATTTTGAATACGTATATGACTATATCCGTATCCGCTATTTTCGGATACGAATATTATATGTTTTCTTTCGAATACGGATATTATTCGTTTTATTCGGATTCGATATCAAATATTTCGGTCGGATATCGGATTTTTTTTACAGCCTTAGCTGAACCATGTGACATGTAACCGAAATTAAATTTAAATGATTGCTTGCTTTATGCCCTACTTTCCTCTTCTTTCTCTACGATTTCCATTTTTGATACTACTGGATACTCTGTATGTAAGAAATACACGAGAGAGTGAGTGAGAGAGAGGAATGATGGGTGAAATTGTAGCAAGTTCGCGGCTTTCTCCATCAAAACACGACCTGTTATCGTTCGGACAATTGAAGAGGAGAGAGAAGAACGAAGAACGGGGATGACATCATGGACGTGCAATGGTGAGGATGTCGATGACGAAAGCTGCAACTTTTTTATTCAAGAATCTCAACCGATATTCCTTTCTACGAGTCTCCTGTTCTGGGGTATAATTTACGAACAACAAACCCTTTTCTCAATTTTGTAAGAGTAAAGAGTTTCAACTGCACTCAATGAGGTATCGTTTACAAAAAGGGCATTTGGTCTAGTGGTATGATTCTCGCTTAGGGTGCGAGAGGTCCCGAGTTCAATTCTCGGAATGCCCCATCTTCACTTTGATCTTTCAACTGGTGATGATTTAATAATTACCGGACGAGCGCTTTAAGTTTTATTTCCTGTCTTTCGTTTAAAGTTACCATTTTTCACAAAGGTTGGATTGATATCAATGTTAAATAACCAAATCGGATTTAATCCGATTCAGTTTTAGTTTTAATAACAGCAGACCAAAACCATACCGATGGAAAATTAAAAAACCATACATCTATACAAATTTCAATAGCTTTTGCATACTTCCATATAAATGCAGCCTGTAATTGAATATTATTGCCAACACACGAAATATTAGGCTTAGATATTAAGGAATACCAAGTTGTGATGTTGTAAAGCTTTTGCGTGGATGTGAAGGGTTTAGCAATATTTTACTTTAGATTCTATGACCTGTGAAAACGTGCATTTGTGTTCTTCTATAAATTTTAATTGTCCATCGAAACGAGATTAGCAAATTGGGTCTTTTATCATTTATTATTATGTATCTTATGAATTTTTCAGATCTAACGTGCATTTTCAGATCTCAAGGTTGTCGAATGTTTTGACAAGATTTGTGAGATGGTTTACTCTTGTCATCAATATGTTGTTACACCAATATGTTGTTAATAGATCTGTATATTTTTGTCCATTTGAGTTGTAAAAGATTTATTGACCCTTGTTAGGTCGATCCTGCATTTTTCGATATGAAGGGCATTATTTTGTAGCAATGTAGCTATTTTTAAGTGACGAAGGTCGTGTGCTTTTGATCTTTTTTTTTTATCTCGATTTGGTTGTATCCAACAAAAGCACCCATAAATGATAGTATTTTGTTGCCTGACATCGCATCTACAAGCTGATCAATTCTTGGGAATGGAAATGGATCATTCAGCCATACTTTATTTAGTCCTTTGAAGTCCACATACATTCCTCACTTATCATTTTCATTTTAACTTGTATTCTTCTAGAACTTTTGATTGTCCATCGAAACGAGATTAACGAGTTAGGTTGGATATGCTTTGATTCCTTTATCATTTACGATGTGTCCTAGGAATTTTCTTGATAGAACACGCTTTTTCAAAATTTAGCTTGAGTTTCACACATTTAAGGTTGTTGAATATTTTGACAAGATTTTGTCAGATGGTTTTATTGATGTAGGCTTTCACCAACATGTCGTCAATATAGAGCTATATATTTTTATCTATCTGAGTTGTAAAACTTTTATTTACCAACATTTTATAGGTTGATCCTGCATTTTTTCAATCTGAATGACATTATTTTGTAGCAATGTAGCCCTCTTTCGGTGATGAAAGTCGTGAGCTTTTGATCTTGATTTGTTTGTATCCAATGAAAGCATCCATAAAGGATAGTACTTTTTTGCCTGACATCGTATCTACAAACTGGTCAATTCTTGGTAATAGAAATGGGTTATTCGACCATGCTTTATTTAATCCTTTGAAGTCCACGCACATTCCCGACTTCTCATTTTTTATTTTGACCAAAATATGATTTGGTGTCTACATTAGATAATAAAACTCTCTATGTGTTCTACGACAATCGATTTGTCTATTTCGAGGTTAATCGTGTCAGATGTTTTTTTGAGGATATGATCTCATTTTTTGTATTATCATTTTGAAATTATTGTTGATGTTTAACTTGTGACATATGACACCGGTGAGTACTCGTGTTACAACCTGTGTATTCCTGACAAACATAAGTATGTTATTTTTTAATAAAAAAAATTGTACCTAAGATTAGTTGGTATGTTTCTGTGGATCTTATGGGTTTTTCTTGTTCCATTATAATGTTCTCTGCTACTTCTCCTGGTTGAACTTACTGAAGGCTTCTTCTGAGGTCATCAACTTCCTCCACGAGGACCCCTTAATTCTCTAATTGGTATTCTTTTAAAGACACATATGATACGCAACATTATCTGCTTGCTTTTTGGTTTTTGCTTATTACGACCACTTTATCGTTTATAAGATTTCTTATACATTGATGTAGTATAGACACCACATCATGCATTTTTTTAGCCATCATCGATGCAAAATAATGTTATATGGGGATGATGCATCTACTACCATGAAAAGGCATGTTATCTTTTTACGAAATTATTATTTTACTAGTGTCACAACTAGAGTTAACTCTCCTGAGGCTATCGCATTTTGCACATGTAAACCATGTCAAGACTTTTTGTCTTTGGATCAACATTGGTGCTCTTCTAATCATTCCATATGTTCATCGGTATACGATATTTATCGAGCTGCTCGTATCGATCCTTACTCTCTTGATATCTATACCGACCAATTCTACTGTGATTAATATTGCATCAATGTGGCAAGACGAAACTCTTCTTAAATCATCATCGGTGAGAGACGGATCCGAGTACAAGTTTATGTACAAGTACAGGTACATTTTCCCTTGACTCTATCTCAATTTCATCAGCGTACCTCTTTCTTGATATTTTTGTTATTCCCGAGTATGGATCTACCCTAGAAATTACTCATATTGTTTGTTAGTTTGGATCAAGGTCCAAGTAATTTTGTTCTTTTACTTGATCTAGCTTTGGTTATGACTTTCGTATCAAGCGCATGTTGAGGCTCGTGATGCAACATTACATAAGCTCTGTCTATATTCCTCCATTGGGTTTTGTCACAACTCATTCATTTTCTTTCTTCTACCAAGACTTTGATTTTATCTTGCAAATACCAACAAAGTTTAGTTAAATGACCTATGTCTTCTTGGGACTTATAGTATTTTTCATTGTCTTTGTTTTTTTCTCAGACCGAACAAATTTCCAAGTCTATTTTACTTGACATATTTTTTTTAATTGTTTCATAAATCATTGTTGATGACTCGATTATTCTGTGAATGGTCCCTTTTTTATGGTTGATTTGATCGTCTGGCGCTTCCTGTAATGTAATTACATTTTGGTTTTTCTATTTTATATTGACTTGACCTTGGTTTAACCGAAGTCATATCGTCGTTACTATTTGGTTTGTCATCTTTTATTCTTATTTGTGCCACTATATTTCTCTTGATTTTCGAGGGGCCTTCAGTCGGATTATTATTGTTCTTCATTTTATTTTCTATAACCTCTTCTTTCTTTTGATGAACCATTTCACTTGGATCAATAAATATCTAAATTTAAGATTTTTTCATGATTGACTCGGATAAGGTCAATTCTTTAGCTCTTTGTCTGGTAGAGCCATCAAACATGACAATCCTATAATTTTGTGTTTTAACAAACCTTTTGGTGTAGTCCTTAAAACTCTCATTGTCTGTTTGCTTACAATGGACTGTGTAATCTTTATTTCCTCTGATTTTTTTAAAACCTACAAATTGGTTTTTAAATATTGTTTGAAGTGTTTTGTAGTTTTTTATACATCTTGGTGGGAGGCTATCGAACCATTGCATTGATGTTCATCATAGGATCATGGCGAAAGCCCGACAATTGATCCTATCATCTAATCCATATTGCAAAATCTTACTATTAAATTATTAAATATGATGTTCTGAATCTTCTTTTCTATCATACTTATCAATTTTGTAGGTACCATAATGTGATCACATAACTCGAAATAGTATCCCCGTGTTAGTGGGAACTCGTTGTCTGCTTGAGATTTTTCATCCTCATCTAAATCATCAATAGTATTCATGAATGGGTAAGCATGTTAGAACCATGTCCTTTTCCACTTTGCGTTTTTTGGTTTATTTTTTATATTCGGTATGCATCCCTCTTTATATGGATTTGATTATACATATCTTGGTGATACAGTGGATTGTCATGCATCCATCCAGGTACATTTTATTGATTTTTCCCTTGGGTAAGATTAGGTGGATATCTCAGTGGGATTGCCTTTATGCTGTGGAGCATGTTTGGTTAATAAAATTGACTTCGATAATTAAATTGTACATAGTTTGAGTATGAATGATAATATGGTGGAGACATAAAGCCTTGTGGTGGCGGTGCATATCCTAGCACTGCTCGCATGGCTTATGTAATTCCGTGATCTTAAATTGTTGGTGGATTGGATCTTGATTTATGTTTTCACTTTTGGTTCTAGTTTGCTCATTTCATGTATAATGTAGTTTGACATCAGATTTTTTTCCTCCTTGTGGTACTTGCGGTGCTTTCGTCACCTCTAATCTCTATCATTAGATCTTCAGTCTGAATTTTATTTTTGCCTTCTTGTGCTCTTCTTTCATTCTTCTTGTTTTTGCGAGCTTCTCATTCATACTTATCACGTAGTATTCTTATAGTAGCATCATCTCCTTCATTTTGATCTCTCATATCGACTATCCGGATAACAAACCTAAATATGTGAGTTTGTTATAGGAGTTTCTCTTATAAATGCAGAAAATCTATCGTTTGTTCGTTTCTCACCTATTGAGCAAGGCGTTTGATCTCAGTTGGTGGTGACATTTCTAAGTCTTTCTTGCTCGGTATGGCTTCAACTATAACGGACTTTGATTTTTTATTTGGTGGGAGATCCATCTCAATTCCCCGTCTACTCACAGCTCTACGCTTTTGACAACGTCCGACATCTTCCATTTGGATTTTTGAATTGCATTTCTGTTGATGGGAATCGAATTTCTCAAATTCCCACATATGGCGCCAATTAATTGGATTTTTTTTATGATCGTTTGGCTTAATCGAGGCGGAGATCGATCATAGAGTAAATTTTACAAATGTCTAAAAAGTATTAACAAAAGAGTAAAATATTAGAGGGAATATCAAGAATATATTATGTTTGTCGATTGTAGTTTGACTTTTATATATATGTCGTGTTACAATAAATATCTCTCATATATATAGGATAATGAATGATATTTTTCTAACTCATAAGATATGCGGTTAAGTATATTTTAGACTTATTTATAATTGATAATACATGTTTGGATAAGATTATGAGTCGATTGGTTCAGACAAGACTAATTACATCTTTATCATTTATAACTAATTCTTTTTGTTAAACTGTCAACAATTCATTGATTTCAATCTTATAATTTCTTTTGGGGTTGGCTAAAACGAGACCATTTTTGTTCAAACAAGACCCAGTTTGATCAAAATCCGATTTTTATATATCACGACCCCCAGTATTTACAAATTTCACATTAATATAAAACCTTTATTTTATCAAAATCCACCATAACTCTCTAGTCGAACCTTAAATTTCTTAAAATACCCACTTCAGAAAATAAAGATTTTCAAAATTCTACTCCACGATGTTGTTAAGGTACCTATTGTTTAGCTACTGATGTATTCTTTTTTCAATTTAAATATATATTTTTAGTGATATTTAGGGTTGAAATTTTTTTATGAAAATTTGAATTTTTCTAGTATTTGTCGTTGTTTTTTATTTATAGTTAGTTATATACTTTATGTTAGTGCCATATCTATGATTTGACTGTATTTTTGTTAGATTTTATCAAGTATTTAAGAATATATGAATAGGGCCAGCCATTGTTGTCGATGTAATTTTGCACATCCTATGTGCGAAGAACAACCAAATTTACACACGGAAGAACATATGAATTCACGCACGGGTCATACGTGAATTCGGTTTTTCTTCGCATGATGGGTGCGAGAATTTACCGGATACACGCACATATGCAGCACAATTTTTCATGTTGCACTCCTAAGTTTGATTTTTACACTTTTGGTATTTTCTTGTTGCAGTTGATTAATAAAAAATGAGTTATTGACAACACAATGACGAATGAAGAACAAAATTTGGTTATGTGGGTAGTGACAACACCTAGTAATTTTGTTTGTATTTTTATATAGGGTTTGTTTAAATCTACATATATACTTTTTTTAATCTCACTGTAATGAGCTTTCAACTCTTCTTACTTCGTCTCCTGGACATGAAAAATTATATGACGAATACAAAGCGCAAGAACGTAAATGAATTGTGGCTGAAGCTATGGAATGAAGTTCGAATTTGGAGAAGTTTTAGGAAGAATTTGAATTTGTAGAGGAAATGTACATTTTTATTGTATTTATATCACAAATGTACACCCATTACAATTTTGTATAGTTATAAAATAATAAAATATTTGTATGAATTTAAGTATGTTTTTTGTTAGGTTTAGTGTTTCTTACTTCGTAGTGATAGTGGATTGGATAAAATGTGGATAATTAGGTTCAAATTATTTTGGTAAGGTATTGGCATTTTAGACAATTTAAGTTTTTTTTTTTAAATGGATTGGAAATCTTGTTTGAACAAAATAACCTAATCCATTTCTTTTATGTCCGATGTTTATAATTTCTTTATGTTAAGTATTTATGAGTTTGAATTTGACATATTTCATATTAAATTATAACAAATAATTTTTTAACTTTCAACCTATTTTATATAATATAAATTTAATTTGAAATTTTTTATTATGATTAAACTTAAATTATACTTAAAATGTATGATTTAGATTTATATTTATATTCAAATATATTTCATTCTTTATAGTAATTGTTTTTAGAAAAATATTCATAAATACCGAGTCAATTGTTTCATTACCACCTAATACCCAAAAATTGCATACTACAAATAGGTATCTAGACTTAAAAAGTGGATAAAAATACCCATACTAGTATGAATAGGTTTTTTTAGGTTGAAAACTTTTTTTTCCTTTTTGAACCACTAAACCCAGTAGAAGCACTAAACCGATAAAAGTACTAAACCCATAATCCACAAACTAAACCCACGAACAGAAAAAAGACAATTACCTACCTGTCTACCTCTGGCGAAACCTCTGAAGATTGTTTCTCACTCCGACAAAGAAATCAACACGTTAGTGTGAATTAAAGTTGTAGTGAGTGAATTAAGAACAGAGAGTCTACAGTGAGAGTTTCAAGTAGTGAAAAGTACTTCTGAATATATCATAAGTCAAAATAACTCCTTCAGCCTCTTTAAATAGGCAAGGTGAGTTAGTTAGAGAAACGGTTACATATTGACATATTTACAATTTAACCCTTCGGTTTCTCCTAAAGCCTAATTTAATCCTATAATTACAGAACTTATCACTTTAGTCCCTAAGGAATATCTTTCCTTATCAGTAGCCCCCCTAGTTCTTATACATTAATGTATAAGAACTATTAGCTCTTCGAATTCTTCCTCGGATCAGCATCATTTTACATCTTTATTATGATTAAACTCAATGGTCTAGGGCTTTCTTCGAATTTGTGAGTAAGTGCAAACGAATTTCTCAACTGCCTCGAATTTAACTCCTCTTCGAATTCGACTTCTTGTGGTATGGCTTTGCCTTTTCTTCGAACATTATTACTTCAAACATAGTTTAATAACACTTCGAAATCTCTGAACCCTACCTGATGGATTGATTAGACTTCTAGTAGTAGAGCTGTGACATCACTAGTTTCCTTTTCGTTTCATATTCCACCCAATGAAAACAGATTACTTGTTCCACACTTTCACATTCTCGACGTTATTCTTTTACCCTATAAATACTCAGCTATTCATTCAGTAAGAACTTTTTAGAGAATCCGCCTTTTGAACCATCTCCAACCTGTTCTTCATCTTCAACCTGTTCATCTTCAACCTGTTCTTCATCTTCAACCTGTTCTTCATCTTTTCTTGTCTACCCAAGCAATCTCTCATACCAAAACCCATTGTATGAGAAGATACCCTAGATACAATAGATTTAAACCCAAAAGACCAGTAAGGTCAAAGAAAAATCTTTTTCCTGGTTCCAGTAACCAAGTATTCGGGGCCTACGATTATCTTTGTATTTCTCGAAGAGCCAAAGAATACAAAGCTGCTGGGTTGATCTACAACGGTCCTCACTCTTCCTGCACCACTTTTAAATACGGCAACTTCAATCCTAACCTTGCCACTTCGTCTTCACCTTTAGCTTCTAACCCAGAAAATAGCTCAACAGCCTCTCCTCTCCAAAATCCAGCCAAATCTTCATTGCTAAGACCTCATCGAAAATCTAAAGTAGTTACTTTAAACAAGCCACCCACTGATAACAAATCACAACTCAAATCACCTGTCCTTCAAGTCGAAGAGACAAAAAACCTTCAATCCAAAACACTTCCTCCTCAATTCGAGGCTATCAGAGCTAAACGTGCCAAAAAATCACCTTTCTTAGTAATGGGTGAAGAAGCAAAAAACTCTTCTCCTCCTCAACACTCTCCTCCTCCCCCACAAGAAGTGGATGATACTACACCAGAGTGTAGTCAGCCAATTCCTGTGACTCAACAGGAGACTCAAATTCGAAGTCACTCCGATGAAGGTCACAAAAAAGACGATTCAGAAGCTACTGAGTCTGATGCCGAGGAGGAATCCGAGGCTGATGGTGTAGCCCCTCCAAAGAAGACTCGAGGGAAAAAAGCTCTTATTACACTGCCTGAGAACGTTGCCTCCTTAGTTCAAGAAAATCTCAAGCCTCTTTCTGCTTGGTACATTCTTGCCTTAAAGAATGTATCTTACAGCTACTACCTCGAATCAGAGAAAGAGCACCTCAGAAAGCTATGGGGGTTAACTGACAATATGACGCTTCGATTACCAGTTGAAGGAGAGACACCCTTGAACTGTCAAAAAGATGAGCTGGTAGTGTACCCTGAGCTCTTCAACTGGGGACTTCGGTTTCCCCTTGATCCGATGATAGTAAAGTTCTTCGAAATCCACAGACTGTGCCCAACACAAGTTACTCCCAACTTGCTCTTCACTTTGTTCTCAGCAATTATGGTATCAAGGCTTGGAGGCATTCCCCTCGAAATCGAGGACTTCATCTCAGTAACCAAAGTCTCAAATGGCCCTGTTCTGCCATTTTATTACTTAACCCTTGAAGATGATTTGAAAATTATCGACGACCTCCTCGAAGCCGATAAGTTCTGGAAACAAAGGTTCGTCTTTCTGTCAGGTGCCTGGGAAAATGGCAAAGAAATTTCTGATGCCAATCCTTCCAGACTCACCCTTACTTGGAGAGACAGTAGTAAGTGATACCTTCCCTTATTTATCTAGTTGTTTTTGAATCAATCTACTTAGCTAACTATTTTTCTCTCTTTAGAAATTCCGAGGCGGTTTAAGGGTCGTCGAAAAGAAGCCAAGCTTATCTTCCAAAAGATGGCTGAGTGGGCTGAAAAATCTTAGGGAAATGGCTTTCATTCAGCATTCGAGCCCATTAACTTCGTTAATAGCCATCTCTGGCGTATATCTTTAGGGGCCGACTTCCCTCAGGATCCGATGACGCCACCAGATCCCCTTCTAGCAGTTGAGAGGATACTTGCACCAGATGGGAAATGCTATCTTCCTCTTCGGAATCGAAGTGACAGCCATCTTCCTTTGAAGAAGAAAAGAAAACTGACCCAGAAGAAAGCCAACACAAGCAGGGCTAAGCCTTCCAAGACTTCGAAGAGTGCAGGGAAAAGAAAAACATCAGCACCTTCACTTCCCTTTATATCCGAAGAAGATCAACCTTCCCTGAAAAAGAAAAAGAAAAAAGACACTTCTCCAAAAAAGAAAAAGAATAAGTCTAGCAAGCCAAAAGAAAAGAACGAAGCTGATATGCTAGAGGCTGTGCTAGCTTCCGAGGCGCAGGGTAAAACTTTTGTTGATGAAAACCCTGAAGGAGAAATAACACTTGGAGATAAACAGATAGATGATTACTTGAACTTCGAAGACTTCAACTCAAGTGGAGATTTTGTGTTTTCTGGTTCTCAGACTACCAATGTTGTTCCACCAATTTTGACTGGGGCTGGAACAGCTTCGACATCTAACACTATCTCTCCTGTTCATCAGCCATTAGTCTTTCCTCACTCAGAAAAATCCGATGAGGTAACTTCAATTCTCCAACCTTTTCCAAATTTAATTGCTGCAGTCTCAAAGTTATACGAAGAGGTGAGCAAATCTCAAAGCCAATTGGAGCGCCTCGCCCAAGAGTTAGCTAAGAGTAGAAAAGAAACAGCCTCTGAAAAGACTTCGAAAAACGAAGCACTCCAGAAATTCGAAGCTGAGAAAGAACAGCTTCTTAAAAAACACAAGGAAGAAGTCGAAGCTCTTAAAACTACTCATCTGCAGGCTCTTGAAGATTTAAAGGCTGAACATTCTACTGCTATCTCCGATGCTACGGCACTTGTTAAGGAAACGAAAGATAAACTGGAAAAAAGCCAAAGTGAGATTACTACACTTCGAACAGGATTCGAAGAAGAAAAGAAAGCTGCAGTCAAAAAGGCTGAAACCAAAGTTAGTTCTGTGATGCTCGAAGGCATGAAGAAAACTCAAATTGATACATCTATTCAACTTCTTCGAGAAGTTCATGCTGCTTGTCCAAGACTAGACTTATCAGACCTTTGGAAACGAATTCCAGAAGAGCAACGTCCCAAGGAAGCTTTCGAAGCGCCACCAAGCTCCTCCTCAGAAGAAGGAAATAGTTCCGAAGAGGAATCATCTGAAGGAGAAGAAGATGATGCCTAATAGGATAGGCAATTTGTTTTTGTTTTTTGTGTATGTGATTAAGTACTCCCCCCTTTTCTTTTTGTAAACTTCGTATTTTATTCCACGAGGAAATCACTTATCTTTTTTTTATATCTTAAATTTCTGGTATACTTGTTTGAACTGGTTATTCTTAAACATAAATGCATAAGTCATGGCACCTCGAAAAATAGATGCACTCATAAGACGTGGCACCTCAAAAAATAGATGCACTCATAAGACGTGGCACCTCGAAAAATAGATGCACTCATAAGACGTGGCACCTCGAAAAATAGATGCACTCATAAGACGTGGCACCTCGAAAAATAGATGCACTCATAAGACGTGGCACCTCGAAAAATAGATGCACTCATAAGACGTGGCACCTCGAAAAATTTGGTTGTTTCTTCAAAGCTATTGCTTCGGAAAATTATTCTTGGTCAACTTTCAAAGATGATCAATCTTTGCCAAATTACCAAAATAATAAATCACACATCATAACAAACAACCAATGGCCAAAAGAAATTTTATTAAAAAATTCAATATTAATCAGACACCTCGTTAAAACCTTTCTGGGCCAACAGATAAGGAAAGAGTATGTCTGTTTTACAAAAATTCGAAGTTCAGTTTTACTCACAGTACAATTTCAAGTGCTTTATGTTCCAAGGGTGCTTGAGCATCCTCCCTTCTCGATCTGATAACCTGTAGGAACCTGGTTTGACCCTCATTTTAACTTCGTAAGGACCTTCCCAATTCGGGGCCAGTTTTCCGAGGTGTTTATCCTTGGTGTGAAGAAATACTTTTCGTAACACTAGATCGCCAATTTTGAATTCCCTTCTCTTAATTTTAGCATCGTACCTGCTTCTCATTAATGTTTGATAATGGATCACATTCAAATGTGCCTTGACCCTTTTTTCTTCCAACAAATCAAGTTCCACCCTTCTAGCCTCATCGTTATCTGCATCGGAATATTGTAGTAGTCTATAGGAGGGCAATGTAGATTCAGCAGGGCACACAGTGTCCATCCCATATACTAATGAAAAAGGGGTCTCTTTTGTAGCCTCTCTAGGGGTTGTTCTATATGCCCATAATACTTCTTGAAGAAAATTTGGCCATTTCCCTGCTGCTCCTGCCAAATTTTTCTTCAAGCCATCCAAAATAGATCTATTTGTAACTTCTACCTGTCCATTTGCCTGGGGGTGAAAAGGAGTGGAAAAACATTGATGTATCCCTTTCGAAGAGCAAAAAGAGTCCATTTCCTTGTTATTAAATTGAGGACCATTATCAGTTGTTATTTTCCGAGGTACTCCAAAACGGTAGCAAATGTTACTTTGAATAAACTTGATTACATCCTTAGCTTTTGTCCCAGCTAAGGGTTCTGCTTCTGCCCACTTCGAAAAATAATCAACCGCAACAATAATCATTTGTCTTCCACCAGAAGCCATAGGTAATGGTCCCACTAAATCAATTCCCCACCTATCGAAAGGAACCGCCTCTAAAATTGTCATTAGGGGTACAGCTGGTTTGTGTATTAAATTTGCATACCTTTGGCAAGTGTCACAACTTCGAACTAACGACTTGGCATCTTGCAAAATGGTAGGCCAATAATACCCTGCCAACAATACCCTACGCGTTAAAGCTCTAAACCCACAATGAGCTGACCCATCCCCATCATGCAGTTCGGACAGAACGTTCTGAGACTCATGCTTGCTTAAACATCGTAGTAAAGGTTTCGAAGCAGACCTTTTGTACAATACTCCATCCAGTACCACATAGCCAAGGGATTTGTACTTTATTTTCTTGAGCAAGTGTTTATCCATAGGTAATATTCCATTTGAAATAAAGTTTAACAAGTCAAACCTCCAATCTCCTCGAGCGCACGTCGGATTATTTACCACCTCATCAACAACTTCACATTGCTCAGAATTCGATATGATCGAAGGCGATGGTTGTGTTACAATCCATGGGTATTCTTCCGAGTAAGCCATCGTTGCCAAAGAATCAGCCATAGTGTTGTTTCCTCTTCGAATATGCTCCACTTCGACATTTTCAAACTGCGCCATCATCCCCCGAAGTTCTTGTAGATACAAAACCAAACGCTCCTTTTTAGCTTCTGACACCCCTTTAACGTGGTTAACTACCAACTGTGAATCTGTTTCCAAGCGTACAAACATTGCTCCACAAATCTTCGCCAACCGCAACCCTGCTAGCACAGCCTCATATTCAGCTTCGTTATTTGAAGCATGAAAGCCAAATTTTATAGCTTGAAACATAAATTCCCCTATTGGTGCCACCAACTCAACTCCTGCACTTGACCCTTTACTACTGGATCCCCCATCAGTTCGTATTGTCCATGTCGGATTCTCATTCACCTTTTCAGCATCTTTCTCTTCAGATCTGCTTGAGTGAAACTCCACCAGAAAATCTCCTAAAGCTTGAGCTTTGATAGCTATTCGAGGAGAAAATAGCACATCGAAATCTCCCAATTCCACAGACCACTTGGTCATTCTTCCTGAAATGTCTGGTTTTTGCAAAACATTTTTTAATGGATATGAAGTTCAAACTACAATCGTATGTGCCTGGAAGTAAAGGTGCATTTTTCTAGCTGCCACTACTATACACAGTGCCAATTTTTTGAGCTTCAAGTAACGTTTCTCAGCATCAACCAAACTTTTGCTGACATAGTAAACAGGCTTCGAAATTTTTGTATCCTCACTGATCAAAACTGCGCTCACTGCATAATCTGACACTGCTATATACAAAAATAACTGCTCACCTTTCCGAGGCTTTGATAATATTTCAGGAGAGGACAAAAGATTTTTTATCTTCAAAAAGGCTTCTTCACAATCCGAAGTCCACTCGAAATTATTGGGTTTACGCAGCACCTGGAAAAAAG
Organism: Limnanthes douglasii subsp. nivea; assembly: GCA_036936605.1. NCBI lineage: Eukaryota > Viridiplantae > Streptophyta > Magnoliopsida > Brassicales > Limnanthaceae > Limnanthes > Limnanthes douglasii. Next base: position 290,499,981 of record JAUPFV010000004.1, read on the forward strand.
GCAAGCACTTATCTGAAAAACGAGAAATGAATCTGTTCAGAGCTGCTAACCTGCCTGTTAACATTTGCACTTCTTTGATATTCCGAGGTGAAGACATCGATATCAGAGCCTTCAACTGTTCTGGATCCACCTCGATTCCTCTTTCACTAATCATATACCCCAAAAATTTGCCAGATCGGACTCCAAATGTGCATTTTTCTGGGTTCAACTTCAATTGAATGGCTCTAAGATTCAAAAACGTCTCTTCTAAATCATCAATATGTTCATCATCACTTTTGCTTTTAACAAGCATGTCATCGATGTACACTTCAATATTTCTCCCAATCTGTGAAGCAAACGCCTTATTCATCAACCTCTGATATGTTGACCCGGCATTTTTCAATCCAAATGGCATTACTTTATAGCAATGCAAACCTCTATCAGTAATAAAAGTCGTGCTTTCTTCATCATCTGGATTCATTCGAATTTGATTATACCCCGAAAATGCATCCATGAAAGTCAAAATTTTATTTCCCGAAGTGGAATCCACTAACTGATCTATTCGAGGCACCGGAAAAGGATCTTTTGGACAGGCTCTATTCAAATCTGTGAAGTCCACACACATCCGCCATTTTCCGTTCTTCTTTTTTACTACCACCGGATTAGCCGTCCACCTCGGATAATTGGCCTCCCTAATGTGCCCCATCTTATATAACCGATCCACTTCGGCAACTATGGCCTCGGATTTCTCCAATGAAAAAGCCCTTCTTTTTTGGATAATCGGTTTGACCTTCGGATCCACCGCTAGGCTATGACATATGATGTTACTTGGGACCCCCACTACGTCTTCGGATCTCCACGCAAACACATCCAAATTTTCAGACAAAAAAGTCAACAACTTTTCTCGCATCGACAAAGATAACAGAGTGCCAATTCGAAGTACCCTGCCATTATTGAAAATATATTCCTCTATTTCTTCATTGACCACCACAGAACTCGGGGTTGACCTCGGATCATCAATTCCCTCATCTGTTCCATCAGAAGACAACCCCCCAAATTGCTAATTCTCCATCAGATCATCAGAACTTTTGCCCCGTAGTCTAAATGCAGCAGCATAACATTCTCTTGCTACCTTTTGATCACTTCGAACTACACCGACCCGGTCCTCAATTACATACTTCAAACACTGATGAACTGTGGAAACTACAGCATACATCTTTGCCAACCACGACCTCCCAAAAATAGCATTGTAACTTGATGGACAATCTACCACCACAAAAAGTACTTGTACTTTCTTCTTGAAAGGCCCCTTTCCCAAAGAAACTTCTCCCTCGAACTCTCCTATCACATTTGCTGTTGCGCCAGTAAACCCTATGATAGTCCTTTCTGATCTTTCTATTCGAGGCGGATCAGTCAATCTCTCATACGTTGACTTGAAAAGCACATTAGCAGAGCTTCCTGTATCAATTAGCACTCGTCGAATCTCCACCCCGCATACTTCTGCTCCAATGACCACCGCATCCTCATGTGGCCCAGTAATCCCCCTCAAATCATCCCCGTCGAAAATTATAAAGGGCACATCCTTTCTGCTGCTTAGATGTGCCGATGCGCCTCCCTCAATTTATCGCGTTAAGTTTACTATATGCCTTTTCCTCGAATTATTGGTGTTATTGGTCATCGAATCCCCTCCAAATATGGTTAGTGATTCGAAAAAGGCACACAGGTCTCGAACACGTCCCTGACGCGTCGGCTCATCTATCGACATTAACAAAAGTCGACTGGGGTCTGGTTCGACATATTCCGAGGCTACATCGAAACCATCTGCCTCACCTGCAACATCTAAAATCATTAACGCAGTTTGCTGCTTAGAATTGGGATTACCTCCTTTAGGAGCTGTTGCCTTGGCATTCTTCCTGACATATTCCAACAACTTTCCATTTTCGATCAGAATTTGCATCTCCTTCTTCAAAGCAATGCAATCATTCGTATCATGGCCGATGTCTTCATGATACCTACAGAATTTATTATTGCGCTCCTCTCTTGGCCTATTGATAGCTGGTGGCTTTCTAAAATTGATTGTTCCCCTTGTTTTTTCATATATTGAAGCCACACTCTCAGTTAAATCTGCATAGTAATCTGGCCTTACCCACACATTCGACCTGGATCTAAACTGCTGCTGATTGTTAGAATTATGTTGATTATATCCCCCCTGATACGAGTTCGAGGTTCCTCGGTTAGAAACATTTTAATTGTTCTTCGGACGCGAGGGATTGTTGTTTGAGACGTTAGATTGTCCACTCGCCTTCTAAACAGTACTAGCACCTCCTCGAACCCTCGTCGATTCTTCGACCTTAATCTGGTCCTCAACCTGAGCCATAAGAGCTCCAAATGTTAACGCCCTGCGCCTCGTAGTCTCATCGCCTAAATCCCCAGGCAACAGCCCTTGCCTGAACGCTGCCATAGCCACACTTTCTTCACAGTCATCCAATTCAGCCTTTGTTGACACAAACCTCTTGGTATAATCCTTCAACTTCGCTCCCACAACCTGCTTGCACTGTATTATCGTGTCTCCATTGGCTCTCATTTCCTTGCTTCCCACAAACTGTCTCCGAAAAGCAGTGTAAAAACTTCTAAAATTTGCAATCGATTCCTTAGGAATCTTATTGAACCATTTTAGCGCAGTTCCCTTAAACGTTTGAGAAAAAGCTCTACACACCAATCTATCATCATCTTCGAAATTAGTCATGTAGTTTTTAAATTGTTCTATGTGATCATCGGGATCTTGAGTCCCATCAAACTTATCAACTTTGGAAATATCAAACCGCCTCGGTAGCGGCACAGATCTGATCTCCCTGACCAGTGGTGAGTCCCTCCAGTCAACCCCCTGGACATACTGGTCCTCATTTCTCATCCCCACAGTTGCATATAAGCTGGACTCACCTTCATATTTCCGAGGCGAACACCTCCGAGGCGAGTATTTCCGAGGTGAGTATACTCGCCTTTCTTTCTTTTTTCTTCCTTCCTTGTACACCTTAGCTGGCCGGAGCTCACGCTCTGTTCCTCTTGAACGGCCTCGAGAGCGTTCGTACCTCGGCGTCTCATCAGACTCGGAATTTTCGAAGTCCTCTTCATCACTAGAGTTTTCATACAGTCGCCTTTGTAACTTTTCTTTCCTCTTTATCCCGCTACATTCTTTTTTTTGCTCAGAACGTGCTTTACGCTGCTCATAGTGATCATCGCCATCGTCCATCGACTGATCCGACTGATCATTCTGATCGCCCCCAGCTATCTTAGACCTAAGCCTAGCACCATCATTATTTCTCTTCTTTTTTACCAATTCATCAAGCTCAGCCACCTTCCTAATCATCTCATTCATTTTTCCTTCAAAGTCAAATTGGACTGATTGAATTGGAACAGATTTACCTGCCTCTTGCAGATCGGATTTCAGCGTTTCCATCGCCTTACGAACGGATGGATTGTCACCTTCCTCTGGATTCATCTTCAAACAGCGAAAAATCAAACGAAATATGAAAATTCGACCGAAAAACTTTAAAAAACGAGAACTCGAACGTCGATTTTTGATCTGTTGATCAAGGTATCCTCGCCCCCTCCTTCTAGCGCCAATTTGGTGTGAATTAAAGTTGTAGTGAGTGAATTAAGAACAGAGAGTCTACAGTGAGAGTTTCAAGTAGTGAAAAGTACTTCTGAATATATCATAAGTCAAAATAACTCCTTCAGCCTCTTTAAATAGGCAAGGTGAGTTAGTTAGAGAAACAGTTACATATTGACATATTTACAATTTAACCCTTCGGTTTCTCCTAAAGCCTAATTTAATCCTATAATTACAGAACTTATCACTTTAGTCCCTAAGGAATATCTTTCCTTCTCACACGTCACCATGCGTTTTCCATCGTCAATTAATACGTATTTGTCAATTATTTTTCCGTTTAGACATCAATAGAACCCATACAGGTATAACTGCAAGCAAATTGCATTATATTTCCTTTCTTCACCATAACCTAAATTCTACATTTTAAGGTTTTTCCTGTGTTTAAAATGTATTTCGGTGGTTCATTGCAACTATGTTCTTAGTTAAACTCATTATTGATATTACGCATATCTTCCATTTGTGGTAGTTTCTAGTTTTGGCGGACATTATGTTTGATGGTAATTTTTAAGGATCTTAAATGTATATAATATGTTACATTTTAATATGTTGTGTTGTTTATAAATTGTAGTGTATTGTGTTTTTCCATGTTTAGTCACTCTGACTCAATTTTTGATTTTATATTAACGTGCATGTGAAAATAACACTGAAATCACATCTTATTCCTTTGAAATACAAAAAACATCTAACATGTCCTTTAGTTGTTGTACGAAGAACTCGCACGGTTGTATTGGGCCAAGGAATTATGTGTTAGTTCAAAGAACTCACACGATTGTGTTTGTGCATTTTGTCTTCCTATAAAATCGCATGGTTGATATTACAAATACGTAGTATGTGATATGGAAATAAGATTTTGAGGACTAAGGTGTAAATAATGTAAATTTAAGGATTTAATTATAAGTAATATAAGTTTTGTCCTTAAATTGTAATTGATGTAAGTTTTAGAGAGTATTTGCAACTATGTATAATTGTTAAGGACTAAACAACAATTAGTCCTCTTTTGTAACAGATTTCAGTTTGAGACTAAGTCTTGGCTCCTCTATATAAAGGGCAAGGGTACTCTAATAAAGGGGTTGAACACTTTTTCTTTGGAACTCATTTGTACTTGAACTTTCTCTCTCTAAAAACTCTCAGACTCTTTCTCTTTCTAGATTTCTCTCTTAACAATTTACTAAAGCAAAATATTAACTCATCAAATTGGCGACTCCGCTGGGGACTCCTTTTGCTTTGGCATATGAAAGGTCTAATAATGAAGTTCGAAGGGCGAATTTGGATCTGACTGAGGAAAAAAGAGTTCGAGCTCATCTGAATGTAATTCATTATCAAACTCTTATGAGAAATAGATATGATTCGAATGTGAAAAGAAGAAAATTTAAAGAAGGTGATAAGGTGTTGAGAAAAGTTTTCCTACACACAAAGGAAAAGAACCTCGGAAAAATGGCTCTGAACTGGGAAGGGCCTTATATAGTTGTTGAAAGGATAAATTCGGGGTTCTATCGTCTTTGCGATTTCGAGAGGAGGATGCTTCAACATCCATAGAATATCCAACACTTGAAGCTTTACTGGGAGTAGATATGTTTTTGTACTTTTGAATTTTATTTTGGCGCACTCTTTCCTATCATGTTGGCCCACGAAGGTTTTAACGAGGCATCGTGTACATATTCAATATTATCAATAAAGTTTATTTTTCCCCAATGGTTGTTTACACATTTTTGAAACCATCTTAACAAATCATCAAAGACTGATCATCCTTGGGATTGGTGAATAGTAGAATGTTCCAAAGTGTTTACAACACTTTTTGAAGAAACAACCATGTTTAATAATCACATTACATTTGTTTTTCGAAGTGGAAGCTTAACAACACACTGAGAACTTTTCGAGGAGCTACCAAAGCTTAACTACACATTGAGAATTTTTTGAAGAGGTACCATATTCACTAATTTCGTTAAGGTATCTGAGGTAGTAAGTTTATAATTGATAATTATATTTGTTTTTGAAATTTAGCATCGAATAAAATGTGAAGAGAATAATAAAATAAAGAAACTGTTTTCCAATTAGATTAATTCGTTGAGGTAGAAAAAGAGATTCTTTAACCTGACAAACATAAAAAATATGATAAAGTTAATCAGATGATTCTTCCTCTTCGGATGATTATTCTTCATCTCCGTCTTCGGATGACGAATCGGTGATAGGATCGAAAGCTTCACTTGGACGTTTTTCCATAGGAATGTCGTTCCAATAATTTGTGAGGTCGATTTTGGATAAGTGGCGTGAAGTTCTCGAAGAATGATAATGGTTGCATCTTCTTTTCTGATGTTGATAACAGTTAACCTATCTTTTGATAGTTCAGCCTCGGCAACACCTACAACAGTAACTTTCTCCTCTTTGAAATCCCTCTTCAATTTAGCTATCTCCTCGGTCAGTTCTTTATTTTTTGTCTCACAAAGAGTAAGAGAATTCTGTAGCTCTAATGAGTTGAATTTTTCAGTGGCCAATTCAGTAGCATGGTCAATTCTGAGCGTATTCATTTCCTTCTCATGAGAAGCCTTCAACACTTCTTTGTCAGCAATATGTGTGGTTCGCAGATGATTTTCATGAAAAGAGCACCTTTTATAAGTTCGGACCTTGCTACTTCGTACATGTGAAATTGATCAACCATTTTGTCGTGCAAGTCTTCTTTAAAAAATTTCTCAGCCTCATATGCTTCTTTGTAGTAAACCATATCTTTAGCCAACTGCTTTAGATTGTTTTGAGAAGCTTCGACTTGAGAAGCAAGTACCTTTGTTGCAATATCAAGATTGGTAAACGGTTGAAGTGCAACAACGATTGCAAGATTTGGAGGAGGAAGAAGAAATTATGTTTCTGATGCACTATGACTTTGAATCATGTTTAGATTAGTGATATGAGCAGGAGGACGGATAATTTCTGGCGATGCTGCGGCTGGTGTTGGTCTCCCAAAGTTAAGCATGCGATTTTGGATGTCTTGAAGAGCAGGATCGTTTTCACCAGTAAGCGCTTCAATGTTCTCAAAATTAATGAACATGTCAGGATCGAAGTTTGTAGTAGCCTAATTTTCGGTGGTAGCACTATCTTCGATGATAATCACAGGGTTGTCCCTGGTTGGTTGTTCTTCGACCGAAAGGTTTTGTGGGTTTTGTTGGTTTCCATCAGCAGTGTTTTCATCTTCGTCATCCAATGAATACGAAGTGATTCTCGTTTTTTTCTTTTTATTTCTATGGGAACCAAAAGAAGCCTTCTTTTTCTTTGAAGACGGTTCTTGATCTTTTCTTTCTTCGACGGGTGAGAGAGTCTGTTCTGTAGTTTTTCTTTTTTGAGTTTTGGCTTCGATGGAGTTGAAGGGTTAGCACCAGATGTGCTAGCTGCCTTTTTACCTTTCTTTTCTTTGATGGTTTTTTCTTTTTTCTTTTTTGGCAAATGACTCTCTGATCTGTTGCGAATGGGAAGGAAGACTTTGCGATTGGTTTGAACTATTCGTTTGCAGACTATCTTCGGATCCGGCTCTGACATCAAGTCTTGATGTGGCAAGGTACCTTAGAAGATTGGAAACATATGACAAGTAAGGAAATTGATGGGTTGAAAGACTGTGTGAAACGCGTTGTTCCATTCATTCTCAGCCCAAGCGGCAAGTTTTTGGAAAATCACTTTAGCAGCTAGTCGACGTGATGAGTAAGGCCTCGAAATTTCTGAAATAATTAGACAAGCAGAAAATTAAGAAAAAAGAAATGCAAAACATAAAATTTATTTCAGAATGTAAATTTTTTGAAGTGCTAACGATTGCTTCTCGAGACGAGATTTAATTTAGAAGGATTAGCATGAGAAATTTATTTTCCATTTTCCCACGCTCCTGATATAAAGATGAATTTCTGCTTCCAGAATTCGTCAGCCTCTAAGAGGTCGTCAATGATCTTAAGCTCATCCATCAGGGTGAGGTAGTAAAATGGAAGCTTCGGACCTTTTGACAATTGAGTCAGCGAGATGAAGTCTTTAATGCTGATTGGAATTTGAGACAGTTGAGATGCCATAATCACTATCATAAGGGTGAACCATTGATTCAGTGTCACTTGAGTATGACATAAGCTGATCAGTTCGAAGTATTCCACGATCATAGGATCCAGTGGAAACCGAAGACCCCAATTGATAATCTCGGGGTAGACTATTAGCTCGTCATCTTTGCAATTCAAGAGAGTTTCTCCTTCTTTAGGTAGTCAAACCGTTATGTTATCTCCCATTCCTCATTGCTTTTTTAGAGCCGAAGTTTGGCTATCTTTGTAATATATATAAAAAATCTTTTTCAATGCAATGCTGTATTTACCTTCAAGATTGCTCAAGTTTCTTCCATTATTAGATCTTTCTTCTTCGAAAACAAAGCAAGTGTTTGCTTCTTCCTGAGGTTTATGGGTAGTTGCAGAGTTCTCATCATCAGATTCAACCTCGAGCAGCCTTGGAATCAGCTTCCTTGGCTTTCGATGTTTCTTCTCGAGGTTGTTAAGGTGTTGGATTAACAGCTTCCGGTAAAGGGTTGCTTGCTCGCGGAGCTTCCTCAGTTACTTCTCTTTGAGGAGGATTTTCAGTATCTGGATTCAAAGGGGGAGGGGTTCAGATAATTTCTGATTCGTCTCCCATAGCAACAAAAGTTCTTTTTCTTCTGGTTGTTGAAGAGTGATTCGAAGAGGGAATTTTTTACTTTTGTTTTAAAGGGGATTCTTCACTAATCAAAGGAGAAATCTTACTTTGAGATGAAGAGGCTCGAGGTATTTTAGGGTTTTGGATTTTAGATAGGAACGTTCTTCGACTATGGAAGAAGGTGAAAAAATAGGAACTTTGGTTGGATCAAAATTACTGTAATAAAGTATTTTAGTGGTTGTTCCAATTGGAAGGATATTGATTAATCATGCTTTCCTATATTCTTCAGCTCTTTGCGTAATACAGAAGTAGTCGTACGATCCGAAGACTAAGTTGCTGTCATAGTCTGAAGATTCTGGTGTTTTGGGTAGGATAGCCTTCGATTTTTTGGTTTTTGGTTTCTTTCTCATAAACCAAATGAAGGTTGATCGGAGAAGGTGCAGATTGATAAAAAAGTTAGGTTTTTTTATGATGAGAACACTGAGAAAAAGGAAGCACACAGTAAAGGTAGCCAAAAGCTGTGACTTCTCTCTAAAATGGTTTGTGTGATGAGAATGAAAAAATGAGAATGCTGGTTGAATTTATACAAAGAAATGAATACGTGTGAATTTAGAAAGACTTTGATGATAAAAGGTTGGAATACAAAACCGTAAGATGATCAGATGTTCGACATTTGTCAGGCTAGGCATCTAGCTATGGATCTAAAAGCTATAGGGCTATGATGGGATGAACGATTATATGAAACAGTTAGTTTTATATGTTGTGTGGATAAAAGTCGATGAGTACTTTTGAAAGTGTTACTTTCACAAGGATTCGAGGATGTTTTATCTGATGAGTCCGAATTCAGCATGCTCCCTGAACAAGGGCAAATCGGTCTAGTCTCTCCGGAAACCGGACAGGTCACATGGACATGGATCGAACAGGTCACTTGGACCGGACATATTACTTTGAACACTATGAACATAGGGATGTTCGAACTATGACAAAAGTACTAAAACACCTAAACACTTCTTGACTAAGCTACTTGCTCTCCTACTTAGAGCTCATGGGTCTTTAAACATGACCCGGGTCCATTAAATATGACCCGAAAGCCCATAAGGGCCCAATATCAGGGTATAAATACCCAACCACCTGCATTAACTATGGATAAGGAGAATTAACTGCTACCAAGCTGCTTAATTATCTCTCTACTCTCTAAACTTATTAAACACCCACATACCACCACTTAAACACCCACATACCACCGTAAAATACCAACTGAAATTACCAGCCTACCCTCACGCGATTATTGTCCTCACCAAATTGGCGACCACAGTGGGAGCACGAAGGTGCCTGAATCAAGCATTCAAAACCAACTGAGAAAATCTGTCCGAATGAATCCGGACAATCCAGAGCTTCCACTAGCTTTGCTCGAAGTGGTGGAAGAGAACAATGAGTACACTTTCCAAGAGCGCGACATGTTAAAGCTTGATATAGAAGCTCTGAGGGCTGAAAAGGCCAGGATGGGCGTGAAAGAAAAATCCAAAGCATCAGTTGCTCATCACACCGACAACCCTAGAGAGCCTGAGGCTTCAAAAACTCATGTGAGCACCAAAAAGGCACACGCCAGTTCTAAAAAGTCTCACCGGTCCAAGCCTGTGAAGAGTTCTGACTCGAGCTCAGAATCTTCAGATAGCTCTTCGGACAGTGAGGGAAATGAAAAATCCTTGTCCTCTAGCAGCGATGAGTGTCGAACCAGAAAAAAGCAAAAGCAAGTTAAGAAATATTCAATAAAAAGAGACAGACATGGAAGAATGAAAAGGCATATTGGCAAGGGATCATCTCACCACCGGAGGTATACGGACAAGATGCTGATGGATCCCTTTGCTTTCCACGATGAGCCAGGTATCTTTGCAACTCCCAATGAGGATACTGTGTTCAATCGTGAAAGGAATTGGAGGCAGTCTCCACTGTCTTCTAAAATCATGTCCGGAAACCTCCCTAAGAGGTTTGACAGCACTAAAATGGAGAAGTATGATGGCAGTACTGATCCGGACAACCATCTGGAGCAATTAAGGAACTTTATGATGAACTTTGATGACGATGATAAACTACTTTGTAGGGCATTCTCCCAATCATTTACGGGGAGTGTTCTGAAATGGTACAACAGCCTGCCTCAGGGTTGTATTAAATATTTCGATACGTTTTGGGTGGCCTTTCGAAGGCAGTTCGTAGGGAGTAAAGAGCTGAAGGGAAATGGAGACACCATAATCCATTGTGCCCAGGAGCCAAATGAGTCCTTGAAAGAATACATTAGCTATTTTGTAAACACAAAGAATGGGTTGGCTGATTGCTTCGAACAGGTAGCAATAGCATCCCTGAGACAGGGTTTGAACCCAGGCAATCTAGCTGATTCGGTGACCAGGAAGAAGGCTATGACGTGGGGAGGGTTGCTGAATCAGGTTGGCAAACAAATAAACGTCGATAAAACCAAGAAAACCAGGGTGCACAGACAGGTGAGATCCATCCCAGTGGCACCAACTCCAAATCAGAATCAGTCCGGGAACAAAGCAAGAGAAACCGGACAGGGGCATGGTAGGGAAAAAGCTCAGTCTCAGCCAGCTGCTCCTGCTCAAAGTCAACAATCCAGAAACAAGAGGGGGCCATGGGTCCAACCGGAGTGGTTCGCTGAGTTAAGAGAAAGCGTGGCCACTATCTTTGACAAAACAAAAGATGAGGTGCATTACCGGAGACCGGCAACACTGCAGTCTCCCAGAGAGCATCGCAACAACTCTTTTTGGCAATATCATAATGATATTGGTCATACCACTGATGATTGCATAGCATTGAAGCAAGAAGTTCAGAACTTGATTGAAAGGGGAAAGCTAGGGGCTTATGTGAAAAGGAAAGGGGGTAACAGGCCTGACAACACTCACCAGGTTGGTCCGAGTAATGCTGCTCCGGAGGGAGCCATGGTAATAGTTGAAAGATTTGATGTGGAATCTGAATACTTGGATCCTGATCCAACTCGGAACAGAGTGGGTGCTATAGAGGAATGTTCTAGGTCAGTCTCCGGGCTCATCAAGTTTTTCGAGTCGCTCACAATTTTCGGAGGGGATACTATGACAGCTCCTACTGCTTCTTCGAGGAAGAGGCATGTTCATACTTTGGCCTCCCAGCTAGAGGGAGGCATGACATCTTATCAGTCACCCAACTCATTTCCCTTCATTGTGTTTGATGAAGATGATTTAAGAAACATTGCTGGCCCTCATGAGGATGTTGTTGTCATAGGAGCATCCATAGGGGGCAATGACATAAGACGAATCTTGGTGGATACTGGAAGCTCAGCCAATATCATTTTCCTAACCACTTACAAGAAAATGAAAAACCCCGCTGTAATTCAGAATTCGGACAGGTCAATCGTGGGCTTCACAGGCAGCTCATCAAATGTGATCGGGGAATTCGAAGAGGAGGTGTTATTGGGCAAGGGCCCTTTCAAGAAAATGGTCAGAATACTCTTTATTCTGGTGGATTGTCCCACTTGCTATAATGCTATTCTAGGGAGGTCTTGGCTCTCTAGGATGCATGCAGTGGCTTCGACAGTTCACCAATGCTTGAAGTATGTTGTTCAGGGGCAGGTTGGAGTTGTCCGGAGCAGCCAAAAGATTGCAAGGGAATGTTATGCCACTGCCTTGGCTCCTTGAACGCTGGGGGCAGTCCGCATCGATGAACAATAGCAGTTTGAGGGCCTTTCTGGGGGAGAGGGTGAAATTGATGACCCCAGAGAGACCCCCGGAGTATTGATACCAATCGAAGAAGTTGAAACACACTGCTTGGAAGATGGTAAGAGTGTTAAGATAGGGTCCAAGATGCCATCAATGTTGAAAAATGAAATGTTAAAGTTTTTGAAAGACCATCAGCACGTTTTTGCTTGGTGCAATGCTGATGTTACTGGAGTTCCATCAGAGGTGATATCCCATCACCTATCTGTCCGGAGAGATGTAGCACCAGTGGTTCAAAAAAGACGAGCTTTTTCCAAAGAAAAGGCTGATGTCATTGTACAAGAGGTTGACAGACTCACAAAGATGGGGAACATTAAGGAATCTCACTACCCTTTGTGGACTGCCGATCCTGTCCTGGTGAAAAAGAAGAATGGCAAGTGGCGCATGTGCATTGACTTCACATACCTCAATAGAGCTTGCCCAAAAGACTTGTATCCGGTCCCCCGGATTGATCAGTTAGTAGACTCTACCTCTGGGAACAAGCTGCTTTCCTTTATGGACGCTTTCTCCGGGTACAATCAGATTCAAGTAGATCCAAGGGATCAAGAGAATACCACATTTGTCACAGATAGAGGTCTTCATTACTACAAAGTTATGCCCTTTGGTTTGAAAAATGCTGGGGCTACTTATCAGAGGTTAGTTAACAAGGCATTTGCTGATCAAATTGGAAGAAATATGGAAGTATACATTGACGATATGATGGTGAAAATTGTGGATGAGCAGTTGCACTTGTCCGATCTCCAAGAAACTTTTGCCAACTTGGTGAAAGTGAATCTAAAGTTAAACCCTGAAAAGTGTGTCTTCGGAGTGCAGTCCGGGAAGTTTCTAGGGTATATCATAAGTGAACATGGAATACAGCCCGATCCGGACCAGCTTAATGCTCTATTCCAAATGGAGCCTCCTCGAAACATTAAAGAAGTACAACGATTAACGGGGCGGGGAGATTAGCATCCTTAAACAGATTTATCTCCAGGTCTTCGGACAGGTGTGCTCCTTTCTTTCAAACTTTGAAGGGTGCAAAGGGGTTTGAATGGACCCCACAGTATGATGAGGCTTTCAATGAAATCAAGAAACACCTGTCCTCCCCCAAAACTTTGTTCAAACCAGTTGATGGGGAGACTCTCTTCGTATATTTGGCAGTTTCAAGTTGTGCCACCAGCGTTGTGCTGGTAAGAGAGGTCGATAGACACCCCCACCCAGTATACTACATCAGCAAGATCTTAATAGATGCTGAGAGACGTTACTTGAAACTTGAAAAATTGGCATTAGCCCTAGTGATAGCTGCAAGGAAGATGAGGCCTTATTTCCAGGCTCATCCTATCATCGTCCGGACCTCTTTCCCCTTAAAGAATGTCCTTCAAAAAGCAGACATTTTGAGCAGAATGACTAAGTGGTCAGTAGAGTTGGGGGACTTCGACATAGACTTTGCTCCCCGGACAGCAGTGAAAGCCCAAGCTGTGGCTGACTTTCTGGTTGAATTCCACTCCGATAGGGATTCAGAGCAAGCTACTGATATAAAAGACAAGAAAATGTGGATCGTCCGAACAGACGGTGGATCTAGCACTATGGGATGTGGTGCATGAATATGTTTAACTTCCCCATATGGAGACAATATGTACCAGGCTATTTGTTTTGCTTTCAGGGCTTCTAATAACGAGTCCGAATATGAAGCAGCTATAGCTGGGTTAAAGTTAGCCTACATTTGTGGGGCTAAGAGGGTCAAGCTACTAAGTGACTCCCAATTGCTTGTCCACCATGCCTTAGGCCAATCTGAGGCTAGAAAGGAGCAGCTTATGAAGTATTTACTCCTCCTCAAGAATGAAGCGCTAAAATTTAAAAGTGTTGTCTATGAGCACATTCCCCACAAAGAAAATGAACTGGCAGACTCACTGGCAACCATAGCATATACGCAGTCATATCCATGGATCCATGTGCTTGAAAGCCGCTCCATTCAACTTTGCAAGGGTAAAGAAGAAGAGATCTTTGAAATACAAGCAAAACAACCTCAAGACTGGAGATTTCCTCTCATACAGTATCTCTCCGATGGTGTTGTGCCTCCGGATAAGTCACAAGCCAGAACATTGAAACACAAGGCTCGTGGTTTCATCATATTGAGAGAAGAGTTATACAAGAAGTCTTACAGTAAACCTCTCCTACGCTGTTTGGGGGATGAAGAATCACAAATGGTCCTCTCCGAATTACACGATGGCGAGGGGTCAGCCCATTGTGGGTTTAGAGCTTTGACAAGAAGATTTTTGCTCTCCGGATATTATTGGCCATCAATCATGAAAGATGCTAAGGAGTTGGTAAGAAGGTGTGACCCATGCCAAAGGTACATCAATGAAATTCATGTACCAGCCATTCCTTTAGAGTCAATTTCTGAGCCTATTCCTTTTGCTCGATGGGGATTGGATTTAGTAGGGCCTCTCCCTGTGGCATCCAGAGGGCACAAAACTATAATTGTGGCAATTGACTACTTCTCGAAGTGGATAGAAGCAGCCCCCCTAGCAGGTACAACGTCAAAGGCTGTTATAAAATTCATTCTATCCAACATATGCTGTAGATTTGGTGTCCCACAGAAAATAACAACAGACAACGGGCCACAGTTCGACGATAGAGAAATGGAAAGCTTCTGTGCCTCAAGGGGTATACAGCATTGTTTTTCTTCACCTTTCCACCCACAAGCAAATGGGCAGGTTGAAGTGGCTAATAGAACCATACTGTCCGGTTTAAAAAAGAATTTGGAAGGGGCTGTTGGGAAGTGGCCTAGTTATTTACAAGAGGTCTTGTGGGCCTACCGGACAACACCTGGGGCTGCAACACAAGAATCACCTTTTGCCTTAGTCTATGGGATGGATGCAGTAGCTCCCATAGAGGCAACTCTCCCCTCTTTTCGTGTTCATAACTTCTCCGAACATGCTAATGAGGTGGCAATCAGAGGTCAACTTGATTTAATAGAAGAAAGACGAGTTAAAGCTCACCTTAGAGTTGCACACTATCAAGGCTTGATGAGGAGCAGGTTTGCTTCCAGAGTCAAACGAAGAGATTTCCAACCTGGGGACAAAGTACTAAGGAAGGTCTTCTTACACACTAAAGAAAAGCTCTTCGGAAAGCTGGCCCCAACTTGGGAAGGTCCGTATATGGTGGTTGAAAGAATTAAGCCTGGAACTTATTGGTTGGAAGACAAAGATGGCAGAGTTTTAACTCATCCTTGGAATATTGAGCATCTCCGGATGTATTTGGAATAACACTTGTGTAAATATTTACTTGTTTAAACATCCATGTAAATATTTGGGGGCATACTCTCCCCTCCCCGGTGGCACGAAGAGGTGTCAATGAAATTCAATGCCTTCTTGAAACTTTTTCTAAGTGTTGTTTAAAGTTCTGTTCCTTATCATACTATCCGGACTGAAATATCTAGAGGCTATTTAAAACTCTAGCCGGAGAATTTAAACACTCTCACAATGCAATATCTAAAAGCTACTTAAACTCTGGCTATCAAAATTAAAATGAACAATGAAAGAAGATAATGGTTGCACAAAACAGAGATATTCATTGAATGAAACAACTTAAAACTTGCCTTGGCCTTCCAAGGACTTTTAAAAAAGTCAAAGTTGAACACAAAAACCTGTCCGGTCAAATTCCGGACACTATTACAAAAGGAGTGCCTTGGCCTTCCAAGGACTTTAGTTTGAATGAAAAATAAACAAAGAAGATTGTGGGTTAAGTTTGAGCCTTTGAATATGGCTCACCTTCATCTGTCTTCTTGCTCTCTAAGTCGCTTTTCTCTTCGACTACCTTTTTGCCTTTGGGATCGTCCTTCCCTTCGTCTGGGCTCTCTGCAGTGTGTTCTTCATCAACTGAGGAGCCACTAGAGTAGCCAAACATGTCACCTTCAGCCATCGTGTGGTATGGAACCTCGTCGGGCTCAACGTAAAGCCATAAGTCCCCTAGGTTCCTGCCCGAAATTTTTTCATGAAATAAAAGAACCATGTCAGACCTTACCTTCTCAAGCAATAGCTCTTCGCTTTTAATCATTTGGTTGGCATAGGCATTGATCTTGGCATTGATTGTAGCCTCTTGATCCTTTAACAAAGCAGTTTTCTCTTCAGCAGCCTTGGTCACTGCATTCTCTAGAGCAATCTTGTCAGTGGTCAAGTTGGTGATGATCTTCTCCTTTGCAGTGGTCTCTCCCTTTGAGACAGTAAGGTCTTTCTCCATACCGGACAGCTTCTCCCGGAGATCTTTTATGGTTTCTTCTAGGGTGGCAACTTTTGTGTTGCTTTCATTTTGATTCCTCTTCAGCTCCTCATTTGCTTCCTTAAGCAAGTCAGCATTGGCAGTAGCAGTGCGAAGGTCTTCGGACAGTTTTTCCTTCTCACACTTGAGATCTTTGATGATGTCTGCTTGACCCCGGACTTGTCTTTCCAGTGTGAGTACTGGTTGCACATTGCTAAGCAAAGAATGGGCTATGGTGTCCTTTTCACTAGAAACAATGAAAGTCTTACCATTGAAGTTGACCGTATTGGAGCTGCTCGGAGGAATGTAAGGCCCTGCGAATTCATCTCTGGGGAGGCTAAAGAAGTATTCACCGAGTCCACCTAGACCGGTGATGTCCACTTCATCCAGGTTGAGATCTCCCCCTTCCACCTCATCAGTATGAAAGTCCCTTGGGATCTCTTCGGCCAGCGTTGGGTCAGAAGGGTCAGTTGGGAATGAAGGCTCCGGATCCCGGAGAGCGAGCTCATCTCCCTGCGAAGCCTTTTTCTTTTTGGCTTCCCGGTCAGTGCCTTCACCTTCTTGTTTGCGAGTCCTCTTGGGAGCCCTTGGAGGTCTTGGAGGGTCTGCTTCCTGCCTTTCGGTCTCTTGCTCCATCACTTGCAAAAGAGCAGCATCAATTTGGCTCTGGGCCGGCCCCTCCGGTGAAGGCACTGTGGAATCGGTTCCCCCAGTTCTTTGCGGCCCAGGCATTGATTTTTCCACAAGTGACCTGTCCGGCCTTCAAGTAGTCCCCGAACTCCTTAGGCAGTTCTGATAAAGAAAAAAAAACCAGTTAATTTAAACCAACTTAAAGAAGGAAGAAATTGACAAAGATTCGAAGTGTGAAACTTATGGTCACTCCTCCATCTGCTTTTGAGGAGGCTTGGGTTCTCTCCGGCCTTGATCTTCTTTCCGTTTTCCCAGGCGCCACTGACAAACAAAAACTCGCTCCTCCACTAGCTCTCCGACTCCAACAGATCATTGACAGCCTTGAAGTTGTCCCCCATATTAAAGTAATAAAAGGGGAACTGGTGATGTTTGCAAAGGTTGGCCACTGCTGCAAACTCTTCCATAGGGAGAGGGATCCCGGACAGCCTAGATGCCATGATACATGACATCAGAGTATACCAACCGTTGGGGCTCAGCTGGCTCGGGCAGAGCTTGACCAAGTGGAAATATCTGACGATCTCCGGGTCCAATGGGAACCTGAGTCCCCAATTAAATAGCTCTATAAAAAAGACTATTTCGTTCCGCTTACAGTCTATAGGGGTCTCCGGATCTATGGGGATCCTTATCTTTACGTTTTCTGGGATCCCCCATTTTGTGCGCATTCAACCCAGTTCAACAGTATGGATGAATGCATACTTGGTCTTCTGTAAGGCCAAGAGGTATTTGAGCTCAACTCTGTGAAAACACGGCCCCACCTTCTCTTCAAGGCACTCCGGCAGGTCCGGATGCCTCAAGAACAGTTTTTCTTTGCCTTTTTTGGCAGCAGCATTATCATTCTGGTCGGAGGACTCAGACTCAAAAGGGACTTCTTTAGCAGAGTCCCGCATTCTTTCCTCCATGATTGTTGGGGGAATATCTGTGGTAGTGGTACGGGGAGGATTAAGGCTTGGCTCAGCCTGGCTTCCGGACTGCTGGCCCTCTGTGTTTCTTTGACTTCCCATCTCAGGCTGGGGCTCGGAGGCAGAATTCTCTCTTGGAGGTACCGGACTGCTGGCCTCCGGACCAGATGGCCTTTCCCGGGGAGCTCTGATGGGCGCTCCAGACCCAGAACTACTGTTTTTTGCCCCCGATTTGGAGGGAGTATTCTTGGAGGCTAGCCCTTTGACTAGCCGGCTTGTCCTTTTAACCACCAGCTTCTCCGGAGAGTGCTCTGTGTCAGACCCCATTGCAATAAAAGGCGAAGGTTTCCTAACACTGGTAACTATAACTCCTGGCTCAACAGCAGGTATCGACTCCTGAACTGAGGAACCAGAGACTATAGGCGAGAGGGTGGATTGAAATAACTTTTTGGGCTTAGTACCTTTAGAGGAGGATGAGCCTCGATCTGACTCTGTAACGGAGGCGACTGGTTTATCAACGGGTGATGAAGGTAGCCCTACTGCTATTCGTCTCTCCTTCTCAACTTTTTGTGCTCTTTCCAACTCTGAAAGATTGAGCCACCCACCTTTGATCAGTGCTGTCCTTGCTGTAAACATAAACTACTAAGAAAACCTTTGCTTTAGAGAGAGAAAGCTCTGAGTAAATTTGCAGAGTAAATGTGAAAGAGATAGTAAAACAGTAGAAAATGAGTTTGAATTTATAGTAAATCTGAAAAAAAGGAGTTGATTCCTAGGAGAATTCGAAAAGTTTGGCAATGATTAAAAGACGGCGTTGATGTCACTACTTGTAATTAAAGAGGTTGCTTTTCGAAGAAGGTGGTGCGAAATTCAAGGTGAAAAAACGGCTGGAGTGACCAATCAGAGAGCGACACGTGTCCCACGAACCCTGGCAAAAACCATTTTGAATTCGTGAAGCTTTATCTGTCTGGGTAAACCCATAAGACCTGTCCGAATTGAAAACTACTTTCTGACGTCGGACTGTTTTTTAGTTCTTTGACAAGAATACTTTCTCAAACACCTAAAAAAGGGGCTCCTGATGAGTCCGAATTCAGTATGCTCCCCGAACAAGGGCAAATCGGTCTAGTCTCTCCGGAAACCGGACAGGTCACATGAACATGGATCGAACAGGTCACTTGGACCGGACAGATTACTTTGAACACTATGAACATAGGGCTGTTCGAACTATGACAAAAGTACTAAAACACCTAAACACTTCTTGACTAAGCTACTTGCTCTCCTACTTAGAGCTCATGGGTCTTTAAACATGACCCGGGTCCATTAAATATGACCCGAAAGCCCATAAGGGCCCAATATCAGGGTATAAATACCCAACCACCTGCATTAACTATGGATAAGGAGAATTAACTGCTACCAAGCTGCTTAATTATCTCTCTACTCTCTAAACTTATTAAACACCCACATACCACCACTTAAACACCCACATACCACCGTAAAATACCAACTGAAATTACCAGCCTACCCTCAGGCGATTATTGTCCTCACCATTATGTACACAATATTTTGAAGAGATTTTTTGTTTCCAGTGTTTCAAAGAGATTTTTTGTCTTTGAAAGGTTATCAGATTTTAGCGCAACTGTTAATTGGTATTTTTTTTAGTTGCTGTTTCGAATGCTTGCTCCTAGTTTCCGCTTCGAATGATTGCTCTTAGTTGACGCTTCAAATGATTGATCTTCATGTACGCTTCAAATAACTGTTTCAAAGGGTTGCTTCGTATGACTACTTTGGGTTTATTTTATAACAGGTTACATAACATATAGAAGTATGAAGATATTTGGGTTCAAAGATATTTTAGTTCTCATTCATTTATTGACATGAGAATTAGGGGGGCTTTTGATATGGAAATAGGATTTTGAGGACCAAGTTGTAAATAATGTAAATTTAAAGATTTAATTATAAGTAATATAATTTTTGTCCTTAAACTGTAATTGATGAAAGTTTTAGAGAGTATTTGTAACTATGTATAATTGTTAAGGACTAAACAACAATTAGTCATCTTTTGTAACATATTTCAGTTTAAAACGAAGTCTTGGCTCCTCTATATAAAGGGCAAGGCTACTCTAATAAAGGGGTTGAATACGTTTTCTTTGGAACTCATTTGTACTTGAACTTTCTCTCTCTAAAAACTCGCAAACTTTTTCTCTCTCTAGATTTATCTCTTAACAATTTACTAAAGCAAAATATTAACTCATCAGTATGAATTGATTTTTCAAACAAATCGCATTAATAATTTTCAAATAAGTAGCGTGGTTGACGTTTCAAATAAGTAGTATGGTTGAAGTTTCAAAGAAGTGTCATGGTTGACGTTTCAAAGAAGCATCATGTTTATTTCCTCTTTAATCAACCTGTGTCGAATCATGTATTTGGAGGAAACATGTCTATGAAAGGATGGTTCTACAAATCAAGATTAATGAGCATCATAATTAATATAACAAGTTCATGATCTCATTTGGGCCTTTTAAGTAAATCGGATGGTTCAATATACAAAGAACTCGCGCGGTTGTATTATAGTGAAGAAGTAGCATGTATAATATTTAATAAAATTGCACGGTTAGAAATGTATAGATCTCGTATATTGTAAACACAAGGATCCAGCATAGCAGATAGACTTAAAATTGAATTGTTCAATATACAAAAAAAACTCGCGCTGTTGGATTATAATGAAGAAGTAACATGTATACTATTAAATAAACTCGCATGGTTAGAAATGCACAAATCTCGCATGGTTGTAAACACAAGGATCTAACACAACTGATAGGCTTAAAATCAAATTGTTCAATATACAAATAACTCACACGGTTATATTATAATGAACATGTAACATGTATATTATTCAATAACTTTCATGGTTAGAAATACAAAGATCTTGCATGGTTGTAAACACAAGTATTTAGCGCAATTGATAAACTTAAAATCAAAATTTTCAATATACAAAGAACTCATGCGGTTGGATTCTAATGAAGAAGTATCATGTATAATATTCAATAAACTCGCACGGTTAGAAATACATAGATTATATAGAAGAAGTAGTATGTTTAAAAATATACATAAAGCGCATGGTTGTGCAAGAAATAAATCACACGTTAAAGTAAGACCTCACAGGTCCTCTTGTTATGGCTTGGTTTCGAACAACGACAACACCTTAATTGTTTGGTTGTTATTTCTCCTCTAGATGGAAGACACTTCTTTTAATGCCTTCCAGCTCATCTTTTCATGTTCGGAGGCAGATTTTATGGCTCAGACAAATCATTAAAGCTTGACCATTCTCCAAAATTCGTTGACCTGTAATTTCTAACCGTGAAGAATGGCTCTATCAACGTCATAGGATCTTGTTGAGCCGATTGTATTGACGATAAAGCGTGAGAACATAGAAAACAATCTTGTCGCAAAAGACCACAAGAAAAATTGAAATCCAACATATTAGCAACTATAACAGGATCTGAAAAAAAACTTTAAATAAGGATGTTAAAAACTTACATACTAGCCAGGTACGACCTTTTTGACATTTTTCTTTAATTTCTTTTCATACTCAGGGAATAAATTTGTACTCCATCTTAACCCTTCCTAATAACATCATGAAATTTAAGTCATAAGTAAGACTCTAATCTTGTCAACCCATTTAACAATGGGTAGACTACACAGTTATTTTTATATGTGCGTTAAACAATTCAGCCATAGTAGATGACATAATACCATATTGTTTTCCTTATACAAATGCTTGAGCATACTTCTCCACAGGTAAATTTCCAAGAAATGTTTTAATTCTTGGACCACCTTCATATAGAAATTCTGAAAGATATTCATTAAAAATATTTGTTATGGGAGCATAAGCATATTGATTAAACACACATAACATCCCACCTTTAAACTCTCTATTAGTATGATCTACAACATGCCTCAAATTCTGAAAAAGATGAAAAATAGAGTAGGCATGATAGAAATTTGGATACAAGATAGAAACAACATTAATGATACCTAAATGACGGTCTGAAATAAATATGATTTGGCGTTCCAACAAATGAGGTTTCAAATTCTCCAAAAACCATAACCAATTATCAGCATCCTCACTACCAACAATACCAAATACAACAAGGAGTATACCTGCAAAACAAAATAAGTAAACTGCTTTTACATGTATAACATGTTCAAATAGAAAAGAAGACGCATATTTACTATATAAAAGAACTCACATGACGTATTTTATATCACAACTCTCATTGTCGTCAAACACATATTTTACATGTATAACATGGTCAAAATATACAAAGAACTCGTGTGCTCTGTTATATGACAAGTATCATGGTTCAAATATACAAGACCTCGCATGGTTTCTGATACAACGCAACTCTCATTATCGTCAACACTAGAATTACATGAACGTTTCTAATTTTAACTAAACTCGCGGCTATCAAGATATAAGAAAAGTATGAAACTAACCATTGTTACTATTCTTTGCTATGACAGATAGCAATACACCCATATGCTTTCCAGTTAAAAAGGTTCCGTCAATAAATAATATAAAACGAAATGAATGAAAACTTTAAAAACAAGAACCGAATGCTATAATACATCGCTTGAATATGTTTTCAGCAACTAATTCCAAGTGGTAGTCGGTACTAATATCACGACTCTTCAATCGTTTAGGTATCTCATTAGTAAACTAAAAGAACTAGAGTTATCTCCAAAACCTCAATCCTTTCCTTATCTAAAGCATTCCATGAGAGACGGTAAAATATATTTAAACTGTAGTTCTATTTACGAGACGATTATATACATTTGGTTGTCAGCAAATGACATATCTTAATAGAATCATGAATTTCCTTCTTAATCAAATCCGATGTCAAATTCCTCCGATGTTGTTTGGAGACAGTATGTTTGCAAGTATGTCATTCAACAAACTGCTTAATCACCATGAAGCCGATGTTGGGATCAACTAATGCATAAAGTCTTTATTTACTTCCAATTGGTCTTTATTTTCACAATAAACAATGATTTTACTTATTGTATTATGCATGTATTTGAAAGAAAAACCATGCTCTAAGGCATATCACCATGAAGATAACCTTAGAGTTGCAGCACCTTTAGAAAAAACTTGACCAACACCCGTGATAGCATCAACCAACTAGTAGTAGCAAGTTGTTTTGTTTTTGTGATCCAAAAACCAAAAACCATTACTACTTTCCCCACTAGTTAGTCGATTATTCGAGGGTTCCCCCAAAATTATGCTAGGCTCTTTATGTTTTTCAACATCAACCTTATTAACCAATTTTGTTTTATAACAAAACTAACACTTTTGAGACGTTTCACATTAAGATATATATCTAAACTGTCAAAATTTGTATCATCAATTAACAAACAATTCATGTGATCAACGCAGAAGTAGGTATTAATGTAGTTACCTCTGACCAACTTGTCACATCTACTTTCAACACGCTCTTTAATACTTTGAAAGTTTTTACATTCGGTAAAAGGAACAATTGCAGTTTGGTGACCATGTTTAAAAATACAAACTCGCGGTTTAGACATATATTAGACTTTATTGAATAATTAAGAAACAATCATGAACATCGTCTGTTATATGACAATTCGCATGTTTAACAAACCTAAACTCGTATGGTCATCTAAAAAAGAACTCACATGGTTGAGTATACAAAGAAAAAACATGTGTATTCTTGAACACAACTCGCACTCTCTATTAACAAAGAAATCTCGTCGTAAATTGTAAAAGAAATCGCATGGTCATCATAACTATCTTCAACTAAACTCGCATGTTCATGTACAGATGATATATCATAAAGAAATGTACAAATCTCGCATCTTCTTCAAATGAACTCGCATCGTCAACCACAAATCCTTGAAAACTTTAAAATCGATTATATATATTCTCAAACCCACACATATATAATAACTAAATCAAATACATAATACAACCAGTTTATAACTTATTACATAACGAAAACTCATTAAATCGTACTATTATACATTTTGTTTCCAAAAAAGGAACGAAAACATAACAATGAACTAGGAAAGCTCGTAAAACACAACGCGCCTGACTAATAGAACAACCGCTGATATATAACGGTTTACGCTCGATTCTGGTTATGTTTGTATGCTTAGATGAAACAACCCGAAATAAAAAAACTCTGATTATGCTGTAGGTTGAAGCTCGATTTCTTCATCGATGGAGTAAGACATACAATTTGTCCGTCGTCGATATACAACCTACGATGTGTTATATCTCTGATTAACCTAAGTTGTTCACTTGAATCCTCTTAAAAAGGATTTTTTTAGTATGATAAAATATGATACGGAGAAAAAGAGAAAAATAACTACAAACAAATTCAAATGTTTAAAAATGAATTAAAAGGAAAAACAACTTTTAATAAAAAAATATAAACTTATATAGTTGGTAAAATGATATATAATATATTAAAAAGTATATATTAAATAGAAATTATTTACATGGGACATATATTAAATAAATATAAATAATAATTTGGATACTAGAAAGTATTATACTTTTTGACCATGCAACTTTGATGTCATTTTTCAATATATTTTTTTATGTTTTTGTCAATATTTCAAAAGAACATGCCTATTCTAATTAAATAAATAATTATGTATTAAGTAATAATATACTTTTAGTAAACATCTATATTGAAAATATATTTTGAAAAAAATAAAAGATAAAATAAAAACGCATGAAAACCACATGGTAATCAATAGGACAGTGCTATATAAATCCCCGAAGAGATTAAACCAAAACCGCTGGACATTTCAGACTAATCTGTGTCCTTAAGATTTTGGACTCATTTGTCACTAAGATTTCGTGTCTAGTCTAAATTTTTGAAAAGTCCGCCGATTGGATTTTTCAAGTCCTTTATTCTGGCACCAAGAAGTGATCTTCATTATATATATTGTCTTTGTATCAGTTCTCTATCAAAAACTAAAAGCTTGGGAGGAGAAAATTTCCATGGGAGTCTATGGACGATGGAGGTTTGACCTAAGGATGATACTGTTGTTCATAGCGATACTATCCTTATTCTATCAAAACCCTAGATTTTGTTGGTCTTTAAACGACGAAGGTACTCCTCTGCAGCTGCAACTTCTTTTTATTACATAATTTCATTGAGACAGTTCAAGAGCTGGGTTATGACTTGTTTTATTTATGAAGGTTTGGCTTTACTGAAGTTGAGAGATAGAATAGAGAAAGACCCTTTTGGAGCATTATCAAATTGGAATGAGAATGATATCGACATGGATCCATGTTCTTGGTTCGGGGTCGAATGCTCAAATGGAAATGTAGTAATTATGTAAGTGATAGTTTTGTCCTTAAAATTTGATAAGTTTGTAGAAAATAGTTTTTTTTTAAAATTAAAATAATACTTTACTAGTTAGATCTTTTGTGTTGTAGTTGTGGACCAAAGTAGAACAAGTACTTACACATATAGTGATCCCTTTGATCAAGTATGTTAGATATAGGCTAAAAACAGTCATCCAAAGTTGACCCTTGCCTGAAAATGAGGTTGTATTTCTATCAAAACAGTCACTTTGATTGCATTTGTGTGGTCATTTCTGTTGTTTGTTTTATATCCGTAGTCACTATTGCATCCGTAGTCTTTATACTATGCTAGAGTCTTCTTGATTTTATGTTTGTCATCCATTTTATTAGTTCATGTTCATATATAAGTGTATTCACTTGTTGATATATTATAAACGCGAAAATTGATAATGCTTTAGTTTCCAACGATTATAGATAAATTCGTATAGCGAAAATATGCCAGGGGCATCAAGGATTGCACTTGTGCACGGCAATGAAAATGATGGGAGAAATGTAGATGATAAGTTTGTATTGTAATCTGTATTTATCAACGAGGTGGATTTATTTAATTGCAGAAATTTGAATGATCTTTCTCTTCAAGGGACACTGGCACCGGAGATAAAGAATCTGGCACACTTAAAATTCATGTATGTGATGTATCTTCATGACTTGAGTTATAAATAAAGCCTTGATTGAATTCTTACTTTAGTGTTTTTTTGTACAGGTTTCTGCGCAACAATTCATTCTCCGGATATATTCCTAAAGAGATCGGAGAACTGGAAGAACTGCAAGTGTTGGATTTGGGATACAATAATTTTAGTGGACAATGCCCATTTGAGTTTGATAATAATCTCTCCTTAACTACCCTGTAGGTTCATTTGTTTTCTATATAAAAAAGAAGTAAAGTATATTTTTTTGTAAACTTTCTTGGCTCTTATGTTATTTGGCAGTTTACTCGACAACAATAAGTTTCTTGGTAGGCTACCGCGTCGTAGGCTGGTTCAGGCAGCGAATTTTCCAATTCCACAGGGACCTGATAGAGCTCAAGCACCGGAATTACCTTCACAATTTGAATCTGCATATCCTCCATCACCATCTCCGTTCGTATCAGCAGATTCAGCACCGTCCCCTTTAAGTCCTTCAGTCTCACCGGCAATATCAATTCCTCCTTGGACTCTAAGCCAGGTACCCAAAATGTCGAACTCAAAACATCAATTGGTTCTGATTTTGGCTTTTGTGTTTGGTGCTGCTATGGTTTTGGTTATTGCCATTGTGTTATTATACAGAAGAAAAACAGTTGTTATTGTTCGACCTTGGGCTACAGGGTTAAGTGGGCAGCTGCAGAAAGCATTTGTAACAGGTATGTTGTAATTTTTGTAAACAATGATCGTGTTTAAAAAGAAAGTTTTGATTTAATAAACGGTATTCAAATTCGGATTGCAGGCGTACCGAAGCTTAAGCGAGCAGAACTTGAAGTAGCTTGTGAAGATTTTAGTAATATAATAGGAAGTTTTCCAGATGGGACAATATACAAAGGAACTTTATCAGACGGGATTGAAATAGCCGTAACATCTAGTTCAATCTCATCGAGAGCGAGTTGGACGAAGAATTTGGAAGCTCAATTTAGAAAGAAGGTATGTGAAAAAAAAAGTGTATAAAATTAACGCATTCTGTTTAATAGTGCATGGATATCTAAATTGTTTAGTCTCTCCAGATAGATACATTATCGAAAATAAATCACAAGAACTTTATGAACCTTATTGGTTTTTGCGAAGAAAATCGTCGATTCACAAGAATGATGGTTTTCGAGTATGCTCCAAATGGAACACTCTTCGAGCATTTGCACAGTAAGTATTATAGTTCTTGTCCTCATGAAACTCAAAAGAAAAGAAACATTAAACTTTAATTTTGGATTTCCTGCAGTACGAGAAGCGGAGCATCTAGACTGGGGAACGCGGGTACGAATAGCGATGGGAATAGCATACTGTCTCGATCATATGCACCAGCTAAATCCTCCCATCACCCACAAAAACCTGAAATCCTCTTCTGTATACTTAACAGAAGACTATGCAGCCAAAGTTGGGGACCTCGTATACTGGGACGAACCAAAATCTGTTTCAAAGACTACCATGGAGGTATTAGAATCTTCGACCGCAAGCAACGTGTACAGCTTTGGAGTCATATTGTATGAACTGATTAGCGGCAGAAGTTCATATTTAGCTAGCAATGTAACCGTGGATCCAACTTTGGTTTCTTTTGATAAGGAAATGTTTGAAAAACTTGTTGAAGTGATCAAAGTTTGTGTGGACGTTGATCCAAGTCAGCGGCCGACAATGAGAGATGTCGTAGCTAAGCTGAGACAGATTACTGCAATGGGCCCTGATATAGCAACGCCTAAATTATCTCCCCTTTGGTGGGCAGAACTCGAAATTATGTCAGTGGATAGTTGTTAAGAGGTGACTCCAAGCTTTTAAAGTATTTATTGTTTTCTGCACAAAATCAAGAAAGAATCTCATGTAAAAGAAAATGTAATTTCACTACATGTAATGTGATTTCAAATTAAATATAGATAGTTTTAATAAAAGCTATCTTTGAACATATATAAGACTATTTCATCTACAAGCTGGTCAGATTCAGGACTCTCATATCGAGCAATTATTTTGGCAATTTGAGCAATGCTATATTGTACTCTTGTACTTTTGGTAATGTGATCCAGACTAAAACGACAGGAGACTCTAGTCTGTGATTAAGTTTGTTCACCTACCCTCCAATTTTTTTTAATATGGTTTATATTATCAAATTCTATAAATTTAGAGAAAAGTACTAGTAAATACCTTCTCAACTAACTAATTATCTAGTGGTATCCGTTTTTTGATAGTGTAACGTGGTACCTCGAATTGAAATTTGGACAAAAATACCTCCGACCAAATATATCCGTTAGTATTTCGAGGTGTTTCTAATTCTCATGATATGATGCGAATTGTTTGCAACCCTTGGTTTCCTGAACAATTCTCATGATATGATGAGAATTGTTTGCAACTCTCAGGATTTCCTGAACAATTCTCATGATATGATGAGAATTGTTTGCAACTCTCAGGATTTCCTAAACAATTCCCATATATGATGCGAATTGTTTGCAACTCTCGGTTTCCTGAACAATTCTCATGATATGATGCAAATTGTTTGCAATTCTCAGGATTTCCTGAACAATTCTCATGATATGATGCGAATTGTTTGCAACTCTGGGTTTCCTGAACAATTCTCATGATATGATGAGAATTGTTTGCAACTCTCAAGATTTCCTGAACAATTCTCATGATATGATGAGAATTGTTTGCAACTCTCAGGATTTCCTAAACAATTCTCATATATGATGCGAATTGTTTGCAACTCTCGGTTTCCTGAACAATTCTCATGATATGATGCGAATTGTTTACAACTCAGGATTTCCTGAACAATTCTCATGATATGATGCGAATCGTTTGCAACTCTGGGTTTCCTGAACAATTCTCATGATATGATTCGAATTGTTTGCAACTCTAGGTTTCCTGAACAATTCTCATGATATGATGCGAATTGTTTGCAACTCTGAGTTTCTTGAACAATTCTCATGATATGATGCGAATTGTTTTCAACTCTTAGGATTTCCAGAACAATTCTCATGATATGATGCGAATTGTTTGCAACTCTGGGTTTCCTGAACAATTCTCATGATATCATGAGAATTGTTTGCAACTCTCAGGATTTCCTGAACAATTCTCATGATATGATGCGAATTGTTTGGAACTCTAAGGATTTCCTAAACAATTCTCATGATATGATGCGAATTGTTTGCAACTCTGGGTTTCCTGAACAATTCTCATGATATGATGCGAATTGTTTGCAACTCTCAGGATTTCCTGAACAATTCTCATGATATGATGAGAATTGTTTGCAACTCTCAGGATTTCCTAAACAATTCCCATATATGATGCGAATTGTTTGCAACTCTCGGTTTCCTGAACAATTCTCATGATATGATGCGAATTGTTTGCAATTCTCAGGATTTCCTGAACAATTCTCATGATATGATGCGAATTGTTTGCAACTCTGGGTTTCCTGAACAATTCTCATGATATGATGAGAATTGTTTGCAACTCTCAAGATTTCCTGAACAATTCTCATGATATGATGAGAATTGTTTGCAACTCTCAGGATTTCCTAAACAATTCTCATATATGATGCGAATTGTTTGCAACTCTCGGTTTCCTGAACAATTCTCATGATATGATGCGAATTGTTTGCAACTCAGGATTTCCTGAACAATTCTCATGATATGATGCGAATCGTTTGCAACTCTGGGTTTCCTGAACAATTCTCATGATATGATTCGAATTGTTTGCAACTCTAGGTTTCCTGAACAATTCTCATGATATGATGCGAATTGTTTGCAACTCTGAGTTTCTTGAACAATTCTCATGATATGATGCGAATTGTTTTCAACTCTTAGGATTTCCAGAACAATTCTCATGATATGATGCGAATTGTTTGCAACTCTGGGTTTCCTGAACAATTCTCATGATATCATGAGAATTGTTTGCAACTCTCAGGATTTCCTGAACAATTCTCATGATATGATGCGAATTGTTTGGAACTCTAAGGATTTCCTAAACAATTCTCATGATATGATGCGAATTGTTTGCAACTCTGGGTTTCCTGAACAATTCTCATGATATGATGCGAATTGTTTGCAACTCTCAGGATTTCCTAAAAAATTCTCATGATATGATGCGAATTGTTTGCAACTCTGGGTTTCCTGAACAATTCTCATGATATGATGCGAATTGTTTGCAACTCTCAGGATTTCCTAAACAATTCTCATATATGATGCGAATTGTTTGCAACTCTCGGTTTCCTGAACAATTCTCATGATATGATGCGAATTGTTTGCAATTCTCAGGATTTCCTGAACAATTCTCATGATATGATGCGAATTGTTTGCAACTCTGGGTTTCCTGAACAATTCTCATGATATCACGAGAATTGTTTGCAACTCTCAGGATTTCCTGAACAATTCTCATGATATGATGCGAATTGCTTGGAACTCTCAGGATATCCTAAACAATTCTCATGATATGATGCGAATTGTTTGCAACTCTGGGTTTTCTGAACAATTCTCATGATATGATGCGAATTGTTTGCAACTCTCAGGATTTCCTGAACAATTCTCATGATATGATGCGAATTGTTTGGAATTCTCAGGATTTCCTGAACAATTCTCATGATATGATGCGAATTGTTTGCAACTCTGGGTTTCCTGAACAATTCTCATGATATGATGAGAATTATTTGCAACTCTCAGGATTTCCTGAACAATTCTCATGATATGATGAGAATTGTTTGCAACTCTCGGTTTCCTGAACAATTCTCATGATATGATGCGAATTGTTTGCAACTCAGGATTTCCTGAACGATTCTCATGATATGATGCGAATTGTTTGCAACTCTGGGTTTCCTGAACAATTCTCATGATATCATGAGAATTGTTTGCAACTCTCAGGATCTCCTGAACAATTCTCATGATATGATGCGAATTGTTTGCAACTCTCAGGATTTCCTAAACAATTCTCATGATATGATGCGAATTGTTTGCAACTCTGGGTTTCCTGAACAATTCTTATGATATGATGCGAATTGTTTGCAACTCTCAGGTTTTCCTGAACAATTCTCATGATATGATGCGAATTATTTGCAACTCTGTTACTGGTGAAATTTTATTTAAAAAAAAATATAAAATATCATCAATGGATCTAGTTTTGTTCATTTTTAAAAAACAAAAACGATGGTACTTTCATTTATTTTTTTCGAGCTCCCGTTTGAAAGATACAGATCTTTTAAAAATAAAATAAAAAGAAAAAGTAGGAAAGAGAAATTTTGGTTACGTGGTTGTTCATGAATGGTAAGGGTAGTTAGGGTATTATACTCAACCTTCGGAGTAATTTCCCATGAATTTATGTCTATAATCATATGTAGATCAATTTTTTTTATCCCATTACTTGCGGATTTGCTTTTGGCTTTATTCCCAAAATGTTCTTCTAATGGTTGAGGTAGGTTCACACTTATATACAATCTTTTATGTTCAATCTTAGAAATGTGGGATTGGTGTTCCTTTATGGGATGAACTTTATTCTTCACTAAGATGAAATTGATTTTGTTTATCCGCCATTTATAACCTCCGACGAGCTTCTAGTGTAATTTAAGTCAAACAAATTTGGAGTTTTTTCAATACAGTTGGAGGAGATAGATCTTCTGCTTTGCAATGGTTTCTTGTTGCATGCGGAAAACCTAATAAAGTCTTCAGGATACTCAGATTTTTGACAACTTGGGTCTGATTTGAAAGTGATTATCTGGGTCTTGAAGAAGGGATATTTTGAAGAAACGGAGTCGTTTGGATTCTAAATATGGAGATTTTCTAAGTGCAAGGAATGATTTTGAGTTATTGACCGCCATGCAAGAGGCTTGACAATGAAGGATTAAGGTTGGTAATTTATGGAATATTGCGAAGAGAAGAGAAAGGTTTTCTTGGAAAGTACTCATCTTCCTTTTAGTTTAGATTTGATTCGTTGTTTTGTCTTTGTGCTTTTTTTTCTTTTCTAGATAATTACTTATTTAATTCTTTTTTCCGAGGAAAGAATTTATTTATTGATGTCAAAAAGATATTTACATATGTTTTGATATTTGTTACAGGAAGTAGCTTATAATGAAACACTCTAAATAGAGCTTCTCCTTGTGCATGTGTGCTTGTTCCTAGTGCATGTGGGCTTCTCCTTCAGCTTCTACTCCTTGTGTTGTTCCTAGTTCATGTGTGTTAACAGCTTCTCCTTCATCTTCTTCTACCCTTGCTATATGTATTCCTACTCTACATCTTCTGTTTTCTATCCTACTTCAGCTTCACATGCTGCTGCTTTGTGTCTTGTATCCTGCAAGTATAAGACTATTGGTCAGGTTTTACAACCTGTCATGAACTGATTAGTCAAAGAACCTAAAGTTCCCTAGGTTTAGTGATTCTAACAATGTAATAACAACACGTTCCTTTAACGAATGATTAGCAGTGATTTCAAATTCTATCTGATTTTTAAAAGCATGCTTTGCCAACCAATCAACAACCATATTTTTCTCTCTATACACATGTTTTAGAGTCATCTGAGGCATGATTAGATTTCTACAACAGCTGATAATTTGTTCTAAGTGCCATGGATATTTTCCCGTTGCTAACATATTGAATAATCCTAGGGATTCTATCTCTATATATAATCATGTTAAGATTTTTCTCTTTGCAACTTAATAAGCCATTTAACAGATCATATATTTCAGCAATTATAGACGTACATTTTCCTAATGTATTGCCTTTAGCTATAATCAGATTTCCTAGTTCATTCCTTATAATGAAACCATAGCTAGAATCTCCATTCGTTAAAGTTGATCCATCACAGTTTAATTTGTATCGATTATGTAAAATGCAGAACCTTTTAACATATATGTAAGGTTTGGAATTCTTAGTGTGATTAAAACAACTAAGGTCTTTTGCTCTATGATGGTCACATTTCCAATATTTTCTGTTAAATAATGATACAGAGTCTAAAGATATAAGCATGAAGGATATCTGATTTATAATTACTTTATGTGAAGTGACAATGTTTTGGTGTTTATGTTTGTTTCTAGCAATCCATATGTTCCAAGTTATTAATGCAGGTAAAATAGTCCTAATATGAATAACATTAGTAGTGGATAGAAACCAAAGCTTAATGATATGATTTATTGTCATATGTTTGCCTATCTTTATGTTAATGTTTTTAGAGAAATGAGACCATACTATCCAGGAAGATTCCCAAGAGAAAAAAGCATGGTGAAGTGATTCTATATTCTGGCAATTTATACATTTTGAAGCAAGTATAAAACCTTTTTTCTGCAATATTGTGTCTACACTAATTAGAAATACTCTCCAAAGGGTGAATGAACACTTCTTTGTAGATATATTATTGCATATTTTTCCTTTTATTAGTGAGGTTGAGTCTTTTTGTCTAATTAAGTTAACAATGTCTTTTAAGTTAAAAGATCCATCAGTAGAGATCTTCCATATGATGGAATCAACAATGTTAAAGTTAACGCGAGTTCTTATGATTCTGTTTATATAAGCAGAAGGTAAGTATAATTGTAGTTTAGGTATATCCCAATTGTTATTAATCCAAAATTCAGTTACCTTTGTAAGTGAGTAGTGATGTGAATTGATTGATGTTAGAGTTATTAAATGTTTATCATGGTGCCAACTGTCTAACCAGAAATCAAATTCACCTTTTCCTAATCTCCACTTAATATGTTTTTCAGCTTCATCTTTGATTTCAAACATCCTTTTCCATGTTTTAGAATCTGTTAAACTTAAAGAGGATTGGAGGGGATGCATATTTTGACAGTATTTAGAGTGCATTAAATTGGACCATAAAGTTTTGTTGTTTCTAAAGTTAAACCAAAGCTTAAATGAATATGCTTTTTGAGTGTCCTCTAGGTTCCTTATGTTAAGTCCATTTTCATTGTGAGGTTTACATGTTTTGCTCTAGTTGCACCATAATATTGTTTTATTGTTTTCACTATAACCCCATAAAAATTTGTTCAATAATCTGTTAATTCTTTTTATCACTTTCAAAGGTAAGTTGATTGACTCTAAATAATAGTTAGGGTAGAATAGTAGTACACACTTAATAAATGTTATTCTACCATTAAATGAGATGTTTTTAGAATTCCATTTATTAATTTTGTTTCTAATCTTTTCTATTAAGTTCTCAAAGTTGATAGAGACATTATTTGTATGTATTGGGATTCCTAAGTAAATAAGAGGCAATTTTGATTGTTTAAAGCCTAAAAGGTTTTCCAAAGATTTTCTTCTAGTTTTGTTCATATGTATGGAGGCTGTAAAATTTGTTTTTGAGTGTTTATTTGTTGGTCAGATAACATTTGATATGTATCTAAAAATTTAGAAAGTTTATTCATATTAGTTAGTGAACCATTTAGAAAGAGAATTAGGTCATCATCATATGCCAAACAGTTAATTTTTAAAGAACCTTTCATGTTATATGACATAAGATTATGTTGACCAATTAGTTTGTTTAAGCCTCTTATTAAAAGTTCCTCCGCTATGATAAATAAACTTGGGGACAGAGGCTCCCCCTGCCTTAAACCATTACTTGAGTTAAAATATCCATTTGCTTTGCCATTAATTATTATACCGTATGAAATATTTTCAATACTTTTCTTAACCAGTTCTATTACTTGTTGATTGAATTACAAAAGAAAGCATGACCTCATATATAAATTTAAACTCAAGCTTATCAAAAGCTTTAGCCATATCTAAGCTAATTATTAAGTTGTTCCCTCCAGATTTTCGGTTAAGTTCTCTAATCATTTCCTGAGTTATTAAGATGTTATCCTGAATTGTTCTTTTTTCAGTGTAGGCACCTTGTTCATTTGAAATAATAAGAGGTAATAGTTTGACTAGTCTGTGATTTAAAATTTTAGATATGATTATGTTAAAGACTGAGCATAGGCTTATGGGTCTAAATTGTAACCAAGTTTTAGGTGCTTTGACCTTAGGTATAAGGCATATGAGAGTTGCATATAGGCCTTTAGGAATTTGAGTTTCAGTGAAGTAATCTGTGACAGCTTTGAGAAGATCATCTTTTATTATTAACCAACATGATAAGTAGAATCTGGAGTTGAATCCATCAACTCTAGAAGCACTATTAAAGTTAAGGTTTTTTTATAAAATTATACAGTTCATCCATTGTTGGCATTTTTGTTATATCTTCATTGTTTTGATCTGTTATGATATTAGGTATATTATCATGGATCATAGAAAGGTTATTCTGTTTCTTTGGACTGTTTAAGAGTGTTTTAAAATGTTCTATAGAAGATAAACCAATTCTGATTTCATCTTAAGTCCAAATAGCATTAATTAAAATGCTTTTGATTCTATTTTTTGATCTTCTCTTTTTGACATATCTATCAAATGTTGTAGAGTTATTATCTCCATCTTTTAACCACTTTGAATAATTTTTTTATTTCCAATATGTTTCCTCTCTTTCTAGTAATGTTATAAGCTTAACATTAAGGTTAGATAAATTAGTTTGGTTTTCCAGGTTATCTATTTCTTCTAGCCTAATTTTGTGTTTTTTATTTCTTCTTCAGTTTTGCTTAGATAGTAAAAAATGTTACCAAATATGTCATTGTTCCAGTTTTTAGATGTTTCTTAAGTCTTTTCAACTTGGACAAAAAAATGTAAATATAAATAAATCAGTCAGGGTTATTGACCAATTGCTCTCTACAGTTTTAAGAAAATCCTCATGTTTCAACCACATATTTTGGAATCTAAATGAAGGTTTATAGTTTTTAATTTTTGGTATGATAGATATTATCAAGGGTGAATGGTCAGAACATGTTCTGGCCAGGTGATTCACCCTTGTAATTTGAAATATTTCTCCCCATTTATCATTGTGCATTGATATGTCTAATCTTTGCCATTTGTGTTTATTTGTCCATGTGAAGTTTGTGCCTATGTAACCAGGGTATTCTAATTTACAATCTAACATCATGTTATTAAAATCATCCATACTTTTGGAACAAAGTATGGAGTAGTGCAGTTGTTCACTTATGTTGGAGATTGTGTTAAAATCTCCAACAACAAGCCAGGATAAGTTAGTGTTTGAAATGGTTCTTAAATGATCCCATAGAGTACCTCTATGAGATCTGGTATATTTTGCATAAACTATGGTAAGCAGAACTACTTTGTTAGTAGCATGATGACTTATCATAAAGTTAACAAGTTGATTTGAATTGTCTAGTATAATGATATTATAGATATTTTTCTAAAAAATCCAAATTTTGTTATTAATATTTATAAAGTGAGAATCAAATCCTAATTTATTACATGTACATTGCAAGTTTTCAACTGATATCATAGGTTCTTGTAGAGCTATGATATCAGTTGAGAATATTCTAATAATATTTTTAATTCTTTTCATTGTTTTCTGGTTTCCTAGTCTTCTAACATTCCAGTTGAGTATGACTCTATTCATTTTGAAATTTGTTTTGAGGATCTTAATGATCCTTTTAAAGTTACTGGTTTTATTAATATCTTGTCTCTTGAAGATCTTCTTGTATGAGTTTTAGTAGAGATTTTTCTAATTTTTTTGGGTGATTGAGGTAGGCTCAAACTAATCTTACTGATTTTCAGATTCATGTTCTGTTTCTGACAGTTCATCTACTTCTTTAAAATTGAGTGTTTTAAATGAGTTATTTAGTTGAATAGTTTTCAAGGCTTCTTCTATATCATTCTCAGTAGCTTCAGGTGGTTCATCAAGTTGTTTAAAAATTAAGATTTCTTCATTTTGGTCTGTATTTTTTTTCAGTGTTGGTGCTTAAATCAGGTGGTTTATGTATTGATTGTATTTTGTATTGATTTTAATGGTTCTGTTTTTGTTCATGTTTTGCTCTAATTCATCCTTTTTGCGATATTTTTCATGATGTCCTATAGGTCTACATTGTTTGCAGTAAAAATGTTTATTTAAATATATAATGTCTTGCCAGTAATAATCCTATTCCCCAAAGCATACCCAGATTCTTTGGGGAAAAGGTTTAGAAATGTCAGGTAGTATTCATTTTACTTTTGTTATAACTTGCTATGTTATTTTCTGATATCCATAGTGTTAAGGGAAATCCAATTGCCTTAGCAATATGAGCAACAAAGTCAGGGTTGTATAGTATTCTGGGAAGTGTGGGCAGGAAAATCCAAAAAGGAGTCACATGAGACTCCTTTTTAGGGTGAAAATTAGGTGTCCATTTAAGAATTCTAAACGGTTGCTTTCTGTTGTTGTAGTGGTGGTCTTGAGTGGTGGAAAGTCATCAGCTTTTTGGTCAGGTTGTTCTACATGTTCGATTGACTCCATGATTTTGATGATACTTTGTTTATGTAAGTTTCTGTGATCCTTCTTGATCAAAATTGAAGAGCCTTCAACCTGATCGATCAAGAACTCGATCAACGGCTTGTTGATTTTTGAGATAGGGTTTTGGTTTGGGAAATTTCAGAGGGTGAAAGGTCAGAGGGAGTATGAAAATTCAGGAAGTGCTTTTGCTCGATCTATCCTCGAGAGGAGGAAGCAGCAAGAAAAGAGAATGAGTGCTCTGACACGGTGCTACAGCGCTTTCTTAGAAACCCGGTAGCTTTCTTGGAGCTCACCTACCACCTCTACTAATCCTCTCTAGAAACCAATTCCAAAATTGCCATCTCCATTACTTATTTAATTCGAATATGTATGTTTTTTTATAAAATATTGACAATATATTAGAAAAATATATTTTGTTTTCTAAAACTTTTATTGATGAAAATGATTAATTTAACTTATATTTTTGAAGCCAAAATATTGGTTCATATTATGATTTTGGTAGTTCGGGGAGTTTCACTGGAAGCTCAGCAGATGTGATCGGGGAGTTCGAGGAGGAAGTTTTGTTGGGCAAAGGCCCTTTTAAAAAGATGGTTAGAATCCTATTTATTGTGGTAGATTGTCCTACTTGTTATAATGCTATTCTGGGGAGATCTTGGCTCTCCAGGATGCATGATGTGGCTTCAACGGTCCACCAATGCTTGAAGTATGCTGTGCAAGGACAAGTATGAGTTGTTCGAAGCAGGCAAAAAGTAGCAAGAGAGTGTTATGCAATAGCACTGGCTCCTCAGACGTTGGGGGCAGTCCAGATCAGTGAGGAATAGCAGTTTGAGGGGCCCTCTAGGGGAGAGGGTGAAATTGATGACCCCAGAGAGACCCCTGGTGTTTTAATACCAATTGAAGAGGTTGAAATTCACTCTATGGCTGAGGGAAAAATAGTCAAGATAGGATCCAAGATTACACCGAAATTGAAGGGTAAAATGTTAGATTTCTTAAAAAACCATCAGCATGTCTTTGCTTGGTGCAATGATGATGTTACTGGAGTACAAGCGGACATTATATCACACCAATTATCCATCCGAAAGGACATAACACCTGTTGTAAAAAAGAGGAGAGCCTATTCTAAGGAAAAGGCTGATGTCATAGTTCAAGAGGTTGATCGACTTACTAAAATGGTGCACATAAAGGAATCTCAATACCCTTTATGGACTGCCAACCCGGTGTTGGTGAAAAAGAAAAATGGTAAGTGGCGTATGTGCATCGATTTTACAGATCTCAACAGAGCTTGCCCAAAAGATTTATATCCGGTCCCCCGAATTGATCAGCTGGTGGATTCCACATCTGGAAATAAGTTGTTGTCCTTTATGGATGCCTTCTCCGGGTATAATCAGATTCAAGTAGATCCGAAGGATCAAGAACATACCCGTTTTGTTATTGATAGGGGCCTCCATTGTTACAACGTAATGCCATTTGGATTAAAAAAAAGCTGGGGCTACTTATGAGAGGTTGGTAAACAAGGCTTTTACTGATCAAATTGGAAGAAACATGGAAGTTTACATCGATGACATGATGGTAAAAAGTGTGGGCGAAGAGCTACACCTGGCAGATCTCCAAGAAACTTTTGCTAACTTGGTGAAAGTAAATTTAAAGTTGAACCCAGAAAAGTGTGTCTTTGGAGTGTAGTCCGGAAAATTCTTGGGGTATGTAATAAGTGAGAAAGGGATACAGCTTGATCCAGACCAACTTAATGCTTTACTACAAATGGAGCATCTTGGGAATATTAAAGAGGTACAACGATTGACCGGGAGGCTAGCTGCGCTAAACCATTTTATTTCAAGGTCTTCGGACAGGTGCGCCCCGTTTTTTCAAACTTTGAAAGGTGCAAAAGATTTCAACTGGTCCCCACAGTGTGATGAAGCCTTCGATTAGATTAAAAAGCACTTGTCTTCCCCCAAGAATTTGTTTAAACCCATTGATGGAGAGACTCTCTTCGTATACTTGGTCGTCTCTGATTGTGCTATAAGTGCAGTGTTGGTAAGGGAAGTAGATAATTATCCTCGACCGGTGTATGATATCAGCAAAAGCTTAATAGATGCAGAAAAATGATATTTGAAACTTGAAAAATTAGCACTAGCCCTAGTGATTGCTGCAAGGAAGATGAGGCCCTATTTTCAGGCTCATTCTATAATTGTTCGGATATCTTTTCCCTTAAATAACGTTCTCCAGAAGGCCGATATTTCAAGTAGAATGACCAAGTGGTCGGTAGAACTGGGAGACTACGATATTGATTTTGCCCCTCGAACAGCAGTCAAAGCCCAAACTGTGGCTGATTTCTTAGTTCAATTTCATTCAGATAGGGATACTAAACAAGCAACTGGTCTAAAAGATAAAAAGGTTTGGGTCGTCCGGACTGATTGTGGATCAAGTACCATGGGTTTTGGTGCTGGGATATGTTTAACCTCTCCGTACGGTGACAGAATGCATCAGGCTATATGTTTTGCATTTAGGGCTTCCAATAATGAGTCCGAGTATGAAGCTGCTATAGCTGGCCTGAAGTTAGCTCTCATCTATGGAGCCAAAAAGGTCAGGTTAATGAGCGATTCTCAGCTTCTTATCCATCATGTACAAGGTTAGTCCGAAGCCAAAAAAGAGCAGTTGATTAAATATTTATTCATCCTCAAAGAAGTGGCACTCAATTTCAAAAGCGTCACTTATGAGCACATATCCCGAACGGAAAATACGCTAACAGACTCCTTGGCAACCATAGCCTACTCCGAGTCTTATCCTTGGATACATGTGCAAGAATGCCCATCCATTCAAACCAATCCGGATAAGGAAGAAGAAAGTTTGAATATACAGATAAAACAACCCCAAGATTGGAGATTTCCTCTCCTTCAATATCTCTCAGATGGCATCTTGCCTCCGGACAACGCGGTAGCAAGGAAAATAAAATACAAAGCTCGTGGTTTTGTCATCCTAAGAGAT
Organism: Limnanthes douglasii subsp. nivea; assembly: GCA_036936605.1. Taxonomy (NCBI): domain Eukaryota; kingdom Viridiplantae; phylum Streptophyta; class Magnoliopsida; order Brassicales; family Limnanthaceae; genus Limnanthes; species Limnanthes douglasii. The sequence goes on from JAUPFV010000004.1 coordinate 290,540,192, forward strand.
GTTCTTTACAAAAAATCCTATAGTAAACCCGTCTTGCGATGTTTGGGGATCGATGAGTCTCAAATAGTGTTATCCGAATTACATGATGGTGAGGGATCAACACACTATGGATTCAGGGCCCTAACTAGAAGAGTTTTGTTAGCTGGGTACTATTGGCCATCTATAATGCAAGATGCCAAGGAGTTGGTAAAAAAGTGTGATCCATGCCAACGATATAGTAATGAAATTCATACTCCGGCTGTCCCATTAGAGTCAATTTCTGAGCCAATAACTTTTGCTCGATGGGGGCTGGATTTGGTGGGACCTCTACCCATCGCGTCCGTGGGGTGTAGAACTGTAATTGTTGCCATTGATTACTTTTCAAAGTGGATCGAAGCAGCCCCATTGGCAGGAACTACCTCGAAAGTTGTTATTAAATTCATCCTGTCTTACATTTGTTGCAGATTTGGAGTTCCACAGAAGATAACTACAGACAATGGGCTACAATTCGACAACAAGGAAATGAAGACTTTTTCTTCTCCTTTCCATCCACAAGCAAACAGTCAATTTGAAGTGGCTAACAGGACTAAACTGTCCGGTCTTAAAAAGAATTTAGAAGGGGCTACTGGAAAATGGCCAAGTTATCTACAAGAAGTCTTATGGGCTTACCAGACCACTCCCGGGGCTGCAGCACAAGAGTCTCCCTTTGCTTTAGTATATGGGATGGATGCCATAGCTCCCATTGAGGCTACTCTTCCTTCCATTCGGGTTCATAATTTTTCCGAACACGCTAACGAAGTGGCAGTCAGAGGCCAGCTTGACTTAATGGAAGAAAGAAGAGTTAAGGCTCACCTTAGAGCCGCACACTATCAAGGGTTGATGAGAAGCAGGTTTGCTTCTAAAATTAAGAGAAGGGATTTCCAACCAGGGGATAAATTATTGAGGAACGTCTTCCTACACACCAAGGAGAAGCAGTTCGGCAAGCTAGCTCCAACTTGGGAAGGACCCTATGTGGTCACTGAAAAGCTTAAGCCTGGGACATACGGGCTCCAAGACAAGGATGGAAGGATTTTGAATCACCCATGGAACATTGAGCATCTCCGGTTGTACTTGGAATAAAATCTATGTAAATATTTACTTGTTTAAAAGTTCATGTAAATATTTAGGGGCATACTCTTTCCTCCCTGGTGGCTCAGGGAGGTTTTAATGAGGTGTCTGGTATTTTTTATAAAATATAATGCCTTCTTGAAAGATTCGGAGTGTTTCAATTTATAGTTTTCATTGAAATTTTTTATGGCAAACCGGATTAAATTGGTGGAATGATGACTACTTAAACATTTGTCATCGGAGAATTTAAACACCCTCACTTTAAAATAATTGTAAATAACTAAGGGTTGTTTAAACATTAGCCACCAAAGTTGGAAAACTATGAAACAATGCAAGGGTTGTGTAAAATGAAACTACCCATTAAGTTGCACGAAATGCCTTGGCCATCCAAGGACTTTGAATTATCAAAACAGAAAGGTTTATCCGGACAAGGGCCGGACATGGTTACAAAAAATTCCTTGGCCATCCAAGGACTTTGGTTCAATCACAGAAAATTAAAAAAATAGTTGATACTTTAATACTGAGCTTTCTTAGATTGCTCATCCCCACTTGGCTTCTTCTTCTTTGGGTCATCATCCAGACTCTCCCCAGTTTTTTCCTCTTCATCAGTTGTGTCATCCCAGCCACTGGAGTAGTTATGCTTATCGCCATCAGCCATGGCATGATGGGGAAGGTCTTCGTATTCCACGAATCGCCATAAATCTCCTAGTGTCCTCTTCGAAATTTCTCATGAAAAAGCAGGACCATATCTGACTTGACTTCAACATACCTTTCCTCTTGAGAGTCTATTACCTCGTTGGTATAATCATCAATCCTAGCTTGGATTGTTTTCTCTTGCTCCCTTAACAAGTCAGCTTTCTCTTGTTCAGCCTTGGACACAGTGTTTTCAAGCGAAATCTTGTCACCGGTTAAGGTCTGAATGATGCTATCTTTAGCCTTCACCTCTTCTTTTGAAGAAGAGAGGTTTCTCTCCAGATCAGACTGCTTCAATTGGAGTTCTGTGACAACTCCCTCCGAATTGGCCAGCCTGGTGGCCAAGTCCTCATGTCGTTTCTTCAACTCCTCTTTCTCTTTCTTCAATGCCTCAGCAGTTTGGTTGGCACTAAGGAGGTCATTAGACAGCTTCTCTTTGTCAGAGTTGAGGGTATTGATGATGGCCGACTGATTGCACACTTGCTTCTCAAAGGTACCACTGATGAACAAAAATTGAGTCTTCCAGCTTTTCTCCGACTCCAGTAAGTCATCCACCACCTTTTTAATTGTCACTCATGTTAAAGTGATAAAAAGGGATGACATGGTTTCTATAGAGGCTTGCTACAGCAGCGAATTGCTCCATCGGAAGAGGAATTCTGGAGAGCCTGGAAGCCATGATGCATGCCATAAGGTGGAACCAGGCGTTAGGGCTTAGTTGACTTGGGCAAAGCTTTATCAGATGGAAATATCTGACTATTTCTGGGTCCAAGGGAAACCTAAGCCCCCATTTGAATAACTCAGTGTAGAAAACTATCTCAATAAGTTTGCAATCCATGGGCGTCTCCGGATCAACTGGTATCCTCACTTTAATATTTTCCGGAATCCCCCACTTCATCCTCATCCGGCCAAGTACAGCTGTATGAATGAAAGCGTAACTGATCTTCTGCATGGCTAGCAGATATTTTACACTTACTTTGTGGAAACAAGGCCCCACTTTTCCTACAAGGCACTCCGGCAGGTCCGAATGCTTTAAACACACTTTCTCTTTGCCTTTGCTCTTCTTGGTGATGGCAGTCTCGCTTGTTTGCCCAGAGACATTAGTATCAAAAGGGGCTTCTTCGATGTTGTCCTCCATTACATCTTCCATTACCATAGAAGGATTATCAGCTATTTTTGGGAGAGAAGAGCTAGTGGTTGGCTCAGTAGGCCCTTCAGATTGTTGAGCATTCTTCTCCTCTTGTGGTCTAGAGTCCGGCTGGGGCTCAGATCCGGAGGTCTCTTTCCGGAGGCTTGAACTGGTTGCCTCTGGACCGGACAGCCTGTCCTTGGTAATTTTAATAGGTGCTTCTGACCCTGTAGTCTTACTCTTAGCCCCTGATTTAGAAGGCGTGGATTTTGGAGGTTTAGGCTGTGCCGTAGCAGCCTGCCCTTTCACCAAATGACCCCTTCGTCGATCTACTAGCTTCTCCGGGGAAATATCAGCGTCTGATCCCATAGCAATGAATGGGGAAGGTTTCCTAAGGCTTGTAACCGCCTGTTCTGGTTCAACAACGGGCTCTGATTCTTGAACCGATGAACCTGAAGCGATTGGAGAAATGATGGGTTGGAATAACCTTTTGGGTTTAGAAACTTTGGCAGAAGATGAACCCCGATTAGGCTCCGAGCTTGGTGTATCAGGCTTGTCAACAGGAGAAACATGGAGGCCTGCAGCAATGCGCTTTTCTCGTTTGACTTTTTGAGCTTTTTCTAGCTCCGACAAATTGAGCCACCCACCTTTTACTATGGCGTTTTTTGTTGTGAACATAAACTCACAACAAAAGAAGGGTTTTTTAAGAGGCTAAAACTTTGAAGATTAACAAAGTAGAGATAATGAAGATGGTAAAACAGTGAAAAGCGGGCTAATTTATACTAAAAGAACAAATGATACTTTGATACCTAGGAGAATACGAAAAGATAGGTGTAATGATTAAAGACGGCGCTGATGTCACCAACATTAATTAAGAGGTTACTTTTTTGAAGTAAGTGGGAGCGCCTTTCTAGGAGAAAAACGGTCGGTGAGGCGAATCAGAGAAGGACACGTGTCCCACTATCTCTGGCAAAACCGTTCAGCTTCTAAGGGTTTCAATCTATCCGGATAAAGTCTTCACATATTTCAAAATGTCCGGACATAATTATGGGTACAGTTGAACTATTTTTTAGATCATGTTAAAGGCCTTCGAACATCACCTAAAAAAGGGGCTACTGATGAGTCCAGATTTTCTCACCACTTACTGAGGGAACCGAACAGGGGCAATTTGGACAAAAACCACCCATTGAACCATCCGAACAGGACTAATGTATTAAAACCTAAATCACTTCATGACTAAGCTAATTACTTACTTGCTTAAAGATTAATGGTCATTAAAATCGACCCGAATTCATAAGTTGACCCGAAAGCCCATGTGGCCCATAATTAAGGGTATAAATACCCAACCACTTTCATTAATGAGGGTAATGAACATTAAATACAACCAGACAGCTCAAATCTCTCCCTACAATCTATCCAAACATTAAATACCCTTGAAACATCACAAAACTCTAGACAAAATTACCCTCATATGAAAATAATCCACAACAGTAGACGGTGCGCATTGAGGAAGAATTCTTGGGGTTCAACTTCTTAACCCCACCGAGAATGTCCCGAGGACGGGATCCTATTTTCATAGAAGTAACTACGAAATCCATCTCTTCTTTGTTAAATCGTCCTAAGTAAGAATGATCTTCTTTGTACGATGTCGTGATTGTGAACGCCGCATTCGACCTCTAAACCCCACAAATCATCACCCAAATTCTGTCCTTTTAAGGTGAAAGGGCATCCGCATTTTTTCGTGCCGGTTGAATTCTTCTTTAGATGCTTCGGATCTACCAATTTTTTGTAAACTCCAGATCTTTCGCACACAAACTCAACTCTCGGAGTTTTTCTATCAAGTCTATCGCATCGTCGTAATATTACCACAAACCCGTTATCCGTTGCGGTCTGCTTCACCCATTCGATCAACTCCACTTGCTAGTAGTGACATTTGGTGTCGAACAAATGGCTATAATCAACCGAGCAAGGCACCATTTTTTGCCTCCTCCTTCACCATGCATGAACTTAAATCATCGGCTCTAAAATCTTCCTCCTTTAAATCTTCCTCCGGAAAATCTTCCTCCTTATAATTTTCATTCTTTAAATCTTCGGCCTACGTAAAAGAACAGAAGATTATGTTAGGGTTCTTAAAATAATATTAATTAATGCCTTCCCCTGCCGGTTTACAAATACCACACCGATGGGGTTATACAACACCAACCGGCGGTTGGAGACCTATTCCCCGGTGGTGTAATAAACACCCCGACGGTTGAAAATACTCAAACCGCCAGGGGCGTTGTCAACCGCCGGTTGAAAATTACTCAACCAGCGGGGTTAACCCTAACTATTTTTAACCAATTCGTAAATATTTATAAGTATTCGGCCCCGTCGGTGACGACATTATATCCCCGCCTGGACACTAATACTAAAACCGGCGAGTGGAAGTCGATGCTATAGCCGGTTGGGCTTGACCTCGACCGGCGGGAGACATTCATTATCAAAGTTGAATGTTGTTCAACCCCGCCGGTTGAGGAGGCTACCCCCGGCGGGGTAGTTCAGATCCAATATGGAAAATCTACCAAAACAAAAACTTTTTTCGAAAGATTGGTTAGAAGAAGTACCATGTTTGGAGTTCCACGCTCTTCATCAACCTTCTCACGTGTTGAATCCATTCTTTAATGATTTGATTTTTTTTCGAAAAATTAGTTGATTTTTGGAGGTTTGAGAGTGTATAGAGTTTTTTGAGTTTTTGAATTTTTTGGACTTTCAGAATTATTTTGAGTTTTTGAATTTTTTGTTAAATTTTGAGTATAAGGGGGTTGTTAGGAGGAGTAATTTTGTGTTCTTCTATATTTGGTTAACTATACCCGCAATGCACTAGAAGACAAAATTAAAGATTCTTGGTCAAAGGGCAAAACCATCTTTGACTATTTATTAAAATAGATTCTTTAGTATTTGGGAATGGTTACTATTTTTTGGGCCCTAATTTAAGCAAAATCTATATGTTTTGTGTGTGAATTACATACAATAACAGCTGCTGACAAGATTGGTGGAAGACATGAAGAATAAAGTGAATGAAAACTTACTTGCTGATTAGACAAAGTTCAAGAGGGAGCAACTTGTAAAAGTCTAGTGGGGGTTTGAGTTGGTTACATTGAATTCTTCTAATCTTTTTTTTCAACATTTTTAGAAAGATCTTGTTTGTGTGTGAAGAGTCTACTAGATCTTCTTTATCTATACATAGAGTGAGTAAAACTAGGGTCAAAATTAAAAAGATATGTTGGAGATGCGGGCAATCGAACCCTATGCCTCTCACATGCAAAACGAGCGCTCTACCATTTGATTTACATCACAATATATGAATTATATAAATCATTGTTGATTTTTGTCGCGTAGCTCCTTTTAACGTTATCTGCTTTTTTACGTTATCAATTTTGGATTTTGTTGATGTTAATTGATAACTTTTAAAATCAGAAATATTTTAGAAATTAGCATACTTTATTTATTAACAAAGATATAAATAAAATATTTAGTATTTAAATAAAATAAATAGAATAATTTCAGAGAGATATATCGATAAAGATCTATTTTACAAACCTATTACCAATAAAGATCGAAAATAAATTACAAATTTCTTTCCAAAAACACCTTCGATATAAAGACCCGTTTTTTAACGCATGTAACTTCTCCTCTTCCTCTCTTTCAAATTCCCCATCTTTCTTTAACTTCCTCTCTCTTCCTCTCTCCTCACTTCGATATCGACACCGATAATTAATTCAATTACCTACTCCGATTGACTCCGGCGAATCAACAACGATAACGACTCCGGCGAATCAACAAAGAAAACTACTACGATCGACTCCGACGAATTCAAAAACCACAGTCCGATTTCGACTCCGACGAATTCAAAAAGACAGTTTGTTCGCCTCCGACCAAAGTATGAATTCCGATTAAGACTCCGGTCAGAGTATTAGAGTATCAACAACGACAAACAACGGTGAAGCAATAAGTTTAATATTTTTTACGATTACGATTATTCAGTTCGATTACGATTAAGATTACAATTACTGAAACCTAGGGTTCAAAAACATTGTTTCCAGTTTGTTTTTCAGTGATAAACACTGCTTACTCATGTCTCGCTAAAATGAGACACGAGACACTATAGAAACTACTTAATCAAAATATAATTTCAATTACAAAAAGCCTTACTAAAGGTTACTAAAATTCATACCTACTTTTGTGACATTTGTATAGGTTTCGTAGATAGTATTTGGGTGATTGCAGGTTTTTATATAGGTTTCGCATCTACTGGTGTTTTCCAGTTATAGATTTCCTTAGGTTTCGCATCTACCATTATTTCTGTGCATTGATATTTACATAGGTTTTGTAACTATCATCTTCCCATATTTGCAGGTTTTATATAGAGTTTCATATCTAATAGTTTGTACTTCTTAACATTTGACATAGGTTTCGCATCTAGCAAATTTTTCTATTATAGATCTCTTTAGGTTTTGCATCTATCAGATTTCTTGATTCTAGATCTCCTTAGGTTTCGCATCTATCAATTTTTTTGAATATAGATCTCCTTAGGTTTCACATCTATCAGTGTCTCAGTGCATTGACATTTACATAGATTTCGTATCTACTACTTTTCTAACCTCCACAATTTTTTCATACATTACATCTGATATATTTTTCTCTTTTATTGCTTTTACAGGTAAAATGGCACCAAAAACATGTTTCTACAGGTCCGACCTCTTTGCACTGTTAAAAGAAATGAAAGAGATAAAAGTGAGGCCAGCACATATAGAAGGAGCAAATAAAACACCCTTTCACTCACTTTTAAAAACAACATATGATCTTCGAACAAAGAAGACTGCATTCAAAAAGCACTGGGATGTAATTGAGCATATAACAATGATATATGATGACGAATAAGAAGAATTTAAATTGGGGGAAAGGTTTTTACAACTTAAAAACCATTACATGAAGATCATCTTTGGTTTAAAACATGGGAATGACCGTACTAGAACAATGATGTTGAGGTACTATTATATATCTACTTCAATCCTCATCATCGTAACCTAGAGATATTCCAAGGTTCAAATAAATAATCATACTGAAACAATGATGTTGAGGTACTATTATATACTCATATTTATCTTTTGAGATATTTTCTTATGGGGTTTAATGATAGGTCCCAAAGTGACTCCTTGTTAGCTTTAGTTCCAGTTGAACCAAGTAGAATGCAAGAGATAACATATGTTAACAATTTATTTGATGAGGCTGAAATGATGAGTGTAAATGATTATAATTATGATTGTATCCATCATGTCGATTAAATAATTTGGTTATCCCAAGAGGGTGAAATCCTATTACATGCCAATGAGAATGAAGTAGTCTTCTTCACCTATATTCTTAAAAAGAGTGTTAGATTCTGTTTATGCTTAGATTTACTGAAATTCTTTAAAAAAGACTCGTATTTTCCCAAGCCAATTTGTACCAAACATATGGAGAGTGTTGATGGTCAATATCATCATTTCTCAAAAGGTCTATAAACATTCCAATATTAGAAATTTATAGACATTGAACAAAATAGCAGGCCGAAAAAGTAATACTTTATTTTTCTTTGTTATGGATGAAGCGTTAAAAATCTAGAGTAATCTCTCATATTGAAATAAGGTGTGGAAAACTGAATTAGTGTATGTATCGAATTTTTGGGAGTCATTAATCCAGCAAAAAGTCATAAGTTTCAGTCGAACTTTAAACCTGAAAGTTAAGTCCACTATATTTTATGTAACATGTGTTATTATGTCTATGTATGTATGGAAAATACCTTCATTCTTTATTTTATCTATATATGGGATAGCGCCAATATATGAGATAGAGAAGATGGCGACAAACACAAAGAGAAGAAGACAAAAAAGGATATATAAACCCTAACCCTAAGTTAGAGTATAAAAGACTAAGAGAAAAATCTCAATTTTTATTCATCAAAGTCTAAAAACAAAAGTAGGGTTTGAGGTGTCTTAAATGGGAAACACCTAAATCCCTAATATAAAATATGGAAAAGATAAATATAATTAAATAATATCCTATTAAATCTAAATGTAATCAGATTTAATTTGTTATCTTAAATAAATTCGTAAAATATAAAAGTTAAAATAAAACTAAACTAAAATATTTAAATTCATTTTTGTAGAGGTCTTCCACATACATCATCCTTCCCCGGTGGGAAAGAATTCGATCTTTAATTCAAAACATCGGAAAATCAGATTTTGGAAAAATTGTACCATTGAGAGTGAGACCACCAACATTGTAACAGTGCCTAAACGGTGAGCAACAATAACAGTAATTTAGTTTACCATTATCATGTCTAATGTCTCGTGGAAAATTCTAGAGTTGTTGACGAAGCAATTAGAAGTTCGTAGCGTAGAGCTGGACATTTGGAGTCGATAAATAACTTGGACAAGTTTCACTGCAAAATTTGTAGCTGGACCTTTTGTCATTCCGTTGATCCAAATTTGTTCCGTAAGAAAAGAAATAATCTTTGGTAAACTCAGAGTAAGAATCCCAACAAACAAAGCATACAAATTAGCCGTGCATGATCCTTGTTCGGCAAAACAAAACCAATCTCTGTCCGCACCATCCTTCCCATTAGCCCACTGCATGTTACATCTATTCTTTTCTGATAGACTACCTTCAATGCAGTGTCTTGCAGCCTCTACTTGAAATCTTGCTTCTTTATTAGCATGCCAATGTATACCTACTACGTCACTTGATATGTGTGCTCCACTGCTTTGGAATATGCCATGTGCAGCTGAAAGGATTCTATATCCATGCTCCATTAGCTTCTCAGAGTACCATGCGAAGAAAAACTCTACAATAGCACCACAAAGAACTATTCCCTTTGATTGTCCTGTTTCATATATGGGTATGCCCGGGACAGACCTAAACCAATAAAATAAATTTAGTGTAGTGGTAAATATCTCTTCTAAAATACTAGAGGTCATGAGTTCAAATCCTACTAGATACCCTAATTTTCATTCAATAAATTAGTATAAGATTTAACCTGACAAATTTCCAAAATTAAGCAAGTAATATTATTTTACTAGACTAATTTATAGGATTTGATTCAGAAAATTACTGTTATTAGGCTATTTTAGGATATTTTGTGCCAATTTATTTCTAATATTTTGTATGGAAACAATATGATAATGGATGGATTTGGAAATTACGCATTGATGAATTTGAATTTGTAATATTTTCTATTTTATAATAATTGATTTTTTCTTCTTTATCATATTTTGTAATCTTTTATATGGAAACTCTTAAATTCTTGTACTGATTCTTTTTAAGAAAATTAATGTCTTAAATTTATTTAATCAAATTATTGTATATATGTTTTTTTCAATGAATATTTTGTACTGAATATTTTAGATGGAAATAATATTTTGTATAATGGAATAATTTTTGCAAATTATTGATTCTTTTTCTATACTGTATTGTGAATTTATTATATTTTAGATTAATTTGGTACTCTCTTTTTTTCTAGCAAGATGTTGTTCAAGTACTTTATGGCTCCTCCCAGATTTTCAGACTCTAATATTTCTACTATTAGAAATGAATCAAGAATTGAAGTGTCTCCAATTTCTTCTTAAAGTGAACTACCATTTCAAGAACCTTCTTCTATTTCTTCACCAATTGATTCATCATCTTCAAGTAAGGTATTCAAAAAGGGGGGAGGGTTATTTGGAGTCAGATTATGGATTAAGAACTGCAATCCTTGAGTATCATCCAAATGACCAAGATGAGGTAAGAAGAGCGTATCTTGTAAATGGGCCGACAAGACCTAATACGACAGAATATCGTCTTAGAGTTATCGGGGGATATAATCGTTCTTTTAATAATAATTGGTATGAAGGCAATGACTGGTTGGAATATAGTATAGAAAAAGACGTTGTGTATTGTTTGCCTTGTTATTTGTGCTATAATGCTACTGGTAATAAAACATTTGCGGTTGCGGAGAAAGGTTTTAGGTTTTGGAATGCAAAGAGCAATTTGGCTAAACATGTTGGTAAAACCGTTAATAGTCATCACAAAAAATGTGTCAAAGCTTGTCAGGATCTGATGAAGAAAAATCAAAATATTGAATCTTCATTTCTAAAGCATAGTACAAAAGCAGAAGCTGAATATTATGTTCGTTTAAAAGCATCACTTGAAGCAGTTAAGTATCTTGTTAAGGGTGGAATTTACTTTAGGGGACATAATGAAGGAGAATATTCTTTTTTTAAGGGCCATTTTCTAGAATTGATTGTACTTATGGGAAGAAATAGTGAGAAAATAGCACAAGCATGTGTAAGTGGTGGAGGAAATAGTAAAATGACTAGTCCCATCATTAAAAAAGAACTTGCAAATGCTTGTGCGGTTGAAACAATTACAAAAATTGTTGGAGAAATTGGAGATGATATATTTTATGTCCTTGTTGATGAATCCGGTGATTGCTCAGGTAAAGAACAAATGGTTGTAGTTATACGGTTTGTTGATGATAGAGGATTTGTTGTGAACGCTTTATTGGCATTGTTCATCTTGAGGATACTAGTGCAATGACGCTTAAAGATCCTCTTAAAACTTTGCTTTCTGGATTTGGATTGTGTGTATCTAAAATTCGAGGACAAGTATATGATGCAGCAAGTAATATGAGAGGTCAATTTGGTGGTTTGAAGACTTTGATTCAAAAAGAAAATTCGCAAGCATATTATGTGCATTGTTTTGCTCACCAAGTTCAATTGGCTCTTGTTTCAATGGCTTGGAAGCATGAAGATGTTGATATGTTTTTTATTGATGTGTCACGTATTGTGAACTTCTTAAGGTCTTCAAACAAACGACAATCTTTGCCTCGGAAAAAACAAGTTGCTCATTTTACTAATCTAATTGAGAATGAGTTTGTGGAAACGGGTACCGGTTTGAACCAAGGGTTGTCCATTGCGAGAGCGGGTGATACACGATAGGGATCTCATTTTCAGACTCTTAGTAGGTTGGTTGATTTGTTTACTCCAATTATTGAAGTGCTTGAAGATTTGAGAAGTGAGGTATATTCAAAAGGTGAACCAAAAAGTTTATTAATTGTTATGCAAACTTTTAGTTTTGTTTTTATGTTACACTTAATGGTTGAGGTATTGTCGTTGACAAATTATTTGTCTCAAGCATTACAAATGGGAGATATTGTGACCGCGATGCAACTTGTTAAAGTAAGTAAAATAAAACTTCAACAAATGAGAGATCATGGATGGGAAGCCTTTTATCAAAAAATTATGGATTCTTGTGGTAATCTTGAAATAGATGTGCCCGATATGGATTCAAGGTATGTAAACGATAATAAATCCAAAAGACTTGCTCCGTTTTTGACAACTCTCCATTATTTCAAGAATAATTGTTTTTTACATGTCATAGACTTTGTAATGAAAGATTCGGGTGATCGATTTACACCGGAAAATGTTGAGTTGTTGAATTGTGTCGCATTTTTGAATCCATGTTCTTCATTTGAATACTTTGACACTAAATCACTTGTGAGGTTGGAAAGATTCTATCCAAATGACTTTGAGGATACTATTGATAAAGAGTTGTCTCGCCAATTTGAGACTTATATTGCATGTGTCAAAATGGATGATAATTTTTCCAATTTGAAGAGTATCTCGGATCTATGTAAGACTCTTGTTCGAACAAAGAAACACAAGATATTTGGATTTGTGTACACATTTTTGAAGCTAGCTTTGTCATTACCGGTTGCTACCGCAAGTATTGAGCGAGTATTTTCTGGTATGAAATATGTGAAGAATGAGTTGAGAAATAGAATGGCGAATCCATGGCTTAATGATTGTTTAGTGACATTTGTGGAGAGGGAAGTATTTTCTACAGTTGATAATTTAGATATTATCAAACACTTTCAAGGTATGAGTAAGAGAATAATGCATTTACGCTTGGACTAGACTGTATTTTCATTTTGAGTTGTAATCGAAATATTTACATATTTTTAAATTGTGATATTAAGATATTTATATTTTATGGATTTTTTGCATAATATTTTTTCGGCATACCCTTGCTTTTCGTCATGGATCCGCCCCTGATGCAATGGTGAAGATGCCGGTAACGAAACCTGCAACTTTTTCATCAAGAATCTCCACCAATATTCCTTTCTACGAGTCTCCTGGGTATAGTTTACTAACAACAAACCCTTTTCTCTTCATAAAGTTTCGGTTTTGTTTTCTTAATTTTGTAAGAGTCTCCTGGCAGGCTTTATTTGATGAGTATCTGGAAGATAAACCTAGAGTTTTCCGTTGAACTCAATGAGGTATCGTTTCCAATATATTCATTCATTCTGTATTTGTTTCAAAAAGGGCATTTGGTCTAGTGGTATGATTCTCGCTTAGGGTGGGAGAGGTCCCGAGTTCAATTTTCGGAATGCCCCCTAATTCTGATCTTTATTTTGAGGCTAAAACTCATCCCCGTCCTTTTTTTAATTTGCATTTTTAGTCCCCCGCACATGTGAAACCTAAGAGTTTGACACATCCCGTCTTTTTTTTAATTTGCATTTTTAGTCCTCCGCACATGTGAAGCCTAAAAGCTTGACACATGTCATCAGTTTTTGTTGCAAGATTGGTCCTCTAATCTTTTGGCTAAAAATGCCCATGCCAATGCCAAGTAGGATGCCAACTCAGCTGCCTAGTCAGATTTCTGATTTACCTTAAAAAATTACCATTTACCTTAAAAAATTACCATTTACCCACCAATTTTATAAACGGACCGGGTCGAACCAATTAAAACAACCCTAACCCGAAAACCCAATATATATAACCCAATCCACTTACAATATAACCCGACCCGACCCATTACTATATCTCTATCTCTCCCTCATTATTCTTTTCAACATAAGAGTAAGCATGAATTAAAAAAAAAATCGAAACTGGTCCAAACAAACCCAAACCCAAAAACCGAAAACCAAATATAAAATAATAATAGTACTCATAATTTAAAGTTTTGAATTTCATCAGCAAAGTCAAATCTTTTTTTACACTTTATGTATTTTAAGTTGAATAGAGAATCATAAGAGACCTTATAGTGATAGAGAGAATCATCTTTTTCTTCATCTTCTTCAAAAGTTTTATGAATCACAACAATGTCACACACCAAGAATCCTTAATCCATTTCAAACAAAAAGTTCATTTCTTTCCAAATCTGATTGCATTCGTACCTTAACCCTAATTTTTTCGGAGAGAAAAAAACCCCTCTGAATCTGGATTGAGTTTCCATCACTTTCTCGAGAATCTTTTCGAAAAGGAAACAAGTGTCGCATCCCAGCGACATCCCCTCGACTCCAGAGAAGTTCAAGATGGAAAAATTGGCGTATTTTTATCGTACGAGATGGCATTCGTCATTGGCTAAGCTTACATTTTGGTCTCCTCTGTACTCTTTAAAGAAACAGTTGTATGTTGAAGAAGAAAGACTTATACTGTTCTTCACCATTTCGTCGAGAAACTTCTTTACTTCATCTAGCTGATTGCATGAACACAGACACTTGATGGCTGAAGTGTAAGTGGCTAAGGTGGGAGAAATGCCTTTTTCCTTCATCGATTTCAGTTTATCTAGAGTTAAATATGGTTTGTGAGCACGACTGTATACGTGAAGAACAATAGAAACAATAGTCACATCTGGCTCAATGCCTCTTTGACGCATTTTGTCGAACACCTTCTCTGCGCTTCTTATCGTTCTGTCGAATCTTTCTTGTGGGTGTAAACTAGCTTTCCTGCAAACACCATTTAGCAATACGTTGTAGGTAACGACATTTGGTTCTATACCTTTCTCTATCATCTCGTTCAAGAATTTCTCTGTCATGTCCATGCTATGATGCTTACACCATCCGTCTATTAGAATTGTGTAAATCCTCTCGTCGACACCGAAAACATTTTTCCGTTTGTTAAACGTTTTGACGGCGAGCTTCACGTAGCCGTACTTATACAATGTGTCTAGCGAAAAACAGAACTCGTCCGCTCCGGTTTTGTCTCCATTCAGGAAAGAAAGAAGAAGAATGAGGGAGAGATAGAGATAGAATAGTGGGTCGGGTCGGGTCGGGTCGGGTTATATTGTAAGTGGACTGGGTTATAATATATTACGTTTTCGGGTTGGGTTTGTTTTAATTGGGTTTGACCCGGTCCGTTTATAAAATTGGTGGGTAAATGGTAACTTTTTAAGGTAAATGGTAATTTGTTAAGGTAAATCATAAATCTGACTAGGCACCTGAGTTGGCATCCTACTTGGCAAGGGCAGGGGCATTTTTGACCAAAACATTGGGGGGACCAATCTTGCAACAAAAATTGATGCCACGTGTCAAGCTCTCAGGTTTCACCGTTTCACATGTGCGGGGGACTAAAAATGCAAATTAAAAAAAGGATCAGGATGAGTTCTATGCATGGTTGGAGGAAAGAGACCAAGTTAATACAAGTGGTAAAGATGAGGGACTACGGATGCTTTTTTAACCTCATTTTGATCTTTCAACTTGGAATAAAGACAACTTGGTGATATAATAATTACCGGACGACGCGCTTTAAATTTTATTTGTTGTCTTTTGCTTAAAGATACTATTTTTTTAATTAAGCTCTTGAAATGCTGATCCATTTTTACCAATTCTGAATCTTCTTTCAAACACTATAATCATTTCGTTTTATCTGATGTATAATACCATTAGGCAAAGTAGATATATACAGAAGTAGTTCCAGTCAGGTGGGCCAACATAAACCCCAAAACCCAAACTGCCTGAAAAAATCCAACCGTTTTGTTTTGGTAATGTTCTCAAAAGTCGGATTGATATCAATTTTAGATAACCAAAGCGAATTTAATCCGATTCAGTTTTAGTTTTAATATGTGCAAACCAAAACCATAAGTTTATACAAATTTCAATAGCTTTTGCATACTTCCACATAAGCTTTTGCATACTTCCACATAAATGCAGCATGTAATTGAATACAATTGCAAACACTCCCAAAATATTAGACTTAGATGTTAAGGAAAACCGAGTTGCGCCGTGGGTGCGTAGGGGTTTAGCAATATTTTACTTTAAATTGTATCCACGATTGAGATGATAAGAATACAGATATTGAACAGTACATCGTCCCTCGTCTATCGCATTTGATGGCATAGTCATTGACTTTTAAATGTACGTTGACAGTCCCCAGACTATCGCGTTTGGATAAAGTTAGTTCACTTTTCATGACTTGTGAAGATGTTCTGCGGCGGAGATTATTATATTTTATTTTTTTTGTTGATAGCATCAAATTCTTCTTTTAGGACTTTCTACGAAACAAGATTAATGAGTGGGGTTGGATCTACTTTGAATTTTTTCTATCATGTATTTAAAAAAAAATCATGATTGAAAGTTGAAGATGCATTTTTCAAGATTTATGAGATTCACATGTGTGAGGTTGCTAAATGTTTTGACAAGATTTGTCAGATGGTTTTATTAATGTAGATTTTTCACCAACATGTCATCAATATAAAACTGTATATTTATGTCTATCTAAGTTGTATAGTCATCAATATAAAATTGTATATTTCTGTCTATCTGAGTTGTAAAAATATTATTGACCAACCGTTGATAGATTGTTCTTGCATTTTTCAATCACAAGGGTATTATGTTGTGGCAATGTAGCCTTCTTCCAATGATGAACGTCGTGTGCTTTTGATGTTCTTTTTATCTTCATTTGGTTGTATTCTGTGAAAACATTCATAAAGAATAGTATTTTGTTACCTCACATCGCATCTACAAGTTGGCCAATTTTTTGTATTGGAAATGGGTCATTTAGCTATGCTTTATTTAATCATTTGAAGTCCATGCACATTCTTCACTCATTTTTCATTTTGCCAAAGATAGGATTTGTTGTCCATATTGGATAATGGAACTCTCTTATGTGTTCTACGACAATCGGTTTGTTTATTTCGGGGATAACCATCTTAGTTTTTTTTATTGAGAATATGACCTCTTTTTTGTATTATCATTTTGAAATTATTGTTGATGTTTAACTTGTGACATATGACATCGGCGAGGACTCTTGTTACATCCTGTGTATTCCATAGTAACATATCTAGGTTATTTTTCAATAAAAAAAATTGTACGTGAGATCAGTTGGTATGTTTTTGCCAATCTTATGGTTTTTTCTTGTTCCATGATAATTTTCTCCGCTTCTTCCCTTGGTTGAACTAATGGAAGTCTTTTTCTGGGGTCATCAACTTCCTCTAAGAGGACCCCTAAATTCTCTAATTAATATTATTTTAGAGACACAGATGATGCGTAACATTATCTGCTTGCTTTTTGTTTTTTTCTGGCCAATTGTTTATAGGAAATCTTAGACAATGATGGAGTATAGACACCCCATCATGCATTTTTTTTATAGCCATCATCGATGTAAATTTTTTTTATATGTATAACAAACTTACTAGAGAGAGAGAGAGAGTGATTTTATATTTAGAGTTAAAGGTTTGAGATTTAGGGTTGGAGGTTTGAGATTTGATATTTTAATTGAATTTGGTTGAAGAAGATGATGGGTAGAAGAAATGTGAAGAAACACATGGTTTTGTCGATGAAGTTTTATGCAGAATTACTTCATATGTGGAAAGGAAAAAACTTATTCTGATTGTATGATGCCCCGAGCACGCGAACTTGAAGAAGTTACCACTATGTTAGATTATTTGAATATAGTTCCGCGTTTACCTATTAGGTCATGATGTTTTTAGTATGACATTTCAAAGCTTAATTAAAAAATATATGATAGATCATGTGGTGCAACAACTTAAAGATAAAGAGGATGTGGAAGCCAACTACGTCCATGACTCTTACTTGAACTACGATAAAAATAGCTTAGCGGAGGAATATTCATTCAAAAAAAGGTTCGAACATGGATAAAATTATCCGTCACCGTTACCACGCCCATGTTAACTAATTTTATGTACGAATTATGTAATCTTCTTAACTACGTCAACTAATTTATGTCTAATATTATCCTAATCGCCAAATACTTTTATTTTTTTGTACTTAAACACTAATAGGTGGTAACACCATAAAACTACTCACATTTTAGAATAAATAGAAAGGAACACCGACGATGCGAGATTTTAACACTATAAGCTTACCTGAGTGCCACCGGTGTGTTAATTTAATAATACCTCTGTTTAGTTCGTCGACGGTGCATAAATTATACGGTGGCAACTGCGTAGTGCACTAGCAGTGCATTTTTTTTCACCATCGGTGTGTGATTCCACCTCAAATATTGGACCATGTGCACCGACGGTGCGAGGCTATAAATGTTAAAAAAATAATACGGATACAAATGTAACCAACATGTTTTGATAACCGTCGATAATAATTAAACAATCTAACATATAAATAAAGCAAACATACATTTAATTAACTTGAAACCAAAATCACATTTGGGATAACATCCGTCTAACATCATCCAAATCCAAGACAATATCTTGAAAAAGTTTTAGTCTACAAAC
This sequence comes from Limnanthes douglasii subsp. nivea, assembly GCA_036936605.1. Taxonomy (NCBI): domain Eukaryota; kingdom Viridiplantae; phylum Streptophyta; class Magnoliopsida; order Brassicales; family Limnanthaceae; genus Limnanthes; species Limnanthes douglasii. The sequence goes on from JAUPFV010000004.1 coordinate 290,558,625, forward strand.
AACAACCACAAAGTGAAATAACCATAATACGCAAAGAAGGTACAAGATGAAGAATATCAGGAGGAGTCAGGGACTGGTGATCGTACGGATTGGGTTTCCGAAGTGGACAAGTTCTTCAAGGTTATCGTCTATAGATAGTTTATGGTTTATGGTCTATAACGCCTTTGACGAGTTCCATTTCTCTCAAATACACAAATTGATATGGAACCAACTGAAATTCGCAACGTACGCTTCATATTGAGCCGTAAGCGTGCTACGGTTTGGCACAAGAGGCTAAGTGTCCATGTCAATGCTGAAAACATGAGTTTTCCAATCATCCGAATGCGACTTGTTAACCAGATATCATTACTGGTCACCTTTATCAGATATGTACGGGCCTAAAAAATATCGATGGCCTCTCTTGAACCCAACCAAACTTCCACATCACTTATTCCGTCATCTAAACTTCGGTAACATGCATACACCGGATATGATTCTAATATAACCCCAGCGGCTACACTGGAAAACTTTCCCTTATATCCTTATACGGCTGAAAGTTCACTTGCGAACAAACATATATAAACTAAGAAACCACCTGATGATCGAGTAAGATTCGCAAAGCATGTAAAGAAGAAAAATGGATGGAGGCAATGAGGTATAAGTTACAAGCAATTAATAAAAATGAAACATGGGATCTTGTTAGCCTGCCAGAGGATGCGAAAAAATTAGGGTCACGTGGGTGTTTGAAATAAAACTGAACGAAGTTGGAGAAGTTTATAAATATGAAGCTCGACTAGTGGTATAAATGTTATGCAGAAGAAAAATGAATCAACTAGAATAAATTATTTACACTGGTAGCTCGATGGGATACACTCAAACTCTTGTTAGCAACAATAGCCCAAACAGTCAAGAAAGTGTACCAGTTAAATGTCAAAAGTGCATTTTTATATGTAGAGTTGAAATAAGGTTGTGTACGTGGATAAGTCAGAAGGTTTTATTCAAAAAAAGAAGAAGAAGGTAAAGTATATAGACTTAATAAAGCCTTGTATAGTTTAAAACAAGCTCATAAAGCTTAGTTTTCTCGGATAAAAAACTATTTCAAGTAGTTGGGATTCATACAAACCACCCATGATCACACCATGTTTATCAAAAGAGTAAAAGAGAAGTATGTTGTTATAAGAATTTATGTTGATTATTGGATTATTTCTTGAAAAAATTAAACAATTTATGAAGAACGAATTGAAGATGACTGATCTCGGATTGATAGGAATCTTTTTTGGTGTGGAAATTTGACAAAAATCCAATGGCATTCATATATACCGAAAGAAGTATGCTCATAAAGTGTTAGAAAGTGTCAAAATGGTAGAGTGCAATCTGGTTCTATTGTCCCAGGAACTAAACTTTCCGAAAAGACGTATGGAAAGAGGTTTATACTACGTCATACTAACAATTGGCCAAGTGTCTTATGTATCTCACTGTCACAAGGCAGATATGATGTAAGTGCCGTGCTTGCTTTATGACTTCATTTCCAAACCGAAAGAAGAGAATATGCTGGTAGCAATAAAGAAATTTTTAAGATACTTGAAAGCTACGCTCGATTTTGGTTTTTCTATATGAGATAAACTAAGATGAAGATGCAAGTTTATACTGATAGTAATTATGCTGGAGACATTGATGATCGAAATGTAGGGAATATTGGGTCAGTATATTCCGCTTTTATATATAAGTAAGAATACTCCGATCTCCACAATAGTGTGATATTGTCCGCTTTGGGCCCACTGGCCCGCACGGCTTTGCTTTTGGTCCACTTCCAAAAGGCCTCACACTAATGGAGATGTATTCTTAACTTATATACTGATCTTTCTTCCCATGTTTAACCGATGTGGGATGTGGGACTTTGGTCGCACCTAACAATCCTCCTCTCGAACAAAGTACCACTCTAGCCTCCTCTCAATTGACTTCCATCCGCCTACTCTAGTCAGGTGAAGAGAAACCTGAACTCTAGAGCTTTAGGGCGGATCTATTTGCTCTGTGCCGCTCCTTAATCAAGCCACATGCTTGATGAGCCATCTGGCACTCCCTCTTTAGATGAATCTGCGCCGCTCCTTTATCAAGCCACCTGCTTGATGAGTCGTGGCGCTCCATCTATAGATGAATCTGCGCCGCTCCTTTATCAAGCCACCTGCTTGATGAGTCGTGGCGCTCCATCTATCCAGCAGATCATTCACCTTGAGTATGGCTCCTGGCTTCTGGTATGATGTTCGCAGAATTTCACCATTTGTAGGGAATATTGGGACATGGTGCTCTGATACCATTTGTAGGGAATATTGGGTCAGTATATTCCGCTTTTATATATAAGTAAGAATACTCCGATCTCCACAATAGTGTGATATTGTCCGCTTTGGACCCACTGGCCCGCACAGCTTTTCTTTTGGTCCACTTCCAAAAGGCCTCACACTAATGGAGATGTATTCTTAACTTATATACTGATCTTTCTTCCCATGTTTAACCGATGTGGGATGTACCACTCTAGCCTCCTCTCAATTGACCACTCTAGCCTCCTCTCGAACAAAGTACCACTCTAGCCTCCTCGCAATTGACTTCTGTTCTAAGGGAAATTTGCTAATTTCCTGTCAAATCAGATCAAAAGAAAAAAACAGAAAAGGAAAGCACAAAACAAAAGTGAAATCAAAGACACAATTGTTAACGGAGTTCAGCAAATTATGCCTACGTCTCCGGACCTGCTGCAGATCGATTTTATTAGGAAGAACACAGTGACTGCCGTTTCTGGTGAATACACAAAAAAACCCTAACACTAGGTTTTATAGAGACTGTAACACTTAAAAAAGGGAAAAATATTACAGTCCTTAATGTGTAATTTATAACCCCCTAGAATTACACTATCTTTTCAATTCACTCCAGTTCTCTTTAATGTGCTTGGCACTTGCCTCATCTCCACTGTTTTCACATTCTACTTGAAGGTTATGATATATTTTACTCAAGTGATGGCAAGCACTGGCTTCATTGGAAATGCAGATAAGTTCAGAAAAACTTAACAATCTCCCACTTGAAGACTGGTTTCAACCTGTCTTCACACCTTGATCTATGCAGCAGATCTTTCTGGTCTTATTACTCTTGTAGACCAACTGAAGCTGAACACAACTTCAGTTTTTCAATGGCTACTGTCTTTGTCAACATATCAGCTGGATTCTTGCTTCCTTGGATCTTTTCCAGTATTAGCACCTCATCTTCCCATAAAGATCTAATGAAGTGATAACGAAGACTGATGTGCTTGGTTCTTGAATGAAATGTTGAATTCTTCGCCAATTGAATTGCACTTTGACTATCACTATGCAGAACGTTGTTCTTCTGTTTGAATCCCAACTCGGTTAACAAACCTTGAAGCCATATCATCTCTTTACTGGCTTCGGTCACTGCTACATACTCAGCCTCTGTAGTTGCTAAAGTGACAATTTTCTGTAATTTTGACATCCAACTAACAGCTGTAGTTCCAACAGTAAATATATAACCGGTAGTGCTTTTCCGGTGATAAACTTCACCTCCAAAATCTGCATCTACGTAGCCTTGTACCTTTAACTCACCCTTACCAAAGTACAAACACTTTTCTATGGTACCTAGTAGGTACCTCAAAATCCATTTGACAGCTTCCCAATGAATTTTCCCTGGGTTTGACATAAACCTACTCACAACTCCCACTGCATAACTAATGTCTGGTCTCGTACAGACCATTGCATACATCAAACTTCCAATAGCTGAGGCGTAAGGAACCTTAGCCATGGAGTCTTTTTCTTCATCCGTCTTAGGGGATTGATCATTGGATAAACGAAAGTGACCTGCCAATGGTGTACTAACTGGCTTTGCATCACACATGTTAAATCTCTTCAAAACGCGATCGATGTACTCTGACTGAGATAACTGCAAAACCTTTCTATGCTTATCTCTTATGATTTTCATTCCAAGAATCTTCTTCGCCGGACCCAAGTCCTTCATGTCAAATTCTTTTGACAATTGTAGCTTCAATCTTCTAATATCATCCATATCTGAACCTGCTACTAACATATCATCAACATAGAGTAGCAAAATGATATAACTGGACTTACATCTTTTAAAATAGCAACAGTGGTCCGCATTACACTTCTGAAAACTCTCTTTGTGCATAAAACCGTCAAATTTCTTGTACCACTGTCTTGGAGCTTGTTTTAAACCGTACAAACTTTTCTTAAGTCTGCATACCATGTTTTCTTTCCCTTCTTTTAAGAAACCTTCTGGTTGATACATGTATATCTCTTTATCCAAATCCCCGTGAAGAAATGCAGTCTTCACATCTAACTGTTCAAGATAAAGGTCTTCAATGGCAACAATACTCAACACTGATCTAATAGTATTGAGCTTCACAACTGGAGCAAAAATATCGGTGTAATCAATTCCTTCCTTTTGCTGGAACCCTTTGATAACTAGTCGTACTTTGTATCTCTTAGAGCCATCATGCTCATCTTTCACCCGATACACCCATTTGTTATGAAGTGCCTTCTTACCCATTGGTAACTCAGTTAGATCCCATGTATCATTTGAGATTAAAGACTTCATCTCATTTTTCATAGCAAACTCCCACTTACTAGCATCACTGGTCTGGCAAGCTTCATCATAGCATTCAGGTTCTCCTCCATCGGTAAGTAACAGATAGTTCAAGTATCTCCTGTTGGGTACATGGGGTCGGGAAGATCTTCGCAAAATAGGAACTGCCTCGGTCGGCTGTAAGGTATCGGATTGCCGTTGATCGATCTGTCCAACAGACTCTCCTTGTTGAGGGGTTAATCTGATCGACTATATTTCTTGATTATCTGGGACTCCCTCGATATCTGCGAATACTGATTCATACGGCTTTGAGTCATTTGCTTCAGTTTTATGTCTGTCCTTGTACATCAATGTTTCATTGAAGATCACATCTCTGCTTCGTATCATCTTCTTGTTCTCCTCATCCCAAACACGATAACCGAACTCATCTTCGCCATAGCCGATCAAGAAACATTTTTTCGATTTCGGATCAAGCTTGTTCCTGCCTTGGTCACTTATATGAACATATGCTGTACAACCAAAAACTCTTAGATGTGATAATTTTATATCCTTACCACTCCATACCTCCTCGGGTATTCGATGTTCTAAGGGAACCGACGGGCCTCGGTTAACCAGGTAAGCCGATGTGTTGATTGCTTCTGCCCAGAACTGCTTCGGTAAACCAGACTGTATTCGAATGCTTCTGGCTCTTTCTGTCAACGTTCTATTCATACGTTCGGCAATACCATTGTGTTGAGGCGTACCTGGAACGGTTCTCTCCATCCTGATACCATGCTCATAGCAAAAGTTCTTGAATTTGGTGTCCTCATATTCACCACCATTATCAGTTCTCAGCTTTTTAATCTTCAGACCTGTCTCATTCTCAACCATAGATTTCCATCTCCTAAAAACATTAAACACTTCAGATTTATGCTTCAGAAAATAAACCCATACCTTTCGAGAATGATCATCGATAAAGGTCACGAAATAATGTTTCCCTCCTATAGATGAAACAGTTGTTGGCCCCCAAACGTCAGAGGGAACAAGCTCCAGCCTTTCTTTCTTTGGGGTTCTACCACTCGTCTGAAAACTGACCCTTTTCTGTTTTCCAAGTATGCAATCTTCACACATGTCTATATCGACTGACTTTAAACCTGGAAGCTTCCCATTCGAGTACATAATTTTCATACCCTTCACACTCATATGGCCAAGCCTCTGGTGCCAAACATTTGGATTTTCGTTTCCTGCTGCTATTGCAATTGAACAGCTCGTCTCTGCTGTCTTGTAAAGAGTACCACTCTTCTTTCCGCGAGCAATCGTCATTGCTCCCTTTGAAATTTTCCAATTGTCACCATAGAAGATCGTATTATAGCCTTCGCTAGCCAACTGACCTACTGAGATTAAGTTCTTTCTCAGACTGGGGATATGTCTGACATCTTTCAGTTCCCATACAGACCCATTCAACTTAATCTTCACAGTACCTTTACCAATAATATCACAAGGTTGATCATCACCAAGATATACTTTTCCAAGGTTACCAGGGACATACCTCTCGAAGAATTCTTTCTTCGAAGTCGCGTGAAACGATGCTCCGGAGTCTAATATCCAAGACTCTTCCCTGCTTTCTAAGGAGCATATTAACGCATCATCTCCTTCTGAAGTGATATTTGCCTCTGTCTTCTTCTCTTGTTCCTTTGGTTCTGTCTTGCACTGATATTTTAAGTACCCGGTCTTCCCACAATTCCAACACTCCATGTTTCTCAACCCCTGTGAATTTTTAGGATTCCTAGACTTGGACCTCCAGTCTCTTGATTTGCCTCGGTAGTTCGACTTACCACGTCCATATACTCTGGTTGAATTTCTTCCTCTCGATTCTGTATGTAAGACTGAGGAGATTGATGACTCACCTGATTCTCTCCTTCGAATCTCTTCACTGAGAACTAGGTCACGAACATCATCAAATTTCTACTTATTGCTTCCTGATGAGCTACTCACCGCAGTGACAGTAGCATTCCAACTATCTGGTAGTGAAGACAACAGTATCAATGCTCGTATTTCTTCATCGAAATCAATTTCAACTGAACTCAACTGGCTTGTGATTGTATTAAGTTCATTGAGGTGTTGAGCTACCGAAGCACCTTCCATCATTCAAAAATTGAATAAACGCCTCATCAAGTGAACTTTGTTAGACGCTGATGGCTTCTCATACATACTGGAGAGAGCCTTCATAAGACCTGCCGTGGTTGTTTCCTTTATGATGTTAAAAGAAACGTTGCGGGATAGCGTCAATCGGATGACTCCAAGAGCTTGTCTATCAAGAAGTGTCCATTCTTCATCTTTCATACCTTCTGGTTTCTTTTCTGAGAGGGGTTGATAAAGTTTTTTCTGGTACAGATAATCTTCAATCTGCATCTTCCAGAACCCAAAATCTACACCATCGAATTTTTCGAGTCTCACCTTTCCTTCGTCTGTAGCCATTGCTCCCACTCAAATCTGATTTCCTTTGGATCGCTACCAACTTGGCTCTGATACCAGTTCTAAGGGAAATTTGATAATTTCCTGTCAAATCAGATCAAAATAAAAAAACAGAAAAGGAAAGCACAAAACAAAAGTGAAATCAAAGACACAATTGTTAACGGAGTTCAGCAAATTATGCCTACGTCTCCGGACCTGCTGCAGATCGATTTTATTAGGAAGAACACAGTGACTTCCTTTCTGGTGAATACACAAAAAACCCTAACACTAGGTTTTATAGAGACTGTAACACTTAAAAAAGGGAAAAATATTACAGTCCTTAATGTGTAATTTATAACCCCCTAGAATTACAGTCTTTTCAATTCACTCCAGTTCTCTTTAATGTGCTTAGCACTTGCCTCATCGCCACTGTTTTCACATTCTACTTGAAGGTTATGATATATTTTACTCAAGTGATGGCAAGCACTGGCTTCATTGGAAATGCAGATAAGTTCAGAAAAACTTAACACGAAAAATATCTACGAGCTACGTGTTCTTGCTAAATGGAGTAGCTGTATGTTGGAGTTGAAGGAACCAAAATATGGTTACTTTGTCTTTAATAGAGGTATAATATATTGCAGCGACGTCATGTGTGTGTCATGGTTTTTAGGTAAGAGAAGTAATGTGCAGGGTTTTCTTTAGCTGTGTAGATGTTTTAAGATTTTCTATGATTGTACATCTGTAATTAAGCTTTCGAAAAATCTAGTGATGCATAGGTGTACAAAATCTATTGATGTTAGATACATTACTTGCGTGAGCTTGCTAATTAGAAAGTGATGAAGCCACTATTTTGTAGAATGAAGGATTAAGTGGTAGACATTATGAAGAAACTCGTCAAGCAGAGGACGTTCAACAAATTATGAGTTATATTCGGAATGCAGGCAAACGAATTATGAGTTATATTCGGAATGCAGGCAAAAGATGATTAAACTTGATGTCTATTTCAATAATTTCCAATTGAAGGGAGTGTTTGTTAGAGTAATGGGGTCATGTCCTTTTACTTGTATTGTTTTGTCTTTGGTTGGTGGTTGAATTAGTCAATTATGCTATTATTCAAGTTTCTTTAGTAGAAACATAATGAATTAATTCTATTATTTAGTGCACTTATTCGTGAAAACGTGGTCCGTTTTGTTTATCTAGGCTATTAAAAATAATTTATTTTATCAATTATATCAGTTAGTGACTTCAAAGTTTCAGTTTAACAAATTGAATATAAAATTCGGTTTTCCATAAACAAAAAAGTGATAAGTAGAACTCATACACCTAGGGATAGAGATGGCATGAGTAAAGGAGAGTGTCGTCGGAATATCATAAAACTCAAGATGATAATATTAGACATAAAACAGTTTGGGTAGTCGACGTATTCTTTCAGAATAATAAACAACATGCTTCTCCACCCCATCTTGGAATAAAATATAATCACAAAAAACAATTTATGGATCATTAAGAAGCTCAACTGAATCATCAACAAGAACTAGTGGCCCAACAAGGAACTCAACTGAATTTTCAAGCCACAACGGCTTAGATAATGATCTATCCAAATAATCAGAAATATGCTTTAGTGATATACTTAAGATTTGGTAAATAACCAATAGATGAAACCTCCATCATACATGAATCAACAGAACCCTATGGGTCTATACCATTGGCTCATCCTAATCCTTATTATGCTACAATAGTACAAGAGCACTATCCTAATATGTATCCATCAAATTTTCAAAACAAAAGCAATGCCAAGGCTTTGACCGATCAATGATATAGATGAGGACAATAGTAGGGATATCCTTTTATGGGATATGTAAATTTAAATAAATTAAGAACTTTGCTATCATTGATGATGATCTGCAAGATGAATACTAATTTGCACCAAACATCTTGCACAAAAGCCTACCATCAAACTTTAATGACCATAAGATGGACGAGTTCAGCGACATAAAAAATTCAGATCATCATGTTAAAAAATTTGAAAGTGATATGTTGATGTATCTGGGAGGGTCTGATACTATGAAATGTGACGAATTTATTCTAACACGAAATGAAAAGTCTTTGACGTGGTGCAACAACCTTCAAGATGTTACACACATGGTTTTAAATCAATTAAAATATATGGTGATTACATCATCTGTTGTAAATAAATTCCTAAATAAAGCTTCAAATATGATACTCACATGTTTGTAGGTACCAAGAGCAAGTTGCAGGGAAATCATGACTTGGTGGCCATCATATCATAGAGGCAATGAATACTGTTAGGACCTTTGGACAATGATATTATGAAGAAGAAGACCCTCATTTTTGGTGACTTGTTAGCATAAGTGGACCGTTACATCAAATAGGAAGAAATTGAATTGAACGAGCAGGGATTGAGGTATATACCACTACTTCATCTGTATATCCATAAAATCATCTACCAGTACGCAACAATGAGTTACTCACAGTTGCAAAAGTAGATTCTAAAACACCCAATGAAGTTTACGAAAATAATAACTAAGAGGGATCATCCTGTCTGAAGTATTATAACTAAGGAAAATGCTCACGAGGAAAGTATAATACCAATTGGAGTAACAATAAAAATAGTGACTGGAGGCTAGATCCCTTGAATAAAGGGTCATATATTGAGTTAACAAAAAAATTGGTAAAAATTATGAAAGAACTAAGGTATGCACTAAGATATCAAAGGCCAGAAAAAGTAAAATGTCCTAGAGAAAAAAAAACAATAACAAATATTATAAAATTTACGTTGATATTGAACACTATACAATAGAATTTTATGATTTGCAAGATCAATTCTAATACATGATTGATGATGGAAACTTTCTGAGTTTTTTAAAAAGAAAACATAAATAAACTAAGGTGTATTAATGCTAACTGAGACCAATTATCAAGGAATAAAAGACCAAAACAAGAAAAGACAAAAGAGCTGAGAGTACTATACAATAATGCAATATTTTAGCGAGAATAAAATCAATATTTAGACTATGATTCGAATAGTAAAATGGTATTTTTCATACTTGGAAGAGATTCATTCTTAATAATGACCAAGAACTCAAGTGTGTGTATATATATATATATATATGGAGGTTCAACAACATGGTCAAACATCATCGTACTTATATCGAAACCCATATCTAGTATTGATATTTTTCTGATGATGATCTTATACTAGTGGAAGCACCACTCGACGATGTCGTACTAATTAATGTGAAACTAGCTTGAATATATAAAAAAGTAATGATAGACACGTGGACTTCGGTCAAGATATTATACAAGATTGCTTACGACAGAATAACATGTGTTTTTGAATATATAAAACATGTGATTTAGCAATGGGGAATGGGAGATTACATCACCCTTCGGTCAAGATAAAACAAAGGTTAGTTATCAATAATTTGCAACCAATAAAATGAAAGAGGAGGTCATACTTAACGAGGGTAAATATATTTGAAGGGAAAATCATAATGAAGATTATACTTTTTTATTTAATAATTTGTTTTATTTATTTTTTATTATATTTTGTTCTATTATATATATATATGTGTGTGTGTTTGTTTGGGATAATGAGATTTCAGATTATTAGGCTTGGTCCATGATATTGGTTTGGCCTATTAGGTCCATTGGATTGTTTTAGCCTATAAAAAGAATTTAAAACTCATTTGATGAAAGTAAGTATTAACTACTAAATCAAAGATCATATCTCTAAACATTTACTTAAGCAACTCTCTTATCTCCCTAATCTCCATCAACCATTAATCACTTCTTGCTACTTTATCAAAGAACCCTTTAGATTAATTTGATCCATATCAAATTTGCCACCATAGTTGGAGAGAATTATTGAGGTACTTGATAGGTTTTGATTTGCTTAGGTAAATTTCTAGAGAGTAATTCTAGAGAGAGAAAGTGCTTAAGAATTTTTAGAAAGAGAAAACACAAGTCCAAAGTGAGTTTCAAGTAAAAAGTGTTCAACCCCTTTATTTGATTTGTCTGGTCCTTTATATAGAGGAGTCGAGACTTAGTTGAATAACTGAATCTGTTACAAAAATGGAATAATTGCTATTTAGTCATTACAAATTATGTAAGGTCATAATAGCTTCCTACAACTTACATCATTCATATATTAAAGACAAAACTTACACTAATTACAATCAAATCCCTGAATTTACATTGTTTACAAATTAATTCATAAAAACTCATTTCCATATCAGAATCCCCCTAGTTCTCATGTCAGTAAATGAATGAGAACTAATAAGTCTTCAAAACCGTTTATCTTCGAATCATCAACATGCCATAAATCAAAACAAGCAAACTATGCGAAGCCATTGTCTTCGAATAACAGATCTATCATCATAAAAATAATTATTCGAAGCCGTTAGCCTAAATTATTATTCGTAACGTATATACGATATCAAAATTATAAACTTTTAAAACCAAACTAATCTTAATGATATATTCGAGGCCGTAGCCAAATGACCTTTGAATAATAACCAAGAGATTCGATGTAATCACTTCGAATAATTTCCAAACAAGAATTACCTTTAACATGTTGCCTTTTCGAATGTAACGGTTACATGTGTAACGGTTACATTCAATCGGTGATTTAAATCTGACAAGTGTCGAACATCTAATCCACCCAACAATTCGTATTCTATCCTATCACCAAATGGGTCTGTCCATCTTCACACGTCTTCACCTACTTTAGTATAAATACCACTCATTTCTCATTTCAACTCTTTTTACACACAACCATTCTAAAGAGAAGTCACAACTTTTTTGGCTACCTTCAACTGCTCCTCCTCTATTCCCAGAATTCTCACTGCAAAACTCAAATCTTCCGATCAATCTTCATCTTCTTCGATCAATCCATTCCTGGTGTATGAGAAAGAAACAAGTAACCAAAAAGTTGAAGGCCATTTTACCCAAAACAGCAGAATCTTCTGATACTGATAGCAACCTGGTGTTCGGTTCTTACGACTATTTTTGCATAACACAAAGAGCCAAAGAGTATCGAAGAGCAGGGTTAATTTTTGGTTGCCCAATTGGAACTACAACTGAGACATTTCACTATGGTAACTTTGATCCTACCAAAGTTCCAAAACTTTCTCCTACTCCCAATATCGAGGAAAAATCATCATCTAAAATCTTTGGCCCTAAAACACCTCGAACATCTTCAACTCAGAGCAAAGTTTCTCCTCTGAAACTGAAAACAAATAACCTTTCCTCACAGAAACCTTCTTCATCCAAACCTAAAAAAACCTTTATCGCAACGGGAGATGAATCAATAATAGTTCGAAATACATCTCCTTCGAAATCACCACCAATGATCCTCCTTAAAGAGAAATAACAGAAGAACCAATTTGAACTGCAATTCCTCTATCAGAAGAAAATATTCTCACTTATCAAGATCCTCAAGAAGGTACCTCGAAAGCCAATGAAGCTAATTCAGAGGCTACCAAATTCGATGCTGAAGCTGAATCTCAAGAAGAAGCTGATGTCTGTTCTGTTTCCGAGGAGGAAAGAGCAAAGATTGGGAAGAATCTGAGAAACCTCGAAAGCAAATATATTATCGCCTTGAATAGGGTTCGATACATATATTACAAAGAAAGCCAAGCCTCTTTTCTCAAAAAGCAATGGGGAATGGGAGAGAACATCACCCTTCGACTACCAAAGGAAGGAGAAACTCCCCTTGACTGCAAGGATGATGAATTGGTGGTTTACCCAGAAATCATCAACTTGGGTCTTCGATTTCCACTAGATCCGATGATCGTGAAGTACTTCGAAGTTCTCAGCTTGTTCCCTACCCAAGTAACTCCAAACCAGTGGTTCCTCCTAATGTGAGTGATCATGTCATCTCGCCTCTCCAAAATAGCAATCAACATCAAGGACTTCATTTCACTAACTCAGCTCTCAAAAGGTCTGAAGCTCCCATTTTATTACCTTACTTTGATGGCTGATCTTAAAATCAAGCATATTATTTTTGTAGACTTTGTTAGTGTGTTCAAGAGCTTTATTCAAATTCTGTATCAGAGGGAAAATACAATACGCGTGGTAGTCATTAGGATAAAGAGTTGCAACAGTGTTAATAATACCAGCATGATAATCTGAAATGAAAGTTATTTGGCGCCCTAGCAAATACGGATTTAGACTTTGCAAAAACCAAAACCATTTGCCTGAGTCTTCACTACCAACGATACGAAAAGCTACGGGGAATATACCTGAAACGGAAAAGATACGTGTATACATAATACTAAGTTGCTTGGGTGAATGAACTTAAATCGCAATATAGATAAAACCTATCTAGCAAAACCATTCAGCAGTTTATTCGTCAATATAGCAAACTAGAATAGGCCTAAATCGTAATCACATCAGAATAACCAATCTAGCAACCTAGGTCTGCCTATCTAACGTACATGTTTAAATTGCAATGTAAACATAACCAATCTAGAAACTTTGTAAAATCACAATGTAAACATAACCAATTATGATATACATTTGAAAAAGTAAAGCACATATATAGACCAAAAGTATAGTGAAAAATGGACTAACCGTTGTTTCCATCTTTCGCTACTGTTGAAAGAAACACGCCACCATACTTCCCTGTTAGATGGGTTCCGCCAACGTACAGTAAAGGTCGGCACGAATGGAAACCCTGAAGGCACGCCCCGAACGCTATTAAACAGTGACGGAAAACATTGCCGGGAGCTAAATCCATATGTATAGTCTTAGCTGTTACTGATTGGTAGTTCCTAAGAGAATTGTGAATTTCATTGTTAATCAAATCGGACGACAAATTCTTGCTCTTCTTTTTTGTGAATATAGGACTGCAAGTATGGGTACTAACAAATCTTTTTATGGTCATCAAACCGGTTTAATTGCGGAGCCTTTATCAACAACCTGTTCTTCGATAAGAAAACTAACACTCTTGAGACACTCAACATCAAGGTAACATTCCAACCCAATAAAATCAGTCTCCTTATTAAACAAACAATTATTCTGAGCACCACAAGAATAGCTAATGCTGTAGTTGCCTCTAACAAGACCCTGCCATGTTTTTTCGACGTACAGTTGCAAAGACTCGAAATTTTCGAATTCGGACAACGGAACAATAGCTGTTTCGTGACCAAATTTGAAAATACAAACTTTTGGTTTCGACATATAGTAACCTGAATTGTAGGAGTTTTGGTTAGTTTGTTGTAGGGCATCGTACAATGGATGAATATGTTACAGAGCTAAATCTGTCGAAATGATATATTTTTGAAGACATCTAGCAATGTATCATAACTACAATCGTAATGTATGTACACTAATCTAGCAATGCCTGAACCAAAAACCAATGTTCATACTGATATCTAGGAACCACTGTATACATACATAAATTGCAAAACCATATATCAGTACTAAGTAGAATCGCAATGTCTAAAGGCAATGTAGGTATTCGTGCCATTAACAAATAAAACGCAGCCTTAGTCAAGAACTATACCAATCTAGTAATCACAACATATAACACATCATATAAATCACAGCCTGTATCATAAACTGAAAATAGAGCAATCGCATCCTATCAAACAAAGCTGAAAACTGCAGTTTCTTACCGTAATGTCACTGGAGCCTTTATCGATATTTTGTTTCGACCAGAAAGAGAAACTAAATGATTTCCTGCCATTAACATACATTAGTTACACTAGTGAACTTAGTGTTAAGATCGAAAATGGAAAAACAAGAATGCAGTTGCAAATAAAAGAGAAGACTAACCTTTCGTTCTGACGTCGGAACTGGTTCACCGGTGAAGTCGACGGTAACCTAGTGTTGCAAAGGTCCGGGTACGATATTGAGTTGACGTGAATGACTAGAAGAGGTAGTTCAGTGCTTGAAGAATGTGGAAAAACAACCTGAAATTATGAGCTTTGTCGATCTTTTTGGTCGCCGGTGATCGGAACGATGGTAGACGGTGGTTATTTGGTTCGCCGGTGGTTAGTTAGATTCACCGGTGGTTAGTTAGGTTCGTCGGAAAGAGTGTGATCACGTAAAGGAATTTCTAAATGAACAGACCTTCTTGAAAAACGGGTTGTTAGTTAGGTTAGGAGAGATGAGAGGAAGAGTCTAATAAATTCAAAATTCAAAATTAGAGTCTTAAAAGGGAATATGTATATTGAGGTGGATATTAAGTGAGCATTAACCTTTTTTTGGGTAATAGATAGTAATATGTTTGTCTAGAAGGTACTTAGTGTGTCATTTCCATTTTTTTAAATTAAACAAAATCCATAATGTTGATCAAATTGACCGCATTATGAATTTTGTAGAAACAAAGTTATTGTCGATCAATTTTATAGATATATTTTTAATTTTTTTTATACAAAACCCTAATGTCGATCAAATTGGTCGACATTGATTTCTTAATATTTTAAAAACAAAATATCAATGTCAACAAAATTGGTCAACGTTAAGTTTTTAATTTTTTTGAAAAAAGAATATTAATGACGACTAAGTTGGTCGACTTTTTGTTTTTTTATCCGAAATCTGTAAGATTTTTTGTTGGTCGACTCCACGTGTTTGGTTGTCTGAAATGGGTAAGACTTTTTGTAAAAAAAAAAAAGCTTAGTTGGTTTTGTTTGATATCTTGTATATAGCACGTAGTTTGGATTGTGAAATCTTACTGTTTGTTACATTTAGAAATGATGAAATAAATTTAATTGTTGATTTTCTATTTTATGGATTTGATGAATATATGATTCTTGTGGTTTTGTTTGAAATTCTAAATTTTTATGTTTTTCAAGTGTTATGTTTGGATTTCTAGTATATAGAATATATTTTAGACTATGAAGCGTAAGTTATGAGTTTGTTAAATTTACAAAGAATAATATTAAATCCATTGTCGATTTTTTTTTTATTTTTTTCATTTTTCGGATTTGTTGAATTATGATTCTTATCTGTTCCATTTGATTTTATAAATTTGTAAGTTTTTTCAAGTTTTTTAATTTATGGTATATATAGAACATAGTTCAGATTTTGAAGATCTAGATTACATGTTTGGTCAATTGAGGAAGAATAACTAAGTCATTTCATATATAATATGATCACTTTTTTACTTAATTCTAAAGTTGTATTTAGTGAAAATATAGAGGCTTTAAAGAGTAATTGGTCTCTTGACTATCGACTTTAGTGACAGATAGTCTATGTACTTTTGAAAGTCCGGTAGGATTCCCTAGACTATCTACATTGGATAAAGTTAGTCCATCACATCTTCTCATTAATGTAAAGCTGCTAATGATCGTTCTAGAAATATATGTACCCGAATCTGCTACCCGATAATACTGAAGCTAAGTCTAGAGAGAGAAATACAAAAAATAAAGAGAGAAAATTTCAAAAAGTGATTGTAGTATATTAGTTGTTCACCCTTCCCAAAAAGAAAATCTTGCTTATAATAAAAGTAGTGGACCCAAACCTACATGGATGACCCACTTTATATTATTCTACTATTTATTATACTAAACCTACCCATACATTTATTATTACACCATATACGCTCAATATGACATATTTATGTCATTCATTATTACAAACTCATATATTTAGTCCAACCCATCCAAAACTTGCCTAACCCAACCAGGTCCGGATAAAGTACGCTCTTATCAACTACGTGGCACCATACGCACTATAAACTCGTGTCACTAATGGTATTTTAACCAATCATTTTGGATAAAGTTAGTCCATGAACTATCTGGTTTGGATCAAGTTAGTCCCTGGTTAAAATAGAAGGATAATGAGAGATACAAGTTTTTATTGAGTATGATGTCACGTGGGAGCTTTGCATTTTCTTTGTATTTTACCGTGTCATAAATGAAGTCGTCTCATTTGATTCTTGTGATCTCCGAATTGAAGCCATTAGACTGAAATTTTCTTTCATGACATTCAGGTGATGACTCTTCAAATATCGGTTTGTTTCTTTACCTCATGTGCCTGGAGAATGATATCATTGTTTTTTCTGCTTTTGAGGAAGAGTTGGATGTTCTTTCTTGGAATATCTTTTCTTAGAATGTCTTTCTCAAAATCTCTAAAACAACAAATGGTTTAATAAATAATAGTTATATTTATTACTTTAAATTTGTTAATGAATTATGAAAACAAAGAATTATATATCTTTTTATATTATATTTTTACATGACAAATCCATATTTAATAAATTAAATTATAAAAATAAAATGAAATTTGTTATTCAGTTATAAAAATAACTTATTCAGTTAAAATAATTAAATTAAATATTTTTACCAATCCAATGTTGGATTATAGATTATTGATCTAGTTATTTTAGTACAAAAAATTAACGATGTTTATAACCGAACCAAATAAAGATGAAAACCTTGAGGTTCCGTTAAGTCATATTTAAAAAAGTTGTGTCATGACATATTAACTCCGTTACAGTTTGAATCCAGTCATGTCATATTCAATAGTTTATCGCATTTTTAAATAGATTTGTTAGAAATTAATTATATATATCAATTTAATCAAATAAAATAAATAAAAAATATGTATATCACAAAAATAATATTTAAAATATATATATTAGTTTTTTTAGATATTCTAGATAGTTTATTAGATATTTTAATCAATATTGTATTTGATCTTTAAAGTATATGGAATCCTTAGATTTATTACCTATTAGATATTATAAATAGTTTATTAGATATTTCAACTAATAGTTTATTACATCATTAAACTATATATTTAAACTTATTAATTTTTTTTGATTTTTGAACAATTAGATATTTTAAATAGCTTATTAGATCTTTCAAGTAATAATATACTACGTCTTTAAATTGTATCTTTAAATGTTTTAAATAGTTTATTAGAAGTTCCAACTAATAATTCATTAGATCTTCAACTATATTTATAAAGTTATTGGAATGTTATTTATCTATACAAAAATTTATAGTGGTTTGAATTGTATATATATATGCATATTTTATTTGTACAATTGTAAATAAATAAATAAAATTCAAAAGATTTAATTAAAAAATATTAATTAATATTCATATAAATAAAACTATAAAATAGATTAATTACACAAAATAATGATAATGTTTAATACAATAACTATGGTGCTGGAGGAAGATCTTGGCCATCATATAGTGGTGGATGATATGAAGCAGGTGAAAGATTGGCATCCATTAATTCATCCAAATTTAATTTATGCATCATTAGCATATGTAATCGTCTCGAAGCAATTGGATGGTGTGTAATTCACCAAGATGAGTATGGACAATATCCAATTGTTCGCGTTCTCAAAATGCATCCATTATATATACTATCGGTTTAATATCCCTTGAGGTTGAGGAGATTTACTATCCGTATTTAAAATGGTCGGCTCATGACATCGTTAAGCTCATAATTTTCTAAAAACATATCAAATCTAAAAACATGCTGATGGCATCGTTAAGCTCATGATTTTCTAAAAACATACCAAATCTAATATTTCTACTCACTAAAGATAGATCGTTTTGAACGTGAACGCCTCCTTTAATCCGTTCTTCAATACTCTTAGATACATTTTCTAGTAGCTGTGAATTTGCCTCGACTCTTTTTCCACTGGGTGTGGGCCTTTACCAGTATTGTTTCAGGTGTTATTTCTAATCTTCGACGCCATTAGAAATATGGATTGAGAAAAGAAGATTTGAAGTGTAATTTGAATTTTAATAATAGTAAAATGATTGTGTCAGAAACAAGAAATAATTCATATTGGAGAAACGATAATCCGTTTTGCCAACATATATTTTTTTCATGATCAAAACAAATATTTATTTTGATAAAAAGCTTTTAGAACAAATAGTCATTCATCAATATAAATATCAATTTTGATTCATTTTTGTCATCTCTCAAACAATATTGTTCTTCCGAAAGCTCTCAAAACAAATTTCACAATCACTATTAGCATCTCTCAAACCAAGTTTTTTTCTATATTATTCTTTTACCATTTTTTTATAAAAATTCATAATCGATCGTATTAATCAAGTTTGTTTGACGGGGGAGAATTATTCCCGATTTAAGTTCTTGGTGTACTATTCTATTTTGTTTATTTTCTTTATCGTTTGATGCTAGTTTCATTTACTATATTTTTTATACATTTAAAAAAAATCTTTAAATGATTCCAAAGCGCTATCATAACTCACCATGCCCGTGAGGTTAATGTCTCAACTCACCCTTAGGCTAATCAAAACATAAATTCTTATTATTATAATCTTAATATTCATGACCTCGTAGATACTGTTGTAGAAGCCTCAATCATGGAAACACATTCTTCTTATGCTAACGGTATCGCTACTAGAACTAGTAGTGGTTTGAAATGTAAGAAGAAAACATCTTGAACATGAGACCACTTTATTGAGATTCCTAAAGATAACACAGCTAAGTGTAATCATTGTGACAAATCATATAGCTATAAGGGTATAAAAACAAATTATGGTATATGGGGTGTGTCGAGACACTTTTTTAAGCATAACCTTGTTTATCATATTAAAATATATGAAGAAGGGAATACATCAAATCAAAACATATACAGAGTAAACCATGATATATGTTTCTGGTAGTTCACAACAATTAAGTATTGACAATAACTAGAGATATGACGCTTTGTTGAGTAAAGAAGTAACCTAAGAGCCATACGCAACTCACGTAGCCTATGCGATCAAAATTTTAAAATATTATAAAAAATTCATTCATGATACTAGGTTAAATTTGTGGAATTTTTCTTTGAATGGTGATATAAACATTTTGTGAGTTTGATATGATGTGTGCTACTTTGCATTAGAGGGATTCTCAATGGATATTCCAAAAACAAATTTTGTACTTTTAGTGTATTGACAAACATACCGTTGATGTAATTAGAGATAATATCTTAGAGTGTATGAATGATTTTAAAATTAACATTAAAAATAAAAATAAAAATAAAATTATGTCAATTTCATTAGATAATATATCTGCGAAAGGTACAACTATTGAGTATCTTAAAACTGATTGCAACCTTAATTTTTCAAATGTTTAAAACTAAATGTTAATCATGTAAATTTCAACTGGTTACAAAAGATGAAATAAGTACGATAACTAAAGATTATATCAATAATATTAAAAAAGATGGCTAAAAACCTTGACAAGTCACTAGTGTTTGACCTATGTTGCATTCGTGCCAGTAAGCTTCATTCGTCCCCAAAACAAGTCACCGATGTTTCAAATCGTTGCATTCTTGCCACTGGCGCGTGCAAATTAACAGGAGGCTGACACGTGTCACCCTAATCTACCCCTACTTGTGTGATATATGGTCATTCATTAAATCCTACCCAAAATACCCTTGTTTACTAATTTTAATTTTTTACTTTTTTACTTTTTTACTTGTTTACATCTTATTTTTTACTTGAACTCTCAACTTAAAATGATTTACCTCTTTTATTTTAACCCAAATATTTACTTTATTATTTTACTTCAAATATACTCTATTAATTTTATATTAAATGGGTCCATTAAGTTTCTCATGCTATCTTTCTCTCTCCCAACATTCTGGTTTTCGAAACTCATTAACATTATTTTTTGCTCTTATTCTTCTGGCAATGGCAGAATCAAACAAACACCTATCGAGGGAGGAACCTTATTTCAGATATTAAATACTTATTCTCTCTCCTCAGGTTAGGAAGAACAATTATTTTTCTTATGGTTTCATACACATTGTAATATACGCTTTTGGGGTCATCTTAAAATCACCAAGAACCTTCAACCTAAATTTGTACCAATTGGTTTGGTTTTTGAAAGGAAGAGATGAGATGAGTGGGGCTGGAGCACCAGATATCTTCTACAAAGAAGCTCAACGGCTTGGTTACGGACCTCACATTGCTTTTAAACTCTTGCAGATACAAAATCAGCACAAGCTGATTAAACCGGGTTCCTCCGTTCTTGATATTAGATGTGCTCCTGGTGCTTGGCTTCAGTCTGCTTGCGAAATCTTAGGTTCATTGAAAAATGGAGGGATTGTTGTGGGCATTGATCTCAAGAAAGTGAAGGTTCCTTCTCGTTACTGTGATTCTAGTGTTCGAACTGTTTTTGCTGATGTCACGAACCTACCAAAACAACAAATTAGGGCACTCTCTCCTCAACAAAGAGGTTTTTCTGTTATACTTTCAGACATGTGCCCATTAGTTTCTGGAATCATTGCAAGAGATGCATCCCTATCTGCCGAATTAGGAATGGGACCCCTCGATATTGCTGCTGGTAGTGCTGCTACTTTACTCGAAGAATCCAAAGATCCGAGTTTAAATGAGAATGTGGGTTTACTGCAGCCAGGAGGTCATCTTGTTATCAAACTTTTCAAGAGTGAAGATGTACAAGAGATTAGCCGGATCTGCAAGCCAATCTTCCGGAAGACGTCATGGTTGAGGCCTAAAGCTACAAGATCTTCGTCTAGGGAGATATATCTCATTTCTGAAGGTTCTCATGGTTGGACGTGCTGTAACATCTATCGCACGACGGTGCACTCTTGGTATTTGGTACTGGAGGTGGAAATTATTGGTGGGTTGAAGAGAAGAGAAATAAAAAATGCAGAACACTGCTTTGTACAGATTAGGGTTTTAAGGAAGATAAAGATGAATAAGTTAATTTAAAAGTAATGAAATAATTATCTGAGGTAAAAATAAAAAGGTTAAAAAAATTAAGTAAAAATTAAATAAAAAATTAAAAGTAAAAGGTAAAATGTAAAAACTATTAAACGGGGGTATTTTGGACAAAATTTAATGAGTGATCGTATATGAAACGTGCACGCGCAAGTGGCAAGAATGCAACGATGTAAAACATCGGTGACTCATTTTGGGAACGAATGAAGCTTAGTGATACGAATGTAACAGTGGTCAAATACCAGCGACTTGACAGGCTTTTTAGCCTAAAAAAGAATCTTACTATGTTCGATCTCAAATCCTAAAAAAAGTATCAAAACGAAATTACAAAAACTAGTCGGAAATCGTATACAATACTAATACTAATTTTAGAGGTCGAAACTAAAAACGTATTATATTTTTGCAAGGTTTTAGACGATCGTAATGGTTTAAAATAACTATCGCACTGGTTAAAAAATAACTTTATAGTTGACTGTGCCAGACTGGGTCAAATGGACACCATGAGCAAAAATTTAAGGCTTAAAAAAATGTTATTTAATCCTAAGGTGATATAAACGTCAATAAAAAATAGCCGTCATAACACTCTTAGTTTAACTAAAATAACCATAACGAAAGAAACACTTGTACTTATTTACGTGAAATTTACGAAGTTGCATTTAAAAATTGAGGGTGTCAGTTCCATAGACCGTGACAGGTTATAGTTGACTTGCTGGCCTAATTTGCTAGGATAGAAGCTACACGGCCAATAACATTGGATTGTTATTCAGTAGTAGTATTTTTTTATTTTAAATTAAAAAAGAAAAAAAAATACTAAATTTTAATTATATATTTTCCTTCAATTTTTTTTTTTTAAATTAAAAGGTCATTTTATTTATAGCCTTGGATCCAAATTTTGTATATGTCTAGAAATTTAGTCCAACAACCTCTAAATGCAGTGAAAAAATAAAAGCGTTAGATTTAAACTAGCTTTAAAACTAAATAAAAAGTTTACGCCAAAGCTAGTGTTCATTTTTCAAATGACAGAAACAAATCTCCGAAAAGCTCCCGCCATCAAGAAAGACTATGCAGCAATAATTTTGATTTTGAAATTTACTTGAGGCCACCACTCATAAAGATTTGGAGAAGACGATATATATAAATCTATTAAACCGATAAATAACAGGCAATACAACTATGAAGAGCTTGAAGAATCTGCTCCAATCATTCACCAGTAGATGAAAATGAATCCTTAACCAATACCAAAAAGATATCAGAGTTGGGAAGCGATGTTCAGATCTAACATTGGATAAACCTGCAAAAGATATGTGAAGTTGTTGTCCAACAAATACTTGTTGCTTCAGGTTAGTAAATGGATTTAGATTTAATGAAAGTGTAATCTAGATCAGCTATTAAAATTAGCAGAAGCAATCAGCCAGGATAAAAGCTATGCATTTTCACATATATAACCTAAGCCCATACTCTATAACAGAGTAATGGAATTCAAGTTGCAAGGAGCTTGAAATTTTTCAAATTCTATTCTCATTTTACATTACAAGGTCCATTTGGCAAGCCAGTCGCTACTTTATTTTGGTCCTTACAAATGTGAGAAAGAGTCATAGTAGAAGGGATGAGCCTCCTACACCAAGTTACTATAGATTTTAAAGGCCATGGATAATTTCCATGAGTAAGAAGAATAACTAATATTAAGGAATCATTTTCAACATCTATATTGGACCATCCTTTCCTTTTAAAAATAAGTAAAACATTAAGAAGGGCACAAGTTTCAGCCATAAAATGAGATAATTTGCCACAGATTTTACCAGAACAATGACAATGTCACTATATCTATCTCTTACCAAAACAACTCTACTTAAGTCGCCATTATGAAGACATGAAGCGTTTGTGTTAATTTTTAATCTGCCGAGAGCTAGAGGCTTCCATTGAACATATACCACCTTGTTCTTATAGGTAATGTAATGATAGCATCCAATTGCATTAGCTGCAAAATCATCAGTTTTCTAGTGCTTAGCTCTGATAGATTTAAGGATATCAAGACTAATTATAATATACTTAATATAGTTGGTAGACTCGTTAATAAATAAAGCATTCCCTTTGAATTTCTTATTGTTTCTTGCTTTCCAAATCACCCAAAATATGATATGAGGGATGATTGTCCTTGCGTGAACCTCTTTACTGACCAGATCCATGTCCTGATCATGTGCGTAATGTTCATATAGTTTCTAATTTTAACATTGAAAACATCTACAAAGTAACTTTAAATTGACCAAGCATGAGTCCATGATATGAGTAAGTGGTTAGGATTTTCTATAGCTTCATAAAATTGGCATTTGGAGATAGTACTAACGTGTCTTTTTTGCAATATTGTGTCAATAGGGATGGTATTTAGGAGCAACTTCCATAATACGAAAAAAAAACTTATGAGTGATAGAATTCCAAATTTTGGTAAATAGATTAGACTTGTAAATGTGACTTCTTATTTGGTTCCAAGTCTCATTGGTTTTGAAGTCTGGATCCTTCGAAAGCTTTCATACTATAATGTCTTCAGATTGCTTGTTTATCTTGTTAGATTGAATAATGTGTAAACTAGAGTGAGGAAGAAATTCCCTGATCTTGTCTAGAAATTTAAAGTTCCAGGAGTTGTTAGACCAGAAAGACTTAACCGTCTCACGGTTGAACCAAAAGTTATTTAAAGTATCATTGAGCCTGATGAGAGAATGATGGTTGAACCAATGTTTTCTCATTTTATCCATTTTTAGCCAATCTTTTCCAAATTTGAGACCCTCATTTTTTATAAGAGACCTACAAAGTATATGAGTTCTTGCAATACGTATTATGAATAAGGTTAGCCCATAGGATTTTATTCTTTGTAAAGTTATACTACATCTTACATGAGTAGGTGTTATGAATATCACATAATTTGGTGATATTCAGACCACCTTGTTTAAAATGATGACATATAGTTTTTTAAATTTGTCTAGTGCATCATTTTCTCATTAGTAGTGGAACCCCACAAGTATTTTTAAAAATTATTTCAATCCTTACAATGATAAATTGAGGAATTTTATAGCTTTGTAGCCAGTAAGTTGGGATAGCCATCAAGGCTGAGTTAATAAGAAGTAAACTTCCAACATATGAACTATTCTTATCCCCCCAATCAGATATTTTGTATTGATTTTGTTTAAAAGGTTGTTGTAGTTGCTTTCCTTATTGCTGTTGTTAATTGTGATACCACGATAATCTATAGGAAGGTAAGAGCAACTGAAACCTGTTTGAGAAGTTAGAGAAAAAATATTTATTTTGTTAAGTTTAGCAGGGATGATAATCTTTGTCTTGTTTTTGTTTATGACTGCTCATTAATGTCTTGGTAATTCTGAAGAAATTTACCAAGATTATCAATAAATGTATCATTACTTTTGGTAAAAACAAAATATCATCACTAAAAACTAATATTGGAATCAAAAGATCACTTCTAGCAGTAAAGTTTATGGATTTGTTTTGATCAAACAACTTGAATATGCCTCTTATAAGGACTTCATAAACTATAATAAAGAGACTTATGGAGAGGGGATCCCACCCATTTATAAGAGTAGAAACAAAAACATAAATTATAAGATTATGAATGAGGTTATCAAAGCTTAAAAAGAAAGCAAAAGAGACCATACCTTTAGATAAGAAATTATGGGATAATTTGTCAAAAGCTTTTTACATATATAGTTGGATCATGATGTTTCCATGTTTCATTTGTATTTTTAGATAATAAACAAGCTCCTTGGCTATAAATATATTATCCTGAATAGCTCTGTTGGAAACATAGGCACCTTAAACAGCTGAAATAATTTTAGGGAGTAAGGTGTTAAGCATGTTGTTAATAATTTTAGACATAATTCTATTAAGCTGGCTACAGAGACTGATGGGCTTAAAGTCTTTCCAATTTGTAGGAATCCATAGAAAGGCACAAGTCTTTCTTGATAATCAACCAACAAGTTTTGAAAAAATTGTTGTTAAAACCATCAATCCCTGCAGCACTGTAGCTATTAAGGTTAGTGATGATATTATAAATTTGTTCTATCCAACCTTTTCCACTTGGAATTATTAGACCAAGTGTACTTAGAACCACTATAACCTGCATCCTCGAGCTGACAGTATCTTATGAAGTGATTAAAGTCTTATGCATTGTCTAACCCATCCTATATTTATTTTTCTAAACTTGTCTGGTTCGGGTACCTGACATGTATTAGAATCCACCATCCTCAAGACAGGTGTGGTTCTTTCGACATCAGAGAAAGAAATTATGTGAGTAATAGTACTGGTTGAAGATTATACCATATTTTGTATTATATAGAATAATTCGACCTCTAATATGTTTGGTGATGAGTCTTTTTTTCTGGATGTTGTATCAGTGATGTCTACCAAATATGTAGTGATTGACGATAGAGGATCTTGAGGGGCGGAGGATGTCCCGATGCCAGAAGATAATGGAAAATGTCTTGTTTGTGATGTCTCACCAAGACTCAAAATTTAAAAAAATGAGAGACAAGATAACACCACAAACCGTAATGGAGGTGAAACACAAAATAAACTCGATGTTGGAGAAAGAGAGGAATATGGTAGATGGTGATGGACCTTTTAAGCCCAAGGCGCATGTCAAAGCAGTGCAAAAGCGGTAAGCCATCATTATAAAGTTTATCTGACTGATACTTTAATTTTTTTTCCAAAGCATCAATGATCCTATCAGGAGGTGGTGTATATATTCCTCATTCTTTTAATGTTTTTGGGACCTTTATATTTATTCGAGAGCATATTTGGGAGCTTTTTAGTTAGTATGCAGCTGAAGCTAGCAAAAGGGATCTTCCGGTGGACTTGACATTAACCAATTTAGTGAGAAGAAAACTAAGCTTAGGTGTCAAGGTAAGTTTAAGTTTAGAATATTTATCCTTATTTGTGCTGAATATATGTTTAATTTTTCTTGTAGAATCTATATCGCATGTCGTTGTGAATGCGTTGGCTTTATTATGTTGGGGTAGTACAATACCCCTAACGTTCTAGCTGATCTTTGACCTCTACTTAAAGTTGTGGGTGAGCCTTTTAATCAAGATGTGAACCCGAAAAATATATTGTAAATATACAAAGTAACGAGATGAAATTTACAGTTGTAGTATCGGTATAATTAGGCCCCTCTTTAAAAAAGTCACTTCTGGTGTAAACTCTTAGACCTCCAAATACATGTCATATGCATACGTACTGCAACTTATACAAGAAATCAATTTGGCGGTCATGTATGTTGGTCGTCTATGTTCATCCTCTCAGTTAGAGTCCTTAAAGAACTATTTCAATCCTTACGTCGCTTCTTTTGATCTAGCTCAATTTGGTGTGATTGGATCATTTCCAAAAAAACGTTAAGAAAAATAACCTCTAGAACCTAACAATAGATACCCCCCCCCCCCATCTGGAGAAAAATTAACATTTCACGATATTTCTTTATCACTTGGCTTGCGATCTGGGTAAGCTAATCATAGTAGAAAAACCCATCTCTTAGGGATATATCTTAACCCTTGATTGTATATTATGAAACATTTCCCGCAAAGCAATAAACCATATATTAGCAGAATGTTCATTGTCCCTAAAAAACTGGGAAGCCTCTAGTACAAAACTTTGCTTCCCACTTTCTACAACTTAATGGCCTTTATGGCTCCACGTGGCCAAATTTTAGAATGCTTCCCCTTTCGGCCATGACCATATTTGGTGCACTAGATTGTGCATCGTGGTTTATCATCTTTGGTAAAAATGCAAGAATCTTTAAAAACACATCATCATTGCAATATTCTCTAAGATGTACGCTACAAATTTCATGCCTCATAGGTCCCATGACCATTATAAGTATAAATAACTTGTATTTTTATCTCGTATTTTTTCTTTCACATGTATTGGTCCCCCCTCTTCCGAAGGTCGATGTTGCGGCTGATGCACTTTGATAGAGCTAAGGGCTTGGAGCCCACGTTAACACCCTCAAGACCTTTTTTACTTACGACTTGTTTTACATACCTGTTTTGGCGTAGGTATTGTTTGATGTACCCACTACTATCTAGACTATTTGTACTTGTTGTTGACTATTGCTACTTACTTTGCATGGATACATCCACTTGTTGACGAACTTTTGTGACTTAGTTATCAAAATAATATCTCGTAGTTTTCATAAATAATTATTTAATTTATTATAATGGTTTTTATACAAAAACTAAATAGTGTGTAAAAAATAAAGTTGAATCATATATAAAAGATTAGAGAAGAATATGTATTAGTTGTATTTTCTATAAGGTATCTCTTATTTATAAAATAACGCCTCTCTTTATCCAGTCATAGATAATGGAATAAATAACATTTATTTCCATTTTACGCGAAAAAAGTGGTGAAAGTTATGCTCTTCCACGATAATTATGGAGTTATTTTTTTTCTGAGTTTCCTCAATTATAAAAATCTATAACCTCACGGGCTTTAGAGTTGTTTGAGTCAAATAATTATTTATGAACACTTTTGGCCTTATCACTAGTTCCCTCAATTGCTAGTGTGCCGAGCATTCCTCTGACACCGAATAAAAGGACTCCAAAGACTTGGAATTATTATTCAAAGTTGCTTCCAATAACTTTCTTCCCTTCCCTAATGTAATTTCCAAGGTTTCTCGTACTGAAAAATGAACTTTTACTTTTTTTGTCTTAATTACTATCTTTGAACCTAAAGTCTCTGGATTGACAAGGCAAGTATTATATTCTATTTTAACTTTTAAATTACCAGAAGTCCCCCGATGGTTGGAGAATTGTTTGAAGCCTATTTAATCCCTCTGAAGTTCTTTTACACCATTGTTTTCTTTATTTTTAGTGATCCACATCATAATGATTTGAATTTCACTTGGGATTGAATACTCATCGTTATTGGTAACCAAAATTGTCTTGGCATTCGTTGGACCTTGGCGAATAATATGAGCTAGCTATTTTTCCTCGACGAATATTTGTAGAGTAATATACCACGATAGAGAGAAAAATATTCAAACCTTGCCGATTACTTCGAATTTAAAATTCTTACTCAACAAACCCTTATTGGTATTTTTATGAAGAAAAAAATAAACCATTTATTGGTCACTCGAAAGTTGATGTTCTTCCAAAACAAATATTTGTTGGGTATTTTTACAAGAATATAACCCAGTTGAGTATATATATTTAGAAAAAACAAGAGCATTTATATGGCATATATTTATTTTAATTTCTTACTATAGTGGCACATTGTTAGAAATCGTTGTACGCCTCAAAAGGGGAAAAACGTGCCACGAAACCTTTTATGATCTTACAAACATTGTAGTGGGAAAAAACTGCTCAAATATGTAAAAGTTTAAGTTATATAGAGAGCACCAAGAACACATAAAGATATGATAAGAAAATAAAAAAACTTACAAGTTTAAAAATGTATAAGAGAGAACATACACTTAGAAAACATAAAGCTTTTGAAGTTCCACATTGCATGGCTGTATAAGAGGATATCACTCTACGCCGATCATTTTATAACTAGGAGCCTAAAATTTAGTAGTTACACTTTAGGTCCTTTCCAATTCTGCCCTAGATTGTTGATGACTTTATCTTTTGCATTAAAAAAGACCCTTATATGGATCGCATCCTTTATTTGAAATTCACGAGAGAAAATCTTAGTATCATGGAAGTTGCACATTATCATTCCTCAACTAGGTCTAGTACAGCCATGCATGTATACTCGTTTGTTTCTTCATATTAGATTTTTATTCAAATTGAAGGCTGGAAAATTTATGTTAGGTTAGAAATTTAGGGAGGAGGCGTATCTCATCTCCAATGGGTTGGTTAGTCACCTTAAACTTAAAATATATTTTAGGGATAGAGTCGAGCCAAAAAGTTTTGTTGAATGCATATGGTTATGCAAAATAATTATGGTTCGACTTTCTGAAACTCCATCATATTATCGTATGTTGACATTTTGGTGACCTCATACCTATAACATTATTAGTTCTGAGAAATTATATAATTTTTAGGCTCGTATTCTAGCCAATGGTTTAGTCTCCACTCATTCAGAGAAATATGCTACTGTCATGTAAGGTATATTAGACCCCCATCCCCCAATATGTACAAACCCCACTGGTCGAAAGGAACAACTTTATAGATCGACTTAATGGGTATTGGTGATACGAGAATTGGGTTCATAAATTGTTGATATCTATAGTGTCTGGGTAGTAGTTAGATAATAAGATTCACTTATGGAAGGATTTTTACCTGCATGGGTTATATTTTTATCCTTTATGGAGTTCTTCGAGTTTGAAGAATTATTTTTTGTAGCTTATACAATGAATAAAAGTTATATCTAACCCTCATAGGTAGAAATTTTTGTGAAACGTTACATAACAAGTATGTCGCAGATTGACACATATAGCCTCGACTTTGTCATTTAAGAGAATATTTGTTGTGAGGTAATCTATTGTTGGAGTTCACTAATATGATGGATCATCAAAAACCATAGTCTCATACATGTGTATTTAGAGGGTACAACTTGTACTTGCGGGAATATGGTAGTTTTTTCTTACATGAATATCTATAGTTTGGATTTAAAGCTTCTAGAAAAAAATGAGTACGTCAACTATTGTGTTTTTAGCCCAAAGTACTTGCTTATATTGTACATGTTAAAATGTTAAGGTCTCAAGCCCTTGTCTTTGGTATGTAAAGGGTAAGTGTATATTTATTAGCTTTAACTTATCCTAAAGTATGATTGACTATCAAAGTTTAGTCAGTGAAGTCTTATATATCGTGCCCTACAAATATAAGAGAGTTAGAGTTCTACGATTGTTGCTTCATATTCAGTCTCATTGTTTGAGATAAGGAATCTAAATTTGATAGATTGATTTAGAAGTTTCGAGGGAGAAATTAGCTTAATAGTAGCTCTAAATCCTAACTTATTTGAACCCTAAGAATGCACACAAACTAGTTTCTCGTCCATGTATCGGAATTTGGTCAAATTTGTACTCAAATCAAAAGTTTCGACGAGCCCATGAGTTTTCAAAAATGTGATTTGTCACAAAATTTGATACCCAAGTTCAACCGACAAAGCCTTCAAAACCCAATTTTTATATTTAAGCATTATTTAAATATTTAAATATTATTTAAATATTATTTAAATATTTTATTTTAAGATATTTATGTAATTTCCTTATTTTGGGATCATGGTTTTTGATAGTTGATATATAAAGCATCATATACCCTATTTTTTATGAGTGGTTTATCATATAATAAAATTACAAACTTTGAGTCTAGGAGAACCAGCGTGTTCCTGAAACCCTACAGATTTTTTATCGTTGTTTATTTCTTCTAATACTCACTGCGTTATTACTATCCAATTTTGGTATCTATGCGGGATTTGATGATGTAATAGATGGCTCAATATGTGACTCTTTCTTCTTTTACTAGAACTGCACTAACATCATAATAAAAAACCCGTAAGTATATGTAAAAAATATCACTTGAGTTCGGTCATGTGAGGATTTCAAGATAAGCTATTTGTTATCTGGTTTTTGGTATGCATCATCCTATTTTGACCTTCAGTTGAACTGTCTGAACCCATTTATTGTTGTAAAAAATAAAGCACACTTATCAAAAGATATGGAATGAATGGGTTTAAGGCATCTGACCTTCATGTGAGAATCTGATCCTATCTGATTGTTTGTGATGGTTCCATAGTCGCTAGATTACCTAGTCGGGTCAGGTCTCCATTGATTATTCTTTTTCTAATCAAGTACCTCAAATTTTTATAGAATGGACTCTAAATGTTTTTTTTCTGAATTAATCTTGAGATTTACTATTCAAAAGTGTCTTAAGGTTTCTTCCAGACCTTTTAGGTGATTCTGTTTTTCTCGGTTGGTGACTTGAATATCGTCTATGTATATCTGAACGTTCCTCTTAATTTGGATAAAAAATGTTTTGTTTACCAAACGTTAGTATGTTGTATCTGCATTTTTTAGATCATAAGGCACTACCTTGTATCAGTGTAAATCTTACTGAATCATGAAGGTTGTGCATTCTTCATTATGAGATGCATGAAAATTTTATTATACCCTAAGTATACATCTATGAATAATAATTTTATGTAGCACAAAGTGGCATCCACCAGTTGGTCAATTCTTTTGACCGAGAATAGATCTTTCAGATAGGCCCGGTTGAGGTTGATAAATTCATACATATCTTCCATTTTATTTTTTATCTTTTAGAATAAATAAATTTTCATCCATACATGGTATAATACTTATGTATTGTAACTAGTCTGTTTTATTCTGTTGATATAGAAAATGATAGCTTTATTTTTCTCATGAGAAAATGGTATGTATTTATGTTCAATCAACCGAAAGTTAGTTTTAGTAGATATCTTATGACATGATAAGAAGGCCAATATTGTGTGATTTCTTGTGCAATCCATGGAAAAATATCCAAATTATTGATTAAAATAATATTTAGTTTAGAGGACCTATTACAGATCTTGTCTAATACCGATTATTTTTCATATTCTAAGTGTAACTTCCTCTACTACATCATTAGACTAAATATTTTTAGGGGTATCTTCTGATCATCTATATCGACTAGGATAATAAAGGTATTGGTCAATTCTTATTTTTTGTAAACTAAATGAAGTATCATATCATTATCTGGCTACGTACTATTTGTCACAGATGACGTGGATTGCTCAATTGACAATGTAACATATGAATTGATGCATAATATATTTTATGGCATAGATTTTATTGAGCCAAAGTTAACCAAGAATAAAGTTTTAAGATGAATGACGGTCTCTAATAATGAATATACATTGTATTTGTTTATACATTTACCTATTCAAGGGTAACATCTAGTCTTATCTAGTATATCACTTGATTCTAGGGTCTGTAAAAACTGATTAGGATTCTTTCAAAGGGTTACATTGATATTATGTGTCATATTTTATCTAACTCTTATTGAAAATTATATTTACAACCCTTTTTATGGGATCTTACCCCCTCAAGTCGTCATCTTTGAAATGATAGAATGGGAAAAAATCGTGACAATATAAAAATATTGTCCGGTTGATTTGTTGAACTTCAAGTTCAATGATGTGTCTTTTTCGAGAGAAATAAATATCATTGTGAGGGCTTCAGCAACAATTTTTAATTTTTTTTCCTTCTTAGATTATAATCTAAGTACTTGTTGCAGGCTTCAAGAACTGTCATGGTTTTGATTGCCAGTTATGCTGGAGCTTCAATTGTTTCCTAAGAGGGCTCAACCGTGAGGGATGGTGCCTTGTCATTTGTATTTTATTTAAAAGTAATATAGGTTGGGGGCTTAATTTTTTCTATAATTCTTCCATCATTAATCATGTTTTAATATCATATATCATAGCCTAGGACTCTCGAGTGTGATGGCTAGTGTTGTTAAGATATTTACAAAATTTATTAGGATTTTTGAACTCCTTTGAACACCATATTTTATGTGGATTTTCAAAGCTAAACTGAACCTTTATCTCACTTATAGATCACGATCATAACTTTGGTGATCTTAGTGCACTGGGTATTTGAACCCCCTTGTTGTTGAAAGTCTTACCCATTGTGATTTTTTGCTCTTATTTCGAGAATTTCGTATTTTTAAAGGAATATCGGTGGTGAGATAACTCCACAACATACTTTCCTGATTGAACTAGAGACACTAGGATAGGCTCATGTTGTACGTAAACCAGATGGTATAAAGAATAAGCATTTGGCCTTCCAATAATTCTTGCTTGTATGTTTACTTCTATTTTTATCTATTTTTTATCGACCAACATGTTGTGGAGCATACCTTATTCGTACAGAATTTCGTCTACCAAATCGTGGAGAACTTTAAGGTTATTCTTGGTTTTAACAAACCTATTGGCATACTCGCGCACACTATCATTCATTTCCAACTTACAATAGATAATGTAATTTGTATTACCTTACTCCTAATAAATTCATCTTAGAATGCTATGCAATGATCTTTGAATGTATAAATCAAGCCTGTATACAACAAGTTGAGCCACGTTAGGGAGATTCATGAAAAAGTCATAGAGATATATCAGCATAATATCCTGTCATTACCGTCAAACCCTATTATCTCATTTCATAATTTTTTGATATGATGCTCGAGGTTCTTTATTCCACCTTATTTATCCATTTTGTACCGGTTGAATTTCCGTGGTAGATTTCCTACCAATATTTGTGAAGCTAGCGCGGACACAAGGATATTTATTTTAATTTTTGCTCCCACCGTCCACAATATCCATAAAGTTTCTTACTTGAGATGTGAATGCTCATCAAGAGGGTTTGTTATTTATTACGCACAAGCTATTGTTGGCCAAAATTAGGGGTTAGAAGATAGAACAAAGGATATGATAGTGTCTTAAAGAACCTGGTAGGATTATTTTCCTCTCTATTATTGGGATTGGCTCGGGTATATACTTTGTCATTTTGATGACAGATAAGAGATAGAATTTCGGTGCGAGTACGATAGTGTGTGTAAGGATGAAGTATTTTATTGTCAATCAATCTATTTTCATATCGGTCATTGAAGTGTCCTTCTCGGAGAATCTCCTTTGATAGGTGATTTTCTTTGTTCCTTTGAATATCCATATCGTAAAATTGGACAAGTTAAAGCTAACTCAATATCCAAAGATAAGTTTGATATGAAACAAAGGCAGAATAACTCATATGATTCGGTCATCGGAGATCTAATATATGCTGAAGTTTATATAAAGCCAGATATTCTTTTGTCAATCATTGGAAATCAATCAAAAATCACTCCACTCCATTGAGTCTAAATTGCTCTTCGTCTCTCAATAATCGATTATAATTTTTTGTTTCTACAGGTAGAATTTATAGAGGATAAACAAAGCTATTCTTATTATTTTTATATATTAAAATGGTATAGATTCTTATTTCAATATTTATCTTTTTTATTTTTATATGTGTCTACCTGTGAAAAGAGTGATGATACATTTTAAGGTAAATTAGACTTGAATTTTTCTTCAATTTTCATTTTAGAAGAATAAGACGATGGTTGGGTAAAGAAATGTGGCTCATGAATTTGTACATAGTCTCGTAAATTATGAAACAAGCTTTACGACGAAATGCGACCCGTGATTTATGGTAAAAGTTAGTTATATATCGTAAAGTGCTAAGTGCAAGTTTGTGATTCAAAATTCTTTGTTCGCAATCGTGAAATTGTGAATTATAAAAGAAGAATATTTAATAAAACACCAACTGCAAATCATAAAATTTAGAATAACGAATCATGAAACAAAACTAAAAACTGTTTGAAACGTGAATCACAAAGTATAAATCATGAAACAAGACGATATATCCAAACAAGACAAACATTCAGAGGAGGATTGTGGTAGCAGCAGTTCTACTAGTGGACACTCACAAGAGAATGCGTCTGAACAAAAGCCAAAGGCGGTTGAATAACATCTTTTATGTTTTCAATGTTATCTCTCTTTTATATTTTACGTTTTCATGTTTTCAATGTTATCTCTCTTTCATATATTTCTTTTTGAATTATAAATCTCTGTAAGCTCATGAGATCTTGTGTTCTTTTGTCGAATTTTATAAATGAAAATATATTCGTTTATCGTATAAAGTTATATCTTCAGATTTCACTCAAACAAAGGTGATCCACCGCCAAACATTTAAAATTTTTAATAGTACTTGATAGTTCTTAGAATATTTATGATCGATTACCGAATAACGTGTATGATGGACATGTGAATAAGTACAAAGTTTTAGAGACATAAAGTACTCAAAATAAAGTACCAAGATTAGAAAGTACCCTTTTCCCAAAAATGGATCTTTCCTTATATAGTGACAGTGGTGGGTTTCACTTTCACATATTATGTTTCTTCTAATTACATATTAGCCCCCATATTTAAACTTATTTCTTACATTTCCTATCTTTACAAATAGATCTCTATATGTCTTTACATTATCAATTGAGCCCTTTAATAATCTTGGCATTTTATGCCCTCATCAATAGCCCCCTAGTTTTGCGGAGAATCAAGCAAAAACTATTTGACTTTTGAACCTTCTGGTCGAGATTTTGCGTTAGTTTTTTTGTCGACCCCTTTAATAGCGATGCTGCAGTTTACATGTTTTTTGCCGAGTCTGCAATTAGTGGGGTCGGCAGGTTGATCTGCCAATCTTCAAGACTGGTATGCTAAGGGCCGACCTATCGGTCTGTTGTATTTTGCTGTGTCGGATCTAACCAGGATTGAACCCAGCCTCTTTGGCCCATCTCTTACATGCATTGGGTCAAACTGTTTTTTCCAAGGGCCCATTTCCTTTACTTACAGAACCGGTTCGCTGATTCGCCCACGTGTCACTCATCAATTCTTCGTTTGTATTCGCAGTTCTCAACCGTTAAGCTGCCTCACGCGTGCATCATAAGTCTAGCCCCCTAGGTCTGTTGTAGCTGTCAGGATGGACACGTGTCTTGCGATAACTGGACTATACTTTAACTAGCATTTTGGTTAAAGGACTTGTGCTTCTTCATAGAGCAAACCTTTGCCACGCTCACTTGGCTATAAATAGTTATACTTCTCTATTCTCACATTTTATCTGAGTTCTAGAGAGATAAACACTTGCTACTCCCCATATCTTAGAGAGAGAAACTTTGATTTTGTTTATGAGAAAACCTTCTTATCGGAAGAAACCTAAGAAGAAAACCGATCCTCCCGAGAAGCCAGTTTTTGGTTTTATCGACTACCTCAGCATCACCGATAGAGCTGAAGAATATTGAGCCGACGTATTAATTCACACAGGTCTTGTATCACCGTTGAGTTCAGAACCGTTGGTTTTTCCAAGACCCAGAAATTCGGGCCCATCTACACCGTCTCTTAATGCAAGACTTCCGACTATCCCAAGGGCCCCTTTTTAAAAAAACCCTGACTCTGCTACTCGTTCTACTCCTTTAAAAGCCAGAAAAACCGACGCTAAAACTCGCCCTGCTCCTTCAAAGCCTCGAGATACAGTCGACCGACCCAAAATCCTTTTTTTGACTATGGGTGATTCTAGCTCTTCTACCCCTCCCGAATATGTCTGGCTGACTCCAACTATTGTAGGAGTTCAAACCAGCCATAATACCGTGACCACTCCTATGTGGGTGGTCCAACAAGATGAGCAGAGAAGAAAATGCGAAGAAGCTGCTTCTAAAAAGGCTGAGCTCCCAACACCTAGTCATACTCGAGTTAATAGCAGCTCAAGTGTTGTTCTCGCGACTCCTTCTTCCAAAGGATTGACATCTGCTGATAATCCCTTGCCCAAGAAGGTCCAAAGTACCGAGAAAAATCACTCGTAAGCCTTCAACCAAGGCTTCTGCGTCGACGAAGGTCGAAGATAGAAACACTGAGAAAAATACTCATAAACCTTCCAACAAGGCATCTGTATCAGCAAGGGTCAAATACACACTTACCGAGCGACCTATTCCCAAATCTTCAACCATGACACATGCATCAGAAAAATCTGTTTCTCAAGCCAACAAAGATCGTTCCAAAGCCATCGAAGAATTGGCTGCCTAGAAGCTTCAAAATGGCTACCTTCTCTGGCGATCGACAAAAATGGCTATGAAACATCACGAACTTCAAACGACCCTCGACAAAAGTAAGGAAGTAAACCATGTTTTTGCCGCTAAGTGCAAAAACATTATGGAAAGAGAAGTTGTCGATGCAATGGTCGGCTATGTTCCAAATTTCCATTCACAGTTTCCTCGGATGCCGCTTGGGTCGATGTGGCTAGACGTCCCCGAAAAAAATCGTCCTGAAGGAATTGTTGTACCGGACCTGATATTAAATAAACTGAATCATCTGAAGACCCCTCTTATGCTTAAACTCCGCTGCTCGGATATGTTTTTCTTTTTAGCTAAAAAGACCTTATTAGGTTCGAATATGTTGATCAACTTTAGAGTTGAAAAGACCCCTAAAGAGGGTCAAATATGTTGATCAAATTTAATGTTGAAAAACCCTTTAATAGGTTCAACGTTGTTGATCAACTTTAATGTTGAAAACCCTTTAATAGGTTCGAAGTTGTTGATCAAATTTAATGTTGAAAAACCCTTTAATAGGTTCGACATTGTTGATCAAATTTAATGTTGAAAACCCCTTTAATAGGTTTGACGTTGTTGATCAACTTTAATGTTGAAAAACCCTTTAACAGGTTCGATAATATAACAACGGTAAACTTGTTTTAACGCTCTAAAAGATTTAATAAACGAGTCAGTTTATATAGACACCTCATTAAAACCTCCACGCGCCACCAAGGGAGAAAGCTCGGCGTTTTTGCGTTATAGGTAGAACATTTGGATTTATGGATAATTGATGATAAATAACATTCTCAGGAACCCCTATAACATCCTCTGAGCACCAGGCAAACAAATGTAGCTTCTGTCTAAGAAAATCAATCAATTTTTTCCGAAAGATGGGAGATAGATTTACACCTATCTTCAAAACCTTGCCTTTAGAAAATTCATAACTTTCACAATTCTCGTCGGTAAGCAATAGCTCTCGAGTCTCTCTAGGATCGTCTGCAGGCTCCGATCCAGGGGCCGACCCCACTAATTGCTAATCTCTTGCATCTACCATTATATTATCCAATTTTGCTGCCAATGCTGCTTGGTGAAATTCCCTTGCTGTATTTGGCTGCTTCTGACAACGCCAACATTATTCCCGATCACATATTTCAAGCACTGATGAACCGCACAGGTTACAACATGCATCCTTGACAACCAAGACCGGCCGAAAATTGCGTTATGTGACGTAGGAGCGTCTACCACTATAAACAGAATCGTTACTTCAAGGTCCTCGTCTAAGCTGGACCACACCTTCGAACTCAGCGACTACTTGTGCCGATGCTCCTATAAAACCAATAATAGTCCATTCCGATTTTACAATTTCCGGCTTCTTCTTAAATTTTGAGAAAGTTGACAAGAAAATAATGTTTGCCGAACTCCCAGTATCCACTAATATCCTTCGAACTTCTTCACTAGCGATCACTGCTACAATTACGGTCACGTCTTCATGAGGTCCAGCAATGTCTCTCACGCCATCATCATCAAAACACAGGATGTGAGATGGGTTCTGATATAAGTGTGGCGAGATTCTTGCTTCTAACTGCTTAGCCAGATTAACTACATGCCTTTTCCGAGAAGAGCTGGTGATCCCTGCTATCGAATCGCCACCGAAAATAGTTAGAGACTCAAAGAACTTGCCCAAGTCGCTCACATTTTATTGCACTGCGGGTACTATTTCTTCAATTACTCTAATCATATTCCTATTTTTGTCTGGGTCCAAATAGTCAATGGATATGTCGAATAGGTCAGTGACCTCGGAGATCACCAAAGAAGTTTCCTGCTTCGACTCTATTACTATTTGTTTGGACGCTCTGCTTTGCTGAGCTTGTGTCTTCACGCATTCTAGCAATTTCCCATTGTCAATTTGCACCTGCACTTATTTCTTGAGCGCAATAAAATCCTTGGTTTCATGGCCTACGTCTTCGTGATACATACAATATCGATTTTTTTGGCTCTCACGGGGAGTTCCGATCGGAAAAGGATACCGGAAATGCACATTTTTCCTTGATTTATCAGATATAGTCGCAACACACTCGGTCAAATCGGCGTAGTGATCAGGCTGAACCCATTTATTCGATATGGTCGATATGAATTTCACTGGTAGTTATTCCGTACTCTTTGTGTCTGAGTCCACGAACCTTTTCCGTTCGACTGTTCTGTTGCTGGTGTCACGATCGTTATTGGTTGTGGTTGAGAAACCGAAACTGTCTTTTGTGGAGTCTTTTGATATGATACCACCGAAGCTTGCGCAGTTTACTGGATTTGCGCTGCCAGTTCTGACACTTCAGTCTCTTCAATCAGGATCTGCTTCTCTACCTGAGCTAACAAGGAAAAATATTAAAAGTTTGCTTTTTCGTTACCGCTTTGTTCATCGGACCAGGTAACAAACCCGATCTATAACTAGTCAAAGCCACACTCTCATCGCAATAGTCAAGATCAGATTTTGCATCTACAAAGCGTCGAGCATAGTCCCTCAGACTTTCTCCGACCGTTTGTCGGCAATTAACAATTATATCTCCGTTGGCTTGGAAGTTCTTACTTCCTACAAATTTTTGCTTGAACATCAGGCAAAACATACCAAAGTTTTTTATGCATCCCTGCGGCAATCGATTGTATCATTTTGATGCTCGCTCTTTGAATATCATCGAA
Source organism: Limnanthes douglasii subsp. nivea (assembly GCA_036936605.1). NCBI lineage: Eukaryota > Viridiplantae > Streptophyta > Magnoliopsida > Brassicales > Limnanthaceae > Limnanthes > Limnanthes douglasii. The sequence goes on from JAUPFV010000004.1 coordinate 290,598,637, forward strand.
AACGGTTGACATATCAACTTATCGTCATTGGTGAAGCTTAACAAGAAGTTCTTAAATGCTTCCAGGTGGTTGTCAGGGTCTTCCTTTCCATCGTATTTTTCAAGTTTTGAGATATCAAAGCGCTTCGGGAGATGTCCCGACAAAATTTCATATGAAAGGGGAGACGACCTCCAATTATGCCTGAATCCAAAAAACTCCGCTTCCTAGCCCTTCTCCATGAGTTGCATATAACCTTTCTTCAAGTGGGTTTGCAAATTGGTTTCCGACCCTGTAATCATAAGATTGGCTCCCTAACAGAAATTTAAAGTGCAGGAGGTTCTGTCCCCTTGAGGTTTGGCTATCTTTGCCCGTTGTGATTTACGTTTTCAAAGTTCTCGCTCCCTAATCATTCTTTTATCATTCTTGAAGCATCACATATCCCGGTCCGGGGAAGAGGACTCATACATATCTTCTTCAGTTGAATATTCATATCCATGCTTGGCTCAGAGTCGAGACTTCTTCCTTGCAACCTCGTTATGCTTCCGCACTCGAGTTCTGCCTTTGTAAAAATCATCCTCGTCCCGATCGACAACACAATTAGCCTCTTTTCCATCTTCACACGACCGTTCGCCTCGACCATCCAGCTCATACTTCTTTTCATCCAAAGCCATATTTTTCTCAGCGTTTAGTTTAGGAATGTTGTCCAAAAGCTGCTGCCTGGTCATGATAATGGTCGACCGTTTGATTCGGTCTTGGTTACCCTGGTAGTCATCACCAAACTGATCTTCAGTGCACCGATCCTCTAAATAAGAAATTTCTTTATCAGTGCCTCTCTCCTTTTCCTTTCCCTTTCTTTCCTCTGTATTCATTCCTCGAATTTTAAGTTTTACTAGGGTCGAGATTCTGGAAAAACCTGATCTCCGGGTATCACTCGTTCCCACATACGGCGCCAATGATAGTTCTTAGAATATCTAATATCGATTATCAAATAACGTGTATGGTGGAGTGGTGTCAGGTGAATAAGTACAAAGTTTTAGAGAGAGAAAGTAGTCAAAATAAAGTACCAATGATTAGACAGTACCCTTTTTCCAAAAAAGGATCTTTCGTTATATAGTGCCAGTCGTGGGCTCTACTGTCACATGCTATGTTTATTCTAATTACATATTAGACCCCATATTTACACTTATTTCTTACATTTCCTATCTTTACAAACAAGTCCCTATATGGCTTTACATTATTATTTGAGCCCTTTAATAATCTTGGCATTTTATTCCCTTATGAGTACTAAGTTTCAAATAATAATTAATTAGGGTTGAATCATTTTAAACATGACCAATATAAAACTGAAGTAAATTCATAGATATTATTTATTTTGAATATAATATTTTAAGAAACAACAACTAAATTTTAAAAGTAAACATTCAAAATAAATAAAAATGTAAAAAATTAGAAATAACAAAGAAAAAGTATGATAAATTAAATAGATAAATTATTGAAATCGTTACTTCTACTGTTTTCGTCATTTTCATGTTCTGTTTTATCGTTAAATGACAATCAATATTGATAAGGGAAAAATAGAAAACAACGAATCTGTCAAAGTAGTAAATTTCGTGATTCGAGAAGATAAAAATCCAGCCCTTTACAGAACCCTTCGTCTCCTATTTATACTATTTTGAAGCGTAACTCCCCTATTAAATACAAACGTTTAATAGGTTGTGACTGTCGTTATATTAATTATTAAAAATTTCCCTTAATCGTTGTCCTTGGATGTTGACTGCTGATTCTTCCCTGATGGTCGACCTTTAATGCAGTCTATGGTATTAACTTTGTTTACCATTTGTCGTCGTAACGGCTAGTTCCACCAATACTCGCGCTGGGTATTGCGCTGGGTATTCTGCCTTGTCTGCTTAGGCCGATCCTGATGTCAGTTTTCTTCTGGCCGAGCGATGTCACACACTATGCTCCTTGAACGTGCTTTCTTTTGGCCATACTGCGCTTGATTATAGATGGTCGCGAACAGGTTTTTAGTTCGCTTTGGCCAAGCGCGTGTGATTTCAATCGGGGTCGGCTCGTCGTAAGTTTGAGTGCGCTATGCCTAGTAGCTCTTTTGCTCGGATTGGACGCATCGCCCAATTTCAAGGTCTTAGTGATCTTCCTACTTTGAGCGGGCCTGCTCGGCTTCGATATTCTCTTCCTACTTTGTGTGGCCATGCTCGACTTCGATCTGCTATGCTCTACTGTTGTTTTGTGTTGCTCTGCTTTGCTATCATTGGTTCTACTTTTCTCCGTTCCGCTTGGTTTTGATGTGTGCTCTTCATATTAGTTGTGGGTGCCTATTCCCTTATCAAATATGTAGTGCTCTCATTGTGTTCAAGTTTAGTTTTAATTTTCGTTGTCTAAATGTTTTTCGAATTCAGATTCATATTGGTGGTATTAACTATCAAGACATGACAATCCTCATTGTCTTTCATATAGTCTATCCTGGTCCAATTAAGGTCATTCACATCTTTTAGGTTATTTTTATGTATTTTTCTCGAGCTAAAATTTGAAAGATACAAATTTTTAAAAATTAAATCACAAAAAAAAGTTTTACTTGAAATACTAATAAAGGAGTATAATTGGTAAAAATATATAACTCATGTACCTAATAGTAACTAGTATTTCTTAGATAGTAGATGATATTTTATTTTTTTACTAAATGATAAATGACTACTTATATTTTTTTATTATAGATTAAGTATCAATAAATATCCAAAAAACAAACATATTCTCCAATTACTATCCAACTATTAGTTATAAATACCTAAAATCCATTTACCTTTGTTATTTGCCCCATATTAATTATATTTTTTAATACTCTAAATACCCTTATTATAGTAAATAAAACCATAAATTTACGATTAATTTTTTTTCTCCCTATAAAACCATAAAAGTATATAGTACCGAGTCTGATAAGGTAGTGAATACCCACAGCCAATACAAAGGAGAAGCCATAAAATTATATAGTACCGAGTCTGATAAGGTAGTGAATACCCACAACCAATACAAAGGAGAAGCATCAGTCAAAGCAGAGCACATCAAAAGATAAACCAAGGAAGAACCAAGATATACAAGGAACGAACACACTCAGAATAATAAGAAAGATTAGATAAGTGTTTGAACCAAGCAGAGTAGGTCTAAGACCGAGCGCACACGAAGCCGAGCGCGAGCACGAGATGCAATCTGCACATGTAGCAATTCTAAAGATAAAATATAAAATGCTGAGCCTGACTCATTCAAGATCGGCCGAGTATAAAACTGACCAAGCGTACCGATGGAATTTTCTCTGCTCGGAGAGTCTGAAAAGGACAGTCATTATAACGTATCAGTGTTTTATGAAGGTCAACTTAAGGACTACAATAAAGACCGCTGATTAAGGATGATAAGAAACAGACGTTACAGTCCATGTTTTTTTTATCTTAATCACGTGTAATAAGTAATGAGAGTAATGACTAGAAGTAGTATAAATAAAGGGTAAGAACGATGTAATAAGTATATGTTCTAAATCTTCCCGAATCAATAATACTTACTATCTTGGTTTATTTGTGTTTAGGTTTTTTCCATAACATTTTTTAGCGCCGTCTGTGGGAACCTTAAAAACCTCCCACTTTTGAATCTGGTCACCAATGGTAGTAACAAGATCCAGGATCGATATCGAACCTACCAAAAAATGCATCCCAATTGCTAACCCTAATCAAGAAACAAAACTGAACGCGGGGTCAACTCTCCCATTGTCAACTGGCCATGACAACTTGGAAGAGACCTTGTAGAGGAACTCCCCGGTTGCAGTGGACCCACCAGTTGCACCATCCATCGCGAAAATGGTCACCAACCTTGCAGATCGACCTCTTCAGCCCAGCTTTCTGGAGGATGCAACTGAAGTTAGGCGTTTGGAGCAGCAGATCCTGACAATGAAAGTAGCACAAGGTAAGGCCGATCAGGACCAGGAAGTCAGAGATCAAGCAAATAAGGCAACCATGGCGGAGCTACATGAAGCAATCAACACATTGAACACGAAGCTGCGAATGGACGAGTGTCAGCTCCTTCCTAAGTCCAACATCGAGGTAAGCCGAGCTGAAATACGAGAAGGATCCTCCAAAAGGGACAAGAATGGTGAAAGAAAGGGGGAAAGCAGTGGGTAAAAACACCAGAAGTAGACATCCTTAAAAAATGACAAAGAAAGAATGACTGAAAAATATGATCACGTACGCCCGAATATGGTTGCTTACGTTCTTAAATAGTCGTCCTTTATGAAGAAAATCCTTAACGCACAGCTCCCAAGGAATTTTGATCCCTTTCTCTTGGAATCATATGGCGGATTAGGAGACCCAAAAAGACATTTAGAACAATTTAGAAACACGATGCTAGATTTTAACCCGGACAATGCGATGTTATGCAGGGCCCTTTCAATGACCCTCAAAGGTAACATGATGGAGTGGTTCAGTAGTCTACCTAAAGGTACAATAAGTGATTTTGAAATACTTTGGAGCGCATTCAGGAACAGATTGGTAGGTAACAAGGAGCTACGCCAGGATCCTGATTCCATCATGGACCTTTAGCAGAAGAGGGAGAGCCTCTCAAATGGTATAGTAGGAGATTTGTCCATGCCATGAACAAACTCCCCGATCTTGCAGAAAATATGGTGGTGGCCTTCTTAAAGCGAGGATTGGACAGGCAAGGAAAGTTATACGTTGATCTGATAATGTTTCTATGTGACCAATTCATTAAAGTAGATGATGCCACCAAGGTCCCTTGGCCGTTAGAGAAAACTATTATGGATACCAAAATATCTACACATGATAGCCGAAGGAACGAAGAGGGATCTCGTAGGGAGTCACCGAGGAGGCCCGACAGGTATCGAGGGGCACCTTTGAGAAGCAGTGATAGTTCCCGTAGAGAATCCACGGGAGTTATAACCAACCAACGGTTCGCGGTCTATAAAAATCCAGCACAACAATTCACCCAACTTACGAAATCGATTTCTACCATTTACGATCGCAAACGAGACATGATACGATACAAATCCACTAGGACTATGTCCGTCCCAACCTATAAGTGATCAAACCGACAATGACCACAGCCATGCGACTAATGATTGTTGAATGCTCAAGAATAGATACAAAGGTTGGTCGACAACGGCATCTTAATGCAGTTTGTCCGACAACGGCATCTTAATACAGTTTGTCCGACAACAAGAACCAGGATTTTAGGACAGCAAACTGGAGGGTTCTAATACTAGACACGAAGAACCACGACAAAGTGAGCTTGCTTCTAGACAGGAGGATAAAGCTGACAACCCAAGGAAGAAACAATGGATGCTCGCCATATCTGGAGGGGGTTCTTTAACTGAGGCGGATCACCAAGAGAGGAAAAGGTCAATGGAGGACCAACAAATGATTTCTATAGGAAGTTCCTCTTGGAGTAGCTATCGGGACCCAGTAGCCGACCTGATATTTGACGATGATGACATGCGAGGTATAGCCACGCCTCATGAGGACACCCTGACAATAACTTTGGATGTCGGAGGAACAATGATGACCAAGATAATGGTAAATGGGAGTAACTCGACCAATATTATTTTCAAAGCCAGCTACGACCACATATTGGGAGTCCCTCCATATAAGTCAACATATTGCACCCTAACCGAGAATGAAGGAAAAACATCCCAATGTGTCGAAGAAGTCGAGCTACTTGTCAAGGCAAGACATGGGGCAACGAAAAAAGAGCTCAAAACTATCTTTTTAATCTTGGATGCTCCGAGCCCTTACCATGCGATCATAGGATGCCCATGGTTGCATAAAATGGAAGTAACTCCTTGCATGTTCCGCCAATGTGTCAAATATCCCATTGAAAAATTTGTAGGTATTATCTGTGACAACCAATGGGCGGCACAAACCTGCTACTCGGCGATCGTGGATCCAAGCAAGCCAATCAGATGGCAATTAGCTCGCGAGAAGAAAATCGAACCACCAGTAAAATCCCTCTCGCTCAATCTAATTGATAAAATTCTAGCGAACGGGAATGTCCTCCTCCTTGGAGCTAAGTTTGACTCAAGTTTCAAACATTTATTAGTAACTTTATTACATCAAAATTTGAATATTTTTGCATGGACTACCCATGATGTAACAGGGGTCAACCCATCTGTCATATGTCATGAGTTAATGATCGACAGGTATGTTAAACCAGTATAACAAAAGCGTCGGTCTTTCTTCATTGAAAAGCAAGCAGCAATTGCTTCAGAGGTCGCTAAATTACTTGGGCTCGGTCATATCCTCCACGTGCGGTATCCAGTATGGAATGCTAACCTAGTCTTGGTAAAAAGAAGGGTGACGACTGACGTATGTGCGTCGATTTTACCGATTTGAATAAAGTGTGCCCTAAGGATGCTTTCCCTCTGCCCCGCATCGACTAGTTGGTAGACATTACGTACGGCTGTGAATACATGTCATTCATGGACGCGTACTCAGGTTTCAACCAACTCCAAATGCTTTCAAGCGATGATGAGTATACCGTCTTATAAACCGAGTGCGACATTTACTGCTACACGGTCATCCCGTTCGAACTAAAAAATACCAGTTCCACCTATTAGCACCTCGTCAACTAGATTTTCAAAGAACAGTTAGGCCATGACATATAAGCATACATTAATGACATGATCGTCAAAACAAATGACCCGACTGAAACTTAGAAGCACTGGGCAACGCTTTCACAATATTACGTAACTATAACCTAAAGTTGAATCCCCTTAAAATGCTCTTTTGGTGTCTCACCCGCTTCATCTCAAAGGCCTCCGATAAAAGTCACCCTTTCTTTAACAATGAATGCGACGCAGCGTTCACCGTCCGAAAAGCCTACCTCACCTCGCATGAAATACTCACAGCTTCGGCACCAGGTGACTCTTTGTATCTATATTTGTCCGTCTCTACTCATGCTGTCAGCGTGATACTCGTTAAAGAAAGAAACAATACTCAACTCCCTGTTTATTATACCACTAAAATATTAGCTGATGCAGAGACACGTTATATGGATCTTAAAAAACTTGTTTTGGGTTTGGTAGTGGCAGCTCGCAAGATGCGACCGTACTTTCATGGTCATAGTATCATTGTCCATACATCTTCTCATCTGCACAATGTACTACAAAACTCTAATATTTCATGCCGACTAACTAAGTGGTGGGTTGAGTTGGGTGAATATGACATCGAATTCAAGCCGCGCAGGGTGATTAATGGCCAGTTTATGCCCGATTGCTTAAGAAAATTCTCCGCACCCGGCTGGCAGGTGATGACCTCAGAACCTGTACCACACTTGATATTATAATCGCGAACTACCACACTTGATATTGTGCTCAATACCACACTTGATATTATAATCGCGAACTACTCCAAGCCCATTGGGTTACACAAATGGCCGAACCGGCCGCTCTATGAACTTAACTATGACTAATTTACTAGTCATAAGTTACGCAATGAGCCCCACTATGCTCGATCTTACAGAAAAATTTCCAGAGGTGAACAAGTAAAAACGTATAAACACACAAGCTTCATACATAATTTTCTACCGTTAATGATCCATGAGCCACAACTCCAAAAAGTATAAATATAAACACCAACAAAATGGCCATACCGCAGATGGCCATACTTCATCTTAAGGATTTCGTTGGTCGTAGTTCTAGTTGACGTTGCAAGATTTCATTCATTGATAGTTTATCATAAAAAGATAGGTCTCAGCCATACCGCAGTTGATCAATCATCATTTGCGAGGTCGCGGGCATCACCAATTTCACAGAGGGCATCAGCTAAGTCCGTTGATCCTCGTTCTCAGGTCCGTCTGACCTCTGTGAGAGGGGATCTTCAGGAACTATGAAATGTATTAACGACGCGCCTGACCCCAGACCATGTACAAAAAATATCATTCGTTGCACCACTAAAGGTGGGAAATTGTTTTCCATCTCCCTCTGGGTCCAACACTTATCTTCAATAACGACCACCTCCGGGGACTTACCAGAGGCATTCTCAGCCTCAAGTGTTTGTGAAGCGTCATTCACCTGCCTACCCAGCGCTCCATCCACCTCGTCTTCATCAAGTAAAGTCATCTTTCGTTGAGAAAAAGGCCCCGAGCTGATTAGCCCTTTATTTTTCCTCTTCAATGGACTGCCCTCATTATCTGTTTCTTCTTCCCGTGGTCTCGCGGACTTCTTCACTGCCTCTACTCCCTCGGCCATGAACGGAAATTTTGCTTCCTTTCTCTGAGTTTCAGCATCATCACCCTATTGTGCTCCTTCAAGTGTAAATGATGACCCGCTCGCCTCTCGTGCTTTCCGCTCCTGAGAAAAGAAGATTTGAAGTATAATTTGAAGTTTAATAACCGTAAAATGATTGTTTCAGAAATATGAAATAATTCATATTGGAGAAACGATAATCTTTTTGCCAACATATATTTTTTTCATGATCAAAACAAATATTCATTCTCATAAAAAAAAATAGAACAAATAGTTATTGATCAATTTTGATTCATTTTTGTCATCTCTCAAACAATATTGTTATTCCAAAAGCTCTTAAAACAAATTGCTACGATCACTATTAACATCCCTCAAACCAAGTTTTTTTTATTCTTTTACATTGTTTTATAAAAATTCATAATCGATCTACTTAATCAAGTTTGTTTGACGGGGGATGATTATTCCCGATTTAAGTTCTGGGTGTACTTTTTTATTTTGTTTATTTTCTGTATCATTTGATACTTGTTTCATTTACTATATTTTTTATACATTTTTAAAAAAATCTTTAAATGATTCCAACGCGCTATCATAACTCACCATGACTGTGAGGTTAAGGTCCCAACTCACCCTTAGGCTAATCAAAACCTAAATTCTTATAATTATAATCATAATATTTATGACCTCGTAGATACTGTTCTAGAAGCCTCAATCATGGAAACACATTCTTCCTATGTTAACGGTATCGCTGCTAGAAATAGTAATGGTTTGAAATGTAAGAAGAAAACATCTTGGACACGAGACCAATTTATTGAGATTCCTAAAGATAGTACAGCTAAGTGTAATCATTGTGAACAATCATATAACTATAAGGATATAAAAACAAATTATGATATATGGGGTGTGTCGAGACACTTAGTTAAGCATAACCTTGCTTATCTTATTAAAATATATGAAAAAGGTAATACATCAAATCAAAACATATACAGAATAAACCATGATATATGTTTATGGTAGTTCACAACAATTAAGTATTGACAATAATTATAGATGTGATGCTTTGTTGAGTAAATAAGTAACTTAAAAGCGATACGCAACCCACGTAGCCTATGAGATCAATTTTTTAAATATTATAAAAAACAAATCATTCATGCTACTAGGTTAACTTTGTTGATTTTTTTTTTTGAATAGTGATATATAAACATTTGTGAGTTTGATATGACATGTGCTACTTTGCATTACATGGATTCTTAATGGATATTCTAAAAACAAATTGTGTACTTTTATTGTATTGGCAAACGTACCATTGATGTAATTAGAGATAATATGTTAGAGTGTATGAATGATTTTAAAATTAATATTGAAAATTAAAATAAAATTATGTGAGTTTCATTCGATAATAAATGTGTGAAATGTACAACTATTCAGTACCTTAAAAAAAATTGCAACCTTGATTTTTAAAATATTTAAAACTAAATGTTAATTCGGTATACTTCAACTTCACCTTGTTACGGATGATGAAATAAATACAATAACGAAAGATTATATCATATTAAAAAAAGTCTTATTATGTTCGATCCCGGATCCTAAAAAAATATCAAAACAAAATTGCTAAGACGGATTGAAAACCATATAAAAGTTTAATTTTAGACGTGAATAAATAAAACTCTACGTATTATATTTTTGTACGGTTTTACACGACTCTAATGATTAAAAAATAACAATCGCAGTGGTTAAAAAATTACTTTATAGTTGACTGTGGCGGATCAAATAGACACCATGAGCAAAAATTTAAGGCCGAGAAAAATGTTTACAAATATAATATTATAATCCTAAGGTGATATAAACGTCAATCAAAAATAGCTGTCATAAACACTCTTAGTTTAACTAAAATACCATAACGAAAGAAACACTTGTACTTATTTACAAGAAATTTATGAAGTTGAATTTAAAAATTGAGGGTGTTAGTTCCATAGAGCGTGACAGGTTATTGTTGACTTGCTGGCCTAATTTGCTAGGATAGAAGCTATACGGCCAATAATATTGGATTGTTATCTAATAGTAAACTATTTTTTTTTAAACTAAAAAACAAAAAACAAAGTATAAAAAATACTAAATTTTAATTATATATTTTCGTTCCATTTTTTAAAATTAAAATGTCATTTTATTTATAGCCTTGGATCCAAGTTTTCATTTTTCAAATGATAGAAACAAATCTCCGAAAATCTTCCGCCATCAAGAAAGATTTTGCCGCAATAATTTTGATTTTGAAATTTATTTCAGGCCACCACTCATAGAGATTTGGAGAAGACGATATATATAAATCCATTAAACCGATAAATAACAGGCAACACAGCTACGAAGAGCTGGAAGAATCTACTCCAATCATTCACCAGTAGAAGAAAAGGAATCCTTAACCAATACGAAAAAGATATCAGAGTTGGGAAGCGATGTTTAAATCTAGCATTGGATAAACCTGCAAAAGATATGTGAAGTTGTTGTCCAACAAATACTTGTTGCTTCAGGTTAGTAAATGGATTTAGATTTAATGAAAGGGTAATCTAGATCAAAAGATACTGATCTATGAGCTATTAAAATTAGCAGAAGCAATCAGCCAAGATAAAAGCTAGGCATTTTCACATATATAACCTAAGACCATACTTTATAACAGAGTAATGGCATTCAAGTTGCAAGGGTCCTGAAATTTGTCAAAGTCTATTCTCATTTTACATTACAAGGTCCATTTGGCAAGCCAATCGCTACTTTATTTTGGTCCCTGCAAATGTGAGAAAGAGTCATAGTAGAAGGGATGAGCCTCGTACACCAAGTTAATATAGATTTTAAAGGCCATGAATAATTGCCATGAGCAAGAAGAATGACTAATATTAAGGAATCAGTTTCAACATCTATATTTGACCACCCTTTCCTTTTACAAATAAGTAAACCATCAAGAATGGCACAAGTTTCAGCCATAACATGAGATAATTTGCCACAAATGTTACCAGAACCAATTACAATGTCACCAGATCTATCTCTTACCAAAACAGGTCCACGTAAGTCTCCATTATGAAGACATGAAGTGTTTGTGTTAATTTTCAATCTACCAAGAACTGGAGGCTTCCATTAATATATACCACCTTGTTCTTATAGGTAATGTAACAATAGCATCCAATTTCATCATCACTTGACCAAACATAAGTCCATAATATGAATAAATGGTTAGGATTTTCTATAACTTCATAAAATTTGCATTTGGAGATAACACTAACATGTTTTTTTGCAATATTGTGTCAATAAGGATGGTATTTAGGAGCAAATTCCATAATAAGAATAAAAACATTTATGAGTGATAAAATTCCAAATTTTGGTAAATAAATTAGACTTGTAAATGTGACTTCTTATCTGGTTCTAAGTCTAATTAGATTTGAAGTCTGAATCCTATGAAATATTTCATACTATAATGTCTTCAGATTGCTTGTTAATTTAGTTAGATTGAATAATGTGTAAACCAGATTGAGGAAAAAATTTCTTGAGCTTCTCTAGAAATTCAAAGTTCCAGGAGTTGTTAGACAAGAAAGAATTATCTGTCTCGTGGTTGAACCAAACGTTATTTAAATTATCATTGAGCTTGATGAGAGGATGATGGTTGAACCAATGTTTTCTCATTTTAGTCAATGTTTTTTTATTTTAGCCAATCTTTTCCTAATTTGAGACCTTCATTTTGTATAAGATACCTGAAAACTATATGAAATCTGGAAATATGTATTATGAATAAGGTTAGCCCATATGATTTTATTCTTTGTAAAGTTATACTACATCTTACAAGAGTAGGTGTTATGAATATCACATAATTTCTTGATATTCAGACCACCTTCTTTTAAAGGATGACATATAGTTTTCCAATTTGTCTAGTGCATCATTTTCTCATTAGTAGTAGAACCCCACAAGTATTTATTAAAAATTATTTCAGTCCTTACAATGATAAATTGAGGAATAGTATATCTTTGTAGCCAGTAAGTTGGGATAACCATCAAGACTAAGTTAATAAGAAGTAACCTTCCAACATATGAAATATTCTTATTCCCCCAATCAGATATTTTTGTATTGATCTTGTTTAAAAGGTTGTTGTAGTTTTTTTCCTTATTGTTGTTGTTAATTGTGATACCAAGATAATATATAAGGAAGGTAAGAGGCACTGAAACCTGTTTGAGAAGTTAGAGAAAAATACTTATTCTGTAAAGTCTAGGAGGGATGATAATCTTTGTCTTGTTCTTGTTTATGACCTGAACATAAGTTTCTTGGTAATTCTGAAGAAATTTACCAAGATTATCAATAAATTTATCATTATTTTTTGTAAAAAACAAAATATCATTAGTAAAAACCAATATTGGAATCAAAATATCACTTCTAGCAGTGAAGTGTATGGATTTGTTTTCATCAAACAACTTGAATATGCCTCTTATAAGGACTTCATCAACTATAATAAAGAGACTCAGGAAGAGGGGATCGCACCCATTTGTAAGAATGGAAACAAAAACATAAATTATAAGCTTATGAATGAGGTTATCAAAGCTTAAAAAGAAACCAAAACCGACCATGACTTTGGATAAGAAATTGTGGGATAATTTGTCAAAATATTTTTACATATCAAGTTGGATCATGATGTTTCCATGTTTCATTTTATTTTTTAGATAATAAACAAGCTCCTTATCTATAAGGATATTATCCTAAATAGCTCTTTAGTTATAAGGATATTATCCTAAATAGCTCTGTTGGGAACATAGGCACTTTGAACAACTGTAATAATGTTAGGGAGTAAGGTGTTAAGCATGTTGTTAATAATTTTGGACATAATTATATTAAGCTGGCTAAAGAAACTAATGCGCCTAAAGTCTTTCCAATTTGTAGGATTGGAAGATTTATGAATCAGGAAAATATTATAGCCATGACGCCCTGAGGAATGTTCTGACCTTTCATAAAGGAATTCATAGAAAGGTACAAGTCTTTCTTAATAATCAACCATCAATTTTTGAAAAAATTGATGTTAAAACCATCAATCCCTGCAGCACTGTAGGTATTAAGGTTAGTGATTATATTGTAAAATTTGATCTGTCCAACCTTTGCCACTTGGATTTATTAGACCAACTATACTTAGAACCACTATAACCTGCATCCTCGAGCTGACAATATCTTATGAAGTCATTAAAGTCTTATGAATTTTTACGATAATAACTAGAACATCCCAGCTTCTCTTCGGGAGAAGTAACGCGTTAAAATTTCCCATGATGATCCATTCTTTTTCAGTAGTTAATATGGACTCAACTCATCTCAAAGCTCCTGTCTATAGTACCTTTGAAACTTAGCATAAACAATTGTAAGTAAGAAACGTTTTGTTAGTATTAGCACAAGTGATTTCGGTATGTAAACATTGTTGATAATCATTTAGAATCTTAACAGAGAAATCATTTCTCCAACAAAACAAAATTTTATTAGAGCAGTTTAAAAGTAGAGTTTTCCAACCCAATTTTAAAAAGCTATAGTAGGAAGATTTTATTCATTGATTAAAGGCTCCTAGATCGCAACCAACTTGATTTGATCTTTCTTAATGGTAGACTTTAATCTTCTTACTGAAGAGATATTCATGATTCCTCGAATGATCAGTAGGATTTGGAGTAGGTATGTTTACTTGATCCCGAAAACTCTAAGGATTTAATAGGAAGACTTGTAACTTTATTTCTTCCTCTATCTTCTTTCAATTTCTTATTTAAGATCTCATGGAACTCTGTATCAACCTCTTTTTTATTGATTATTGGTGTAGTATGCATACTTCATATGTTTTCTTGAATTGGAGAAGCATATTATGATATTGTGTTATCATTTTCAAGATAATTTGAAGCTTCATAACCAACTTTAAGAGATTTTATGGCCTCGATTATTTCTCAATCTTCAGGTGTATTGGTTTCAATATTTCTTCTTTGTTTTTCAGACCTGAAGTCTTGAAATTTGAGAGGTAACTTGTTTTCATTCAGATGACCATAATAAATGTCATTCACAATAATAGACTTGACCTTGTGACTGATTATGTTGTCCTTCTTCGTGTTGATCTTCTTAGAATAGTCTTCTTCCTTTTTATTGTTATTAGTAACCTTATTATGAATGTTATTGTTGGATTTTTTGCAGTTGCCTTTGTCATGTCGAAGATGATAACAGATACTAAAATAATTAGGCACATCCTTGGTGTTGCAACTTTTTGTTACAATAACCCAGCAACCCTGATTCTCTCCAAATCCTACCCATATTTGGTGTTGCAACTTTTTTATTCCATCTATTTCCACCCAAACAAAACAAACATTTTGAAAAGTTTTGTTTATATCAGGAACATTGATAGTTAAAGGATCTCCAAAAGTGTCAACCAGATTTTGTATCATATTCTCATTATAAAGATATTCAGTTACATTATCAAATCTTATCCAAATCGGAGTCCCCTGGGTTTAATATTTTGGTTTAAATCCAGAAATCTATTTTAGAAGCTTCATAGTTATATCACCCACGAAACATATAATTTTAAACAGAGTTTGCATAAATCCTCTCCCGCATCAAATTCTAGAAAGATATGTCTGGAATCCCAAATAGTGTAACTATAATCTTTTTTGAATTTGAAATCTGTAAGAATTGGTTTAGTTTATCTTTCTTGGCTATGCCTTGATTGAATTTTTTGATGAGAGTGTGCTTGGATTTAGCCATTGATGAGTTCAGATACTTCGGACACAACCCACTGCTTAATCCGGACAGGGCTAATTCGGACCATAACACTCCACTGAAAAATCCGAACAGATTAAATGTAAAACACCTTTTGACTAAGCTATTTGCTAATCAGCTTAAAAGACTATTGGGTCCTTAAACTTGACCCGGTTTCACAACTTGATCCGGTAAGCCCATGTGTCATTAATTAAGAGTATAAATACCCCAACCAATCTCATTAATGAGGGTGATCAACATTTAATATAAGCAGGCTGCTAAATTATCTCACTACTCCTCACATTAAACACAACATACTTCAAACTTACCAAAACCCTTTACCAAACTACCCCTAGCCCAAAATAAACCAAACCAAATTGGCGACCACAGTGGGAGCACGAAGATGCCTGAATTTTACATTCAAAACAATTAAAAATAACCAGTTCGGATGGATCCAAACGAGCAAGGATCTCCACCTCGTGTGGTGGAAAAGATTAGGGACAACAAGGAATACACCATTGAAGAGATAGACAAATTTAGAGCATAAATAGAGACGTTAAGGGCCATAAAACAAGCAGAAAAGGGTATAAGGGAGATATCAGGGGCGTTAGCTATTCATCATACTGACAACCCTATGGAGAATGATCCATCAATAAAGACTCATCTGATTTTGTAAAAGACTCATATCAGATCTAAGAAGACACATTGGTCCAAACATGTTGAAAGTTCGGATATATAGTCTTCCAGTAGCTTTTCGAATGCGGCTGAGCTTGAGGAATCTTTGTCATCAAGTAGTGATGAAGGGAGATCTAGAAAAAAGATGAAGTTAATCGAAAAATATTCAATAAAGAGGGATAGATATGGTAGGCTTAAAAGGTATCTGGGCAAAGGGTCACCCCACAGGCATGCTGATCAGTTGCTGATTGATCCTTTTACTTTTTAGACCGAACCATGTATTTTCAGAACACCTAATGAAGACACAGTCTTTAGTCATAATAAGAACTGGGGACAATCACCTTTGTCTGCCAAAATATTGTCTAGAAACCTACCTAAAAGGTTTGACAGCTCTAAAATGGAGAAGTATGATGGAAGTAAAGATCTGGACAACCATCTGGAGCAATTCAAGAACTTCATGATGAATTTTGATGATGATGAAAAACTTTTATATAGAGAATTCTCTAAAACTTTTATGGGAAGCTCGTAAATGGTATAATAGCTTACCCTAGGGATGCATTAGAAACTTTGATATATTTTGGGTTGCCTTCTGAAGACAATTTGTTGGGAGTAAAGGGGTGAAGAGTAATGGAGATACCATAATCCAATGTGCCCAGGAACCAAACGAGTCTTTAAAGGACTATATAAGTCGATTCATGAATACAAAGAACGGATTAGCAGATTGCTTCGAACAAGTGGCAATCGCTTCTCTAAGACAAGGGATGGATCCTGAGAACTTGGCTGATTCGGTGACCAGGAAGAAAGCCATGACCTGGGGTGGCCTATTGAATCAAGTGGGAGAATTGATTAATGTGGAAGAAACAAGAAAAACATGGTGCACCGTCAAGTGAGGTCCACCATAACAGCCCCTCTGGCTGCTAACCAGTCCGGATATAAGGCTAAAGAGACCGGACAAGGGTCCAACCGGACTAAACAAACACAGTCCAACTATAATCAGTCTCAGAGACAACAGTCAAGAGGTAAAAGAGGTCCTTGGGTTCAGCCAGAGTGGTTTGCAGAGTTAAGGGAGAATGTGGCCATAATATATGACAAGACCAAGGATGAAGTCCATTTCTGGAAATCGGCGGCACTGCAGTCTCTCAGAGAAAGCCGGAATACTTGTTTTTCCCAATATCATAATGATATAGGCTATAATACTCAAGACTGCATTGCATTGAAATAAAAAATTCCGAACCTTATTGAAAGAGGCAAACTGGGAGCTTATGTCAAAACAAGAAGTGGAAACAACCCTGACAATGCTCCTCGGATGGGCCCTACAAAGAATGCGGGAACATCTGTTTAAGAAGGGGCAATGATGATTCTTGAAAGATAGGATGTTGATTCTGAGTACATGGATCCTGATCCAACTCGGAATAAAGTGGGGGTCTTAACAGAACAAACCAGGATGGTATCCGGACTCATCAGTTTCTTTGAGTCACTCAACATCTTTGGAGGAGATAGTGTGACAACACCCACTCCTTCATCAAGGAAAAGGCATGTGCACAGTTGGCCACTCAATAGGAAAGGGGATGTCTTCCCATCAATACCAAACCTTTTTTCCATTCATAGTGTTTGATGAGGATGATTTGAGAAATATTGTGGGCCTCATGAGGATGCGGTGGTGATAGGAGCATCCATTGGGGGCAATGATATAATCTGGATTTTGATAGACACAGGCAGTTCGGCAAACATTCTCTTCTTAAGCTCATACACGCAGATGAGGAATCTGACCATCATTCAACACTCAAACAGAACCATTGTGGGCTTCACATGGAGCTCTGCGGATGTAATTAGGGAATTTGAGAAAGAAGTGATGTTGGGCAAGGGGCCCTTTAAAAAGATGGTAAGGGTGCTATTCGTTGTGGTAGATTGCCCCACACCCTACAATGCGATTTTTGGGAGGTCTTGGCTTTCCAGAATGAATGCTGTGGACTCAACAGTCCATCAGTGTTTGAAGTATGCAGTCCAAGGGCAAGTAGGTGTTGTCTAAAGTACTCAGAAGATAGCTAGGGAGTGCTATGCAACTGCTCTTACTCCTAAAAATTTGGGAGTACTTAAGATTAATGAAGATTAGCAGTACTGAAGCCTTCTGACGGAGAGGGTGAGATAGATGACCCCAGAGAGGCTCCTAGTGTTATAATACCAGTTGAAGAAATTGAAACCCACTCCATTGCAGAAGGTAGAAATATCAGGATTAGTTCCAAAATGGCGCGAGAGTTGAAAAAGAAATTGTTGTCTTTTTTACAAAACAATCAGCATGTCTTCACTTGGTGAAATAGTGATGTAACCGGAGTGCCCGCAAACGTTATCTCACATAAGTTGTCAATCCGGAGTGATGTTGCACCTATTGTGCAGAAAATGAGAGTTTTTTCTAAGGAAAAAGTTGATGTGATAGTACAAGAGGTTGATCGGATTACCAAGATGGGACACATAAATGAGTCCTAATATCCTTTATGGACTGCCAATCCAGTGTTAGTTAAGAAAAATAATGAGAAATGGCGTATGTGTATTGATTTCACTGGCCTTAATAGAGCTTGCCCAAAAGATCTTTAACCAGTCCCCTAAATAGATCAGTTGGTAGACTCAACGTTTGGAAACAAGTTGTTGTCCTTCATGGATGCCTTCTCTGGGTACAACCAAATACAGGTGGATATGAAGGATCAAGATCATACTAGCTTTATAACACACAAAGGTCTCCATTGCTACTTATGCCTTTTGGGTTAAAAAATATTGAGGCTACTTACCAGAGAAACACTTGCTAAATTGACAGCTGTGAATTTGAAACTAAATCAAGAAAAATATGTCTTTGGGGTTCGATTTGTAAAATTTCTAGGGTTATATGATAAGTGAGAAAGGAATACAGCCCGATCCGGATCAGCTTAATGCCCTATTGGAAATGGATCCTCCTAGGAATGTTAAAGAAGCCCAGAGGCTCATTGGAAGGCTGGCTTCCTTAAATTATTTTATTTTAAGGTATTTGGATAAATATGCTCTGTTTTTCCAAACATTGAAGAATGCTAAAGATTTTGTGTGGTCTCCACAGTGCAATCAAGCTTTTGTTGAAATAAGGAAACATTTGTACTCACCAAGGACCATTTTCAAACCTATTCAAGGAGAAACGCTCTATATATACTTGATTGTGTCAGAATGTGATATAAGTTCAGTATTGGTAAGAGAAGTAGACAATTACCCTCGTCCGGTATACTATATCTACAAAAGTTTAATAGATGCTGAGAAGATGTACTTAAAGCTTGAGAAGATGGCATTAGCCTTAATGATTGCGGCAAGAAAGATGAGGCCATATTTTTAATCTCATTCAATCATCGTCTGGACATCTTTCCCATTAAAGAATGTTCTTGATAAGGCAGATATATCAATAGGGATGACCAAGTGGTCAGTAGAATGCGATTACGACATTGATTTTGCCCCCCGAACAGCTATCAAAGCTCAATCAGTGGCTGATTCCTGGTAGAATTCCATTCAGACAGGAACTCCAAACAAACATCAGAATATAAAACCAAAAAAGAGGGACGGTCCGAACTGATGGTGGTTCTAGCACAATGGGTTGTGGAGCGGGAATTTACCTAACCTCTCTGTATGGTGATAAGATGTACAAAGCTATATGCTTTGCATTCACGGCCTCCAACAATGAGTCTGAATATGAAGCAGCTATAGCTGGTCTTAAATTGGCCTTCCTATGTGGGGCTACGAGAGTCCGATTGATGAGTGACTCTCAACTGCTTCTACATCATGCTCAAGGTCAATCTGAGGCCAAGAAGGAGCAACTGATCAAGTACTTACTCATCTTGAAAAAAGTGGCAGCCAACTTTAAGAGTGTTTGTTATGAGCATATTCCCAGATTAGAGAATACACTGAAAGATTCTTTGGCAACTATAGCGTATTCAGAGTCCTACCCTTGGATTCATATACAAGAATGCTGCTCGTCCATACAGCCAAGTCAAAACAAGGAAGATGGGGAAAGCATGAGCATATAGGTGGTTCAACCTAAAGACTGGAGGTTTTCCTTCTTTCAATATATTTCTAATGGGGTTTTTCCTTCGGATAAAGCTATGATAAGAAAGGTTAAACACTAGGCTGATAAGGGGGAATTCCCCCAAATAAAAGCGATCACGAGCTAAGAACACTACGAGTTTGAATTATGATAAGCAATGAAGAAAAGAACGAGCTATACGGCGTTGAAGAGCTCGAAAGCATATCAAAACCAAAGATAAATACATTGTTAATGAACTCAAAGGGATATCGAGCTCGTCAACAGACTGAGCTTAAGGACATACACAGCTCATCAACAAACTGAGCTCAATGACATATACAGTGTTGTTGGACTCAAGATCAGGATGAGCTTGAAGACATTAGGAAAAGAGTTAATCGATTGAATGAGGAACGTGATGAAGGGAAAAGACCTAAAGAGGATAAGCTGAGCACGAGGTCAGTGAGCTCGAGCTTTGCAAACCTAAACAAACCCGATTTCGTTTAAAGAAGTAGCTCAGCTTGGATTTAAGTACAGATTAGACTCAGCGTCTTATTATTTGTTATGTAAACATACGCTTTGACCCATGAGTCAAACCGTGTTAGTTATTTATTCCAAAATTATAGGGATAGTGATTGTGTTTGATGAGTCCGCATTTTATCGCTACTCTTTATGAGAACCAGACATGGGAAATTCGGACAACATCCACCCACTGAACCGTCCGAACTAAACTAATGTATTAAAAACTTAATCACTTCATGACTAAGCTAATTACCTACCTGCTTAAAACTAATGGGTCTTTGAACTCGACCAGAATCCATAAACACGACCCGAAAGCCCATGTGGCCCAAGGTTAAGGGTATAAATACCCAACCACTTTCATTTAATGAGGGTAATGAAAATTAAATACAACCAGGCAGCTCAACTCTCTAACTACAATCTACTAAACATCAAATACCCTTGAAATACCACAAAAGGTACCCTCAATCAAAATTAATCCAAACCAAATTGGCGACCACAGTGGGAGCAGAAGGTGCCCGAATCTAGCATTCAAAACAATCAGGAAAAACTAGTTTGGATGGTTAGCTCATCAGGCCCTCCGGTTGTTTTTGGGTGAGAGGAACTAGTGGTTAGCTCATCAGGCCCTCCGGATGGTTGGGCATTACTAACTTCTTGTGGTCTGGACTCCGGTTGGGGCTCAGATCCGGAGGTTTCTTTCCGGAGACTTGAACTGGTTGCCTCCGGACCGGACAGTATGTCCTTGGGGGTTTCAATGGGTGCTTCTGACCCTGTATATTTATTTTTAACCCAGACTTGGAAGGCGTAGTTTTTGGAGCCTGTCCTTTAACCAAACGAACTCTTTGCCCATCTACTAGCTTCTCTAGGGAGGCGTCAGCGTCCGATCCCATGGCAATGAATGGAGAAGGTCTTTTAGAGCTTGTAACTTCCTGCTCTGATTCCTGGACCGATGAGCCCGAAACGATTGGTGAAAGGTTGGACTGGAAAAACCTCATGGGTTTAGCATTCTTAGCTGAAGAAGAACCCCGGTCAGGCTCTGAACTTGGTGTTTCTGATTTATCAACAGGGGAAACAGGGAGGCCTGTAGCAATGCGCCTTTCTCGTTCAACCTTTTGAGCTTTTTCAAACTCTGACAAATTGAGCCACCTACCTTTTACTAAGGCGTTTCTTGCTGTGAACATAAACTCACACCAAAAAAAGGGTTTTTTGAGAGATGAAAGCTGGGAAATTTAACAGAGCAAAGATAATGAAGATGGTAAAACAGTGAAAAGGGGACTAATTTATAGTAAAGGGACAAAAGATGCTTCGATACGTAGGAGAATACGAAAGGATATTGTAATAATTAAAGACGGCGCTGATGTCACCCACATTAATTGAAGAGGTTGTTTTTTGGAGCAAGTGGGAGCGCTGTTCTAGGAAAAAAACGCCTGATGTGGCAAATCAGACACAGACACGTGTCCCACGATCTCTGGCAAAAACCGTTCAGTTTCTAAGAACTTTTTCAGTCCGGATGAAGTCGTTACACAAATTGAAATCTGTCCGGACATAGTTATGAGCACATATAGACTATTTTTTAGGTCTTGCCAAAGGCCTTCGAACACAACCTAAAAAAGGGGTTACTAATGAGTCAAGATTTCATCGTCACTCTTTATGAGAACCGGATATGGGCGATTCGGACAACATCCACCCACTGAACCGTCCAAACTGAACTAATGTATAAAAAACTTAATCACTTCATGACTAAGCTAATTACCTACCTGCTTAAAACTAATGGGTCTTTGAACTCGACCTGAATCCATAAACACGACCCGAAAGCCCATGTGGCCCAAGGTTAAGGGTATAAATACCCAACCACTTTCATTTAATGAGGGTAATGAAAATTAAATACAACCAGGCAGCTCAACTCTCTTACTACAATCTACTAAATATTAAATACCCTTGAAATACCACAAAACTTCAGACAAAATTATCCTCAATCAAAATTAATCCACACCAGTGTTAATTATTCGTTCAACAGTTATAGGGATAATGATGTTAGTGGGATAGTGGTGCTAAAAGGGTAAACATATGTAACTACACACTAATTTTTGTATTATAAATAAGGAAGGCCTATCTACGAATAAAGTGATCTTTTTTTTCTTATCTCTTTCTTGACTAAAATACTAAAGGCTTACTGTGGTAGAACTTCTTAGTTCCTTAACAAATTTGGCGCCGTCTGTTGGAACTCTTTAAAAAATCACCATGGTAGTCACTAGGTCAGGAATCAATGGAGACAATCAGGAAACTAGCGAAACAACAACACTCCAGAGGAGAACCGTAATTCAGCCAACAAGGTGAAGCATCCTGCATCTCGGCCCCACAGTTCCTCAAGAGGTCAATCCTATGATACCCCAAGCAATGGTGATGACAGAGGGACTTCCAATTCAGCCAACTACCGTCTCCGGGGAAGAAGTACATCTCCATCATCCAGAGAATGCATTAGGGGCTCGCAGAGCTGTGGAAGCTATACTGGCGAATGACTCGATGGTTCTCCAACTGGAACAAAGAATCCAGAACCTTCGGGAGGAACAACTGAAAATAGCGTTTGAGCGAGATGCAAGAGAGCAGGCTATGCATGCCACGATGGCAGGTATGGACGATGCTATTTATGCTTTGACTGCTAGGATCAATGGCACGAGCAAGACTCACCAACCGTCAGGACCAGAGGCGAGTAAAGTCAACCGGACAGATCGTTCTTCTAAAAAATCTAACAAACAAGAGGGTGAAAGCGAGAGCGGGGGAAAGAATCGTAGCAGAGAACCGCGCAACGAGGTGAAACAGACGTCGACCAAGCGAGCTCGGGAGGATGAAGACCTTCGCTACAATCAGATCCGTCCAAAGTTGTCGGCCTACATATTAAAAAAAATTCCATTCTCTGAGAAGATACTAGAGGCTCAACTTCCAAGGAAGTTCGACCCATTCAGGATGGAAGCTTATGATGGAACAGGGGATCCAGAGAGGCATCCGGAATAATTCAGAAACATGATGATGGCTTTCAATCTCTATGATGCGATGCTATGCCGAGCACTATCTATGACCCTCAAAGGTAACTCCATGGACTGGTTCAACAACTTTCCAAAAGGATCCATCTTTGATTTTATTAGACCGTGGAAAGCATTCAGGGAAAGGTTCGTTGGTAACAAGGAGCTTATGTGCGAGCGAGATTCGATCATAGATCTTTATCAACGTCGAGGTGAGTCTCTTAAAAGTTATGTTAGAAGATTTGTTCATGGCATGAATGCTTTACCAGATCTAGCCAAAAACATGGCGGTGGCTTCCTTGAAACGGGGGCTCGACAGAAGAGGGGAACTATATGTAGATCTCATCAAGTTCCCAACTGAAAACATGGGGGACCTACTCGCAAGAGCAGATGCGTTTATCAGGGTTGATGACGCCAGAAGAGGGGGTTCACCTGAGCGACAAGAGTCATATTTCAAATATGGTGGATCAGAACGAAAAAACGACTGAGGAGCAACCAAGGACCAACTACAACCAAAAACCTCAACAACTCGATCAACAAAATAGGCGCTTCACCCCATTGACGGAGGCTATTTCAGTAATTTATAATCGCAAAAAAGAGCGTACGAGGTACCAAACTCCACGTCCAATGAGTGCACCTGGATTTAAGCGATCTAATCGGTATTACTGTACATTTCATCATGATCATGGATATTCGAAGGATGAGTGCTAGTAGTTAAGGGAAGAGATTCAGCGGTTGATAGACAATGGTGAGTTGATTCCATATATCAAACGAATTCAACCGGATCGACGGGAGGAAGATCGTAGACAAACCAACCACTGGAGAAGAGCCAGAAGCAAACAAGCAACAGTGGCTACTGACCATATGAGGGGGAAGTTTGGCTACAGGTAAAGGGTCTACTCAGAACAAACGAGCTAAAAGTGAGTTCGACGTTTATGAAATAGATGGAAATTCTTATCAAAACTGCGGAGACCAAGTTTTCGATCTCACCTTTAATGATGATGACCTCAAAGGCGTTAGTTTAACACCCGAGGACACTTTAACTATTCACTTAGACATTGGAGGGGTAATGATAACTTTGATCGTAAATATTATCTTCAAAAGCATATTTGATCGTATGCAATATGTGCCGCCATATCGACCTACTCAGCGGACATTTGTAGGTTACGAAGGAAAGTTTTCTCAATGCGTTGGGGAGGTGGAGCTGTTAGTCAAAGTTGGTGATGGAGCTACGAAGAAAGAACTCAAAACGTTATTTTTGATTTCCGACGCGCCGAGCCATTACCATGAAACTATTGGACGACCATGGCTGCATAGGATGGAAGCGACACCGGGCACATATCGACAATGCATTAAATATCGAGTAGGTAGTTCGACGAGAATAATTCGGGGCAGCCAAAGGACTGCGCGAACTTGTTATGCAATCGCATCAGATCCATCCAAACCTAACCAATAGAAATTAAATGGCAAGGGAGACATTGCACCAACAACGATAGATCTCACCTCGCCCGATCCAGTAGATGATCCACGAGAAAACAAGGATTCAGCTACTACAGATGCTAAAACAGTGGATACAATCATAGTTGCCAATAGAATACTTTGATTGAGAAACGAGCTATCTCTGGACTCAAAGGTACGCTTTGTTGCTTTACTAGCAAGAAATTTATATGTGTTTGCTTGGGAAGCAGCTGATGTTTCAGGAGTAAGTCCTACGATCATAAGCCATGAATTGGCTATAAATCCTTGTGTAAACCTGTACGATAGAAACATAAGGTATTTTCAGCTGAGAAGCAGGCTGCTATATTAGCTGAGGTCAAGTAGCTCACTCGATTGGGGCATATCCGAAAAGCAAGGTACCCACTCTGGATAGCCAATCCGGTTTTAGTAATAAAAAAACGGACATTGGAGAATCTGTGTGGACTTTACTGATTTGAACCAAACATTCCCTAAAGATGCTTTCATGTTGCCAATGATAGATAATCTAATCGATTCTGCTTCAGTTTGGAAATTCCTTTCTTTCATGGATGCGTACTTAGGATACAGTCAGATCCGCATGCACCTATCTGATCAGGAGCACACAGCCTTTCAAACCGAGCGGGGTCTCTATTGTTATACGGTTATTCCCTTTGGGCTGAAAAATACGGGATCAACATATCAAAGGCTAGTCAATCACATTTTCCAAGATCGTTTGGGGTAGCATCTGGAGGAATATATTGATGTTATGATTATTAAAACACATGAATAAGTGCAGCACCTTAATACTTTACAGGTTGTTTTTTATTTATTATGCATGTTTAATCTTAAGCTTAACCCGGATAAGTGTTCTTGTGGTGTTGCTAAAGGCAAATTCCTGGGTTATGTGGTAAGTCAGCAAGGTATTGAGGTAGATCCAGTTCAACTAAACGCAATTTTACAGAAGTGACCACCAAAGAATATCAAAGAAGTCCAATGTCTTACAAGACGGTT
Organism: Limnanthes douglasii subsp. nivea; assembly: GCA_036936605.1. Classification (NCBI taxonomy): domain Eukaryota; kingdom Viridiplantae; phylum Streptophyta; class Magnoliopsida; order Brassicales; family Limnanthaceae; genus Limnanthes; species Limnanthes douglasii. The sequence continues at coordinate 290,624,314 of JAUPFV010000004.1, forward strand.
AGCAGCTCTATCAAGGTTCATCTCGCGTGCATCAGACAAGATTCATAACGTTTTTTGAAGTATTACTGGGTGCTAAGAAGTTTGCATGGACATAATAGTGTGGAAAAGCTTTTGGAGATCTTAAGAAGTACCTTACATTCCCTGAGATTTTGTCTACTCCTACACCCGATGAGCCATTATTTATGTATTTGGCAGTGTCACCTATTGTTGTTAGTTCGGTTCTCGTGCGCGATCAAAGGGGAAAACATCGACCAATATATTACACGAGCAAAACGCTAACAGATGCGGAGACAAGATATCTAAACCTTGAAAAGCTTGCTTTGAGCTCGGTTGTCACAGCTTGACGAATGAGGTCGTAGTTTCAAGGGCATTTTATTACGGTACGAACAACATATCTGTTACGAACAATATTGCAAAAACCCGATTTTTCTGGAATGTTAACCAAATGGATCATCGATCTCGGTGAGTATGACATTCGTTTCGAACCACGCGTAGCAATAAAAGGACAAGCAGTTGCAGACTTCTTAGCAGAGTTCAACTCATCCAGAGAAGAACAAGATGAGATAAATGACGGACAAGTGGTTGACCTCAACCAATGGATTATTGAAGTCGATGGTGCATCTTCTACAATAGGAGGAGGTGCATGTATTATAATCAAAACTCCAAGTGGAGAGGAGATCAAGCAAGCGGTGCACTTTAATTTTCCAGTAACAAATATTGTTGCAGAATACGAGACTGTCCTTTATGGCATGAAGTTGGCTTTGATATGTGGAGCTCGAAGTATCAAGATCATATCTGACTCTCAGTTGGTGGTAAATCAGGCACAAGGTCTTTATGATGTCAGAAAAGACGACATCGAGGAGTATCTTGTGATACTTAAGAAGTATGAGTCTAAATTCACTAACGTGTCTTATGAACAGATCCCACGAAGGGATAATTCGGCACCTAACACTTCAGCTAAGGTTGCAGCTTTAAAAGACCATCAAACAATTTTGCTCCAAAAACTCCATGCGACAGAGCTAATATCAGCAGCTGCAACAGTCAATTCAATCACTAATAATGACGACTGGCGGACTCCATACCTCCAATACTTAAACCAAGGAACATTTCCTATAAGTAAAACTGAGGCTCGCGCATTGCAGATTAGAGAAGCCGAATACTGTGTCCTTGACAATATTTTGTATAGGAAAAGCTCAACCAGTGTTGCCTTGACCGAGGTAAAGCTAGTTATGTGTTGGTTGATTTACATACAGGTGAAGCAGGGGCTCATTGTGGACACGGAACACTAATTCATCGTTTTCTTCTCGCTGGGTATTATTGGCCTGAGCTAGCGAGCGATGCTGAGAATCTAATATTGCAATGTCACAAATATCAAGAATATTCGAACACACAGCACAGACCTAGCAAGCCCATGCAGAACATTCATGTTCCTTGTCCGTTCGGTAAATGTGGAATAGATCTAGTAGGTCATTTGCCAATGGCCACAGGCAAACGAAAGTTCCTCATTGTGGCAGTTGATTACTCTTCAAAGTGGGCTGAGGCTAAATACCTGTTCAGAACACGTGCTCAGGATGTATGTGATTTCATACATAACTAAATTCTAACCCGATATGGATTTCCACGGATTATATGACAGATAACGACCCTCAATTCTAAAATTTGATCCTTACTAACTTCTGCAAACGATATGAGATTCTCCAGTATTTCTCCACCCCTTATTACCCTCAAGCAAACGCATAGGTTGAGGTGACTAACATAACACTATTAGAAGGGCTAAAGTAGAAGCTGGAGGGAGCTAAAGGAAAATGGCCGGACAAGTTAGCAGAACTCCTATGGGCGTACATAACAACCCTCACTCCACAACAGGTGATAAACCATTTGCTTTGGTATACGGGGCGAAGGCAGTTATTCCAGAAGAGGTCATAATACCAAGCCATAGGATTGAGCACTACGAAGAGGAGGCAAATCTTATAGCTAGGTCAACATCCCTGGATGTGATAGATGAAAGACAAGATCAGGCTAGAGTCCGAGCAGAGCACTATCAAAGTCTTATGAGGGGACGCTTTAATGCTCGTTTGAAGTTGCGCTCGTTCAAGGTGGGAGACTTAGTTTTAAAGAAGGTGTTTCAGGGATTCGGTAGTGGAACAAGTGGCAAGCTAGGACCAAATCGGGAAGGCCCATATTCAGTTATTTCAACAGGGCACCATGGCGCGTACAGATTAGCAGATCAAGAAGGCCGAGCACTCAAGCATCCTTGGAATGTTAATCACCTAAAGTTGTATCGCCAAAATGTTTAAGATGTAAAGATGCACTATTTTTCCTCTCTGATGGCGCAGAGAGGTTTTTTAATGAGACATCTAGGAACAATTCATTGAATTTTTTCAATACAAGTTATGCTTTCGCTAATGTGTGTTTGCGAAAGTTTTATACTTAAAACTAGCTAATGGGTCAATGACCACACCATCTTTGGCTACGAAATGGACCATACTGAGTCCAGACTAAGTGTCTATAAACACGAACGATCTAATTGGCCACGTCTATGGGCTACGTAATGGTCATATTGTGCTTATACTTTGTATTGGGTATATTAGCGAACTGGTTAAAGACTAAGTCTGACTAGACTACGTAATAGGGTCCATGAGACCTCGTCGCAAAAATGCTAGAATGGCACACGTTGTCTACAGTTCAACAATGCTCTAAGTATGTGGTTGGAGATAAAGTTGGGGTTGTTCGAGGCGATCAGAAGGTTGCCAGGGAATGTTATGCCACTACACTCTGGCTCCGAGGGTCCAGCAGTGGAGATTTAATACGTGAATAACAATTAGAGGGGGAACCTTTGCATTTAGAAGAAAGGGTTAACGATCCGAGGGAAACCCCGGGGTCTTTAACGGTGAGCGAAGAGATAGAGAAGTTTACTTTTTCGGAAGGGAAGGTACTTCGAATCAGAACATTATTGACCCCTTTCTATGTCAAGAAAGGTTAGATTTTTTATCCCAAAATTTTGGATGTCTTCGCTTGGAGGACAGAGGATGTAACCGGAGTGCGCATTGAGGTAATTCATCACAGTTTGGCTATCGATACGAAGGTCAAGCCGGTTATTCAGAAAAGAAGAGCGTTTTCCTTGGAGAAAGGAGAAGTGATTGTTGCTAAAGTGGATCGGTTGTCTAAGGTCGCACATATAAGAGAGTCACAATACCCTTTGTGGACGCCGAATCCGGTGGTAGTAAAAAAGAAAAATGAGAATTAGAGAATGTGTGTGGATTTTACAGATTTGAATAGAGCTTGTCCCAAAGATCCGTTTCTTGTTCCTCGAGTAGATCAGTTAATTAACTCTACTTCAGGAAACACAATTTTAACTTTTATGGATGCTTTTGCAGGATATAATCAAATCCAAATGGATACAAAAGATCAAGAATGCACAACTTTTATAACTGATAGGGGCTTACATTGTTATAGGGTGATGAATAAAGATTTTTCTACACAGATCAGAAGAAATATGGAGGTATATATAGATTACATAGTAGTAAAAAGCTCAAAGGATGAGGTGCATCTCGATGATTTAGAGAAGTTTTTTTGAATTTAAGGGCAATCAGGTTGAAATTAAATCCTGAGAAATGCACCTTCGGAGTTCGAACATGGAAGTTTGTGGGTTTTATCATTAGTGAAAAAATAATAGAAGCTGATTAATAAAAGAAGTGCAAATTATTACAGGAAGGTTAGTAGTTTTAATAGATTTATTTCTAGATTTTCTGATTAATGCTTTCCCTTCTTTTAAATAATACGAAAACCCAGTCGATTTTAATGGAAAACAGAATGTGAAACTACTTTCACAAATATTAAAAATTTGTTGTCATCACCAGAGATTCTGTCGAAGCTTCGAAATGGGGAGAAATTCTTTTTGTATATCGCGGTATCGAATTTTGCACTGAGTGCATTGTTAATCAGTGAAGATTCAGGAGTTCCGAAGCCAATGTATTATATTAGTAAATATTTGGTGGCAGGAGAAAAGAGATATATGAAATTAGATAAATTGGCATTAGCGCTGGTGATTGCTGTTAGGAAGATGCGTCCATATTTTCAAGCTCATACTATTGAATTCCAAACTTCATTCCCCTTAAAAAATATTTTGCAACGACCTGATATTTTGGGGAGAATGACCAAATGGTCAGTGGAGTTGGGGGACTATGATATTTTGTTTACACCTCAAACTGCAATAAAGGCGCAAACATTAGCAGAATTGTTTTGTTGAATACCACTTGAGCCGATCATAGGAGGAAGAAAATAAAGAAGTTGTACCTGTTGATTTGAGATGGGTTGTCTGAACAAATGGAGGTTCTACTGTTTCAGGGTGCAGTGCTGGGGTTCAGTTGATAGCTCCAACGGGAGAAACAATGATTTAATCTATTAAATTTGGTTTTCATGCTTCAAACAATGAAGTTAAATACGAAGTTGCTTTGGTAGGTTTGGGATTGGAAACATTTGTGGGGCAACTTTAGTGCGCTTGGAAAAGGATTCTCAGTTGTTAGCAAATTAGGCATCTGGATTTTCTGAAGCAAGAAAGGATTGTTTGATTTTAAATCTTCGGGAACTTCAGAATTTAATGCTTATGTTTGACAACGTTGTTGTGGAATACATTGGGCGAGGAAGTTACATGGTGACTGATTCTTTAGCAAACGTTGCTTACAAGGAAGAATACCTTTGGATTTTGCTACAAGAAAATCCTTCAATTGTTACACAATCTAGCGAATGTGAGTGTATAGATGATTTTTTTTTTTCAACTGGCGATCTCAGAAGCGACGAACGATCAGATATACTTAATTTTTTGACTCAACGGATATTACCAGATGATTCATAATTCTCTAAAAATTGAGAAGTAAAGCATTCAGATATATAGTATTAAATGGAATTTCGTATAAAAAGGCATTAAGCAGGCCATTGTTACGATGTTTAGGCAAACAAGAATCACAAGAAATATTATCAGAATTGCATGATGGTGAAGGGTCAGCTCATTATAGGTTTAAAGCTCTATCACGTCGAGTTTTATTTACAGGCTTCTATTGGCCTATAATCAAGAAGGATGCTAAGAATTTAGTTCGATGTTGTGATACTTGTTAGATATTTGCCAATGCTATTCATAGACCGGCACTCCCACTTATGTCTATATTTGAGATAATACCATTCGATAGGCGTGGAATTGATCTGGTTGGGCCTCTGCCGATGGCTTCTGGAGGAAGACAGATGATAAATGTAGCAGTTGATTATTTTACAAAATGGGCAGAGGCAGAACTCTTATCAGGAAAGGATGTTATCATATTTATTGTGAATAGTATATGTTGTCGTTTTGTAGTTCCTCAGAGGATTACAACAAATAACGGCTCTCAATTTAATAACAAGGAGATGGCTTCATTTTGTACTTCTAAGGGAATTCATGAATGTTTTTCAACGCCTTTTCATCCTCAAGCCAATGGACTAGTGGAAGTGACAAACAAAACAATTTTAGATGGCTTGAAGAATAATTTGACAGGAGCAACAGGAAATGGCCAAAGTATTTGCAAGAGGTACTTTGGGCTTATCGAACAACTCCTAGAGAGGGTACAAATGAGACTCATTTTGCTTTGGCATATGGGATGGATGCAGTCAGCCCCATAGAAACTACGATGTTATCTTTTAGAATAGTCCAGTATTCTGAAAGGTCTAATGATGAAGTTCGAAGGGTGAATTTGGATTTATGGAGGAAAAAAGAGTTCGAGCTCATCTAAATGTAATTCATTATCAAACTCTTATGAGAAATAGATACGATTCGAAGCTGAGAAGAAGATAATTTAAGGAAGGTGATAAGGTGCTGCGAAACGTTTTCTTGCACACAAAGGAGAAGAGCCTCATAAAAATGGCTTTGAACTGGAAAGGGCCTTATACAGTTGTTGAAAGAATTAAGCCGGGGTCCTATCGTTTTTGTGATTTCGAGGTGAGGATGCTTCAACATCCGTGGAATATCCAACACGTGAAGCTTTATTGGGAGTATATATGATTTTGTACTTCAAATTTTTTGTTATAAATGACGCAGGAAGGTTTTAACGAGGCATCGTGTTGGCCCAGTAAGGTTTTAACGAGGCATCGTGTACGTATTCAATATTATCAATAAAGTTCGTTTTTTGTCCTATGGTTGTTTACATATGTTTGAATACTATCTTAACAAATCATCAAAGACTGATCACCTTTGAGAATATTTAAGAGTAGAATGTTCCGAAGTATTTATGACGATTTTCGAAGAAACAACCATGTTTAATAATCACATTACATATTTATTTCGAAGTGAATGCTTAACAGCACACTGAGGATTTGTTTTGAAGAGCTACTATATTCATCAATATCATTAAGGTATTTAAGGTGGTAAGTTTACATTTTTTAATTATTTTGTTTTTAAATTTTACCATCGAATAATATGCAAAGGGAATGATAAAATACCGAAAACGTTTGTCATTTAGATTAATTAGTTGAGGTACAAAAAGAAAATTCTTAATCTAACAAAGACAAAAAAGTGATAAAATTAATCAAAGGACTCTTCCTCTTCGGACGATTCATCCTCTGAGGATGATGAATTAGGAACAGGGTCGAAAGCTTCATTTGGGTGTTTCTCTTCAGGAATGTCATTCCAAAAACTTGTAAGGTCGATTTTTGGATAAGAAGCGTAAAGCTCTCGACAAAGGAGAATGGTTGCATCTTCTTTTCCGACGTTAATAGCAGTTTGCATATCTTTTGAAAGCTCAGCCTCGGCAGCAGCTATAGCATCAGCTTTTTTCCACTTCGAAATCCTCCTTTAATTTAGCTATCTCTTCGGTAGCTCTTTATTTTTTGTCTCACAAGGAGTGAGAGAATTTGGAAGCTTAGTGGAGTTTGATTTTTCAGTGGCCAGTTCAGTAGCATGATCAGTCTTGAGTTTGTTCATTTCTGTCTCATGAGAGTTCGTCAGCAATTCTGTATCAACAATGTGCAGATGATTCTTATGAAGAGAGCACCTTTTATGATTTCAGCCTCGCCATTTCGTACATATGAAATTGATCAATTACCTTGCCGTGCAAATATTCTCTGAATTTTTTATCAGCCTCGTAAGCTTCTTTGTAATAAACCATGTCTTTTGCCAACTGCTTTAGATGGTTCTGAGAAGCTTCGACTTGAGAAGCAATTATCTTTGATGCAGTGTCAAGATCGGAAAATGGTTGAAGTGCAACAACGATTGCAGGATTTGGAAGAGGAAGATGAAGTTCTGATCTGCTAGGACCTTGAAGAGCAGGATCTAGAGGAGTGATAGTGATACTGGAGAAGTTTCGGCTGGTGTTGGTGTCCCAAAGTTAAGCATGTGGTTTTGGATAACTTGAAGAACACGATCCCCTTCACCGGTAAGCTCTTCAGTGTTCTTAAAATTAATAAAAATATAAGGATCGAAGTTTTTAGTAGCCTGATTTTCGTTGAAAGTGCTATATTCGATGATATCACAGGGTTGTCTTTGTTCGACTGTTCTTCGGTCAAGGGATTTTGTGAATTTTGTTGATTTTTCAGCAGCAATGTTTTCGTCTTTGTTAACCAATGCATTCGAAGTGATTCTGATTTGCTTATTTTTATTTCCATGTCAACCAGAAGAAGTTTTCTTTTTCATTGAGGACGGCTCTTGATCTTTACCCTCTACGATGGGCAAGAAAGTTTGTTCTGCAGTTTTTATTTTTCGAGGTTTTGGCTTCGATGGAGTTGAAGGGCTAGCACCAGCTGTGCTAGCTGCCTTTTACCTTTCTTTTAATTGACAACTTTTTCTTTCTTCTTTTTTGGCAAATGGCTCTCCGATTTGTTGCGAATGGGAAGGAAGACTTTGCAATCGGGTTGAGGTATTCGTTGACAGACTAGCTTCGGATCCCGCACTGACATCAAATCTTGAGAAGGCAAGCCACCTTTTAAAATTGGAAACATATAACAGTGGAGGAAATTGATGGGCTGAAAGGCAGTATGAAATGCGTTGTTCCATTCTTTCTCGGCCCAAGCGGCAAGCTTTTGGAAAATCTCCTTGGAAGCTGGACGACATGTTGAGTAACGTTTCGAAATTTTTGAAATCATTAGAATAGCAGAAAATTAAAAAAGAATCGTAAATTTTATTTCAGAATGTAAAAATTTCGAGGGGCTTACGATTTCTTCTCCAGACGAGAGTAAGCTTTGAAGGATTGGCTTCAGAAATTTCTTTGCCATTTTCCCACGCTCCTGATATAAAGACAAATGTCTGCTTCTAGAATTTGTCAGCTTCTAAGAGACCGTCAATGATCTTGAGATCATCCATCAAGGTGAGGTAATAAAAGGAACGCTTCATACGTTTTGACAGTCGGGTCAAAACGATGAAGTCTTTGATGCTAATGGGAATCTGAGACAGTCGAGATGCCATAATCACTGACATAAGAGTGAACCACTGATTTAGAGTTACCTGAGTAGGAGATAAGCTGAACAGTTCGAAGTATCCCACGATCATAAGATCCAGTGGAAACCGAAGACCCCAGTTAATGATTTCAGGAGAGACTATTAATTCGTCGTCTTTGCAATCCAAAGGAGTTTCTTATTCTTTGGGTACTCAAAGCGCTATGTTTTCTCCCATTCCCCATTGCTTTTTCAGAGCTGAAGCTTTCGTATCTTTGTAATAAATGTAGCGGACGTTTTTTAGTGCAATGATATATTTTCCATCAAGGTTCCTCAGATTTCTTCTAATCTTCTCTCTTTCTTCTTCGGACACGAAGCAAACATCTGTTTCTTCTTGAGGTTTTTGTGTATTTGCAGAGTTCCCATCGTCAGATTCAGCTTCGAGATCGGTTTTTGTAGCTTCTGAATCAACTTAGTTGGCTTTCGATGTTTCTTCTCGAGGATTTTGAGATGTTGGGTTAATAACTGTTGGTAAAGACCTATTTATTCGAGGAGTTTCCTCAGTAATTTCTCTTTGAGGCGGATTTTCAGCATTTAGATTTATTCGAGGAGTTTCCTCAGTAATAACTGAAGAGTGATTCGAAGAGGGGATATTTGGCTTTGGTTTTACAAAGGATTTTTCACTAATCGGAGGAGAAACTTTACTTTGAGATGATGAGCGTCGAGGTGTTTCGGATCATAAAAAGTTTAGACGAAGAAATTTCTTCGATTATGGGAGAAGGCGAAAGAGTAGGAACTTTGGTTAGATCGAAATTACCATACTAGGTTGTTTTAGTGGTTGTTCCAACTCCAAGGCTGTTGATCAATCATGCTTTCTTATATTCTTCAGCTCTTTGTGTAATACAGAAATAGTCGTACGATCCGAACACGAAATTGTTATCAGAGTCTAAAGAATATGGTGTTTTGGGTAGGATAGCCTTTGATTTTTGGTTTCTTTCTCATAAACCAAATGAGGGTTGATCGGAGAGGATGAAGATTGGTCAGAAATTTCGGTTATTCTGATAAGAATACTGAGAAACGAGAAGAACACGATGAGGGTAGCCAAAAGCTCTAACTTCTCTCCAGAAAGGTTTGTGTGATAAGAATGAAAAAATGAAAGGCAGACTGAATTTATACAAAAGAATTGAAGATGTGTGAAGTTGGAAATACTCTTGTGATGATAGGTTCGAATACAAATCGGTGGGTTGATCAGATGCTCGACATCTGTCAGCCTAGATTTCTAGCTATGGATCTAAAAATTGTAAGGTTATGATGGATTGAACGGTTATGTGCAACGGTTATTTTCATATATGACGTGGATAAAATTCGAAGAGTATTATTGACAGTGTTCGAGGATGGTTAATTTACATAATATTTCAAAGCGATTTTTTATTACAGTGTTTCGAGGATATTTTGTTTTTTTTGGGGGTATTAGATTTTAGCATCATTGTTAATTGATATTTGTTTTGAGTATGCCTCGAATACTTGCCTTTCATGAACGCACTTTAAATGATTGTTTAAGATGATTGCTTCGAATGATTGATTTAAGTTTATCACTGGTTATTTAACACATTGAACTATTTGAAGATATCGAGATTCTTAGACAATTGGATTCGAAGATGTTTTAATTCTCATTCATTTACTGACATGAGAACTAGGGGGGTTCTGATATGGAAATAGAGTTAAATTATAAATAATGTAAATTTAAGGATTTAATTATAAGTAATGTTATTTTTGTCCTTAAATTGTAATTGATGTAAGTTTTGGAGAGTATTTGAATTATGTATAATTGTTAAGGATTAAACAACAATTAGTCCTCTTTTGTAACACATATCAGTTTGAGACTAAGTCTTGGCTTCTCTATATGAAAGACCATGCTGCTCTAATAAAGGGGTTGAATACTTTTTATTTGAATCTCATTTGTACTTGTACTTTCTCTCTCTAAAAACTCTCTAGCTCTATCTCTCTCTAAAATTCTCTCTTAACAATTTACTAAGGAAAAATAGTAACTCAACACTTCTTAGGGGGCTTTGATGGGTTCTGCGACCCTCCAGCCTCCCTCAGTGTTTCAACATCTACTGCTTTGAGCAGGGCTGCATCAATCCCCCCTTCGTTCCCCGAACCAGTCCCTTTTGTGGCTGCTTGAACCAACTCTGCCGCAACTTTCTTCTTTTTGTTCTTCATCTTGCGGGGAGCCTTAACTCTGGAAGGTAAGAACAACTTGCCATCCTTGGCCTCTGTCCTTTTGAGAATCACGCCAGGAGGAGGAAGGGTGGTTAAATCTTGTCATGAAAGGTCTCTCCGGCATGTGATGTTCCACAAATGGGACCTCACTAAATTTCCTGATGTGAAGCAATTGTGGAAGACATTTCCCAAATTATCTGAAGCCCATGCATTGGGTTTTGCGCAGGTCTTTTGCCCCTCCTTCAAATATCCGGTGAACTCCTTCGGTAGCACTGAAAATGAGTAACAAGCTAGTCATAATAGGAAAACACTTATATTTTAAAAAGAAAGAACTTAGAAGATAATGAAAATAAAGGAAATTACCAGTGCTTTTCCACCTGCGAGTCAGCATGCTAGGGTTGGTGTTGGCCTTAATCTTTCTATCATTTCCCACGTTCCACTAATAAACAGGAACTGGGTCCTCCAATTCTTTTTGGACTCCAACAGGTCGTCCTCAACTTTGAAGTCATTCTCCATGTTGTGATGGTAGAATGGAATCTGATGGTTCCTGCAGAATCTTGCTACAGCAGCAAACTGCTCCATCAGAAGTGGGATCTTCGACACCCTTGATGCCATGATGCAGGAAATGAGAGAGTACGAGGCTTTGGAGCTCACCTGGCTAGGGAAAATTTTGACCAAGTGAAAGTACCTAACAAATTTGGGTTTAATGGGAACCAGAGTCCTCAGTTTAGCACTTCAGTAACAATTTCCACCTCATTTAGCTTGCAATCTATGGGAGTCTCCGGAGTAATAGGTATCCTTACCTTTACAGACTCTAGAATTCCCGATTTCGTCCGGATTCGGCCTAGCTCAGCAGTATGGGTGTAGATATAATTGATGTTTTGTAGGGCCAACAAATATTTGACACTAACGTGTCTGAAACAAGGGCCTACCTTGCCCTCTAAGCACTCCGGAAGTGAATCCGGATGAGTCATACAGATTTTTACCTTACTCTTGCCCTTCTTATCAGAAGAAGCATCTCCTATTTGACCTGATGCCTCGGTCTTGAAGGGGGCCTCCTCGATGTTGTCTTCCAAAATATCTTCCATCACTGTGGATGGTTTCTCAGTTGCCTTAGAAGAAGAGAGGTCAGTTTCTTGCACAGAATGTTGTTCGAATGGTTGAGCGCTTGTTGCCTCTGAAGGCCTAGTGTCTGGTTGAGGTTGGGATCCGGAGGGCTTGGCCTGTGGAGCTGCTCTAGATACCTCGGATCTTGAGGGTTTTGGCAGCGAAGGTGTGGATTGGGTTTTGGTTTGGCGGGTCGTCCGACAAGGGGTTATCTTCTCTGGAGACTTCTCAGTATCATAACCCATAGCAGTAAAGGGAGAGGGTTTTCTGATACTTGAAATGGCTTTTTCCTTAAGCACAGAAAGTTGGGACTCTTGAACAGAAGAACCAGAAGGGAGGGGTGAAAGGCTTGATTTGAATGAAAGCTGTTCGGGCCTAGGGTTTTGGAAGATGATGACCCTTGATCGGCGTCCTGGGTTGGTTGACTGGTTTTCTCACATGGAGAAACTGAGAGGCCGGCAGCGATACAATTCTCTCTTTCTACCTTCTTTGCTCTTTCTAACTCTGAAAAATTTAACGAACCACCTTTAACTAGTGCGTTTCTGGCTTTGAACATAAAACCTCTTAAGAACGATTGGAAGGTTAAGATGGGTATCTCACAAAAAAGGCTTTGAGTCTGGAAGACAATGAAATAATAAAAGATTATTTATATAAAAGTAAAAACTAACAGTTACCTAGGAGAAAGTTGAAGCGAGTTTTTACAATGATTACAGGCTGCGCAAACGTGTGAAAAATCAAAATCCTTGGTAACTTTCTAGACTTAGTCGGTGCGACAGTCTAGGAAAAATAACGGCTGGTAGGTAAAACCAAACATTGACACGTGTCCCACGATCTAAGAAGAAAACTCTTAGAATTCTGGTAAGAGAAGCCAGTTCTGACGAATTCCGAACTGGGTTAGTGTTGACGACACGAGCAGATCGGATAAAGTTGATAACAGCTTGGTAGATTTTTTAGCCCTACCAAAAACATTTAATGCGGCCTAAAAAAGGGGCTACTGATGAGTTCAGATATTTCAGACACAGCCCACTAGTTAATGTGGACAGGGGTAATTCGGACCATAACACTCCACTAAAAAATCCGAACAGGACAAATGTGAAACACCTTTGGATTAAGTTATTTGCTAATCAACTTGAAAGACTAATGGGTCCTTGAACTTGACCCGGTAAGCACACGGGTCATTAACTAAGTGTATAAATAGCCCAACCACTCTCATTAATGAGGGTGATCAACATTTGATACAAGGAGGCTGCTAAATTATCTCACTACTCCTCACACAAAACACAAAATACTTCAAACTTACCAAAACACTTTGCCAAACTAGCCCCAACATTTGATACAAGGAGGCTCCTGTATTTTAACTCTTGATTGAATTAAATGTATATTGAACCATTTTCTACACTATAGATGTAGGTTTAAATTCTTGTATGCTAGTTTGGATACGTAGAATACTTTATAAGGTTTCTTGGTTTGGTTGGAGTTTTCTTCAGGATTTTGTATGTTGGTGATGTTAAGGCTGCATTACTAATTTGCTTCAAAGATTTGGATGATGTTTGAAGATCAGGATATTCTTCATTATTGTTGTTTGCATTACTTTGATTTGAGTATATTATAATAGGAGCTAGAGTTCCCATCTTCAGTTTCAAGAAAGGCTTTCCTAGAGAGAAAGTCGCTAATTTAAAATATAAAACTTCAAAATACCTATTATCGTTCAAGTTTGAAACTAAACAAATTTTTATCAAATTATTAATTGGTTTTTTTTTTAAAATGATAGTTATTTCTTTAAAATTGCCTTTATTTTGGAAAAAAAATATTTATCAAAATATAATTGATCGAATTATTTTTAGATGATAATTTTTTTTAGTTAACCATGTATATTAATTTTGTAAAGTTAATCCGTTGAATTAATTTTAGGTTGATTCAAAATTTTATTATTGTTTTTTTAATTGTTTTTTGCACGAGTATACTAAGTTTGACCATATTGGTCAATTTCGAGTTTTTTTACAAATATCCGTGATTTAATTTTCATGTAAATGTTTTTTAATATCGATCAACTTGGTTGATAAGTTGGTTAACATTGGACATTTAATTTTTTTTCAATAACTTGGTCGATATTTGGTTTTAAAAAAATTGAAACAAAAACCATAATGTAGACCAAGTTGTCGGCATTAATATTTGTGTAGAAAAAAGGTTATTGTCTATCAATTTTGTTTAGATTAAGCTCTTAAATGTTTTTATACAAAAATCTAAGGTGGACCAACTTGGTCGACATTTATTTCTTCATATTTTAAAAACAAATCCTAATGTCAACTAAGTTGGTTAACGTTTAGTTTTTAAACTTTTTTTAAAAATTATTGATGACGGTCAAGTTGGTCGGTCTTATCTTTTTGTTTGTCCGAAATGTGTAAGATTTTTTGTTGGTCTACCCTTCTTGTTTGTTTGTCTAAATGGGTAAGAAGAGGTTTTGTAAAAACAAAGGCTAATTGGTTATGTTTGATATTAGTATATAGAATATATTTTGGATTGCCAAATCTTACATTATTCCAAAAGAATGAAATTAATTTTATGGTTGATTTTCCATTTTATAGATTTGATAAATGTCCGATTCTTGTGGTTTTGTTTGAAATTTATGTTTTTAAGTTTATCAAGTGTTATGTTTTGATTTCTAGTATACATAATATATTTTAGATTGTGAAGTGTAAGTCACGTGTTTGTTAAATTTACAAAGAATAACATCTAATCCATTGTTGATTTTTTTTTTCTATTTTAAGGATTTGATAAGTTATAATTCTTATGTGTTTCATTTGATTTTCTAAATTTGTAATTGTTTTTAAGGTTTTGTTTTTAATTTATAGTATACAAAACAGTTTAGATTATGATGTTTTAGATTACATGTTTGTTAAGAATAACATAAAATATAATCTTGTCAATCGACCAAAATAATATAATATGATCAATTTTTTTTATTTAATTTCAAATTTGTATTCAGTTAAATTATGAATGCTTTAAAGAGTAACTGGTCCATCGACTATCAACTTTAGTGACAAATAGTCCATGTACTTTTAAAAGTCTAGTATAAGTCACTAGACTATTTAGTTTGGATAAAGTTAGTCCAACTTCTCATTAATGTAAAGCTGCTAATGATCGTTCTAGAAATATCTAAACCCGAATCTGCTACCAGATAATATTAAAACTAAGTCTAGAGAGAGAAATATAAAAAATAAAGAGAGAAAATGTCAAAAAGTGGTTGTAGTATAATAGTTGTTCACCCTTCTCAAAAAAGGAAATCTTTCTTTATAAATAAAAGTGGTGGACCCAAAACCACATGGACGACCTACTTTATACTATCCCTTTTTTATTATACTAAACCTACTCATACATTTATTATTACACCATGTACCTTTAATATTACATATGTATATTCTTTATTACAAACTCATATATTTAGCCAAACCCATCCAAAACTTGCTTGGACCAACCATGTCCGGATAAAGCACGCTCTTATCATCTACATGAGACCATACTCAACATAAACTCGTATCACTAATGATCATTCGACCATTCATTTTGGATAAAGTCCCTCAATTATACAGTTTGATCAAGTAATTTCTTCGATAAAGTCGAAGGACAATTAGAGAAATTAGTTTCTTTTGAGTGTGATGCCATGTGGCAACTTTACATTAATTAGAAAATGTGAGGGACTCACTTTATCCAAACTGAATAATCTGTCGGACTCTTGAAAATCTGAGGACTACATGTCACTAAAGTCGATAGTCCAAGTACGAGTTATTGTCCAAAGCTAAAATATGAACATTTATAACTTTTACTATTTGTTATAACAATCAATGAGGACCTTGTAACACCCTCAATATATATTTTTCAGTTAAGTTTCCATCCACTACTATAGTAGTTCAATACCTATATAATAATTTAATGTGATATTTAGCCAAACGTAAGATATTCATATAACATATTAGGATTCGATAGATGATTTAATTTGAAAATGTATATGGAAAATTTTGTTATAGACTAAAAACCCTGGCACCGATTTGATTTTTATATATTTTTTATTATAAATTTTCAATAAAAAGTTATTAATTAATGTACAAAATCCGATCCATAAAATTTTATTAAGCTAATTAGTCTAATAAAAAATATTGATTTTAGATCGTTTTCAGATATAAAAAATCGTAAAAAACTATTGAATTAATTTTATTAACAAGAAATAATCAACTTATCAGACCAACAATTTATGTAATGATATTTTTATTAATAAGAAAAAACTCTTAACCAAACACTTCCAGTAAGAATAAGTTAAATAATTAAGAAAACAAAAAAAAAACAACTTTCACAATATAATTTCACTCGTAAGTTTTCAAGATCAGATCATTTATAAATGAGGTCGAGACCTCTATTTACACTACTATTTTTGTCATGATTTTATTGAAAAACGACACGTATCTTTATGGCTACGTGGAATTCGTCAATTAAAGAGTTTGTATAAACATTATTTACTCTCTAATGGGCAATGGTGTTTTAGTAATATTGAATAGTATCTTAAAATGTTTTTGAACGTTACTTTTAATTTGTAAGCTTTTGTCTCTTCTCCATATTCATGGACTTATCGTATTCATCTTGATCACCGTGTTTGGGTTGTACATTGCATGTTAGATCTCTTCTTGTTTGCTTAGCCTGATCTTTTTGTTTAGGGCGTCATATTTCTCTACTAGTTTGTTCTAGTTCATTATTTCCTTAGTTGTTATATCGTTTATACCTTATTAATGATTATTTAAGTCATTTACTTATTCTTTATTCAATTCATCTTCTTCACCTACTTTAATCTTTTTTTATTTTATTAATTGGCTTCACTTATCTCCTTTGGGTCGTTATTCTTAATGAGACACTCTTTATTAACACCATTCTTTCTTAACTACGAATTTTTACCTCTTTAAAAAAACATAAGACTCTTAAAGAAATATGATCTTATTAGAACTTTCCCGAGTTCATAAGTACATTATTTATGTTTAAGGACTACTTGATGAGGTATCGTTCTCAAAATTGAAAATTATTAACTTAGAATACTTAACCATATTTGTAAAAAAATCAATTTATAGCTTTTAAGTTATATTTCATTTTACGTGAAAGTATATTCTCCGTTATTAACTATCAATTTCATTCAATGGTTCTCGCTTACACGTATTTTATATATAAGGGTCTCAAATTTTTTCGTAACTAATTTCTCAAAATTTTATTCTCTAGAAATTTATCTTTCTTTATAATTATCCTACGCGAAACAAAATTATATCATTTTGGTATATTTTTCATATCTTTCAAAAGTAAATGTAAAATTTCAAACTTCATTTGCTTACTTATTTCTGTGTATGGTTGGTTCGAAAGGAAATCGATTGAAATGGATGTGGGTATTGCTAAATCCGCAATCCATCCTGTGTTTATTTTTCTAAACTTGTCCAGTTCGGTTACTCGCCAAGTATTAAAATCCACCATCCTCAGGACAGGTGTGGTTCTTTCGACATCAGAGAAAGAAATTATGTGACTAACAGTATTGGTTGAAGATTATACCATATTTTAGATTGTATGAAATCATTAGACCTCTCGTATGTTTGGTGATGATTCCTTCTTTCTGGATGTTGTATCAGTGGTGTCTACCAACGATGTAGTGATTGGCGATAAAGGATCTTGAGGGACGAAGGATGTCCCGATGTCAGACGATAATGGTAAGTGTTTTGTTTGTGATGTCTCCCCAAGATTCAAAATTTAAAATAATGAGAGACAAGATGATACCATGAACCGTAATGGAGGTGGAACACAAAATAAACTTGATGTTGGAGAAAGAGATGAATATGATGTATGGTGATGGACCTTATAAGCCCAAGGGCACATGTCAAGGCGGTGCATAAGAGATAAGCCATCATCATGGAGTTTATCTGATCGATACTTTAATTTTTTTCGTCAATGATCCTATTATGAGGTGGTGTATATATTCCTCATTCTTTTAATATTTTTGGAACCTTTATATTTACTCTAGAGCATATTTTGGAGCTTGTTAGTTAGTATGCAGCCGAAGCTAGCAAAAGGGATCTTTCGGTGAACTTGACACTAAAAAATTTAGTGAGAAGAAAACTAAGCTAAGGGGTCAAGGTAAGTCTGAGTTTAGAATATTTATCCTTATTTGTGTTGATTTTTTTTTAATTTTTTTTGTCGAATCTATATCGCATGTCGTTGTGAATGCGTTGACTTTGTTACGTTGGGGTGGTACAATTTCTGGGGTGGTACAATTTCTCTAACGTTCTAGTGATTTTTGACATCTACTTAAAGGTATGGGTGAGGCCTTTAATCAAGATGTGAACCTAAAAAATATGTTGTAAATATACAAAGTAACAAGATAGAATTTACAGTTGTAGTATCGGTATAGTTAAGCCCCTCTTTGACAAAGTCACTTTTGGTATAAACTCTTAGACCTCCAAATACATGTCATGTGCATACATACTGCAACTTATACAAGAAATCATCTTTGGCGGTCAAGTATGCTAGTCGTCTATGTTCATCCTCTCAAATAGAGTCCTTAAAGAACTATTTCAATCCTTACATCCCTTCTTTTGGTCCAGCTCAATTTGGTGTGATTAGATCATTTCCAAAAAAGTTAAGAAAAACAACCTCTGGAACCTAACAATAGGATTAACACCTAGCTGAGGATGTCAAAATATAGTTTCCTAACCAGAAAACTAAGATTCTTATAATTAATAGTATTTATCATTCTTTGCATCAGTCCCGACCCCTCCACCTCCTCCCCCGCGTTTCCTGGGCCAGCCTTATTTGGAGAAAATTTAACATTTCACGACATTTCTTTATCACTTGGCTTACGATCTGGGGTAAGCTAATCATAATAGAAAAACTCATCTCTTAGGGATATATCTTCACCCATAATTGTGTATTATGAAACATCTCCC
Source organism: Limnanthes douglasii subsp. nivea (assembly GCA_036936605.1). Classification (NCBI taxonomy): domain Eukaryota; kingdom Viridiplantae; phylum Streptophyta; class Magnoliopsida; order Brassicales; family Limnanthaceae; genus Limnanthes; species Limnanthes douglasii. Next base: position 290,643,000 of record JAUPFV010000004.1, read on the forward strand.
GCGAAGCAATAAACTATATATTTGCAGAATGTTCATTGTCCCAAAACAATTGGGAAACCTATAGTACAAAACTTTGCTTCCCACTTTCTAATACTTAATGGCCTTTATGGCTCCACGTGACCAAATCTTGGAATGCTTCGCCTTTCGGCCATGGCCACTGTTGGTGCACCAGATTGTGGATCGTGGTCTATTATCTTTGGTGCGAGAAAAATGCAAGAATCTTTAAAAACACATCATCATTACCCTCAATAATGTTTTGCAATAAATATAAGTATAAATTTCATACCTCAAAGGTCCCATGACCATTATAAGTATAAATAACTTATATTTTTGTCTCTTATTTTTTCTTTCACATGTATTGGTTCCCCCTCTTGCGAAGGTTGATGCTGTGGTTGATGCACTTGGATACAGCTTAATGGTTGGAGCCCACGTTGACACCCTGAAGGCCTTTTTTTACTTACTACTTGTTTTACTTACCTATTTTGGCGTAGGTATTATTTGATGTACCCACTACTATCTAGACTATTTGCACTTGTTCACTATCGCTACTTACTTTGCATGGATACATCCACTTGTTGGCGAACCTTTGTGATTTAGTTATCAAAAGAGTGTCTCGTAGTTTTTATAAACAGTTATTTAATTTCATATAATGGTTTTTATACAAAAACTAAATAGTGTGTAAAAAATAAAGTTGAATCATGTATAAAAGATTGGAGAAGAATATGTATTAGTTGTATTCTCTAGAACGTATCTCTTATTTATAAAATAATGCCTCTCTTTATCAAGTCATAGATAATGGAATAAATAACATTTATTTCCATTTTTACGCGAAAAAAGTGGTGAAAATTATGCTCTTCCACGATAATTAGGGAGTTATTTTTCTTTCTGAGTTTCCTCAATTATAAAAATCTATAACCTCATGGGCTTTAGAGTTGTTTGAGTCAAATAATTATTTATGAACATTTTTGGCCTTATCACTGGTTCCCTCAATTGCTAGTGTGCCGAGCATTCCTCTGACACCAAATAAAAGGACTCCAAAGACTTGGAATCATTTATTCAAAGTTCCTTCCAATAACTTTCTTCCCTTCCCAAATGTAATTTCCAAGGTTTCTCGTACTGAAAAATGAACTTTTACTTTTTTTTAATTACTATCTTTGAACCTAAAGTCTCTCAATTGACAAGGCAAGTATTATATTCTATTTTAACTTTTAAATTACGAAAAGTCCCGGATGGCATAAGAATTTTTTGAAACCTATTTGATCTCTCTGAGGTTCTTTTACACCACTGTTTTTTTATTTTTAGTGATCCACATCATAATGATTTTAATTTCACTTTGAGATTGGATACTCATCATTATTGGTAACCAAAATTGTCTTGGAATTCGTTGGACATTGGCGAATAATATGAACGAGCCATTTTCCTCGATGAATATTTGTAGAGTAATCTAGCGCGATAGAGAGAAAACTATTCAAACCTTCCCGATTACTTCGAATTTGAAATTCTTACTCAAAAAACCCTTGTTGGGTATTTCTATGAGGAAAAAAATAAACCATTCATTGGTCACTCTGAAGTTGATGTTCTTCCAAAACAAATCTTTGTTGGGTATTTTAACAAGGATATAATCACAGTTTAGTATTTAGAAAAAACAAGAGCATTTATATGGTATATATTTCTTTTAATTGCTTACTATAGTGGCACATTGTTAAAAACTTTGTACGCCTCAAAATGGAAAAACGTGCCACGAAACCTTTTATGATCTTACAGACATCGTAGTGGGAAAAACCTGCTCGAATATATAAAAGTTTAAGCTATATAGAGAGCACCAAGAACACATAAAGATATGATAAGAAAATAAAAAATTACAAGTGTAAAAATGTATAAGAGAGAACACACACTTAGATATCATAAAGCTTTTGAAGTTCCACATTGTATGGGTGTATGAGAGGATATCACTCTACGCCGATCATCTTATAACTACGAGCCTAAACTTTAGTAGTTACACTTTAGGTCCTTTCCAATTATGCTCTATCTTACTGATGACTTTATCTTTTGCGACCTTTATATGGATCGTATCCTTTATTTGAAATCCACGAGAGAAAATCTTAGTGCTCTATTTTTAAATGCATGTCTATATATTTATCCTTAACTAGGTCTAGTGCAGCCATGGAGGTATGCTTGTTTGTTTCTTCATTTTAGTTTGTTATTTAAATTGAAGGCATACAAATTATGTTAGGTTAGGAATTTTATGCCACAGACATGGGTGAAAGAAGCTTCTTCATTTTTCCTCTTCAGGGTGGTTTGGTAAGAACATAATTTTTATTAAAGGGAATTATCCCACTTTTCTACAAAACCTCTAGGGAGGAGGCGTATCTCATCTCCAAATGGGTTGGTTAGTCACCTTAACCTTAAAATATATTTTAGGGATGGAGGCGAGCCAAAAAAATTTGTTGAATGCATATGGTTATGCAAAATAATTATGGTTATGCTTTCTGAAACTCCATCATATTATCGTATGTTGATGTTTTGGTTACCTCATATCTACAACATTATTAGTTATGAGAAATTATATAATTTTTTAGGCTCGTATTCTAGCCAATGGTTTAGTCTCCACTCATTCTGAGAAATATACTATTGTCACTGTAAGGTAGATTAGACCCCCATCCCCCAATATGTATAAACCCATTCTTGTCGAAAGGAACAACTTTATAGACCAACTTAATGGGTATTGGTGATACAAGAATTGAGTTCATAAATTGTTGATATCTATTTTCTGCGGGTAGTAATTAGATAATAAGATTCACTTATGGAAGGATTTTTACCTGCACGAGTTATATTTTTATCCTTCATAGAGTTCTTCGAGTCTGAAGAATCATTTTTTGTAGCCTAGACAATGAATAAAAGGTATATCTAACCCTCACATGTAGAAATTTTTGTGAAACGTTACATAACAAGTATGTCTCGGATTGACACATATAGCCTCGACTTTTTCATTTAAGAGAATATTTGTTATGAGGTAATCCATTGTTGAAATTCACTAATATGATGGATCATCAATAACCATAGCCTCATACGTGTGTATTTAGAGGGCACAACTTGGACTTGGGGAATATGGTAGTTTTTTCTTATATGAATATCCATAGTTTGGATTGAAAGCTTCTGCAAAAAATGAGTACGTCAACTATTGTGATTTTAGCCCAAAGTACTTGCTTATATTGTACATGTTAAAATGTTAAGGTCTCAAGCCCTTATCTTTGCTATGTAAAGGATAAATGTATATTTATTAGCTTTAACTTGTCCTAAAATATGATTGACTATCAAATTTTACTCAGTGAAGTCTTATATATCGTGCCCTACAAATATAAGAGAGTTAGAGTTCTACGATTGTTGCTTCATGCTCAGTCTCATTGTTTGAGATAAGGAACCTAAATTTGATAGATTGATTTAGAAGGTCTTCATGGGAGATATTAGCTTAATACTAGCTCCAAATCCTAACTTATTTGAACCCTAAGAATGCAGACAAACTAGTTTCTCGTTCAGGTATCTGAATTTGGTCAAACAGGTACTCAAATCGAATATTTTGACAAACCCATCAACTTTAAAAAATGTGATTTGTCACAAAGTTTGATACCCAAGTTCAACCGATAAAGCCTTCAAAAATCAGTTTTTATATTTAAGCATTATTTAAATATTTAATTGTTGATATATAAGACATTTATGTAATTTTAAGACATTTATGTAATTTCTCTATTTTGGGATCAGGGTTTTGGGCAGTTGATATACAAAACATCATATATGCTAATTTTTTATCAGTTTTTTTAATATAAAAAAATTTCAGACATTAATTTTAGGAGAACCAGTGTTCATGAAACCCTGCGACTTTTTTATCATTGTTTATTTCTTCTAATATCCACCAAGTTATTACTATCCAATTATATGTGACTTTTTTTTCTTAGCATCTTTCTCATCAGTGCTGGCCCTCCGTTTCTTATCTTTATTAGGGAGATTTAGTGGGCTCTGCGACCCTCCACCTCATTTAGCTTGAAATCTATAGGATTCTCCGGAGTATTAGGTATCCTTAGCTTTAGAGACTCCTAAATCCCTCATTTCGTCTAGATTCGGCCCAGCTCAGCAGTATGGGGGTAGATATAATTCATGTCTTGTAGGGCCAACATATATTTGACACAAACGAGTTTGAAACAAGGGCCTACCTTTCTCTCTAAGCACTCCGGAAGCAAATTCGGATGAGTCATACAGATTTTTACCTTACTCATGCCCTTCTTATCAGAAGCAGCATTTCCCGTTTGACGTGATGCCTCGGTCTCGAAGGGGGGCTTCTCGATGCTGTCTTCCAAAATATCTTCCATCACTGTGGAAGGTTTGTCAGTTGCCTTAGAAGAAGGAGGGTCAGTTGAGGCTGGGATCCTAGGGCTTGGCCCATGGAGCTGCTCTAGATACCTCCGATCCGGAGGGTTTTGGCAGTGAAGGTGTGGATTGGGTTTAGGTTTGGCGGGTCGTCCGACGAGGGGTTATTGTTAGTCCTTTTCTCACGCAAGTATACGCGGTCAAAAGTAGCAAGTAATGAATAAGAAAGATCGTTCCCACGAAGACTAGGTGTATAAGACAAGAATTCACTTATGCAACAACGTATGATTATTAAACTAATGCTTGAACGAGTAATAAAGTATGAATATAACTAAACAAATCAACTAACGAAATTATCTAATGAGTTTACTTATGCGAGAGAAAACATGGAACCCTAACTTCATTGTTTATTTTACTCAGAGTATTAATATACTTAATCAATATGTAAGATAACTACGATTACTAATTAGATAACACAAAATCAGAATACGCTACCTTTCAGTACACGTAAACCAAACCACTTAAACAACCACAAAAGAGATAGCAGTTAAGCAGACACCGCATGCATGCCAATCCTATATCTTTCTATGAATTGAGGTACAATTGGTTTTAAGCACAAGTTACCTATTTCGATTACATAGGGTAATATGATATGGTTAACGACATATTACGAATCATGAACAATCACAATATGAATCATTCAAGAACCTATGCTAGCATGACAAGTTCTAAACCCTTAAATCCACTTTCGCATTCATTAAAGATTAACAAACTAGATGTTCGCGCCGCATCTAAAATTAAGCACAATCATACTAGTTAACCGATAAATGTATCTCACAAATTAATTAAGCAATAAACCCTAAATATTATTCAAACAAATCCGCTAAAGTTCCATGACAACGATTAGTTCATAATCAAACAAATCATCATCATGGATGCAAAAGTTAACATAATTGTTTAGGAAGAATGTAAATAAACGAATAAAAAATTTAGAAAAAGTTAAACCGAACAAAAGTTTAGAGAAAATTAAACCGAACAACTGCCTGCCTCCTGCCGACTGAAAATCCAAAACAGCTGTCACCTGCTCCTCTGTCGATCGGAAAAATCGCCAATAGTCTTTTCTTTTCGTCTCTTTTGTATTTTGCCGCAAACTCAATCAGTCTCTCATCTCCCTTCTGTCCGTCTCTGTTATTTATAACTTTTCTCATGAAAACCTAAGAAGCCCATTTCCTTTCTTTATTTCTCCTGTGCTTTTAATTAAATGCTTCCGCTGGACCCACACTCATATAATTATATAGTATAATTATTTAATTCCTTCTTTTGTCTATGTTCAGCAGAATAGACCAATAATATTTGTTTTCCTTTTCTCGCTTGTTTTGCACAAAAAAATCCAAAGCGGTTTTGTATTCCTAAAAAAAATCAAATTACAAATCGTAAAATATTTATGTTAAATAAAATAATATTTTAAACAATATAGCTAAATAAAATATTCTCATTAATCTAATGTTTGTTTCTTAATTCAGCATTAATTTCCTTTTATGCTTTGCTTTAATATTTTTTTCTTAATTTAATATTTTAAACAATATCTTTGAAAATATATTTTCCTTTTTTTTTCAACATTAATATATTTTCAAGCATTAATATATATTTTTCGAAAATCACTCGTCATAATATATTTCAAGCATTAATATATATATTTTTTGGAAAATCACTCGTCATAATATATTTTCATAGCATTAATTTTTTTTTTCAACATAAATATTTTTTTTTTCAAGCATCAATATATTTTTCTTTGTTTTCAACTGTTCCAAAATTTCCCTCAAGTACATTAATTTTCCAGTTTCTTCAATTTCAACCCCAAATTTATTAATATTATCACAATTTACCGGCAACACAAGCGTCTTTAAGAACACTGAAAAAATACGTTAAAACTCAACGAATATTTGAGAACCGATGACGATTTTAAGAATAATGGAAGCGTAATAAGTGATATGAAATGCACTTATCAAACCCCCAAACTTAAACCGTTGCTTGTCCTCAAGCAATGCAAAACAGGTTTAACAATTGATGCATGAATGCAACTGAATTTAAATGAATGCAGGAACGGAATGATCCCGAACGAGTAACCGTAACTAATTCACCATAAATGCCTCAACGAATGTAATGACCTCGGAATGTGAAATAACTAGGTACTCAAATGTTAGCAATACAAGCGAAGAAGCGTGCGTGTGTGCTCAAACTCAATCGACATGTTTTTAGTACAAATTAATGGACCTTACTTGTTCTCATCATAATAATCACAAGATTAGAAACGAAATACAACCTAGATTCTTCATAGTCAAGTTGCATATCCATATTTCTCCGGGGTTGTCAAAGATTTATTATGCTTTACTCTATATACAGACACACAAAGGCTTATTGGACCGTGCAATGGACGAGGTCCCTTAAAGACTTATACAATGGTGCCCATGTAACAAGCTTTAGGTTAGCGGATCCCAGACCGGAAAAGTCTTAGGTCACTAGGCACAAAGTCCCCTAGAACTTAATAACTCGAGCACCAAAGAGCTCATCCTAGCCAATTTTTACCTTTTTCTTTCTTTTCTTTTTTTTTGGTTTTTTTCTTTTTGAATCAGCGATTGGGAATGAGTGCGTTTCGCTCCATCTCATTCCACCCCTAGACTACTCGTAATATGCAGCCCCCAGCGAGAGGACGTACGTCAACGAGCGGCTACTAGCCTTTGACGCCTAACTGAATAATACACATATTTATCTTTTAACTCCCCCAAACTTATCTTTTTGCAATCCATGAGCTAATAAAGGATTAAGGTGTAATTCTGAACCTAAGCAAGGATTATGTATAACAATACTCAAGTGTGTCCGTAACTAGCATAAAAACAATCGATGAGTCTACATGTATTAATTGTGCTTCTACATCAAGCAAGCTAACTGACAAGCAACCTAATTAGATTTTATTCCTACTGTCATTCCAAACAATTTTCATCATTGGCCACTTAAGTATAAACAACAACTCAAGGGATCAAAGACGCAAAATACATGAACAAAATGCTATGCTAATAGACTAACTCGATCCTAAACACAGTCTATATGATCATGGCATGAATATGCATATAAACATGACTAACATGAATAACTACTATGATGAATGCAACTACAAGAAATTAAAAGAAACAAAAAACACTCCCATATTCGTCCAGCATTGTTGATCATTGTTTCCTAGTGGGTTGCCTCCCACGAAGCGCTTGTATAACGTTGATAGCTCGACGATACCACTCGGAATCATATAGTGTCGAGGTGGATGTTCAATGCCTCACGGTTCTCCATATTTCCATAGTAATGCTCGAGTCGTTGACCATTGACTTTGAATGCTTTATCTGGCGATTCCTCATAGATTTCAACTTATCCATGTGGATATACTGTCTTGACTTTAAAAGGTCCAGACCACCTTGACTTGAGCTTCCCTGGGAAAAGCTTTAGATGAGAGTTGAAAAGAATAACAAGTTGGCCTGGATCAAAAGCTTTATGTACAAGCTTCATATCATGCCGTTTCTTGACTTTTTTCCTTATACATCTTCTGATATCTGCTATGGTCCAACCAATGGCTGATTTGAACTTCCCCAGAACTCTTAATAGCTTTTCTTCCCCACTACCTGAAAGGTTAGATGCAATAATAACATGTAATATAGATGACTCTCCTAAGAAAGCATACCTGAGATGATCTGGTAGTGGTTTGAGTTCAAGTTTAGGAGCTTCTTGTAGAGAAGGTTTAAGTCTTTCCTGAGAATCCTTAAGATCACCCAATACGAGCGACTCATGTGGAATATTGAGCCTCTTTTGATACGGAGCTTCCTGTAGTAGTTGAACACATTCGGATATTTCTTCATCTTCGAAGTCAGATTCACCATGTAGAACTCTGCCTAGAGCATTTGAACTCGAGAACTGATCCAACTCATTACTGTGCGAAGAATTGACCGTATCCAACCTGAAACATTCCTCATCCTCTATTAGGGATTGTATAGCCTTGAAAACGTTGAAAGTGACAGTCTGATCTTGCACTCTCCTAGTGAGCTCCCCTTTTTGGACATCAATCAAAGTTTTGCCCGTAGCCAAGAATGGCCTTCCTATGATTATGGGGATGTTTTTGTCCTCTTCGAAATCCAAAATAACGAATTAAGCAGGAAAGATGAGCTTGTCTACCTTTACTAAGACATCTTCTACGATCCCACGAGGATATGTGATAGAACGATCAGCCAGGTCCAAAGAGATATTAGTCGGTTTTGGCTCAGGTAGCCCAAGTTTCTCAAACACAGATAGGGGCATCAGATTGATGCTCGCTCCCAAATCACATAAACATTTGCTGAAAGTTAAATTGCCGATTGAACAAGGAATGGTGAAGCTTCCTGGATCTTTAAGTTTAGGAGGCAATTTTTTTTGTAAGATCGCATTGCATTCCTCAGTGAGCGCCACTGTCTCAAAATCACCAAGCTTTAGCTTTTTCGAAAGAATTCCCTTCATGAACTTGGCATAACTAGGCATTTGCTCTAATGCTTCAGCAAAAGGTATGTTGATGTGTAGCTTCTTGAACACGTCCAAAAATCTCCCAAACTGAGCATCTAGCTTCTGTTTCTGCAACCTTTGCGGAAAAGGTGGAGGAGGGTAGATCGTAGGCTCAACAACTGACTCAGATAGCTTTTTAGGTGGCTGATTTTGACCAGAATTAACCTCAGATGAGGGCTGATTTTGAGCAGAATTTTTCATAATGGACTGATTTTGAGAAGAATCCGCCTCTTGTTCAACTGTGGGGTTCTCAACAACCTTTCCTGATCGCAAGGAGATAGCTTGGCATTGCTCTTTGATGTCCCGTTTACCTGGATTATGATCCGTGTCGCTAGGAAGAACTCCCTGAGGTCTAACAATCATGTTACTGGCCATCTGCCCAATCTGATTTTCCAAGGTCTTGTGAGATACCATCAGACTTTTAATTATTAACTTCATCTCTTTGAATTCAGAGTCTCTCACAGAATATTGAGAAGGATCAGGATGTTGATTCTGAGGTTGTCTTGGAGCATACTGTTGAGATTGATGTTGCTGCCCTTGTTGCTGAAATCTAGGAGGAGCGTATGGCTTAGCACCATAATGCTGATTCCCTTGTTGAATAATGCTCCAACTGAAGTTCGGATGATTTATGTTGCTTGGGTGATAGGTGTTTGAGATTGGTTGTTGATAATTCCTCTAAAAGTTACTCACAAATTGCACTGACTCAGTAGATATTGGGCATTGTTGAGTGTCATGCCCTCCAGCACAAATCTCGCACACACTAGCTACCTGCTGTACCCCTAGTTTAGTCAAAGAATCTACCTTCATGTTTAGAGCTTCAAGCTGAGCTGCTAAAGCAGTGGCAGTGTCTACGTTAAGAATACCAGCTACTTTATGTTGTGACTGTCTCTGAGAAGGGTTCTAGAATTCATTAGCAGCCATCATCTCAAGGAGCTCATGAGCTTCCTCATAGCTTTTCGTTAATAAGGCTCCCCCAGATGCAGCATCGACCATGGGCCTTGTTTGCGCACCCAACCCATTGTAGAAGCAATTTATTACTAACCAATCAGGCATCCCATGATGAGGACATTTTCTGAGCATCTCCTTGTAACGCTCCCAAGCTTCACTTAAAGATTCACCATATGACTGAGAAAACTGAGTAATAGCATTCCTCAAGGTGGTTGTTCTTGTCATATGAAAGAATTTTGAGAGAAATTTATGTGCTAGTATATCCCAAGTAGTGATCGAGCCTGCTGGTAAAGAGTGTAACCAGCTCTTAGCTTTGTCCCTCAGAGAAAATGGGAAGAGTCTCAGTCTTATGGCATCATCTGAAACACCGTTGAACTTGAAAGTATCACAGATTTCAAGGAAGGTCATAATGTGCATATTAGGATCCTCAGATGAAGCTCCCCCAAACTGACAAGAATTCTGCATCATCTGAATAGTGCTGGGTTTAATCTAAAAATTATTCGCAGCGATATTGGGTCTGACAATGCTAGACTGAATATCCATGATCTTTGGTTGAGAGTACTCCATGAGTACTTTTGGAGCTGGATCTACCATTGTATACACGCTCAAGTACCTGAAGCACAAGAAACACTCGAAAAGCAAGTAACCGAATCAAGTCAGTAGTTTTATAACGACCCCTGCTGATAAGCAATAAAACTGTCAAATAACACCGAGTCCCCGGCAACGGCGCCAAAAACTTGTTAGTGCTTTTCTCACGCAAGTATACGCGGTCAAAAGTAGCAAGTAATAAATAAGAAAGATCGTTCCTACGAAGACTAGGTGTATAAGACAAGAATTCACTTATGCAACAATGTATGATTATTAAACTAATGCTTGAACGAGTAATAAAGTATGAATGTAACTAAACAAATCAACTAACGAAATTATCTAATGAGTTTACTTATGCGAGAGAAAACATGGAACCCTAACTCCATTGTTTATTTTACTCAGAGTATTAATATACTTAATCAATATGTAAGATAACTACGATTACTAATCAGATAACACAAAATCAGCATACGCTACCTTTCAGTACACGTAAACCAAACCACTTAAACAACCACAAAAGAGATAGCAGTTAAGCAGACACCGCATGCATGACAATCCTATATCTCTATATGAATTGAGGTACAATTGGTTTTAAGCACAAGTTACCTATTTCGATTACATAGGGTAATATGATATGGTTAATGTCATATTAAGAATCATGAACAATCACAATATGAATCATTCAAGAACCTATGCTAGCATGACAAGTTTTAAACCCTTAAATCCACTTTCGCATTCATTAAAGATTAACAAACTAGATGTTCACGACGCATCTAAAATTAAGCACAATCATACTAGGTAACCGATAAACGTATCTCACAAATTAATTAAGCAATAAACCCTAAATATTATTCAAACAAATCCGCTAAGGTTCCATGACAACGATTAGTTCATAATCAAACAAATCATCATCATGGATGCAAAAGTTAACATAATTGTTTAGGAAGAATGTAAATAAATGAATAAAAAATTTAGAGAAAGTTAAACCGAACAAAAGTTTAGATAAAATTAAACCGAACAATTGTCTGCCTCCTGCCGACTGAAAATCCAAAATAGCTGTCACCTGCTCCTCTGCCGATCGGAAAAATCGCCAATAGTCTTTTCTTTTCATCTCTTTTGTATTCTGCCGCAAACTAAATCAGTCTCTCATCTCCCTTCTGTCCGTCTCTGTTATTTATAACTTTTCTCGTGAAAACCTAAGAAGCCCATTGCCTTTCTTTCTTTCTCCTGGGCTTTTAATTAAATGCTTCCGCTGGACCCACACTCATATAATTATATAGTATAATTATTTAATTCCTTCTTTTGTCTATGTTCACCAGAATAGACCAATAATATTTGTTTTCCTTTTCTCACTTGTTTTGCACCAAAAAAATCCAAAGCGGTTTTGTATTCCTAAAAAAAATCAAATTACAAATCGTAAAATATTTATGTTAAATAAAATAATATTTTAAACAATATAGCTAAATAAAATATTCGCATTAATCTAATGTTTTTTTCTTAATTCAGCATTAATTTCCTTTTATGCTTTGCTTTAATATTTTTTTCTTAATTTAATATTTTAAACAATATCTTAGAAAATATATTTTCCTTTTTTTCAACATTAATATATTTTTCAAGCATTAATATATATTTTTCGAAAATCACTCGTCATAATATATTTCAAGCATTAATATATATTTGTTTTTTGGAAAATCACTCGTCATAATATATTTCAAGTATTAATATATATTTTTTTGGAAAATAACTCGTCATAATATATTTTCGTAGCATTAATTTTTTTTCAACATATATATATATTTTTCAAGGATCAATATATTTTTCTTTGTTTTCAACTGTTCCAAAATTGCCCTCAAGTACATTAATTTTCCAGTTTCTTCAATTTCAACCCCAAATTTATTAATATTATCACAATTTACCCGCGGCACAAGCGTCTTTAAGAATACTGGAAAAATGCGTTAAAACTCAACGAATATTTGAGAACCGATGACGATTTTAAGAATAATGGAAGCGTAATAAGTGATATGAAATGCACTTATCAGTTATCCTCTCCGGAGACTTCTCAGTATCAGAACCTATAGCAATAAAGGGAGAGGGTGAAAGGCTTGCTTTAAATGAAAGTTGTATGGGCCTAGTGTTTTTGGAAGAGGATGACCCTTAATCGGCGTCCTAGGTTGGTTGACTGGTTTTATCACTTGGAGAAACTGGAAGGCCGGCGGCGATACGATTCCCTCTTTTTACCTTCTTCGCTCTTTTTAACTCTAACAAATTTAACCAGCCACCTTTAACTAGTGCGATTCTGGCTGTGAACATAAAACCTCTCAAGAACGATTTGAAGGTAAAGATGGCTATCTCTCTAAAAAATCTTTGAGTGTGGAAGACAATTAAATATTAAAAGAGTATTTATATAAAAGTAAAAAGTAGCAGTTACCTAGGAGAAAGTTGAAGAGAGTTTTTGCAATGATTAAAGGCTGCGCAAACGTGTGAAAAATCAAAATCCTTGGTAACTTTCTAGACTTAGTGGGTGCGCCAGTCTAGGAAAAATAACGGCTGGTAGGTCAAACCAAACATTGACACGTGTCCCACGATCCAAGAAGAAAACTCTTAGAATTCTGGGAAGAGAAGCCAGTTCTGACGAATTCCGAACTGGGTTAGTGTTGAAAATAAACGTCTTAATCCGGACGACACGAGCAGATCGGATAAAGTTGATAACGGCTTGGTAGATTTTTTAGCCCTACCAAAAACATTTAGTGAGGCCTAAAAAAGGGGCTACTGATGAGTTCAGATACCTCAGACATAGCCCACTGCTTAATGTGGACAGGGGTAATTCGGACCATAACACTCCACTCAAAAATCCGAACAGGACAAATGTAAAACAACTTTTGACGAAGTTATTTGCTAATCAACTTAAAAGACTAATGGGTCCTTACACTTTACCCGGTTTCACAACTTGACCCGGTAAGCCCATGGGTCATTAATTAAGAGTATAAATACCCCAACCACTCCAATTAATGATGGTGATCAACATTTAATACAAAAAGGCTGCTAAATTATCTCACTACTTCTCACACTAAACACAAAATACTTCAAACTTACCAAAACACTTTACCAAACTACACCCAGCCCAAAATAAACCAAACCAGGTTCGAAAATATAACAACGGTAAACCTGTTTTAAGGCTCTAAAAAAATTACTAAACGGGTCAGTTTATATAGACACCTCATTAAAACCTGCCCGCGCCACCAGGGTAGGAAAGAGTGTGTCCCCGACTAAAATTGTATTACAATAAAGTTGAAAGAAAAAGGTGAAAATTAACAATCATTCTAAGTACAACTTAAGGTGCTCAATGTTCCAAAGGAGACGTAGAGGTCGACCAAATTTATCTTTCAACCGATAAGTCCTTGACTTCACTTTTTCTAGCACTTGGTATGGTCCTTCCCAATTGGGTACCAACTTCCCCGGATGCCTGTCTTTGGTGTGAAGGAATAAGTTTCGCAGGACTTTTTCCTCGAACTTGACGTCTCTTCTTCGAACTTTTGAATCGTACCTTCTTCAGGGTCTGATAATGCAAAGAACTTAAGTGTGCCCTAGCTTGTTTTTCCTCTAACAGATCCAGAGTACGAAGGCCCGACTTTCGTCATTAGCGTTTTCCTCATAATGGTTAATCCTGAAGAGGGGAACATTGTCTCCGCAGGGATTACTACATCCATGCCAAACACCAGTGTATAAGATGATTCAAGCGTTGCAGTCCCAGGCGTGGTTCTTTATGCCCACAAAACCTCTTCTAAAACATTCGGCCACTTTCCATCTTTTCGTTCCAAAATCCTCTTAAGGCCACTGATGATTGTCATGTTCGTTACTTGAACCTGCCAGTTAGGTTGAGAATGGAATGGAGCTGAGAAACACTGTTGTATATTGTGGTCGAACAAAATTCCCTCATTTCATTGTTGTCAAACTGGGGGCCATTATCCATGGTTATATTCTGAGGGACCCTGTAGCGACAACAAATGTTCGACCATATGAATTTGACCACACATTTAGCTACGCTTCCTGATAGTGATTCCGCTTCGACCCACTTTAAGAAATAATCCACTGCAACCATGATGGTTTGTCTTCCTCCGGTTGCTAACGGAAGCGGATCTACTAAATCTATCCCCCACGTGTCAAATGGTAGACCTTCTAGGATGGATTCGAGGGGGACTGCTGGGTGTGGATTGAATTGGCAAACCTCTGGCATGTATCGCACCTTTTGACCAACTCTTTGGAGTCGGCTGCTAGCGTAGGCCAGTAGAAACCTGACAACAGAACTCTCCTAATTAGCGTCTTGAATCCGCAATGTCCCGACCCTTCACCATCGTGTAGCTCGGATAACACCATATGTGACTCTTCGTCTCCCGAGCACCTTAACAGAGGTCTACTTGCAGACTTTTTGTATAGAATGTTTCCCAATAAAGCAAATCCTCCCGCCTTATATCGAAAGTTTTTTGCGAATAACTTGTCATCAAACAATACTTCCTCTGCCAAGAACTTTATAATGTTACTCCTCTAGTCAGCACTCGAAGCTATTGAAATTTGACAGGTCATATCTGGTCGGTTTTCTAAGTCTTTCCGTTTCAGAATAGATGGATATCAAAGTTTGCCCTTTAATAGCCCTTTAATAGCCGTTCTTGGTTCGAAATCAATATCAAAGTCCCCCAACTCTACCTACCACTTTAACATACGGCCAACAATATCAGGTCGTTGTATTACACTTTTTAGGGGAAAGCTGTTTGAACCATAATAGAATGGGCTTGAAAATAAGTTGCATTTTTCTAGCAGCCGTTACTAGGGCCAATGCTAACTTTTCAAGCTTCAAATACCATTTTTAAGCATCCAGTAAAATTTTACTCATATAGAAGACAGGTTTAGGGAACCTATCCTCTTCTCAAACTAAAGTCGCGCTTACCGCATGCTCTGAGACAGCTATGTATAGAAACAAAATATCTTGGGGTAATGGTTTTATTAGTAGTGTTGGGGATGATAAGTAACTTTTGATATTGAGAAAAGCCTCGGTACACTCATGCGTTCAGCTAGCATTCTTAGCATTCCTCAACACTTGAAAGAAAGGTGCGCATTTGTCAGAAGATCGCGAGATGAATCTGTTCAGGGCTGCAAGCCTTCTGGTTAAAATCTGCACTTCTTTAATATTCCTTGGGGGCGCCATATTATTCAAAGCTTCTAACTAGATCGGATCTGCTTTTATCCCATTCTCGCTAATCACGAACCCTAGAAATTTTCCGGACCGAACTCTGAAGGAGCATTTCTCTAGATTCAACTTTAGGTTCACTTTACCGAGATTCTTGAATGTTTCTTCAAGGTCGGTAAATGGTTTTCATTAGTGAAACGTTTGAACAACATTTCATCAATATAGACCTCAACATTCTGCCCGGTTTGCCCTTTAAAAACTTAATTAACTAGGCTCTAATAAGTGGCCCCGACGTTTTTTAGACTGAAAGGCATAACCTTATAACAGTACAAACCTCTCCCTATGATAAATGTGGTGCTTTCCTGATCTCTTAGATCTAATTTTATCTGGTTGTACCCTGCGTAGGTGTCCATAAACAATAATAATTTGTTCCCTGACGTCGAATCTACAAGCTGGTCAATCCTTGGCATGTGAAACAGATCCTTAGGACAAACTCTGTTAAGGTCCGTAAAGTCCACGCACATTCTTCATTTTCCAGTCTTCTTTTTTTACTAAAACCGGATTTGCTGTCTAACAGGGATATTGGGACTCCTTGATATGTCCTACCCTTGTTAACCTTTCAACTTCTGAAATAATCGCCTCTGTCTTTTCTTGGGAGAAAGCTCGGCATTTTTACGTTATAGGTCGAACAGTTGGATTTATGGTCAATTGATGATAAATAACATTCTTAGAACCCCTGTAACATCCTTTGAGCACCAGAAAAACAAATGTAGCTTATGTCTAAGAAAATAAATAAAAATTTTCCGAAGGAGGGAAGATAGATTTACACCAATCTTTAAAACCTTTCCTTTGGAAAATTCATAACTTTCACAATTCTCGTCGGTTAGCAATATCTCTGGGGTCTCCCTAGGATCGTCTGCAGGCTCCGATCCAGGGCCCGACCCCACTAATTGCTAATCCTTTGCATCAACCATTTCCTTATCCGATTTTGCCACCAATGCTGCTCCGTAACATTCTCTTGTTGTCTTTTGGCTGCTTCTGACAACACCAACATTGTTCTTGATCACATATTTCAACCACTGATGAACCGTAGAGGTTACGACATGCATCCTTAACAACCAAGATCGGCCGAAAATTGAGTTATGTGACGTAAGAGAGTCTACCACTATAAACAGAACTGTTACTTCATTTTTGAAAGCTCCTCGTCGAAGGTGGACCACACCTTCGAACTCACCAACTACTTCTGCCGATGCTCCTGTAAAAACCAATAATAGTCCGATCTGATTTTACAACCACCGACTTCTTCTTAAATTCTGAGAAATTTGATAAGAAAATGATGTTTTTCGAACTCTCATTGTCCACCAATATCCTTCGAACTTCTTCACCAGTGATCGCTGCTACAATTACGATCGCGTCTTTATGAGGTCCGATAATGTCTCTCATGTCATCGTCATCGAATCACAGGATGGGATATGAGTTCTGATATAAGTGTGGCGAGGTTCTTGCTTTTTACTCGGTAGCTAGATTAACCACATACCTTTTTTTAGAAGAGCTGGTGATCCCTCCCATCGAATCGCCACCGAAGTCGCTCACCTTTTCTCGCGCTGCATGTACTATTTCCTCAATTACTCCAATCACATTCCTGTTTTCTCTGGGTACAAATAGTTAGTGGATATGTCGAATAGGTCAGCGACCTCGGAGATCACCAAAAAAATTTCTTGCTTCGGCACTGTTACTATCTGTTTGGACGCTTCATTTTGGTGAGCTTATTTCTTCACGTATTCTAGCAATTTTCCATTGTCAATTTGCACCTACACTTCTTTCTTGAGCGTAATACAATCCTTTATGTCATGGCCTTTGTCTTCATGATACCTTTAGTATCGATTGTTTGGCTCTCACAGGGAGTTTCGATCGAAAAAAGCTTCCGGAAATGCACAATTTTCCTTGATTTATCGAAGATAGTCGCAACACACTCGGTCAAATCAGCGCAGTGATCAAGTTGAACCTATTTATTCGATATGGTCGATATAAATTTCCATGCTAGTTATTTCGTACTCTTTGTGTCCAAGTCCCCAACCCTTTTCCGTTTGACTGTTGTGTTGCTGGTGCCACGGTAGTTATTGCATGTTGCTTAGAAACTGAAGCTGTCTTTTGCGGAGTCTTCAGATATGATACCACTGAATCTTGCGCAGTTTGCTAGATTTACGCTGCCAACTCCGACGCTTCAGTCTCTTCAATCAGGATCTGCTTCTCTACCCTAGCTAACAATGCAGAAAAAGTAAAAGCCTGCTTTTTTGTTACCGCTTGCTTCATCGGACTAGGTAACAAACCCAATCTATAACAAGTCAAAGCCACACTCTCATCGCAATAGCCAAGAGCAGATTTCGCATCTACAAAGCAATATAGTCCTTCAGACTTTCTCTGACCCTTTGTCGACAATTCATAATTGTATCTTCATTGGCTCGGAAGTACTTACTTCCTACAAATTGTTTCCTGAACATCAGCTAAAACATATCAAAATTTTGTTATGCATCCTTGCGGTAGTCGATTGTACCATTTTGATGGTCGATCTTTGAATATCATCGAAAATGTTGACAAATCAACTTATAGTCATTACTGAAGCTTAACAAGAAGTTCTTAAATGCTTCCAGGTGGATGTCAGAGTCTTCCTTTCCATCGTATTTTCCAGTTTTCAGATATCAAAGCGCTTCGGGAGATATCCCGACAAAATTTCATCTGAAAGGGGAGACGACCTCCAATTATGCCATAATCCAAAAACTCCGCTTCCTAGCCCTAATGGAATGAGTTGCATATAGCCCTTCTTCAAGTGGGTTGGAAAATTGGCTTCTAACCATGTAACCATAAGATTGGTCCCTCACGGAAATTGAAACTGCGGGACATTTTGTTTTTCTCTGTTAACCATAAGAAGTGGGAGTCCCTTTGTCGACGTTGTCATATTGAGGTTTGGCTATCTTTTCCCATTTCTATTTATGTCTTCGAAGTTCTCGCTCCCCAATCATTATTGTATCCTTCTTGAAGCATTGGGTATCCCAGTCCGGGGAAGAGGACTCATACACATCTTTATTATTTGAATATTAATATCCATGCTTGGCTCGGAGTCCAGACTTCTTTCGTTGTGCTTCCGCACTTGAGTTGTACCTTTGTAAAAATCAGCCTTGTCATGATCAACAGCACAAGTAGCCTATTTTCCATCTTCACACGACCGTTCGCCTCGGCCATCAAGCCGATACTTATTTTCATCCAAATCCATCTTTTTCTTAGCGTTTAGCTTAGCAATGTCGTCCAAAAGCTGCTGCCTGGTCATGATAAGGATCGACCGTTTGATTCAGCCTTGGTTATCCTGCTCGTCATCACCAAACTGTTCTTCAGAGCATCGATGCTCTGAATAACGAATTTCCTTATTAGAGCCTCTCTCCTTTGCCTTTCCCTTTCTTGCCTTCGTATTCATTCCTCGAATTTTAATTTTTACTCAGGTCAAGATTTTGGAGAACCTGATCTTCGGGTATCACTCGTTACCACAGACTGAGCCAATAATAGTTCTTAGAATATCTAAGATCGATTATCAAATAACGTGTATGGTGGAGTTGTGTCAGGTGAATAAATACAAAGTTTTAGAGAGAGAAAGTAGTCAAAATAAAGTACCAATGATTAGAAAGTACTGTTTTCCTAGAAAAGGATCTTTCCTTATATAATGCAAGTGGTGGGCTCCACTGTCACATGCTATGTTTATTCTAATTACATATTGCACCCTATATTTACACTTATTTCTTACATTTCCTATATTTACAAATAGGTCCCTATATGTCTTTACATTATCAGTTGAGCCCTTTAATAATCTTGGTATTTTATGCCTTTATGAGTACTCAATTTCAAAGAATAACCAATTAGGCTTGAATTATTTTAAACATGACCAATATAAATTAAAGAAAATGCATAGATATTATTTATTTTGAAAATATAGATATTATTTATTTTGAAAATAGAGATATTATTTATTTTGAATATAATTTTTTTAGAAACAAAAACTAAATTTTAAAAGTAAACACTCAAAATAAATAAAAATGTAAAAAATTACAAATAACAAAGAAAAAGTATGATAAATTATTGAAACCGTTACTTCGATTGTTTTCGTCATTTTCATGTGCTGTTCTATCGTTAAATGACAGTTAATATGTACTGCACTCGTTGCGTTCATGTTAAGTTTTCATTTTTCTTGTCTAAAAAATTTTCGAATTCAGATTCATATTGCTGGTATTAACTATCAAGACATGACAATCCTTATTGTCTTTCATATAGTGTATCATGGTCCAATTAAGTTCATTCGCATCTTTAAGATTATTTTTATGTATTTTTCCCGAGCTAGAGTTTGAAAGATACGAATTTTAAAAAAATTATCGAACACATTCAGAATAATAAGAAAGATCAGATAAGTGTTTGAACCGAGCAGACCAGGTCTAAGACCGAGCGCACACGAAGCCGAGCATGAGTATGAGATGCAATCTGCACGGGTAGCAATTCTAAAGATAAAATATACAATGCCGAGCCCAACTCATTAAAGACCGGGCGAGCATAAAACTGACCGAGCGTACCGATGAAAGTTGCTCTGCTCGGAGAGTCTAAAAACGGACAATCATTATAATGTACCAGTGTTTTATGAAAGTCAACTTAAGGACTACAATAAAGACCGCTGATTAAGGATGATAATCAGCAGACGTTACATTCCCTGTCTTTGCATCTTAATCACGTGTAATAAATAAGGAGAGCAACGGATATAAGTATAATAAATAAAGGATAAGAACGATATAATAAGTATATGTTCTAAATCTTCCCGAATCAATAATACTTACGATCTTGGTTTATTGGTGTTTAGGTTTTTCCCATAACATTTTTTGGCGCCTTCTGTGGGAACCCTAAACCCCCCTCCCCCCACTATTGAATCTGGTCACCAACAATAGTACAACATCCGAGATCGATATCAAACATACCAAAATACGCATCCCAATGGCTAACCCTAATCAAGAAACGGAATCGAACACGGGGTCAACTCTCCCATTGTCAACTGGCCAGGAAAACTTGGAAGAGACCTTGCAGAGGAACTCTTCGGTTGCAGTGGACCCACCAGTTGCACCAGCCATTCCGAAAGTGGTCACCAACCTTGCAGATTAACCTCTTCAGCCCAGCTTTACGGAAGATGCAACTGAAGTTAGGCGTTTGGAGCAGCCGATCCTGACGATGCAAGTAGTACAAGGTAAGGCTGATTAGGACCAGGAAGTCAGAGATCAAGCAAATAAGGCAACCACGACGGAGCTACAGGAAGCAATCAACAAATTGAACGCGAAGCTGCGAACGGACGAGCATCAGCGCCTTCCTAAGTTCGACGTCGAGGTAAATCGAGATACAATACGAGAAGGATCCTCCAAAAGGGACAAGAATGGTGAAGGAACGGGGGAAAGTAGTGGGCAAAAATGCCAGAAGCAGACATCCTTGAAAAATGACAAATAAGAAATTGTTCAACAATATGATCACGTACACCTGACCATGGTTGCGTACGTTCTTAAGGAGTCGCCATTTATAAAGAAAATACTTACCACACAGCTCCCAAGGAAGTTTGATCCCTTTCGCTTAGAAGCATATGACAGATCAGGATACCAGAAAGACATCTGGAACAATTTGGAAACATGATGCTAGCTTTTAACCCAGATGATACGATGTTATGCAGGGCCCTTTCAATGACCCTCAAAGGTAACGTGATAGAGTGGTTCAGTAACCTGCCTAAAGATACAATGAGTGATTTTGAAATACTTTGGAGCGCATTCAGGAACTGATTTGTAGGTAACAAGGAGCTACAAGAGGATCTTGATTCCATCATGGACCTTTACCAGAAGAGGGGCAAGCCTCTCAAAGGGTATAGTAGGATATTTGTCCATGCCATAAACAAACTGCCCGATCTTGCAGAAAATATGGCGGTGGCCACCTTAAAGAGAGGATTGGACAGGCAAGGATAGTTATACGTTGATCTGATAATATTTCCATGTGACAAAATAGGTGACCTTCTGGCACGAGCAGACCAATTGATTAAAGTAGATGACGCCACCAAGGTTCTTCCGCCGTTAGAGGAAACTATTATGGATACTAAAATATCTACACATGATACCTGAAGGAACGAAGAGGGATCCCGTAGGGAGTCATCGAGGAGCCACAACGGGTATCGAGAGGCATCTTTGAGAAGCAGTGATGGATCCTGTAAAGAATCCACGAGAGTTATAACCAACCAACGACCCACGGTCTATGAAAATCCTGCACGATAATTCACCCAACTCACGGAATTAATTTCTACCATTTACGATCGCATACGAGACAAGATACGATACCAATCCCCTAGTACTATGTCCGTCCCAAGCTATAAGCGATCAACCCGACAATGACCACGGCCATGCGACTAATGATTGTTGGAATCTCAAGAATAGATACAAAGGTTGGTCGACAACGGCATCTTAATACATTTTGTCCGACAAAAAGAACCAGGTTTTCAGGACAGCACACTCGAGGGTTCTAATACTAGACACAAAGAACCATGTCAAAGTGATCTCGCTTCTGGACAGGAGGATAAAGCTAACAACCCAAGGAAGCAACAATGGATGCTCGCCATATTTGGAGGGGGTTCTTTAACTAAGGCGGATCACCAAGCGAGGAAGAGGTCAAGGGATGACCAGCAAGTGCTTTATGTAGGAAGTTCCTCTTATAGTAGCTATCCGGAACCAATGGTCGACCTGATATTTAACGATGATGACATACAAGGTATAGCCACCCCTCATGAGGACGCTTGATAATAACTCTCGATGTCGGAGGAATAATGATGACCAAGATATTGGTAGATGGGGGTAGCTCTGCCAATATTATTTTCAAATCTAGCTACGACCAAATGTTGGGAGTCCCTCTGTATAAGTCAACACATTGCACCCTAACCGGGAATGAAGGAAAAATATCACAATGTGTCGGAGAAGTCGAGTTACTTGTCAAGGCAAGATATGGAGCAACGAAAAAAAAGGTCAAAACCATCTTTCTAATTTTGGATGCTCCGAGCCCTTACCATGTGATCATAGGACGATGATGGTTGCATCGAATGGAAGCAACTCCTTGCATGTTCCGCCAATGTGTCAAATATCCTATTGGAAATTATGTACGTATTATCTGTGACAGCCAACGGGCAGCACGAACCTGCTACTCGGTGATCGTGGATCCAAGCAAGCCAATCAGATAGCAATTAGCTGGCGAGAAATAAGTCGAACCACCAGTAAAATCCCTCTCGCTCGATCTCATCGATGACCCCCGGGACAGTGAAGCGCAGGACATCCACCTAGAGGGCGACATTAACAAAATTCTAGCGAATAGGCGTGTCCTCCGCCTTGGAGCTACGTTGGACTCAGGTTTCAAAAAATTATTAATAATGTTATTAAATCAAAATTTGGATATTTTTGCAAGGACTGCCAAGGATGTAACAGGGGTCAACCCATCTGTCATATGTCATGAGTTAACGATCAACAAGTATGCTAAAACAGTATGACAAAAGCGTCGGTCTTTCTCTATTGAAGAGGAAGCAGCAATCGCTTCAGAGATTGCTAAATTATTGGGGCTCGGTCATATCCGCCATGTGCGGGATCCAGTATGGATTGCTAACTCAGTCTTGGTAAAAAAAAAGGTGGCAAAATGCGCATGTGCGTCGATTTTACCGATTTGAATAAAGTGTGCCCTAAGGATGCTTTGCCTCTACCCCGCATCGACCAGTTGGTAGACTCGGCGTCCGGCTGTGAATACATGTCATTCATGAACGCGTACTCAGGTTACAACCAAATTTGAATGCTCCCAAGCGATGAGGAGCATACCTCCTTCTAGACCGAGCGCGGCCTTTACTGCTAAACGGTCATGCCTTTCGGACTAAAAAATACCAGTTCCACCTATCACCGCATAATCAACCAGATTTTCAAAGACCAGTTAGGCTATAACATAGAGGCATACATTGACGACATGATCGTCAAAACAAATGACCTGGCTGACACTTAGAAGCAGTGGGCAACGTTTTCGCAATATTATGTAACTATAACCTAAAGTTGAACCCCTTAGAATGCTCTTTTGGTGTCCGAGTAGGCAAATTTTTGGGTTACATGGTCAGCAAAAAAGAGATAGAGGCCGAACCCACTCAGTTACAGGCGTTGCTACAAATGACGCCCTCGTCTAACATCAAAGAAGTCTGGTGCCTCACTGGGCGCCTCGCGGCCCTATCGTGCTTCATCTCAAAGGCATCTGATAAAATTTACACTTTATTTGGGGTATTAATGAGTGCGACGCAGCGTTCACCGCCCTAAAAGCCTACCTCACCTCGCCCGAAATACTCACAGCTTCGGCACCAGGTGACTCTTTGTATCTATATTTGTTTGTCTCTACTCAACTCCCTGTTTATTATACCACTAAACTATTAGCTTATGCAGAGACACAATATATGGATCTTGAAAAACTTGCTTTGGGTTTGGTAGTGGCAGTTCGCAAGATGCGACCGTACTTTTAATTTCATAGTATCACTGTCTATACATCTTCTCATCTGCAAAACGTACTACAAAACTCCAATATTTCAGGCCGACTAACTAAGTGGTCGGTTGAGTTGGGGGAATATGACATCAAATTCAAGCCGCGAAGGGCGATTAATGGCCAGGTTATGACCGATGTTTTAACAGAATTCTCAGCCCCCCGATTGCCACGTGATGACCTGAGCACCTTTATCGATAAGAACACTTCGCCCATGGAAGCCGACGGGGACTTATGTAATTCTTGTGAAATCGCAGGCATTCTTTTGCGTACATCAATTGGAGAACATATCAAGCAGACGATCCGTTTCGATTTTACAGCAACAAATAACGATGCAGAATACGAGGCAGTAATTGGGGGAATGCGTTTGGCACAAATCTGTGCCGCTGCCAATCTTCATCTACGCTCGACTTCCCAACTAGTTATAAACTAGGCTAAGGTAATTTTTGATGCAAAGCAGGAGGGAACTCGAACTTATCTCGTGATACTCAAGAAGTGCGAAGTGGATTTCCAATCTGTCCAGTTTGATCAAATACCTCGCCTCACGAACTTTGAAGCCAACACCTTAGCGAAAGTAGCCGAGGAAGCCAACCACCATCTTCTCATTACTCAGGAGCTCCCTCGCACTACTCATTACCTTCAGCCATCCGCGGTATGTTCGATTCACAACACTCAAAATTGGCGGAGTCCTTTTATAATGTATTTCACCCATAGAACGCTACCAACATATAAAGCCCTCGCTCACTGTTTACTCGACAACACATTGTACCGCAAAAATACGACCAGATTGCTGTTGCGATGCTTAGATAAAGAAGAGGACACTTCAGTCTTTCATGATTTATACGCAAGAGAGGCTGCGCACACTGCGACTATCGCACCCTTATCAGCAGATTCCATCTCGCATGGTATTATTGGCCAGAACTCGCAGCCGATGCCGAGTATCTGGTCCAGCAATGTCAGGTTTGCCAACAATATGTTAAAACCACTCGTATGCCGAGAGAGCCTATGTCAGCGAACCTTATTCCTTACCCCTACGACAAATGGGGATCAACCTCGTTGGACCTATACCAATGGCCACGGGCTGACAATAATTTTTGATAGTCGCGGTTTATTACTTTACTAAGTGGGTAGAGGCCAAAGCATTGGCTCGAACCCGATCTCAAGAGGTATGCGACTTCATACACCATCATATCCTCACACGTTTTGGTATTCCGTAGGTTTTAATGATAGACAATGGGCCTCAATTCGAAAATATTGTGCTCTCTATTTGTGGCAAAAGATTCGGCATTACCCAATATTTATCCACCCCATACTACCCTCAAGAAAATGGGCAAGTCAAGGTCACCAATCTTACTATCTTGGATGGCATAAAAAAGAAGTTGGAAGGGGAAAAAGATAAATGGCGAGACAAACTGGCTGAGGTTTTATGGGCTTATCGTACTACTCCCAGATCACTACAGGCGAGACTCCGTTCGCCCTTGTGTACGGATCCAAGGCGAGACTCCTTTCTCCATTCACCGTTGTGGCCAGAAATGCTAGTTACCGCACACTGCGTTGCTAATACTCAAAGACAGACAATAACGATGGGCGTACAATGGATATTGAATTAATTGAAGAAATGTGAGATCAAGCGTGCCTAAGAGCGGAGCACTACAAAATTTTGATGCACGGCCGTTTTAACTCCAAACTTCGACCACGAACTTTCAACATTGGCGACCTCGTCGTGAAAAAGGTGTTCCACGGAGAAGGCGACCAAAAATTAGGTAAACTTGGCCTTAAGTTATATCACATCGCGATGTAAGAACAAAATGCGCTCTTTCCCTTTTGATGGTGCGTAAGGGTTTTTTAACGAGGCATCTATCCATCTACAATATTTTCAATGAAATATATTTATCATTTTCTCCCTTACTGTATTGTTTATACTTATTTTTCGTAACTCTGCGGTAGGGTCGCTGGCCACACCTAAAAGGCTACGCAATAGGGGCCATATTGTGTCATACTTAGACAAGATCTAAAAAATCACAAACGGGCCGATTGACCACGGCCACTGGGCTATGTGAACGGGCCATACTGTCCTCAATACCACACTTGATATTATAATCGTGAACTACTCCAAGCCCACTAGGTTACGCAAATGGATGAACCGGCCGCTCCGTGGACTTAACTATGACTTTTTTACTAATCATAAGTTACGCAATGAGCCTCACTGTGCTCGATCTTACAGAAAACTTTCCAGATGTGAACAAGTAAAAACGTATAAACACACAAGCTCCATACATAATTTCTACCATTAATGATCCATGAGAAACCACTCCAAAACGTATAAATAAACACCAACAAAATGGCCATATTGGCCGTAAACTAACAAGGGTTTACAAGTACTTCATCTTAAGGATTTCTTTGGTCGCAGTTCTAGTTGACGTTGTAAGATTTCATTTATTGACAGTGTATCATAAAAATCGAGCCCTGAGCTATGCCGCAGTTGACCAATCATCATTTGTGAGGCCGCTGGTATCACCAATTTCACAGAGGGCATCAACTAGTCCGTTGAGCCTCATCCTCAACTCCGTCTGACCTCTATGAGAGGGGATCTTCAGGTACCACGAAATTTACTAACGATGCGCCTAACCTCAGACCATGTACAAAAAATTCATTTGTTGCACCACCGGCGGTGGGATATTTTTTCCCTTCTCCCCTCCCCCCGGGTCTGACACTTTAACTTCAATAACAACCACCTCCGGGGACTTCCCGGAGGGATTCTCAACCTTAAGTGTTTGTGAAGCGTCATTGCCTACCCAGCGCTCGATCCACCTTGTCTTCATCAACTAAAGTCATCTTTCGTTAAGAAAAAAACATCGAACTGATTACCCCTTTCTTTTTTCTGTTCAATGGACTGCCTTCATCATCTGTTTCTTCTTCCCATGATTTTGCCGACTTCTCCACTGCCTCTACTCCCTCGGCCTCGACCATAAATGTTTTTTCCTTGCTCTGAGTTTCCGCATCATCACCCTACTATGCTCCTTCACGCGTAAATGATGACCCGCTCGCCTCTCGTGTTTTCCGTCCCTACGCCACTGACAAACCAAGCTCAATGTCATCTCCCTCCTCACACCGCTTCTCGATCAGTGCTCGCAGCCTCTCTAGGGTCGCATCTTCCCCATTGTCGCTCATGACTACCCACTCGTCTTTTAAAATGGACAACTTGGTTATGCGCCACAAACCGGACTTTAAATAATTTATCACACAGAACACCTGTGTAGACTAGCCCCCCCCCCCCCCCCCCGAAGCAGTGTGCGCGGCAGAAGACAGTTTCGCCATGAGATTTACTGAACCTTCGGGTCGACCCTCTTTGCACCACTCCTAGTACTTCTTCTCACCAACACCAACACACAAAACGGTGTTAACATATATATGATCGACTCTACATAATCAATATCTAAAGTTCTTACACTTGGCTTTCCAACGCCCTTCTAATTGGAGATTCAATTTCGCACTCTCATGCTTCCAAGTTTTGTGTGAGTTTAGAAGATCTACGATATATCTCACTCCATTTAGTTGCAGATAAAAAAACGGCGAGCTTGCCGGCTTAGATACCTTCATCCACACTAAGACATCAGCTAAGCAAAGGGGTATTTTGAAGTACTGCAAACTCAGGACTATACTCAGCAAGGTACTCCATCCATTCGTCGTTAACTGAGTATGGAAAATACCGATAAAACTAAAAATATCCCTAATTAAAGGCGGTAATGGGAGCCGCAATCCCCACTCAAACAAAGTAGTCTACAAACAATTCTCCCATTCCTCAGTGGTATAATGATGGTCCCCTGCCTGCGGTGCCGTAATAGTAATGTCATCGGGCAACACATATCTATTCCTAAAGTTCGTAATAGAATCGTTAGTCGGATACCCATATTTTGGGGTAAGTTTTGCAAAATACTCTTCTAAAAACTCCATCTTCTCATACTCTAATTTAACTTCGTCGATTTTCTTCTTCATACTTTTCTTGGGTGCCATAGCTTACCGACTGCAATTACCCAACAGTGGTTATCAGAACTTGGTTATCATGATGTTCTAAAAACATACCAAATCTAATATTTCTACTCACTAAAGATAGATCGTTTGAATGTAACGCCTCCTTTAATCTATTCTTCAACACTCTTAGATACAATTTCTAGTAGATGTGAATTCGCCTCGATTTTTTTCTACTCGGTGTTGGGCCTTTATCAGTATTGTTTCAGGTATTGTTTCTAATCCTCGGCGCCATTAAAAATATGGATTGAGAAAAGAAGATTTGAAGTATAATTTGAAGTTTAATAATAGTAATATGATTGTTTGAGAAATATGAAATAATTCATATTGGAGAAACGATAATCGTTTTGCCAACATATATTTTTTTTCATGATCAAAACAATTATTCATTCTGATAAAAAAAATAGAACTAATAGTCATTGATTCATTTTCGTCATCTCTCGGACAATATTGTTCTTCCAAAATCTCTCATAACACATTACTACAATCACTATTAGCATCTCTGAAACCAAGTTTTTTTTATTCTTTTACAGTTTTTTTTTATAAAAATCCATAATCGATCTACTTAATCAAGTTTGTTTGACGGGGAAGGATTATTCTCGATTTAAGTTCTGGGTGTACTATTTAATTTTGTTTATTTTCTTTATCATTTGACTATACATTTTAAAAAAATCATTAAATGATTCCAAGGCGCTATCATAACGCACCATGACTGTGAGGTTAATGTCCCAAGTCACCCTTAGGTTAATCAAAACCTAAATTCTTGTAATTATAATCTCAATATTCATGACCTCGTAGATACTATTCTAGAAGCCTCAATCATGGAAACACATTCTTCCTATGCTAAACGGTATCACTGCTAGAACTAAAATGGTTTGAAATGTAAGAAGAAAACATTTGGGACATGAGACTAATTTATTGGGATTCCTACAGATAGTACAACTAAGTGTAATCATTGTGAAAAATCAGATAGTTATAAGGGTATAAAAATAAATTATGGTAACTGGGGTGTGTCGAGACACTTAGTTAAGCATGACCTTGTTTATCCTATTAAAATATATGAAGAAAGGAATATATCAAATCAAAACATATACATAATAAACCATGATATATGTTTTTGGTAGTTCACAACAATTAAGTATTGACAATAATTAGAGATATGATGTTTTGTTGAGTAAAGAAGTAACCTAAAATCCATACGCAACCCACGTAGCCTGTGAGATCAACTTTTTAAAATATTATAAAAAAACAAATCATTCATGATACTAGGTTAACTTTGTGGAAGTTTTCTTTGATTAGTGATATATAAACATTTTGTGAGTTTGATATGATGTGTGCTACTTTGCATTAGAGGGATTCTCAATGGATATTCCAAAAACAAATTGTGTACCTTTAGTGTATTGGCAAACATACCGTTGATGCAATTAGAGATAATATGTAAGAGGGTATGAATGATTTTAAAATTAACATTAAAAGTAAAAATAAAATTACGTCAATTTCATTCGATAATACATCTGTGAAATGTACAACTATTAAGTATCTTAAAACGGATTACAACTTTGATTTTTCAAATGTTTAAAATTAAATATAAATCTTGTACATCTCATTTGGTTACAAAAGATGAATAAGTACTATAGCTAAAGATTATATGGATCATATTAAAAAAAAAATCTTATTATGTTCGATCTCGAATCCTAAAAAAATATCGAAACGAAATCGCTAAAACTAGAATATCATATAAAATACTAATTTTAGACGTTGAAACTAAATAAAACTCTACGTATTGTACCCATAGACACGATATTATTGGGTTTACCACGATCGTAATGATTAAAAAGTAACTATCGTATTGGTTAAACAATAACTTTATAGTTGACTGTGGCAGACTGAATCAAATGGACACCATGAGCAAAAATTTAAGGCCAAGAAAAATGTTTACAAATATAATATTATAATCCTAAAGTGATATAAACGTCAATTGAAAATAGCTGTCATAACACTCTTAGTTTAACTAAAATATCATAACGAAAGAAACACTTGTACTTATTTACAAGAAATTTACGAAGTTGAATTTAAAATTTGAGGGTGTTAGTTCCATAGAGCGTGACAGGTTATAGTTGACTTGCTGGCCTAATTTGCTAGGATAGAAGCTACACGGCCAATAACATTGGATTGTTATTCAGTAGTAAATTATTTTTTTATTTTTAAATTAAAAGATCATTTTATTTAGAGGAAAGTACCTCTAAATACCAACTCAACTATCAAATACCAAAATGGTACCCGCTTTTGGACTAGTTTTATAAAATACCTAGGGCCATATTTTAGACAATTATACCCTCTAGGGTATAAAAGGGGTTATTTGGTTGAAACCCACTTTTTTGCTCCTTCTAATCTGATTTTTAGGTTCCAATTTCCCCACTTTCACATTTCTAAATTTGAAGAGAGAGAAACACGTAAAACGAGAGGAAACCAAAAGACGATTTTGAACCCAAACCAGAACCTTTCAACCGGCGACCGTAACCGGCGAGCAGTTCCGATCAATCAATCGAACCGGAGAACACCGTTCACCACCTACTCCGTCAAGCCTCCTACTCCGTCGAACACAGTCGAGCAGGTATTCCTCCAACACTGTCTGTCTTCTACGACTGAACCGTCTTCTGTAACCGTTCCGACCACCCAAACCCGTCAACGATACCGAACGTTCCAGCCACCATAACTGCATCGATAGCACCATGGTCCGCCTCCGTCTCCGTCGAACATGTACGTTTTTTGTCGCCGTCTTCCCTACTCTCTGTGTTTGTCACCGTAACTAACCAGTGAGCATTAGGCTTGATATTGGGTATTGTTTCGTTTCTGTAATCAATGTCCATATGTCGAAGGTTTGTTTGTGTTTCAGTTATCTAGTAAGTAAAAGTGATGAACTAGTCCACATTTATAGTTGGTCTGCAGTTGATTAGTAATTGTGTGAAACTTGTATATATATAAAAAGCTAACATTACTATCTGTAAGTGGTAATATAAGAGGTAAAATTAAAATTTCAGAAAGGCTTTCTCTTCGCGGTTGTCTAAGTTACTCCGAAGTGCAAGGTCAAGAATGTGACTATAAACCTGTATATGATTAGATTACAGAAGTCATACTTTCGAACTAAATTTTGGTTTATTTCTTAGGTTTATAAGTTCAATCTGCTTCACCAAGATTTTTGTGTAAAGAAACTGTTAGACTATGTTTTGTTCCACTTGCATTGTTAACGTGATTTGATTTTGGACTGGTTTTTTAACCCTATTATGGTTCTTAAGGAACAGATCAGGGTTATAAAACTTAGAGAATCTGAGATTAAGTACTTGGAGAAACTTGTTCTTTTCGGAGGTTTTACAATGCGAAGTGAAGCTTGGGATGATGGTGGTTTGGTTCCTCATGATGCTGTAAGGGCGGCTCAAATCCAAGGGATTAGTAGGAGGTACAAATCTTTCTTTTTCATATACAGATAGGATCATATTAGTATTAAGATCTGATAGACATAATATTTGGCAGAATGATTGGAATGATAAGAAGTGTGTCGAAGCTTCCTACGTACCGAAGAAGATGTCCTGTATTATGGACCATGCTTAAACCACGTGTCATGTATTTTTGTTTATGATATAGTAAGTCTATATTTAGTGGTTTGCAATGTATTTTTCGCTTAGATATCTTGTTCTTGAATGAAGTGGAGTTGAATTATCTAAGACTTTTGAGTATTCTAGTATTCTCGTATCTATCAGACGTTTACTCAAGTATCTATCAGACTAGTATTCTCGTATCTAGCAATGTCTATGCGTCTTATCTATCAGACTTATAATCAAGTATCTATCAATGTCTGTATTACATATCTATCAGACTTATTATCGAGTATCTATCAATCTCCATATGTTGTATATAGCAACTACAAAGTGTTGTATCTAGAAATGTCTGTATTACATATCTATCAGACTTATTATAGAGTATCTATCAATGTCCATATGTCATCCAGAGGATTCTGATTTGGTTTAAAGAAGTTCATGCAGTTTCCTTTCATTATGTTTTTGTTGTTGTTGTTTGTAATGTTTTTTTATGCTTCGATGGACTTATTGCATATCTATCAGACTTATTATCGAGTATCTAGAAATATCGATGTCATATATCTATCTATCTTCAATCTACCAGGCTATAGTAGTCGAGAATCGCAGCCTCTAGTAAATTCTGAGATGAAACACTAAGGGGAGAATCTAAAGTACCTACCAAACTAAATATAACTAAGCTATCAGATGGATGTGAACCTTAAAATCGCATACATAAATTGCTGTATCTATCAGATGTATACTCCAGGATCTATCAATGTTATATATCGTGTCTATCAGACTATTGTTCACGTATCTAGAAATGTCAATATATCGGGTCTATCAGACTATTGTTCACGTATCTAGCAATGTCAATATATCGTATCTATCAGATTTATACTCAAGTATCTATTAATGCAGACAGATTTATACTCAAGTATCTATCAATGCAGATGTTTCGTGTCTATCAGACTATTGTTCAGTATCTAGCAATGTCAATATATCGTATCTATCAGATTTATACTCAAGTATCTATCAATGCAGATGTTTCGTGTCTATCAGACTATTGTTCACGTATCTAGCAATGTCAATATATTGTATCTATCAGATTTATACTCAAGTATCTATTAATGCAGACAGATTTATACTCAAGTATCTATCAATGCAGATGTTTCGTGTCTATCAGACTATTGTTCCGTATCTAGCAATGTCAATATATCGTATTGATCAGATTTATACTCAAGTATCTATCAATGCAGATGTTTCGTGTCTATCAGACTATTGTTCACGTATCTAGCAATGTTAATATATCGTATCTATAAGATTTATACTCAAGTATCTATTAATGCAGATGTTCCGTATCTATCAGACTATAATTCACATATCTAGCAATGTCTTGCAAATAGATAACGAGTATCTAGCATTGTAATCTCAGCGTATCTATCAATTTAGACATTATAAACTATAAGAATCATCCAATGAAATAAACATGGTACATATTAATGTTAACAGTATACAAAAATATAAGTCGAAAAATAAGGAGTACTTATCTATGAAAATCAAAATGTTACTAAAAAATCGGGAACACAAGTTCAGAACGGAGCATCACATGACCTCCTATTACTAGACTAGCAATGTCAATATATTAGTATGCTCCTGTTAGGGTATTAGAGACTAGCAATGTCTTCCTTCATATATAGCAATGTCTATAACATTGTATATGTTTTGAGTTGATGTTGCATCTGTCTAGCAATGTGTCCCTTCATATCTAGCAACGTGTTCTTCATATCTATCAGAGTTAATAAAATCAACATCCTCCGAAGATAAACCGTAATGAAATAAATGCATCATCTGCTCCATGACGATGCACTTGCGAAACATCTTGTTGATACGCAAAAGATGGAAGGGGTGGACACGAACCCTCAAATAGAAAGCATCTTTTCCTACAGACTTGGTCGTATACCAATAATGTAGTCAGTAAAAGCAGTATAAACACAAGGCAAAACATAATCAGATAAAAAACAGTGGAAACTATAAAGAATATTCCGTGCCGCTGACAGCTCTTGCTCAAGTGAGTCAATTTCAACCTGGGAGCTACTCTCAAGTAGTACCTGAATGTGTGCCTAAAAAAATAAAAGAGAAAACCCTGAGCAAGTCTGCCTGATGGCTGCAAAATTCTCATTCAATAAATCCAGTGGACACAAATCAAGAAAAAATGTAAATACTAGGATGAAAACTAGCATTGCCAAGATACCTTACGATCTCCAGTTTTATCTTTTGATCTCTCAATTGAGTTGGGACATGACACCTTAGATCTCCAATTTTATCTTTTGATCTCTCAATTGCATCGGGACCTTCAAGAACAGCAAGCCTTCGGTATTTCTGATAATATTTGAGAACCCATTCTTGTCGTTGCTGGATTCACATCTGCCGAAGCAAGCATCAAAAATACATTTTAAAGAAGAGGGTTCGAAAGTAGGGTTTCTAGTGTAACAGAAACGTGACTTTGGGTAGGGCTTGTTCTTAATCTGCCTGTAACAACGAGCAGGTCCTATGAACAGAAAAATAAACAAAACAATAAGTGTATATAAAAAAGAACAAACTATGTTAGATTAATCCATTAATCGGCTGTTGTACTTATGGTTATGGTTGAATCACTATATGAATCTAATAGCTAGAGAGAGGGTTAAGAGAGAGAGTGTGGAGGCCGGCTCAAAATTCAAAATTGTTGATGTCTGAAAATACTCTTCAATTCTCAAAATAAGGTTAATATACTAGGTTAAGGGTAGTTATGGTATTAAAAAAAATTAGACCTTTAAAGAGAATTGTTTTATTGAGATAGATATTAAGTGAGCATTAACCCATTTTTGGGTACTAGATAGTAATAGGTTTGGCCAAAAAGTACTTGGTGTGTCATTTCCCTTTTATTTATAGGCTTGGATCCAAATTTTGTATATGTCTAAAAATTTAGTACATAATCTCTAAATACAGAAAAAAATAAAAACGTTAGATTTAAGCTAAATTTACAACTAAATAAAAAATTATCGTCAAAGTCGGCTTTCATTTTTCAAATGATAGAAACAAATCTCCGAAAGATTTGCCGTAATAATTTTGATTCTGAAATTTACCACCACTCATAAAGATTTGGAGAAGACTATATGTATATATCTATTAAACCGATAAATAACAGCCAACACAGCTACGAAGAGCTTGAAGAATCTGTTCGAATCATTCACCAGTAGAAGAAAATGATTCTTTAACCAATACAAAAAAGATATCACAATTGGGAAGCGATGTTCAGATGTAACATTGGATAAACCTGCAAAAGACATGTGAAGTTGTTGTCCAACAAATAATTGTTGCTTCAGGTTAGTAAATGGATTTAGATTTAATGATAGGGTAATCTAGATCAAAATATACAAGCTATTAAAATTAGCAGAACCAATTTGACAAGATAAAAGCTACGCATTTTCACATATATAACCTAAGCCCATACTCTATAACAGAGTAATGGGATTCAGGTTGCAAGGAGTCTGAAATTTGTCAAATTCTATTATCATTTTACATTACAAGGTCCATTTGGCAAGCCAGTCACAACTTTATTTTGGTCCCTGCCAATGTGAGAAAGAGTCATCGTAGAAGGGATGAGCCTCCTACACCAAGTTAATATAGATTTTAAATGCCATGTATAATTGCCATGAGCAAGAAGATTAACTAATATTAAGGAATCAGTGTCAACATCTATATTTGACCACCCTTTCCTTTTACAAATAAGTAAACCATTAAGAAGGGCACAAGTTTCAGCCATAACATGAGATAGTTTGCCACAGATGTTACCAGAACCAACGACAGTGTCACCAGATCTATCTCTTACCAAAACAGCTCCACTTATGTCTCCATTATGAAGACAGGAAGCGTTTGTGTTAATTTTCAATCTGCCGGGAGTTGGAGGCTTCCATTGAATTTATGCCAGCTTGTTCTTATAGGTAATATAATGATAACATCCAATTTCATTAGCTGCAAAATCATCAGGTCTCTAGTGCTTAGCTCTGATAGATTTAGAGATATCAAAACTAACTATAATATACTTAATATAGTTGATAGTCTCGTTAATAGAATCATTCCCTTTGAATTTCTTGTCGTTTCTTGCTTTCCAAATCACCCAAAATATGATATGAAGGATAAGTGTCCTTGCGCGGACGTTTTTACTGACCAGATCCATGTCCTGATCATATTCGCAATGTTCATATAGTTTCTGATTTTAACCTTCAAAATATCTACAAAGTAACTCCAAATAGACCAAACATTAGTACATGATACAAATAAGTAGTTAGGATTTTCTATAGCTTCACAAAATTGTCATTTGGAGATAGTACTAACGTGTCTTTTTTGCAATATAATGTTAATATGGATGGTATTTAGGAGAAATTTCCATAATAAGAATAAAAAAAATTATGAGTGATAGTTTCCAAATTTTGGTAAATAGATTAGACTTGTAAATGTGACTTCTTATCTGATTCCAAGTCTCGTTGGTTTTAGCGTATGAATCCTTCGATAGTTCCCTCACATTGTCTAGAAATTCAAAGTTCCAGGAGTTGTTAGACCAAAAAGAATTAATTGTCTAGCGGTTGAACCAAAAGTTATTTAAATTGTCATTGAGCTTGATGAGAGGAGGATGGTTGAACCAATTATCTAACCATAAATCAACATCTATCTTTCCAATCTTCCACCTTATGTTGGGTTGAGCAATGTTTTTTATTTTAACCAATCTTTTCCAAATTTGAGACCTTAATTTTTTTATAAGAGACCTACAAAGTATGTAAGTTCTTGAAATGCATATTATGAATAAGGTTAGCCCATAGGCTTTTATTCTTTCTAAAGTTGTACCATATCTTACAGGATTAGGTGTTATAAATATCATATAATTTTTTGATATTCATACCACCTTCTCTAAAAGGATGACATATAGTTTTCCAATTTGTCCAATGCGCTATTTTCTCATTAGAAGTATTATCCCACAAGTATTTATTAAAAATTCTTTCAATCCTTGCAATGATAGATTTAGGAATAGTACAACTTTGTAGCCAGTAAGTTGGGATAACCATCAAGATTGAGTTAATAAGAAGTAACCTTCCAGTATATGAAATATTCTTATTCTCCCAATCCGATATTTTGGTATTGATCTTGTTTAAAAGGTTGTTATAATTGCTTTCTTTATTGTTGTTGTTAATTGTGATACCAAAATAATCTATAGGAAGGTAAGAGGAACTGAAACCCGTTGGAGAAGTTAGAGAAGAAATCCTTATCCTGTTAAGTCTAGCAGGGATGATAATCTTTGTCTTGTTCTTGTTTATGACATGCCCATAAATTTCTTTGTAATTTTGAAGAAATTTACCAAGCTTGTCAATAGATTTATCATTATTGTTAATAAAAATCAAAATATCATCAACAACGACCAATATTGAAATCAAAAGATCACTTCTAGCATTGAAGTGCATAGATCTGTTTTCATCAGCTTAATAAAGAGACTCATGGAGAGGGGATCTCATTGCCTCAAGCCTATGTTAATGTTAAAATAGTCTACAACCTCCCCATTTATGATAATGGAAACAAAAACATAACTTATAAGCTTATGAATAAGGTTAGCAAGGCTTAAAGAGAAACCAAAAGAGACTGTGGCTTTGGATAAGAAATTGTGGGATAATTTGTCAAAAGCTTTTGACATATCCACTAGGATGATGATGTTTCCATGTTCATTTTTCCTATTTAGATAAAAAAATATCTTTAGCTATAAGGATATTATCATGAATAGCTCTGTTGGGAACATAGGCGCCTTAAAGAGTTGAAATAATTTTAGGGAGTAAGGTGTTAAGCATGTTGTTAATAATTTTGGACATAATTCTATTAAGCTGGCTATCGAGGCTGATGGGCCTAAAATATTTTCAATTTGTAGGATCGGAAGATTTAGGAATCAGGCAAATACCAGTAGCCATGGTGCCCTTAGGAATGTTCAGACCTTTCATAAAGGGCTGCATAGAAAGGCACAAGTCTTTCTTGATAATCAACCAGCAAGTTTTGAAGAAATTGTTATTAAAAACATCAATCCCTGCAGCACTGTAGGTATTAAGGTTAGTGATGATATTGTAAATTTCGTTTTCAGTTGGAATAACCATAAGATAATCATTATGATCCTTAATAATCAGACTAGGAATGTATCAAAAATATTGTGTTGCATATAAAAGGCTTCTTCGTCTTTGCTAGAGTAAGGATACTCAATGAGAGTGTCTTTGAAATAAGCTGCAGGAGAACAACCAATTTGAGTCTTCTCTATAATTCATTCATAACCAACTTTAACAATGGAAATAGTATTTTTTTTTCCTTCTCTTGTTCACAAAACTATAAAATACTTTGGTATTCTTATCTCCATTTTCAGTTAGTTGGTCTAAAACTTTTGCTGCCAGAAAGTATCCTTTATATTAAGAGCAAGCAGGAGGGCCACATTAGCTTTAGCCAACTCAGTTTTAGTGTTGATATTGTTTGTTTCATGGTGTTTAATTTCCAACTTCTTAACCTCTTCTTCAGCTACCTTACTTTATCAAATATATTTCCATAATAAGTGTTATTTCAATCTTTCAAATCAAATTTAAGCCTTCTTAGCTTTTCGTATAAAATATAGAGAGGCAAACCACTTATATGCTTATTCCAGCTCTTCTTAACCATTTTGAGAAAGTTATCATCAATTGTCCACATATTTTGAAACTTAAAACGTTTTTTGGTGTTTAAACTAGTCTTGTTGATTATTATATTTAAAGGAGCATGGTTAGAACAAGTTACGGCCATATGAAAGACGGTAGTTTCATTAAAAAAATTAACCCATGCAGAGTTGATTAGAAATCTTTCCAACCTTTTCCACTTGGAGTTATTAGACTAAGTTTACTTAGAACCACTATAACCTGCATCATCAAGCTAACAATCTCTAATAAAGTCATTAAAGTCCTCTGCACTGTTAAGACAATAACTAGAACATTTGAACTGCTCTTTTGGAGAAGTAATACCGTTAAAATTTCCCATGATGATCCATTCTTTTTCAATAGTTGATATGGACTCAACTCATCTCAAAGATCCTATCTATAGTACCTTTAAGACTTAGCATAAACAATTGCAAGTAAGAAACGTTTGTTAGTATTAGCATAAGTGATTTCAGTGTGTAAACATTATTGATAATCATTTAGAATCTTAACAGAGAAATCACTGCTCCTACAAAACCAAATCTTATTAGAGAAGTTTAAAGTAGAATTTTCCAAACCAAATTTAGAAGCTATAGTATGAAAAAATTTCATTGAATAAAGTCTCTTGGATGGAAACAAACTTGATTTGATCTTTCTTAATGATAGAGTTTAATCTTCTTACTGAAGAATTATTCCTAATTCCTCGAATGTTCTAGTTTGCAATCTCGATCATCTGGATTTGGAGTAGGTATGTTTGTTTGATCCCAAAAACTCTAATGATTTAATAGCAAGACATGTAACTTTCTTTCTTCCTCTAGAGTCTTTCAATTTCTTATCTAATATCTCATGGAACTCTGTATCAACGTTTTTTTATTGATTATTGGTGTAATGGGCATACTTCATATATTTTATTGAATTGGAGAAGCATATCATCATATTGTGTT
Organism: Limnanthes douglasii subsp. nivea; assembly: GCA_036936605.1. Taxonomy (NCBI): domain Eukaryota; kingdom Viridiplantae; phylum Streptophyta; class Magnoliopsida; order Brassicales; family Limnanthaceae; genus Limnanthes; species Limnanthes douglasii. Next base: position 290,682,529 of record JAUPFV010000004.1, read on the forward strand.
TTCATATTCAAGAGAATTAGAAGCTTAATAGCCAGCTTCAAAAGATTTTACTCAATTATTTTTCCATCTTCAGATGTCTTAGTTTCAATATTTTTTCTCTTTTTTTCAGTACTAGAGTCTTGAAATTTGATAGGTAACTTGTTTCCATTCAGGTGACCATCATGAATGTGATTCACAATGATTGACTTGATCTTGTGACTGATTATGTTTTATTTTTTGGTGTTGATCTTATTAGAATGGTCTTCTTCTACTTGATTGTTATTAGTAACCTTATTCTGAATGATATTGTTGGATTTTTTGCAGTTTCCTTTGTCATGTCCATGATGATAATAGGAACTACAATAATTAGGCACATCCTTGCAACTAACTTTTATCCAGCAACCCTAATTCTCTCTAAATCCTATCCATATTTGGTGTTGTAGCTTTTTTGTTACATTTATTTCCATCCAAGCAAAAGAAGCATTTTGAAAATATCTGTTTATATCAGGATCTTTTATACTTAAATGATCTTTAATATTTTCAACCGAGATTTGTATCATATTCTCATTATAGATATATTCAGGTACATTCTCCAATCATACCCAAATCAGAGTCACCCGATTTTCATATTTTGGTTTGAATCCAGACATCCATTTCAGAAGCCTTTTAGTTTCATCTCCCACGAACCATAAAGTTTAACCTAGAGTTTGCACAGATCCTCTTTCGCATAAAATTCTAGAAAGATATGTTTGGAATCCCAGATAGTGTAACTATAATCTCTTTCTAATTTGAAAGATTATAATAATTAGTTTAGCTTATCTTTCTTGGTTATGCCTTGATTGAATTTTCTAATAAGAGTGTGCTTGGAGTTAGCCATAAGTATGTATTTTACCTCTTGGTTGAATTGAATGGATATTGATCCATTTTATGCACTATAGTTGTAGGTTTGAATTCACGTATGCTAGTTTGGATATGTAGAGTATCTTCATAAGTGTTCCTGGTTTCATTGGAGTTTTCTTCAGGATTTTGTATGTTGGTGACATGGAGACTGCCATTACTAATTTACTTCAAGGATTTGGATATTGATTGAAGATCAGGATAATCTTCATTATTGTTGTTTCCATTACTTTGATTTGAGTATATTATAGTAGGAGCCATAAAATCAACAAAGGAAACTTTATTGAGTTTCAAGAAAGACTTTTTTATAGAGTGAGTCCCCAATTAAAATATAAAACTTCAAAATATTTATTGTCATTAAGTTTAAAATTAAACAATTTTTTATCAAATTATTAATTGGTTTATTTAATTTTTTTTTATTTAAATGATAGTTATTTCTTTAAAATTGACTTTATTTTGAAGAAAAAAAATATTTATTGAATTTTAATTGTTCAAATTATTTTTAGATGAGAAAAAATTGTTAGTTAACCATGTATATTAATTTTGTAAAGTTAATTTGTTGAATTACTTTTAGGTTGATTTAAATTTTATTTATTTTATTTATTTATTTTTCTTGCACAAGTATACTAACTTTGACCATATTGGTTATAAATACTCGCGATTTAATTTTGCATGTACAAAAAAAGTTTAATATCAATTAACGTAGTTGATAAGTTGGTTAACAAAGTAAATTTAATTTGTTTTCAATAACTTGGTCGGTATTTGGTTTTAAAAAAAAAATTGAAACAAAAACCATAATGTAAATCAAATTCTCGGCATTACAATTTTTGTAGAAAAAAGGTTATTGCCTATCAATTTTGTCAATATTAGATTCTTAAAAGTTTTTTATACAAAACGTTAATGTCCAACAACTTGGTCGACATTTATTTCCTTATATTTTGAAAACAAAATCCTAATGTCGACCAAGTTGGTTAACGTTAAGTTTTTTTTTTGAAAATAATATTGATGACGGCCAAGTTGGTCGACCTTATATTTTTGTTTGTCCAAAATGTGTAAGATTTTTTGTTGGTCAACCCTACGTGTCTGTTTGTCTAAAATTTGTAAGAAGTTTTGTAAAAAAAAGGCTAATTGGTTTTGTTTGATATTAGTATATAGTACATAGTTTGGATTGCAAAATCTTACATTGCGTATTTGCTAGATTTGGAAAGAATGAAATAAATTTCATTGTTGATTTTCATTTTATAGATCTGATGAATGTCTGATTCTTGTGGTTTTGTTTAAAATTCTAAGTTTTTATGTTTACCAAGTGTTATGTTTTGATTTCTAGTATATAGAGTATATTTTATATTATGAAGCGTAAGCCACGTGTTTGTTAAATGTACAAAGAATAATATTAAATCCATTGTTGATTCTCATGTGTTTCATTTGATTTTTTAAATTGTAAGTTGTTTCAAGGTTTTGTTTTTGATTTATAGTATATAGAACATAGTTTCGATTCTGACGTTTTAGATTACATGTTTGTTCAATTAAGGAAAATTAACATACAATTTTAAGCTATATAAGGCGCACCAACAACACATAAAGATATGATAAAAAAAATAAAAAACTTACAATTGTAAAAATGTATAAGAGAGAACACACACTTAGAAAACATAAAGTTTTCTAAGTTCCACATTGCATGGGTGTATGAGAGAATATCACTCTACACCGATCATCTTATTTCTACGAGCCTAAAATTTAAAAGTTACCCTTTAGGTCCTTTTCAATTTCCAAAAGACCCTTATATGGATCGTATCCTTTATTTAAATTTCACGAGGAAAAGTATTAGATTCATGCAAGTTGCACATTATCATTCCATATTGCTCTATTTTTAGATGCATTTCTATATATTTATCCTCGACTAGGTCTAGTGCAGCCATGCAAGTATGCTCGTTTGTTCATTCATTTTAGTTTTTTATTCAATCTAAAGGCAAAAAAATTATGTTGGGTTAGGAATTCCGTCCCAGAGACATGGGTGAATGAAGTTTCTTCATTTTTTATTCTCATGGTGGTTTGGTAAGAACATAATTTTTATTAAAGAAAATTATACGATTTTTCTACAAAACCTCTAAGGAGGAGGCGTATCTTGTCTCCAATGGTTTGGTTCGTCACCTTAAATTTAAAATACATTTTAGGGATGAAGGCGAGCCAAAAAAAATTGAATGGATATGGTTATGCAAAACAATTATTTTTCTGCTTTCCAAAACTCCATCATATTATCGTATGCTGAGATTTTGGTGACCTCATACCTACAACTTTATTAGTTCTGAGAAATTATATGATTTTTTAGGCTCGTATTCTAGCCAATGGTTTTGTCTCCTCTCATTCTGAGAAATATGATATTGTCATTATAGGTATATTCGACCCCCATCCCCTAATATGTACAAACCCCACTTCTCGAAAGGAACAAATTTATAGATCGACTTAATGGGTATTGGTGATATGAGAATTAAGTTTATGAATTGTTGATATTTATTGTATGCGGGTAGTAGTTAGATAATAAGTTTCACTTATGGAGGGATTTTTACCTGCGTTGGGCATATTTTTATCCTTCATGGAGTTCTTCGAGTCCGAAGAATTATTTTTTGTATCCTAAACAATAAATAAAAGGTATATCTAACCCTCACTGGTAGAAATTTCTGTGAAACGTTACATAACGAGTATGTCGCAGATTGACACCTATATCCTCGGCTTTATCATTTAAGAGAATTCTTATTGTGAGGTAATCCATTGTTGGAGTTCACTAATATGATGGATCATCAATAACCATAGTCTCATACGTGTGTACTTAGAGGGTACAACTTGTACTTGCGGCAATATAGTAGTTTTTTCTTACATGACAATCCATAGTTTCGATTTAGAACTTCGAGAGAAAGTGAGGACGGTAACGATTGTGTTTTTAGCCCAAAGTACTTGCTTATATTGTACATTTTAAAATGATAAGGTCCCAAGCCCGTATGTTTGCTATGTAGAGGATAAGTGTATAATTATTGGCTTTGACTTCTCCTCGAACATGAATGAATATCAAAGTTTAGTCGGTGAAGTCTTATACATCGTTCCCTACAAATATAAGAGAGTTGGTATTCTATGATTGTTTCTTCATATTCAGTCTCATGTTTGAGATAACGAATCCAAATTTGATAGATTGATTTAGAAGGTCTCTGAGGGAGAAATTATCTTAATAGTAGCTCCAAATCCAAACTTATCTGAACTCTAAGAATGCAGATAGACTGGTTTCTCGTTCAGGTATCGGAATTTGGTCAAACATGTACTCAAATCGAATATTTCAACGAGCCCGTCAGTTTTCAAAAATGTGAGTTGTCACAAAATTTGATACCCAAGTTCAACCGATACAGCCTTCAAAAACCAGTTTTAATATTTAACCGTTATTTAAATATTTAATTTTTATTTTTATATTATTTTGATATTTTATTTTAAGACATTCATGTAATTTCCCTATTTTGGGATCATGGTTTAGGGTAGTTACTATATAAAGCATCATATACCCTAATTTTTATTAGTTTTTTTATATAATAAAATTTCAGACTTTGAGTCTAAGAGAACTAGTGTGTTCTTGAGACCCTAGGACTTTTTTATTGTTATTTTATTCTTCTAATTTCGACCGCATTATCAATTGAGTTCGTTTGTGTGAGGATTTCAAGATAAGCTATTTATTATCTAGTTTTTGGTATGCCCCATCCCATTTTTACCTTCAATTGAACTGTCTGAACCCATTTATTATTGTAAAAAATAAAACACACTTATCAAAAGATCTGGAATAAATGGGTTTAAGGCATCTGACCTTCATGTGAGGATATGATCCTATATGATTGTTTGTGATGGCTCTATAGTCGCTAGATTACCTATTTGGGTCAGGTCTCCATTGATTATTTTTTTTCTAATCAAGTACCTCAAAATTTTCATAGAATGGACTCTAAATGTATTTTTTTTCTAAATTGAGCTTGAGATTTACTATTCAAAAGTGTTTGAAGGATTCTTTTAGACCTTTTAGGTGATTATGTTCTTCTCGGTTGGTGACTTGAATATCGTCTATGTATGTCTAAACGTTCCTCCTAATTTGGTTGGAAAATGTTTTGTTCACCAAGCGTTACTATATCGTATCTTCATTTTTTAGACTAGAGAGCACTACTTTGTATTAGTGTAAACATCACTTAATCATTAAGGTTGTGCATTATTCATTATGAGAGGCATGTAAATTTTATTTTACCCTAAGTATGCATCTATGAATAATAGTTTTTGTACCACAAAGTGGCATCCACCAGTTGGTCAACTCTTTTGACCAGGAATAAATCTTTCAGATATACTCGGTTCAGGTCGATGAATTCCATACATATCCTCCATTTTCTTTTTTATCTTGTACAAAAAATAAATTTATCATCCGTACATGGTATAATACTTATGTATTGTAACTAATATGGCTTATTATGTTGATATAGGAAATGATACCTTTAGTTTTCTCATGAAAAATGGTATGTGTTTATGTTCAATCAGCCATAAGTTAGTTTCTGTAGATAGCTTATGACATGATATGAAGGATAATATTGTGTGATATCTTGTGCAGTCCATGGGAAAATATCCAAATTATTTCTTAAAATAATAATTTAGTTTAGAGGACCTATTACAGATCTTGGCTAATACCGATTATTTGTCATATTTTAAGTGTAACTTCCTATACTACTTCCTTAGGTTCAATATTTTTAGGGGTGCCTTCTGATCATCTATATCGTCTACGATAATAAAGGTCTTGGTCAATTCCTATTTTTTGTAAACCAAATGAAGTATCATATCATTATCTGGCTACGTACTATTTGTCACAGATTACGTGGATTTTTCAATTGACAATATAACATACACACTCATGCATAGTATATTTGATAACATAGATTTTATTGAGCCAAATTGACCAAGGATAAATTCTTAAAATAAATGACGGTTTCTAATAATGAATATACATTGGATTTGTTTATACATTTACCTATTCGAGTAACATCTAGTCTTACCTAGCCAGTCACTTGATTCTCGGCTCTATAAAAACTTATTAGGACTCTTTCAGAGGGTTATATTGATATTATGTGTCATATTTTATCGTAATTCTTCTTGAAAGTTATATATATAAACGTTTTTATGGGGTACTACCCCTAAACTCGTCATCTTCAAAATGATAGAAGGGAAAAATCATTATAATATAAAAATATTATCCGATTGATTTGTTGAACTTCAAGTTCAATGATGTGTCTTTTTCGAGAGAAATAGATATCCTTATGAGGGTTCCAGCAACCATTCTTAATTTTTTTCCTACTTGGATTAGGATCTAAGTACTTGTTGCAGGCTTCAAAAACTGTCATGGTTTTGATTGCCAGTGGTGGCGGAGCTTCAGTTGTTTTCTGAGAGGGCTCAACCATGGGGAATTGTGGCTGATTATTTGTATTTTATTTAAAATTAATATAGGTTTGGGGGTTAATTTTTTTTATAGTTCTTCCATCATTAATCATGTTTTTAATATCATATATCATAGTCTAGTCTCTTGGGTGTGATGTCTAGTGTTGTTAAGATATTTAGAAAATTTATTAGGATTTCTGAACTCCTTTGAACACCATGTTTTATGTGGCTTTTCGAAGCAAAACTGAACCTTTATATTGGTGTGGATAATTATCGCCTGAGGGTAGGCTTGTAATTTGGTTGGTTTTTAACAGTAGTATGTGGGTGTTATGTATTTAGTGTAGAGAGTAGAGAGATAATTAAGCTGGCTAGTAGCAGTTAATTCTCATTTTTTACACTTAATGCAGGTGGTTGGGTATTTATACCCTGATGTTTGTGCCCTTATGGGCTTTCGGGTCATGTTTAATGGACCCGGGTCATGTTCAAAGACCCATGAGCTTTAAGTAAGAGAGCAAGTAGCTTAGTCAAGTAGTGTTTAGGTTTTTTAGTACTTTTGTCATAGTTCGAACAGTCCTATGGTCAGAGCGTTCGAAGTGGTCTGTCCGGTCCGGAGGCCTTGGACCGATCATTCCTTGTCCGGGGAACATGCACAATTCGGACTCATCAGGATCCCCTTTTTTAGGTGTTTGTGCAAATACTCTTGCCAGAGACCTGAAAAACAGTCCGACATCAGGGGTAGTTAATCCGGACAGGTCTGTCAATTTGGGCTATGGGTTTATTCGGACAGATAAAGCTTCATGAATTCAAAACGGTTTTTGCCAGAGTTCGTGGGACACGTGTCACTCTCTGATTGGATGCTTCAGCCGTTTTTTCACCTTGAATTTCGAACCCACCTTCTTCGAAAAGCAACCTCTTAATTAAAGGTGGTGACATCAGCGCCGTCTTTTAATCATTGCCAAACTATTCGAATTCTCCTAGGAATCAACTTCCTTTTTCAGATTTTACTATAAATACAAACTCACTTTCTACTGTTTTACCATCTCCTTCAAATTTACTTATGCAAAATCTCTCAAAGCTTTCTCTCTCTAAAGCAAAAATTTAGTTCGATAGTTTATGTTTACAGCGAGGAACGCTCTTGTCAAAGGCGGGTGGCTCAACCTTTCTGAGTTAGAGAAGGCTCAAAAAGTCGAAAGAGAAAGACGGATCGCAGCAGGGTTACCCACCTCGCCTGTTGATAGACCAATCTCCTCTGCTACCGAGTCAGATCGAGGCTCTTCTTCTTCCAAAGGCACTAAGCCTAGAAAACTATTTCAAACCAACCTCTCCCCTATAATCTCTGGTTCCTCAGTTCAGGAATCGGAGCCTGTTGTCGAGCCAGGAGTTACAGTCACTAGCCTAAAAAAGCCCTCTCCCTTCATTGCAATGAGATCAGATACGGAGCACTCTCCTGAAAAGTTAGTAGATAGGAGGAAAGGCCGGTTGGTTAAAGGCCAAGGGTCTAAAAATACTCCCTCAAGGTCGGGGGCAAAGGACAGCAGCACTGGATCAGAGGTGCCTATTAGAGCCCCCAAGGACATGCTGTCCGGACCGGAGGGCTCCAATCCAAATCTTCAACAAGAAACTTCTGTTCCAGACACTCTACCGGAGAGCAGAAATCAAAGGGGCACTGAGGCCCATCAGTCCGGTGACAAGGCTGAGTTAAGTTTGAACCCTCCCCCCCCACTACAGCTGCTGAAATCCCTTCAACAATTATAGAGGAAGTGATGGAGAACTCTGTTGAAGAGGCCCCATTTGAGTCTGAGCCCTCCGGTCAGACCAGCAAAGAGATAGTTGCCAAGAAGGATAAGGGAAAGGAGAAATTGTACTTGAGGCATCTTGATCTGCCGGAGAGCCTAGAAAGAAAAGTGGGGCCTTGTTTTCACAAGGTCAGCGTTAATTACCTCCTCTCCTTACAAAAAATTAACTACGCATTCATCCATACTGCTGAGCTGGGCAGGATGCGTACGAAGTGGGGCATACCAGAAAACGTAAAGATCAGGATTCCTATACACCCAGAGACTCCTATGGATTGCAAGTTAAGCGAAGTGGTCATATTCACGGAGTTATTCAACTGGGGGCTCAGGTTCCCATTAGACCGAGAGATTGTCAGATATTTCCATCTGATCAAACTCTGTCCGAGCCAGCTGAGCCCCAACGCTTGGTATACCCTTATGTCATGTATCATGGCATCAAGGTTGTCCGTGATCCCTCTGCCAATGGAGGAGTTTGCTGCAGTGGCCAGCATGTGTAGAAACCACCACATCCCCTTTTACCACTTTAACATGGGGGATGACTTCAAGGCGGTGGATGATTTGTTGGAGGCAGAGAGGAGTTGGAGGACCCAGTTCCTATTTGTCAGTGGTGCCTGGGAGAACGGAAAGAAGATTAAATCCGGAGAGAACCCAAGCCTCCTCAGAAGCAGGTGGAGGAGTGATCGTAAGTATTCTACTTTATTTTTTTGTTTCTCCCTTTCTTTTCTAACGTAGTTCGAACTAATGGGTCTCACTTTTGCCTTGGCAGTATTACCCAAGGAGTTCAGTGACTATCAGAAAGTCGGGCAGATAACTTGTGGCAAGATTAATGCCTGGGCTGCTGAGAAATGGGGGAACCGATTCCACGCTGCTTTCACCAGTGGAAACTTGGCAAGGTCTCACCTGTGGAACACCACAGGTCGGAGAGACTTGACCTGGGAGGAGCTCACCACCCAGCCTCCTCCGGACATTGTGCTTAAGAGGACCCATGAACCAGATAGGACACTCTTCCTGCCAGGCCGGGCCAAAGCCCCGAGCAAGATGAAAGGCAAGAAGAAGAAGGGCAAAAGGGTGGTGGGTGATGCCAACCCTCCTGATACAGAGAAGGATGCTCCAACAGATCCGGCTTGGGCAGCCCAGAGCCAAATTGATGCTGCTCTCCTGGAAGTGGTGGAGGAAGAGACTGAGAAACAGAAGAGAACCTCCCAAAACCTCCAAGGACTTCTAAGAGGAATCGTAAACAGGGAAGCGAAGGCACAGACCGAGAGGCCAAGAAGAAGAAAACTTCTAAGGGAGACGATCTCTCTCTCCGGGCTCCGGAGCCTTCTGTCCATGCTGACCCTGCTGACCCAACGCATGCCAAGGAGATTCCGGGCGACTTTCATACCGATGAGGTTGAGGGGGGAGGTATCAACATCGATGGAGTAGACATCACCGGTCTCGGTGAGCTTGGTGAATACTTCCTCAACCTCCCCAGAGATGACTTTGCCGGGCCTTACCTTCCTCCAAGCACCTCCAACACGGTCACTTTTAATGGTAAGACTTTTAGTGTTTCTAGTGAAAGGGATGTTATAGCCCACTCCTTGTTAAGCAATGTGCAGCCTGTACTTGCGTTGGAGAGACAAGTTCGGAGCCAGGCTGATATCATCAAAGATCTCAAGTCTGACAAAGAGAAGCTGTCCAACGACCTTCGCACTGCCACTGCCAATGCTGACATGTTAAAGGAAGAAAACGAGGAGTTGAAGAGAAACCAGAAGGCAAGCACCAAAAAATTCGTCACTTTAGAGGAAACCATTAGAGATCTCCGGGAGAAGTTGTCCGGTCTAGAGAAAGACCTTAACACCTCAAAGGGAGAATCCAAAGCCAAGGATCAAATCATCACCGACCTGACCAATGACAAAATCGCTCTTGAGAATACAGTGTCTAAGGCTGCTGAGGAGAAAACCACTTTGCTACAGGAGCAGGAGGCCAAGATCCAAGCCAAGATCGATGCTTATGCCAACCAGATGATCAAAAGCGAAGAGCAACTGCTTGCCAAGGTGAGGTCTAACATGGTTCTACTTTTCCATGAAAAGTTTCTGAAGAAGAACCTAGGGGACTTATGGCTTCATGTTGAGCCTGAAGACCTCCCCTACCACACGATGGCCGAAGGCGACAAGTATGGCTACTCTAGTGATTCCTCAGATGATGAAGAACACTCCGGGGAGAAAATTGGCAAAGAGAAAGACGATCCTAAGGGAAAGAAGGTAGATGAAGGTGAGCCATCTTCAAAGGCCCAACCTTAACTTATGATTTACTTTGTTTACTTTTTATTCAAACTAAAGTCCTTGGAAGGCCAATGCATTCTTTTTGTAATTGTGTCCAGTATCTGACCGGATAGGTTTTTTGTTCTTACTTCGACTATTCAAAAGTCCTTGGAAGGCCAAGGCACTTTAAGTTATTTCAATTAATGTTTTGTTTTGCACAAATCTCATCTTCTTTCATCGTTTGTTCCAATTTCGATGGCTAGAGTTTAAATAACCTTTAATTATTTCATAGTGAGAGTGTTTAAATTCTCCGGCTAGAGTTTAAATAGCCCTTAGTTATTTCAATCCGGATAGTGTGACAAAAGACAAAACTTAAAACACTTGGAAATTTTTTTAAGAAGGCATCAAATTTTATTCAAAAGCCCGGACACCTCATTAAAACCTCCCCGTGCCACCAGGGAGGAAAGAGTATGCCCCCAAATATTTACATGGATGTTTAAACAAGTAAATATTTACACAAATGCTACTCCAAGTACATCCGGAGATGCTCAATATTCCAAGGATGAGTCAAAACCCTTCCATCTTTGTTTTCCAACCAATATGTTCCAGGTTTAATTCTTTCAACAACTATGTAGGTACCTTCCCAAGTTGGGGCCAGCTTTCCGAACAGCTTTTCTTTAGTGTGTAAGAAGACTTTCCTTAATACCTTTTCCCCTGGTTGGAAATCTCTTTTTTTAACTTTGGAAGCAAACCTGCTTCTCATCAAACCCTGATAGTGTGCAACTCTAAGGTGAGCTTTAACTCGTTTTTCTTCTATTAGATCAAGTTGACTTCTGATTGCCACCTCGTTAACGTGTTCGGAGAAGTTGTGAACACGAAAGAAGAGGAGAGTTTCTTCTATGGGAGCTACTGCATCCATCCCATAGACCAAAGCAAAGGGTGACTCTTGTGTTGCAGCCCCAGGTGTTGTCCGGTAGGCCCACAAGACCTCTTGTAGATAACTAGGCCACTTCCCAGCAGCCCCTTCCAAATTCTTCTTTAAACCGGACAGTATAGTCCTATTAGCCACTTTAACTTGCCCATTTGCTTGTGGGTGGAAAGGTGAAGAAAAACAATGTTGTATACCCCTTGAGGCACAGAAGCTCTCCATTTCCCTATTGTCGAACTGTGGCCCATTGTCTGTTGTTATCTTTTGTGGGACACCAAATCTGCAACAGATGTTGGATAAAATGAACTTTATAACAGCTTTTGATGTTGTCCCTGCTAGAGGGGCTGCTTCAATCCACTTCGAGAAGTAGTCTATGGCCACAATTATAGTTTTGCGTCCTCCGGACGCCACAGGGAGAGGCCCTACTAAATCCAACCCCCATCGAGCAAAAGGAATAGGCTCATAAATTGATTCCAAAGGAATAGCTGGGACATGAATCTCATTGCTGTACCTCTGGCATGGGTCACACCTTCTTACCAATTCCTTAGCATCTTTCATGATTGATGGCCAATAGTAACCGGAGAGTAAAACTCTTCTTGTTAAGGCTCTAAACCCACAATGGGTTGATCCCTCACCATCATGTAATTCGGAGAGGACTACTTGAGACTCTTCATCCCCCAAACAACGCAGGAGAGGTTTATTGTAAGATTTCATGTACAACATGTCTCCCAACACCATCGGAGAGATACTGCATGAGAGGTTTACTGTGAGATTTCTGGCTAGTGACTTATTCGGAGGCACAACACCATCGGAGAGATATTGCAGGAGAGGAAACCTCCAGTCTTGACGTCGTTTCTCTTGTACTTCAAAAATTTCCTCTTCTTTACCCTTACTAAGTTGAATAGAGGGGCTTTCTAGCACATGGATCCATGGATACGACTCCGTATATGCTATGGTTGCTAATGAGTCTGCTAGCTCATTTTCTGCCCGGGGAATGTGCTCATAAACAACACTTTTAAACTTGAGTGCTTCATTCTAAAGGAGGAGTAAGTATTTCACACGCTGCTCCTTCTTAGCCTCAGATTGGTCTTGGGCATGTGGAGAAGAAGTTGGGAGTCACTTAGTAGCTTGACCCTCTTAGCTCCACAAATGTAGGCTAACTTTAAACCAGCTATATCTGCTCCGTATTCGGACTCATTATTAGATGCCCTGAAAGCAAAACAAATAGCCTGGTACATTTTGTCTCCATACAGGGAACTCAAACACACCCCTGCACCACACCCCATAGTGCTAGACCCACCATCTGTTCGGACGACCCATACCTTTTTATCTTTTATATCAGTAGTTTGCTCTGAATCCCTGTCGGAGTGGAATTCAACCAAAAAGTCTGCCACAGCTAGGGCCTTGACTGTTGTTCGGGGAGCAAAATCTATGTCGAAGTCCCCCAATTCTACTGACCACTTAGTCATCCTGTTTGAAATATCTGCCTTTTGGAGGACATTCTTTAGGGGAAAAGAAGTCCGGATGATGATGGGATGAGCCTGGAAATAAGGCCTCATCTTCATGGCAGCTATCACCAGGGCCAATGCTAAATTTTCGAGTTTCAAGTAGCGCCTTTCTGCATCTATCAAACTTTTGCTGATGTAGTACACTGGATGGGGATGTCCATCGACCTCTCTTACCAATACAGCACTAATGGCATAACTTGAAACTGCCAAATATACGAAGAGTGTCTCCCCATCAACTGGCTTAAACAAAGTTTTGGGGGAGGACACGTGCTTTTTGATCTCATTGAAAGCCTCATCACACTGTGGAGTCCAATTGAATCCATTTGCACCCTTCAAGGTTTGAAAGAAAGGGGCACACCTGTCCGAAGACCTTGAGATAAATATGTTTAAGGCAGCCAATCTCCCCGTTAACCGCTGTACTTCTTTAATGTTTCGAGGAGGCTCCATTTGAAATAGGGTGTTAAGCTGGTCCAGGTCGGGTTGTATTCCATGCTCACTTATAATATAGCCCATAAAATTCTCGGACTGTACTCCGAACACACACTTTTCTGGGTTTAATTTCAAATTTACTTTTACCAAGTTGGCAAAAGTTTCTTGGAGATCGGACAAGTGCAACTGCTCATCCACACTCTTCACCATCATGTCATCAATGTACACTTCCACATTTCTTCCAATTTGATCAGCAAATGCCTTGTTGACTAATCTCTGATAAGTAACCCCAGCATTTTTCAAACCAAAGGGCATTACCTTGTAGCAATGAAGACCTCTGTCAGTGACAAATGTGGTATGCTCTTGATCCTTTGGATCTACTTGAATCTGATTGTATCCGGAGAAGGCATCAATAAAGGAAAGCAGCTTGTTCCCAGAGGTGGAGTCTACTAACTGATCAATCCGGGGGACTGGATACAAATCTATTGGGCAAGCTCTATTGAGATTTGTGAAGTCAATGCACATGCGCCACTTGCCATTTTTCTTTTTTACCAGAACCGGATTGGCAGTCCACAAAGGATATTGAGATTCCTTGATGTGCCCCATCTTTCTGAGCCTGTCAACTTCTTGCACAATGACATCAGCCTTCTCTTTAGAAAAAGCTCTTCTTTTTTGAACCACTGGTGCTACGTCTCTCCGGACAGATAGGTGATGTGATATCACTTCTGATGGAACCCCAGTATCATCAGCATTGCACCAAGCAAAAACGTGCTGATGATTCTTCAAAAACTTTAATATTTCATTTTTCAAAACAGGTGGCATATTAGACCCTATCTTGACACTTTTCCCATCTTCCAAACAGTGTGTTTCTATCTCTTCCACCGGTATCAATACCCCAGGGGTCTCTCTGGGGTCATCAATTTCACCCTCACCCCCAGAAAGACCCTCAAACTGCTATTGTTCATTAATACGGACTGCCCCCAGCGTTTGAGGAGCCAGGGCAGTGGCGTAACATTCTCTTGCAATCTTCAGGCTGCTCCGGACGACTCCAACCCGTCCCTGAACAACATATTTCAAGCACTGGTGGACTGTTGAAGCCACTGCATGCATACTGGAGAGCCAAGATCTCCCTAGAATAGCATTATAGCAAGTGGGACAATCCACCACAATAAAGAGTATTCTAACCATTTTCTTGAAATGTCCTTGCCCAGTAGAACTTCCTCTTCGAACTCTCCAATCACATCTATTGAGCTGCCAGTAAAGCCCACGATTCATCTGTCCGAACTTTGAATTACGGCTGGATTTTTCATTCTTTTGTATGTGGTTAGGAAAAGGATATTGGCTGAGCTCCCAGTATCCACCAAAATTCGTCTTATGTCATTGCGCCCTATAGATGCTCCTATGACAACATCATCCTCATGAGGGCCAGCAATGTCTCTTAAATTATCTTCATCAAAAACAATGAAGTGGAATGAGCTTTGTGACTGATAGGAAGTCATGCCTCCTTCTAGTTGGGAGGCTAAAGTATGCACGTGCCTCTTCCTTGAAGAAGCAGTAGAAGCTGTCATAGTGTCCCCTCCGAAAATTGTAAGTGACTCAAAAAACTTAATGAGTCCGGAGACCGACTTAGAACATTCCTCAATTGTACCGACTCTGTTTCGAGTTGGATCAGGATCCAAGTATTCAGATTCCACGTCAAACCTTTCAATTATAACCATGGCTCCCTCCGGAGCTGCATTACTTGGACCAACCCGGTGAGTGTTATCAGGCCTGTTACCCCCTCTTCTTTTCACGTAAGCCCCCAGCTTTCCCCTCTCAATCAAGTTCTGAACTTCTTGTTTCAATGCTATGCAGTCATCAGTGGTATGACCAATATCGTTGTGATACTGGCAAAAAGAGTTATTACGATGCTCTCTGGGAGACTGTAGTGTAGCCGGTCTCCGGTAATGCACCTCTTCCTTTGTTTTATCAAAAATAGTGGCCACACTTTCTTTCAACTCTGCGAACCACTCCGGTTGCACCCAATATATCATTCATAGGCCATGGTCATAACTTCAGTCATCTTAGTGCACTCGGTATTTGAACCCTCTTGTTGTTGAGAATCTTGACCCATTGTGAATTTTTTCTCTTATTCCAAGAATTCTTAAAATAATATCGGTGGTGAGATAACTCGACAACATGCTTGCCTGATTGAATTGGAGCCACTAGGATAGGCTCAGGTTGCACATAAACCGGATAATAAAAAGAATAAGCATTTTGTATTCCCATAATTCTTGCTCGTATGTTAATTTCTATTTTTATTGGCCAACATGTCATGGAGGATACCTTATTGGTACAGAATTTTGTCTGCCAAATCGTGGAAAATTTTGAGGTTATTCTTGGTTTTAACAAACCTTTTGGTATACTCGCGGACACTCTTATTCATTTCCTACTTACAATAGATTATGTAATATGTATCTTTGTGGATTACTTTACTCCCAATAAATTCATCTTAGAATATGATGCAATAATAAATCAAGCCTGCATGCAGCAAGTTGAACCATGTTATGGAGATTCATGAGAGGTCATGGAGATATATCAACATAATAGCTTGTCATAACCGTCAAACCTCATTATCTCATTTCATATTTCTTGATGTGATGCTCGAGGTTCTTTATTTCACCATATTTATCCATTTTGTACTAGTTGAATTTTTTTGGTAGATCGCTTACCAATATTTGTGAAGCTGGTGGGGACACAAGGATAATTTATTTTAAGTTATTCTCTTCCCGTCCACAATATCCATAAACTTTCTTGCTTGGGATGTGAATGCCCATCAATAGGGGTTTGCTATTTATTATGCACAAGCCATTGTGGGCCGAAATGAGGGGTTTTAAGATTAACAAAGGATATGACAGTGTCTTGAAGAACCTGGTATGATTAGTTTCCTCTCTATTATTAGGATTGGCTCGAGTAAATACATTCTCATTTTGATGACATATAAGAGATCGAATTTTCGAGCGAGTACGATAGTGTGTGCAAGGAGGAAGTACTTTCTTGTCAATCAATCTATTTCCATATCAGTCATTAGAGTGTCTTTCTTCAAGAATCTCCTTCGATAATGTGTGCAAGGAGGAAGTACATTTTTATTAATTAATTTTTAATTAATAAAGTATATCTAACAATCACAACATTTTAACTCAAAAAATGTTTTTTTTAATTAAAAACACTTCATTGATATTAAAAAATTTAAAATAGTTGATTAGGTTTAATAGATAGATCCAAGTCTACTTGCTAAAAATTAGGCACCAATATGAAAATAAACGGTAAAATAAAAATAAATTGAAATAACACTTGTTATATCCAAACTTGAGGCATATAAGCCATAACTAATCCGATTATTTTTCCTCTTTGAAATACTAAAAAAACACAAAACGGATAATTATTTTTTATTTCCATAAGATCCAAACCTTTAAATCCTTGTCCGGAAACAATGAAAGCTTCATTTTGAAGCTTTTAATTTATCGATTTTATCCCTATTTCTTCATTCTTTCAATAGCATCGAGCTCATTCTGGTTGAATATCCAGCTTTTGGATTCATTCCTAGATACTTATCAACTATTCGTTCTTAATTTTTGTTTCCAAAATTTGAACATCTTAATATCTGCAAAAACAGAACTTGTTCAACTATTGAAAGTCTGGATTATCCTGTTTTTTGTTGTTAGTATTAATAACCAATATCATGTATTCGTACATAATTTTAATCAAAGCATAAAGATTTGATTTATGTAAGTTCAGCTAAGCAGATTTTTAGAGGATATAAATGGTATCGATTCCTAACACTTTTTAGTGTGTAGTTCTTAAGTAACCAATACACAAGCGTTCTAAAATGTTATAGCTATTAATTGGTTATGATCTTGAATTGTGTTAAAATCCAATATCATTTTACATTTTGATGTCCATTTGGTTATCCAGTCAGCCACATGATTTTCTTCTCTATAAATATGTCTACGAATCATATAAGAAGTCGCGAGTTTCCTACAACAATCCATCAGAGATGATATGAACCATGAAGGCTTACCTTGATTTAACATTTCAATTAGAATCATCGAGTCATATTCTATATCAATGTTACAGACCTTTCTATTTTTACATAATAATAAGTCATCTAATAATGCTCGACTTTCTGCTATAATTGATTTTTGTTTTTGTAGATCGTACCATAGGCGGCAACTATTTCAGCAGAGTTGTTTCTAATACAGCCACTACCTGAAGTCTCACCATTCATACTGCATAAACCATGAGTTTTGGGTTTAAATATACATCTTAATGAAGGTTATCAATTAAGTATAAGGCTGCCTTATTTTCTTTGATAAGTGATTGAAACAACCAAGCACAGAGGTAACTGTAGAGTTTTTAGACCTAAGAATTATTTTTAGCATATTGGAGTTATCTAATTCAGAGATAATTTTCTTGATATAGTATATAATAGATTTTATAATGTAGATTACGTATTTGTGTTTAGTATAATTCATTGTTTTCCAAATGATCTAATAAATAATCGGAGGTATTATGGTCATAGTATGAACTTATTTATCTATTGACCAATACTAACTACGGATAACATGATTTAATATCATGCATCTACTAAGTTTAATAATAAAAAGACTTGCAAAATAACTCTAAACGCTCGATGAAAAATCACACCCTACAAACTTATGATTAATTGTTTCAGAATTTTCACAAAAGAGGTATTTTGAAACTAATGAAAAGTGTCTTTTTGTAGAACTGAGTCTACTGAAATCCACTGATTAAGGATCCTCCATAGTAGGAATAAACATTTTCTAGGAATTATATTATTCCATGTTAGTTTAAACAGTTTAGACTTATTTCATTTGCATCTCAGTTTGCTCAAAGTTTTCTTTCAAGAGAAACAACCATTTGATGATAAAGTCTATACGATATTATCTTCCTATGGTTCCTAAATGTATAATCTCTCAAAGTTTCTAATATAAGAAAGAAGGACTAGTTCAGCTAATTTTCCAAGTAGTCGAATCTTATATGAACTAACTTTTTCTTTTATGTGCCAGTTTTTATTTTCACCCTTAAATAATTCGATCAGTGGCTTGTTATTACACCATTTATCAAGCCAAAATTCCAGCTCACATTTTGCTACTTTCCAACATATAAAATCTTCAGCAAGGTCTCTGATCCTCATTAACCTTTTACAGGTTTTAGAGTGATGATAAGAATAGCTTCTAGTATAGGAGGAAGAGTATGAGAATATATTGTATACAAGTACATTTACCGAAGGGGCTTTTATTCTTGTAATATTGAACCAAAGCTTACAAGAATACGAATTCTCAAATCATCTAATTTCTTTATATTTAGCCCACCTTCCTCATATGGCTTGTATAGGTTGCTCCATTTAGACCAAGTAATGGTTTAACTAGCCTCAATTGTACCTCATATATATATTACATAATGTTTCAATACTGTCCATGATAATTCTAGGAATGATACTGCTTTTCATATTGTAGACATGAATAGACATTATGACTGATTAAACAAAGGTCAACCTGTCACCAAAGGAAAGAGTTAGTTATCCAATTCAAGTATCTTATTTCTTATTTTAATTATTAATTCATCAAAGCGACTAGCTTTGATATTTGAGTTGATGGTATTACATATATAAGTTAATAAAATAGTATCTAGTTGGAAACCATATTGTAAACCTAATAGTCTAGTTCTTTGTTGAGTTAACCTTTTAGAAGTTATTATTCTGTTTCAACTTGTTAATATTCTGGTATAAAACATGTTGGTAATGTTGCAGGAAGAGACCCAATTTATTAAATATATTTTTAAGTTCTATTATTAAATATTCCTTAATTATGATGAAGAAATTTGGGGATAAAGGATCCTCTTAATTTACATCATTGGAAGAGTTGAAATACCCTATAATTTCTCCATTAATCATGATCAAGAATTTAATTGAGTTAATGTTTTTTTTTCTATTTATCTCTGTAAACTCTGATTCCAATCCATAAATGTACATGATCTTAAGAATGAACTTGATAGAAATCTTATCAAAGGCTTTGGACATATTCACTTTGATAAGGATATTACTGCCACTTACTTTTTTGTTTAAGTCATGAGTTATTTTTTGAGCTAAAAGTATGTTCTCGTGTATGTTTATACCATGAAAAAAAAACCATGCTCCTCAAATATAATATTTTGAAGCATGAGCAAAATTCTTTCATTTAGTAATTTCGATATTATTCTATTTAGGAAAGTACAAAGGTTTATTAGACTATAGTCTTTCCACGTTTGGGGGTCATGGACCTTATCGATTAGGCTTATTGTAGTATCATATATGCCATTATGGATAGGTTGACAAAAAGAAACTAATAGCCTCATATAGGTCACTTGATATAATGCTCCAAGAAGATTCAATTTTTTCAATTAAATTCATCAATGTCAACTACACTTGTTGGATTAAGGCTTTTAATAATATCATTTATTTTATTTTCAGTAGGCAACCTTAATAGCATCATGTTATCCTCATCATTGATAGTCTAAGGAATGTAATTGTATAATTCAGTATTTTCATTTTGATCTTTAGGGGCATCTAGAATAGATTTCACGTAGTTAACAGTAAAGTTCCCTAGAAGCCCTTGATCTTCAATTCGTGAGCTGTCTTTCATGATTCTTTTACTGTCATTCTTTTTTTCTTTTCTTTTTAACATATTGGTAAAATAAAGCAGAAATTTTATCCTCATCCTTAAGCCAATTGGTCTTACTTCTTTGCTCCCAATAAGTTTCTTCCGTAGCAAGTAATTGAATGTGGTTTGTATGAGCCTTATATAACCTTACTTTATCTTCGGTACTCCTTGATTTTTCATAACGTTTCTATAAAAATGACTTCTTCCTCAGCCTCTAATATAGAGTCAAACATATTTCCAAAAGAGTTCTAATTACAAGACTTGAGACTATGTTTTAGTCTCTTTAGTTTGCTCTAGAAACAATTTATAAGAGGACCAACCATATTAGCATTCCAAATTGTTTCAACCATACTAAGAAATTTATGGTGTAATACCCATATATTTTGAAAGTTGTATCCTGATTTTATTTTCTTTCCTCCAAAAACCCAATAAGATACATATAAGAGCATGGTCAGACCCAATCATTTCCATATGTTTGACTTTAGTTTCATCAAATAATTTGACCAAGAAGCATTATACATAACCTCATTTAGCTTATTCCATTTCTTGTTGTTAGTCCATGTGTACTTTGAGCCTGTATAACCTGCATCCTCAAATTGTAATCAAGAATGGCATAGTTGAAATCATCTAGATTTTTCAAGCATAGAGAGGAGCAAGTTAGTTTCTCTTGAGAATTGGAGATACCATTGAAGTCCCCTACCACCAACCATTTCATTGAATAGTTAGCTATATTCCTCAAACTGTTCCACATATCCATTATTTGGGTTCTTATGCATTTAGCATATACAATGATTACAGAAAAATGATTTTCCAAGTTATTATGTTTGACTTTAACATCAGAAAATGGTTCATGGTTCTCAATAATGCCAATGCTAAATTCTTCTTTCCAAAACAATAAAAAAAATTACAATTAGCAGCAATATATTTTAGTTTAAGTATATTTTAGAAACTTGAGGCATATTATCAATATTGATCATTGGTTCTCGAATAGCTACAAATAAGATTTTTTTATTTTTTTATTATAAATTTTAGCCTTCTTTTTGTACATTTATTTCCTAATCCTCTAACAATCCAATTAAAGATGTTTATGGTCTTTGAAGGTTTCTAATCAATGACCTTGCTGGTCTTTTAAAATGGAGGGCTTTATAGATATAGAGCCTTTAGCTGTTTTTTTATTTTGATTTCTTAACTTTTTTTATTTTAATACTTTTTAAATTATTTACCATTATTTAATTTTTAAAGTATTGGAAATAATTGAAGACTACCTATAGGATTAGGTGAATGTCGGTCTTCATCCAGGTTTTCATATTAAGTAGATAAGATAGTTATTATTCAATAGATTTGAGAGCTTCAATGATTTTAGAGTCTTTCATAACAGCATTGTTCTTGTTAGCTCTATATTCTGAGTCTATTAATTGTTGTTGCTATCTCATGACCCTTGAATAAGTTTTAGTTGAACTTTAGAAGAACTGGAAATCATTTATGGCAACTAATTATTTTCTTCTTATTCTTGTTAATCTCTTTTCCTTGTTCTATGCTCTGGTTCTTTCTAAAAAAAATTAGTGTTGGTCCGCATTACGTACCTTTATGATGATTGATTTTGCTTTTGGTACCCACGTTATTGTTTGATTCGAATATTTTTTAAGTGTATTTAATTGTGATTGTTGACTCTTATTATTTATATCCTCTATTAGATACAATAGTTTATCACAATCTGCTTTGCCATTTGCTAGATGCATCCATTATTGACTTTAGAGAGGGTAGTATTCATAGTGAATCTTTATCTGACAGCACTCATTTCGATCAAAGCTTATCCGGGATTTATGTATAAGTTCCTTACATACATCGAGCTCTATCCAAGCTGTACAATATTTATGTTTGGCTCGTTGTTTGTTAGGAACTCATACGTTTAATGGTTCACCATGGAAGCTGGAATTGTTCTAATGATTCTTTCATTGAACATATATTCAAGAATATTTGGAAAAGTTAACCAAGAAGGGGTAATGAGGGATTTGATCTTTGAGTTAAAGTAAGGGCTCCATTTCAATAGTCTCACTGAATGTTCTTCCACAGAACATACATTCCGTCTCTATAGTCTGCATAGATCTTCCTGATTGTCAAACTCTATTAAAATTTTCCTCGAATCCTAAACTGATAGATCAACTTCACCTACGAGTTTAAAGAAGTCTAGGAATTTCTAAATTATTTGTGGTTTCCCTTTGGTGAATTTTCCAATTAACGTAGATTTTTTAATCAGCAATAAGATTCTCTTTGTCTTTTCTAGTGAACTATAATTCCAAATGATCTTCTGTGTGATAGAATTAAGTCTAAGTTATACAATCTTCTTTGTTTGAGTTCTTAATAATATCTACATATGATTTGTAGGAAGCTTTATCTTGATGAGTTTGTTTTGTTTCTATATTATCCTTAATTGTAGTAGGGGAATATCCATATATTGGATTGTTCCTTAAAAAAGGGTACTCTATTTCCATATTTGATTTTCTAAATTTTTTTTTTTTGTTAATTTACCCGATATCTTGTTTTCTTTCCTTCTTACATGTTGATTCTTGTATGAGATAGTTGATGTAGAGTGTTGTGATACAATTGTTGCAATTTGATTACCAATACCTCTACTTTCCTTCCTTGTAGCCATTGAGACACCGGCAAAAAACCAAATCAAATGAATGATTCATTTAAAGTATTTTTTAAAATTTTAAAAAGTTTTTTTAGATTTTTTTTTTTGTTTCTCATTTAATTAAAAATATATTATACCAAGACTTTTAATTGTTAAAAAAATTAAACTATATAACTAATTATCAACAAAAAGAAATCTAGTAATTTTATTCACCGAAACAAATAGAACCACCGAAAAAAAAATTGCAAAACAAAAAAAGACATAAACCGGTATAAAAAAAGTTTGATCCAATTTTATATAAGCACGATATGATCCATTTTTATATAAGCCACCACAAAGAAGTATGGTTTGTCAATTTTTTATTAGTCAATTTGACACAAATAAATAGCAAATTGCATCTTGAACTAAGAGGGTATAAATATGGGGTATAAAGTACATATATACCCAACCAAATAAGTATTCTCTTAACAACCGTTGAACAAACGGGGATCATATGGTCTCCTCATTATACGCAGAGTATCAAAAGTATATGCGGGATGAACATTCACAAATGCCGCATCAACATTTGTCGCCACCGGGTAATCTCTCTATATATATATAAATATGATATTGTCAAAAATAATTAAAAATATATATATTTAGAAAAATTTAAAATAGTATTTCGTTGGGAAAAAAAATTCTATGGATACAATCAAAATTTTACATCCCATATTGATACATTTCGTTGGGATAAATTTTTTTTTTTTATTATAAATAAAAACACATTCAAGGTCATACGATATATTTTTTTTTGAAGTGGACCAAAAACATGGCAAGGATGAGTATCATACAACTATAAACTCAGTTACGCGTAACAATTACTTAAAGTTTGCTCGAGGGATTTATTGATGTTTTGTGTTTATTGATAACTTACAGAGATCAGAATAGAGATTTCTGAAACTTTGCTGGCCTCCTCCTCTTCATCCGGGGATAAAACTCAAGGTAGATATAAGAGATGTTCGTAGTTAAAATTGTGGAACTATTTATTTACATATATGAATATGATATTCCAAATTTAGGGTAGTTTGAAGATGACCGTCCTATCAAACTAGAATAAATAAACAAAAACATAGTTTTTTTTTCTTATAAGAACACTTGATATCATGTTCAGTTCCAGTAGGAGGTCAAATCATACCCGGATGGCATACAGTTTCGGCGGATGAAACTTCACATATAAGCGAACAACATAATGATGGTAATCTCGGCATATTTGATGTTTCTTCACTTGAATTGGTTAAACATGGACTCGTTCCAGCTCGGCCAAGCTTCAAACATGATTGTTTGTTTCCATTTGGTTTAAAACAGAATTCAAGTCGTACAAGGGCTAACATTTTGAAACAAAGTTTATCTATATAATAGATGTACTCTACGCAATAACAAATATCAGAGTAGATATTGAGATGTTATGAGTTAAATATGGGGAATTAGCCACTAGGGTAGTCCGACGATGACTTTCATATCACCAAGAATAAATAAACAAAAACATAACACTTGATATCATGTTCAGTTGCAGTAGGAGGTCAAATCATATCGGGATTGCATACAGTTTCGGCGGATGAAACTTCACATATGACCGAACAACATAATGATGGTAATCTCGGCATATATAATCTTTCTTTTTTTGGATTGGCTAAGCAGGAAATTGTTCGAGCTCGGCCAAGCTTCAAACATGATTGTTTGTTTCCATTTGCTTTAAAACCAAATAATACATTTTTGATGAGTAATTAGGTTTTTAACCATCTATTTAAGTGATAGATAGTCTTTCTATTAAAAAAATAGTTGGTTTTAGTTAGGGATGGCAATTTAAACCGAAACCGTGGGTACCCGAACCGAACCGAACCGAACCGACGGGTGGGTTACCCGAAAAAGAAAAAAATAAACGGGGCGGGTTATGGTTTTTATTTTTACTATCCGTTCGGGTTCGGGTTCGGTTTCGGTTTTGAATATTAAACCATGGGTAACTGCCCCGAACCCGCCCCGTAAAAATATACTGATTTTATTTTTAGCCCGTTATAAAGACTAAATATTCAACTTTAATAATATTATTATTAATTATAGCCCGTTATAGCCCGTTATAAAGACTAAATATTCAACTTTAATAATATTATTATTAATTATAGCCCGTTATAAATATTATTTATTACCGTCTCTAATCTCTATGTAATCTAGCCCAATAATATTCCAAACCCTAAAAGAAAAAAAACCTTTCAATATCTAATCTGTCTCATTTTCACTATCACTTCTCTCGTTTTTATCTCCTCACATAGAACCATCACTATTGTACCGACCGCCACGATTTGTTGCTCCGTTCTTTGGTTTTTTGTTGCTCCGTTCTTTGGTTTTCAGTTGTCACTCGCTTCCTTCCTAATATTCAGGTTTCTTTCTTTATTTCGATGATTTTTTTTTCTTTTTTTTTCTATGTTTTTAGACTAATCGGTTCTTTTTATTTTTTCTCTCTAAAAATCGTTCATGTTATCTAAAAAATGATTTTACAATAACTTATTGTTCTTTGTCTAATTTATTTTTATATATATATATATATATATATATATATATATATATATATATATATATATATAAACTGTTTATGCATAGATTTGATACTGAATATGCATAGATCTGATACTGAATACTAAAATTCAATTTTTTTTATCATATAAAATTATTTAAATGTTTATTTTAATTTTATACGTTTGTTTTATTTAGAATATCAAGTCGATGAAGATTATAATTTATGGTAGTATTTTGTTAAATTTATTGTTAGATTTTTACTTTTATATTTTATTTTTTACATATTTTGTTTATGTTCGGTTCGGGTTCGGTTCGGGTATCTACAACGGGTTTCTTCCGCGGGTAGTTCGCGGGTACCCGTGTGGGTAACCCGAACCCACGGATTCGGATTTGGTATGGAAAAAAAAATACCCGTCGGATTTCGGGGCGGGTTCGGGTATCAGTTATTTACTGCGGGGCGGGTTGTGGATATATAGGTACCCGCCCCCGATCCGCCCCGTTGCCATCCCTAGTTTTAGTCTCTGATTCTCTATTGGTTACATACGATCCATCGATTAAAAGCCGTTCGCATTTAATTCATTGTTTATCCATTTTCGATAAAATTACTATCCACAGGTGTTTGTCTTTATTTAAAAGACTAACATCATAAAAAAAATTGATAGTATAAATAACATTTTCAATATTATCTGTGACCAAAGTGAATAGTTGAGCCGGTCCAAAAAATATATAAACCAAAAATAAATCAGGGTTGAATCGGTCACTTGTTTCAAAACACTGACTGGTATGATTTTTTTATCAAAAAAAATCCTATTATTGTATATGCAAGTAGGAATGAGTAGGCTCCAAAGTCGTAGCCGAGTTGGTTGAGTATGTCATTCTTATGACCAAAAAGTCATGAGTTCAAGCTTAAAGTATGATACTTTGATACTAATAAGAAGTCGGTAATTATTTTATACAAATAATCAAATTCTATAACTAAGCATAATTTTCGGTCATAAATCTGGTTTCCTCGCCACCGTTGGATTAATATGTAATGCAGGGGGACATGATATCTCACCCTATATATATAATAGTAACCACAAAGTAGTTTGGAACAGGAAAAGAAGGTAAAAGAGAAAAAAAAAAAGAAAAAAAAAAACCGAGAATAAAATCCAGACAACATCTTAAAGTTTCCTCTTGGGCTTTATTGAGCTTTTGTGTTTCTTGATTTAGCTTCGTTTCGGGAACAATGCGTAGCCTTCCGCGATGCAGTACTTAATTGCCAATGGGATAAAGCTAAAGCAATGTGTACTTCGGATAGCAGATTTGCTAAAGTCTGCATCACGGAGAGGAATGAAACAGCACTCCATCTGGCAGTCATGAGAGACAGTCCAGCCACGTTCATGATTGAATTAATGGCTCAGATGCCCCAAGAGGATGTAGCATTGAAAACTATAGATAATCATACAGCCCTATCTCTATCTGTTATGTTAGACAGGGTAAAGGTGGCCCAATTGCTCGTCCCTAAATGTAAGGAATTGCTTCTCCTCGGCGATGGTAATGAGGACTTACCAGTCCATGCGGCCGCAAAACTCGGGCGCAGAAAGATGCTAGAATATTTATTAAATGAAACCAGGAACTATGTTGAAAATGAAACTATTTTCTTTGAAAATCATGGAGCTAAACTTGTGAAATATATGATCATTTCTGGGTTCGTTGGTGAGTAGCAGTTTATAATTCCTATGTTCTTTTAGTTTTTAGAACTTACTATTATTTGTCAGTTCACTATGTTTTGATTACTGAACTAACTGGCAGATTTGGCTCTGGTTGAGGTTGAAAAATACCCTGATATCGCCAAGCCGGGATCGGACTTTACATCTATTCTGGACAATCTAGCGATAAAACCGGAGCTGTTTCTTAGTGGAAGTGACCTAACCTTCTGGCAGCGTCTGATATATATATGTAAGTTATATCTAGCTTAAATATTGGAGCCATAAGGGAGTCGATGGTCCTTTAATATCTAATCTGGCTAAAATGTGACAGTTGTTTCCACTGTGAAGACTAAAAGGATCTGTTTTATTCCAATAGAAGATAGTTCCTCTCCTATATGTTGGCAAATATTTGCTAAATTAGGTATGAGCACCTTAAACACATATATAACATTTCCAGTTGTCTTTTATACAACTTTAATCATTTTATTTACAGGTTCTTCTATCAAACATGTTAAAGAAGAGAAGTTGATGCATGAAACTTCAGTCAGGCTATTAAAAATTATGACGAAAACGATTGCGCAATTAGATAATCATAACATTGCAACGGTGCTACAGATTTTTTTTTCTCTCAGCTGCAAATTTAGGTATTCACGAGGTGGTAGATGAAATCATAAATAAAATTCCTATTAATACTAATGATTTTAATAGCAAGATATATTTATTCAAAAACGCTATCACGGAGCGTCGTGAGAACGTTGTCAATCTTCTTTATAAGAAAGGTGTGCATTATCCACAGTTGGACGAATATATGGACGATAAAAATAATAATATAGTGCATTTGGTCGCCCAGTTAGCCCCTCAACGGGAACTGGATCGCATTTCGGGTGCTGCACTGCAGATACAGCGAGAGATGCAGTGGTTTAAGGTAATAAAATTCTTTCTATTACATAGAGCATACAATAAAACAATACATTCTCACCGTAATCTTTTATTCTCGAAATCCACACAGGCTGTAGAAAAAGTGATTAAGCCTTGTTACAGAAACTCAAAAAATATTGACCAAAAGACACCAAAGCAAGTTTTCTTCAATGAACATAAAGAACTGATAGCTGAAGGAGAAAAATGGATGAAGAGCACAGCAACCTCGTGCTCAGTGGTCGCAGCCCTTATTGCCACTGTTGTATTTGCAGCTGCAATCACTGTGCCAGGTGCAAATGATGACAAGAATGGTTACCCGCGCTTCGCCCGCAAAATAAGTTTCATTGTCTTTGCAGTTGCAGATTCTCTCTCTCTTTTATTCTCAGTCGGTTCTATTGTGACGTTCACATCCATTCAGACTGCCCGTTACACGCCAGATGACTTTCTTGAAGATTTACCTAATAGATTAATGAGGGGTCTGACTTTTCTAACGTTGTGCATCGGAACCATGATGATCGCTTTTGTGTGCTCCATTATCCTTGTATTCCACATTAGACACTTATATTTTGTTATACCTGTAAGCTTTCTAGGTTGTTTGCCGACGCTGTTGTTTTTAAAAACTCAATTTCCAGTTCTATGGGACATGTATAGGTCCAAACATCATCCCACCATTCATTTTCAGGAAGCCAAGTGAACGGTCCCGCCATTGCAACAGGTCGCAGTCAACCCTTTTTGTTTGGTTTTATGTATGACTATAAGCCTATGCACTTATTTGGGCTCTGTATATATTTTATATTTTGGTGCGTGGGTTGATTCTTTCCTCGTACCTTTTGTTTCGTTCAAGTTTTGTATATTTTACGATACCGATTCGTTTTCCTTACCAATATACATTTTGAATTCTTAATTATCGAAAACAAGTCTCTCTTATGTTATTTAAGAATTGTTCATCAAATTATATCCAAAAAAAATAAGAAATTATCGAAGAAATTAACATAATTCCATACAAATAAATTCACCAATTTTATATTAGAGGAAACAAAAACACGAAGTGATGGACCTCAACTAGTAGTATATCAAATCACCAAGATTTGTTTTCACCACCAACAATTCACCAATTAATTAACCAAATTAATCCATAAATCCAATCACGAAAATAAGCAGCAGTACAATAAATTTAACACACAAGATGTATTTTATGTGGAAAAAACTCATTCAATGTGAAGAGTACAAAAACCACCAGACCTATGAGGAGTCCACCTAAACCACTTCTATTATTATAGGTAAGGGTACAAGTATATCTGAATCAATATCACAAAGATCTACGAACCCACCAACATTTACAGAGAACAATAAATTACAATAAGAGAAGCACAAAAGGGAAAAATATCACCAAAACTACTGCATTTTTCCAATAGTGATTTCTCCTGATCTGTAGCACAAAAACACAATCCAACATGTAAGATTCAAGCCTCAGATGTCGCCACCACGTTGTCCAAATTTCACCCAAAAGCGACACTGTGCCTCTCGATTAGACTTATGTACTGTGATTGCACTCAACATATCTGAAAAACGAAAATACTCTATTTATCTGTATTTTCGAGAAAGCTCTCTCTTTTTGCTATTTTGTGTGTTTTTAGGTGTATCTTGAATCTCTTATCTATTTCCTTCATATATATAACCCTAGGGAGATGAAAACTATAAGTTATAAATAGTCCTCCTCGAACTTCTGCTAGTCCTCCGCAAATACCCGCAAGGACAGCCACAAGCCCTCGACATACTTCAAATAGCCCTCCTCGAGCACGTGAAGCAGATGCGTCGAGTCTTCCTTCCACTCCATCCATGACCATTCATGGAACTCGATTTTCCCCCTCGAGAACAATTATTACTGAGGAGGACATGCTCAACAGACATGAGGAAACTCGAGATGTCAAAGGGAAAAAGCCTCTCAAGAATCCCCTCGAACCAAAGGTGCCAGCCTTCCCCGCCTTGGGTGCTTCGAACCTTGCAACGCCTTCATCCACAACGATGTCCAAAGAGCAAGCTCGTCGGATTTCTCCAAAATTGAAAGGGGACGTCACATTGCCTTTGGAGCTAGATAGCATTGCTGGCAATAACATTCGGGGCATCGAAAATAAACATATGGTGGCCCTTGCCAACATCAAGTACAAATATTTTTCGAAGGAAGAGGAAACAATGCTAAGGACTCGATGGGGCATCCCCTCCTATGTCAACATTAGATTTCCCTCCGAAGGAGAGACACCCTTATCTGTGAGGGACAATGAGCTGGTGGTGTACACAGAAATCATGAACTGGGGGTTAAGGTATCCCTTAGACCCCTTCTTCATCGAGTATTTGTCGAGGATAGACCTTTGCCCCTCGCAGGTTGGGCCCAACATGTGGTTTACATTAATGGCCTGTATCATGGCCTCGAGGATCTCGGGTCAAGAATTTTCATTGGAGCAACTCATTGGCCTTGCTGGTCTGGCCCGAAATCCTTACTTCCCCTTCTATTCGCTGACGTTCAATCGAGGGCAAAAAATATTGAAGGATTTATTGGAGGCTGATAAAAAATGGAGGCAGCAGTTTCTCTTCTTCTCTGGTTGCTGGGAGACCGGATCAGAAGCCACTCCTTCGAATCCTCACAAGATTTCTCTAAAGTGGACAATGAAGTGTAAGTACTCTTTTAACTTTTTACTCTGCGAATTTTATGTTCCCCGAATATTTGCCTTCGAATACTTATGCTTCCTCGAAAATTCATATGCCTTCGAATAATTATGCTCCCTCGAACTTTTACTTGTAATTTGTTTTGACGTTAGTTACTTGTTGCAGCTATGACTGGGGTATCCAAGCCCTACACTGATTATGTCGAGGGGGCTACCTCTGTATTTACCAACCTTCGCCTGTGGGCAAAGGATCAGTGGGACAATCGATTTCGCCTTTGCTTCACTGACAACAATCTGGCTAGGAGTCGACTCTGGAGGCTCAATCCCCTCGATCGCATTAGTATGAGGGGGTTAATGACTCCGCCCTCAGAGTGAGAGGTGATGGACCGGTGCAGCCAAAGGATGTGGTAATATACTTGCCCAAGCGCTCCCGTTCGCAGAGCCACCTAGGGGAACCTCCAGAAGATGAAGTACTAGCAACCCAGCAATTGAATTCCGAATGGCCTGTTAGTGTTCCACAGCCTCCCTCGAACGATGTTGGGGCGTCGAACTCTCAACCCCCCCACCCCCACCAATTACTGCTGCTTCAGTAAACTTTGCCCCTCCTCCCCCTGCTCCTTCAAGGAAGGAAGCCAAAAAGAAAGACAAGAAGGGCAAGGGCATCCTTCTCGAGCCCATCGAAGAACAGTCCGAGGGGGGAGAAACTCCTGACAACCATGAAGAGGCTAGTCTTGAGAGAGAGGTCCATGGGGGTGCAAGTGATCCTGAGAACAGGGTTGGCCATTCTCCGAGGGAAAATTCTCAACAGTCCCTACACTCGCCTCTCACTGAAGCTTCTCACCCAGCCCCCCTCGAAGATAGCCCAAGACTGGCTTCTGTCCCTATGCCTCAAAGTAACCCTCCTCAACTCGTCGATCCAGAGACTCTTAGAGGTAGGTTTTCAGAATTTGACTCTGCTGCATTAGGATCTCCCTCGAGCTCCTTCGAGGTCCCTTTGGATGATGAGTTCTCATTGTTCCTTCGGAGATTGCTGCATACCTCAGTGAACAGAGGAAATAAGATGTGCCATCTGGAGAAACGCAAGAATTACTATAAGTTCAAATCATTGCTGGCTGCCTCGCAACTCGAGGAGGCCAAAAAACAACATGCAGTGATCGAAGGCCAAGCTGATGCCTTATTCGAGCGTCTTTCTGCCTCCAAAAATTATGTAATAATGTTGGAGAGGTTCTGCCAAGAGGAGAGGGACTTGTACAAGAAAAAGACTGATATTCAAGAGCCGATGATAGCTGAGTATAAGAAGGGACACCGCTTGGCCTGTGATGGATTTATCCAGTGCACTGAAGCCCTTCGAACGGTGACAGCAGACCGTGATCGATTACAGAGGCGGATCGACAGTTTTCCTGTAGAGGTCGAGGAGGAGAAAGACAAAGCTGTGGATGCTTATGCAGCAATATGTACAAGTAAACTACAGACCCGGGATGCCACTACTCGAGCTGGTTTGCTGACCCAAATTTATGATGAGCATCCTGAGTATGACCTTGGGTCTTTTTGGAAGCTTGTTCCCTCAGAACTTTGCCCCCCCCCCCCCCATGTAATTGTCAATGAAAGTGAAGACTCAGAGGCTGAGGGGAGTGACTCCTAGAAAAACTCAGACTGAGTAAATGTGTTGAAGGAGTGAATTTTTTGTGTATGGCCCAATACGACCTCTTTTTGTAATGACTTAAACATATTGTACTATGCTAAGTTTGTAAGATAGGTCAATTTTTGTGAGATTAATCAACACTTATCACTCCTACATTTTGTATGTTTGCAACACGTCCTTCGAACTTTCAATTATATTATCCTTCGAACAAGTATTACTTCGATTCATAAATTTACATGTGTTATGTTTTCAACAAGGCCTTCGAACGTCCAAGTATATTGTCCTTCGAACAATCATTGTGATCTACTTAAAAAAAATTTAAGGAGATGATGCCTCAAGTGATCAAATAATGATAAAGTGAGATTGGATTCGAAGCACACCATAATGTGACCCAAAGAATAGTTCGAAGGTCCCAAAACTTTGAGGCACACCTTAGGGCGGCTCGAAGCATAGTTTGAATGTCCCAAAACTTTGAGGCACACCTTAATGTGACCCAAATATTGATAAAGTAAAAACTTGAGACACATGTTAGTGTGACCCAAGAAATAATTCGATGGTCCCAGAAGCTTGAGGCACACCTTAGTGTGACCCAAGGAATAATTCGAAGGGACAACAATTCGAGGCACATGTTACTGTGACCCAAAAAATAATTCGAAGGGACAGCAATTCGAGGCACATGTTACTGTGACCCAAAAAATAATTAAGGCAAAGAACGCTTTGTATTGAAGGGGTTCATCGAAACACCTCATTAAAACCTTCCTATGCCTAACAGGGTAGGAAAGAGTGTGCCCTCACCATAGGTTGTTCTGGGGGATACATAGAAAGGAAAAAGAAATACAATGTCAACCGGCTTTTCCAATCAAGATACAATTTTAAATGTTCGATATTCCAAGGTAAACGGAGGTATCGCCCTTCTTTATCTTTTAACCGATATGTGCCCGGCTTTATCCTTTCAGTGACCTCGTAGGGGCCTTCCCAGTTAGGTCCCAACTTCCCCAAGCGCTTATCTTTAGTGTGCAAGAAAACTTTGCGCAAAACCTTGTCTCTCACCTGAAAATCTCTGTGTTTCACTTTGGACGCATATCGACTCCGCATAAGAGTTTGATAATGAAGGGAGGTCAACTGTGCTTGCTGTCTCTTTTCCTCAACCAAGTCTAAAGCCAATGCTCTACTCTGGTCATTTGTGTCCGAGTCATACGTTGCTATACGATGTGAGGGGAAAATTATCTCCGAAGGGACCACGACATCCATTCCATAGACTAAGGCAAATGGGGACACAGATGTGGCCGTTCGGGGAGTCGTTCGGTATGCCCACAACACCTCCTGTAAATAGTCAGGACACTTCCCTGCTTTGCCTTCCAAGTTCTTCTTCAAACCGTCGAGGATTGTGCGATTAGTTACTTCCACCTGCCCATTTGCCTGAGGGTGAAATGGTGCTGAAAAGCATTGTCGTATCCCCCTAGATACACAGAAGCTCTGGAACTCCTTGTTATCAAATTGAGGCCTGTTGTCTGTGGTGATCTGCAATGGTACACCAAAACGACAACAGATGTTAGCTAGGACAAACTTGATCACGTCTTTGTCCTTCGTTCCTGCGAGCGGTTCAGCCTCCACCCACTTAGAAAAATAATCGACTGCCACAATTATCGTCTGTCTGCCCCCAGATGCCATGGGTAGTGGCCCAACCAGATCAATGCCCCACCTGTCAAACGGGACTGCCTCGGAAATGCTTTCCATTAATACCCTGGGTTTGTGAATTACATTAGCATAGCGCTGGCACGTGTCGCAGCGCTTGACTAAATCTTTAGCGTCGGCCGTGATAGTGGGCCAATAATAGCCAGCCAAGAGTACCCTTCGGATTAAAGATTTATATCCACAGTGGGCAGATCCTTCTCCGTCGTGTAACTCGGAGAGGATAATTTGTGATTCGGGCCCACTCAAACACCTCAATAATGGCCGACTCGGAGATCTCTTATACAACAATCCTCCCAGCAGAATGTAACCGTGAGACTTGAATCTAACTTTTCTGGCTGCATTTTTGTCGACGGGCAAAGTGTCATGGGCCAAAAAATCAATGATAACTGTCCGCTAATCATGCGTAAACACGTGGCTTTCCTCCGAGATGTACGTCGCGTGCTCTTTGCCCATCGAGATCGAAGGGCAGTCCTGAACCAAAACCCACAGATAACCTTCTGTTCATGAAGCAGAAGCAAGAGAATCTGTGACAGCATTTAATTCTCTTCGAACATGTTCGAACTTGACTCCTTCAAATTCAGATGCCGATTCCTTCATCAGCTTCAAATACTGTATCAGCGTATCCTTTTGGGCCTCGGACTCCCCCGAGGCTTGATTTATCACCAACTGAGAGTCACTGATCAACCTTATCCGCCGAGCCCCGCATATTTGAGCCAAACGTAAGCCTGCTAGAGCAGCCTCATACTCAGCTTCATTATTAGTAGCCTTAAAACCAAAACGAATGGCTTGGAACATAGCTACCCCTTTCGGGGAAATCAACTGGACACCTGCCCCACTTTCTGAAATGTTTGATCCACCATCCATCTGTATCACCCATTCCTCCTCGTCAACCACGTCGTGTACCTCCTGCTCTTCCCTGTCTGAATGGAACTCAACCAAGAAGTCGGCTAAAACTTGTGCCTTTATAGCCGTTCGAGGCTCAAATGTGATGTCGAAGTCTCCCAGCTCTACGGACCATTTAGTCATCCTGCCAGAGATGTTTGGCCTTTGTAATAAACCCTTCAGAGGAAAAGTCGTCCGAACAATGATTGGGTGAGCCTGGAAGTAAGGTCTCATCTTTCGAGCTGCCGTTACCAATGCCAAAGCCACCTTCTCCAACGTGAGATATCGCTTCTCCGCATCCAGTAAACTCTTACTGACATAATAAATCGGATTCAGAAGAGAATCATCTTCGCGGAGGAGAACGACACTGACCGCATAGTCTGAGACAGCTACATAGACAACTAATGTTTCCCCTGCCAAAGGTTTGGATAAGACTTCCGGAGATGTTAAATAGTCTTGGATCTGACAAAATGCTGTCGAACATTCTTCGGTCCAACAAAATTTCTTCGCATTCCGCAATACTTTAAAAAATGGAGCACATTTATCCGAAGACCGAGAAATAAATCTATTCAAAGCGGCCAATCTGCCTGTCAGAATTTGTACCTCTTCAATAGTTCGGGGGGGGGGGGGTCATTGTGATCAGAGCCTTGAGCTTCTCGGGGTCAGCCTCAATGCCTTTTTCGCTGATCATGTCACCAAGAAATTTACCTGACCTCACCCCGAAAATGCACTTCTCCGGATTGAGTTTGAGATTGACTCTGCTAAGATTTCGAAATGTCTCCGCCAGGTCAGCGAAGTGGTCTTCGTCTTGCTCACTTTTGACTAACATATCGTCGATATAGGCTTCCATGTTCCGCCGAATCTGCCCCTCGAAGGTTTTGTTAACCAGGCGCTGATAGGTTGCCCCCGCGTTTTTTAATCCAAACGGCATAACTTTATAGCAGTATAGACCTCGCCCAGTGATAAAGGAAGTGCTCTCCTCATCGTTACCAGCCAACCGGATTTGGTTGTACCCTGAATAGGCATCCATAAATGACAACAGTCGATTTCTGGAGGTCGAATCTACCAATTGATCGATGCGAGGCACAGGAAACGAATCCTTAGGACAAGCTCTGTTTAAATCCGTGAAGTCAATACACATTTTCCACTTGTCATTTTTCTTGCGCACCAACACTTGGTTCGACGCCCACACGGGGTAATGTGACTCGCGTATATGACCTATGCTCAGTAGCCTTTCGACCTCTAACAGAATTGCAGAGGCTTTTTCTGGGGAGACGGGTCTTCTTTTCTGGACTATGGGTCGAACATCTAGTCGTATTGCGAGCTTATGACAAATGATTTCTGGCGGCACTCCTGTGACGTCCTGTGAACACCAAGCAAAAATATCGAGTTTATCGGATAAAAATGCAACCAATTTCGCCTTAAATTCTGGAGAGAGGTGGACCCCAATCTTCAGAACTTTGCCACTCGCAAATTCGTGTGTCGCAGAATCTTCTTCTGGGACCTGAAATCCGGGGGGCCTCCCTCGGATCATCACAAGGGATGAGTTCGGGGGGAGGGGCCCTTTAATTGCTATGCTGGGTCAGAAGCCTCTCCCTGAATCCCCTTGGAGGATATGGCTATTTGGTAACATTCACGTGGCATCTTCTGGCTGCTTCGGACTGTTCCCATATTGTTTCCGACCACCTACTTTAAGCACTGATGCACTGTGGAGATTATGCCATGCATCTGAGACAACCAAGAACGACCCAAGATGGCATTATACGAGGTTGGTGCATCGACCACAATGAAAAGTACCTCCACCTCTTTCTTGAATGGTCCACGGCCTAATTCGACCACACACTGAAACTCTCCGACCACCACTGCTGTAGCTCCAGTAAAGCCTACTATAGTCCTATCGGACCTTCGAATGACTGGTGGGTCAGAGATGCGTTGGTAAGTGCTCATGAACAATATATT
Source organism: Limnanthes douglasii subsp. nivea (assembly GCA_036936605.1). NCBI lineage: Eukaryota > Viridiplantae > Streptophyta > Magnoliopsida > Brassicales > Limnanthaceae > Limnanthes > Limnanthes douglasii. The sequence continues at coordinate 290,719,081 of JAUPFV010000004.1, forward strand.
TGCGGAACTCCCTGTGTCGATGAGTATTTTCTGAATTTGATCCCCAGCAATGCCTGCCGCAATCACTACCGCGTCTTCATGAGGGCCTGCTATGTTCCGCATATCATCATCATCAAAACAAATAATTGGGGAAGGAAACTGGTACATTTGCGCAGAGACTCCCGCTTCAATCTGGGTGGTCAAATTGACCATGTGCCTTTTGCGGGAGCTGTTAGAATTTCCCGCAATTGTGTCTCCCCCGAAAATTACCAAGGAGTCGAAGAACGCACAAAGGCTGTCCACTTTCCCCCTCGGAATTTCTTCCTCTACCAAGTTCACATTGTTCCTCCCCACCTTGGGGTCCAGATACTCCTGCTCTACGTCAAAATCGTCGATCCCTTCGGAAATTACAATGGCTGTGTCAGTGTTCTTCGAGACAACTTTTGCCACGACATTTTTCTAGGAGTGTTTTTTGACGAACTCCAACAGCATTCCATTCTCGACCAGGGCTTGCACCTCTTTCTTCAGAGCTATGCAATCCTTGGTATCGTGCCCGATATCCTCATGATACTTGCAATATTTGTTGACGCTTCTGCTCTCCTTCGGAGTCTGTATGGGAAAAGGCTTCCTAAATGGGACCGTGGATTTGGCTTTGTCAAATATCGCAGCAACACTCTCTGTCAGCTCAGCGAAGTAATCTGGTCGAACCCATTTGTTTGACATGGGTCTCGCTCCTTGATTGTAGTTTTGTTGATTGCCATAATGCTGAGGGTTTGATTTTTTCCTCGGAGGGTATTGACCCGCACTTTTAGTCTGAACGTTCAATCGAGGGCCCTGGGTGCTCGACTCAGTCCTATGAAATTGGTGCTGATCCAACTGATCTCCTTTCTCTGAGGCCTGGGTCTCCTCTACCAGGATCCTCTTCTCAACCTGATCCAGCAATGCTCCGAAGGTCATCGTTTGACTCTCCGCCACGGTATCCTTCAATAACCCGGGGAGCAGACCCATCCTGAAAGCTGCAAGCGCCACCGAATCCTTACAATATTCCATATCCGTTTTCGTCTTGACAAAACGATTAGTATAACTTTTGAGGCTCTCCCCCACCTTCTGCCGACAATAAATGATCGTGTCTCCGTTGGCTCGGAACTTCTTGCTCCCCACGAAGTGCTGCCTGAAGATGTTCCAGGACATATCAAAATTCTTTATCGAACCCTGAGGTAGCCTGTTGTACCACTTAGATGCCACGTCCCTTGAAAGTCTGGGAGAATGCTCTGCACAGCAGCTTGTCATCATCATCGAAGTTGATCATAAAATTCTTAAATTGCTCGATGTGATTATCAGGATCCTGCGTCCCATCGAAATTTTCTAACTTTGAAATATCGAAGTGCTTTGGGAGGTTTCTCACCAAGATCTCCGAGGACAGAGGAGAGGCTCTCCAGTTGTGACATGTACGATAAATGTTGGATCTCAAATTATCGTTATTTGAAAAGTACAAACCCTCCTCGGAGGGTAAAGTGTATTTTTGCTGCCATTCTGAATTTCGAGGGCCCATATCCTCTTTCTTGTCGGGACATTTCGCCGGTTCATGAGACCGATCGCCTCCGCGGTCATGGTGACTCTTTTCTCTCGAAGATTTCCTCTCCGAACTCTTTCCTCTTCGGAAGTCGGTTCGCCTATGATCACGTTTTTTCCTTCTACCGTGTCTCCGAGGAGACGATTCCGAAGTGCTGTATCGCGAGTAATCGCTTGAGTCGGCTGAATCCGAACGGCGCCTCTCTCTTCTCCTCGGAGATCGCCGCTCGCGCCCCCGATACCTATCGTCCCTATTCCTGGGACGGAATTCAGCTACGCGTTCCTCTTTTTCAACAACAGCCTATCTCCTTATCTCGGATCGAAGATTCTCCTGTGCGGCTTCCTTTTCCGCTTTCAACCTTTCGATTTCCAGCAGCAATTTATTCCTCCGAGCAAGGAGATCTGAGTTACCAAAATTATTTTCGACTCGCTGACCTCCTTCTCCCTCGTCTTCCATATCATTCTGATAATCATCGCCTATCAAGTTCTCCTCGCAATGGCCGACTATATCATCCCCTTCCATTGTTCTCCTCGGAACAGGGATTATTTCCAGGAAGCGATTTCCATTAGAGCGATCCTCGCTTCCCACAGAGGGCGCCACTGAAGAGTTCTGAAGTTGTCCGGGGGTGATTATGCGATACGAAGATTGTTGACAGGTGATTTTGCGACACAGAAATATCTTAGTGTCAGTTTTAGAGAGAGAAAGTCTAGAATATTAGATTAAGTAGAGAGAGAAAGTCTCGTACTATTCATCTCGGGATTTGTGAAGCATGTGTGGTCCTTTTATAGTACAATTGCGGACCCCACACATTTTAACTTGGACAAATTATATCTTTTGGTCCCTACACTTTGCTTTCTTCCTATTTTGGCTATCTCTTTATAATTTATTCAATTCAGCCCTTATACATTTATTTCTATACATTTTCCTCCTATCACACTTTTCTTTTGCTATTTTCTCCTGTCAGGTTTCTTCTTTACACTTTTCTCCTTGTCTTTTATTCTTCCTTATCACACTTAATTCCAGTTCATTCAAAAACTCGGTTCCTCAAACCCTAAAAAAACCTTCATAGCTATAGGGGACGATACTTACCACACTTCGAATACTACATCATTTTTCCTCCCTTGAGGGAAATTGTTAAGACAGTTACAAAGTCTCAGCAAAATCCATGAATCATTGATAATAGAGAACCAACCTCAAATCCTAACCTACCTCAACTTGTAGATGAGGCATCAAAGTAGGAAATTGGCTCTGAATCAACCCAATCGAATGTTTAAGCTGATATAGAAGATGATGCTTCGAAGGAAATGGATAGTGAAAAGGTTAAGGTATTTATAAGATAAAAGCACCAAGGAGAAGAAAAATGACAGCTCATGTTGAGCTTTCCAGAGATTTGGCTGCTTCAATTGGTGAGAACTTGAGACCGCTAAACCCCGAAAACATACTAGCACTAAAAATATTTCATATATGTATTATCTTGAGTCTCAGGCTGCCTCCTTAAAAAATAAATGGGGAATGTCAAATAACACTGTGCTTCGACTTTCAAAAGAAAGAGAGACTCCACTTGACTATGGAAAGGATGACCTAATAGTCTACCCAGAGATTATCAACTAGGGTCTTTGGTTTTCGTTTGACCTAATGATTGTAGAATATTTTAAGCTCCTCGACCTCTGTCCTATGCAAGTAACTCCCAACCAATTGTTTCACCCTTATGCCAATTATCATGGCTTCTAGACATTCCCAAATTCCTCTTTTTGTCTGAGATTTCAGCGCGCTGACCAAACTTTTGAAGGGCCATGTTCTGCCCTTCTACTACCTCACACTTGATGATGATCTCAAGATAGTTGATGGCCTACTCGAGGCTGACAATTTTTGGAAGAAAACATTTGTCTTCGTATCAGGGGATTGGGAAAATGAAAAAAAAAATATACGAGAAGAACCCATCAAGACTAAACCTTATTTGGAGGATTAACAGTAAGTTGCTTCTCTTTTTGTTGTTTTTTTAAATTATCTTGTTTTATTCATTTGCTTATTTTTTGTATTGTATCCTAAAAGTTCTAAGACGATATAAGATTCGCCAAAAAGATGCTAAGGATATTTTTTCCAAGTTAGCAACATGGGCGAAAAAATAGTAGGACAATGGGTTTCACTCAACTTTCGTGCCCATTAATTTTATTAACAACCAATTATGGTGAATCACACTGGATGCTGATTTCCCAGAAGATTTAATGCAGCCCCCAGACCCTATTCTCGTTGAGAAAAGACTATCGATGCTTGATTGTAAAGTGTTTTTTCCAGTTCGAAATAGGTCAGAGAGCTATCTTCCCTTAAACAAGAAAAGCAAAAGAATAAAAAGATATCGAACACATCGGGTGCTAGCCCTTTAGAAGTTCCGACAACGCAGCAAAATTTAATGAGGAAGACAACATAAAAGATATTCCCCACCATCGAAGAGGGAGAAGAGGTTGAGCCTTCCCCAAAGAGGAAGAAGACTATTACTTCAAAAAAATAAGAGCACATCTAACACGCCTCCACAAAAAATAAAATTGTATAAACCCCTCAAGAGGTGGTGCCTCCTGAAGCTGATGAAACCATTATCATGGAAGATCAACAAAGAGAAGCTTAAACAGGTGATGAAGAAAGAGATAATCAACAAGGAGAGACTACAACAGATAATGGACACAGTTGAACATCGATACATATAAGGGCTTCAGGACCAACTGCACCATTATGGTGAAAGACATGCTCATGTTCTTCCCGAGGTAACTGCGTCAGAGATCTCTTTGTCTTTTCTCTTATGTCTTACCCAAGTCCAGTATTCATACCTACTGAAGAGCTATCTGAAAACGTTGCACTTGATCTCCAACCATTTACCAACCTTGGCGGTGCAGCACAAAAATTGTACCAAGAATTTGAGTCTGCCCGAGGCCACTTAGAGAGTATGGAGAAAGAAAGGGTTCGCCAAAAAAATATTGCTGCTGAGAAAATGATGAGGGAAATCTTCAGTGATACCGTGCAGAAGCATTCTATGGATTTCAATCTAACAGATCACAATTCCTCAGAGGAGACATTTATCTTCAAATTCATCTCAGATCTATGCACAAGAAAGAGATAGAAGAGCTTAACACTTCTCACAAAAACAAGATAGAACAGCTCAAATCTAAACATGCTCAAGAGTTATATGAGGAGAATGAAAGATGATATACTCTTCAAATTTCATTAAACAAGAGTTGAGGATGAGAAGAAAAAGTCGACAGAGAACATGGATGCTCTTAAGATTCAGTTCGAAGAAGAGATAAAACTTGTTGTGGCTGCTGAAAACGAATGTGGGAAAGATATGCTAGCGAATATAAAAATGCTGAGGAGCAAAAAACTGTAAACCTTCTTCGCGAAATTTATGCCTCATTTCCAAAAGCTGATCTTTCAAACATTTGGGAGTTGATTCACATTAAAAATTTCCCCAGCAAAGCTTTTCATCATGTACTTATTTCTTTGTTCGAAGAGGTGGAATCATATGACAGTGCTTCTGGCCAAGGGGAAGCTACTGAAGAAAGTTCGATGATAAATAACTTTGCTCTCCCATCTTTTTTTGTATCTGTCATCCAATTGTTGTAGGATGAATTTAACTTTGGTGAATGTTATTTGACTTAGCACTAAAAATGTTTTATGTATCATCAGATTAATGCACCAATATTTTGTTTCTCTTAATATTTCTATTATTTTTTTATTAGGAATATTTACTTCAATATAATAATATGCTAATTATAATAAAACTTCGTATTTCATATGTGTATTTAAAAAATGTTAACACCTTTAACACAAATAATACATTTAGAGAACATAACATTTTGAATGCCACAATGCATTGAAGGAACGTAGCACTTCAAATATTATAGTGTTTTTAAAGAACGTAGCATTTCGAATATGGTAGTGCACTTAAAGACCGTACCACTTCGAATATAGTAGTGCGTTTAAAGAACATAGCACTTCGACTATGGTTGTTTCTTTGAAAAGTGTATACAACACTTTGGAATAGTTACTCTTGGTCAACTTCAAAGATGATCAGTCTTTGACTAGTTACCAAAATAATCTAAATAAGTATACTTAAACAACAGTGGCCAAAAAATATTTTTATTGATAACATCAAATATTTACATAACACCTCATTAAAACTTCATTGGGCCAACAAGGTAGGAAAGAGTGTGTCAATTATTCAAAACAATTAAAAAAATAGTTACTCCCACTATAAATTCAGATATTGTATATTCCAAGGATATTAAAGCATCCTCCCCTGCTCGTTACAAAGGAGATAAGAATCCGGCTTTATTATTTCCACAATCATATAGGGACCCTCCCAATTGGGGGCCATCTTGTCGAGGTTCTTTTCCTTAATATGGAGGAATACCTTCCTTAGAAATTTATCATCAACCTTGAAATCCCTCATTTTTACCTTCAAATTATATCTACTCCTCATAAGAGTCTGATAATGAATTATATTCAAATGAGCTCCAGCTCTTTTTTCCACAATCAAGTCCAAATCTACTCTTTTCACTTCGTCATTCAGGTCCTCGAGATACTGAACTACTTTATGAGAAGGTAATGTAGATTCTGCAGGACTAAAAAATCCATTCCAGACATCAATGCAAAATAAGTTTCTTCAGTGGCCTCTTTAGGAGTTGTTCGATAAGCCCATAACACCTCTAGCAAGTTTACGAAGAGAATTGGGGAATCGTTGACAAGTATCATAGGTTTGAACTAAACTCTTAACTTTGTTCATAATCGAAGACTAATAATACTCTGCTAACAAAACCCGACGTGTCAATGCCTTGAGCCCATAATATGTTGAAACTTCCCTATTACGTAATTCTGACAGAATTTATTGTAAACTTTTGTTTATTCAGGCAACGTAATAATGGCTTACTCAATGATTTCTTCTATAAAACCCGATCTAACACAATATAGCCACGTGTTTTACCCTTCAAACTCTTAGCCAATTGCACATCTTGAGACAGCGTTCCTCTTAACAAGAAGTTCAGGATATCAGTCCTCCAATCACTTTGTATTACATCTGGTGTGATATAAACTTCTTCTGAATATTTACACTGCTCTAATTGGGTTAGAATCAAAGGACTCTCCTGTAATAAAATCCATGGATATTCTTCTATGTAAGCCATGGTTACTAAAGAATCAGCAATTTTGTTGTCTCATCGGCTAGTTGGGAATCTGTTTTTAAACGAACTGAAGTTTCCCCACAAATGCTCCCAACACTTAAACCAACCAATATAGCTTCATATTCAGCTTTATTATCTGATGCATGAAAGCCAAATTTAATGGCTTGAAACATTGTCTCCGCAGATTGAGAAATCATTTGAACTTTTACGCTACATCTTAAAATGCTAGAACCTTTATCAGTTCAAACTATCCACATCAAACTTCTTGGTAAGACCTCATTGTTTATATCTTCGTTTGATCTACTTGAATAGAATTCAATAATAGAAGCAGCTAAGGCTTGGGCCTTGATAGCCGTCTGAGGGGAAAAATGATATCAAAGTCTCTTAGCTCCACTGACCATTTGGTTATCGTGACAGAAATATCAGGGCACTGTAAAATATGTTTAAGCGGGAACGGAGTTTGAAACTCAACAGTGAGAGCTTGAAAATAGAGGCTCATATTCCTTGCAGCCACCACTAAAGCAAGAGTCAATTTTTCGAGCTTCAAATACCTTTTCTCTACAACCACTAAACTTTTGCTAACATTATACGCTGGCTTCGAAATTTCAAAATCTTCACTTATCAAAACAACACTTACTGCGAAATCTGGTACTGCAATATACAAGAAGAGTTGTTCTCTAATTCAAGGCGTGGATAGTATCTCTGATGATGAAAATAATACCTTAATGCTTGAAAATGTTGTTTCACATTCCGAGGTCCACTCAAATTTTTTTGATCTTCCTAACACTTGGTAAAAAGGGAAACATTTGTTAGAAGATTTGGAAATGAATCTGTTAAGAGCAACTAACCTTCATATTAAGATATGTACTTCCTTGATAGCTCGAGGCAATGTCATTGATACCAAAGTCTTTAGTTTATCTGGATCAGCCTCTATCTATTTTTCACTAATAACATACACTAAGAAGTTTCCTGACCAAACTCCAATAGTACACTTCTTAGGATTTAGCTTCAATCTGATAGCTCTTAAATTCAAAAAATTCTCCTCTAACCCCTCCAAATGCGTCTCATCTACAAAACTCTTGACCAACATGTAATCAATATATACCTCCATGTTTCTTCCAATCTGAGAATCAAAGGATTTATTCATTAACCTCTGATACGTTTTTCCAATATTATTTAACCCAAAAGACATAACCTTATAAAATTTTATTTCTTGAAGTATAATCAATCAATAAAAGACAAAAGCATCCAAAAGACATAACCCAAAAAATTTTATTTCTGAGAATCAGCTCTCTTGATCCTTTGGATCCATTTGAATTTGATTATACCTTGCAAAAGCATCCATAAAAGACAAAATTTTATTTCTTGAAGTAGAATCAATCAATTGGTCTATTCGAGGAACATAAAATGGATCATTAGGACAAGCGTGATCCAAATCTTTGAAGTCAACACACATCCTCTATTTCACATTCTTCATTTTAACCACCACTGGATTTGCTTTCCATAAAGGATATTGTGACTCCCTTATATTTCCGACCCTTGACAAACGATCCACCTCGGTAAAAATGGCCTCCAATTTCTCAAAAGACAAAGCATTTTTTTTGGATAACGGGTTTGATCTTCGGATTAATTGTTAATTTATGACATATTAACTCAATGGGGACTCCTACCATATCTTCCGTTTTTCTAGCGAAAACATCCAAATTATGGAACAAAAATGGTAATAATTGTTGTCGTAGGGCTGATGTCAGTAAGGTTCCTATTCGATGTACCTTCATATTTGGGAAAGCATACTCTTTAAGACCTTCACTTACCGTAAAATACCTCGGGGTTTTCCTCGGATCATCGAATGCCAAGATCTCCTGAAAATGTCATTGTAGCTAGTTGGACAATCCACCACTATAAACAACACTTGAACCTTCTTTCTGAAAGGTCCTTATCCTAAATACTTCTCCCTCAAATTCCCCAATCACTTGAGTTGTCAATCATATGAATCCAATTATTGTACAATCTGACTTAGAAATTCATGGAGGATTACACATTCTATCATACGTTGTTTTAAAAAGAACATTCGCAGAGCTTTCCATGTCCATTAGAACGCGTAGGATTTCGACATCATCTATTTCTACTCCAATAACTAATTCTTCTTCATGAGGGCCCGCAGTACCTCTCAGATCATCCTCATCGAAAAGAATAAAAGGAATATTTTTTTCCATACAAGTGAGTAGACATCCCTCCTTCAATTTGAGTAGCTAAACTTACCACATACCTCTTTCTAGAGCTATCAGTGTTTCCAGTCATTGTATCCCTTTGCCAAGGATTCAAAATATTCACACATACTTCAAACTTGGCCTTGTTCCAGTGGCTCATCCACTGCCATCAAAATCAACCAATCCGGATATGTGTCCAAATATTTCTGCATATTTGGATTCGCTGCCTGCAAAGTTGATGCAACAGGAGCCTTTGATACATTGTTCTATCTTTCACATATGCCAATAGCCTGCCATTCTCAATTAACGTGTGCACCTCTTTCTTCAAAGCGATACAGCCTGCAATATCATGTTTGATGTCGTTATGATATTTACAAAACCTGCTATTTTGCTATTTTCTTGGCCTATTTATTGTAGCATGGTTTTTAAAGGTCACATACCCTTTTGCCTTTTCATAAATTACAGCAACATTTTCAGTTAAATCTGCATAGTACTCTAGTCTTATCCATTGATTGGTCCTTGATCTCTAGAATTGATACCATGTATCTTGAGCTCGCTAACTACTAGTTCAAGGAGGAAAATTGTTATTATTCCTCAGACGCGTTGGTTGGGCCAAATTTAAAGAGTGTCCTTGATTATTTGACACCTGCCCTGAACTCTTTTGACTGGACCCAACCACACCTCAAACTCTAGTTGATTCTTCTACTTTAATTTGGTCCTCCACTTGAGCCATCAGTGCTCCAAAAGTTAAAGCTCTTCGTTTTGTTATTTCATTGGTCAAATCTCATGGCAACAGAACTTGTCGAAATGCAGCCATCACTTCCAACTTTTGTTAATTATCTAAACCAACTTTTGTTAACTCGAAACACTAAGTATAATCCTTTAGCTTCTCTTCCACAACTTTCTTGTATTGTATTATCGTGTCTTAATTTGTTCGCATATCTTTATATCCCACAAATTATTGTCGGAAAGCTGTGTACAAATCTCTAAAATTCGAAATATATCCATTCATAATCCTATTCTACCATTTCAAAGTTGTACCCTTGAACGTTTGGAAAAACAGTTTTACACACCAATCTATCTCCGTCTTCGAAATTCATCATGTAGTTCTTAAATTGTTCAATGTGTTTATCGGGATCTTACATCCTATCTAACTTTTTAACATTACAAATATCGAAACGCTTCAGAAGAGTGATAGGCCTTATCTTAGTGGTCAGAGGAGAATATCACCAATCAACTCCTTGAATGTACTGATTATCACTACCCGTTCCTATTACAGCATATAAATTCCAATCATCCATTTTGTTGTACCGATTCAATTTTTTCTCATCACACCATTATGTTCCCCTCAAACATCGTGGTACACTTTCTTTCCTTGTTTTGTATTCTTTTTGTAATTTTTGAGGTCGACCTATTTCTTCTTTTGGAGATCATCCGTAACTCTTAAACTTTGATCCTGAACTATCCACTGCAGTGTCACTTGACTTAATATACATCTGTTTTTTTTTTCTCTTTTCGTGAAGTGTGACGCTCTTTAAAAGATTCAAAATAACTTCCAAGAATCGAACAAGAACAATTAAAACGAAACAATAAAGGAAATCTCTTATGATTTTTTATTAAGAAAATCAAGGCACCAATTAAAATCAGTCCCTAGTGAATCGCCAATTTGATGTGGAATCTGACTCTTAGAGAGAAATGGTGAAATGTAACTTTTAGAGAGAAAACTAAAAGTAGAAAGTAGTTTAATCAGAAGTCAGAATACCTTTCATAGAAGCCTTGGCCATTATATATATGTGCAAGGACTTAATCTCAACAAAATTTGTTACACAAAAAGTATTAATGCAATCTAGGCCTTAACTTTTACATAAAAGTCTAAATCTCCCCCACAACTATATAACTTACCACACAAAGTCTTATTTATTACATTTTGAACTTCAATATTATATTTCCTTATCAATATATATATATATATAGTGAGTTATAAAAAAGTACTTCAACCAATTCTTTTATCATTTTTTGTGAGTATAAGTTTCATGATAAATCACGTGTTTTATTTTTTTCTCTTTTGAGTGATATTTCAAAAACATTATATCTTTCAAATAATAGCTAAAAAATACAAAAATATTACTTATTTGTTTTTGTTATACTATTAATCATTGTTTCACATTTCGCATATCAAAAAGATTCTAGAAATATTCGGACCCAAATCTGCTACCAGATAACACTGGAACTTAGTCTAGAGAGAGAAATACGAAAATAGAAAGAGAAAATATCAAAAAAGTGGTTGTAGTATATTAATTGTTCACCCTTCTCCAAAAAGGAAATCTTGCTTTATATAATAAAGGTGCTAGATCCAAACCCACATGAATGACCCACTTTATATTATTCCCCTCTTTTATTATATTAAACCTACTCATATATTTATTATTACACCATATACCCTCATTATTACATATTTATGTTATTATTTATTACAAACTCATGTACTTAGCCAAACCCATCCAAAACTTTCCTGACCCAACCAGGTCCGGATAAAGTATGCTCTTATCAACTACCTGACACCATACTCAACATAAACTCGTATCACTAATGGTCTTTTGACCATTCATTTTAGATAAAGTTAGTCCATGAAGTATCTCGCTTGGATCAAGTAAGTTCATGGATAAAATCGAAAGAAAATTAGTGATACAAATTTCTGTTGAGTATGATGCCACGTGGCGGCTTTACATTAGTCATCAAATGCGGGGAACTAACTTTATCCAGACTGAATAGTCCATGGACTCTCATTGGAATTTTGAAAATTCAAGGACTATATGTCACTAAATTCTATAGTCCATATATGAGTTATTGTCCAAAGCTAAAATATGAACATTTAAAACTTTTACTATTTGTTATAACAATCAAGGACCTTGTAGCATTATGATACATTGTTCATTCAACTTTTTATCCACTACTATAGTAGTTCAACACTTATGTCTACAATAATTTAATGTGATATTTAGCCTAACCTATGATATTTATATAACGTATGAGGATTCGATAGATAATTTCATTTGAAAATGAATATGGAAAATTAGGTTATAGATTAAAATTCTTGGCACCAATTCGAATTTTATATTTTTATATTATAAATTATGTACGAGATCCAATCCATTAAATTCTATTAAGCTAATTGGTCTAATAAAAAGTATTGTTTTTAGATCATTTCAGATATAAAAATTTGTAAAAAGAACTATGGAATTAATTTTATAAACAAGAAATAATCAACCTATCGGACCAACAATCTTTGTAATAATATATTCACTAATAAAAAAAATCATTAACAAAACACTTCTAATAAGAATAAGTTAAACAATTAACAAAACAAGAAAAATTCTCAAGATATTATTTCACTCTAAAGTTTCCAAGATCAGAGAATTTATCAATGAGGTCGAGACCTTTATTTATACTACTATTATTGTCATGATTTTATTGAAGAACGACAAGTATTTTTATGTCTACGTGGAATTCCTATATTAAAGAGTTTGTTATAATAAAAACTAATCACCCTCTAATGGGGTATGTTGTTTTACTAATATTGAATAATATCTTAAAATGTTCTTGAATGTTACTTTTAACATATAAGATTTTATCTATCCTCCATATTCATGGCCTTATCATATCCATGTTGATAACCGTGATTGGGTTGTACATTGCATTGTTAGATCTCTTCTTGTTTTCTTTGCTCGTCTTGATATTTACATTTGGGATGCCATATTGTTTTACTAGTTTATTCTAGTTTATTATTTCCTCGATGTTTATATCTTCCTATACCTTATTAATGATTCTTTAAGTCGTTTACTTATTATTCATTCAATTCATCTTCTTCACCTACTTCATATTGTTATTGTATTAATTGGCTTAAATTATCTCCCTTGGGTCGTTATTCTTAATGGGACACTCTTTATTAACAACACTCAGTCTTGACTAAATACTTTTACCTCTTGGCTAAGGACATAAGATCGTCAACAAATATGAACTTATTCGATATGTCCATAGTTCATAAGTAAATGTTTTAATGTTTAAAGACTATTTGACGAGGTAATGTTATCAAAAATTGAGAATTATTAACTTAGAAAAATTAAGCGTAATCATACTTGTAAAATAAAAGTCAATTCAGCTTTGTAAAATAAAAGTCAATTCAGCTTTTTAATTATATTTTAAATAAGCATAATCACTAACTCTCACCTTTCTTACATTCTGTTTAGTGTGTCTTACTTTCTTGCGATGTATACGATTACTATATGATATGTGATATGGTTCCCATATTTATATATTACCATGAGTAAAAGAGAAAAAGTTGTAATCAGCAAGTCTCGCATTTCTTTAAGATGAATCGGTTGTGTCCAACCTAATTGGTTCATAAGTTCTTAAGGATTCTTTTTGTACCAATCAACAAAACTCACCTTGCTTACAATCAATTTAGTGTATCTTACTTCCATGCAATGTATATGCTTACTATACGATATATGGTTCCCATATTTATATATTACTATGACTGAAAGATAAAAAGTTGTGACCGACATTATGAATTGTAACAACACATTCGTTTATGGTTTCATATCCTGGGAGACGAGCGTGGAAAGAGAGAGACACCACTACCCGTGTTTGGAGGTAGAATGGTAAGTAGTTTTTTTTCAATATTATTAGTTCTCGAGCTGTTTCAAGATGTCTAACTTGCCATTATGTATAGTACTAGGTAATCTTTATGTTATTCTAACTCCCGAATCGATGGAGCATTATGCAAGGTTGAAGTGAGAAATCACAACCTTCTAATATTCTTATAAAAATATATTTGTTCCAAGGAATTTTGTCGTTGGTGGCATCTAGTCTTGTATAGATGTTTGCAATAGATTCTATCTGCGTGAAATATCGATGCGAAATACAAAAGCATAGAATACCTCCCAAGAAATATTATGTGGTAAGAGCACGTGTTTGGACCAAGAAGTTGAAAGGGCCTACCACCAGGGAAGTTTTTGCTTCCAAGCGTTCCTTATCGTGGAAAGATGAACATGGTATGTCGGTATTACGTAAGAAATTCAAGGGTAAAATCGGAATGCCACAAGGTGGTTACATAGTAGGAGGTAGTGTGGACGAAACTGAGATTGTCGTTTTATGTGTTCGAAAGATCCTCTTAAATCTTGGTAAGGTAAGTCTGGTGAGATGAAACATCAGTCTCCCACAAGATAGAGGGTGGCAAAAACTCTGAAGTTCAAAGTTTCCGAGGTACCTGTTACTTTGGGAAGGGAAAGTACGGAAGTAGACCCGACGATATCATATTAGTTATTAAAACATGTTTTCTTTTCGACATGAGAGAAAGAATTTATGAGTACCAATATTGGTTGAAGATGATGCCATATTGTTTATTGTATAGGATCAAAAAACCTCAAGTATATTTGGTGATGAGTCATTCTTTCGGGATGATGTATCAGTGGTGGCTACCAACGATTTGGTGATTGACGAAAGAGGATCGCGCGGGATGGAGGATGTCCCGATCCCAGCCGATTAGGATAAATGTTTTGTTTGTGATTTCTCACCTAAGACTCAAATTTAAAACAATGGGAGACAAGATGACACCACAGCCTGCAATAGAGGCGGCAAAAAATATAGAATTTATATTGGAGAAGGAGAGGAAGATGGTGGATGGTGAGGGACCTTTTAAACTCAGGGCTGCAGGTCAAGGCAGTGCATTGGCAGTAAGTCAGCGTCATGGAGTTTATTTGATTGATACTTAAATTTTTTCCAAAGCGTCAATGATCCCGTCAGGAGGTGGTATATATGTTTCTTATTATTTTAGTGCTTTTGAGGTATTTTATGTTTACTCTAGATCAGATTTTGGAGATTGTTAGTTGGTATGCAGCTGAAGCTAGCAAAAGGGATCTTACAGTGGACTTGACACTAACCAATTTAGTGAGAAGAAAACTAAGCTTGGGGGTCGAGGTAAGTTTGAGTTTAGAATGTTTATCCTTATTGGCGTTGAATATGTGCTTAACGTATCTTGTCAAATCTATATCGCAGATCGTTTTGAATGCGTTGAATTTGTTACGTTGGGGTGGTACGATTTTCCTAGCGTTCTAGCTGATATTTGACCTCTACTTGAAGGTTTGGGTGAGCCATTTGTTCAAGATGTGAACCTGAAAAATGTGTCGTAAATATACAAAGATTCGAGAGAGCATTTAGTATGGGATCCGTAGTAGGCGAGAAAATAACCCGTTTGATCGAGTATGCTACCAATAAATTTTTACCTCTTATTCTAGTAAAAAATGTAATCCATTACAAATACAAATTATTGAAAGATGTATTGGAATCTGATCCAACAAGAGGCCTTTTGAATGGAATTTTCGAAATATGTCAAAAAGATGTAAGGTTTTATTATATAGATTTTTTATAGATTTCAATATATGCAACAGAGTGAAGACTAAATTCGTTTTATTTACCTCGCCATTTACAGTTGTAGTATCAATATAGTGAAGCCTTTCTCAGACAAAGTCACTTCCCGTATAAACTCTTAGACCTCCTAATACATGCCATATACATGCATACTGCAACTTATACAAGAAATTCTCTTTGTCGGTTAAGTATGATGGTCATCTATGTTCATCCTCCCAGTTAGACTCCTTAAATAAATATCTCAATCCATACTTAGCTTCTTTTGGTCCGGTTAATTTGGTGTGATTGGATCATTTCTAAAAAACGTTAAGCAAAACAACGTCTGAAACCTAACAATAGGCTTAACACCGAGCTGAGGATGTCAAAGTATAGTTTCATAACTAGAAAACTAATATCCTTACAATTAATAGTACTTATCATTCTTTACGTGAGTCATATCCCCCTCCCCCTCCCGCTCCCGGTTCCCTAAACCAGCCTTATATGGAGAAAATGTAACATTTCACGACATTGTTTTATCACTTGGCTTGCAATCCGGGGTACCCATAATAAACATACTCATCTCTTGAGGATATATCTCTACCCCCGATTGTGTATTATGAAGCATCTCCCCCAAAACAATAAACCATATGTTGCAGAATGTTCATTCTTCCAATAAATTTGGGAGACTTCGAGTACAAAGCTTTCATTCCCACTTTCTAATACTGAATAGCCTCCATGGTCCACGTAGCCAATTCTTGGGATCCTTTCCCTTTCGGTCAGGACCAATGTTGGTGCACCAGATTCTGCATCATAGTCTATCACCTTTGGTGTGAGACAAACGCAAGAATTTTTAAAGACACATCATCATTTGCCTCAATGATTTTTCAAAATATTCTCTCATACCTACACTATAAATTTCATGGCTCAAAGGTCGGTTAACCCTTATAGTTATAACTAAATTGTATTTTTGTCTCTTAATTTTCTTTCACAAATATTGGTTCCCCCTCTCGCGGAATTCGACGTTGTTGCTGATGAAATTAGATGAAGCTTAATGGCTGAAGCCCCGAAAGTTAGTTTTAGTAGATAGCTTATAACATGATATAAAGGCCAATACTATATGATATCTTGTGCAGTCCATAAAAAAACAACTAAAGTTTTGTTTAATATAATAATTTGGTTTGGGAGACCCATTATAGATCTTGCCCAATACTAATTATTTGTCATATTCTAAGTGTAACTTCCTCTACTATTTCCTTAGGCTCAATGCTTTTACGGGGTTTCCTCTGATAATCTATATTGTCTAAGATAATAAGAGTCTTGGTCAATTCCTATTTTTTGTAAACTAAATGAAGTACCATATCATTATCTGGGTATATACTATTTGTCACAGATTATGTAACATAGATTTTATTGAGCCAAACTCGACCAAGGATAAAGTTTTAAGATGAATGGTGGTCTCTAATAATGAAGATACATTGTATTTTTTATACATTTATCTATTCGAGGATAAAATCTAGTTTTACCTAGCCTAGCATTTGATTCTTGGAAATGATACTTATAAACCTTTTTTATGGGGTCCTACCCCTTAAAGTCTCCATCTTCAAAATGATAGAAGGGAAATAATTGTGAAAATATAAAATATTATCCAGTTGATTTGTTGAACTTCAAGTTCCATGATATGTATTTTTCCGAGAGAAATAGATATCCTTGCGAGGGTTCTAGCAACCATTCTTAAATTTTTTCCTACTTGGATTGGGATCAAAGTACTTGCTGTTGGCTTCCAGAAATTTCATGGTTTTGACTGCCAGTGGTGTTGGAGCTTCAGTTGTTTTCTGAGGTGACTCGGTCATGGAAGATGGTGGCTGGTTATTTGTATTTAATCATATTTTTAATAACATATATCATAGCCTAGAAATCTCAGGTGTGGATGACTAGCTTTGTTAAGATATTTACAAAATTTATTAATATTTCTGAACTCCTTTGAACACCATGTTTTATGTAGGTTTGCAAAGCAAAACTGAACATTTATCTCACTCATACGTCATGGTCATAACTTTGGTGAGCTTAATGCACTGGGTAATTGAAACCCCTTGTTATTGAGAGTCTTGACCCAATGTGGAATTTGTTATCTCATTCGACAACATGCTTGCCTGATTAAACCGGAGCCACTGAGATATGCTTGGGTTGCACATAAACCGGATGGTACAAAAAATAAGTATTTGGCCTTCCTATAATTCTTGCTCGCATGATAACATCCATTTTTATCTATTTTTTATCGGCGAACAAAAGACAACACGTTAACAAATCGTATGTTGGATAATCTATAGATCGTTAAGTATTCTAACTCATATTTTGCTGGCTTTGTAGATACATTTCAAAACACTTTGGGCCGCATAATCCTATTAGATTGAAGTGTAATCATGGAAAAGTGTAATCAAACATAAATTGCATCATCTACTATGGTAGCAGAATTTATCGCTTGCTTTAAGACGTCCAACAAAGTAACAAAGCTATATAACTTTATCACAAGACTAAGTTATAAAAAGGACACAAAATATCCCGATGACATATTATCATAACAATATTATAGTTTCGTATCCAAACAATAACATGAGATCTTCTAAGTCCAAGAAAATATATACCACGTTAATGTCTCATAAAAAGAGAGTAGATTTTTCCAATCATCATAGAGTCCATCAAGATATATTCAATGGCGGCAGACTCTCTTAGTGAGGTATTATTGCGTATAATTATCATATGTGTTGTTTGTTCATAGGATCTTTGAATTTAGTTGAAGTTTGCAGTAGGTCTGGAGATATATTTTCCATTTTAGTTATACATATACATATGTATATATATATATGAGTTTTGGATGAGAGAATATATATATTCATTTAGTTTTATTGACTTATCTTGAGAATTAAGTAGATCTCCATTTAATAAACGGTCAATTTAAATACATATGTGCGATTACATTTCATATTATTATTAAGTTACACACTATGGAAACTTTATGTTTCTAATTGTTGGCAATGATATTATTATAATTGCATATATTTATGCATATTAATATAATGATGATGTTTGTAGTCATTGATTGTTAATAATCGTGTATGTGATTATTGAGTTAAGCTATGTGACAAAAATTAAAGAAGCTCCATTAGATGGATGCAACATGTAATTATATATGATGGTCAAAGTGGTAGATTGTTAGAACTTCTTTATTATAATGGATTTTCATATGTTTAATGATCGCATAGTATATAGGTCGCGCGCTTAAGTGCCATCCATTTTCGGGGCTAGTTGATTCGGCTAGTTAGTTGTGACACACATCTTAGCGAATTTCGACTTCCATGACCATCGTCCTGCTGTTTTAATCAACCAACACCCTTTGTGGGATCTAGGTTAGCGTACAGTTGGACACCGTAACCCGGCTTCCGGTTCATCCCGCATCGCCAGTTCTGCTTACCAAAAATGGCCCACTTAAAGCTCTCGATTCTGTGGAACGGATCAACAAAGCAGTTATCCCGTCCTACCTATTTAAATTTTGAGAATAGGTCGAGGTCGTTGCTTCCCTGATGCCTCTAATCATTGGCTTTACCCAATAGAACTCACATCCAAGCTCTAGCTATCTTGAGGGAAACTTCGGAAGGAACCAGCTACTATACGGTTCGATTAATCTTTCGCCCCTATACCCAAGTCAGACGAACAATTTGCACATTATTATCGTTGCAGGCCTCCACCAGAGTTTCATCTGGCTTCGCCCCGCTCAGGCATAGTTCACCATCTTTCGGGTCCCGACAGGCATGTTCACACTCGAACCCTTCTCAGAAAATCAAGAACGGTCAGCGGTGCACCCGCATGGAGATCCTACCAATTAGCTTCCTTGCCCCTTACGGGTTTACTCACCCGTTGACTCGCACACATGTCAGACTCCTTGGTCCATGTTTCAAGACAGGCCGAATAAGGAACCCACAGGCTGACACCTGGAGAGCGCAAATGCTGAAGCATGCCTTAGAGACGCGTGCTGCCAACCACAATTGCATTGACGACATCTCCACGAGCGTTTCAAAAGCTCGGGCTTAGGCCCCCGCCACAATCCGCGTCGATCCATCGCCTGAGTCGATTGGCGGATCGGCTCATCACCGTTCCACATCCGACCGGAGCGCATCGTCGGTCTCCATTCGCTTCCTCTCAACAATTTCAAGCACTCTTTGACTCTCTCTTCAAAGTTCTTTTTATCTTTCCATCGTGGTACTCGTTCAGTGGACTTATCGCGACGTCGCGGGCGGCGAACCGCCTACCTCGTCGCGATCCGAACACTTCACCGGACCATTCAATCGGTAGGAGCGACGGGCAGTGTGTACAAAGGGCAAGGGCATAGTCAACGCGAGCTGATGACTCGCTTTTACTAGGAATTCCTCGTTGAAGACCAACAATTGCAATGATGTATCCCCATCACGATGAAATTTCAATGATTACTCGGGTCTGTCGGCCATGGCTATATACTCGTTGAATACATCAGTGTAGCGCACTTATGGCCCAGAACATCTAAGGGCATCACAGACCTGTTATTGCCTTAAACTTCCTTGGCCTAAACGGCCATAGTCCCTCTAAGAATTCGGTCGTGGAGATAACCTCCACGTAGCTAGTAAGTAGGCTGAAGTCTTGTTTGTTAACGGAATTAACCAAACAAATCACTCCACCAACTAAGAACGTCCATGCACCACCATCCATAGAATTAAGAAAGAGATCTGAGTCTGGCAATCCTTACTATGTCTGGACCTGGTAAGTTTCCCCGTGTTTAGTCAAATTAAGCCGCAGGCTCCACTCCTGGTGGTGCCTTTCCGTCAATTCTTTTAAGTTTAAGCCTTGTGACCATACGCCCCCCCCGGAACCCAAAAACTCTGATTTCTCATAAGGTGCCAGCGGAGTCCTAAAAGGAACATCCGCTGATCCCTGGTCGGCATCGTTTATTGGTGAGACTAGGACGGTATCTGATCGTCTTCGAGCCCCCAACTTTCGTTCTTGATTAATGAAAACATCTTTGGCAAATGCTTTCGCAGTTGTTCGTCTTTCATAAATTCAAGAATTTCACCTCTGGCTATGAAATACGAATGCCTCTGACTGTCCATGTTAATCATTACTCTTATCCCGAAGGCCAACAAAATAGGACCGACATCCTATGATGGTATCCCATGCTAATGTATCCAGAGTGCAGGCTTGCTTTGAGCACTCTAATTTCTTCAAAGTAACAGCGTCGGAGGCACGACCCGACCAATTAAAGTTAGGAGCGTATCACCGATAAAGGGACGAACCGACCGGTGCACACCATAGGTGGACCGGCCGACCAATCCCAAGGTCCAACAACGAGCTTTTTAATTGCAACAACTTAAATATATTGGAGCTGGAACTACTACGGCTGCTGGCACCAGACTTGCCCTCCAATGGACCCTCGTTAAGTAATTTAGATTATACTCATTCCAATTACCAGACTCGATGAGCCCGGTATTGCTATTTATTGTCACTACCTCCCCGTCTCAAGATTGGGTAATTTGCGCGCTTGCTGCCTTCTTTAGATGTGGTAGCCGTTTCTGAGGCTCCCTCTCCGGAATCGAACCCTAATTCTCCGTCACCTGTCAATACCATGGTAGGCCACTATCCTACCATCGAAAGTTGATAGGACATAAATTTGAATGATGCGTCGATGGCACAATGGCCGTGCGATCTGTCGAGTTATCATGAATCATCAGAGCAACGGGCAAAGCCCGTGTCGACCTTTTATCTAATAAATTAATCCCTTCCAGAAGTCGGGGTTTGTTGCATGTATTAGCTCTAGAATTACTATGGTTATCCGAGTAGCAGATACCATCAAACAAACTATAACTGATTTAATGAGCCATTCGCAGTTTCATAGTTAGAATTAGTTCATACTTAGACATGCATGGCTTAATCTTTGAGACAAGCATATGACTACTTGCAGGATCAACCAGGTAGCAATCATTCGCGAGGCCAACATCCATTTAACTTGCAGACACAAAAGAGTCAAGAAAATCAAAATAGACGCCGCCGTCGTTCGAAATGGAGCTTTAGTAAACGCATAGAGGCGAAACCTCTCGTCCATTTTGCTTTTTGTCCCCAAAAGAACAGCCAATAACCCGTGTACCGAACGCAATCGCATTATTAACATGAAACTGCAGTCGGGACACATGAATTGGCTATCGGTTTGCATAGTGTTCCCGAAGGCATGTTACACAAAACATATATACCCAGCATGCGAATTTCATATCTTAAGTACTCAACACAGGATCCCGCATCTACCCACGCAGCTTTAACAGCATATGAGGAATACGTGATTCTAAATGATTATCAATAGTTCGATGTAAATACACAAAGCCTATCGACTCACATTACCATCTCGCTGCTCATACACCGCACCTACAATTTGGTAATTGATGAGTTACTATTTTTCCTTAGTAAATTATTAAGAGAGAATTCTAGAGAGAGAAAGAGCTAGAGAGTTTTTAGAGAGAGAAAGTACAAATACAAATGAGTTTCAAAGAAAAAGTATTTAACCCCTTTATTAGAGTAGCCTTGCCATTTATATAGAGGAGCCAAGACTTAGTCTTAAAATGAAATTTGTTACAAAAGAGGACTAATTGCTGTTTAGTCCTTAATAATTATACATAGTTACAAATACTCTTTAAAACTTACATCAGTTACAATTTAATGACAAAACTTACATTACTTATAATTAAATCATTAAATTTACATTATTTACAATTCAGTCCTCAAAATCCTATTTCCATATCATAAGCCCCCCTAGTTCTTATGTCAATAAATGAATGAGAACTAAAATATCTTCGAATTCAAATGTCTTTGAATCGTAATATCTTCGAATACTTCCATATGTTATGTAACCTGTTATAAACTCAAAGCAATCATTCAAAGCGCTCATGAAGAGCAATAGCCCAAAGTGGGAAGAAGAAAAATAATTTGAAGCGCACACGAAGAACAATCATTCGAAGTGCATATGAAGAACAATCATTTGAAGCGTATTTAAAACAAGTACCAATTAGCAATGATGCTAAAATCTGATAACCTTTCAAAGATAAAACATTTCCTCGAAACACTGTAAATAAAAAATCACTTTGAAATATTGTGTAAACGAACCATCCTCGAACACTTTTATCCATCCTACATATGAAAGTAATTGTTGCATATAACCGTTCAATCCATCATAACCCTATAGTTTTTAGATTCATGGCTAGAGTTCTAGCCTGACTGATGTTGAGCATCTGATCAACCCACCGATTTCTATTCCAACCTATCATCATAAGAGTCTTTCTAACTTCACATGTTTTCACCTCTTTTGTATAAATTCAATTTGTCGTTGATTGTTTCATTTTCATCACACAATCTTTTTTAGAGAGAAGTCAAAGCTTTTGGCTACCCTCATCGTGTTCTTCCCTTTTCTCAGTATTCTCATCAGAAAAACCAAACTTTCTGACCAATCTTCATCCTCTCCGATCGACCTTCATTTGGTTTATGAGAGAGAAACCAAAAACCAAAAAATCGAAGGTGCTCCTACCCAAAATACCAGAATCTTCAGACTCTGACAGCAATTTAATCTTCGGATCGTACAACTACTTTTATATTATACAAAGGGCTGAAGAATATAGGAAAGCAGGATTGATCAACAACCTTCTAGTTGAAACAGCCAGTAAAACAATCTATTACGGTAATTTCGATCCAACTAAAGTTCATGCTCCTTCCCCTTCTCCCATAATCGAAGAGCATTCCTCATCTAAAATCTTAGGGCCTAAAAAAGCTCGAGCCTCCTCATCTCAAAGTAAAATTTCTCTTCTGATTAGTGTAAAATCTCCTTTAAAGCCAAAGCCAAATATTCCCTCTTTGAATCACTCTTCAGTAACCAGAAAAAGAAGAACTTTCATTGCCATGGGAGACGAATCAGAAATTATTCGAAGTCCTTCCCCTCCAAATCCAAATGCTGAAAATCATCGTCAAAGAGAAGTAATTGAGGAAACTCCTCGAACAGGTAACCCTTTACCAGAGGTTGTTAATCCAACATCTCAAAATCCTCGAGAAGAAACATCGAAAGCCAACGAAGCTGATTCAGAAGCTACGAAAACCAATCTCGAGGCTGAGTCTGATGATGGGAACTCTGCAAATACCCATAAACCTCCAGAAGAAGAAGACGTTTGCTTCATTTCCGAAGAAGAATGAGCGAAAATTGGAAGAAACTTGAGGAACCTTGAAGGAAAATACATCATTGCACTGAAAAAAGGTTCGCTACATATATTACAAAGATAGCCAAACCTCTGTACTAAAAAAAACAATGGGGAATGAGAGATACCTTAACGCTTCGACTACCCAAAGAAGGAGAAACTCCTTTGGATTGCAAAGATGACGAACTAATAGTCTACCCTGAGATCATTAATTGAGGTCTTCGGTTTCCACTAGATCCCATGATCGTGGAATACTTCGAATTTCTCAGCTTATGTCCTACTCAGGTAACACCGAATCAGTGGTTCACCCTTATGTCAGTGATTATGACATCTCGATTGTCTCAGATTCCCATCAGCATCAAAGACTTCATCTCTTTAACCCAATTGTCAAAAGGTCTGAAGCTTCCCTTTTACTAACTCACCTTGATGGATGACCTCAAGATCATCGACGATCTCTTAGAGGCTGACAAATTCTGGAAGCAGAAATTCGTCTTTATATCAGGAGCCTGGGAAAATGGCAAAGCAATTTTTGAGGCCAATCCTTTAAAGCTAAATCTCGTCTGGAGAAGCAATCGTAAGCTCGTCAAAAAATTTACATTCTGAAATAAAATTTACGCTTTCTTTTCTTTTTTCTTAATTTTTTGCTTTTCTAATTATTTCAGAAATTTTGAGGCGTTACTCATCACGTCGTCCAGCTGCCAAGGTGATTTTCCAAAAGCTTACCGCTTGGGCTGAGAAAGAATCGAACAATGTGTTTTATACTGCCTTTCAACCCATCAATTTCCTCCACTGTCATATGTTTCCAATATCTGAAGGTGCCTTGCCATCTCAAGATCTGATGTCAGAGTCGGATCCGAAGATAATCTGCAAGCTAATATCTCAACCCGATTGCAAATTATTATTACAGATCAGAGAGCCATTTGCCAAAAAAGAAGAAAGAAAATTTGTCAAAGAAAAGAAAGGTATAAAGGCAGCTAGCACATCTAGTGCTAGCCTTTCAACTCCATTGAAGGAAAAGCCTCGAAAAAGAAAATCTGCAGAACAAACTTTCTCACCCATCGAAGAGGGTAAGGATCAAGAACTGTCCTCAAAGAAAAAGAAGGCTTCTTCTGGTTCTCATGGAAAGAAAAAGAAACAAACAAGAATCACTCCGTATACATTGGTTGACGAAGATGAAAACACTTCTGTTGGAAACCAACAACACCAACAAAACCCTTCGATTGAAGAACAGCCAAACAAAGACAACCCTGTGGTTATCATCGAGGAAAGTATTTCCAATGAAAATCAGGCTACTGCAAACTTCGATCGTAATATGTTTATTAATTTTGAGAACACTGAATCGCTTACTGGTGAAGAGGATCTTGTTCTTCAAGTCATCCAAAATCACATGCTTGACTTTGGGAGACCAACACCAGCCGAAGCTCCTCCAGTTACCCGTTCTCATGATCATATCACCTTTCTGGATATGATTCAACGTCCTAGCACATCGGAACTTTGTCTTCCTCCTCCAAATTCTGCAATCGACGTCGCACTTCAACCATTTACCGATCTTGAAACTGCAACAAAGATATTTGCTTCCTAAGTCGAAGCTTCTCAGAACCATCTAAAGTAGTTGGCCAAAGATATGGTTTATTAAAAAGAAGCTTTTGAGGCTGAGAAAAAATTTAGAGAAGATTTGCACGGCAAGGTAGTTGATCAGTTTCATATGTACGAAGTTGCTAGATCCGAGCTCATAAAAGGTGCTCTCTGCATGAAGAATCATCTGTGAATCACGCACATAGTTGATACAGAATTGCTGACGAACTCTCATGAGACAGAATTGAATAAATTCAAGGCTAATCATGCTACTGAACTGGACGCTGAAAAATCCAACTCCACTAAACTACAAAATTCTCTATCTCTTTGTGAGACAAAAAATAAAAAGTTGACCGATGAGATTGCTAAACTGAAGAGGGATTTTGAAGTGGAAAAAACTGCTGTTATAGCTGCTGCTGAGGGTGAGCTTTCAAAAGACATGCAGACTACTATTAACGTCGGAAAAGAAGATGTAACCATTCTCCTTTTTCGAGAGCTTCACGCTACTTATCCAAAACTAGACCTCATAAGTTTTTGGAATGACATTCCTGAAGAGAAACGCCCAAGTGAAGCTTTAGATCCTATTCCTAATTCATCATCCTCAAAAGATGAATTGTCTGAAGAGGAAGAGTCCTTTGATTAATTCAATCACTTTTTTGTCTTTGTCAGATTAAGAAATTTCTTTTTGTACCTCAACGAATTAATCTAAATGACAAATGGTTTTGTATTTTATCATTCGCTTTGCATATTATTCGATGGTAAATTTTAAAAACAAAATAATTACGAAATGTAAACTTACCACCTCAAATACCTTAACGAAATTGGAGAATGCAAGAGTTCTTCCAAAATAAATTCAATGTGTTGTTAAGCTTTGGCAGCTCTTCGAAAAATTCTCAGTGTGTTATTAAGCGTCCACTTCAAAATAAAAATGTAATGTGATTTATTAAACATGGTTATTTCTTCGAAAAGTGTTCTAAACACTTCTGAACATTCTACTCTTAACCAATCTCAAGGATGATCATTCTCTGAAGATTTGATAAGATAATATTCAAACATATGTAAACAACCATTGGCCAAAAAACGAACTTTATTGATAATATTGAATATGTACACGACGCCTCGTTAAAACCTTCATGGGCCAACAGGATAGGAAAGAGTGCGTCATTCAAAAACAAAAATTCCAAACTACAAAAACATATTTACTCCCAATAAAGCTTCAAGTGTTGAATATTCCACGGATGTTGAAGCATCCTCCCCTCGAAATCACAAAGACGATAGGACCCCAGCTAAATTCTTTCAACAAGTGTATAAGGCCCTTCCCAATTCGGAGCCATTTTTCCGAGATTCTTCTCCTTTGTGTGTGAGAAAACGTTTCTCAACACCTTATCATCTTCTTTAAATTCTCTTATCTTCAACTTCGAATCATATCTATTTCTCATAAGAGTTTGATAATGAATCACATTCAGATGAGCTCGAACTCTTTTTTCCTCAATCAGATCCAAATTAGCCCTTCAAACTTCATCATTAATCCTTTTAGAATATTAAGCTATTCTAAAAGATGACATCGTAGTATCTATGGGGCTGACTGCATCTATTCCATATGCTAAAGCAAAAGGAGTCTCTTTTGTAGCCTCTCTTGGATTTGTTCAATAATCCCAAAGTACCTCTTGCAAATAGTTTGGCCATTTTCCTGTTACCCCCGTTAAATTATTCTTCAAGCCATCTAAAATTTTCTAATTTGTCACTTCCACTTGCCCATTGGCTTGAGGATGAAATAGTATCGAAAAACATTGCTGAATTCCTTTAGAAGTACAAAATGAAGCCAGCTCCCTGTTAATAAACTGAGAGCCATTATTTGTTGTAATCCTCTGAGGAACTCCAAAACGACAACATATATTGTTCACAATAAATTTGATGACATCCTTTGCTTTTGTTCATGATAACGGTTCTGCATCTGCCCACTTTGTAAAATAATCAACCGCTACAATTATCATCTGTTTTCCTCGAGAAGCCATTGGCAAAGGTCCCACCAGATCAATTCCCCATGTATCAAACGGTATTGCCTCAGATATAGACATAAGCAGTATTGGTGGTCTGTGAATAGCATTGGCAAATCTCTGACAAGTATCACAACATCGAACTAAATTCTTAGCATCGTTCATAATTGTAGGCCAATAGAACCCTGCAAGTAAAACTCGACGTGACAGAGCTTTGAACCCGCAATGAGCTGACCCTTCACCGTCATGCAACTCTCATAATACTTCTTGTGATTCTTGTTTGCTTAAACATTGTAACAATGGCCTGCTTAATGCCTTTCCATCCAGTAATATATCTGAAAGGTTTAATTCTCAACTTTTTGGCCAATTTTGAATCATCTAGTAATATTCCTTGAGTCAAAAAATTAAGTATATATGATCGTCAGTCGCCTCGGATTTCACCAGTCGTAAAAAATTCATCTATACATTCACATTGGCTAGATTGAGTAACAATTGAAGGATTTTCTTGTAGCAAAATCCAAGGATATTCTTCCTTGTAAGCAACGTTTGGTAAAGAATCAGCCACCATATTACTTCCTCGCCCAATATATTCCACAACAACATTGTCAAACTGAAGCATTAAATTCTGATGTTTCCGACGATATAAAATCAAACGATCCATTCTTGCTTCGGAAAATCCAGATACCTGGTTTGCTAACAATTGAGAATCCGTTTCCAAGCGCACTGAAGTTTCCCCATAAATTTTTTCCAATCTCAAACCTGCCAAAGCAGCTTCGTATTTAGCTTCATTGTTCGAAGCATGAACACCAAATTTAATAGACTGAATCATTTTCTCTCACGTTGGAGCTATTAACCGAACCCAGCACTGCATCCTGAAACACTAGAGCCTCCATTTGTTCGAACAACCCACCTAGAATCAACAGGTATGGTTTCTTTACTTTCTTCCTCATCTGATCAGCTTGAGTGGAATTTAACAAAAAAATCTACCAATGCTTGCGCCTTTATTGTTGTTCGAGGTGTAAAAAAATATAATAGTCTCCCAACACCACTGAACATTTGGTCATTCTCCCTGAAATATCAGGTCGTTGTAAAACATTTTTCAAGGGGAATGAATTTCGGACTTCAATAGTATGAGCTTGAAAATATGGATGCATCTTCCTACCAGCAATCACCATTGCTAACGCCAATTTTTCTAATTTCATATATCTCTTTTCTGCTGCCACAAACTTTTACTAATGTAATACAACGGCTTCGGAAGTCTTGAATCTTCACTGACTAACACTGCGCTTAGTGCAAAATTCGATACCGCGATGTACAAATATAATTTCTCCCCATTCCGAGGCTTTGACAAAATCTCTGGTGATGACAACAAATTTTTAATATTTGTGAAAGCTGGTTCACATTCCGATGTCCGTTCAAACCTGTTGGGTCCCCGTAACACTTGAAAGAAAGGAAAGCATTTCTCAGAAAACCTAGAAATAAATCGATTAAGTGTTGCTAACCTTCCTGTCAAAATTTGCACTTCTTTGATAGATCGAGGAATGTTACCAAAGCTTTCAATTGTTCTGGGTCAGCTTCTATTCCTTTTTCACTGATGATAAAACAAGAAAGCTTCCCCGATCAAACTCCGAAGGTGCATTTCTCAGGATTTAATTTCAACCTGAATTCAAAAAAGGTTCCTCTAAATCATCAAGATGCACTTCATCCTTTGAGCTTTTTACTACCATGTCATCTATGTATACCTTCATATTTCTTCCCATATGTGTAGTAAAAGCTTTATTCATCAATCTCTGATAAGTGGCTCCAGCATTTTTCAATCCAAAGGGCATCACCCTATAACAATGTAGGCCCCAATCAGTTCTAAATGTTGTGCATTCTTGATCTTTTGGATCCATTTGGATTTGATTATATCCTGCAAAAGCGTGTATTAAAGTTAAAATTTTGTTGCCTGAAGTAGAGTCAATCAACTGATCTATTCGAGGAACATGAAACGGATCTTTGGGACAAGCTCTATTCAAATCTGTAAAATCCACACATATTCTCCATTTCCCATTCTTCTTTTTTACTACCACTGGATTCGCCGTCCATAAAAGATATTGTGATTCCCTTATATGTCCGACCATAGATAACCGATCTACTTCACCAAGAATTGCTTCTACTTTTTCTGAGGAAAACGCTCTTCTTTTTTGAATAACTGGGTTGATCTTCGAATCGATAGCCAAACTATGACGAATTACCTCAATTGGAACTCTCGTTACATCATCTGTCCTTCAAGCAAAGACATACAAATTTTGGGATAAAAAATCCAACAATTGTTGACGTAGAAAAGGGGTCAATAATGTTCGGATTCGAAGTACATTCCCTTCCAAAAACGTAAACTCCTCTATCTTTTTGTTCACCGTTAAAGACTCCGGGTTTTCCCTCGGATCGCCAACCCTTTCTTCCAAATCGGAGGGTGCCTCTTCTAATTTCTATTCACGCATTAAATATCCACTGTTGGACCCTCGGATCCAAAGTGCAGTGGCATAGCATTCACTGACAACCTTCTGATCGCCTCGAACAACCCCAAATCTATCTCCAACCACATACTTAAAGCACTGATGAACTGTAGACACCACCACATACATTCTTGAAAGCAACAATCTTTCAAAAATAGCATTATAACTTGTGGGACAGTCCACCACCACAAAAAGTACCTGAACCTTTTTCTTAAATGGTCTTTTTCCCAAACTCACCTCACCCTCGAACTCTCCAACAACACGAGTTGTTACACCCGTGAATCTAATAATCATTCGATCCAATTAAGAAATACGAGGTGGATTTGTCATTCTATCATAGGTGGATTTAAAAAGGACATTAGCAAAATTACCAGTGTCAATCAGCACACGTCGAATTTCGAGCCAACCACCTCAGCTCCAATCACCACAGCATCTTCATGTAGTCCTGCAGTACCTCTCATATCGTCTTCATCAAACAAAATGAAGGGAATATATTTATTCCCATGCAAGTGCATAGACATCTTCCCTTCAATTTGAGTTGTCAAGTTGACAACATGCCTCTTCCTCGAACTATCTGAGTTTCCAATCATTGAATCGCCTCCAAAAATAGCCAACGATTCAAAAAACTTGCATAGCTCCCGAATAGGACCCTTTTCCACAGGCTCTTCGACTGTCATCAGAAGCAATCTGTTCAGATTTTTTTCAACATACTCAGAAGAAGCATCGAAAGGTTCAGCCTGTGAATCCAAAATCATCAAATTCTCAGCTAGCGGTGCAGCCTTCGAAGTTGATGCACCATTATTTTTCGATGCGCTCCCTTGTGACTTCACATAAGTCAAGAGCTTTCCATTTTCAATCAAATACTGGATCTCTTTCTTTAGAGCAATGCAGTCATTTGTAGCATGCCCAATATCATCATGATATCTGTAAAACTTGTTATTTCTCTCCTCTCTTGGCCTACTGATTGGGGATGGCTTCCTAAAATTTACGAAGCTCTTGGTCTTATCCCAGATTACAGAAACATTCTCTATCAGATCAATATTTTGGTTTGACCCAGGTATTTGGTCTAGGCCTGTTGTAACTGTTAGATGGAGCGTGATTTGAATAACCACCACTCCGAGGAGGAAAATTGTTATTATTTTGTCTCAACTACTGATTGCAATTTCCATTACCATTCAAAGGCTGCCCCTTATTATTGGCTGCATGTCCCGAATTTTTCAGAGTCCTGACTGGTCCGCCTCGGACTCTAGTCGACTCCTCAACTTTGATCTGATCCTCAACTTGAGCCATCAAAGCTCCAAAAGTTAAGGCTTTTCTCTTCATCGCCTCATTAGCCAAATCCTCTAGATATAACCCTTGGCAAAAAGCTTCCATCACCATATTTTCCTCACAGTTGTCCAAACTAGACTTGGTCAACACAAACCTTTTTGTATAGTCTTTCAACTTTTCTCCAGGTGCCTACTTGCAGTGAATAATGGTATCACCATGTGCTCTCATCTCTTTGCTTCCCACAAACTGCTTTCGAAATGCAGTGTAAAAATTTCTGAAATTTGAAATGGACCCCCTCAGAATCCGATTGTACTACTTAAAAGTTGTTCCTTTAAACATCTTAGAAAATGCACGACACACCAGCCGGTTGTCATCTTCGAAGTTCATCAAATAATTTTTGAATTGTTCGATGTGATCATCGGGATCCTGCATCCTATCGAAATTCTCAACCTTCGAAATGTCAAAATGCTTCGAAAGCGTCATAGAATAAATTTCATTCGTCAATGGAGAATTTCTCCAGTCAACTCCTTGAATAAACTGATCATCTGTTCCCATCGTAACATACATATTCCGATCAGTTTCAGCATACTAATACGAGGGATTTCCTTTGTACCAAGTAAAATGAGGAGCATTATCCTTCTTAGATTTACTCTCATTTTTGTGTTTCCTCGACTGATCTCTGTCTGATTCCTCTTTCGAAAAACCTCTCTATCTCTTAAATCCCGAAGCTGAAATTTCTACCTCATCGTCACTAGAGGTCACATATTTATGTTTATCTTTTTTCTCCTTATGAGACGAATATCGCTCTTTAGGGGACACAAAACGTGCTTTTGTGTGCTCGGATTTAGCCCGTCGATCATCAAAAGATCGATCTGATTAAGCTCCTACCTCAGTCTTTTATGTTTCCTGTCTAAACTCGGATCTAACCTTCGTCGAGTGAATCTCTTACTCCCTCTGTTCATACTTTTCATTTCAATGCATTAATCTTGTCCAAAAGCTGGTTCATTCGAACCCCAATATCATATTGAGTTTCGATTGGAGATGATCCACCAAGTCTACCTCCCTGTAAATCATCTTTTAAAGTCTCCATAGCTGATCGAATTGTAGGATTGTTATCAGGATTCATCGTACTAATTTTGAACAGACAATACAACAAGATTGTATTAATTTCGAGTAGAATAAGTCACCGATTTATTTTGTTCAAGTCCCCAATGGATTCGCCAATTTGATGAATTACTATTTTGCCTTAGTAAATTGTTAAGAGAGAATTCAGAGAGAGAAAGAGCTAGAGAGTTTCTAAGGAGAGAAAGTACAAGTACAAATGAGTTTCAAAGAAAACTTATTTAACCCATTTATTAGAGTAGCCTTGCAATTTATATAGAGGAGCCAATACTTAGTCTCAAACTGAAATTTGTTACAAAAGAGGACTAATTGTTGTTAAGTCCTTAATAATTATACATAGTTACAAATACTCGCTAAAACTTACATCGGTTACAATTTAAAGATAAAACTTACATTACTTATAATTAAATCCTTAAATTTACATTATTTAAAATTTAGTCCTCAAAATCCTATTTCCATATTAGTAATGATGGCCTCATCCAACACGACGAGAGCATCTCACTAACGAAGATTCACATGGACTACTCCATCAAAACCAAACTTTTGTCGCTATACGCACGACAAGTTTTTTTGTTAAATCCTAGGGAGAATTCAACATAGGTTCTACTTATCTAAACCTACTCTAGGCAACTATCGAACGAAAAATCGACTTCCAAAGCATAATCATTGACACACTTCACAATCTCCAGAACACGATTATTTGGCAATAGTGTGATACACCTGTTATCAAGTATGTTTGTAGAAATATTAGTTGGCATAGGAAAAATCATGTCGTAGATCTCCGAAGGACTGGCTCTAAACACCTCCAAAATAACGTCTCTGCGTCCCGTCATTCGATGTTTAAAGACTTATAGCGACAGCATCTCCGATCCGTCCCAAACATTTATGCTACATACCCCTTCCAACGCCCACAAACAACCATCGTCTAAAGGCATATACTACCATTGTTGCAGACCCATGCACTTTCAAATCATGAAAACCAATGGCCACAACTTCTTTTTCCGAACACTCCTCTGTTTTGCAGGAATGACAAGATAATGACTTTCAGCTCCGAATCCAAAAGATTTGCAGATAGTTTGCAAATCAACAACAGGATTCGTAGCGTGCTAATCTACCCTTGTCGTTCCCTATCAAATAAAAGTCGATCATCCATACGAGGCAAAACTATAGCATACTTCACAATCCCGCATCACGAATCTTTCACAACAGTAGGATACACCTGTTACCAAGTATATTTGTGGGAATATCAGTTGGCAGTATCAAAAATGATGTCGTAGATCTCTGAAGGACCGGCTCTAAACACCTCTGAAATCACGTCTCCGTGTCACGTCATTGGATGTTTAAAGATTTATAGCGATAGCATCTCTGATCCGTCCCAAATATTTATGCTACATACCCTTCCAATGCCCACAAACAACCATCGTCTAAAGGCAAATCCTACCATTGTTGCAGATTCATGCACTTTCAAATCATGAAAACCAATGGCCACAACTTATTTTTCCAACCCCTCCTCCGTTTTTGCAGGAATGACAAGATGATGACTTTCAACTCCGAATCCAAAAAATTTGCAGATAGTTTGCAAATCAACAACAAGATTCGCAGTGTGCTAATCTACCCTTTCTTTTCCCTACCAAATAGAAGTCGATCATCCATACGAGGCGAAACTATGGCGTAGTTCACAACCCGCATCACGAAGCTTTCACAACAGTAGAATACACCTGTTATCAAGTATGTTTGTGGGAATATCAGTTGGTAGTAGCAAAACTCATGCCGTAGATATCCGAAGGACCGGCTCTAAACACCTCTAAAATCACGTATCTGCGTCCCATCATTCGATGTTTAAAGACTTATAGCGATAGCATCTCTGATCCGTCCCTAAAATGTATGCTACATACCCCTTCCAACGCCCACAAACAACCATAGTGTAAAGGAAAATCCTACCATTGCTGCTCATTCAATTGCTTTGGAATTGTAATAACCAGTAGCGCCAACCCCTCTGTGTGACCGACGGCCCTACCCGCTTCGAAGAAAAGTATGGCCAACTAGGACTACTAAGAATCATAAGAGGTTTTATAGAATGCAGCAACACAAAAACAATGACTACCTTTTTTTTATTGCAGGGGTATTTTGATTCTTTCCTATAGAAGGCCAAAACCAAAACACACCCACCACAACAACGACTTCCTACCAATCCCTACATTCGCATCCAGAGGAATCCGCCCGCTTCCTCACTCGTTAAGCACAAATTGTCCTTTAGCCGTAAGAGGGGTATTTTGGTCTTTCTACTTTCCACCTCGTGCATTTGTACTTAAAAGGCTACAAAGTATCACAGGCTTAGATTTAGACTAGCCCGTGCGGCGCTTGAACTCTTCAAGTTAGCCTAAAAGAATAGGAGAGTGGGACACTTAGAGCTTTTTAGAGAGAGAAAGTGAATTGTATTTCTAGAGAGAGAAAGTATAATAGTTTGATGGGTGAGGAGCAAATAAAGTTCTCTTCCTTATATAGGTTCCATGGATGATTTTAGAAGGTGTTATAAAATCATCTCCTTCTGGAAGCTTTTCTCTAATTACAATAAATGTCTAAAAAATAAAGGAAAGTTCTAGATTACAAGGAAAGTTCTATAATATTCTAGAATGTTCTTGGGGCTTCTGGAATGTTCCAGAAGTGATTTAGAGTCTTCTAGAAGCTTGTGGAATATTCTGGAAGCTTGGGTCTTCTGGAATGTTCCAGAGGTGATGTAGAGTCTTCTAGAAGCTTGTGGAATATTCTGGAAGCTTGAGTCTTCTGGAATGTTCTAGAGGTGATGAAGAGTCTTCTGGAATCTTTTATAACTCTCTAGGATATTCTAGATACTTCCAAGGAACCTCGCAGGCCAAACTGTCTTTAGAGGGAGATTGGGCGGGCCGTGACATTCTCCCCCGCCAAATCTCGCGACGTCCTCGTCGTGGTGTCTTTGTTGAACTGCTCAATGGCATCCTTGAACTGCCAAAGGGATTCTTGAGGTTCCCAAGTTACTTCATGGGTTGATGCATTCTTCCACTTCACCAGATACTCCTTGCAAGGTGGTACACCCTTTCTCCGGATAATGCGGTCGGCCAATAACTCGCCTATATCTTTATCGAATGATGTGGCCATCATGGGTGGTGCCCGGTTGGATTCTCCTCAACTGGTATCTTCTTTGTCTTGATAGAACGGCTTTAAGTTGCTGACATGGAAGACCGGATGGATTTTTATCTTGGATGGGATTTCTACTCGATAAGATGTTTTTCCCACTTTGGCTAACACCTCAAACGGCCCTTCATACTTGCATAGTAAGCCTTTGTGTAGATATCTGGTGTACTTGAATTGTTGTGGAAGGAGCTTGACAAATACCATGTCGCCAGCTTGGAATTCCATGTGTCGTCGTTTCTGATCCGCCCACTTTTTCATCTTCTTTGCCTCCTTCGCCAATTGGGCGCGTGTGAAGTCTCTTTGCTGCTGCCAATCTTGGGCGGTCTTGTATGCGCTGGGGCTAGTAATTGCATAAGAAGAAATCAAAGTACTTGGTGTTAAAGGCTGTTGCCCGGTTGCGAGTTTGAAAGGGCTCTTCACGGTGGACTCTGAGCGTTGTAGGTTGTAAGAGAATTAGGCTAAATCGAGTAATCGTGACCAATATCGTTGGTTGGCGATAACATAATGTCAGATGTATAGTTGTAGTAGCCCGTTTACTCGTTCTGTCTGTCCGTCTGATTGGGGTGAAAGCTGGTAGAGAAGTTGAGTTGGGTACCCATTAGTTTAAAGAGCTCAGTCCAAAATTTCCCTGTGAAGCGGACATCTCGATCACTCACAATATTCTTGAGGATCCCCCAATACTTTACCACGTGTCGGAAGAATAGTTTGGCTGCTTCGTCGGCTGTGCGCCCAGGTGAAGCCGCTGCAAAAGTTGCGTACTTGGTGAATCTGTCTACAACCACCATAATCGTTCCAAAGCCGTCTGACTTGGGCAAGCAAGTGATAAAGTCCATCGAGACGATCTCCCATGGTATCTCGGGAATAGGAAGTGGTTCCAACAGTCTGTTTGGTTGCTTTTGTTCGATCTTGTCTTATTGGCATATGAGACACGTCCGTACATATATCTCTACGTTTTCTCGAAGTTGGGGCCAAAATAAATTCTCGTGCACTAGGGCTAAGGTGCGATGGGTGCCAGGATGGCCTGCCCACCGTGAGTCATGACATTCTTTGATGATGTCTCTTCATAAGTTGTCCCACCGAGGTACATAGATCCGTCT
Source organism: Limnanthes douglasii subsp. nivea (assembly GCA_036936605.1). NCBI lineage: Eukaryota > Viridiplantae > Streptophyta > Magnoliopsida > Brassicales > Limnanthaceae > Limnanthes > Limnanthes douglasii. Next base: position 290,755,397 of record JAUPFV010000004.1, read on the forward strand.
TCCTTAAGTGAGAAGTAGATCGTCTTCAACCCAGAATTTTCTTGTTTTTCCTGCCTTGGTCAGCTCCATCATTCTTTCTGCCTTGGTTGCTAGTCGTTTATACCCTGCTAAGTCGAATTAAGACCATGCCACTTTGCGTGATGAATATGCGACCACTCAGCATACTGCATTTGCTGACTATGGGCCCACTCAGCATAATCACGATTGGAAAGTCCTTGGTATTGTCGTTGAGAAAAACTTCCAGCAGCCATGGGATCGGTCGGTGGTTGCACTTGCATCTGAGGGTATCCAGGAGGTGGATTTGGTAATGTTATTTGCTCTCCATATCTCAGGAAATATTTCCAAAAATGGCGACTCTATGCCTGTCATTTTGATATCAGCTCTCCATCCCAAGAATATATTTCATGCAATCTTAAAGAGTTCCTACCTATAGCACAGCTTTTCCTGACCTTGGTGGAGTGTACATACTCACATCAACCCCTTTCTTAACAAGAAAATGACTTATTATCATCTCATACGGTAAATTGACTTTTCCAGCCTTTTTATCCATCTGCTGAATCATCAAACTAGCCAAATTAATTGTTCCCTCACTTTTTACCATAAAAGAAGTTAAAAATGTTTGAATATAAGAAACTTTAGAATCATTGTTACTAGAATGAATAAAACAACTGGTAACCAATTTCAAAGCTAATTTTCCATAAGCATCCAAATTAGTTCTTACGGCTCTACGTTTACCGTTAATTTCTGGTTGGTGCAGACCACAACCCAGAAGTTCTACTGCGGCATCGTAGGACATAGGCCAATCATCACCCCAAACCATAGGATAGAAAGAAAGAGACAACAATTTTTCACCAGTATATACATCTTCAGATTGAAGGAAAATGATCTTCAAAATCAGTTTAAAAAAAACTATAAGCAACACCAATAATTTTACACCTCATTCATAAACCTCGACCTTGAGGATCATTCTCAATTAAACGAGCAGATGTATAAAACTATTGAACTAATTTGAGATACCAATCATAATTGAACCTAGCAAGATATAACCAACCTAAGCCTCTTTGAGGATCAAGAATCTTGAAAAAATCTCACATACTTTCAACTTGGATAAGTTCATCGTAATCCAAATACATACCCGAGTAGATTTTGGTTACACCTCGTGGTACTTGCAAGTTCTGGATGCGAACCTCTCCTTCGGGCCGATGTTCAATTGTCTAACTCTCGGATTCTTCTACATCTTGATGCGAAGAACTTCTTTCGGAAACCGTTCTTCTTTTCGATGATGGCGAATCATCTCCACTTCTTCGGACGTGCTTTGATTTTCTCAAAGATATCAAGAAGAACTTTCGTATTTTCTGTAGAAAATAGTGTTTCGTTTCCGGATAATCTCTGAAGTCTTGTAAACAATTTCTTATTGAAATATTTTTGGGGTTCTCCAAAAATTTCAATTGGATAAAATCAGAGATATATACTTTGAACAGAGAGGATGAAAATGATATCATCTTCTTTTCAACAGAACCCATATTTATAAATTCGACCAACCAAACACAGTTTGGAAGTTAGGGCAGTTAGGGTATCTTAAATGGTTTTGTAATAAAACGGCTATAATTTAAAATTTGAATAAAACGGTCAAATTTTAAATTTCGAAATTCTATTGACTTGCAACAATAGCTCGACCCCAGCCAGGGGCTCTGCCCCTTGGACCCCGCAAGGGGCTCCGCCCCTTGACCCCGCTAATCGTGATATAATCTAACAAGCGGGCACTCCGCACTCTACGATTTGTTTGATAATATATCATGATTAAATTGGTCGACTAGTCGATCCAATTACACTAAAATCTATAACATTTTCTAGTGTTAAAATTTCAAAAAGAATGAGAGGGAAGAGTAGCAATAGATTTTAGAGATTTGAAGGTGTAAAAAGAAGAGTAGTAGGAGTAGGGTATTTATATGGATTTTTTTCAAAACTAGTCGTTTTTGTTGACGTCGTTGATAACGTCAGCAATTCAGATAAAAATTGACAAACAGCTAGTTTATTCAAACTAGTCGTTGGTGACATCAACAATTTGGATATCTGAATTGCTTATTCTGATATCCAAATTGCCTCCGAAAACTTTTAAAAAAATATTGTGATCCTCCCATATAAATAGAGGAGAATCACAATCCCAAAATCATAATATCTCACTACCTTTCTAAATCTCTCTACCTTTTTAACAACTTCTATAAAAGCATTAGTTATCATTTCTAGAAACTTTAGTTCTACTTTCGGAATAGTTGGTATTTTTTCGATATAAGTTTTTATTAGATAAAAACATTCAAATAATATATTGGTAACATTATACTAGCTGAATTAATAGCTTTGTATAATTTATCGACTTATTTGGTTGTTATATATATTAGTTTCGATTATAGTTTTTATTTGTTTATTTATATTTTAAAAAAACTATATTTTTTTCTTTTTTGATATTAGTTAGTATTACTCTAAATTTACCCTTCGATTAATTGTGATATTAGTTTAGATTAGTGTTTTATTGCATATTTAAAAAAAATCAAACATTGTATTAAGTTTTTAAATGGCTCCAAAACGTCAAAGCACTAATGTTCATCCTCACTCTAATGTAAATCTCAATACGATGGATGTAATTCTAGAGATTCTTCTCACAATGAAATACTTTCCTCCAAAGAAATTGTTGATGGAAGTACTAGTGGTGGGTTGAGGTCTCATAAGATAACATCTTGGACTTGGGCTTACTTTAGCGAAAATTCTGAGCATACATCCTCTATTTGTAAAATTTGCAACAAGAGTTTTGCTTATAGAGGAGATGATAAAAAAAATTGGCACCGGCGGTATGGTTAGGCATTTAAGAAGTCATAGTATATTTGACCTTTTAAAAATTAATGAAGATGGAAATATATTTATAGATCCTCAAACCAGTCTTCCATTTGATTTTAACCATGATAGGTATATGGAAGAAACAATGATTTATGTGATTGGTAGTTTACAACTTTTCGGGTTATGCGGATAGTTGGAGATACAAAAATTAGATGCAAGTTGGGGTAAACCCACGAGCCAAACGCATTCCATGTAGCTCTATGCGATTGTTAGCCTTTAAATAGCTTTTAAAAAGAAAAAATATGATTACTGAAACTATGCTAGCTTGTCATGGAATGTTTCTATTACTAGTGACATAACTACTTTTACTAATTTTGAAATGATGTGTGTTACCCTTCATTAGATGTACCCGAATGGATACTCCAAAGGAGAATTGTGTGGTTTTAATTTATTGGTCATCATAACACACAAGTAATTAGAGAGAGAGAATATAGTTGAATGCATGAATGAATATGAAATTAAAAATAAGATTATGTCTATTTCGTTTGACAATGCATCAGCGAATTACAGTGCTATATCTTTTCTTAGAATGATTGCAAGCCCATGTTTCATAAACTGTTGCATACTAAATGTTTATGACATGTACTTCAATTAGTTGCGAAAGATGGAATAAGTATGATTTTGGAAGATTATATTGCTCCTAATAAAAAGGGGGTCATAATTTGCACGACCTCTGCTGCTAAAAAAAGAGATTATAAAGAACTTGTTATTGAAAATGGGAAAACATATAAAAAACTTATTTTATATTTCGAAACTAGATGGAATTCTACTTATATGTTGCTTGCACGTGCTCACGATTATTAATGTTTCCATGCATATGAATGAATATAGAGCTCATGGTGTATGTGTAGACATGGTGCCCCATATGGAAGCAAATTTTATAAAGTATTTTCATCCAATCATGATGACTTACTCTATTGCTTTCATGTTGGATCCTTTTTCACGATAATCACAATTTCAATTTCTAGTTACATATTTTTATAAAGCCTTATTATTTTCTCAAGATAGTCCACGAGATGAACCAGTTAACCTTACGAGGTATATTGCCGAAGTATATGATTTTTTGTTTAATAGGTATAATAGTTATGTTGAAAGATATAGGCCAAATACAACTTCAAATGTAAGGAGTTATAGCAATAAGAGTAGAGGGAGATCTTCTATTAACTATGTTCAAATGGCAATGTTAAGGAATGATCAATTAAGAGAAATCCCTCAATCTGATAATGAGTTTTCTAGATATATAAGTACTAGGTTTGATTTAACAAATTATATCAACCGAGATATTGATGATATCATAAAATGATGGAGTACCAAAACTGCTGATTATAATATTCTTTGCAGGTTGGTTAAAGATATTTATGCAATACATATGTCTAAAGTTGTAGGTGAGTGTTCTTTTAGCCAAACGATGTTGCAATATACGACTAAAAGAACAAGATTGACGGGCAAAGCACTTGGAGTGCTTGTGGCGATCAAGGATTGGACCGTGGCAGATAAAAGGATGCAAGACAAAGATTTTAGTGATGAAGTGAGTGTAGACGACATCTTCAAAGATTTTCCAGATGATTATGAAGATACACTTGAACAGTAAAATTTTTGGAAGAAGATGAAGCTGAAGGTGAATCAAGTGAGTCTGAAGATTATGATTACGAAGAAGAACTTGAAGAAGATGAATTATGTTTGCAATAGATTTTTTAGAACTTATATTTCAATTTGCAAACATTCGTACAACTCCTAGCCCGCAAGAGTATAAACTGCGAACGGCTAAATTAAATAAAAAACCTATTTACCTTTCGTTCTAATAACAACAATTGTACAACCAAAATACTATCAATCAAAATACTTATATTTATTGGTAACCAGCTCATAATAATAATCATAATGTCATGTACCTTAAAACATTATAAGATATGATTTTACTTTATAAAATAATTACAACACTTATTATTATAATAAGAATAATAATAATAATAATATAATCATATAACTGATAATATCTTAAAATTATAAAATACGAATTATAGTTTATAAACAGCACCGAATAATAATAATAATAATAATAATAATAATAATAATAATAATAATAATAATAATAATAATAATAATAATAATAATAATAATAATTTATTATTATTATTATTATTATTATTATTATTATTATTATTATTATTATTATTATTATTATTATTATTATTCAAAACGTTAACAGGTCGGTGACTAACTGATCGCGAAACTGACAAGTTACGGAATAAACATAACATCGTACCGATACCCATTTAAGTTATGACCGACGGGATTAGTCCCATTTGCAACCTCTAGTCACCGATCCATCATATAACACTTTTCTAGTTTATGGATAATTCCAATTTTCCAATATCTGGATGTTCACCGCGTTACAAAAAGTAGAATACCCCATAAACTAAAGTAATTATTGTTTTTAGCAAATGAAAATATATTACTAAATTAAGAGTTTTATAGAAGCAAGTTTCATATTGAGAATTTAACAGAAATAAAAGACCAAATGCCTAAATTAGACCACTAAATTGGACAATTCTCAAATTAAAGATTAAAACCCTAAATTGAAGACCACCAACCAAACGAAGCTCACATTTGTCAAACCAGAAACTCCAAGCTGTTATACAGCCACCATCGAGAAAATCAGCTCCTAGTAAAGCAAAAAATCGACAAAACTAGCCAAAGGCTCGAGTCTCCATCAAGAAGATATGGCGAAAACATCAGAGCTGAAACATGAACAGAATCGGTAGCAGATCAGGATTAATGTATCGGATTTTCATGCTTTCAAGAGCTGTGATTGCCAGTAGAGGAATCGGAGCATTGAATCCTTTGAAGGTGTGGTCATGACGAACAGTAACGATCCACTTTGCAATCCAATCGGCGGTCAGGTTCTGGTTTCTGGAAATGTGACGGAGGGTCATGCAAGGGTGGATAAGACTTCGACAAACAACAATCATGGATTCATGGAGAGGAGCACCAATGCGAGAAGTAAGAATGTTGATTAGGGTCAAACAATTAGACTATACATCAACATTCTGCCACTGATTTCGTTTGCAAAGGATGAGCCCCTCAATTAGGGCTTTGCATTCAGGTTGGAAGGGGTTCATCTTTCCAAATAGGCGACCAGTACCAATGACGATATCTTTGTTTTCATCTTTGACCGGGATGCCATCACTGGACTCTCTAGTAGAGCTGCAAGCGCCATCGATGTTGATTTTGAGTCTGCCCGAATTTGGAGCCATCCACTTCAGGTAAGTAGGCTTTCTCTTTCTGTTGTTAATGGTTCTACACCCCAATGCTGAACCTGCGTCAATAACACGAGACCAGTGTTTAGTGAGTAATTTGTTACGAGAGTCCATTCCCAAAATGATTGTGGTTATTCTATTAATAGCACTCTTGAAGTTATCATGAGTGTTACTGAATTTGTAGCAGTTCCTGTTATACCAAATTGTCCAACAAATTATTTGTGGGACAAGATGAGTAATGTGGAACTTGATTTTAGAAAACCATAACCAACAATGAAGAATATGATTGAGGGTCATGAAATGCTTCAGGGGAATTTTAAACAGACGTCCAAAATAATTCCAAATAGACTAGGCGAAGTTGCAGTTGACGAATAGATGATTTTTCTCTTCAGAACTGCAACAGAACTGACATTTGGATAAAGTGATTATATGCCTTTTGGAAAGAATGTTGTCAATGAGGATATTTTTTAACTAGCTTCCAGCATAAGAAAGGGAATTTTTTAGGAATGAAATGATTCCAATTTTTTTCAAAGAAAGTTGATTTGTTGTTTCTCTAACTCATACTGTCCCAGGTTAATTTGGTATTTAAATTATTACCGTTGGATAGTTTCCATACAATTTTGTCTTCTTGTTCAGGATTGAGTTTGAAACAATTAATATGTTTAACTCTTTCTTGAGTCAGAAAGTTCAAAAGTATGTGGTTGTCCCAACCATTTTCTTTCCAAAAGGTTTTAACTTTAGAAGATAGGAACCATCTATCAGAGCTATGATTGCTGAGGAGAGGAGGCATATCATGCCACTCATCAAACCAGAAATCAATGGAACACTTGCCAAGAATCGATTTCAAATTTTTGTCAGCATGGTCTTTAATGGAATGAAACCTTTTCCAAACAATAGAGTCAGTAGTTTTACAGTTTGTTTCAATAGGGTGGGTGTCTGGGCTATAAGTGAGGTGCATAAGCTCAGCCCAAATACAATTATTCTTTCTAAATAAGTACCAGAGGTTTTGAGAGAAAGTGTGTTGAATATCAATCAGCCTTTTAATATTCAATCCACCTTCTTCAAAAGGCTTGCACAACTGGTTTTGGAGAGGTCCAGTGAATAGATTTTTCATTAAAATTAGACCTCCAAAGAAATTTGTTGAAGCAAAACTCAATTTTGTTGATAATAGAAATAGGGATGGCACTGTTGTGCATCCAATAGTAAATAATGGGGTGTAAGACATTGGTGATAAGAGACATTCTGCCCCCAAATGACAGATGTTTCGTATCCCATTCATAAATTTTGTTGTGAATTTTTTGTGATGCCAAGATAGGTAAAAAGGAAAGTGTCAACATTGAATCCAGTAGCCATGTTCAGTCTAGCAATGCAAGATTGAGAAGATTTTGCAGAGGTAATAATTTTCGTTTTTTCTTTGTTGATAACTTGACCAGAGACTGATTGATATTGATCAAGCAGGCAGGTCATTTTGTCAATGGTGGAGGGAAGGCTGCTGGTGAAGATGATTATGTCATCTGCAAACGCCAAGCTTGGTAAGATATATCCTGATTTCACATAGAATTTCATATTGTTATTAGCTTTAAAGATATTACACAGACCCCTACTGAGTGCTTCCTCAGCAAGAATGAAAAGGATGGGAAATAGTGGCTCTCCCTGTCTTAAACCATTCTTATGAGGGAAGTAACCGATATTGGTGTCATTTATGAGAATAGATATCATAATATTAGAAATCATAGTTCTAATAAGGGAAATTAGCTTTTTAGAAAAACCAAAACAATTCAAGATTTTAAGAACAAAGGCATGAGACATTCGGTCAAATCCCTTTGACATATCTCAAGAATTCAGAAACAGTTCTAGGGTAATTTTATGTTACGAGAATCTTTTAGTGTCAAAATAGTATTAAATTCTTTGTTAAGGAGCCTTTCTAGAGAGAGGAAAGTAATAACTAATCCACGTAGAGAGAAAAAGTAATTATCTATTAATTTATCAGATTATTCACTCGTGTGTGGTCCTTTTATAGTATAATAATGGGCCCACACACTTTAATTCCTACTTTATTACACATTTAGTCCCCATATTTCCTCACGTATTTATAATAACTACTTCTATTGTTCTTTTTTGCAATACTTCCCCAATAAAAATACTTCCTTACAATTTTCTCACACATCTTTTATTCTCCCTCATCAATATCAAGCTGCACCATAATGTTCCCTTTGTTAGGCTCTCTGTTAATATTATGAATCATTTCTTTAGATATAAGGATATTTTCGTGGATTAATCTATTTTTAACAAAATCACCCTGACTATTAGAAATAATGTTAGGCAAAAAGTCAGCAATCCTATTGTTGATAAACTATAAATCATCCTGTTGAAAATAGTGCACAGGTTAATGGGCCTGTAGTTATTACAACTAACCAGATTAGGGCCTTTGAGAATAAGAAAAATCCTAGTGGCAAACACACCATTTGGGATACTACATCCCTGGAGATAAGCATTGAGAGCATTGCAAAGGTCTAGATTAATTATCTCCCAACAAGTTTTAAGAAAGAAGGAATTGAACCCATCAGTTCCTGCAGCACTATCATTCTTCATGGATGATAATAGTCCACTACTCTTCCTTTGTTATAGGCTTGAGGATAGTATATTTATCACTTTCAGTAATGAGCTTAGGAATGTTAGCAAAAAGAGGATCCTGTATTTTCATATTTAAGTCATCATTGCTAATGTAGGGATCACTAGATAAAACCTTTTTAAAATAGGATTCAGCAGACTTAGTTATTTCATTATGACTTTCAAGCCAAACATCATTCTCTTTGATCCCATTAATTAAATTCTTCTTTCTCTTCTTAGATACATAACTATGGTACAGCTTAGTGTTACCATCACTATCATTAAGCAAAGTGTTAAAACACTTTTGTCTCCAGTAGCTCTCTTCCTTCCTAAGTGCCTGAATAAGAGAGCTGTTAGATTTAGATAAGTTAGCCTTAGACATGTTATTATTGTCGATTTGGTGAATGATCTCCTTGTTGTTAACATCTTCAGTGGCAGCTTTCACTTTGTTGAAGATATTTCCAAACTGATTAATGTTCAATCCTTAAGAAACTTTTTAAGTCTCTTAAGTTTGAACCAAAAAACATTGTTGGTGTTACCTTTACAGTAAATATTCCAATTATGCTTTACTAAACTCAGGAAATTAGAGTCATTAGCCCAAGTATTAATAAATTTGAAATTGCATTTGTTATAAATGGAAGTATTACTAGGATTATTAGAGAGAGATATGAGAAAAGGAGCATGGTCAGAACAAGTTCTGACCATGTGAAAAACCTGAATACAATGCATTGAAGAGATCATGTTGGTGTTGATTAAGGCTATGTCTAATCTTTTTCAGCATTTGTTATTACTCCAGGTATATCTGGATCCCATATAACCAGTGTCCTCAAGGCTACAAAGCCTGATGGTTTCGTTGAAGTCATCAGTACTAGTATCATCAAAGGTGGAGCAGCCAAGCTGGTCTTCAGAGCTAGTGATAGCATTGAAGTCACCAGCAACCATCCAAGGCAGAACATCACTAGCAATAGACACCATATGGCTCCAGAGAACTTTGCGAATAGATCTTTGATTCTTAGCATAAACAGAGGTAAGGTTGAAAGTAAAATTAATAAAATTAACCTCCATATAGAGGAACTGGTCATGATCAATATTAACAGTGATGTTAATGTCCTCAGACCAGAAAACCCACACTTTGTTGGAGCAGTTAGCCATAAATTTACACAAACCAATTCTCTTAGCAACAATTTCGATCTTGTCAAGCCTAGCCATAGGCTCCTGTATAGCAATCACCTTAATCTTTTCAGTTTGAATCATGGATATAAGCCTAGACAAGGTTGGATTGTTCTTGACACCGCGGGCATTCCAGCTAACAATCTTTATGAGTATCAGATAAAGATTTATTATAGTTTTTCTCTCTTTTAAGAAGAGAGTTGATAGACAGTCTTTTAACACTTTTGTTTCTGTATGCAGATTTGATCTTAAGACTTATAATAGTGTTGAAGTCATGGCCAGGGGAGGTGGTAGGCGGAGACACATTACAGCTGCCAATATTGTCACGTTGAGGAGATGGATAGGATTCAACAATCTAATTTTCAAAGTTATTTTGATAATCATGGTCCAGTCTTTGAAGAGCTTCAATTATTTGAGGCTCATTTTCTGAAGAGCTTTCTTCATCTTCAAGACTATGCTCAAGTTTTCCAAAAGTTCTAGATTCAGTTGCATTATATTTGGCTGTAATAACGGATTTAATCTTCCTTCTGTAAACTTTACTAAATGTTCGTAACTCAGTTACTTTTGGTATATGTAAATTTGTGGAGCTTTCTTGAATATGATCAGTTTGAATAATATCATCATCGTTTTTCACATGTCATTACTTTTTTTCCTTATCTTTGTCTTTTAAGTTTGTCTTTCTACATTCATCAGCATTGTGACCCAAATGATAGCAGATGTAGCAGTAGTTAGGAACATTCCTATAACTAACACCAACCCAGCACCCGTTATTTTCTCTTAAACCAACCCATGATCTTCTTTTAAGATTCTTTGAAACGTCGATTTCAACCTGGGCATAACACGCATTGCTATTGGCTCTGTATTTGTTATGGACGATTGTTCGATACACTGTTCCAAGAGAGGAACTAAAGTCTTTAATCACAAAACTGTTGTACATATACTCTGGAATCTTTTCAAGTCTGGCCCATAACAAGACTATAGGGTTATCATAACTTTTATTAAACTAAGGGCACCACTTAAGTATTCTCATGGTTTTGCGGTCAACACTCCATATGTTTTTGGACAAGAGGCTGCTGACGTCTTCTTTTAAGCAGAACTCTATAAGCACGTGACGAGAGTTAATGGTGATGAAGCTGTTTGATCCTTTGAATTTGAAAGATTCAAGGAAGTTGTGTATCAAAGCTCTTTTCGGTATCCCATTACTGAAGTATTTCTCGATTGTTGCAGGAGAAAGTCCTTTGTTTCTTTTGAATATTGAATCGAAATATGGTCATCAGATTCTTTGATGAACTCCGGGACAGTTTCTTGATGTAATGAGTTTGGTCAAGATATCAGTGAAGGATTTCTTGAAATTATTTTGGGTTTTAGTTAAAGTGTTAGGAAGAAGAGCGGAAAGTATTCGTTGTTGAAAGCACCAGACGACATTAATAGAGTCTCTGAGAAAGACCACTGGAAAGCAACGGAAACAGAGCAAGATCACCGGAAATTAACGGAAAACATAGAAGGATTGCCAGAGGACAATCGAGGAAGATAATGTACGCAGGGAAGCGCCTCCGAAGTTAATCGGAGGAATGCCTTCCCTGAAAAAGACGGCGAAAGTCACCGGAGAAGGAGCCTAAACAGAGCAAGAAAGATTTTTTCATATAAAAAAATCGCAATTTCCATAAACTAAAGTATAATATGCCCTATTTTATTAAAATTTATATTCGTTGTCTATTGAATGTACGCTTTCTACATTACACCTGGCCTGTTATTTGATTGTAAATCCCCTATTGGATGAAGCTATGATCATTTAAAGGGAAGAAAAATCGTTCTAAAATTATTTGAATATTCGGTAAAATTATTTAAAATAATACTCTATTTGCTTTATATTATGGGTGTTTATAGTTTTTTCATCAACATAAAAAAAAGTAATAATAACTTTGAAAGAATAAAAAAATTGATTGGTGAAGTTAATAACTTGTGGAGAAGGTTATGTATTTTATTGGTTGAATGTGGAATATATGTAATTAATGCTGCATTGGAAAATGAAAATAACATTTATTATGGAAAAAGAAAATCTAGAAATACACATATTATGAAATAGAAGAAGTAACAATTATGTTTAGGCTAGAAGTAACACGTCAAATAATATTGTGATGGATTATATTGGCGTAGAACGATCAATCGATCACAAGTACATGCAAGAACTTTTGGATTCTTAAGGTGCGGTTTCGAAATTTACATACATGTTGAGAATTCTATCACAAGTACATGCCAGAACTTTTGGATTCTTAAGGTGCGGTTTCGAAATTTACATACATGTTGAGAATTCTGGTGAAATCTTAGGACTCATACAAGCTACTAAAAATCTATTAGTCTTATGTTTTGTGTTTTATCAAACTAATTTTCAATGTTCATTTTTGTCTATTGATCTCTAGAAATTTGTATTATTAGTTTTTCGCACATGTGAATATTGAAAATTTGCATGCAGCAGTCCAAACATGAATATTGAATTTTAAAGAACGTGTGTAAAACAAAAATGCAAATTTCTAAAACATAAAGAACGTGTGTAAAACAAAAATGAACATAAAAAAATAGTTTGATGGAAACGCAAAACATGAAAGACTAATATTGAATTTTAACCGTAATAAATTTATTAAACCTAAAATAATCATTATTATTAAAAGATGGTCGAAATTACTAATATTTTTGGATCGAAAATCGTTTAAACTATATACTTTTTGTTGAAACCAAACTAAAAATGATAATTCTGCAATTTTCAAAAGTAAATTTGTAAGTAAATGTATGTATTATTTTAATTTTTCTAACCTTTAATTTAAAATAATATGTATATATATTGACATATTTGAACACTTTAAGGATTTTTTATAAATTTAATAGATATCAATAATTTTATTTATCAATTTCTTTATTTAATAATGTATAATATGAATAGTTACATATTTTTTAATATACGTAAAACAAACTCACTTCAAAGCCCACAAATAAGGGTTTTCTATCATAATGAGTATTGTTTTATTTAGGATACTCAAAATTTGTTCTTCTTTTGTAATTTTTAAAGTTATTTTGTGAAAACTAATTTTTAATTGTTTAGATAAATATCTTTACTCGTGCAAAGATTATGAGCTCCTGAACGTTGATCTATCGGCCATTCAAGTATTAGTAGACTTAGTTAAAAAAGTATATGCAAACTTATGAAATATAAGTAGGTAAGAAGAAATAATTTAAAATTTTACCATATATTAAAAATATTGCAAGGTATTTATTTTATATTTTTACAGCTTTATGTCTTGTTCTAGTTTCAATTTGACTACAAACCGGCCTAGCTACTCATAATTATTCACATCAATCTTGAAATAAGGATGATATATATGAATTTATTTTGGACAATTAGTTTTTTAATTTTTTTAATGCATATGAAACACTGAATTAAAAAATATAATGCACCAATATATCTCAAAAACTCACACTATACCAAAAGAAGCTATATGAGGATTATAGTTGAAACAGTATATCTCTCTTTTAATCAAAGTCTGATTTTATTATTGTTGAACCAACTACGGGACCATTCAAAATGGGTAAGAGATCTAACCCATGATTGGAATATATTTCAAAACCAAATACATTAGGTACCAAAAATTGAGATAAAATTAGAAAAATACACTAAATTTTTTTTTTTTAGCGCAAATTTGAGAAGGTAAAATCTGAGCAAATCCATATATTTTGTAGTCAATTTGAATCAGCTGAAACAAAATATAGGAGATTATCTCAAACATGGAGCAGCAACCGGAAGTCAGAGAATTGGCTAGATCATAAGTGCTATTGAGATTCTAAAAATTCAATCTGGAATCGATTTGAGGAAAGACAAGACGAGCTTCAACTGAATGGTTTTCAGTCAAAAGCAAGCTTGAAAGAGGCCACCATATTGGGTTTGATTTATTCAGAAGGAATGGAGAATAAAATTCCATGTTTGAGGCAGAGAGTTTGAAAGAGGATCAACAAGGGATGCTTTGAGACGTAATATTTCGATTAAAGACCTCCAAAGAGATTGAATAATTTATGTAGATTGCGATTTCATCTGCAAGATAGAACAATTGGAAACATTTCTGGACATTTGCTTGTCAGAATATTCTACTGCTATCCAGAAAGCTCAAAGAAGAGTTACGTAAATACTAAGAGAAAAAATAATTGTTGTTTATGATATAACCTATTCCAATACTTACAAGGAAGGTAATGGCTTTCAAGTGATTAGGTGCATTGACAGAGTTAATCTCTATTTTTATCTTGTATTTTGAAGTCCATTTAGCTAGCCAATCAGCAGCTTTATTCTGGATTCTCTTATGTGATAGAAAATCATTAGAACATCTAATGAGCTCTCTGCAATTTTTAAGAATAGGGTATGGAGGCGAAGGGTATTCACTTTTCGATAATAGCTTCACTATGATTTGAGAATTTGTCTTAGTATCAACGTTGACAAAACCTTTTTCCTTGCAGATGAGAAGACCTTCAAGCAGAGCATGCGCTTAAGCCAATACCCAAAAAAAGAGTTTGCCTTAGACATTTCCAAGATCATAAATAATAAGCTCATTTAAGTCTCTAATAAGAATGCCACCGCTATCATCTCTATTCTCCAGGGAAGAACCATCAGTATTCATTTTATCTGTTCTTAGAAGGAGGCTTCCATGTATCAATAAGATAGCTTCTTATTGTGATCGAAGCATCTCATCTCAGAAGAAGCATTTGATGTATCATACCAGTGTTTTTTGTTGAGAAGGGAGACATGGTCTAAAGCCTGCAACATCTGTTTAAATATAGCTTATGGGATTAGATGAAAGGGTATACATACATTTGACCTTATCTTTGTTCTTTGCTTGCCAAATATCCCAACAAATGATTTGAGGTAGGATAGAGTTTATGTGAGGTGTCTTTTCCTGACTTCCATAACCAATTTATCAACATATGTATAATATTTATGTGTTTGCCAATACTAATCTTGAAAATATAGGAGAAATGAGGCCATATAGACCATGAAAGTTGCAATCCACAAATAAATGGTTTATGGATTCAATGTTAGAACATAACTGGCATTTGGATGCCAGAATTATGTGTCTCTTCTCGAGAATGGTGTCAATAGGCAGGTAGTTGTTGATCAATCTCTAGGTTATGAAAGATCACTTCATATGGATGGTAGAATTCCAGCATTTTCCGTAGAGATTAGAAGAGTTGTGATGATCCGTGATTAAATTCCATGTGTCTTTAGTGTTGTGTGATCCATATTTGGAGGCAAGCCACTTCAGAGAATCCAATTTCTGATCATCTAATTTGCTATTGTCGATAGCTTCTAAATCATTAGGAGAAAGAATTCTAGTGAGCTTACTTTTGTTCCACCTGTTGTTCTTCCACAAATTAGAAATTTCATCTTTTCTCTACATGTTGTTGTCCCATTTGTTGTCTAAAATGATGAGAGGAGATTTTCTGAACCAATTGTCGAGCCAAAAGTCGATATTTCCACACCCCACATTCCACTTGATATAGGGTTCAGCAATGTTTTTTGATAGCAACCAATCTTCTCCAAGTATGAGATCTAGTTTTAACAGAGAAGTTGGCTTGCAAAGGGTGTAAATTTTTGCAGTATATGCTATGAATAAATCTAGCACAAAAAGACTCATTTTTTGTGAAATTGATCCAAAGTTTGCAAGAATAAGTGTCATAGATGTCTTTAATATTTTTTGCATTCAGATCTCATTCTAAGAATGTCTTGCAACCCTTAGACCAATCAGATCAATAGATTTTGGATGATTCTTGATTAGAGCCTCAAAGGAACTTATAATGAGAATCTAAATTTTATTAGTGATTCCCTTATGGATAGAGTAGCACTGGAGCCAGTAGTTATGGATGGGTAAGTACAAAGAAGATTATGGTTAGTGTACCTCCATATGCCCAATTAGAGATTTTATGTCTGATTTTGATAATCAAAGGCTCATAGTTAGAAGCTTTATTGATATTTCTAAGAGTTGTGCCCAGGTATGAGGTAGGAAGAGATTCTAAGGTGAAACCAGTAAGAGTTGAAATATTAGCAATTCTGATTGGTAGAGAATTATCTGAGAAGATGATCTTGGTTCAATTTTTTTTATTGTCTGGCCATAGAGTTCTTGATAATCCTACAAAAACTTACTTAAAACAGCAATGGTAGATGGTAAACATTTTGTGAAAATTAGGAGGTAATCTGCAAAGGCTAAACAAAGAATAATTATAAAACTCTTTGTAGTGTATTTTAAGATATTGTTTTGTACAAAAAGGTTGTTAAGGCCTCTTAGAAGAACCTCATCAACAATAATGAATAGCCTTGGGGATAAGGGATCTCCTTGTCTTAAGCCCTTTTTAGTTTTAAAGTAGCCAATAACTTCACCGTTAACAAGGATAGTGAAATGAATGCTTCTGATCATGCTTTCAAAAAGGATGTTTTCATGTATTGAATTATCTGTTACGTATGCTCCTTGAACTTGAGAAATGATTTTTGGTAGAAGGAGAGAGATTTTGTTGTTAATTATTTTGAAGATGATTCTGTTGGTGAATGTAAATAAACGAATCGTCCTATAGTGGTTCCAGTTTGTTGGATTATTGTTCTTAGGAATGAGGAAAATGTCAGTGAAGATGATGCTTTTCGGGATGATTTGGCCATGGAAAAAGGAGCTTACAACAGCATATAAGTCTTGCTTGATTATCTTCCAGCAGGTAATGTAAAAACAATGGTTAAAACCATCAATGTCAGCCACACTAGAAGGATTTTGGCTCTTAATAGTGTTGCAAATTTCTTCTACTAAATGAAGCTTCATTAACATGGATTTGTCTTCATTAGTGATCAGCTTAGGGATGTCCTTAAACAAATGAGTGTTGATTAGGTTGCTAATTTTCTTGTGGTTTAAGATATAATTATCAGTTAAGATGTTTTCAAAGAAATTTAAAGCAGAGTTACCAATCAGATCATCCTTAGTTATCCAAGTTGATTTTTTTATGCAATTGATCCTGGATTTTCTTCTTTCCTTCTTGACGTATCAGTGATAGACTTTGGTGTTTCTATCACTATCTTTAAGCATTTATAATAGGTTTCTTGTTTCGAATATGATTCCTCAATCTTTAAAGCATGTAGGAGCAGAGCATTTGCTTTAGATAAATTATTGTTGTTTTCTGTGTTGTTGATGTTCTAAAGAATTTCGAGGTTAACATTGTTTTTAGTCTCAATGACTTTGTCAAAGATGTTTCCAAATTTAAGCTTGTTCCATAGTTTTAGAGCTTTTTTTAATCTCCTTATTTTGTTCCAGTAAATTAACAAAGGGTAACCTTGCATTTTAATATTTCAATTAGCTTCAACAGTAAGAAGAAATGCATCTCTTAGTGTCCACGTATTAAGAAATTTAAAGCTAGATTTATGAGTATTTTTATCATTAGATATGGAGAAAATGAGAGGAGTATGGTCAGAGCAGGTTCTGACCATGTGAATGACTTTGGTGTTGTTGAATAGGTCTTCCCACTCATAACTGAATAGAGCATGATCCAGTCTTTTCCATTTAGATGTGTTGGTTCAGGTGAACCTAGTACCCACATATCCAACGTCTTCAAGAGAGCATTCTCTGTTGGTTTCATTGAACTCAGCAGCACTCTTAGTGTAGAAGTTGTTGCAGCCAATTTGATCATTAAGAGAGGAAATTGAGTTGGAATCTCCAATAACCAACCATTCTTTGAAAGAGGTAGAGATAGATTTAAGGGAGTTTAGAGATCTATTATGTTGAATATTTGGCATTTAGCGTAAACAATTGTTACGTAAAAATTTTTGTTTAAATATTTGTGAATGATTGTATAGTGTAAAAGCTGAGGATGATTTATGATAGTTCTAGAAATATTCGAAGCCTGATTCCACTACCAGACAAAGCCGTAATAGTAATTTAGAAAGAGAAACACAAGATTGTAGAGAAAGAAAGTAGTAAGAGTACATATTATAATAAATGATCACCCACCCCCAAAAGAGAATCTTTCTTTATATAGTGGCGGCGGTGGGCCTTATTTCACATTAATGATCCACTTAATTCTATTATTACCCTTTACATGCTGATTTTACCCATACTTCATTATTTACAAGACAAGTCCCTATTATTTCTCAATATACCATTATTGTTACACACTATTACAAATATATTATTATATTATTTGATTATATTGACCTGAAACGACCCGGATAATTTGTACCCTTATCAGTAGCCCCCCGGTCATTGTAAGAAAATGAACAAGGACTGTCTAGCCTTGGGGTCGAATAATCATGTCCTGATGCTCAAGTGGACGGGGTAGGTATGTATTGATGTTAAAAATAGAAAATATCTGATGCTAGTTATTTTATCTTTATTGATTGGGCAACTCCGATGAAAATCGCTCAATGGCCATGGGTCGGGAATTTCTGTTACAGCCTGTTTACTTCCATTGGTCGGTCATTTTCGATATTTTTTTCACAATGTGTTCTCAATCCATATGGCCGACCTTAATCTGACTATTCCTCTGGATTGTCTATCTTTTTGTAGCACAAAAGATATTGCTTGGGCATGGTCCTGATAGGTCTTATGCCCAACCCGCTTGTTATATTGGGCCCACCTATCTAGTTGAGAAACGTAGCATCTTGATCGTCCATGTATCTCCAAATTACTCGATGTGCGCCCTTTTTGAGTTTACCCTTTGGACTGACCGAGGCTCGAATGCTGACTCTAGCTTTCTAGCCCTGCAAGAGGGTCAAAAGTTGACACGTGTCCTCTAACTATTTGAAGCATGTCTATTCGTAATTTTGAAAAAACGACTATTGGACTTCCCGAGGCTCTTTTCGATTGCCTTTCTCCACAAAAGGGTTCGTTGATGGGGCACTTCTTTATAAATACCTTTCACTACTTTATTATTCACCAACAAAGCAACTTTAGAGAGAGGAAGCAATCCCGATTTTTTTCTTTTCTAGAGAGAGAAAGTGCGGCATCGTCCTCTTTTATGAGAAATCCTGCCCCGAGCAGAAGGCCCAACCTGACCAAGAAACCTATTTTCGGTGCAATCGATTATCTAAGTATTTTTAAAAGGACCGATGAGTACAAATCGACTGGTTTGATCGACAACTCTCGAGAGGTTCCTTTAGGCAAGACTTCACTTTTTCCCTCAAACCTGACCATCCCCGATCATCTGAATAAAAGAACGCCCCGATCTTGCCTCCACTCGAAATCACCCTTCTAAATCAGTATTTCCCACTTCTCATGTCGAACGAACTTTTCGTCTGACCCAAAAAGTTTCCCACATCGAACGTCCCAATCCCCAATTTATGATTATATGAGATTCAAACGTTTCGTCATCCTCCCCTGAGATGGTTCAATTAAACCGACCATCATGGGGATTCGTAGTGGTCATAATGCTGCGTCACTATTAGAAATGTGGCACATCATGATTCAGATTGGTGATTCAACGTTAAAAACTCGAGGAAGTCGCCTCTAAAAACCAAAAAAAATCCATTATCGACCATGACCGTATCGACAGTAGCTCTAGATTTATCCATTCTACTCCCGCCCCGAGGAGTTGGTTGCTCCTAGAAAAGTCTTTCCAGTAAAACAAAAGAGCAAAGATTCGGTCCCTGTCATCCCGACAAAAACTCCCACTATGAAGGGGCTCTTTTAAGAAAAAATAAGCACAAAAGAAAATGTGTCTCTCATAGAACATAGAAACAAGATCAACAGTTCCAATAAGGAATATGCTCATGATAAGCCAACCGCTTCTGGTGTTAAGCCGACTGTATCTGGTACCAATAAAATGATCAACGCTCGGTAAGAGATCGATCCATGCCTTGGTTGTGTTGATCGTGCCCAAGTTCTTGGTATTGATATTGCGGATCAGACTGGCGTCGAAGAGGGTGAGGTGGTGCAACGAGATGGAAGACGAGTCGTTATTGGGGGGAAATAGTGTTGCTACTATTGCAGTAGATGAAGAACCCTTGTCACCTAAAATTTTTGACGTACTGACTAGCTACCACATCGTTTTCCTAGGGAACCAATTATCACCCTCTTTAGTGGCAAGTATCAGTATTATAGTCCCGAGGAGATATTAGCGCTGAAAACCACTTGGGGCATTCTGGATTGTGTGGATATCTATTTTCTGGTGCCTGGGGATACACCGTTGTCCGTACGGAAAAGAAAGATAGTTATTTTTACCGACGTTTTTAATTGTGGCCTTAGGCTCCCACTCAATCATGACATAGTAAGATACTTTGAGATTTTTGAGCTTTGCTCGACCCAGCTTACTTCTAACGACTAGTACACACTAATGTCATGTATAATGGCCTCGCGTTTTTCCGGGGTGTTGAAGCCCATGGAGGAGTACATGGGAATGACCGGCCTTTCAAATTCTCACAAACGTACTTTCTTTTACTCTTCCGTAGCCAACAATATGAATAGTGAACAACTTGTTGGAGGCCGAAAAGGCGTGGAATCATCAGTTCGTCTTTGTTAGTGGTGTTTGGGAGAACGTTCGATCTCATTTAAAAGATAATCTGAGGCGCTTGACTTATAAATGGGTCCAATAAGGTTCGTACTACCATATAATATGTATACCTTTTTAAAAAAATAGGTTTCTTCTTTTAGTCATCAAGGAAAAATTGCAGGTGCTAAAAAATGAGCATTTGAAGTGAGCCACGACCATTTATTAAAGCGTAAGGATTTTTCCAGGAAGAATTAGGATAGGGTTTTTAACCACTGCTTTAAAAATATGAACTTGATCAACAACAACTTATGGCGCTTCTCGAGCAAACCGTTAGGTACCGATCAATTACGGGTGCCACCCGAACTTGTTGATCGAGTGCAAAAGTTAGATTTCTCTGATGCCAACGTCTTTCTGTCGAAACAGAACAAGGCTCCTAGGAAATATGCTAAATTAGATAATTTTCCGACCAGGAGACTGAGAGAGCTGGGGTTGGGAACGACTAATCGAAACCAGGGAAAGAAACGATGGAGGTGGCTACTAGTGGTGTGCCTCGGGTTATGGTCGACATGGATCCTAAACATACCATCGTGATGAGTGATGCAGCTGTTAGGGAAGGATAGTCTCCAAGTAAAACAAAAAAAAAGTTTGTGGGAGAAAATGAAGAAAACTGTGGCTGTTGAAGAGGGAAAATAAAAACCCTAGTAGTCAAGAAGAAGAAAAACTGAGATGCGGTGGAGGAAAAAACTAGTCTGCCAGTGGTTGAGCAACCGACTATCCTTAAGCTGTTCGAACAATATGAAGCGGGAAATGTGTCGGTCTGAGAGTCTGAGACAGAGAAATTTAAGGAAATGAGGTTCTACTGGAAACACCGCAATGGTGAAACATCTAGATATCGAACCTGATATGGAAAATTTAAAAAATCCAACTGACCGGGTAGATGGTGATCCCGTCCCTGCACTGGGTGGGTCGATACCTCCTACCGCAAAATCGTTCCCAGAAAGAATTTTCCCATACCCGTTACAGGATATAAATCCCACAGTGGAAGGTATAAAACTCGCTCACCCACTTCCCGTAATCGCCTTTCTATAGGGCTTGGAGAGTTTTCCGCTTCAAAGGTCAGACATAATGGCCACCACTTTGTACCATATGCTAGCTCATTTACCATTAAAAGAAAGGAAAACGGAGCAGCTCAGTGAGGACCTATAAGAGGTTAAGAAGCATGTATCCAATCTGGAGGTAAAGCTAAAAGAGCAAATTCTTCACTATCAGAAGCTAGAACTGGAGTCCCGGGAAGCGCTTGATCGCGCCACTGCCCGAGCTATATCAGCCGAGGTTGATCTTCAGACTCTTCAGGGGAAAAAGTTAGAAATGGTAGAAATTTCAATCCAAACAAACCCATCTCACCTAGTCTCTTTGTACCACCTTATCAAAAGATGAAGAAGGATTGGGATCTGGCGGTGCAAAGTTTGGCTACTCAAAGAATCAAAATCGTTTCCGTCGACTACAGACGGCTAGGGTGGCTAAGGATCTCCGCGAACTCCGACTTGATATGGAAAAAAGAGCAAAGAGAAACACAACCAGTTTGCTGCTAAATGTATGAGGGTTATGAAAAAATAATTTGTCGATGTTAAGGCTTTTATGTTTTGGCTTTTCATCATCGATATCCCAATTGGCTATTAGGGTCGTTGTGGTTGGACGTTCTAGGAAAAAAGCAATCGTCCTGACAAATTTTTTTGTGAAGATAAAACCGATGAAAAGGTCGAGGAAGAGGACTCATCTGAAGGACCATCGGACAGTTAAACTTAAATTACTTTTTTCCATCATTGTTGTTTTGTTTTTTTGAATTCTGACCCTGGTGGGTATGTTTTTGTTGCACCTCAAATCTTGTAATCGTTTAAACCGACATATTTGGTTAATGTACCTAACATTTATTTCATATTTTAGAAATTGAAAGTGATCAATTTTTTATACTAAAAAATAGAAATGTTAAAAAATATTATAAATTCAAAGACAAGGAAAAAATCGTAGATCAACCATAATTGGAATAACCCTGAATGTTGGACCTTGTAAAATAATTTAGATCAACTTATCAGTTGAAAAACCCTTAAGATTCAACCTTGTAAAATAATATGGATCAACTTATCAGTTGAAAAACCCTTAAGCTTTGAACTTGTGAAATAATGTAGATTAACTTATCAGTTGAAAAAACCCTCAAGGTTGAAACTTGTAAAATAATTTAGATCAGCTTATCAGTTGAAAAACCTTTAAGGTTCGAACTTATAAAATAATGTGGATCAATTTATCAAATGAAAAAACTCTTATGGTTTGAACTTGTAAAATAATATTGATCAATTTATTAGTTGAAAAACTCTTAAGGTTCGAACTGTCATGCATACATGTTAATAATAAAGGCTTAGTTTAAAATTATCAAATCGGTTTCCATAGATACTTCGTTAAAACCTTTCCGCGCCACCAGGGTACGAAAGAGTGTGTCCCCGACCAAAAGTGTTTACAAGATAATAGATAAACATATGAATATTCAAGATTACTCTAAGTATAATCTTAGATGTTTGATGTTCTAAAGAAGCCGTAAAGGTCGATCATACTTGTCCTTGAGCCTATAGGTGTCCGGTTTTATCTTTTCGGTCACATGGTAGGGACCTTCCCAATTAGGAGCCAACATCCCAAGGTTTTTGTCCTTCATGTGTAAAAAAAATTCCGCAAGACCATGTCACCGACCTTAAACTCTCTTCTTTGAACTTTTGATGCGTACCTACTTCTAACCAAGGTATGATAATGTAATGAGTTTAACTTGGCATGTCAAATCGAGAGCAAGACGCCGACCCTCATTATTATTGTCTTCATCATAATGCTTGATCTGGAAAGATGGAATTTTTTTTCTACCAGAGTTACTGTATCCATACCTTATACTAAGGCGTAATGCGACTCTTGAGTAGCAGTTCGAGCTGTAGTCTGATATGTCCACAGTAGTTTTTGTAAGTAATCCGGTCATTTCCCAGCTTTTCCTTTTAAATTCTTCTTGAGGCCGTCAATGATTGTTCTGTTTGTGACTTCAACTCGGTCATTCATTTGCGTGTGGAAAGGTGATGAGAAACACTGTTGTATCCCGTGAGATGAGCAAAAATTTCTTATTTCGCTGCTGTCAACTGCGGCCCATTATCCATGGTTAATCTTTGTGGGATCTCGTACCAACAACATATGTTTGACCAGATAAATCTGACTACATATTTGGCCATTGTCCCGGACAAAATATTGGCCTCTATTGTAGGTCAAGAAAAACCCAACAACAAAACTCTTTCCATAAAATCCTTGAAGCTACAGTGAGCCAACCATTCACCATCGTGGAGTTCGGATAAATTTTTGATTCGACATGCCCCAGACATCTTAACAATGGCATACTCAAAGATGTTTTGGAAAGTACATCCCCTAATAACACGAAACCCTGAGCCTTATTCCGTGTCCTTTTTGCCAACGTTTTATCCTCGGGTAGCATATTACTTGCTAAGAAGCTTCGATTGTTACTTTCCAATCTGTGTTAGTGATTGTTAGTTCAAGCTCTGTTCTTTTAATGATCGAAAGGTCTTCTTCAATAAAATCCATGAGTAATCCTCAACGTATGCCACGGTCGCCAGTGAATCGACGACCATATTTTCTACTCTATGGACGTGTTCGTATGTGATTTTCTCAACAACTGCTGCCAAAACCCTTAGTGCGGCTAAGTAATGGACTAGATGCTCTTTTCTTGCTTCAGATTGTCTAGTGGTGTGGTTGATCAGTAATTGGGAATCGTTTATTAACCGATCGTTCTTGGCCCCCACACACTTGGGCGATCCTCAGTCCTGCTAACAATGCCTCGTACTCAGCTTTGTTATTCGAGGTTGCAAATCTGAAACGTATTGCTTGGTGCATGACTATTCCTAGGGGTGTGGTGATTTGGAAACCCACCTCACACCCGTTGATGCTTGACTCCCCATCGGTTGGGACAATCTACTCATCTAGCTCTTTATCTTGTTCGATCTCCATTTCTTCTGGTCGGCTAGAGTGGAATTCTACTAAAAAATCTGTGTCTTGGCTTATATTCAATGTCAAAATCGTCTAACTCAACCGACCACTTGGAAATTCGTCCTGAAAAATCGGGGCACTGCAGCACACTTTTCAAAGGGAATTCCGTTCGGACTACAATCGAATGACCCTGGAAATAGGGCCGCATTTTCCTAGTCGTGTTTACAAACGCTGATGCCAATTTCTTGAGTTTCAAATATCTTTTTTCAGCGTCCAACAAACTCTTGCTCACATAGTAAACCATCTTAGGAGTCTGATTTGCCTCGTGAACTAGTGATGCACTAACCGCATAATCCAATACTATGATATAAAAAAACAAAGTCTCTCTACGAAATGGTTTTGTTAACAAAGTTGGAGAAGATAGATAATCTCTTAAACCGAGGAAGGCCTCGGTACAAACGAGGGTTCAATTGAATGTCTTGGCATTTCTCAGAACCTGAAAATGGTGCATATTTGTCAAAAGACTTGGAAATAAACATGTTCAGAGCCACCAAGCACCCCATCAAATTTTTAACTTATTTAACACTTCTTGGTAGCGCCATGCTGCTCAATGCATTCAATTGTATCAGTTCTACCTCTATCCCCTTTTCACTGATAAAAAAACCCAAGAATTTCCAGATCGGACCCCAAAAGAACATTTTTCCTTGTTCAACTTGAGATTTATTCTTCTTAGATTATTAAACGTCTCCTCAATGTCAGTAAAATGGTCCTCGTCGGTCACGCTATTGACTAGCATATCACCTATATAAACCTTAACGTTTCGCCCGTTCTGACCCTCGTAAGTCTTGTTTACCAACCTCTAATAAGTTGCTCATGTATTCTTCAGACCAAAAGACATGACTTTGTAGCAATAAAGGCCTCTTCCAGTGCTTTATTGGTCTTTTAGATTTAATTTTATCTAGTTGTACCCTGCATATGTGTCCATAAAAGACAGTACTATATTTCTCGAAGTTGATTTTACTACTTGGTTTATTTGTGGCATAAGGAAAGGGTCTTTAGGACACGCTTTGTTAAAGTCGGTAAAATCCACGCACATTCTCCATTTATCGCTCTTTTTCTTAACCGAGACTGTGTTGGTTGTTCATTGTGGGTAATAGTATTCGCGAATGTGGCCTACTCTTGTCAATATTTCTACCTCGGTAATAATAGTCTTTGCCTTTAAAAAGGCCCAATCTTTAAAAGTCATCCAAAAATATTGGCAAAGTAGCTTGTCATCGTTATCAAAACTCAACATGAAATTTTTGAATGCCTCCAAATAATTGTGTGGGTCTTTCTTTCCGTTATATTTTTCTAATTTGGAAATACAAAAATGCTTCGGGAGGTGCCCCGAAAGAATTTCATCAGAAAGCGGGGACGATCTCCAATTGTGCCCAAATTCGATGGCCCCGCTCCCGGGCCCTCTATATGAGTTGCCTTTAACCTTTATTTGTTTGGGTTGGCGAATTGGCTTCCGACCCTATATCCATAAGTCTGACTGCCCGATGGGAACTGTACCTGGGGTACAGTAGCTTGTTCTCTTCTGTTGACTATAATCGCTCATTCCTTACCAACAGAAACTGGAGTTCTTTTGTTTATACCGTTTTCGTTATGCTTTAAGACTTTGGTCCGAAGAGACTTATGGCGTAGGATTTATCATGTTCTCGTGATCCTTTTATCCTTCCTTGATGTCGGTATTGTCATTCTGGAGACAATGATCATCTGAATCGTAATCGGTAGAGTCGTTATATTCTCGCTTAAATCGGCGCTCAAATTATTTTTCCAGGTCGTTATTTTGTTATCGCGCTTGGGATCAACCCCTATAGATATCCTAGTTTTCCTGATCTTGATCGTCGTTTTCCTCTCTATCATCACCAAGCGATTATTCTCTGCGATCTCTCGACCTGTTTCTTTTTTCAGCCAAAGCTGCTTTATTTTCCGTATTAAGTTTAGTTATATCATCTATAAACTATTTCATTGTCATGATGAGGGTTGATCACTTACTTCTCCCCCGATCATATTGATCGTGATCGTCACGATGCTCTTCGGAACGACAGTCTTTGGAATACGGGATAATCCTATCGACGTCCATTCTTGTCGTTCTTCCCTCTGCCCTTTATGCATTCATCTCTCATCGGCTCGTGATTTGGGGAAACTGTCCCTGGGTATCACTTCGGATTCCCATAGACGGCGCCAATGATAGTTTTAGAAATATTCAGAGCCTGATTTTGCTACCAGACAAAACCGTAACAGTAATTTAGACAGAGAAATACAAGATTGTAGATAGAGAAAATGGTAAGAGTAAATATTATAATAAATGTCCACCCACCCGAAAAGGGAATCTTTCCTTATATATTGGCAAAGTTGGGCCCTATTTCACATGAATGACCCACTTAATTCTATGTTTACCTTTTTATATGCTTATTTCATACTTCATTATTTACAAGGCAAGTCCCTATTATTTCTCAGTCTACCACTATTGTTGCACATTATTACAAATACATTATCATATTATTTACTTATGTTGACCGGAAACGATTCAGATGATTTATGCCCTTATTAATGTTGATGCTAAAATACTCATACCAGAAGAGTCAGATCTTGTTGCTTACGGGCCCTATTGCCTTTTCTTTTTCTGATCTTGGCTTATTTTAATCTTTGGTTAAGGAAAGCTTGAAAATTCTTGTCGTCCTCTTTTACTTCTTAAGTATGATGGTTAATGGAAGACTCCATGTGTTATCTTGTTTACGAGTATACCTATCAGATTAAATGTTGAAAGGTGGAGTGTAGTATTCATATAAATTCTTAATAGCAGCAATAAGGTCTTCTTTTAAGAGAGTTTTAGTTTCTGAAGTTGCAAGGGAGATGATTATTTAAGGAGTTGTCTCTTTGATTGTCTATCTACTTGATTTACCATGACTGGTAGGATAAATAACGATTAACTTTAGTTTATTGTTCTGCTCTTTCTTGTCTTCACTGTAAAATTGAGGGGTTTCCATTTGAGTTGATTTCTTTCGTTATGTTATGTGCTTGGTGGTAGAGTTTATTGGTTGTTTCTTGTTTAATTTTCTTGCAGTTTCCTAATTGTGGCCAACATAGAAGCAATGTGTGCAATATTTGGGCGGATCCTTGTAACTAATGTGAATCCAACATCCAATTTTTTCATCAAATTGATGTACTTTTTAATTAGAAAAAGATATCAATTACTATAGTATATATAAAATAAACCGTGAATCCACAAGCTGAGCAATTTGAAAAATTAAAAACGTAAAAAATATAAAAAAAAAAAAACTTAAATGCCGAAAACGTGAAACACCAAGACAAATCAAAACGATAACTACAATTTTTTAAAATAAAAAATAGATACGAGATTCATACCGAGGATAAGGGACAACCCCACGAAAGCCAATGTAAATAAAATTATTTTCAACTACGGATTTATATAACAAATTCGAAGTGACAACCCGAAAACGAGAACCAACAAAAACCAACGACAATAAAATCATTAAAAGCAATTTTTTTAAATTTTTTTGGTTTATTAAAATGTAAAAAAAAAATCATATAATTAAAATTAAACACTCAAATTGTATATTTTTAGCTTTTTAAATACTAAAAACTAGACTAATTTTATAAATTTTGACTAATCTAAATCTTAGAAATAAAAAAAACTAAAAACATTATCGTCTATACTTTAAAATTTCTAGAGCAAGGTTATATTGAGACCTTATTTGTCTATAATAAGACTTCCAAATCAAAGTTTTTTCCGTAAGATGACCATTTTCTCTTGCATATAAAAGCCAATTTTCCAGCCAAATAACAAAATTTATCTTCTTCTTCTCTAACCAAACCTCTCCTAAACTAATCTAAAACTAAAAAAACACCATATACATCATATATTATAGATTTAAGTAATTTGAATGACGTTTTTTTCTTGCAATGTGGATAATTTTGCATCGAAGGAGGATGAGCCTTTGACAGACCATCTAGAAAACACAAGTTGAGTTAGATTTTGTTATTTTTCTGAGTTTATTATAAATATCGCACTTATCGCGCGCTGAAAGTGACAAAATGCGCACCCAGTATGTGTGAAACTACATGGATATGGGTTTGTTGATCATGTCTAAACCGCGAACACAGACTTTGTGATTTTGACACAATAGCGTACGCTTCATTTGCGATTTTTCCAAAATCATGAACACTCTGTTCCCGATTTAAACAATTAATTGGTAGTTCAAATTTATGATTTTACACAAATTGATTGCCATGTACGCGCGATTGTGTTCAATTATATGCAAAATTATGCGTTATTTAAGCAAATTTCGATGTAAGTAATTAAAATTATTTATATTTTGATATAATTATTACATACCTTTTATAGGAACCGGACCAACCACCATGTTCGATAACCGATTACGTGAAAATAATTACTATGGATACCTTATATACCAAGTCTGATTTGGTCTTATGGGTTGATTCGGAAAGCAAAAAGTTAGGATTCATTTTGGTATTAAGTAAAGACGACGATGGTAGCAAAAATGGGAAAACTCCAAAGATGTATTTCAGGTGCGAGAGATAACGTGTTTACAAACCTGATCAGTAACCGAGGTATGTTAAGAAGCGCCGAGAATGTTCATTGAAAAAATGCGATTGTCTTTTCTTGTTAAGGGGAAAACCGGTCTTTATTCTACCCAGTTATTGGAAATTAATAGTGGTAAACGGGAAACACAACCACCAACCATTTTTATACTTGGATGGTTACTCACGAGCCGTTAGACTAAAAGTGGAAGAAGAGGCATTTGTTCGTAGTCAAACGGAATTTGGTTCTCAACCAAGAGACATATACCTTGGTTTGCAGCTTAGAGACTCGGAAAATGTATCTAACATGCGCCAAAAAAATAATTTGGTCGATAAAGCGGGCAAGACTCAAATGTAATACTTATTCGGTAAGTTAAAACAACATAAGTACTATGTTTGGGAGCGAAGTCACGAAGCAACCGATGAGATCCTCGAGTTATTTTTCGCGCATCCGAGAAGAATCGGTTTATTGCTCACTTTTCCTCAAGTTTTTATAATGGATAACACGTATAAGACTACAAGGTATAAGATGAATTTGCTAGAAATAGTTGGTCAAACTTCAACGAAGAAGACATTTTGTATTACTTTTGTTTTTATGAGCTCCGAGAAGCAAGAGAACTACTAGGCATGGGCATTCGGTTCTTCAGTTCGGTTCTTTCGGTTCTCGGTTCTTTCGGTTCTTCAAAACTAGTACCCATTTAGAAACCGAATAAATTTCGGTTCGGTTCGGTTCTTTTTAATTCGGTTCGGTACGGGTACTTAACTCGGTTCCAATCGGGTAGTTTTGGATACTTTAAATGC
This sequence comes from Limnanthes douglasii subsp. nivea, assembly GCA_036936605.1. NCBI lineage: Eukaryota > Viridiplantae > Streptophyta > Magnoliopsida > Brassicales > Limnanthaceae > Limnanthes > Limnanthes douglasii. The sequence goes on from JAUPFV010000004.1 coordinate 290,785,258, forward strand.
TTTGCAATATCAACGTATATAAAACTCTTTTTTACACTTTAAAACAATAAAAGTATGTTAAATTGTAAGAAAAAATATTAAATATAAGAAATACTCAAAATTAATATATTAAAAAATAATATTAGTAATATAAAAAAATGGAGAGATGGTATCAAGTTTATTAAATTATATAAAGGTTGGTATTTTGTTATTTTGTTTATAGTTTGTAAATATGTCGTCATTTTGAATAAAGTATGTTGTCAAATATTCAAGAGAACATAATTAGAGATCAATGATAAAAGGAAAATTTAGAGGAATCTAACTTTGAAAAAGAAAAAATATTTTTAAAACAATTCAAAATTAAGGGTTAACACATAGGTTCGGTTCCTAACGGGTACCCACCGTTCTTCGGTTCGGTACGGTTTGGTTCCGAGAACCGTGGGTAATTGAAAACTAGAACCATTCGGGTATTATGAAAGAACCAAATCTACTTCGGTTCGGTTCTTTCGGTTCCGGTTAAAATGCCCATGCCTAAGAACTACACGTTGAGATTGAGCGTTCTAAGGAACGTGATGACGAATAACATGTGTGCATTGTCTAATATTATCGTCACTGATAGGGAGTTGGCTTTAATGAACGCTATCGATAATATATTTTTGGGTGCAACTTATATGTTATGCACTTGGCATATTAAAAGGAACATTTGCTCCTACACTAGGAAAGTTTTTTCGAAAGTGGACATGGCCGATGAGTTCCTTGAATTTTAACAAAGGGTTTCCTATTCGGCGAAGATCAAAGATATAACAAAAACCATGCCAAGTTACACCACGTCTACGCCTATTGTCTAATGGTTGTTGATTATGTCATGAAACAATGGATAGACAATTATGGACCCAAATTTATTGATATTCATACGAACAAATTTAAATATTTAGGAAATACCGTTAGCAATCTGTGAGTTATATTATCATCTTCATACATTAGTTTTTAATATTAAGTGTTAGACTTCTAATTTATTGAATCTTATCTTATCGGGCGGAAAATGCTCATTCGAGCCTCAAACGGGAAATCACCACAAGTCTATGCATGTTTGAGTAATTTCGGAAAAATGTTCATGATTTGCTTAACACTCAACACTCTAACATTTTCGAATCGTTCGAGCGAAGTAGGTTTCGTCCAAGAAACTCAAGTAGGGCGATTAAGGTGGCTATCTGTAGAATTAATAGAGAAAAATCTTGTAACGGTCGGAGAAATACGGTTCACTCCCGCAATGTGTGATTGTGTTATTAGAAATACACATAATTTACCATGTGCATGCGAGTTAGCTATGATCGAGAAAGAAGGTTGGGCGATTAGAAAGGATGAATGTGATGTTTATTGAAATACTTTACATATCAAAACTAAGGATCATGTTGGTACTGAAGATAAGCTTATAAGAAAACTCTACTTAATAGATAGTATCATCTGCGCTTACGGTTCACACAACCAAGATCACATCATAAATAGGACTAGATCCCGCGAGAAGTCATGTTTTGGAACCTAAGGAGCTTGTTGTCACTAAAGGTATGAAAAAATGGGGTCAGGACAAATCAACTAAAGGAACCCATCCAAGTTCAAATACGTTGGTAGTTTAGGTGCTAGCACTCCTGTATCATAAGTAGCACGACTGCCTCGGTAGCTAAAGAATTTTTAGTACCCAAAGCCAAAGAGAAAGCCAAATCCAAGGCTCAACCTCAACCAAAGAAGGAGAAAGTGACTTGATCGAAAAAATCGATCAAGGGCGAATATTTTAGCGGCTACGAGAGTTGGTTTCCAAACTATTTGCATGAGTACAATTCTAGCGTCGAAGATGTATCTCCTGACGGTAATTGCGGATTTTGGGCTATAGTTTTAACTGTATACGGTAATGTCAATTCATGGAAACAAGTTAGACGGGATTTGATCGTCAAATTGCATGATCAACGCGATCTATGGGAGAGAGTGTTTGATGACGCACAACGTGTAGATAACCTAGTAAAAAGGTTGGATGTCTTTGAAGTGTATGCAAATGGTAATCGACATTAGATGACGTTACCCGACTACGGCTTAGTGATAGCCACTAGATCTCAGTGTATCATATACCACGTATCGCTCCGTTAAAGTATCGGTGACTTGGAGGTTGAACAACTTAAATGCAACATGAAGTTCGTCGTAGTTGAGGTTGGAAACTAGCTGTACATAAAATTTCACTAGATAGGTCCACATAGTTTTTACCTCATCCAGATGTCTTGAAATCTCAGGCGGCTGGACGACTTTCTTACCGTATAGGAAATACATTTGGCATAATATTTCCTCCCATTAGTGTTTATTCCATTCATTCTTATAGGTTTTACCCACTTCAATGGAAGTTCTCAACAAATATTCATCTTCCAACTCAGTCCAAAGACACATTTTTAGAGTTTATATTTTGAGTTTATCGGGTTGTGTTGTAACAATTAGAGATCATCTATTTATTGATCATTTAGTCTTTAGATAACATAATCCAAGTAAACCAATCATTACTTAGCACGTGTAAGACATAGATAACATAATCTCATAACTCAATCATTTCGTGATACCTATATATATATATATATGTCTATTCTCTATTAATACAAAGTAAATTTATTTATATGTATTATTATATAAATTCCTTTATTTTTTATCATTATTTAAATATTATGACCTCATCAAGGCTCTCTTAAATCCTTGAATTGGATTATCAAATGAATTTTAGGGACTAACAATTGTTAAGTATATTAATCTTCAATTGTTTCGCATTCCTGTCACAGATTTTAAGTCCTAACTTGAGTTGGATAATCTTCATTTTCTTTATTATGGTGATGCATGATCAACTATGTTGATATGATCCATAGACTTGTCATTTTCATATATAAAACATTATGTGAAAGCTTAATATTGTAAATGACAAATATGTTTATTTTATTATAACCATTTATCTCACATCTTGTCGAAATGTTGATTTAATTTTAATCACAATTATCAAATTGATTGTCCTCCTCTTTGCCAAGTCATTACAATTTCCTTAAAATTACCTTTGAATATCCTCCCCGTTGCCAAGTTAGTTTTAAAGTTCTTCACGTTGTTTAGTTGTCTACTATCTGACCATCATCTAAGCTTGATTATTTCATTATCTTTTTATCTTATTTATGTTATCTCAATTGGATTCAAGTTCTTCTTATCGTCCAACTTCAGAAGTTACGATGATGTATAGATATTGTCTAAAACATCATCTTACTTTACCTTCAACCAATACGATGCCTCGTATTATTTTTACTGAATATATCGTTTTATTTTAAACTTATTATTGTTAAGGATGTTATTTTGTCTTGAATAAAATATCATTGATGTTTATACTTTGCATTGTAAATATTACATATGTTAGATACGTTATCGGGTTTGGTTTTTCTCAAACCAACTAAATTATTCCAATGGAGACCACTGACCAAAGATAAATCCTTTATAATATTGTTTTCCTCTTGTTTCAACTTTCTCTCTCTAAGACATCCTTCAAAGATTTGCACGGGTTCGTGATTATGATTTCCGTATAAAACCTCCAACGACCATAGTTCAACATCGATCAAATGAACCCTAAATTTTTTAAAAAAAAAACATTTAACTTTTTTATGCCAATGGATTTTATTTTCCTCTTTTTAAGTCATCTCCGGTATTTACCAGACCTTTAAGAAAAAAAAATCTTGAAAATCTCCTATTTTTTAATGAATCGTAAAAACTTATAAATAACATGTATCCCACTTTTCCACCGGTTTTTGCTACCCATTCTTCAAGGTCCGGTTTAGTATAATACGTATCTGTCGTAAATACTTATGAATAATTGCATAAAGCACAAATTATTCAACTTTTGGTTCGGCACTAAAAATTTATCAAACAAAATAATCCTTAAACAACTATATTGCAAAACTAATATAACAATAACTAGGCATGGGCATTCGGTTCTTCGGTTTGGTTCTTTTGGTTTTCGGTTCTTTTGGTTCTTCAAAACTAGTACCCATTTAGGACCCAAATTTTTTTTGTTCGGTTCGGTTCTTCTTAGATCGGTTCGGTATGGGTACTTAACTCGGTTCCAATCGGATAGTTTTGGATACTTTAAATGCTCTGTAATATCAACATATATAAAACTCTTTTTACACTTTAAAACAATAAAATTATGTTAGATTGTAAGAAAAAAATACCAAATATGAGAAATATTCAAAATTAATATATTAAAGAATAATATTAGTAATATAAACAAAATTGAGAGATGACATCAAGTTTATTAAATTATATAAAGGTTCATATTTTGTTATTTTGTTTATACGCATAATAGTTTGTAAATATATCTCCACTTTAAATCAACTATGTTGTTATTTATTAAAGAGAACATAATTAGAAGTCAATGATAAAAGACAGATTCAGGGGAATCTAACTTTGAAAAAGAAAATATATTTTCAAAAAATTCAAAAGTAAGGGTTAATACATAGGTTCGGTTCCTAACGGGTACCCACGGTTCTTCGGTTCGGTTCCAAAAACCGTGGGTAATTGAAAACTGGAACCATTCTTGAAATCTGCTTCGGTTCGGTTCTTTCGGTTCGGTTCAGTTCTTTCGGTTCCGGTTAAAATGCCTGTTGGGAATATGCGTGTTCGGTCCACATATTCCACCTCTGTATATAAGTAAGAACACAACCGATCTCAACACTAGTATGATATTGTCCGCTTTGGCACCCGATGGCCCTCACGGCTTTGCATTTGGTCCACTCCAAAAGGCCTCAAACTAGTTGAGGTATGTTCTTACTTATATACCATTGATTCTTCTTTATGTTTAATCAATGTGGGATGTGGGACTTTGGTCGTCACTCGGTTCAGTTCTTTCGGTTCCGGTTAAAATGCTTGTTGGGAATATGTGTGTTCGGTCCACATATTCCACCTCCGTACATAAGTAAGAACACAACCGATCTCAACACTAGTATGATATTGTCCGCTTTGGCACCCGATGGCCCTCACAGCTTTGCATTTGGTCCACTTTCAAAAGGCCTCAAACTAGTTAAGGTATGTTCTTACTTATATACCATTGATCCTTCCCATGTTTAACCAATGTGGGATGTGGGACTTTGGTCGCCACCCTAACAAATCCTCCTCTCGAACAAAGTACCACCTTAGCCTCATCTCATTTGAATTTCAAATGCCCACTCTAATCAGGTTGGAAGACTACCTGACAATAGAGGCACTACGGATGTTACTGCTCACCTCCTATTAGACCATCACTTGTCTTGTTCCTTAGCGCCACTCTAATCAAGCCACATTGCTTGATGAGCCACAGACACTCCGAACTAGGATCTCTAGAGTAGATCACATTGAGCATGGCTACTGGTTCATCATGTTCGACCTCCGAGAATATAACCACTATTAGGTCTGGCTTTGATACCACGAGTTGGGAATATGCGTGTTCGGTCCACATATTCCACCTCTGTATATAAGTAAGAACACAACCGATCTCAACACTAGTATGATATTGTCCGCTTTGGCACCCGAAAGCCCTCACGGTTTTGCATTTGGTCCACTTCCAAATGGTCTCAAACTAGTTGAGTTATGTTCTTACTTATATACCATTGATCCTTCCCATGTTATGCGGGACTTTGGTCGCCACCCTAACAATGCCCATACCTAACAATAACTATATGATATAAGTTTACGTTGAATTTCAGTTTATGGGGGGGGGGGCATGACATGTTTTCAAATAGCTCATGATATCGAAAAGATCAATATTTAAAATAAGTATTGATTTTTACCATCGGATTAAAATCAATTACTATTCACGTTATCAAGAATATTAAATGAAAAGAGCGAAATCCAAATTTACGTCTTTTTTATAATGATCCAAAATAGACCTGAATAACGGTTAGATCGATGGTTAAAAAAATATTTTTAACATAATTTTTCGGTTTTTATTGGGGTTCGAAACTTGTTTTTTTTATTGAATCTAATAGAATTAAGTTTTTTTAGATATTAAAAACAATAACCAAACAATTATGTTTAGCTTGGATGCTGAATTTAGTGATATGTGATTAAGAGAATAACGTTGCAAATTAAAGTACATCATACCAATATATAAGAATGATAAAATAATAGAGTATAACAAAATGAACTTTTTTTAACTTTCAAAACCCCTTTTTTTTTTTTTTTCCGGAGGGAACCCGCAGCCGCTACTCAGAGTGCAATGAGTGCGCACAGGGTAAACCCTCAGTCTGACGCGATAGCCTGCAAACCAACGCCAGAAGGTAAACCACACAAGGTGACAGGCTCAGCCGAGAAAGCGTATGCAGAGAGACTCGAACTCATGACCTTTTGGTTATAAGAATGTCATACTCAACCAACTCGGCTACCCCTTGGAGGCTTCAAAACCCCATTTTAAACACAAATAGAGTAGTTTATACCTTAAACCCTTTATCTATTATCCTATTTCTTTTAATATTCAAAAACCAAAACAGCAGACCAAAACCAACACTGTTTAATTTGTTTTAACCCACTGATTTGAAATTACCCATTCATAAATCCATGTCACAAATCCATCATATAATGTTTTTCCTAGTTGGTGGATAATTCCAATTTTTCAATAAGTAAATGTTCACCGCGTCACGAAAAGTAGAGTAGCCCAAAATTAATATTTAATATGCTCTCTTTTATTAATCAAATCGAAAACGAAATAAAGTTGTTGATAAAGGTGATTGCAATTATCAATCTTGATCTTTATACCTCGTCACTTTAATATTTAATATTTCAAATTTCAACCAAAGAGAAAATTTGTTTTATGTATCTATAACAAAAAAAAAATCTTGGATAGACCAAACCCACGTATTAAACCAAAAATAATTATTATTATCGAAAGATTGATAAAATTGTTGATATTTTTCGACTCAGATACTTAGTTAAACTAAAAAAATGGGACTATACTTTTGAGGAAGCCAAACCACAAATGATATTTTTACAATTTTGTAAAAGTAAATTTTAGATATATTTAATAGTAGTTGATTTTAAAAGTATAAATCATATGTTTTCTTACCGTATTTAAAATTTTGTTGTTTTAATAAATAGTTTTAAAAAAATCATGTACGAATAACATGTATGCATTGTTTAATATTATCGTCACCGATAAGGAGGTGGTTTTAATGAACGCTATCGATAATATATTTTTGGGTGTCACTTATATGTTATGCACTTGGCATATTTGCTCCTACACTAGAAATTTTTTGTAGAAAGTGGACGTGACCGATGAGTTCCTCGAATTTTAACAAAGGGTTGCCTATTCGGCGAAGATCGAAGATTATAACAAAAAACATGCCAAGCTACACCACGTCTACGCCTATTGTTCAATGGTTGTCGATTATGTCATGAAACAATGGATAAACAATTATGGACCCAAATTTCTTGATATTCATACGAACAAATTTAAATATTTGGGAAACACCACTAGCAATCTATGAGTTATATTATCGTCTTCATACATTAGTTTTTAATATTAAGCGTTAGACTTCTAATTTATTGAATCTTATGTTATAGGGTGGAAAGTGCTCACTCGAGCCTCAAACGGGAAATCGGCACAAGTCTATGCACGTTTGGGCAATTTTGGAAAAATGTTCATGATTTGCTTAACGCTCAACACTTCAACATTTTCGAATCGTTCGAGCGAAGTAGGTTTCGGCCAAGAAACTCAACTGGGGGGGTTAAGGCGGCTATCTATAATAAAATAAAAGGTAAAATTTCATGTAAAACTATATAATTAATAGAGAAAAATCTTGTAACGGTCGGGGAAATATGGTTCACTCCCGCAATATGTGATTGTGTTATTAGAAATACGCATAATTTACCATGTGCATGCGAGTTAGCTATGATCAAGAAAGAAGGTAGGCGATTCAAAAGGACGAATGTGATGTTTATTGGAGTATTTTACATATCAAAACTAAGGATGAGGTTGGTACCGAAGATAAGCTTATAAGAAAACTCCGCTTAATAGATAGTATCATCCGCGCTTACGGCGCACACAACCAAGATCACATCATAAATAAGATGATGCAAATCCTAGATCCCACGAGAAGTCATGTTTTGGAACCTAAGGAGCTGGTTGTCACTAAAGGTATGAAAAAATCCGGTCAGGACAAATCAACTAAAGGAACCCATCCGAGTTCAAATACTTTGAAAGTTTAGGTGTTAGCACTCTCGGTATAATAAGTAGCACGACTGCCTCGGTAGCTAAAGCATTTTTATTACCCAAAGCCAAAGAGAAAGCCAAATCCAAGGCTCAACCTCAACCAAAGAAAGAGAAAGTGACTCGATCGAAAAAATCGATCAAGGGCAAATATTTTAGCGGCTACGAGAGTTGGTTTCCCAACTATTTGCATGAGTACATTTCTAACTTCGAAGATGTATTTCCTGACGGTAATTGCGGATTTCAGGTTGTAGTTTTAACTGTATACGGTAATGTCAATTCATGGCAACAAGTTAGACGGGATTTGATCGTCGAATTGCAAGATCAACACGATCTATGCGAGAGAGTGTTTGATGGCGCATAACGTGTAGATAACCTAGTAAAAAGGTTGGATGTATTTGAAATGTATGCAAATGGTAATAAACATTAAACGACATTACCCAACTACGGCTTAGTGATAGCCACTAGATATTAGTGTATTGTATACCACGTAGCGCTTCGTTAAAGTATCGGTGACTTGGCAGTTGAACAACTTAAACGCAACATGACGTTCATCGTAGTTGAGTTTGGAAACTAGGTGTACACAAAATTTCACTAGATAGGTCCATATAGTTTTTACCTCCTCCAAATATCTTGAAATCTGAGGCGGCTGGACGATTTCTTTACCGTATAGGTTATACATATGTCATAGCATTGCCTCATATTAGTGTTTATCTCATTCATTCTTATAGGTCTTACCCACTTCAATGGAAGTTTTCATAAAATATCAATCTTCCAACTCGGTCCAAAGACACATTTTTAGAGTTTATATTTTGAGTTTCTCAGGTTGTTTTGTTACTATTAGAGATCATCTATTTATTGATCATTTAGTCTTTAAATAACGTAATCCAAGTAGACCAATCATTACTTGACACGTGTAAGATATTGATAACATAATCTCATAACTCAATCATTTCGTGATACCTAATAAATAAATATATATATATATATATATATATATATATATATATATATATTAGATATTAAGTGTTTATATATGTAGGGGTCTAATATACCTTATTTGTAGGTCTATTCTCTATTAATACAAAGTAAATTTATTTTTATATATTATTATATAATTTATTTTTATCATTATTTAAATATTATGACCTCATCTAGGCTCTCTTAAATCCTTGAATTGGATTATCAAATGAATCTTAAGGACTAACAATTGTTAAGTATATTAATCTTCAATTATTTCGCATTCGTGTTACAGGTTTTAAGTCCTAACTTGAGTTAGATAATCTTCATTTTCTTCATTATGGTAATGCATAATCAGTTATGTTGATATGATCCATAGACTTGTCATTTTCCTATATAAAACATTATATGAAAGCTTAATCTAGTAAATGACAAATATGTTTATTTTATTATAACCATTTATATCACATCTTGTCGAAATATTGATTTAATTTTAATCATAGTTATCAAATTGAATGTCCTCTTCGTTGCCAAGTCATTATAATTGCTTTCAAATACCTTTGAATGTCCTCCCCATTGCCAAGTCAGTTTTAAAGTTCTTCACGTTGTTTAGTTGTCTACTATCTCACCATTATCTAAGCTTGATTATTTCATTATCTTTTATCTTATTTATGTTATCTCAATTGGCTTTAAGTTCTTCTTGTCGTCCAACTTCGGAAGTTACGATAATGTATAGAAATTGTCTAAAACATCATCTTACTTTACCTTAAACCAACACGATGCCTCATATTATATTTATTGAATATATCATTTTATTTTAAACTTATTATTGTTAAGGACATTATTTTGTCTTGAATAAAATATCATTGATGTTTATGCTTTGCATTGTAAATATTACATATGTTAGATACGTTACCGGGTTTGGTTTTTTTCAAACCAACTAAACTATTCCAATTGAGACAAGTGACAAAAGATAAAAAATTTATAATATTGTTTTCCTCTTGTTTCAACTTTCTCTGTCTAAGACATCCTTTAAATATTTTCATGGGTTCGTGATTATGATTTCCGTAAAAAACTTACAACGACCACAGTTCAACATCGACGAAATGAACCCTAAATTAAAAAAATATTTAACTTTTATTATGCCAATGGATTTTAATTTTCTCTTTTTAAGTCATCTTCGGTATTTACCATACCTCTAGGAAACAAAAAAATAATCTTGGAGATCTTTTTTTTGAATGAATCGTAAAAACTTATAAATAACATGTTTCCCACTTTTTGACTGGTGTTTGCTACCTATTCTTCAAAGTCCGGTTGAATATAATACATATCTGTCGTAAAGACATATGAATAATTGCATGAAGCACAAAATCTTCAACTTTTGGTTCGGCACCTAAAAATTTTCTCAAACAAAATAATCCTTAAATAACTATATTGCAAAACTAATACAACAATAAACAAAATAATCCTTAAATAATATATTGCAAAACTAATACAACAATAACTATATAATATAAGTTTACGTTGAATTTTGGTTTATGGGGTGGACATGACATGTTTTCAAATAGCTCATGATATCGAAAAGGTCAACATTAGTTGTTTTAAAATAAGTATTGATTTTTACCGCTAGATCAAAATCAATTACTATTCACATTACCAAGAACATCAAATTCCGACCCAAAATCTAAAATTAAGTGCATATTTATAACAGATTTCGGATGAAAAGACCGAAATCCAAATCTATTTTTTTTTATAATGATCCAAAATTGACTTGAATAACGGTTAGATTGATGGTTAAATTAACATAGTTTTTTGGTTTTTGTTGGGATTGAAACTAATTTATTTTTATTGAATCTATTAGAATTAAAAAAATAGATATTAAAAATAATAACCAAACAATTATATTCAGCTTGGATGCTGAATTTAGTGATTTGTGATTAAGAGAATAATGTAGAAAAAAAAAATTGAAACAAATTGAAGTACATCATATCATTGTATAAGAATGATAAAATGATAGAGTACAACAAAATGAATTTTTTTGAACTTTCAAAACCCCGTTTTAAACCCAAATAGAGTAGTATACCTTAAACCCTTTATCTATTATCCTAATTTTTGTAATTTTCAAAACCAAAACCGCAGATCAGACACATAGTTAATATTTAAAAACCAAAACAGCATACCAAAAACCAACACTGCTGATTCTTTTTTAACCCACTGATTTGGCATTACCCATTTATAAATCCATGTCACAAATCCATCATATAATGCTTTTCCTAGTTGGTGGATAATTCCAATTTTTCAATAAGTGAATGTTCACCGCGTCACAAAAAGTAGAGTAGCCCTTAAATTATTGTGTAATATGCTCTCTTTTATTGATGAAGTCGTTGATGAAGGTGATTGCAATTATCAATCTTAATCTTTATACCTCGTCACTTTAATAATTCCAATTTCAACCCAAGATAAAATTTGTTTCTGTATCTATAACAAACAAAATTCTTGAATAGGCCAAACCCACGTATTAAACCTAAAGGATGGATTAAATTGTTGATATTTTTCGACTCAGATACTATTTAAACATAAAAAAATGGGACTATATTTTTGAAGAAGCCAAACTAAAAATGATCTTTTTACAATTTGTGAAAGTAAATTTGTAACTATCGGAGTAGTTGGTTTTAAAATATAAATCACTTGTTTTCTTACTGTATTTGAAATTTTGTTGTTTTAATAGATGGTTTTAAGAATATTCAACTAACTAATATTTTTGAAGTGTTAAATTGTTGTTTCTATACGTAATTTTTGGTATTTTTTTGTGACGCGGTTATCTATTACGTTTTGGATGAATGGAATATTATAATTTTTGGCTCATCTTCTTTTATTTTTGTGTATGCGGTTCCGAACGGTATGTTTTTTTACTACAAGTTTAATTTCTTTAACACAAAAAATGTTCGACTTGTATAACCTTTATCTTCTTCTAACTTTTCTTTGTTGTTTGTGTTGTTTGTAGTCACCTCTTAATTTCATTTTGAATTGAATTTTTTTTATAGTTTTAATATGAGGTTAACCTTCTATTGTAATTTTGTCTTTAGAGGTTTTATGCCTTCTTTTAGGATATATCCCATCACCATGTATTTGTAAAAATCATTCATTCTATGCATTTTCAACCAAAAAAATATTAGGCAGTAAATGTATGTATTTTTTTGTTGACCTCTTCATGTAAGTAAAGTAATAAAGGTTATCATTCAAGAACAAGCGAGAAATACAGTGGAAAATCTGTGGGAAATAATGGGAACTCTGTAGGAAATCCGTGAGAATTTTGTGGGAAAGCAAGAACTGAGATAAATCTTCTCTGTAAAACTTTTCTCATTTATTTATTGTTCTCATTAGTATATGTTTGTTAAGTCAACATTATTTTATATGAGTAGCTACAACTACCTGCCTAACCAACATCACAACTTGCCTAACTAGCATCAACTTGTATAACGAATTCAAGACTAACCAACATTCATGCCCTAAGCTTTGGATCTGGGTTAACGTTTTCCACTCAGATGAAGCTCCACATGTCTTTAAACTTGATCATTGCAAGCTTATTCTTAATCAGTTTAATGAAGTACTTCATGATCCTCTGCTCAAAGTCCTCACCTCCTAAGTGAGTGTCTTCATTGGTTGAAAGAACCTCAAAAACACCACTATCAATTGTGAGGATGCTGACATCAAAGGTTCCACCACCAATATTGAACATAAGGATGTTCTTCTCACCACTTGACTTGCCCAAACCATGGGCGATTGTAGCAGCAGTAGGCTCATTAATAATTCTTGCTACATTAATCCCTGTGATTGTGGCCTGCCTCTGGGCATCGATGAAGTATGCGGGAACAGTGATAACAACATCCTTGATTCTCTTTCCAAGAAAAGCTTAAGTTATACCATTCAAATAACTAAAATCATAGAACTAATTTTTTTTGGCCTTTCAACCAACTCCCAAGTCTAATTGTTCTTAATCGAAACGATTTTAGCCTCCATCGCTTCAATCCACTCGTTAACACACTTAGCCTCCTTATAGAACTCTGGTTCACCGTTAACTGTGAGTAACAATCGTTCACACTCTTCTATCAAAACATAGTCATCGAGATACTTAGGTTTCGTGACTGATCGTGTAGATCGTTTCAAAACTGAACCAATGTCGATATTTTACTGCTCCAATACGTCTTCGCGTGTTTTAATATCGATGGTTTTTACTTCAACCTTTTCGGTGATCTCGTGTGTTTGATCAATGATAAGTGTTTCATCCATATCAACAACTTTGAACATATTGGAATCACAACATTTCTCATGTTCACTCAAATTCTAGCATTTGTCTTCTACAAATATCACATCTCGACTCACAATAACCTTCTTTTTCCTCGGATCGTGAAGACGGTACACTTTGGAACCTGGTTTAGTTCAGAGATTCACGAGTGATCGTGATCACTCGTCGAGCTTCTTTAGATGTACGTCGTTGATCTTCACATGAGCCAAGAAACCAAAGATCCTCAAGTGTTTGATATTCGGTTTCTTACCCATATAGCACTCGTATGATGTCTGATCTTCTAAAGCCTTAGTGGGAACTCGATTGATGTAAATAAGTCGAGTGTCGTACTGCCTCCCCCTACAAGTAACTTGGAAGCCCCTTACCTTTCAACATACTTCTGTTAATCTCCATCAAAGTCATGTTTCACCTCTTTACAACTCTGTTTTGTTGCGGTGTGTGGGAGCAGTCAAGTGCCTTTGATATCATACTTTTCACAGAATATGCTGAAATCAATTGATGTAAACTCTCCTCCTCGATCAGTTCGAAACGTTTTGATTCTTTACCCGATCTACTTTTCAACTGTGGCCTTAAAGCGTTTAAAACGCTCAAATATTTCGATTTTTTCCTTCATGAATATGCTCCACGTATATCTCGAATAATCATCAATCAAAACAAAAACGTACCTGTTTTGAGCAGGTGTTTATGGTGAGATCGAACCACACAAGTCACCGTGCACAAGTTCGAGAGCTCGTGAAGCGTGATACCTCATCTTTGTTGGAAACGAGGTGTGTGTTTGTTTTTCGGCTAGACAAGACTCACAAGGTTCAATTTCTGCTCCAATCTTTGGCATATTATCACCATATTTTTATCTCACATCAATTTCAAAGTCCTGAAATTCACGTGACCAAAACTTTGATGTCACTTCCAATTCTCATTGATTTTAACTTGTAAGCACATGTTACTCCATGTCTTCATGCTTGCCTTCTAATTCCGATTAGAATTTCTTGTTACATGAACCAACACTTTTCCATATGGATTGCGAATTGTCAAATAATCATCCTTCATTATTACTTCACATCCATTTTATGTCGCTTACCCAAGGCTCAAAATGTTTTGTTTCAAATCATGTATATATATATATATATATATATATATATATATATATATATATATATTAATGACATTTGCTCACCAAACCTGCAAACAAATATAATGGTTCCTCTACCAGCTATCTCAACACTCGATCCATCACCGAATTTCACTCTACCTATGACTCGTTCATTCAACTCAGCAACAAATGATTTGTTACTTGTCAGACCAAGAAATGAGCAAACAATATCAACAAAGGGAAAGTTTTACAAAGAAATTGGCAGGTCAAAGCACACTATGAAGGAAATAATGCATGAGCAAACTAGTGTAACTAAGAAAGGGGACTACAAAACGGTTCACTTTTCATAGTGAGATAAGTCTTTACTAATTGAAAATTCTAAATTCACATTAGTTGGGAAATTTTCCCAAGGTACGCTATCCTTGCATGATACTCATACATCTATGTTCAACCTAAAACTTACTAGTGAATTTATTATAATTATATGGGACCAGAGGCATATATTCATAGAATTGGACCTGATAGAAGACCTTAGGATTTTATGGAAAAGAAATGTATGGAAAATTGACCAACATTTCATGAGACTTTTAAAGTGGAGCCAAATTTTAACCCTAATAAAGAATCCCCAGTGACCCCTTTGTGGGTCATATTTCGTAAACTTCCTGAGTACTTATATAATAGGGATACTATAACCAATATAGTTAAAACCATATAAAAACCATTAAATATTTGGGTTCCAAGTAGAAATATTGAAGTTACTATCAAGATTGGATAGAATTAGACCTATATCAGCCTCTAAGTGAAAAAATCTTGATTGATTTTTACATCAAGATGTATAATGGTTGGACGTTATATATGGCTACAAGCGAGTATACTGTACATGTTGTCTTCATCTTGGACATACTTTTGATCAATATAATAAAGGAAAAACTATATTGAGTCACAAAAAAGAATCAATAAAGAATACTCTGATCAAATAATTAAGGAACAACCTAAAAATGTTAATGCAATTTGGATTCCTAAACCTAAGATTAAATCATTAATAATAAAAAATGAAAACGAATACAATATTTATAATATTCTCAATAATATTAATACTGTTAATAACAATCATCAAACTGAAAATCAAGACTCTATAGGATCCTAAGGAATCAAAATCACATTAACAAATAATGTTGAATCAATGGATGAAACAAATATAGAAGTTTTACACTCAATAGAGCTTAACAATAGGTTTGATTCCTTAATTGATTTTTCTGATGAAGAGCAAACAACTGAATCTTCTAAACCAACTTTGACCGGTAGCTTACCAGTCACTTCATCTTCTATCCAACTTGAAAAAAACAAGGATTTTACTAAAATTATACCTAAAAGCTAAAAAGGCTAAATATAAAGAAAGAAAGGCTTCCAATGACCTTCATTAGATCACAAAAACCCTCAAAATCATTAATTTTAAATGACTGTAAAAAATCTAAATTGGAACACTAGAGGTTTGGCAACAAAAACACGATAAGAAGATTGAAATTTATCATAAGAACTGAAACCATAGACTTCATGGCTTTGCAGAAACCTATGGTTGCTGAAAACAAGTTAACTTCAATCTTAGAAACTCTTGGCTTCCATTATGGAACCTGAATAATAAAATTTGGTTTTTTATGGAAATATAACTTTAAGGTAGATATTAGTTGCAAGCATGAGCAACTTACCAACTTTAAAATTCACCACATTAACAAAAAAAGAATTTTATTACCATTATAAGTTATACAAAATAGTCATGAATAAATAGAATTCCCCTTTGGGATAAAATGAGAGAAAGTTCTAAGAATTCACTTGAATGGATTATTATGGGAGACTTTAATTGTATAACTAAAACCTCTAAACAATTATATTGCAGTTCCTTGTTCTTAAGAAGTCTTGATGACTTAAAAAACACAATCTTATATTGTAACCTTGAAGACATTGGTTTTATTGGTTCACCATACACATGGTCTAATAAATAAACTATAAAAGGTTAGATAAAATTCTTATAAATAGTCAAATGATGAATTATTTTGATAACACTCATGTAAAGAATTGAGCCAGAACTTGTTCTGATCATTAACATATTACTATAACTTTATCAAACATCTTTATAAAGCCAAAAACCTCATTCAAATTCTTAAATATATGGAAATTACATCCCCAATTCAATCAGATCATTAAAGAATCATTATTGGCTCCAATAACTGGCCAACCACTTCATGTTTTTTGGATAAAACTAAAAAGATTAAAAGTTAAATTAAAAAATATGGAACCATGACACATTTAACAATATCTTTAATGTTATTTCCAAGTAGAGGATGTAATTGTTTATCTTAAAAATACTTATCAAGTCTCTTAAAATCCTGAAGATAAGGCCAACTTATTTTAGGCTAATGCAAACATGATTCTTCTCATGGTAAGAGAAGAATCTTATTGAGAACAAACGAGTTGTATTAAATTAAACAATGGGATAAAAATATTGCTATGTTTCACAACTATGCAAAGAAAAAACATAAAAAGAATAAAATAGCTGGTATCTTACACGTTAAACTTTGGGTAGAGGATAATAACAAAGTTGGTGACTCTGCTGTAAAATATTACATAGACCTTTTAACAAACACTCATCTTGTTGAGAAATTTAAAAATACCTTAAATATTATCCCTAACATTGTCTCAGATCCTGAAAAATCAATATCTTATGGAAACTCCATCTGATATTGAAATTCATAATGTTGTTAAGGGTTTTAAACCTAATAGTGTTGTTGACCCAGATGGTCCAATACAACATTCTACCAAAAAAATTGGCCCATTATAAATACTGATCTCTATCTTGCTGTAAATGATTATTTTGTTGGTAAAAATACTCCTAAAGGTATCTACTCTACTACTATTTTCTTAATCCCCCAAAATGATAATCCTAGACAGTGGAAAGACTATAGGCCTATTAGTTTTTGCACTATTTTGAACAAATTGGTTTCTAAGATTATAAATGATAGACTTATTATAATTATACCAAAAATAATCTCCCAAAAGTAAGGATGATTTGTTCATGGAAGAAACATCAATGAACATATCCTACTTTCTCAGGAGCTCATCCATGACTTAAATAAAAAGTCAAGAGAAAGCAACATTCTCTTAAAAGTTTATATGACCAAAGCCTTTAATAAAATCTCTCACATTTTCATCTGAAATGTTCTAAAAGCATATGGTTTTCACAATAAGTTTATTAATCTTATATAATTCGTGGCATAAAATCTGTTTTTTTTTCTTCATAATTATAAATGGTTAAACAAAATATTATTTCAAGGGCCTTAATGGTATTAGGCAGAGAGATCCCATATCTCCCAACCTGTTTATCATTGTAGAAGAATACCTCATTAGAGGTATTAATCTACTTTTCAGTAACTATCATCAAAAGAAGTACATAACAAGAAGCAATCTTTATATAATTGTCTGACATTTGCTGATAACTTTGTCATCTACACAATTGGATCCAGAAGCAAGATTAACAGATTGAACACCTTCTTAATTTTTTACCAATAGTTATGTGGTTAGTCCAATAACAAAGACAACTCAAACTTGATTATTTTAACTAACATTAATATCCAAAGATTTAAAACTATTGAAGTGGACATTGGTTTTAAAAGCAAACCTTTACCCATAAAATACTTAGGTGTTTCAATTCAGAATAGTAATAAAGACATCCTTTATGATGACTTAGTTAGTAAGGTAAGATCCAAAATTAATGAATGGAATAACACATCTCTTTCATTTGGTGATAGACTTGTATTAATACAATCTGTCCTTATGTCTATTCTCATGTATCATATTCAATGTTGTAATATCCCAAAAACTATCCAAAGCAGAATTGAAAGACTCATAAATAGATTTTTATGGGGCTCTAAGGAAACAATTAAAACACTAATTTGAAATAATTAGAATTCTGTATGTAAACCATACAAAGAAGGTGGTTTAAATGTCAAGAAACTCACTGACTTACTGACCATATTCTCTTGTAAGTTATGATATAGATTCCGTGAAAACAAATCAATTTGGGCTAACTATATGCACTAAATCTATTGAAAAATATGCATCCCTTACAAATCAACCCAAAGACTAAAGGTTCCAAAACCTGGAGGAGATTGGTCTCCATTAGAAATATTTTTGATCCCTATATTCACTGGAACTTAGGTAATGGAAAACTTGATTTCTAGCTAGATAAATGGCTTGACAACAAGCCTTTAATTAACATATTTGATTAAGAAAACAATAACTGGTTTACTATCGACAAAATGAATGGTTTTTGGATAGATAATATATGTAACTTAAATAAGTTAGGTTCGATCGTACTCACACTGGAATCAATAAAATCAGTAAACTTAAAATTAATAGTGACAAAGATGATGACATTCTTTGGCCACTGGACAACTCTGGAAAATTTAATACTAAGGCTACTTGGAGCCAAATTAAAACCCAAGACTTTGTTTCAAATATTTTTGCAAATATTTGGGACCTTATTACCCTTACCAAGTCTTATTTTCTTCTGTGGAAATTTTTGAAGGGTTAGATTCCAATGGATACAAACCTTTAAAAAAGAAATTTTAGTCTAGCCTTAAAATGTCAATTTTGCAATGACATTGAGTCTACCACTTATTTGTTTGTAAACTGTCCAACAATATGACCTATTTAGTATCACTTTGTTGTCTTATTTAACATCTATATTGGAAATTACATGACCATCCATCATCTAATTAGATGTTGGTTTTTAGCAAAACTATTCATATTAGAATTATATTGCTTATAATTATTTGTTGGAACATATGACATTATAGGAACAAAATTAAACATGATGATTCTATTATCACTCATAAAGTTATTCTCGATAAAATATACTATATTCTAGATAGCTATAATATTCTTAACAGAAAAATATGGCATGGTGATAATAAATAGCTAACAAACTTGGCTATTTCTTCCACTCAAACTATATCAAAGCAACTGTTATTAAATGGTACCTCCAAAGGTCAATATGATTAAATTGAACAATGATGATTTTTGCCTCTTAAATAGAGAATCAAGTGGCGCGGGTATCATAAAAGACCCTAATGGAAATGTCCAAATAGCATATGGTAGACTTTATGACAAGTAATCACCGTTGAGTGCTGAATGTAAGGCTATTCTTGGTGGCTTGCTTGTTTGTAATCAAAATGGTTTAAAAAATTTAGACATATGATCTGAATACTCCTTGTTGATTGATATGTTCCTAAAGGAGTTGGTCATTAGTTTTTAAACCCTATATTAAAATCCTGCAGAAACTTAATATTCTAAACAATGGCTATCAAATATATTCATGGAGTTCAAAACCAAGCAACTAATTGACTTGCTAGGTGGACTTTTAAATACAAAATGAAAATGAATTTAGTTAACCACCAAATCCCAATCCCATTAAAAGCAATGACATTGCTTGAAAGTTTAGATTGTGATTACTTAAGAATAGATGATCAACAATTTAATTTATGCATTTCTTTATATAATGAAAATATGTTTTCTCATATAAAAAATGCTTATTCCACGTTCTTACTTGTTAATTATGTTTCGCTATGCAAAACTATATCTATACATCATAAAAAAGGAGACGAAATCTACACATGAATACAAAAATCTTAGTAGAACAGAAAGCTACGTCGAGAAAAGTTCTCACAACTTTAAAAAATTATTCGAAATGAAAATAGTTCACCATTATTCCATGTGTATGGCTATATATACCCAATTCAGGTTTAAGTATACCCAAAATCAACATTTGACTTTCGTTTGACTTTTTTTTTGACATTTTTACCCTCCATCAGAAAATTAATATCTAAACTGCCATTAAGTAAAAAAAAACTACTAAGTGTATCCTGAGTATACCCAATTCACCAAAAGTCCTATTTCGCTATCTATACCCAAACAAACACTCTTCTTTGCTGAATTTAGTATCCCAATAGTATAGTTTTCTTAAAATTTTTGAAACCTAATTCAAACTTCCTAAGAAAATCAAGAACATTCAACCTAAAACACAAAATCAATCATGACCGAAGCAGAACTAGGGATCAACATGGAGGAGTTGATGTCGTCGGAGAAAAAGAATGATGAAATTTTGCCGGAAAAAGAGATGGAGTTGCCGGAGAAAGAGCCATCATCGCCGGAGCAGCCACCACCATCGCCGGAAAAGGTACTAACCAACCCGGTGGCCCATGCACCATCGGTTCTAGGCCATGGAACCGATGGTGCATGGGCCACCAGCCTGTCGGTTCCATAGCCTTGGCACCACCGGTGCTGAGGCCATGAACTGGTGGTGCTGGGGCCTCAGTCCGCTCGGTTCTGAGGCCCCAGCACTACCGGTTCATGGCCTCAGTACCGGTGGTGCTTATGGCCGTGTCCGGCCGGTTCTGAGGCCTAGAACCACCGGTTTTAGGCCTCAGAACCTTGGATTCGCGCATGTTTTTCGAAAAAAATCAAGATTTATTTATGTTTTTAACTATACCTGAATGTTTATTGTGCTTTTTTGTTGTGTAACAGGGGACGGATGTCGCAAGTGGGACTGGGGCACCTTCCGCTACTGATTACAGTCATTTGTTCTTCACTACCGAGTTCTACACACACGACGCGTTGGTGAAATGGGTTACGAAGATAGGAAAACTTTATGGTATGGTTATCAACATAAGTCGGCGCGACAAAGTAAACAGCAGAAAAAATGCGAGAGTTTATTTCTAGTGTGAGAGGGGGGGGGAATATACTCCAAGGGTTGCAGAAAAAGACCGTAAACGGAAGTCTACAGGAACGAAAAAGATTGACTGCCCATTTCAGCTTCTCGGGTCAATGGTTGCCCCAGATCAATGGAAGTTAGAAGTAAAATATGGTACTCATAACCATGAGACTTCTATACATCTAGATGGTCATTCTTTTGCTGGCCGTTTGAATGATGAAGAGATGGAATATGTTGAACGAGCGACCTTCATTGGTACTAACCCCAGAGATATACTGAATGGTGTGAAGAAATTGAACGAAGATAATGTTTCTACCATGCCGACGATCTACAATGCACGACAGAAAAGTCGGGTTTTAAAGAAGGCGGGTAGGTCACAAATTCAGTTCTTGTTGGGTGAGCTTAAGTCACAAAATTATTATGAATGGCATTAATCTGGTGAAGACGATGGACAAATCATTACAGATTTTTTTTCCCATCTTGTCAGTGTTGACCTTTTGCGGACATTTCCGACAGTTTTGATTATGGATAGTACATATAAAGTTATACGATATGGTATGCCATTGTTCGAGATAGTGGGTGTGACGTGTACCAGATTGACTTTCTGTGCGGCATTTGCCTTCATGTCGGGTGAGAAGTTAAACAACTTCAAATGGGTGTTAGAGTGTTTGAAGTCGTTGATTTCCGTTCACGGAATTCAAGATCCTCGGGTCATCCTAACCGACAGAGATTTAGCATTGATAAAGGCCATAGAAGTGGTATTCCCAGAGACAACGCATATGTTATGTCGCTGGCACATAAACCAAAATGTTCAAGGGCAAACAATAAAACACTTCCTCGAGAAAAGTGATCATAACGAATTTGTTACTGCTTGGAAGAAGATTGCGTATGCAGAATCAGAGATTGAATTCGATCACGCCAGACGGGACATGCTATTGGAGTACAAAGATTACCCTCTTGCAATTGAATACACTGAAAAATCGTGGCTCGATAAGTACATGGACAAATTTGTTGTTTGGAAGACGAACAAAAACTTGCATTTGGGACATTGCACAACTAACCGCGTCGAGAGTGCTCATTCTAACCTAAAGCGTTACATACGTACGAGCAAATTAAACTTTGAGTTATTTTGGGGGAGGGTTCATTCGCTTGTTGAAATCCAACATGCTGCCATTAGGTCGTCGTTCGAGAAGAGTCGTTACATAGCACTGCATAAGTTCGCGGATAAACTGTTTGATGAGATTAGAGGCAAGGTTTCCCACATGGCGTTAGAACTATTTTTCTCCGAAGTAGAGAAGGCCGAAGATACCAAGATGGTCGCTATTGAAGATGGGTCGGATGTTAAAGACATTGTCGACTGTATATGCGCTATAAAATCTACCCATGGTATACCTTGCTATCACCAGGTCCGCAAGTGGTGTAAAGGTGGAATGTCTGCCTCTCTAGATGCTTTTCACATCCACTGGACAAGGTTAGAAATAATGCCTCGTACATTCCGTACTACCATGGAAATTCTCAAAGATGATCTGCTAAAGTTAGTAACCGATGTTATTGAGACAAAAGATGAAAGCCGTATCAAACATATTTACAAGAAATGGTTTGAAGTTGTTTATCCTGAAACATCGTCATTGCTAGAGCCATTGGAGAAGCAGAAACACCGAGGCCGCCCACAGGTGAAAAGAAAGTTAGTAGTGGATACATCATCCACCAAACGGGACATGAGCGGATGGGAGTACCCGCTAAAAGAGGATGAAGCTAGTCATGACGCAGTCATGCAGTCTTTAAAACCAACAAAAGTTAAAAAGGGTAAAGCATTTGGTAGTGAATCAACGATTCGGGCAGATGTGCCTAGAGTACCTCATACTCGTACCTCTTCCATTGCCTCGCTAGGTAGCAACATCGTACAACCGTCCATTGATCGAGTCACAGAACTAATACATGACCCGAAAGGTTTTTTGCGTTGGTTTCCGATTCACTTCAACCCTTTTATATCGGGTATTAATGATGTTAAGCCAGATGGACATTGTGGATATAGAGCAGTTTCATTCGGGTTGTATGGTCATGAAGAAGGTTGGCGAGGTGTTCGAAAGGTAATATACGATGTTATGGTGTTTTGGTGTTATGGTGTTATGGATTTTAAGTGAATGAATTACTATTATAGTGTTATTTTTGACGAATTTAAGATGAACATTGTTAAATATATGTTATAGAGGATTGATTGAAAGAATGGTTCGACTTATGTTTGTTTGTGGAATCTCAATTATAAAAAACGAGATCAAGTTAAGTACAAAAAATCTAAAAGAACAATAGAAGCAGTAGATAGTAGATGCCATAAGTCATATTACAAAGTAGATGTCATAAGTCATAATACAAAATACGATAGTGAAACAACTAAGAAGTCCACAAGAATGAAAGATCACAACAACGCTAAAACAAGTCCAATAATGAGGACAAACAACCAAGGAGAGAAGAGCTGCAGGACTTGATCTCTCCACCTAAGCGCACCCGCTTCCCCACGCTCTACGGGCATAGTAACAATCAAGCGAACAACGTCTAATAGTCTATCGTCCGTGGTACGTGGTGATGGAGTAATAGTATGCCAACCATACTCAGCCAGGTACCTCCAGTAGGTGTTCGTCGCTAACTGTCTATACGTGGCAATGGTAACTGTCAATCGATCCTCAGAAAGCAAGTGCTGACGCCAATCTAGCCATGCGCTCTCTCGCCACGTGTACCTCGCTAGATCTCCTTTCCTATAACCCGGTCGTAGTACAAGTGGGAGTTCGGGCTCATCCTGAACCCGTCCAAACTGGCGCATAACCCGATCAGGCATGTAACCCTCGACCGTGCTCATCATCCGCAAAGGATAAACAATGGTACGGATCTCCTGAACGGGGAACTGGACTCTAATGTCATGGTATGGCTCAAATATCACCTGTTACAAAACAGTAAAACAATTAGATTGTTTTAAAATCCTAAAACTTTATATCAAAATGTTAATGCAAAAAAAATATTTAAAAACTTACATCTGCCTCCTTCTGATCAGCAAGGAGAGTACGGACAACTGATTTGGGGCGGATGTTTTACCCAACAATCCGCTTCGGTAGCCACTTCACAATCCTAGGCTGCCTCGCTACGTGGTCAGCATTCTCTGAGGCCCTAAACGCGGGGAAGTGGTCGTAGATCCAACAATCGAGCATAGCTACAAAACCATAAAGGTTATGCTTCGATGCTTTCGAAGCATCACCCAAACCACGGAACAGGAATGCCAATGCACTCGTACCCCACGCGATGTCCCACAACCCAGAATCCATATTGGCTAACCCGTACAAGTAGTCAGCCTTGACGCTTTTCTGACTATTATCCGCAAAAATAGTGCAACCAAATAAGAACATAAGGTATGCTCGTGATACCTGGCGGATAGTCTCAGCATCAGTCTGCTCGATGTAGCGCCCCCTGGTGAAAGTCTCCCGCAACCACTTTATCTTAAAGCCAACGCCTCTGGTGGACTGTATCTCTATGCGGACCTCATCCACTGTCAGACCTAACATACTAGCGTAGTAGTTGTATGCCTCATCACGTGGAGCCGTGACTACATCAAGTGTCCGACCAACTACAGGGAGACCTGTAATGCAGCTGACATCATCGAGCGTAATCGTCATCTCCCCAAATGAGAAATGGAAAGTGTTGGTCTCCTGATGCCAATGCTCAACAAAAACCTCGTCTAGGACGGAATGTGTGAAGTACTGAGGCAGGTGGGCTATAAGAGGACCAAAAGGAGTCCGCGCCAAAAATCGTTGCACATCTGGCTGAGCACTGAGGTCCCACATACGAAGCACATTATAATGTGCCTGTATGCCCAGTGTAGCGCGACCCTATAAATTAAAAACTAAGTCAGAACATAATAATAGTAAAACCTTAGACTAGACGTTTAATAGTTAGGTACTTACCTATCCGATGAAGACGTGGTACGCCTCATGCTCATTGTAGTCAGGAAACAGAGGGATCTTGTTGCATTTGAGAAATGCAAACGTCTTTCGCTGCTCCTCGGTGTGGATGACATCTATGTGTTCCTCGTCGATCGTGTCCTGCTCAGGGTCCCCAGTGGCATCCACCCTGTCACTAACAAGTGGTGGATGTGTAATAGTATGCGCAGGGGACGGAGCTCTGCGAGAATGAGAGGGAGGTGGTGGATCACTAGCAGTGGGAGGTGGTGATCTATGTGTATGTGATGACGACGTCTCTCGTCGTGAGGAGCCTCCACCTCTGATATCAATGTCCGCAGTCTCTATGGCCTTTTCCTTCCTCTGGCCATGCTTGATTCGGCGCAAAGACCGATCACTCCGTATCCGTTCCTCCTCCTCCCTAAGACGAATAGTCCCAGGGTCGTCTGGTAAATCTCGTCCGCGCTTGGCATCGCGGACCTGCTCATTCTCAACCGCCCGAACAGTCTTAATACTCTTCCCTGGCGGTGGCGGACGTGACCCAGGGGGATACGCCCTGGATCGAGGAAGACGTCGCTCCTCAACCGCGTCTGACCTACAAAAATACAAAACAAAACACGAAATTAATAACTGTAACATATAAAATTAAAATCATCAACACTCTTATACGCATGGTTGGCTAACTTTATAAAGTAGTTTCTAATCAATTTGAAGTTTTTTAAAAAAATGCAATATTGCCCCTAATTTCTATCTAAACCCTAATTTGTCTACCTAATTCTATCATAAACACCAAATTCAACCCTAAATCTAACCAAAAACTAAAATTCATACCTAAATCTAACAAAATTAAGAAACAAAATTAATTTAGGAACTTACGTAGGAGGCGGCGGAGGGTTTTTGTTCTTGACCATGATGAAGGAGGAGGAGGAGTGGTGGTGGTGGTGGTTCGCCGGAAAATATGAGAGAGAAGTGAGAGTGGGATTTTAGAGAGAAGTGAGAGATGTGAGTGAAGTGAGAGAAAGTGAAGGTTAAAATGGGGTGGATGAAGTTAGTAAAAAAAAATTGGCTTATATACCTACAAAAGGGCATTTTTGGAAAAAAATGGGTATACTTAGATCACCTTTGAGTATACTCAAAATTGGATATACTTAAACCTGAATTGGGTATATATAGCTTGACCCTTATTCCATTATCATGTACATTCTTGTTCCATCTATTGTAAACTTCATATAAAAATCAATAAACTTTTTGTTGATTAAAAAAAAAATATTGTGAAAGTTTCCTGCCCTAAATTAAAAAGAAAAGACTCATCCTCCAAAAATAGATACTGGCAGGCCCGTTTGAAAGCTACGGTAGGGCACTAGAATCACATCATTAGAGATGTGACCCCCCACCAATAATTGATTTACCTTTTTTTTATGTCCAGCAGTGGAATTAGAAATACAACCTCTTGCATTTGACAGAAGACACCTAACAATAACAATAACCTAACCTCTGAGTTACTTTTAGAGAGAGAGCAAAACCCTTCCTTCCATACACAAACATGGCCGTGTCATCTTCTTCTCTTTGCCCTAGGTTCCTATCGGCTTCCTCCTCCTTCGAGTGCCGCTCCGATCCCGATTTCTCCGGTACGCCACACGCAGATCCGATTCACGGCAGGCGTCGTGCCAACTCGATCCTCCAATCTTACACGACTTCCTTTAATGGCGGGATCTCGTCCCTCATCCTCCGCTTTCCCCCGAATATCGTCCGCCAGCTCAGCACCAAGGCTCGCCGTAACTGTAGCAACATTGGTGTCGCGCAAATCGTCGCAGCTTCTTGGTCGGACAAAACCTCCCCCGGTTTTCACTCGGCGGCGGCGGCTGCGTCCTCCGCAGCAGCTGCCGCCGTTACCCCTGCCGCACTGTCGGTCGAGCTGAAAGCGATCGACGATGTGCAGGTGGGGGGTGAGGGTGTCAAGGGAACTGGCGGTGAACTTCCTGAAGCTTCCGCTGTCTCGACACCCTCGTTTTTGGGCTCCGATGGGAGCATTGCTATACATGCTGGTATATCTCTATATATATATATACACATTTAAACTCAATTTCATTTCTGTGGTTTTGTTCTATATGATTCCCCATTCGTCTTTTATTTATAGATCAAGATCATAAGGTGAAGGTTGTTTGTTAGTCATTAATAGTCCTTTTATTAACTCATTCATAATCTGATAGAGCATTGATTTTGTTGATGGGTAAGACTTTTGCTAAATATTTATTAGTGATTAGTGATAGTGTTTGACGTTACACTCACTCTTTCTACAGGTGAAAGATTGGGCCGTGGTATAGTAACTGATGCAATTACTACTCCAATTGTCAATACTTCTGCCTACTTCTTCAAGAAAACTTCTGAGTTGATTGATTTCAAGGTTTGATTTTTCGACCTTTTTAAGGAGTTATTTGGATTTTAAGAATATTGTTAATGATAATTGATTACAATCTAAGTGAGTATTGTGATTGATTGGTGTCTTTAGGAAAAACGCCATGCAAGTTTTGAGTATGGGCGCTATGGAAACCCCACAACTGTAGTTGCAGAGGAGAAGATAAGGTTTGTCTCTTGTATCCTCCTATAATGGCTTTCGCATTGGACATTGTAATATGAGTTGCTGATTTTCCAGTGCACTTGAGAGGGCTGAATCAACATTGATTATGGCATCGGGAATGTGTGCTAGTACTGTCTTGTTGTTGGCATTGGTTCCAGCTGGTGGACATATTGTAACTACCACAGATTGTTACCGGAAGACACGGATATTCATCGAGACTGTTCTTCCCAAGATGGGTATCACGGTATAGATTATGCTTTCTTTACCGTGTTTTTATTTTTAGGAGGATGAAGAGATCTGTAAATTCATATATCAAACTGCAGCTGCTTTCAGAAAGCAATCATCCATATAAAGCACGGACTATGTTTGTTCCTGCTCTAGTCGATTAAAATTGATTTGTGTTACTTGGCTTTGCTTTGCTGTGATTTTTTCTCTTTTCTGCCAGCTTGTAAGAACAAATACTTAAACACTTCTATTAGTTTCTTTATTCCATTCCATATGTAAAACAGATCTTTTCTTTAGTGAAAAGGCATTGATTGTGAGTAGTGTTGAGTATCCCACTTATGGTGGCATGATCCACTATATTCACGATGAGGGCAACTTACTCTTCTTTGACAGCTTTGGAGAGTGAGCTAGACCCAATGTCCTCTGACAAGTAAAATGATCCACTATACTCTTTGACGTTTTTGCTTGTTAGCTGGTATTGAACAATATGTTATGGGGTACATTTGGTTTCTTCTGACTCAAACTGTATTATATCTGCTCTTGACTACCTTTCAATTTGCAGGCCACTGTCATTGATCCTGCAGATATGGAAGGCCTTGAATCTGCTCTAGAGAAAAACAAGGTCGAGTTGTTTTCTGAAATGGATAGCTTTATCACATTTAATTTCAAAAGGACTTGTTATCTTGAATAATAACTTATTGCGCATTTTAACTCTGTGAAGGTTTCTCTTTTCTTTACCGAGTCTCCTACCAATCCATTCCTCAGATGTGTCGACATTGACTTGGTTTCAAAAATGTGCCACAAAAAAGGGGCCCTGGTGTGCATAGATGGTACCTTTGCAACCCCTCTAAACCAAAAGGCTCTTGACCTTGGCGCTGATCTTGTTGTGCACTCTGCAACTAAATTCATTGGAGGCCACAATGACGTAAGTCAACTTGCATATGTAGACGGGTAAACGAAAAGGGTCTACATATTCTCAGGGTCTTGAGTATGACGATAGCAAGTAATAGAGAAACTGAATTTATGTGTAGGTCCTTGCTGGATGCATTAGTGGTTCTCAGAAACTGGTTTCAGAAATTCGAAATTTGCATCATGTTCTAGGTGGTACTCTGAACCCGGTAAGTATCTTCTCATAACCTTTAATATGATATTGTATTTGGTTTTCAAAAGATCAACAGCATTTTATCAAGTATTTCAAGTTTTGCATTTTTAGTATGGAGATAATGAGTTATGGTTCCTTTCCTCAAACAGAATGCTGCGTATCTGATTATTCGAGGTATGAAGACTCTGCACCTTCGTGTACAGCAACAAAATTCAACAGCGTTGAGGATGGCCAAAGTTTTAGAGGCACATCCTAAGGTACACTCATAACTCATATCGTTCTAATTTTGCAGAGAACTTGGTCAGATATCAATCATTACATTTAAGAATTAAATATTATATTTATGTTTTTATAAAAAACTCTGCACTTCTGCACTTCTGCACTTCTGGTTAGTAATTTTGTAAGTTGTCCACAATAATGGTAATACTGAGAAGATGGAAACCCACTGACAAATCCTTTTGGCTGATGGCCTTGAACTGTAATAGATTGTTTCTTGCTAATTTATAAACTATTATGGCAGATATCGCATGTTTATTACCCGGGCTTGACTAGTCATCCTGAGCATCACATTGCTAAGCGTCAAATGACTGGTTTTGGCGGTGTCGTTAGTTTTGAGGTAATTGTGTTTTAACTAATATTGAACAGTACACTTTGAACCATCCATTTGTTACCTTTTGTTTTGTCAAAGTAAATTGAAGTTGCTTACTTCTTTTGTGTAGGTGAATGGAGATTTGAATACCACCATAAAGTTTGCTGATGCATTAAAGATCCCTTATATTGCTCCGTCCTTTGGTGGCTGCGAGAGCATTGTGGATCAGCCAGCTATTATGTCCTACTGGTATGCTCTTTTTTACATAATGATCATGTCATTGGTTGTATTTGAACTCTTTCTTGAGAGCATTAACCCTTTTACACTTAGTGCATCAAAGTAAAGGATGAACCCGTGAAAAAAATATTCGTAGTTCTCATTAATGTTTCTATTAATTTTTTGGAATCCTGTGAACTCTATCTGGAGAGCTAAAAGAATAGGAACAAATTCGTAAATATCTAAAAAAGATGTATTATTGCCTATAAACTTCACGCATAGAACATTGCTAGATATAGTAATATCACTATTTTAGTCTCTTCCAATAAATTATGCATACACTCATCAATGTGTTCTAAACTCAACTATGGTTTGTAGAGTAACATTGTTGCACATCGATCTGTAGCTGTCATTTAGGTAGATGTTCTATACTTATGTTGAGTTTCGTACGAAAAAACAGGGATCTGAGTCAGGCAGAGAGGCTTAAGTATGGAATTAAGGATAATCTGATCCGCTTCAGCTTTGGAGTAGAAGACTTCGAAGATTTGCAGGCTGACATACTTCAGGCCCTGGAAACCATTTAAGGGTTGCGAATGCATGTCTCAGTTTCTTTATTTCCTCTTTTGTTATTGATGCTAATGTCTTTATTTCCTCTTTTGTTATTAATGCTATTGTCGTTGATTTTGCACTGTAGTTGGAAGTCGGTCATCAGTGTTCTACATGACATTTGATGTCATGAATTTGTAATTTGATACCTTATATTTATGGGCACCCGCCTACAATTTCATTGGTTTCACTGCTTCTCAGTTTTATCATCTGCCATGCCATTATTTCTGCGACCAAAAGTACTGAAAGAAGCATGGTGTAGTTGCATTTCTTGTTTTCTCATTATTGACAAAATTTTGCATTTTCAGAATTTCAATTATGAGGCCGCCAAAAAAAGCTCAGTAAAGTTGCCAATCTTGTTTTTTAAAATTTGACAAGAATGTAGCTTAGAAAAAATAATATCATTCATTACAGGAAAGGTTATGCTGTTAAAGTTTAATTTTCTCATTAGAGCATAAATGTAGGGAAAGAAATAACTGTTTAAGGACATGTTAGTTATAATTTTTCTCCAGTTTTTTATGCGTTTTTTCAAAACAATATTTTTTTGTTTAATTTTTAAAAATATTTTGAAAGATTGGATTTTGTTATATGTATATCAAAATATATTTAGTTTAATGCTGAATTTGTTAAGATTTGTCTCTTTAGTCTTCAAATTTTTAGTTCGATGGATAAAGAATTGGGAATTGCTAAAAAAAGAGCTAAAACTACTCTGCGAAGTCGCATGTTTCTAATTTTCAATATTTACAAAATTGCCACTAACAAAAAACCTAGAAAACTCTTAAAAGTCAAATTAATTACAACCCATGCCATTGAAGACTCCAAACTACTCCATGAAGTTACAAACACAATTTCAAACACCGACCTTAATTCATCTTCTCCAAACTACTAAAAATAAAAGCTTAACAACCAACAAAACGTATTTTTTCAAAAACTTCAAAACCTTTATAACATGGCTGGAGAAAACCACTTCCCATGCAGAGCAGCATGGTCGTCGAGGAGCTACATTGCATTTTCCTCACTCATTTTCGCGAAAAAACAGATTTAAAAAAAAATCGTGTTTTCTGTTCTTCGCTACCCTGTGGCGTGGTCGACATTGCGTATGCCAATGTAAAGGCGTAGAACAACATCGCCACACCGTCTGTTGGCGTGGGAACCTTGCAGACGCCATACGTGTGGCGCATGATGGGTGCTCTACGCCATCCAATGGCGTGGTGATGCTGATTTGCGCCTTTACATTGGCGGAAAATGGGCTAAACTTATCCGGAATGCGGGTTTAATTGGTTTATCTATTTCTTACATATTGCAGGAGGTGACCCAATGCGATATTTCGCTTGTTTCGGACTACGCTCACCATTTCACCGCTCACGACGAGTATAGCTTAGACTCGATGACTGAGTGGGTAAAATGTACGGGGAAGTCGTTGGGTTTTTTGATACGTAGCATCCAAGGAGGTAGGGAAAAGAGGGAGAACACAGAGAGTAGATTATCGGTGCGAGCGATCCGAATTCTTTAAGTCGGCCGTTAAAGAGTGCGACCGTAAGCGTAAGGAAAAAGAGTGCGACCGTAAGCGTAGTGAAAATTGCCCTTTTCATTTGGTAGGCAATCCGGTAAAAGGAGAGGATAAGTGAGCTCTTAGTGTCCTTTCCGGGATGCACAACCACGAACCAATTAAGTATGCCCAAGGACATTTGCAATGGTGCAAGTTAAAACGGAAGGAAAAAGAGCTCGTTGATCTTTTGACGGTGAACGGGACAAGTCCGCGACAAATATTTGGTGCTTTGAAAAAGGCCGATCCAGAGAATGCTTCAAATATCCGTCATGTTTACAATCACCGTCAAAGAACGAGGATGGTTGAAAACGGTGGTCGATCCCAAATGCAATGTTTGTTAATTAAATTACAATTTCACAAGTACAAGTATTGGGTACGGACGGGCAATGACGGCTCTAACGTCATAACCGATTTGTTTTTTGCACATCCGCTTAGTATTGATTTACTATGGACCTTCCCACGCTTGCTAATCATGGATATCACGTATAAAGTTATTCGTTATAGGATGCCTTTGTTCGAAGTAGTCGGGGTAACATCGACCAACAAAATATTTTGCATTGGTTTCACGTTTATGGTGAGTGAAAAACAAGACAACTACGAATGGTCATTGGGATGCTTGAAAACGGTAATAAAGGAGAATGATTGTGAATTACCTTGTGTTATCGTTACGGACCGTGAACCAACCTTGATGAATAGCATCGACAAAATATTTCCTAGCGCTAGTCACATGTTATGCGAGTGACATATCAATAAGAATGTTAGCGGGAGAACGAATTTTTTTTTTCAAGACGGGAAGGTGGCTAACAATTTTTTGGCAGCTTGGAACGACGTTGTTTCATCCAATACCGTTGAGGTGATGAACGAGAGGTTGGCTAAGATGCGGTCGGTGTTCAAAGACCAAGATAAGGCGGTGGATTATGTAGTTGACTCGTGGATTACGCTTTATAAAGAACAAAATCATGCATTTCGATAATCACACCTCTAATAGGACGGAAAGCTCGCATGCTACATTGAAAAAATATGTCGGGTCTAGCCGATTGGATTTCGATGGGTTTTGGGATAAAGTACATGACTTGTTAGCGATGCAACATTCGACCATTAAAGAATCGATGGAGCTTAACAAGTGCCGTCTAATTCATAAATTTCAAGATTTAAACTGTTCAAATTTTTACGGGGGTATGTATCACCTATTGCATTGGTGATAGTATACGATAATTATGTTGATAAAAGCGGTGGTGAAAAATCTGCGTGAGTTTGCACCGATCGTACGATCCATGTTTTTTCGTGTTCCCATGAACTTGAGGCAATCCGAAGAGTGGACGGTCATGTACCTACTCGGATTATAGACGAGCATTGGAAGAGACTAGATATCGTTCCTCGAGTTAAACTCACCAGTGAAGAATAGGTGAAATTTAATTTCGCAAATCTAAATGCTAAACTTGAAGAGTTTGATGTTTACGAACAAAGTCATTAGCTAAAATAATTTCAACAAATTTTGGATCCGTAGACGACACTCCTTTGCGAACCCCTCGAGAAGGTTAAAGCCCGCGGTAGAACTCCCAGACATGTCGGAAGCCGTGGTCATGGACGGGGTCGGGGTTGCGTTAAAGGTAGCAAACTCCAACGTGATAATTCTACGAAAAGGGATCCTTCGTATCACGAATATGGCAAACAAGAAATGTTCGAGTCTCACGATAGTGCCGAAAATCCACGAATGGTAACATCCGCCGCTAGTATAGCAGCCCCGGTCGGAACGTTTGGTAGCACCGCAAGAACGGTCGCCGCATATACTCTTAGTGATTCCGGAGCAAAACTGCCAAAAAAGGGTTGCATGTGTTGGTTTAGGCACTCCGGATGCATCGAACAACATTACCGCTATACCGTCATTCTCGGTTAAACTAATCCCGGCGAGATTACCAAATTTGCCGGACTTGAGATTTTCAAAAGACATACCTCAATTTATGCGTCATTTCATAAGCCGAATTACAAATGTTATGCCCGACGATAATTGTGGTTTTAGAGCCATCACGCTTGGTATGGTCGGTTACGAAAGTGGATGGCTAATGGTTAGAGAAGCCTTGGTTCATGAGCTAAATAGCGATCGGGAGTTTTATAAACGAGTTGCATATTACGAAGATGAAAGCGAAGTCGATAAGAAGATACACAGGTTGACTTTTAATAAAAAGAATGTACCTTTCGCAAATTGGATGTCCTTGCCTAGTTGCGGAAAACTAGTCGCGACGACATTCAATTGTGTTTTCTATTGCCTCGCTCCCGGTGGATGTACGACTTACCTACCGGTGAAAAATGCACTGCCGAAGGTGGTTATTTAAAGGAGATCGGTGTGGCATTCGTCAATAAAAACCATTTTGTTCATGTAAGTAAAGAACTTTTAGTTTCACATGCACTTAATCGTTTATTTTGTTAACACGCATTGATATTCAATGTCAATTGGTAGGTTGATTTGGTTAAAGAGTCACCTTTACCGACTATAGATCCAACGTGGATGCGAACGGTTAGAGAAGACGCTACTTGTTGGTCGATCCCCTTGTTAGATAGAGTTCGTTTATTTTCAAGACTCCAAAATCCCACGCCGACACATTCCGTTGAATTTGAGGAACCCGTAGTGGACTTGACTAAAGATTTTTAGTTGAGTACGTGTTGTAATTTTTAATTTGAAATCAGATTTAGTTTGTGTTTGTTTTCGTTGTTTTTTTGTTGTAAGCTAACTCCATATTGTATTCACGAACCATTAAACTAGTTAAATTAAAGCAAATTTTAGTTTTTTGAATTCATTTTTTCCCAAAAATTACAAGGGTGGGTCAGTTCGCCAACGGTAGGTGTGGGAATTACACGTCACGCCAAAGGTTGACGTAATAAGTGGCTCATACGTTGACGGTTGACGTGGACATGGTACCTCACGCCAACCGTTGACGTGCGCATAGGGTGTCACACTAAATTGGTGGCGGACAGACCCAAACCTTGCCTCAGTTAGCCAAAAGGAAGTTGATGAAATGGAACTGGCCTAATAGATAAAATAAGTTTGAGTTTGTATTTCAGTTTGTTTGAGTTTATGTTTCAGTTTGTTTGAGTTTATGTTTCAGTTTGAGTTTGAGTTCGAGTTTATTCTTCAGTTTGTGTTTGAGTTAATTTTTGAGTTTGTGTTTCAGTTAATGTTTGAGTGCATGTTTCAGTTTATGTTTGAATTCGAGTTTATGCTTCAGTTTGTGTTTACGTTTATAACTCAGTTTATGCTTTGGGATAATGTAATCAGTTTATGTTCGAACTATAACAAGAGACAAAAAAAAGACATTAAAACAAAAGCATAAAGTGTCATACAACAACCCAGATTTGTCAAAGTTACTAACATCACAACAAAATAACGAACACTAGACCCGCAAAATATCGTAAATGGTAGCATACAATCTAAAACATAAAAGCGTAACGACTAAGCTAGTCTCGTAGCAGTAGACACACATCCTCGTACGCCCCAGTCAAACGATCATGGTCAAACTCACCAACTGTGGGAAACAATGAGATCCTACGCATACCAGCACGAAAATGTCGAATGATAGCTCCCTCTCGATCCTCGTAAACATAGTCATCGAGCGAGTAAATTGCAGTATTGATGAGGTCGAACCAACTAATCCTTGTATGGAGCATAAGGTAATCTGGTGTACTAAAGGAATCCATCTCGTCTCTCACCAAGTCTCCCCTGAATACGTCACTGCCAAACCGACCAATTTTTCGGATCAAAAGCATACGCTATCGACTTCAGTTTTCTTCTCGACTTCGACTGCATCTACAGCAAAGGATGTGAGATAAGCCTCTGAACACGACCAAACTACCTCAACACCCGCTCCGATTTATCGGCACCCGCCTACAATTTTGCTGGTTTCACCGCTTCTCAGTTTTATCATATGCATGCCATTATTTCTAGAACCAAACGTACCGAAAGAAACACGATGTAGTTGCATTTCTTGTTTTTTCAATATTGACAAAATTTTGCATTTTTAGAATTTCAATTATGGGACCGAAAAAAAAAGCTAAGTAAAGTTGCCAATCTTGTTTCAAATTTAACTAGAATGTAGCTTGGGAAAAGCAATTTCTTCATTACTATAAAGGTTATGAGGTTAAAGTTTAAATTTCTCACTAGAGCGTTATGATTTTTCTCCGGTCGAGTTTCCGATGAGTTTTTAAAACAATGTTTTTGTTTTTTTTTAAATTTTCAAAAATATTTTGAAAAATTGAATTTTGTTATATCGTGTATTTTAATGTATTGAATTTTAATATTATTTGTCTTTTTAGTTTTTTAAGTTTTTAATTTGATGGATAAAAATCAAGATAAAGACAAAAAATATGAAGACGAAAATGGAGAATAAAAATAGCCATATATATTAAAAAAAATTAGATGAAAATTTTGTTTTTATTTTCTTAATGTTCTAAAATATTTTCAAGGATTTGATTTTGTTATATTGTATTTTTTTAATTTTTTAATTGGTTAAGAGTTGTTTTTCTAATTTTCAAGTTTTTAATTTAGGAAAATGTTAGTACTTTCTCACCAAATTTATTATCAGCTAAGTACCCCAACTAGTTTCTATGCCTACTAAACACCCATCTCATCAAACTAATTCATTTTCAATACCCACTTTTTACATTATCCCTTATTTACCCTTAAAATTTGGCTCCGTCTATTTTTCCAACCAAAATTCAAATTTTGAATTCATATTAGTACAACCTACCCTGCTATTTTAAGTTATATTAAAAGTGGTCATAAACCTCTATTGTATTTTATACCTTCCATTAAACCAGTTAGAATACCTCCTTCTTTAAAACTAGTTCTTCTCGAAACCATTTACAGGTAATATTTTCTATATTGTTGTTTTGCTTGTTGAAGGTATTTGTAAGTTGGGTTTTATCGACGAGTTGAAGCTGTTTTGTAAGCTGGATCTTCGTAAGCTGGGTTATTTTTGACGAGTTATAGCTGTTTTGTAAGCTGGGTTTTGTAAGCTGTTTTTCTTGTTAAAGGTGTATATTAACGTTTTGAAATTTATTTATGTATTATAACTTCTGATTACCTTAACAAGTATTTTATTCAGCTTATTCTTAGTTATATAACTTCCAGCGTTTGTGAATGTGTTTTATTCCTAGTTTAATAGTTTCTGGGTTATTTTCTAGCTTTGTTGAACTTGTTTATACTGTTATAGCGTATATGGGTAAGCATGTTTTTATGTTGAAAACGATGCTTTGTGAATGCAGGTGCGGCCATTTACATACCTTGCTTTAGATAACCACGACATACACGAATCTCGTTTGAATCATGTTTTACATTACGCATTAACCATGACGCGAGGTATTCTTTTCCCATATCATCGCCCGACGCATCTCGCGTGCACGTGACGCTTGTCTTCTTTTAATGTTGCATATGAATCGAGTTACCTTCACCTGTTACGCGTAGAACGTATACGCGATTTAGACACAATTATGAATCACGCGATTCGTTGATGCATAAATTTATACGTCTCGCGCGTTTCGTACTGCGATTTCTAACTTCTCTCTCACCTAGTCGAATTTTGTTTATCATTGCAGTGGACTAGATGTCTAAGTCAAAAGTGTGTATTTTCAAATATTCCAAGCAGACCTCAATCGTTCCTTTGAGAGAGTTTGAAAACTTTGAGACTCTTTAACACTATGTTGAAGGTATATGGGATGATCTGGTTAGGGGTTGCTACACTATTACCTACTCTTGTGGTGATCAAAAGTACTGTTTTTTAATAACAAGACTGATTTCATGGGTTTAGTTGTTTATCTTGATGTGGAGCGTCTGAAAAACGTTAGCTTCTTTATAGAAAAACAAATAGTTGAAAATGATGCGGATGACATTCGTAAACATCCTAGCATAAGCTTCGCAGAACCCTGTGATGATCAACTATTAAGTGGGGAGAGTAGTAATAATTTACTCAGTTCGCAACATAAAAAAGACATCTTACTAGTAGCGGTTGCGTTGATGCTATCACAGGGTTTAGACATCTTACTACATGCATAATACGTCTACTAAGATCACTGCTTACTATGTCAACAAAGATTCATGTGGTTATAAATGACGATTATATACATCAATAGATTTTAGCACTGGTTTAATGACGATCAAGCGATTTGTCCAAGCCCATACATGTAGCCTGGTATTTTTGAAAAAAAGTAGGCATTTGACATCTGATTTGATTGCGAATAAAATACACGAATCAATTATGACATGTCATTCTTTAACAACAAAAACTATTCTGTCTTCTATCAAACAAGACTATGATTTAGACATTTCCTACCGTCTCTCGTGGAATGCTTTACAAAAGGCGAGGAGGGAAGTTTTCGGAGATAATAATACTTCATTTGGCTTGCTGAATGCTTACTTTAGAAGATTAAAGAGTCGAGCTATTACTACTGATTGCCATTTGGAGGTTGGTTTTTAAAATGTCTTAAGGAGGTGATTTGTGGCATTTGGATCATACATTCAAGGCTTTCACTCATGTCGACCATTGTTGTATGTAGACAATACCCATTTAAACGACAAGTATGGTGGTGTATTGCTGTCTGTAGTGGCAAATGATGGAAATAACGGTGAGTTTTAAACCTTCATTGCATATCATTTTGTACGCTTTTCATTAAAGGAAACGTTAGACACGATTTATGATGGCCTACTCATCCGATTTCTGTCGACTAAGTACCCCACCATTATACCCACGCTTTTTTTCAAATACTATACTACGCGAGTTGTGAATTACCAGACGGATAGAAATCGCGCGATGTTACACATCAAAATTAAAAATCATGCGATATGTACTGAAAACATTAGCAATCGCGGCTTCATAGATGTATGTAGGCTTATACACAGACCTACCAAACAATTATATTTTGAACTACGCATTTGGACTCCAATAACCTATTTGCATATTGCACATATTTTTCCAGTTGCTTTTGGTATTTT
Source organism: Limnanthes douglasii subsp. nivea (assembly GCA_036936605.1). Lineage (NCBI taxonomy): Eukaryota > Viridiplantae > Streptophyta > Magnoliopsida > Brassicales > Limnanthaceae > Limnanthes > Limnanthes douglasii. Next base: position 290,824,389 of record JAUPFV010000004.1, read on the forward strand.
TGGTGGTGAAGATTACGATAACTGGTTATGGTTTATGGAACATCTTAAACCTCATTTGTTAAACCGTTAAATCACCTTTATTTCCGACAGACACCATGGTATTATTAATGTTGTTTCTGTTGTTTATCCAAACTGCTTTCATGCTTAGTGTATATATCATCTTCTCAATAATTTGAGGACCGCTCTTGATTGCACTAACCGGGAGTTTAAGAAGAAGACATTGAAGCAATTTAAAAGTTGTGCTTATGCTCCCACAGTTGAACTTTTAATCAGAGACTTTCCAAGTTTTTAAGTAGAGGTGGTAAAAAGATTAAGAAATTCGTTGAGCATTTACCTCCCGAAAAGTACGCCCAACCTTCGCCATTGGGAAACGTTATGGGGCAATGATATCATCTACCGCCGAATCTTTTAACAACCAGATTAAAAAGATTTATAATCTACCAATTTTTGAAATGATAGACAAGATTAGAGTGATGCTAATGACTCAGATTTCTAGACGTTATTCAGAGGGGCTTAGCTGGAACAATTATTTATGCCCGAATATGACAAGTAGTTCAAGGAGAATGTTCTAATCGGTCGAACGTGAGTGGTATCTAAGTCTTCCGCAGGTTCATTTGAAGTTTATTATGAACTAGTTATGGTTGTCAACATGCTTGATTTTAAGTGTTCATGTGGTTCATGGCAGCAAGAGTGTTTTCCATGTCCGCACTCATTGGCTGCAATAACATCGGTTAACAAAGAAACTATGACGTTGATAGAACCATTCTACACTGTTGGTAACTATAGGTCCACTTATTCTTTTAGCATACCTGCAATAACCGACTTCGGTGAAAGGTCATCCTCTAACGAATGTGAATGACCTGTTGTTTTACATCCTAATGTTAAAAGGCGAGCTGGAAGGCCAAGGAAAAAGAGGATTCCATCTAGAGGAGAAGTATCATCGAGCCAGTTGCATTGCGGCCGTTGCTTTAAATTTGGACACAACCGAAGGACATGTGATATCCTACTATGAGCTTGCCCTCGTAACTATTTGGATTCATCCGTTTTATTCAGTATGTATTAACGCGATTCCCTTTGTCCTATATCTCCTTCTCTATACAATATTTTAAACTTTAATTTAGTATAAACAGACATCACAATTCATTCCATCCTTGAGGTCAATCTTTCTTACTCATTTAGTTAGACATTACTTTTAGTTGATACATGCGAGTTGTTTGAATATTATTTTTCAAACGCACGAGTTATATTGAGTTATATGATTACACGCGATTGCCAACACGTGATTTCCAGTTGATGTCCTCCACACCGACACGATTGTGTTTAATAATCACGCGTTGTGTTAAATAAATATAACATAGACTTTATTTAACTTATTTTTACTAGACTTGCGCGATTTGTGTTTAATCTCTAACGCAAGACACCATAATTTATTATAGATGCGTTTCTTATATAAATAACACGCGATTGCCATAAGGTGAATTTGGAGAACCTATGTGCGTTGATTATTTGGCAGATCGGTAACCACATAGCAGACACGATTCATATCAGTAACCACTACATAGAAAACGCGATATATGTTACAAACGATTAGGGAGTCATAACGATTGGTTAAGTCCATTTCAACACGATTGTTGCCATGTCATTTACAACCATTACCAGAATTGACGCAATTTATGAGATTGGAACATAAATCGTATACGAATAAGACATTTCAAACCACTACAACTGGAACTAGTTAGATACGGATAACATACCATCTTTAACAAACAAGAGAACCGAAAGTAGAATGGACCTACTGGTGTCCATATATTAAACCCTAATAAAAAACCACTACATATTATAGGATTCACCAATTCTAATTCCAAAAAACAAAAACACAAACAAACAACCACATACTGACGAATTATCAGAAGAGTTCTCCTCCTCTTCATCGTCGGACTCTTCCTCCAAGTCTTCCTCAGACTCTTCCTCAGACTCTTCATCATCCTCGTCCTTCGGTTCCAGATCACTGTCTTCATCGTCGTGACTCTCCATCCCCCAGTATTCATCATCTGATGAATCCTTCGAAGACTTCCTAGGAGTCTGCTTTTTTTTTTTATTGTCTTCCTCGTTGTCTTCTTGGTCCTTCAGTGTTTTGGATACCATTCGTAGTACGAATCCTTCTCTGGAAACGACAAAGAGTCTCCAGAGTCATAGTCATACTCAGGTGAAACATCTTTCGATTCTTCGGATGAGTACACGGTTGTAGTAGAGTTCTTGTAGTCGGAGTCCCTATTACCATCATCAGAGTACCCACCATCATACGATGGGTAACCGTAGGACTGGAGTGATGAACCGCTCATTTTCTTGACAGAGATACACTTATTTATATTTACAAACCTACCACTACTCTAGTTATCAATTAATACACATGTAATGAGTACTTTATCTACCCCTGTCAAATCATGCATTAAATTACCCTACAAACCCAATGCCAATTAGTGAAAAGACAATCCATTGTCTTTTCACTAGGCAGCAATTATGACGCGATTTAAATACTTATCAAAATAACTAACGCGTACTAGTAACTATTGATGCGATTGTTTTACTCTACCCTTGATATCGACCACGACTTATTCAACAGCCTTTAATCGTCACATAACTATTCAGTAGTATGACCATGCGATTTGTTAATTTTAATTATATTTTTGGTAGTGCTTATTCTAAGGAGGTGGGTTTGGATTAAAACCAAGTCTATAATTATATGTAATGATGTACTCGACACCCCACTCAATAATTCACCTTGGCTAACAAGTGTTATTAAATGTTTAATTCGAACATGCCTAAACTAATGTAAATATGTTCTAAATCATGCCTGTGAGTTTGGAATTATTTCGAACAAGCCATTTAGTTGAAACATTAAGATAATACACAACACGATTTGTGTCAAAATCATGTCTCATATACGCCGCGAGTTACGAGTCACACATTTGTAACTTACTAAATAACTTTCTTTGCTCTTACTAAATAACTTTCTTATCCCATCACGCGAGTTAGCATTGGTTTGGTTTATTTTGAGTTGCGGGTAGTTTGGTAAAGTGTTTTGGTAAGTTTGAAGTATTAAGTGTTTAGTGTAAGGAGTAGTGAGATAATCGAGCAGTCTGCTTATATTAAATGTTGATCAGCCTCATTAATGAGAGTGGTTAGGGTATTTATACTCTTAATCAATGACCCATGGGCTTACCGGGTCAAGTTATGAAACCGAGTCAAGTTTAAGGACCCATTAGATTTTTAAGTTGATTAGTAAGTAACTTAGTCAAAAGGTGTTTTACATTTGTCCTGTTCGGATTTTTCAGTGGAGTGTTATGGTCCAAATTACCCATTTCCGGATTAAGCAGTGGGCTATGTCTGAAGTATCCGAATTCATCAGTAGCCCCTTTTTTAGGCCTCACAAAATATTTTTGGTAGGGCTAAAAAATCTATCAATCCATTGTCAAATTCATTCGATCTGCTCGTGTCATCCGGACCAAGAAGTTCATTCTCAACATCAACCCAGTTTGAAAGTTATCAGGACTTGTTTCTCTTCCCAGAATTATAAGAGTTTTATTCTTGGATTGTGGTACACGTGTCAACATTTGGTTCGACCTACCAGCCATTACTTTGCCTAGACCGACGCACCCACTAAGTCTAGAAAGTTACCTAGGCATTTGATTCTTCACACGTTTGAGCAACCTTTAATCATTGCAAAACCCTATTCAACTTTTCCTAGGTAACCGTTACTTTTTTACTGTTATATAAATTCTCTTTCACTATTTTATTGTCTTCCACACTTAAAGCTTTTTTTAGAGAGATTCTCATCTTTACCTTCAAATCGTTCTTGAGAGGTTTTATGTTCACGGCCAGAAACACACTAGTTAAAGGCAGATGGTTAAATTTATCAGAGTTAGAAAGAGCAAAGAAAGTAGAAAGAGAGAATCGCATCGCTGTTGGCCTTCCAGTTTCTCCAAGTGAGAAAACCAGTCAACCAACTGAGGACGCCGATCAAAGGTCTTCCTCTTCCAAAAACCCTAGGCCCAGACCGCTCTCATTCAAACCAAACCTTTCACCCCTTCCCTCAGGCTCTTCTGTTCAAGAGTCTCAACCTTCTGTTCCTAAAGAAAAAGCTGTTTCGAGTATCAGAAAACCCTCCCCCTTTATTGCTATGGGTTATGATGCTGAGAAGTCTCCGGAGAAGATAACCCCTCGCCGGACGACCCGCCAAACTAAAACTCAATCCACACCTTCACTGCCAAAACCCTCCAGATCAGAGGTATCTAAAGCAGCCCCAAGGGCCAAGCCCTCTGGATCCCAACCTCAACCACATTCTAGGCCTTCGGAGGCAACAAGCGCTCAACCATCTGAACAACTTTTTGTGCCAGAAACTGACCCCCCTTCTTCTAAGGCCACTGACAAACCTTCCACAGTGATGGAAGAGATAATGGAAGACAATATTGAGGAAGCTCCCTTTGAAACTGAGGCGTCAGGTCGAATGGAAGATGCCGCTTCTGATAAGAAGGGCAAGAGCAAGGTAAAAGTCTGTATGACTCATCCAGACTCTCTTCCGGAATGCTTAGAAGGAAAGTTAGGCCCTTGTTTCAAACATGTTAGTGTCAAATACCTGTTGACCCTTCAAAACATTAATTACATCTACACCCATACTGGTGAGTTAGGTCAAATTAGGACAAAATGGGGGATTCCAGAGTCAGTAAAGGTAAGGATACCTATCACTCCGAAGACTCCCATGGATTGCAAGCTTAACGAGGTGGTAATTTTCACTGAAGTGCTGAACTGGGGACTCCGGTTCCCATTGGACCCAGAAATCATCAGGTACTTTCACTTAGTTAAACTCTGCCCTAGCCAGCTAAGCCCCAATGCCTGATATTCTCTCCTTGCTTGCATCATGACATCAAGGTTGTCAAAAATCCCACTTCTGATTTAGTAGTTTACTGTTGTGGCAAGCTTGTGCAAAAATTATCAGATTCCATTCTACCATCACAATATAGAGAACAACTTCAAAGTTGTGGATGACTTGCTGGAGTCCGAAAAGAATTGGAGGAAACAATTTCTGTTTGTCAGCGGGACATGGGAAAACGACAGGAAGATTATGACCAACACCAATCCTAGCATGCTGACTAGGAGGTGGAAAAATACTGGTAAGTTCCTTTCCTCTATTCGTATTTCATGTTTTTCCTTTAAATTATAAGTGTTCCCATTCTGATTGACTTGTTACTCCTTTTTAGTGCTGCCGAAGGAGTTCACCGGATACTTAGAGAAGCGGCAAAAAACCTGTGCAAAACTCAATGCATAGGCTGCGGAGCATTGGGGAATGCCTTCCACAATTGCTTCACATCAGGTAATCTTGTGAGGTCCCATCTGTGGAACACCACATGCCGGAGAGACCTCACATGGGAAGAGCTAACTACACTTCCTCCTCCTGGTGTAATTCTCAAAAAGACAGAGGCCAAGGATGGAAAATTGTTCTTACCTTCCAGAGCAAAGGCTACCAGCAAGATGAAGAACAAAAAGACAAAAGCTGCAACATAGTGGGTTCAAGCAGCGACAGAAGGGACTGGTTCGGGGAACCAATGGGGAATTGATGCGGCCCTGCTCAAAGTAGTAGAGGCTGAAACAGCGAAGGAGGCTGGAGAGTCGCAGAACCCACCAAAGCCTCCTAAGAAGGGCATAAAAAGGAGGGACAATAGTGATGAGAAAACTGCTAAGAAAAAGAAGGTCACGATGAGAAAAAAAATAATTCTTCTTCCTTCGGAAATCCAACCTCCACCAGCCCATGCTGATCCCACCTTACAAGAGAAAATCCCAACAGATTTGCAAGATTGCTGGGGGAGGAAATGAAGAAGTGGACATTAGTTCCCTTCAAGACATTAATTTATACTTCAATGATTCTGAGAAGGATGATTTCGCAGGTCCCTACCGCCTCTCTAGCTCTGCCAATCTGGTGACCTTCATATCCGGCCAATACTCGACTTGGAAAGACAGGTGAAAAGTCAGACCACCCTTATCAACTTCCTCACCTCTAACAAGGAATCCATGTCAAACAATCTCCTAAATGCTCAACAGAGTATAGAGGAACTGAAGAAGGATAAATAGGATTCAACAATTAAGTTAGCCTCATCGAAAGCAGCCAGAACTGAGCTCCAGACTAAGTATTCTAACTTAGAAAAAGAATTCACAATGCTGAAAGAGGAAGTGCAGACCAAGGATGGTGCCATTCAAACCTTATCCGATGAGAAGGCTAAGCTGGAGAACTCTGTTTCAGAGATGATCAAGGAGAATAAAGATTTAAGTATCCCTCAGGAGAAAGCTATCCAAGCAGGTATTGATAAATATACCAATGGGGTAATAGAATCTGTAGAAAAAAGAGATGATGGGATCAAGTCAGGCATGGTGCTGCTATTCTATGAGACTTTTCCGAAGAGGACACTATGTCCTCTATGGAAGTATGTAGATTACGAAGAGATCCCATTTCATACCCTAGCCGATGGTGACAAACGCAACTACTCCAGTAGAATTGATTCCACTACTGATGATAAAGAGGGAACCGGTGAGAGTTCGAGCACCGAACTCAAAAGTCCTAAAAACGATGATGGTGGTGAAGGAACGTCCGAAGGGAACAAGCCCTAAGATCTTATATTTTTTTTCTTTTCAAATAATTAAAGTCCTTGGATGGCCAAGGCATATTTTCTATTACTATTCGGTCAAAGTCTGAAGAGGTCCTTTGGAAAACCTAAAGTCCTTGGATGGCCAAGGCATATTTTTGTTCTCCTGTTTGGTTCAAGCTTGAATAGGTTTAATTTATCAGACTTTCCTTTGTTTAATACTGTATTTTCTTTGAATTTTTCATGGCTAATGTTTAAGTAACCCCTAACATTTCAGAAGTATTAAAGTGAGAGTTTTAATATCTCCAATGATATATATTTAATGGGCATCACTTCACCAAGTTTATCCGGTCTACTAAAGACCCAAAGTGTTGAACAAGTGATTTATAATTGAGTTGAATTGTAGTAAAACCATTCCGAATATTTTAAGAAGGCATCATATATTATTGAATAAAAAACTGGACACCTCATTAAAACCTCCCCGCGCCACCAGGGTACGAAAGAGTATGCCCCCTAATATTTACATTGATATTTAACAAGTAAATATTTACACAAAATATTTTACTCCAAATATAACCTGAGATGCTCAATGTTCCATGGATGCTTCACCACTCTTTGTCCTGAAGTCTATATGTCACAGGTTTGAGTTTTTCACAGACCTCATAGGGGCCTTCCCAATTCAGAGCCAACTTACCGAACTTCTTTTCCTTGGCGTGTAAGAAAACTTTTCTTAACATCTTATCTCCTGGTTTAAAATCTCTTCTCTTGACCTTGGAAGCAAATCTGGTCCTCATCAAACCTTGGTAATAAGCTGGTCTTAAATAAGCTTTAACCCTTCTTTATTCTATCAAGTCCAACTGATTCCTAATCGTTATCTCATTAGCTTGTTCAGAATAGTTGTGAACCCTGTATGATGGTAGGGTAGATTCTATGGGGGTAATTGCATCCATCCCATACACAAAATCAAATAAACTCTTGTGTAGCAGCCCGGGGAGTAGTTCGGTACACCCACAACACTTCTTGCAAATAGCTTGGCCACTTCCCTGCAGCTCCCTCTAGATTCTTTTTTAATCCGGATAAAACAATCCTGTTGGAAACTTCAACTTGGCCGTTTCCTTGGGGATGAAAAGGAGAAGAAAAACAATGCTGAATTCCCCTAGAAGCACAAAAGTTCTCTATATCCTTGTTATCAAACTATGGCCCATTGTCTGTAGTAATCTTTTGAGGGATCCAAAATCTGCAACATATATCGGATAAGATAAATTTAATGACAGCCTTCAAAGTGGTTCCTGCCAAAGGAGCTGCCTCTATCCATTTTGAGAAGAAATCAATAGCAACTATAATAGTTCTGCACCCCCCGGATGCCATAGGCAGAGGTCCAACTAAGTCCAATCCCCAACGGGAAAAAGGTACTGGCTCAAAAATAAACTCCATAGATACTGCTGGCACATGAATTTCATTTCCATACCTTTGACATGGATCACACTTCTTTACTATCTCTTTAGCATCTGCCATTATGGATGGCCAATAGTACCCAACCCATAACACTCTCCGAGTTAGTGCCCTGTACTAACAATGTGCTGATTCTTCTCCATCGTGTAATTCGGATAAAACGACTTGAGATTCTTCAACCCCCAAACAATGATGGAGAGGTCTACTGAAATATTTTTATAGAGAGCTAATCTTATAATAAAAAAACCACAAGACTTGTGTTTAATATTTCTTGCCATAGCTTTATCCGAAGGAAAAACCCCATCAGAAATATATTGAAGAAGAGAAAACCCCCAGTCTTTAGGCTGAATCACCTGTATGCTCAAGCTTTCCTCATCTTCCTTGTTTTGACTTGGTTGTATGGATGTGAATTCTTGTATGTGAATCCAAAGTTAAGAATCAGAATATGCTATGGTTGCCAAAGAATCTGCCAGTGTATTCTCTGACCTAGGATTATGCTCACAATAAACACTTTTGAAATTGGTTGCCACCTCTTTCAGGATAAGTAAATACTTGATCAACTGCTCTTTCTTAGCCTCAGACTGACCTTGAGCATGATGGATAAGAAGCTGAGAGTTACTCATCAACCGAAATCTCTTAGCCCGTCATAGGAAAGCTAATTTAAGACCATCTATAACTGCTTCATATTCGAACTCATTGTTAGAAGCCTTGAACCCAAAGCATATAGCCTGGTACATCTTATCACCATATGGAGAGGTTAGGAAAATTCCAGCTCCACACCCCATTGTGCTTGAACCACCATCGGTTCAAACTACCCATTCTTTCTTGGTTTTCTCTTTTGAAGCTTGTTTAGAGTTCCTGTCCGAATGGAATTCTACCAGGAAATCAGCTACTGATTGAGCCTTGATAGCTGTTCGTGAGGAAAAATCAATGTCGTAATCACCCAAATCTACTGACCACTTGGTCATTCTGCTTGACATGTCTGCCTTTTGAAGAACATTTTCAATGGGAAATATGTCTGGACGAGCATTATGGCCTCATCTTTCTTGCCGCAATCACTAAGGCTAATGCCAAATTTTCAAGCTTTAAGTACCTCTTCTCAGCGTCTATTTAACTTTTGCTGATGTAGTACACCGGACGAGGGTAGTTGTCCACTTCTCTTACCAATACTGCACTTATAGCACATTCTGACACATCCAAGTATACATAGAGTGTTTCTCCTTGAATAGGTTTAAAAAGAGTCTTTGATGAGGATAAATGTTTCTTTATTTCAACAAAAGCTTGGCTGCACTATGGAGACCAATTAAAATCCTTAGCATTCTTCAAGGCATGGAAAAACGGAGCACATTTGTCCAAAGACCTTGAAATAAAACGATTCAGGGCAGCCAATCTTCCGGTGAGCCTTTGGACTTCTTTAATATTTCGAGGAGGATCAATTTCCAATAGGGCATTAAGCTGATCCGGATCGGGATGTATTCCTTTTCCACTTATCACATAACCCAAAACATTTCCAGATCGAACCCCAAAAACACATTTTTCTGGATTCAGTTTCAGATTCACAACTGTCAAATTAACAAATGTTTCTTGAAGATCAATTATATGCAAATCCTCATACAAGATTTTAACCATCCTGTCATCTATGCATACCTTCATATTTCTACTAATCTGACTAGCAAATATTTTGTTCACCAACCTCTGATAAGTAGCCCCAGCATTCTTTAACCCAAAAGGCATCACCTTGTAGCAATCGAGACCTCTGTCTGTGATAAAGGTAGTATGGTCTTGGTCTTTAGGATCTACCTGTATCTGGTTGTAGTCAGAGAAAGAATCCATGAAGGACAACAACTTGTTCCCAGACAGTGAGTCTACCAACTGATCTATCTGAGGGACTGGATAAAGATATTTTGGGCAAACTCTGTTGAGGTCAATGAAATCAATACACATACGCCATTTCCCTTTCTTTTTCTTGACCAACACCGGATTGGAAGTCCATAAAGGATGTTGGGATTCCTTTATGTGTCCCATCTTGGTAAGCCGATCAACCTCTTGTACTATCACATCAGGTTTTTCCTTAGAAAAGCTCTCCTTTTCTGTACAACAGGTGTAACATCACTGCAGATTGACAACTTGTGTGAGATAATGCTTGCGGGCACTCCGGTTACATCACCATTGCACCAAGAAAAAACATGTTGATTCTTTAGTAAAAAGTACAACAACTTCTTTATCAACTCTGGTGCCATTTTAGAACCAATCTTGATATTTTTACCCTCTGCCAGGGAGTGGGTTTCAATCTCTTCAATTAGTATTATAACACTAGGAGCCTCTCTAGGGTCATCAATCTCACCTTCTCCCTCAGAAGGCTCCAGTAATTGCTAGTCTTCATTAATCTGAACTGCTCCCAAAGTTCTAAGAGCAAAAGCAATTGCATATCACTCCATGACTATCTTCTGACTACTTCAAACAACACCTACTTGCCCTTGAATTGCATACTTCAAACACTGATGGACTGTTGAGGCCACAACATGCATTCTGGAAAGCCAAGACCTCCCAAAATTCGCATTATAAGATGTGGGGAAATCTAGCACAATAAATAGCACCCTCACCATCTTTTTAAAGGCCCCATTGCCCAAGACTACTTCTTCATCAAATTCCCCAATTACATCCGCAGAACTCCATGTGAAGCCAATAATGGTTCCGTTTGAGTGTTAAATAACAGTCGGATTCCTCATCTGCTTGTAGGAGCTTAAGAAAAGGATGTTTGCCGAACTACCTGTATCTATTAAAATCCGGCGAATATCATTGCGCCCAATAGATGCTCCTATCACCACCGCATCCTCATGAGGCCCAACAATATTTCTCAAATCATCCTCATCAAAATCTATGAATGGAAAAGTGATTTGGCATTGATGAGAAGACATTCCCCCTTCCAACTGAGTGGCCAAACTATGCACATGCTTCTTTCTTGACGAAGGAGTAGGTGCTGTCACAGTATCTCCTCCAAAGATGGTGAGTGACTCAAAGAAACTGATTAGTCCGGACACCATCTCTGTTATGACCCCTACTTTGTTCCAAGTTAGATCAGGGTCCAGGTATTCAGAATCAACATCAAATCTTTCAAGGATCACCATTGCCCCTTCTTGAGCAGATGTTCCCACATTGTTTGTTAGGCCCGTCTGAGGGGCATTGTCAGGCCTGTTTCCACTCCTTCTTTTGACATAAGCTTCCACCCTGCCTCTTTCAATAAGATTATGCACTTCTTGTTTGAATATTATGAAGTCTTGAGTATTATGGCCTATATCATTATGATATTGGCAAAAACAAGTATTTCGGCTCTCTCTGGGAGACTGCAATACCGTTGGTTTCCGGAAATGGACTTCATCCTTGGTCTTGTCATATATTGTGGTCATATTATCTCTTAACTCTACAAACCACTCTGGTGGAACCCAATGACCTCTTTTATTTCTTGGCTGCTGGATTTGAGCTTGATTCTGGTTGGACTGAGTTTGCTTAGCCCGGTTGGACCCTTGTCCGGTTTTCTTAGCCTTATATCCAGACTGGTTCTGAGCTGTTGTGGTGGACCTCACTTGACGGTGCACCCTTGTTTTCTTGGTTTCTTCCACATTAATCTGTTTTCACACCTAATTCAACAGGCCACCCCACGTCATGGATTTCTTCCTGGTCACCGAATCTGCCAGATTCCCAGGGTTCAACCCTTGTCTCAGAGAATAAATTGCCACCTGTTCGAAGCAATCTGCTAATCCGTTCTTTGTATTTACGAACCGACTTATGTAGTCCTTTAAGGACTCTTTTGGTTCTTGGGAACAATGGATAATGGTATCTCCATTGCCCTTCACTTCCTTACTTCCAACAAATTGCCTTCAGAAGGAAACCCATAATGTATCAAAATTTCTGATACACCCATGAGGTAAGAGCTATTGTACCACTTAAGAGTACTTCCCGTAAAATTTTGGGAGAAGGCTCTACACAAAATTTTGTCATCATCATCAAAATTCATCATGAAGTTCTTGAACTGCTCCAGATGGTTGTCCGGATCTTTACTTCCATCATGCTTCTCCATTTTGGAGCTGTCAAACCTTTTGGGTAGGTTTCCGGATAGTATCTTGGCAGACAGAGGTGACTATCTCTAGTTCTTATTACTACTGAAGGCTCTGTCTTCATTAGGTGTTGTAAAAATACTTGGTTCGGTCTGAAAAGCAAAAGGATCTATCAACAACTGATCAGCATGTCTGTGGCCGTGGGATGACCCTTTGCCCAGATGCATTTTCAGCCTCCCATGCCTATCCCTCTTTCTTGAATATTTTTTAATTAGTTTCATTTTTTTCCTGGACCTGCCTTCATCACTTCTTGATGACAAAGACTCCTCAAGCTCAGCCTCGTTCGAAGAGCTGCTGGAGGACTTAGAATCTGAACTTTCAACGGGCTTAGACCGATGTGTCTTCTTAGAGCTAACACGAGTCTTTTTCGAACTCAGACGAGTCTTTATTGAAGGACCATTCACCCTAGGGTTGTTAGTGTGACAATTAGATGACGTCCCTGACTTCTCCTTTATACCATCTTTTGCTTGTTTTATGTCCCTTAACGCCTCTATTTTTGCTCTCAACATGTCTCGCTCTTCAATGGTGTATTCCTTGTTTTCCATAACCCTTTCCACCACAGCTGGTGGATTTCCCTACTCGTTCAGATCCATCCCAACTGGCTCTTTCTAATGGTTTTGATTGTAAAATTCAGACACCCTTGTGCTCCTACTGTGGTTTCCAATTTGGTTTGGTTTATTTTGGGCTGGGGGTAGTTTGGTAAAGTGTTTTGGTAAGTTTGAAGTATTAAATATTTAGTGTAAGAAGTAGTGAGATAATTGAGCAGCCTGCTTGTATTAAATGTTGATCACCCTCATTAATGAGAGTGGTTGGGGTATTTATACTCTTAATCAATGACCCATTGAATTACCGGGTCAAGTTATGAAACCGGGTCAAGTTTAAGGACCCATTAGTCTTTTAAGTTGATTAGTAAGTAGCTTAGTCAAAAGGTGTTTTACATTGATCCTGTTCGGATTTCTCAGTGGAGTGTTATGGTCCGAATTATCCCTGTCCGAATTAAGCAGTGGGCTGTGTCTGAAGTATCCGAACTCATCAAGCATCAGTAATCGCTACATACTTACGATATTGTGAAATCCAATCATTCGGTCCACCATGTAAAGTATTACGTGATTCATTAGTAAAATAAAATTATTACCAAACGCAATCTAGACGAAAATATATCACTGCCATTACATCCATTTTAAAGACAATTGCACAACCATTTTTCTTGAATGAGCATTACATTATTAATTTCAAAAATATTCTAGACTGAAATCAACAACCCTGGTTCTCATCAACCGGTAATAATTGACAATCACATATTCTCTCTCAGCAATTGCTTCCTTTAAGTACAAAAGCATATCTCTTGATATCCAATCATTAATTTCCCACTTCCATAAGTCTGCTGCCTCTTCGCCCAATGTGAGACAAAGGTCAGACACACGTAGCAAGGGTTCAGATTTTAGTTCGTTGTACCTCGAAGCGACTTCTTCTCGGCTGCGAACATGAGGTGCGACAAATTTAAGCCTCCCATAGTCAAAGTACATCCTGCATAACAGTTCATCGAAAAAACCATTGGTCGTGTGATCGGAAATTGTTGTCTTAAAAGTACTTCACCGCTTGAAGCAAAAATTGGTCTTCATCCACGCACCAACTCATACTGTTTTCCTATTTTTAATGTGTAAATTGTTTTCATTTAGAGTAAAATTTGTAGTCTGGAGGTTTATATAAGGGGAAAGAGTAGGTGGCTAACTTGGGTGGGTCATAATTATTTGGTATATTTTGGCGGGATAGTAGCAATCACTCCAAAAAAAATAGGCGGAAATTTAACTAAACAAATGGAGCCATAGTTATCATGCAATTTTCATGATAAATATAACGTGTGATACACACATAACTTAATAATGAGATTTTCATCATCCAGTCCCCATATACCGCGCGATATATTCTTGCATTTTACAATCCCATGTTTACTGTTAAAGTAATACGTTTTACGTTATCAATATCCATATAGCATGCGATTTACGTAATTTTATTATGGTTAGTGATCTACAAGGGTCCAAATGGATACAATTGTTGGAAAAAATGGTCACACTAAGTTACCTTAAGAAAACGACGTTGTCCTGACCATAATGGCACCCAATAACCCATCAGAATTCAATTACATACGAAGATGTCCTCCGAGTACTGTACTAAATTAAAAATAACAATCAAGCATCTAATACCCTCAGATTAGTATTTTTATCATTTAGGAAATGGTAAAATATTTCTGCACGTGCTTGAGGGGGCCTTTGTATGCTATATTCCTTGGGTACAAACCCGTGTTGGATAATGTCTTTGACATACCGACAAACGAACACTCCACAGTCAAGTGAATAGTTTTCTTGCTGCGGAATATCTCTAACAACTTTAACTTTATATCCATTCTTCACACGTGGTATGCATTTTTTATTCATACAATAGTTCAGCTGCTCAAATAGAAAAATTCTTAGGTTATTATTCTTTAAATAACATGTAAAACCGTATAGCTAATTGTAATGTTTCTTATCACATTACATCAGCACACGAGTCCTATGCATAAAACACGATTTGTATACAATACAAACGCAATGAGAGAGAAATGACCTAAAGAATCTCGCGACAGGAACACGCGATTCTTTCATTCACCTGCAAAACACACACACACAATATCGTGCAATACGGTTTCATACTACTTACCAATGTGTCGCCTGTTTTCCTATTGTCATCTGGAGTGAATTTGCTAAGAGGGAACAAGAGATTGTAGTTTTTGGCCAACCCATTCTCCATGTCTATTACCAACAACGTCCAGTGGTTAGTTCCATTCTCAATTACGTGGCATACCGGAATGAATGCGATAAATGTGTCCTCCCTCATGTTTTCAAAAAATCCATCAACAACATTTGAAATATCCTCTTTCATTGCTCGTAATTTCTGTAATAAAACTCAATGCATACAACAAATAAACTTCTGGGTCACTTTTAATGATTATTTAATAAATAAATACTAACTGTTGCGATCCTGGAAATCTGAATAGCGTTGTATTTACAACTGTACATGTCATCAAACCCTTTGAAAGGTACTTTCCAGTTTGATTCTTTTAACAACTTATATATCCACGCATCAATGATCTACAACACAACGAATTCAGAGCTATATCAAACTAGTTGTCAATTCTTTATGAGTTATATCAAGAATCTAAAATTTACCTTGAAATCTAACTCCCCTTCGTATGGTAGGGCCATTACCTCAGT
Source organism: Limnanthes douglasii subsp. nivea (assembly GCA_036936605.1). Lineage (NCBI taxonomy): Eukaryota > Viridiplantae > Streptophyta > Magnoliopsida > Brassicales > Limnanthaceae > Limnanthes > Limnanthes douglasii. The sequence goes on from JAUPFV010000004.1 coordinate 290,839,842, forward strand.
CACACTAACACTTAGCCGGTATGTAAATTCGTTTTCTGGTAAATACCATACTTCTGAGTCGATTTGATCTTCGTCTCTTTGTATTTGAAGCACCTTGCGGTATTGAGTAACGACTATTAACTTTGTTGTTGCTGTTTGTCTTTTCCAAGGTTGGTTAATAGATTCTCCCTGTTTTGAATGTGTAAGTAAATCCCAATTTGGATAAAGGTTATCTAGTAACTGCAAAAGGACAGAAATTGTGTTACATAACAATTAAATTGTGACAACTAAGTATATATTTATTAGTATAATTAAGAACTTACCATTGGTTGTGCCTCTTCTAATAAACTTTTAGATGAACTGCTGCCAACAAACGTTCCTCCACTTGAGCATATAACCGTTGTCTTATCAACTTCTTCGAAAAATGATTGGGTACAATAGTACAAATGCATCATCTAGGGTTGGAAGATCAAAGCATTCCGCTTCCCCTTCCCATGATGGTTGTACTTCTTCTAGTTTTCCAGGCTGTGTTAGTACTTCAACCTTTGTTTTGTGTTGCACTTCCAACTTGGGTTGTAAGTCTTTTGGTGATTTGAAAACAGCTCCAAATTCCATTACGCGCTCAGTTTTTGGTTGTTGCTTATTATGTCCTTGTGTGAATTGATGTAGTTCTTCGTTTAATCTTGCTTTTTGGATATTACACACCTGTCACAATTTAACATATATATTTTCAGTGTATTGGTCTCCCCAATGATAGTTTTAACGAATTATAGTTACCACACCATGAAATTGTTTATCAATAATGCGTGTTGGGGTTACTTTCGCTAATCACGCGTTTTGTTTAATAAATATAACACAGACGCGATTTAACTTATTTTTATTAGACTTGCGCGAGTTATGTTTAACCTCTGACGCGAGACACCATATTTTATTATAGATACATTTCTTGTTTAAATAACATGCGATTCTCAATTTAATAGAAGACAATAAACAAGGTCATACATACGGGTTTTGTTTGATTAAACATGACGCGATATAAGACTAACCGACTCAAAAACCATTATCATGAATAACGCGATGTAAGATTAATATCAAATCTTGAACTACCAACCTCATAACAACATAGTTATAATATAAACTTCGAAATAGTTATAAGTTAAAAAAAGCTATAAAAATAGCTTCAAAATATCACATAAAATAGCTATAAGAAGTTGAATCTTAATATTTTAAGATCCACTTACATCTTCATGTCCTTGCTCCATGGGCTTGGGTACGCTACTGTTACTATGATCTGGCTCAAGTGTATTCAGTTCCCTTCCACTTGTTACCTCCCCAACATTTCGAATTGACAAACCAACCTCCGTATTTGTGCAAGCAACCTCACTACATTGTACATCCTCTCCAGCTTCTGCGGGATTTTCATTATCTATCAAATTATTTCCTTCTTCCACAACCTCTTTAGTACTCATTTTTTCTATTTATTTGTTCAATGTTACATCTATTTGTTCTACATTACTAACTCTCCTGCTGTTTCAACTACCCAACAACTGGTTCTGGTTGTAGGGGTGTTGGTTCAATAACTGCTGCCATAATTTCATGCTTCTCCACCCCAGCTACGTCAACAGGAATTTGCACCTCAGCCTGAGCTGCTATTGCACCCACACACACATCTGCCCCATGTGTGGTTACTTCATCCTCCTTTTCCACATTTTCACTCCCTGTTTCAGCTGGTACACCACTTTTAGAATTGGCCGGCACAAGAATACAATTGTCAACACCTAAAATATACAAAGATTTTTCATTTTCCTTCCCCTCACCAAATGTCTCAATAACAGCGTTCGGTCCATCAGCAGCTCCATCATCATTCTTCTCATAAACTGTTTCATCTCCATCTTTGGCCCCATCGTCTGTGTCTTCTTTATGGTCCTCAGGTGTAGAAACCTCTACAACGTTTTCTTCTTTATCATCTTTGTTCCCATTGAAACATAAAATATGGTTTTATGAATCTCATCCACTGTTACTGGGACCTTTACTCTTTTCTCTGGTGACTCCTCTTCTACCGAACATAAAGGAATTCCACAAAACTTCTCTAGTGCTTCATTAACCCCATCATCTTCATTAGCTTGATAAGCTTGTTCTTGAATATTCAAAGTCAAAGATGCAACCTACCTTTGGAGTTTTTCAATCCGTGGAAAAAATAAACAAGTACAGTATTAGCAACCGAGTTCATGTTCATTAAAATGACACCCTTTTAAACAACTTACTTGTCTATTCTTTCGTGGCAGAGAAATCTTAAGTCGTTTATTTTCTATCGAGTATATGTACTTGCCACTGCTTCTCTTCTTAATATCTTCACTCCTCTTAAATAAAATATTACAAGCGCTTGACTTGTAAACTTTCATCCTCTTCATCCGAATGGTGGAACTGCCTTCTCTACTACATTCACCAGTAAAAGTGTTCTGTTGTTTTAACTGTCCTTTATCCGATGTATGTTTATGTTGATCCAACCACCCCCGCAATGGTTGACCGTAGTCTTCATCTACGCCACCGTAATCCATTGTTTGAGATGTCTCCCTAATTTCCATCTCATTTGTTTCACCCTCTGTACACGACTTCAACCGCTTCCCACTTCTTCTACTCATTTTTGTTTCCGTTAGTTTAACAACTTTCTACGCCTCTGATCTAAACTACCACTGCCTCCACTAATCTCTCCCGACCCAAAAGCCATTTCTTCAGCCTCAATTAGTTTTATCTCTCCTTCCAAGATCTACAACACCCGACCGGATTTTAAAACAAACAGTCAATAGTTAGTGAGTTAAACATCCTCATGCGATTCATATACAGACTAAGTAATCCACAACGCGAGTCAACAATAATATAATAAACATGATGCGATTTATTTGGTAACAATTTATTAGTTACGTGATTGTTTTATAATTGACCATATGATTCTCACCATACATACATCACTTACACGATTTACTCCTCCGTATCAAGTGTATTTACTTATTTCTAACCAGATACTCATATAAATTTATGCCTACGCGTGTCGTCTTCAATATATCATGCGATATTATATGCTGAGTTTTTATAGTGTCATGCCAACAATCCATCATCGCAATCCCTTAAAACTAAAAAAATATATGGATTACCTCATCATCAGGGAGCTTCCGCAAACTTTTAATCATCACCATAGTTGACTCATTGCACTCTAGCCTCCACCATTTTTAGCACCTAGGAATCATGTTTGGCCTTACGAAATTTTCCCCTAACATGGTGTGCTCCATTATGAAGGGTTGAAAAAAAATCTCAGTCATATCAATTTTAATAAAAAACAAAATACTACACACCAACCTCATACTCACCAATAAAACTGCTACGCAGCCGATGACGTGATCGGGTTCCCCTTTCTTCAAACAATTAACCATCAACTTGGTCAGCTTCATAACAATTGCCCCAGACCAATCATAGTGATTAATTTTGAACATGTTTTCTACGTAGAAGACCATTGTCCAGCCCATGATATCTCCCGATACAGAGTAGAAGAGCGTAGAGCAAATGAAGAGTATCAAAAGCCTGGCAACGTCAATTATTGATTCCTCCCCCATCCTTTACTGCTTTTTCTATGGCTTCCCGTAACAAAAAAGATAGTGGTTAATTGACTAGATATTGTCAAATAACCTTTTTTTTATAAAGTGTTATTTCTACCTTGATCATCGCATTTGAAATAGACTTTTTCTTTTTTGGTCCACTTTTCCTAGCCCTTGGCCGCAAGAAATATTTTTGCATTAGTGGAGACTCGTTCTCTGCACCATCAGAAAATCTTCCAGTGAATGCCCGTGCTTTGTTCAGAGGAATTTCCTCCGTTCCATGGTTAAGACCAAAAATAGGTTTAACGTCTTTGGTAGTCAGTTTAACCCTCTTCGAACCTATTCTAAAGAACCCTTTCTTCAAAGAATATCTCTTTACAATCTTCTTTATAACCTTGTTAAACTTATTCTTCGAAAAATCTTCGTGTCGTAACATGAAGAAAGCTTTCAGCAACGTATAGAATGATGTGTTCTTCGTAGCCTCAAAATGCTCCTCAACCACTATGTTTTTCTACAGCAAATTTAGTATGCTGACTAAACCAGACTTGTAAAAAGTACCTTTGCCCATACGTGAACCTTTGAATTACAAAAGAGCAGTTACGTTAGAAGTTTTTAATACAAAACACGATTTTAGTGCTAAATTTATAAAGCAACCGCAATTTGCCTAAACTATTTCTCAACATTACGATTTACAACATACAGCTCACGCGAGATATAAAGTAAACTACAGAAAGTACTATACTCCTTATACCTTACTTCTTACACGATATACACCTTACACCTTACGCGATATACACTACAAAAACTGCTATACTCGTTGCAACTTACTACACAACGGGAGATATAATATAAACCACAGAAACCTCTATACTACTTACACATTACTTCTTACGCGATATATACCCTACTAAAGAACAATTAACATACACATTAAATTACTACAGACATACGATATACATATTAACACTATTAGGGTGGCGACCAAAGTCTTACATCCCATATCGATTAAACATGAGAAGGATCAGTGGTATATAAATAATAACATACCTCAACTAGTTTGAGGCCTTTTGGTAGTGGACCAAATGCAAAGCCGTGAGGACTTTCGGGTGCCAAAGCGGACAATATCATACTAGTGTTGAGATTGGTTGTGTTCTTACTTGTATACGGAGGCGGAATATGCGGACCGGGCCCCCATATTCCCAACACGTGGTATCAGAGCACCAGGCCCAGACGGAACACGATGGTGGTAATATTCTCGGAGGTCGAACATGATGAACCAGTAGTCATGCTCAAGGTGAATGATCTACTATATACATCCTAGTTCGGAGCGTCCATGACTCATCAAGCGGTCAAGCGGTGGTACTTGATTGGAGTGGATAGTGGAGCTAAGGAACAGGCACATGATGGTCGAGTGAGTAAATAGATCTACTGTAAAAGCTCTATTACTCAGGTTGAGCAACTTCTGATTAGAGTGAGCGGATGAAAGTCAATTGAGAGGAGGCTAAGTGGTACTTTGTTCGAGAGGAGGATTTGTTGGGGTGGCGACCAAAGTCCCACATCCCATATCGGTTAAACATAGGAAGGATCAGTGGTATATAAGTAAGGACAAACCTCAACTAGTATGATGCCTTTTGGTAGTGGACCAAATGCAAAGCCGTGAGGACCTTCGGGTGCCAAAGCGAACAATATCATACTAGTATTGAGATCGATTGTGTTCTTACTTGTATACGGAGGCAGAATATGTGGACCGGACCCCCATATTCCCAACAAACACTACTACAACAAAACTCGTTAAACACATTGTCACACTGAAGAAGACGCGATATACCATATACACATGCTGCAGTTCCCAGATTTCAATTCCAAACAAGCATGCACGTACAAGAAAACACAAAACCAAATAATGCATTCAACTACAACTGAACCCTATCATAAACAACCTAACAACTAATTCGACATTTTATCTCGCGCAAAAACAACCAAATACCAACCACACAAAACTCTGATCCTTCTCAGAGCAACTATACTGTTTACCGGCCGACCAATGGTTTTACCAGACTTTTCATATAAACCCAGACGAAGAGAAACTGGTTGGTAATTTGAACAACCAGTACAAATATATTCATAACCAACATATTTAACAAGTATCGACGTACCTTCAAAATACTTTAAACTGATGAAGTTCACCAACAACGGTGGTTCTGTGTTGAAAACATAAGACGAAGACGAAGTTTTCCTCAACGGTGGATTACAAGGAGAAGACTTCTACCCTCGCCAGAGTTTGAACAGAAACAACCACGCCTACGCGTGACTTGTTTTACGGTTTCTAGAATATTTGTGACTGTCTTTTTCTTTTGTCTTTTGGTTTTCGAAGACTTATTGGGATTTGGGGGGAAAGTTAAAATTAAAATAATAAAAAGTAACTATCAACCTATTTTCTCTTTCATATAGCTTTAGGGTTATATTGGTCAAAATTTGGTTTTTAGGTACTAATAAGTAGTGTCTAATATTTGGGTACTGACTTGGGATATCAAACTTGAAAATGCATTTTCTCATACTTTTCACTTTAATTTAATGGATAAAAGACTAAATAAAAAATAAAATATGTAGATGATGATAAAAAGTGAAACTATTAAATTCATAAGTGATATGGAAATGAGTTTTTAGGATTTAATTGATAAACAATGTAAATTCAGGGACTTAATTGTAATTAGTGTAAGTTTTGTCTTTAATATATAAATGATGTAAGTTTTAGGAAGCTATTGTGACTTTACATAATTTGTAAAGACTAAATATCAATTAATCCATTTTTGTAACAGATTCAGTTATTCAACTAAGTCTTGGCTCCTCTATATAAAGAACCGGACAGATCTAATAAAGGGGTTGAACACTCTTTACTTGAAACTCATTTTGTACTTGTGTTTTCTCTCTCTAAAAATTCTAAAGAACTTTCTCTCTGTAAGATTTCTCTCTAGCAATTTACTTAAGCAAATCAAAACCTTATCAAATTGGCGACTCCGCTGGGGACTGAACAGAAAAATCAGTAGCTTATTCGTTTGGTGATATTCTTTAACTCAAAATTATAATATGAATCCCGAAAAAAATAATCCTACACTTCAGTCGACTTTAAAAACAGTGAAAGATGATTTGTAAAAGAATGAGACTTATGGGAATAGAACTGATGGATCGTCTCCGATCTAAGTTCGATCTGATGTTGAGACAAGAATAAATCAACTTCTTGACAAAATCAATCCGTTGAATGAAAAATATGCTAAGTCTGAGCATAATAAAGCACGTTTTGTGTCTCCCAAAGAGAGATATTCATCTCGAAAGGATAAGAAAGATAAGAAAAAGTTGATAACTTCCAGTGATGAGGAGGTAGAAAGCTCAGCTTCAGGATTTAAGAGACATATAGCTTCTTCGAAGGGAGAATCAGAAAGAGATTATTCGAGGAGGTATAAAAAGGAGAGCAAGTCTAAGAATGCTCCTCGATCAACTTGGCATGAAGGAAATCCTTCGAATCAATATGCTGAGACCGACATGAATTTGTATGTTACAATGGGGACCGATGATCAATTTGTTCAAGGTGTTGATTGGAGGAACTCTCCATTAACAGATGAAATTTTCTCTATGACTCTTCCGAAGCGTTTTGATATTTTGAAGGTTGAAAAGTTCGATGGGATGCAAGATCCCGATGATCACAACGAACAGTTCAAAAATTATATGATGAATTTCGAGGACGACGACCGGCTTGTGTGTCGTGCTTTCTCTTAAACTTTTAAAGGGACAACTCTCAAGTGGTACAACAAGATTCCGAGGGGGTCCCTTTCAAATTTCAGGGATTTTTATACTGCTTTCTGAAGGCAGTTTGTTGGAAGCAAGGAAATGAGAGCTAATGGTGATACAACTATCCAGTGCAAGCAAGCACCATGAGAAAAATTGAAAGATTATACTAAGAGGTTTGTGTTAACCAAAGCAAGTTTAGATAATTGTGAAGAGAATGTTGCAATGGCTGCTTTTCGTCAGGGCTTGTTGCCAGGGGATCTAGCTAATGAGACGACAAAGAGAAGGGCTTTGACTTTTGGAGCATTGATGGATAAAGTCGATGACCAAATTAAAGTTGACGAATCTAGCAGAGTCCAAGGGGCACCAGTTAATACTTTGAAGAATTCGGGGCAGGCAGCCAATAGTCAAGGGGATCCCTCGAATGGGAATAACAATGGAAATGGGAAGAATCTGCAGTCGAGGCAGAAGAACAACAATTTGCCTCCTCGGAGTGGTGGATATTCGAACCACACTCCATCCAACAATTACAAGAGACCTAGGCCGAATACTTGGGTTAGGCCAGAGTACTATGTTTATTTAACAAAGAGTGTTTCTGTTATTTGGGATAAAACTAAAAATTCTGTGAAATTCAGGAAACCAGCTCCTATCAGCAGTCCGAGGGAAGAAAGGAATAATAAATTTTGTAGGTATCATGATGACATTGGACATGATACAAATGATTGTATTGCTTTGAAAAAAGAAATACAATATTTTATTGAGAATGGGAAGCTCTTGACCTATTTGAAGTCACATGGAAATGCATCGAAGAATAATGGTGCATCAACTTCAAAGGCTGCGCAGCCAGTTGAGAATTTGATGATTATGGATTCACAGGTTGAGTTATTCGATGCTTCTAATGAATATGTTGAGAATGATCCGAACAGGTTGCTTCTGATGGCAGTCGAGGCGCCTATTGAGGTTGTTTATATAGAAAAGGGACATGTTCGGGAATTGTGCAAGTTTTTTGAATCGTCAGCAATTTTTGGGGGCGATTCAATGACTCGGAATTCAGGCAGCTCAAGGAAAAGGCATGTTGTCAACTTGACAACTCAAATTGAAGGGAGGATGTCAACGCATTTGTATGGGAAAAAAGACATTCCTTTCATTCTGTTTGATGAAGATGATTTAAGAGGAACTGCAGGACCACATAAGGATGCTGTAGTAATCTGAGCTGAGGTGGCTGGCGTCGAAATTCGACGTGTGTTGATTGACACTGGCAGTTCTGCCGATGTTCTTTTTAAGTCCACCTATGGTAGGATGACAAACCCTCCACGGATTACTCAATCAGACCGTACAATTATTGGATTCACGGGTGTAACAACTCGTGTTGTTGGGGAATTCAAGGGAGAAGTTAGTTTGGTAAAAGACCATTCAAGAAGAAGGTTCAAGTGCTTTTTGTGGTGGCAGACTGTCCCACAAGTTATAATGCTATTTTTGGAAGGCCATGGGTTTCAAAAATATATGGGGTGGTATCAACAGTCCATCAGTTTTTTAAATACGTGGTTGGAGACAAAGTTGGAGTGGTTCAGGGCCATCAAAAGGATGCCAGAGAATGTTATGCCACTGCGCTTCGGGTTCGGGGATCTAGCAGTGGAGATTTGATGTGGGAATAGCAGTTAGAAGGGGTTCCCTCAGAGTTGGAAGAAAGGGTTGACAATCCGAGGGAAACTCCGGGGTCTTTAACAGTGAGTGAGGAAATAGAGGAGTTTACTTTTTCAGAAGGAAAAGTGCTTCAGATTGAAACTTTATTGACCCATATTCTAAATCAAGAACTGCTTATTTTTTTATCCCAGAAATTGGACGTCTTCGCTTGAAAGACAGAAGATGTAACATGAGTACCCATTGAAGTAATTCGACATAGCTTGGCCATAGATCCGAAGGTTAAGCCAGTGATTCAAAAAAGAAGAGCATTTTCATTGGAGTAAGCGGAAGCAATTGTTGCAGAAGTGGATCGATTATCTAAAGTCGGACACATAAGGTAATCTCAATATCCTTTGTGGACTACGAATCCAGTAGTAGTTAAAAGAAGGATGAAAAATGGAGGATGTGTGTGGATTTTACAGACTTAAATAGAGCTTGTCCCAAAGATCCGTTTCCAGTTCCTCGAATTGACCAAGTGATTGATTCTACTTCAAGCAACAAAATTTTGACTTTTATGGATGCTTTCGCAGGGTATAATCAGATCCAGATGGATCCGAAGGATCAAGAATGCACGACTTTTATAACTGATAGAGGCCTCCATTGTTATAGGGTGATGCCCTTCGGATTGAAGTATGCTGGAGCCACTTATCAAAGATTAATGAATAAAGCTTTTGCTACGCAGATTGGAAGAAATATGGAGGTATATATAAACGATATGGTAGTAAAAAGTTCAAGGGATGAAGTGCATCTTCATGATCTAGAAGAAGCTTTTTTAAATCTAAGGGCAATCAGGTTGAAGCTAAATCCAGAGAAATGTACCTTCGGAGTTCGATCAGGGAAGTTTTTAGGTTTTATTATTAGCAAAAAAGGAATAGAAGCCGACCCAGAACAACTAAATGCTTTGATAACAATGAATTCACCTCGATCAGTCATAGAAGTGCAAGTATTGACAAGAAGGTTAGCAGCACTTAATCGATTTATTTCACGATTTTCTGATAAATTCTTTCCTTTCTTTCAAGTGTTACGAGGACCTAACAGATTCGAATGGACGTCGGAATGCGAAGCAGCGTTCACAACCATTAAAAATTTATTGTCATCACCAGAAATATTAACAAAGCCTCGAAATGAGGAGAAACTATTCTTGTACATTGCCGTATCGGATTTTGCACTCATTGCAGTGCTAATTAGTGAAGATTCAGGTATTCTGAAGCCGGTTTATTACGTTAGTAAAAGTCTGGTGGCAGCAGAAAAGAGGTATGTGAAGTTGGAGAAGCTGTCTTTAGCATTGGTGATTGCTGCTAGAAAGATGCGTCCATATTTTCAAGCTCATACTGTAGAAGTATGAACTTCATTCCCTTTAAAAAATGTATTACAACGGCTAGATATTTCAGGAAGGATGACTAAATGGTCAGTGGAGTTGGGAGATAATGATATTTTATTTACACCTCGAACAACAATCAAGGCGCAAACGTTGGCTGATTTTTTTTGAGTTCCACTCAAGTAAATCAGATAAGGAAGAAAGCTCAAAAGTTTTGCCTATTGGTTCGAGGTGGGTGGTTCGAACAGATGGAGGGTCTAGTATTTCAGGATACAGTGCTGGAGTTCAATTGATGCTCCGACGGGGGAAACAATGGTCCAATAAATTAAATTTGGTTTTCATGCTTCAAACAATGAAGCTGAATACGAAGCTGCTTTAGCAGGTTTGAGATTAGCAAAGATTTGTGGGGCGACTTCGGTACGTTTGGAAACAAATTCTCAATTATTGGCAAATCAAGTATCTGGATTTCCAAAGCAAGGAAGGATCGTTTGATTTTATATCTTCGAGAACTTCGAAATAGAATGCTTCTGTTTGACAATGTGGTTGTGGAATATATCGGGCAAGGAAGTAACATGGTGGTTGATTCTTTAGCAAATGTTTCTTACAAGGAAGAATTTCCTTGGATTTTGCTACAGGAGAATCCTTCAATTGTTGCTCAACCTGGCCAATGTGAAATTATAGAGGAATTTTTTGCCATTGATGAAAACTGACGCGATTGGCGATCAGATATTCTTAATTTTTTTACCCAAGGGTTACTGCCAGATGATTCTCAACTGGCTAAAAAGTTAAGGGGTAAAGCCTTTGGATATATAGTTCTGGATGGAATTTTGTATAAAAAGGCATTAAGCAGACCGTTGCTACGATGCTTAAGAAAGCAAGAAAGACAAGAAGTATTGTCAGAGTTGCATGATGGAAAAGGGTCAGCTCATTGTGGGTTTCAAGCTTTATCTCGTAGAGTTTTACTTGCAGGGTTTTAACTGGCCTACAATCATAAACGTTGCTAAAAATTTATTCCGAGGTTGTGATACTTATCAAATATTTGCTAATGCTAATAGACCAGCAGTGACACTTATGTCTATATCTGAGGCGATACCGTTTGATAGATGGGGACTTGATCTGGTGGGACCTTTGCTTATGGCCTCTAGGGGAAGGAAAATGATAATTGTGGCTGTGGATTATTTTACGAAATGGGCAGAAGCAGAACCACTATCAGGTACAAAGGCAAAGGATAATATCAAATTCATGGTGAATAATATCTGTTGTCGTTTTGGGGTTCTTCGGAGAATTACAACAGATAATGGCCCTCAATTTAACAATAGGGAAATGGCTGCATTCTATACTTCTAAAGGGATTTAGCAGTGTTTTTCGACGCCCTTTCATCCTCAAGCTAATGGACAAGTGGAAGTGATAAAAAGAATAATCTTAGATGGCTTGAAGAAGAATCTATCGGGGGCAATAGGAAAATGGCCAAATTATTTGCAAGAGGTGATTTGGGCTTATCGAACAACTCCAAGGGAGGCTACCAAAGAAACTCCTTTTGCTTTGGCATATGGTATGGATGCGGTTAGCCCTATTGAATCTAAGATGTCATCTTTTAGGATATCTCAATATTATGAAAGATTTAATGATGAAATTCGAAGGGTAAATGTGGATTTGATCAAGGAGAAAAGGGTTTGAGCTTATTTGAATACCATCCATTATCAAACTCTCATCAGAAGTAGATATAATTCAAAGCTAAAAAGAAGAGAATTTAAAGAAGGCGATAAAGTGTTGCGAAAAGTTTTGCTACACACAAAAAATAAGAGCTTTGGCAAAATGGCTCCAAATTGGGAAGGGCTTTATACAATTGTTGAAAGAGTTAAGCCTGGATCTTATCATCTTTGTGATTTCGAGGGGAGAATGCTACAACACCCATGGAATATTTAACATTTGAAGCTTTATTGGGAATAGACATATGTTTATACTTTGGAATGTTTGTTTTTAATGGCGCACTCTTTCCAACCCTGTTGGCCCAGGAAGGTTTTAATGAGGCATCATGTACTTGTACATATTCAACTTTATCAATAAAGTTCGTTTTTTGGCCAATGGTTATTTTACATTTATTTGGATACTATCTTAACAAATCATCAGAGATTGATCACATTTGAGATTAGTTAAGGGAAGTATATTCCGAAGTGTTTATAACACTTTTCGAAGAAATAACCATGTTTTACAACCATTTTACATTTGGAATTTCGAAGTGAATGTTTTAAAACTCACTGAGAATTTTGATGAGCTAATCAAGCTTAACAACACATTCATATTTTTTCGAAGAGAATTTTGCATTTAACATCGAATAATGTAGGGAACATCGATATAAAAAGAATTTTGACATGAGGAGAAATACTTTGTCATCAGATTGAGTTGTTACAATACAAAAAGAGGTATACAGATTAGACAAGCACAAAAAAGACTAAATTAAAAGAGGTATTCTGATTATGGAGAATGATAATTGCATCTTCTTTTCCGACCTGTATAACCGTCTGCATATTTTTTGAGAGTTCAGCTTCAGTAGTGGTCACAGCAGCAGCTTTTTTGATTCGAAATTCTTCTTCAATTTCTCTATCTCATCAGACAACTCTTTATTTTTTGTTTTAGAAAGAGTTAGAGAATTTTGAAGAGTCGAAGAGTTGGATTTTTTAATGTTCAATAAAGCGACGTGTTCAGCTTTGAGTTTATTCATTTTGGCTTCATGAGACTTTGTAGTAGCTCCGTGTCGATAATATGTTTGATCCGAAGATGATCCTTTATACAAAGAGCGCCTTTTATCAGCTCGGATCTAGCTATCTCATAGGCATAAAACTGGTCGGATACTTTGTTGTGTAAGGTCTCTCTGAATTTCTTTTCAGCCTCATAAGCTTCCTTATAGTAAACCATATCCTTGGCCGACTTCTTGAGATGGTCTTGAGAGGCTTCAATTTGAGAAGCAAGAGCTTTTGCAGAAGTATCGAGACTGAAAAATGGTTGAAGAGCGACAACTATTGTAGGATTTGGAGGGGGGTTGCGGTATTCCGAAGTACTAGGCTTATCGATCATATCCAGAGATGTAATAGGTTTGAAGGTACGAGGTGATCTTGGAATTTATTTCTCTAGAGTAGGCCTCGCAAAATCAAGCATGCGATTCTAAATGACTTGAAGGGTAGGATCCTCTTCGCCAGCAAGTGCTTCTGTATTTTCAAAATCGATGAACATATCTGGGTCGAAGCTTGTAGGACGATGGTAAGTAGTAGGAGAAAAATCTTCGATGACGATCACAAGATGTTCTTGCGAGGAATGATCTTTAGTTGGAGGATTTAGGGGGTGTTGTTGTTGTTGGTTTTCAGCAGCATCGTGTTCAGGCTCATCGATTAAGTTGTATGAAGTGATTTTTTTTTGTTTTTTCTTCTTTCCGAGGGAATCGGAAGATTTTTATTCTTTTTCAATGACTTCTCTTGATTTTTCCCTCTTCAATGGGTGAAAGAGGGTGTTCAACAGATTTGCGTTTTTGAAGCTTCGGTTTAGAGGGTGTGGAAGGGTTAGCACCAGATGTGCTAAATACCTTTTTGCCTTTCTTCTCTTTGGAAATTTTTTCTTTTTCTTTTTAGGCAGATAGCTGTCTGATCTGTTTCAGATTGGGAGGAAGACTTTGCAGTCGGCTTGAGGAATTCGTTGGCATACGAGATTCGGATCCAGGTTAGAAGATAAATATTTGGGAGGCAGCCCACATTTTGTGATCGGAAACATATGGCATTGAAGAAAGTTAATGGACTGGAAGGAAGTATGGAAGGCGTTATTCCATTCTTTTTCAGCCTAGGTAGCCAATTTTTGGAATATCCTCTTAGCTGCTTCTCGACGAGTGGAGTAGTATTTCGAAATTTCTGGTATAAATAAACAAAATAAAATATTAAGTAAATGAAAGGAAATATGTATTAAAAAATTAAGGAATAAAGGAATTTTTTTAGAGAACTTACGATTTCTTCTCCAGACCAAAGTTAACTTCGAAGGACTGACCTCGGAAATTGGCTTTCCATTTTCCCAAGCTCCACAGATGAAAACAAATATTTGTTTCTAAATCTTGTCAGCTTCCAAAAGATCGTCGATGATTTTAAGATCATCCATCAATGTCAGATAATAGAATGGGAGCTTCAGACCTTTTGAGTGCCGAGTAAGTGAAATGGAGTCCTTGATGCTGATCGGTATATTGGAGAGGCGAGATGACATGATCACTGACATCAGGGTGAACCACTGGTTTAGAGTTACTTGGGTAAGGCATAAGCTGAGAGTTTCGAAGTACTCCACGATCATCGGATCTAGTGGAAATCGAAGACCCCAATTGATGATTTCCGGGTAAACCACCAACTCGTCATCCTTGCAGTCAAGGGGAGTTTCTCCTTCTTTTGGTAGTCAAAGGGTGATGTTGTCTCCCATTCCCCATTGCTTTTTTGAGGAAAGAGGCTTGGCTTTCTTTATAATATATGTATCTAACCTTTTTCAAGGCGATAATATATTTGCTCTCGAGGTTTCTTAAATTCCTCCCAATTTTCACCCTTTCCTCCTCAGAAACAGAACAGATATCAGCTTCCTCTTGAGATTCAGCTTCCGCATCAAATTAAGTAGCCTATGAATTAACTTCATTGGCTTTCGAGGTACCTTCTTGAGGATTTTGAGAAACAAGAATGTTTGTTTATGATAGAGGAATTGCAGTTCGAATTGTTTCTTCTGTCAATTATCTTTGAGGAGGATCATTGGTGGTGATTTTCGAAGGAGATGAAGTTCGAACTATTGTTGATTCATCTCCCATTGTGATGAAGGTGTTTTTAGGTTTGAATGAAGAAGGTTTCTATGAGGAAAGGTTATTTGTGTTTAGTTTCAGAGGAGAAACTTTGCTCTGAGTTGAAGATGTTTGAAGGGTTTTAGGGCCAGAGATTTTAGAGGATGATTTTTCTTCGATATTGAGAGTAGGAGAAAGTTGATGTCTTAGTTGTAGTTCCAATTTGGCCACCAAATATTAACCCTGCTCTTCGATACTCTTCGGATCTTTGTGTTATGCAAAAATAGTCGTAAGAGTCGAACACCAGGTTGTTATCAGTATCAAAAGATTCGACTGTTTTGGGAAAGATGGCCTTCGACTTTTTGGTTACCGGTTTCTTTCTCATAAACCAGGAATGAATTGATCGGAGAAGATGAAGATTGATTGGTAGATTTGAGTTTTGCGGTGAGAATTCTGGGAATAGGGGAGGAGCAATTGAAGGTAGCCAAATAAGCTCTGACTTCTCTCTAGAATGGTTGTGTGTAAAGAGAGTTGAAATGAGAAATGGATGGTATTTATACTAAAGTAGGGAAAGACATGTGAAGACAGACATACCTATTTGGTGATAGGTTGGAATACGAATTGCTGGGTGGATTAGATGATTGACACTTGTCAGATTTATATCACCGATTGAATGTAACCGTTATGCTTATAACCGTTACATTCGAAGAGGGAACACTTAAGCAACATGTTAAAGGAAAATTTTGTTTGGAAATTGTTCGAAGTGATTACTCGAAGTGATGACATCGAATTTTCTGATTCCTATTCAAAGGTCATTTGACTATGGCTTATAATATATCATTAAGATTAGTATGGTTTTAAGAGTTTATAATTTAGACATTATATTTCGAATATTAATTGATGCTTAACGGCTTCGAATAATTATTTTATAATCATAGATTTGTTATTCGAAGACAATGGCTTCGAATAGTTTGCTTGTTTTGATTTCTGGCAGGTTTATGACTCGAAGATAAACAACTTTGAAGATTTTTTAGTTCTCATTCATTTACTCACATGAGAACTAGGGGGGCTTCTGATATGGAAATGAGTTTTTAGGATTTAGTTTATAAACAATGTAAATTCAGGGACTTGATTGTAATTAGTGTAAGTTTTGTCTTTAATTTATAAATGATGTAAGTTTTAGGAAGCTATTGTGACTTTACATAATTTGTAAGGACTAAATAGCAATTAATCCATTTTTGTAACAGATTTAGTTATTCAACTAAGTCTTGGCTCCTCTATATAAAGGACTAGAGAGATCTAATAAAAGGGTTGAACACTTTTTACTTGAAACTTATTTTGTACTTGTGTTTTCTCTCTCTAAAAATTCTAAAGCACTTTCTCTCTCTAAGATTTCTCTCTAGCAATTTACTTAAGCAAATCAAAACCTTATCAATAAGAAAACACGATGTGATTTTGTTAAGTGACTTTTGGTAATTAACAAATGGATTAACATTTTTTATAATTTTTGTTAGTTAACATGTGATTTAATATATTCACTGGAGTGATTTTAAGAATGTGCTAACAAACGTATTTGTTAATTAACATATCCACGGTACATGCTTCTAGAACGGTAATTTAACTTTCATAGTCCTGGTTTGAAAGATATTAAATTTGACTAGAAGAATTTGATAAATTCAATTTATAATGTAAGAGTATTATGTGTTTTTTTAGGGAATCCGCAGCCGCTACTCAGAGTGCAATGAGTGCACACAAGGTAAATTCTCAGTCTGACGCGATAGACCAACGCCCGGAAGGTAAACCACACAATGTGACAGACTCAGCCGAAAAAGCGTATGTAGAGGGATCGAACTCATGACCTTTGGTCACAAACATACCATATTTTAAGCCCCCAAGGGGGTAGCCGAGTTGGTTGAGTATGGTATTCTTATAACCAAAAGGTCATGAGTTCGAGTCCCTCTACATACGCTTTCTCGGCTGAGCCTGTCACCTTGTGTGGTTTACCTTCTGGCGTTTGTTTGCAGGCTATCGCGTCAGACTGATGGTTTGCAGGCTATCGCGTCAGACTGAGGGTTTACACTGTGCGCACTCATTGCACTCTGAGTAGCGGCTGCGGGTTCCCTCCGAAAAAAAAAGAACGGTAATTTAACCATATTTTAGAAGGGTCGCTTAACTTTTAATTAAAGATGTTCTGTTTTTTTAATTTATAAAATAATGCGAGTAAATTTTTCAAAATTTTAATTATTACAAATGGAAAGTTAAACAATTTTCAATTCAAATTATATTTATTAGTTTTTAGATTATAATAAATCTAAACCATATTTGTTTTTATTGGAAAATAATTTTTTTGTTTAAAGTCAAAAAGCAGAATAATATAGTGTAACACTGTATTTGCAATCTTTATTTTAACATAAAAAAGTCGCAAAATCTGATATTACAAATGAGGAAACTTTGATTTTTGACCTAAATGTCGAATTATGAAAACGTGAACAACATTACATATTGACAGTTGGGGTTAAAATTTGAAACCGTCGTATAACATTAAATTTCGACCTCATTTGACGAAATCCGAAGCTGTTAGACATCATCTGATTTTGTCCACGTGGTTTGAAATCAAATATTCTTTTTAGTTATTCTATCTAATGTAAGTGTTTTGATAGTTTTTGCTTTTTGGTTAATCTTATTGTTTTGGTGGTTAAATTTCATTGGAAACAAAAAAAATCTTAAAAATATATAGTTTTAAAACAAGCATAAGTTTTCACGACGCTTGCGCATTGCATTAAACCTAAACTTGAAGAATGAATAATACACTTCTAAAGATTTGTGGTACGTGTTAATTTTTTTACGACTAGTGAAAACATGGAAAATATTTTGCAAGAGGTCTCCGACCTCTTAAAGATAATATTTAGAGAAGGTCGAGGGACACAAAAACATACGACTGTTATTTTCGATTTAAGACTCATCCCGTTGGAGATTGATTTTGGGTTTTTAAAAATTTATGCGAAAAGTATAATAACTCACGTAACCTTCTTAGAAGGATGTCCGAGAGCATGAAAACTAAATAAATAAATAAAAAAGAAATCATTAAGAGATTTTCCTTGGTTGTTGTCCACCGTTGGAAAATTTTAATTCGTTAGAAGAATGTGAAAACCATTAGAGCATTTAACGTATATAATATTTATAATGTGAGACATAGCCATCATATGTTCGAGATGTGCAGTCAATCACACGAGTATTTTTTTTGGACACCTGACATCCATCGACATGTTAAAGACATCTACACATGTTATGGATAATACATACCAAACTACAAGGTATAAAATGTCACCGTTTGAAATTACTGAGGTTACATTAATAAGTAGAATATTTTATTACTTTCTTTATTATGTGTGAACAAAAAGATAGTCAACTGCACTTAAACGATTGATTGTATTAGGTTGCTCATAAAAAAAAGAGTGCACATTACCTAATGTTATGGTTATAGATAGATAACTGACATTGATAGGTGCAACCGACAAGACATCTACAAGCGCGACACATTTGTTATGCAAGTGATATATAAATAGAAATAATATAGCTAATACGAAGAAATTATTAGAAGAAAGAAATGTATACGGCACGTTTCTTGTCTCTTAAAATGTTTTCATGTATTCAACAATCGATTCTGAGTTATAGTCAAACATAAAGACCATGTAAAAGACTGCTATAATCTATCCGGAAGCCTTGGAGAACGTTGAAACATATTGGTTCATGTCGTACAATAAAAATTCTTTTATGCAGGACATTAATCTAGTCAAACATTATAAAAATATGATAACAAATTAGTAAGCTCATTCATCTTTATATCATAAAATTTAAGTAGACGTAACGTAATTTGCTTAATTATTATTTTATTATTATTAGTATTGAAAGCGCGCGTTCATCAATGACATAATTTATTGGGATGAGTGAATTAAACTTCAAAATATTTTGTGGAAAACTGGACACTTTTTTGGTATTATATATGAATATAAAATCATCTTCCAAATAGTATAAGATAATCTCTAAATTTTTATACGAAATTTGAATATTTAAAGAAATGAGGGATGGTCTCACCGAGGCATCCCTTACTATTATGTTAGAATATTTCAAATTGACTAAGAAAAATGTGTCGACAAAGTAGAATGTATATCCATTGTTAGATCAACACACGATTCATCTAGTGATTGGAAGATAACTTCTATGGTAAGAAACAATATTGATATGATTTATTATATAACCAACAACTAGTCAAAAATGTTTGAAACTTTATTATGGAAGACCAATTCTATTAAAATGAACTCATGGATAAATAAATTTAGAAAACAAGTTGTTTGATCGAGAACAAAGAATTTATATCAAAAATAATATTCTACTTGATGTGAAAAGAACCTAAGTTGTTTCTCACATAATACCGGTTAAGACAAAAAAGCGTGATAATTCGACCATATGGGAGAAATTGTATTTCGAATATGTCATCGAACAAAGTGACAAAAATATCACACCTTATTTTCTAAGCCTACATTGCCCATTCAAAGAAAAATAACGAATTTGTCTAAAAAAAATCTACGGAGACACTTGAATGTCAAAAGTAATGAATGATTTTAAACAAAATTCGTTGTATTGTGATCATCTTCCCCCGTACATGCTTTCGTACATATACGAGATAACAAACGTGAAGTATGATGGTCATTGTGGTTTTAGACTTATTATTTACTCTATTTTATAAGACGAAAAATCTTGGCCACATCCGAGTCAACAATTAATAATAGAAATCCGAAATGACTTGTCTTTATATGCTTAAGTTTATGGTACACGCGAAGCAGTAGTGTAGCCAGGATCGAAATACTGTGGGGTCCTAGACCTTATGATTATTGCCAAATCAACATATATATTCATCAATATATATATATATATATTCATCAAAATGGATTAAAATAAAATAAAAAAATGGTTATAAAAAATATAGTTTATATTAAAATCTCAAATATTGAATTGTCATTGTCTTAACATAATATACGTTACACAAATTACTAAAATATGAATAAAAAACCATAAATCTACGTTAATTTTACTTGTAATTTCCTAATACTCATAGCTTGAAAATGTTGTAAGATAGTTGTGTTACTAATCGTGGTATATATATATTTTTCCACAAATGTCACCAAATAATCATTAAGCCATGGATCGCTCATTCTATTTATCAACTCATTCTTCACATAATTCAAACCTGAGAAAACTCGCTCAACACTCGTTGTTAGTACGGGTAAAAGCAAAGCCAACTTCAAAAGCTCATAAACCCAATTGAAACTTTTATGCTTTTTTTGTATTCACAATAATCATAGAAACTTCCGCAAGTCCTTTCAAATTGGACAATCTAGCATCTTTCCTGACACTCTAAATATAACACTCAAATTGGTTTGTCAAAATTTTATCATCAACATCAAATAAGTCAATCGGGTACATTTTCATCATTCTCAATAATAATTTACTATCAATGGCTTCAAATGAGGAGCAAGGACTCAAGCATGCAATGTATTGCAACAACTCATTATTTTTCATATTAAACATCTCATTCCACTCTTTTAATTGCATATATAAAATAATCATGAAGAAATCAAACTTGTAGTGATGCAAGTTAGAAAAAAATAGGAGCTTACATCTAGATTATATACCTTTCACATATTGTGCCTCCATGTCGGTACTGTTAACACTCAAGTTGACACAACTTTATCCGAAAATTCTTCCCAACAGTCATTTCTCGTCTCTTGTAATCGATCTTTCCCAATGGAAACAAGCTCCAAAGCGTTTAAAATATCTTGATCAACCTTTTGCAACGTCAAAGACTATTTATTTGTCACCCCAATACATCATTCATCAAATGAAACATGAAAATAAAATCAATGTTTGCATCAAAGCCAACAAGGTCTTTGCTTTTCCATTTTTATCACTTAATCCATCAACTTTCAACTCTTCAAGAACTTCAATTACTGGAGAAAACAATTTGATCAAACTAATAAGTTTCCTATACCTTGTGTCACTAGCTCTTGTAAGAGACATCTCTTGATTCAATCCACGACTAATTTCCACAAAGCCCCCTTCTATTAAGTTTTTAACTTGATTCCTTGATATTCTCGAAGTAAATCCAGATGTTTGTTATATGACCTAATGACATTAACAACACGTGTAACAGCTCCAAAAAACTATTTTACACCAACGTGCTCTCTTACAACTGCAATAAGTGCCAATTGCGATTGGTGAGCAAAACAATGCACATAATAAGCATTAAGATTGTCCTTTTGGATAAAAGCTTTCAAACCTCCAAATCTACCACGCATGTATTGCCCCATCATATCCTTGTCCTCTAATTTTAGACGTAGACAATTTATATTCACACAACAAACTTTCAAGGGCATTTTTAATGATATTGCACTAGTCTCTTGGACATGAACTATTCCAATATGTCTTTCCATAACAAACCCTTTCTCATCAATAAAACGCAAAACAAAAGAATTTGTTCTTTACCATAGTAATCTCCAGATTCATAAACTAATACAAAAAAATTACTATCTCCAATTTCTTTGACAATTTTGTTAACTGTTTCAATTGTATAAGCATTCACAAGCTCTTTTTGAATATCAGAAGTCATCTTATGACTTTTCAGAGCATTTTTAACACAACTCATATTTCTTTATTGGTCAAGCCAAAAACTTCTAATAACTCAAGAAAATTTCCTTTATATGAAGAATCTTAAGATTCATCATGTATACAAAATGCCAAACCATAGTAGAAGATATTTAGCAACTATAAGTGATGCATTCAATCTCACAAGATAATAATCTTTATCTTTGTCACTTTTGTTTTTTAAAGAAGCTTCAATACTTTACTTATGTATCATAAAAGATTCATTTTTTGTCACTGCAAAATTATGTTGACGACCAACATGGATTTTTAGTCTACTTTTCTTATTCCAACTTTGAATATTTTTTTTTCACAAATTCTCTTGACTACCAGTGCAACACTCATTCTTGAATAAATAACAACGCAAACAATAGAAAAAAGTTATTATATTCACTATATTCTAACTAGATTTGATATAAATCAAACCAAGATTGAACATATGAACGTGATTTTCCGTTAAAATTTATAGGAGGATATTTCTCTTTATAGAGTTAAGTTAGACCCCTTAAAAGGTACGCTCTTCTTATTGAGTCTTGAATATCTAGATGAAAGCTACAAATTAGATCTCTTTTCTCTGGATCAGCCTCCAAATGTTCTCAATTTGAATTTGAAGATTAATCTTCAACTTCAGGTTGTGGATTATTGACCACTGAAACATGTGCTTCTGAAATAACAACTTCATCTCCACGGTTAACTTCAGTAAATAAATTAGAGTAATTTGTATTTGCTCCTTTATATTTAGGAGTTTTTAAAAATATATATGCATCATATAATGACAAACATAAAAAACTCAATCAATAATAAAATTTAAGCTTAGCAAAACAAAATAAAAGTTATGATTTATGCAGGTATATTTGCTCTTAAATTGAACTCTACAACTCTCTATCTTAAGAGAGAACAAAGGTCAACCAATGTTAATTTTTGTAACTAGTGAATAATAACACAAGACTGTATCAAAGCTTTAATTTTGAGAGTTAATAACATAGAGACATAAAAAATACCTTAGTGTTTATATCTGAAAATCAGAAGAAAGCAGAAAACAATTTGTAGCTTGTAGTTAGAGTTTTCTAAATGATAGTAGAAGAAAAGTTATAGTAAAAGATTGTATCTTGTTTTCCGTATTTTCTTACTAGCATTATCAAATCTATATAAATTAATATTAGTTTTAAAAACATATCTATTTATATTCAAAAAATATATATATTTATATTATACATTCAAAAATAAATAATATGTGACAAAAATTGGTATCAAACCTATACATAAATTTAAAATATCTAAAATATCAAATTTATATAATCAAAAAAATCTAATCAAATCTATATTTATGAAATAGATAATATAGATTGACATATTATATATATATATATATATATATTAAAAAGTCTACTCCGATAAAGTCAAAAATATATTAATGAGTCACGAACCCATGACCTATGGGTTATTTGCCTTGATGTATGTCAACTAGACTAATATTTACGTGCAGCTATTTAAGTACTAAATATATTATTTAAGGAATCAAATGGGTTCCTAGACCTCCATAGGGACCCACCAAGCTCCACCAGTGAGTGAAGTTGTAAATTTTAAATTAGATAGACTCGATTTATTTTTGATGATTGTATCTCCACAAAATTATATACAGCTTTTGATACTTGTTTAATTATCATGATCTTGTTTAAATGCAATATATATTCAGTTTAACTAAGTGACTTGTTTACTTATTTATCCTTTAAATGTGTTTTATTCTCTCTCACATAGAGAAAAAATATTAATATTGGTCATGTAAATGAGTATCATTTTGTTGATGTAATACATTTTTTTAATGTTATTTATTGTATTAATAATAAAAAAATCGTATTTTTGGTAGGTTTGTCACACATTTGAATAGATTGATAACAAACATTTATCATTTGTAGCCGATATATTATTCTGTAGAGAGTTGAGGTTGGATAAATCCACTATTCGACCGGATTTTGCAAATACACTTAAATCCAACATCCTATTCGCCAAGACTATATTAGGACATATATTACTGAAGATTGAAAAAACAAATAACTCGTAACCTACTAATATGTAATCTAAATATTTGTAGTATATATGTTTTTCACTTAACTAATAACTATGTTGTACTCTAACTATTTGGAATTTAAACTATTTATAATTTAAACTATTTGTAATTCAAACTTTGTTTTACTTATTGTTACTTTAACATTATTTTTTTAGAATAAATTAACCATTAAAAATTTTAAATTAATTTTGAAAAACAAATATGTGCCATCTGATAATAAAATTATAAGGAAGCCAAATTGACATCAAAAAACGTTGAAATTATCGATGTTCAGAGTGATGGATAATTTCATCTATACTCTTCTTGTTTTCGCTGATACTTTACTTCATTACAAGCTTCAAGTTTCTATTCAGTAAGGTCGAGCCTAATATTTCTAGCTTATGTTTCGTAATTTTGTTATCAAGGGCTACAATAATTCTTCAATGCTATTTCACGTGTAAGGTCAAATACCTACTAAGTGAAAAGTATCTTGAAATAATCCCATCTAGCACGAACTTCATCACAACTGCGTGGTACCAACAATGAGAGTACTTGATTTTTTACTATTGTAATAAGTTATGCAAAAAACGATATAAAATAGCTTTTAACAAAGTCATTCATCGTGTGTACGCTTTTTCCACGGTATGTGTCAAAAAAACATCTTCGTCCGTACACCCTTAAAACTGTAAATTGAGGGTTTTATGGCAGCCTTGTTCATGAATATTTGTGGCCTAAATATTTGTAACTTAATTATGTTGTAACTTAAATTCTTGTAATTAAAACTTTTTTATAATTAAAAATATTTTTTTAGTTATGATTATTTTTATTAATGATAACGATTAAGTTCAAAACATTTAACTCCACAAAATTTTGTTAACATTTAATTAAGAAGATTTCATGAAGGCATAACAAAACAAAATTACAATAAGATAATAATATAAAAAGAGTTCACTCTGTAGGAATCTTTAATCCGATTGTACTCATTAGCGCGTATTTGTTCATCTTTCTTGTCAACGATTTTTTCATTCACCTCATTCAACTGAGGTTTGGTAATTGTGTTAATATTACATAAAAAACACCTCAAACACCTCTTTTATGACGTCACATGAAAGGTAAAAACTAAATAATTTGGAACCAAATTTAGATAATCTAACAGAATGAAGACTTATTCCCATCTACGTGGAGGTAACATCGGTGTGACACGATTTATACCATACATGTAGTACATGTTATATATTATTCGTGAAATCACATCAAATAATATATAACAAGTCACAGAATTTTAAACAGAAATACTTTTTTGGATTCACTTAATGAATAAACCAAAAACCAAAAACATTTACGGGTTTGAGTGCTATTTTCCATCTAGTATTCTCTTTTGTGCATTTGCGTTCTTTAACGATTCTGTTTATGAAATTGAGAAACCTGTAGAATCAAATTAGTAAAAGGAAAAGACTTCCAGACACTGAAGGAAGCGACCGTCTGTTTG
Organism: Limnanthes douglasii subsp. nivea; assembly: GCA_036936605.1. Lineage (NCBI taxonomy): Eukaryota > Viridiplantae > Streptophyta > Magnoliopsida > Brassicales > Limnanthaceae > Limnanthes > Limnanthes douglasii. Next base: position 290,865,219 of record JAUPFV010000004.1, read on the forward strand.
ATTAGGGTTTAAGATGTTGAAATTCTTAAACCTAACCCTTTATTTTTAGTCTTTACGATGTGAAGCTCACATTGTAAAGCCCATCTTTTATTACTTCCTTGTGTCCGAGCCTCATAACCCGATAAATTGATAATCCAATTTATATCAATGATTTATTAATTCATGTTTAAGTGTTGAGATTTGGGCCATATTCACCACAGTGCCCAAATGCAACCTGGTTACCACACTTGAGCCCGTAACGCCTTTTCACCCATATGTCTAATTTAGTTAATTAAATAATTATCTCGATTGATTTAAATTTGGACTTTCTTAAGATAAGGACCAACTATGTTTATTTAACATGTTGGTCAAAATTATTTTCGGTCTATAATACATATTCTAATTTAATAGGATCCTATATTCATTATCAATGGGAAAACGGTATAACCCTGTACATGACTGATAACAATAAAGGACTAAAGACCTATTTTTCGTAATGTGAACAATATGATGCAACAATAATCATATTACCATTATCAATGAATTACTTGAGCCAATTTTAGAGCACAAACTAAGAGTAATATGGCTTGTAATCATATATATCTACTCTTAAATAGTTCCTACCTTTGGCGATCCAATATAGTACAAATATCAATAAAATTTCCAAGCATATATATTGCAATATACTTTAATGTGCACAATAATGCAAAATATAACATCAGATCCTATTATAAACTCTTCCACCGAAACTAACAATCATCTAAATCAACTACACCCATACTAATGGTGTGTCCCTAAAAAACCTTAGGCAAAACCGCCTTTGCTAGAGGATCTTAGCTATTATGGAGTTTGTGCTGATGTGCTATATATTTATCTTATTCATCTAAACTATCTCTTTAAAAGAAAATAACTTTATGTCTATGTGTTTGGACCTAGACAAGTTCATATTACTATTAGAGTATTGCATTGCGATATTAGCCACAATTACCGCTTCGATTCCTCAAAACATGCAACAAATTCTTGCACCATGGTGGGCGATGCAATAAGTGTATACTCTACACCTTTCCAAGATATTGCACCTCTAACCAATAAGAATATGTTTCCTAATGTGGTCTTTAGTGTATATACGCATCCACCAAAAACCGAGTCAGAATACCCAATGATCTCCAGTTTATCCGACTTCCTATATGTCAACATGTGCCTATTTATTCCTTACGAATACTGGAGTACCCTTTTAGATGCTTTCTAGTGATCCATGCCTGGGTTACTAACATATCTCCCCAACATATTTACATCAAAGGCAATGTCTGGCCTAGCACAAACTTGTGCATATATTAAACTCCCAACCTGTTACCCTTTGCTATAGGGGTACTTAGGGGTTTGGAATCTGCCAATAGGTAATGTTATAACACACTTCGAATGTATGCATTATGTGATAATCCAAAAACACCACGCGAGCGATCCTGATGTATCTGGATTCCTAAAATAAAACTGACATCACAAAGATCCTTCATATCAAACTTGTCTGATAGAAATCTTTTTTTAGTGTGTGACAATTCCTTATTTTCCGAAGAAATAAATATCTCATCCACATATAACATAAGAAATATGAAATTACTCCCACTGAGCTTGTGCTTTACAAAATCCTCAACCAAATTGATCTCAAAGTCATAACTAACTATCATCTCAAGGAATTTATGATACCATTGACGAGAGGTATGTTTAAGACCATAAATAGATTTCTTAAGCCTGCACACCAGATCTTTTGTGTTACTTTCCACAAAGTGTTCTGGTCGCACCATATAGATCGTTTCCTCAATATTACTATCGAGAAAAGCGGTCCAAACATTCATCTGGTTGCCTTTTTTTTCCTTCATCTAATGGGATAAGATACCATACCGCATTGTACTACATTTATTTATACTCTTCCTTTCATAGCGTCAATCTACTTTTGAGAGTTAGAGCTAGCCATGTCTTGTGTGTATGATGAGGGATCATCTACAGGTCCAACACATAACTCATCATGCTCATGAAAGTATACTATAAATTATAGACCTATAATACTCTTCATTTCTCTCGTGGACCTTCTTAAGGGAACTATCTCCTCTTGTTCCATTTCTTGAGGAGGTAGAGTTTGATCATTATGAACGATGTCATTTTGATTCCCTTGTGGAAGATTATCTTGAGGTTCATCTTCTTCTACCTGGACCATATCTGTATCCTGATTAGAACCCTCAAGTGGAGAATAAGTGTTAATTTGAGGATTACCTTGTTTTAATGGGACCAAAATAACTGTCATTACAACCCAATATTCTGATACATGAGTATGCCCATTAAAATGTTCATGAATCTCTATGGATTTTTCCTCAAAATCAACATATGTTCCCTTCTTCTCCCCCAAACTCAACATCATTTAGAAACTTGACCGTTCCTATCTCGAATATTGTACCAGTAAGAGAATAATAAAACTCAAAACCCTCTGGAATGTTCGGAATAACCTATAAAGAAACATTTAACTGATTTTAGGTCCTTTTTCTTTTCTTGAGGTTTGTAAGGCCTCGCCTCAGCTGGACAACCCCACACGTGCAAATACTTTAAATTGGTTCAACGCCCGTTCCAAAACTCATATGGGGTCCTAATAGTAGCTTTGGTGGGTACTCGATTGAGTATATAAGCGACACATTTGATGGCTTCCCCCAGAGAGATAATGGTAGAGATGAGTGACTTATCATGCTTCTAACCATATCTTTTAGTGTTAGGTTCAGTCTCTTAGATACACCATTCATGCAAGGTGAACTGAGCATAGTATATTGAGGAACTATTCCACACTTCTCTAGGTACTGTACAAAGGGTCATGGACGTCGTTCACACGATCCGTCATATCTACCATAATAGTCACTACCACAGTCATATATAACGATCTTAATGCTATTAGCGAGTTTTTTTTTCAACTTCGATCCTAAAAGCTTTGAACTTGTCTAGGGTCTCATGCTTTTCTTTTTGACTGGACCCTGACTCGGTCCTTTGTCATCTGCCTTTTGCTTAGGCCCTGCCCTTTTTGCAGATGTAATCACATTAACCTCAGTTTTATGCCTTTAAGTTTATCTTCCTCCTATACAACGTGGGAAATTAACTCATTGATATTATACTTTTCCCGCATGTAGTTATAGGTGGACTCGAAATACTTAAACTGGTGTGACAGTAAATGAAATATGAACCCCACTATGCATCCTCAGGTAAGTCTAAACCGATTGCCTTTCAGTTTTGGCCAATCATCGAAATTCCCAATGTCATTTACTTAGATTAAAATAACGCTAATTCACCTACTTAAAATAAAAAAATTACAATGATGAATTTAATTTATCCTAAGTACCAATGAGACCTTCCAGAGGGCCGATTTTACCATGGTCAGTTTTTGAGTTCACAACTTATCATCAATTTAAGGAGCATTTGATTCGAGGCGGTCTCAGTTTTTGAGTTCACAACTTATCATCCATTTATGGTGCGTTTGATTTGAGGCGGTCCTCTGAGATAATATTGACATTCCCATCATGTGATATTATATAATGAGATTATTTTATTTGGTTGGAAGTAATACAAAAGCATTATTGTCTTCCTACATTTTCTAGGTAATAAGAAGACTACTTCCAAATACTACATAATAAAATGATGTTTATCTCACATGTTCCAGCGAATAAAATGTGTAATTCTTTTAGCCAAGTTGGTGGAGTAGATGAGTTCGTGACCAAAAGGTCATGTGTTTGACCCCTCTACAAACACTTTTATGGTTTACCTTGTGCGCACTCTCATACATAAATAAAATTTACAAATATATTTCAGTTCCGTCCCACTTGTTACCTCCCCAACATTTCGAATTGCCAAACCAACCTCCGTATTTGTGCAAGCAACCTCACCACATTGTACATCCTCTCCAGCCTCTGCGGGATTTTTATTATCTATCAAATTATTTCCTTCTTCCACAACCTCTTTGGTACTCCTTTTTTCTATTTCTTTGCTCAATGTTACATCTATTTGGTTATGCATTACTAACTCCCCTGCTGTTTCAACTACCCAACAGCTGGTTCTGGTTGTACGGGTGTTGGTTCAATAACTCCTGCCATAATTTCATGCTTCTCCACCCCAGCTACGTCAACATGAATTTGCACCTCAGCCTGAGCTGCTATTGCACCCACACCCACATCTGCCCCATGTGTGGTTACTTCATCCTCCTTTTTCACATTTCCGCTCCCTGTTTCAGCTGGTACACCACTTCTAAAATTGGCCGGCACAAGAATGCAATTGTCAACACCTAAAATATACAAAGATTTTTCATTTTCCTTCCCCTCATCAAATGTCTCAATAACATCGTTCAGTCCATCAGCAGCTCCATCATCATTCTTCTCATAAATTGTTTCATCTCCATCTTTGGCCCCATCATCCGTGTCTTCTTTATGGTCCTCAGGTTTAGAAACCTCTACAACGTTTTCTTCTTTATCATCTTTGTTCCAATCGACCTCTATCTTTTGGAAACCACGTTTTCTTGAAACATAAACTATGGTTTTAGGAACCTCATCCACTGTTAGTGGGACCTTTACTCTTTTCTCCGGTGACTCCTCTTCTACCGAACATAAAGAAATTCCACAAACCTTCTCTAGTGCTTCATTAACCCCATCATCTTCATTAGCTTGATCAGCTTGTTCTTGAAGCTTCAAAGTCAAAGATGCAACCTCCCTTTGGCGTTCTTCAATCTGTGGAAAAAATAAACAAGTATAGTATTAGCAACCGAGTTCATGTTCATTAAAATGACACCCTTTTAAAAAACTTACTTGTCTATTCTTTCGTGGCAGAGAAATCTTAAGTCGTTTATTTCTATCGAGTATCTGTACTTGCCACTGCTTCTCTTCTTAATATCTTCCATCATCGTAAATAAAATATTACAAGCACTTGGCTTGTAAACTTTCATCTTCTTCATCCGAATGGTGGAACTGACTTCTCTACTACATTCACGAGTAAAAGTGTTCTGTTGTTTTAACTGTCCTTTATCCGGCATATGTTTATGTTGATCCAACCACCCCCGCAATGGTTGACCGTAGTCTTCATCTACGCCACCGTAATCTATTCTTTGAGATGTCTCCCTCATTTCCATCTAATTTATTTCACCCTCTGTACACAACTTCAACTGCTTCCCACTTCTTCTGCTCATTTGTTTTCCGTTTGTTTGACAACTTTCTACGCCTCTGATCTAAACTACCACTACCTCCACTAATCTCTCCCGACCTAAAGGCCATTTCTTTAGCCTCATTTAGTTTTATCTCTTCTTCCAATATCTACAACACCCGACCGGATTTTAAAACAAACAGTCAATAGTTAGTGAGTTAAACATCCTCATGTGATTCATATACAGACTAAGTAATCCACAACGCGAGTCAACAACAATATAATAAGCATGATGCGATTCGTTTGGTAACAATTTATTAGTTACGCGATTGTTTTATATTTGACCATACGATTCTCACCATACACACATCACTTACGCGATTTACTCCTACCATATCAAGCGTATTTACTTACTTCTAACCAGATAATCATATAAATTTATGCCTACACGTGTCGTCTTTAATATATCATGCGATATTATATGCTGAGTTTTTATAGTGTCATGCCAACAATCCATCAGCGCAATCCTTTAAAACTAAAAAACATATATGGATTACCTTATCATCGGGGAGCATCCGTAAACTTTTAATCAAGGCCATAGTTGACTCTTTGCACTCCAGCCTCCATCATTTGTAGCACCTAGGAATCATGTTGGGCCTTACGAAATCTTACCCTAACATGGTGTGCTCCATTATGAAGGACTGAAAAAAATTCTCAGTCATATCACTTTTAATCAAAAACAAAATACTAAACACCAACCTCATACTCACCAATAAAACTGCTACGCAGCCGATAACGTGATCGGGTTCCCCTATCTCCAAACAATTAACCATCAACTTGGTCAGCTTCTTAACAATTTCCCCAGACCAATCATAGTTATTAATTTTGAACATGTTTTCTACGTAGAAGACCATTGTCCAGCCCATGATATCTCTCGATATAGAGTAGAAGAGCGTAGAGCAAATGAAGAGTATCAAAAGCTTGGCAACGTCAATTATTGATTCCTCCTCCATCCTTTACTGCTTTTTCTATGGCTTCCTGTAACAAAACATATAGTGGTTAATTGACTGGATATTGTCAAATAACCTTTCTTTTATAAAGTGTTATTTCTACCTTGATCATCGCATTTGAAACAGACTTTTGGTTTTTTGGTCAACTTTTCCTAGCCCTTGGCCGCAAGAAATATTTTTGCATTAGTGGAGACTCGTTCTCTGCACCATCAGAAAATCTTCCAGTGAATGCCCGTGCTTTGTTCAGAGGAATATCCTCCGTTCTGTGGTTAAGACCAAAAATAGGTTTAACATCTTTGGTAGTCAGTTTAACCCTCTTCGAACCTATTCTAAAGCACCATTTCTTCAAAGAATATCTCTTTACGATCTCCTCTATAACCTTGTTAAACTTCTTCTTCGAAAAATCTTTGTGTCGTAACATGAAGAAAGCTTTCAGCAACGTATAGAATGATGTGTTCTTCGTAGCCTCAATATGCTCCTCAACCACTATGTTTTTCTACATCAAATTTAGTATGCTGACTAAACCAGACCTGTAAAAATTACCTTTGCCCATATGTGAACCTTTGAATTACAAAAGAGTAGTTACATTAGAAGTTTTTAATATAAAACACGATTTTAGTGCTAAATTTATAAAGCAGCCGCAATTTGCCTAAACTATTTCTCAATATTACGATTTACAACATACAGCTTACGCGAGATATAAAGTAAACTACAGAAAGTACTATACTCCTTACACCTTACTTCTTACGCGATATACACCTTACACCTTACGCGATATACACTACAAAAATTGCTATACTCGTTGCACCATACTACACAACGGGAGATATAATATAAACCACAGAAACCACTATACTACTTACACATTACTTCTTACGCGATATACACGCTGCTAAACAATAATTAACATACACATCAAATTACAACACACACGCGATATACAGACCAATAGATACGCGAGATACATATTAACACTACTATAACGAAACTTTTTAAACGCATTGTCACACTGAAGAAGACGCGATATACCATATACACATGCTGCAGTTCCCAGATTTCAATTCCAAACAGGCATGCACGAACTAGAAAACACAAAACCAAATAATGCATTCAAGTACAACTGAAGCCTATCATAAACAACCCAACAACTAATTCGACATTTTATCTCGCGCAAAAACAACCAAATACCAACCATACACAACTCTGATCCTTCTCAGAGCAACTATATTGTTTACTGGTCGACCAATGGTTTTACCATACTTTTCCTTTAAACCCAGACGGAGAGAAACCGGTTGGTAATTTGAACAACCAGTACAAATATATTCATAACCAACATATTTAACAAGTATCGACGTACCTTCAAAATACTTTAAACTGATGGAGTTCACCGACAACGGTGGTTCTACGTTGAAAATATAAGACAAAGACGAAGTTTTCCTCAACGGTGGATTACAAGGCGAAGACTTCTACCCTCGCCAGAGTTTGAACAGAAACAACCACGCCTACGCGTGACTTGTTTTAGGGTTTCTAGAATATTTGTGACTGTCTCTTTCTTTTGTCTTTTGGTTTTCGAAGGCTTATTGAGATTTGAGGCGAAAGTTAAAATTAAAATAATAAAAAGTAACTATGAACCTATTTTCTCTTTCATATAGCTTTAGGTTTATATTGGTCAAAATTTGGTTTTTAGGTACTAATAGGTTTGGGTACTGACTTGAGATATCAAACTTGAAAAGGTATTTTCTGATACTTTTCTCTTTAATTTAATGGATAAAAGAGTAAATAAAAATGAAATATGTAGATGATGATAAAGAGTAAAACTAGTAAATTTATAAGTGATATGGAAATGAGTTTTTAGGATTTAATTTATATACAATGTAAATTCCGGGACTTGATTGTAATTAGTGTAAGTTTTGTGTTTAATTTATAAATGATGTAAGTTTTAGAAAGTTATTGTGAATTTACATAATTTGTAAGGACTAATTAGCAATTAATCCGTTTTTGTAACAGATTCAGTTATTCAAGTAAGTCTTGGCTCCTCTATATAAAGGACCAGACAGATCCAATAAAGGGGTTGAACACATTTTACTTGAAACTCATTTTGTACTTGTGTTTTCTCTCTCTAAAAATTCTAAAGAACTTTCTCTCTCTAATATTTCTCTCTAGCAATTTACTTAAGAAATCAAAACCTTATCAAATTGGCGACTCCGGTGGGGACTGAACAGAAAAACCAGTACCTTATTCGTTTGGTGATATTCTTTAACTCAAACTTATAATATGAATCCCGAAAATAATAATCCTACACTTCAGTCGGCTTTAGAAAAGTGAGAGATGATTTGCAAAAGAATGGGACTGGTGGTAATAGAACCGATGGATCATCTACGATCCAAGTTCGACCTGATGTTGAGACAAAAATGAAACAACTTCTTGACAAAATCAATGTGTTGAATGAAAAATATGAGCGAAAGGAACAAGAAATACTCTCTGCTAGGATCAGATCCGAGGTTAGGCAAAAGTTGGAAAAGATCGATGTTGAAGGTCAGTCAGATCGATCTTTCGATGATAGACATGCTAAGTCTAAGCATAAAAAAACATGTTTTGTGTCTCCCAAAGAGAGATATTCATCTCGAAATGATAAGAAAGATAAGAAAAAGTTGATAACTTCCAGTGATGAGGAGGTAGAAAGCTCAACTTCAGATTTTAAGAGACATAGAGCTTCTTCGAAGGGAGAATCAGAAAGAGATTATTCGAGGAGGTATAAAAATGAGAGCAAGTCTAAGAATGCTCCTCGATCAACTTGGCATGAAGGAAATCCTTCGAATCAATATGCTGGGACCGACATGAATTTATATGTTACAATGGGGACCGATGAGTAATTTATTCAAGGTGTTGATTGGAGGAACTCTCCATTAACAGATGGAATTTGCTCTATGACGCTTTCGAAGCGTTTTGATATTTCAAAGGTTGAAAAGTTCGATGGGATGCAAGATCCTGATGATCACATCGAACAGTTTAAAAATTCTTTGATGAATTTCGAGGACGGACCCGCTTGTGTATCGTGGTTTCTCTCAAACTTTTAAAGGGAAAGCTCTCAAGTGGTACAACAGGATTCCGAGGGGGTCCATTTCAAATTTCAAGGATTTTGATACTGCTTTCCGAAGGCAGTTCGTTGGAAGCAAGGAAATGAGAGCTAATGGTGATACAACTATCCAGTGCAAGCAAGCACCATGAGAAAAATTGAAAGATTATACTAAGAGGTTTGTGTTAACCAAAGCAAGTTTAGATAATTGTGAAGAGAATGTGGCAATGGTTGCTTTTCGTCATGGCTTGTTGCCAAGGGATCTAGCTAATGAGATGACAAAGAGAAAGGCTTTGACTTTTGGAGCGTTGATGGCTCAAGTCGAGAACCAAATCAAGGTTGACGAATCTAGCAGAGTCCGTCGAATAATTCGGGGCAGGCAGCCAATAATCAGGGGCAGCCGTCGAATATGAATAACAATGAAAATGAGAATAATTCGCATTCGAGGGAGAAGAACAACAATTTGCCTCCTCGGAGTGGTGGATATTTGAACCACACTCTATTCAAAAATTACAACAGACCTAGGCCGAATACTTCGGTTAGGCCAGAGTACTATGCTGATTTAACAGAGAGTGTTTCCGTTATTTGGGATAAAACTAAAAATTCTGTGAACTTCAGGAAACCAGCTCCTATCAGCAGACTGAGGGAAAAAAGGAATAATAAATTTTGTAGGTATCATGATGTCATTGGACATGATACAAATGATTGTATTGCTTTAAAAAAATAAATACAATATTTGATTGAGAATGGGATGCTGTTGACCTATGTGAAGTCACATGAAAGTGCATCGACGAATAACGGTGCATCAACTTTGAAGGCTGCGCAACCAGCTCAGAATTTGATGATTATGGATTCACAGGTTGAGTTATTCGATGCTTCTAATGAATATGTTGAGAAGGATCCGAACATGTTGCTTCTGATGGCAGTCAAGGAGCCTATTGAGGTTGTTTCTATAGAAAAGGGACATGTTCGGGAATTGTGCAAGTTTTTTGAATCGTCAATAATTTTTGGGGGCGATTCAATAAATGGGAATTCAGACAGCTTAAGGAAAAGGCATGTTGTCAACTTGACAACTCAAATTGAAGGGAGGATGTCAACGCATTTTTATGGGAAAAAAAACATTCCTTTCATTCTGTTTGATGAAGATAATTTAAGAGGAATTGCAGGACCACATGAGGATGCTGTGGTAATCAGAGCTGAGGTGGCTGGCGTCGAAATTTGACGTGTGTTGATTGACACTGGCAGTTCTGCCAATGTTCTTTTTAAGTCCACCTATGATAAGATGACAAACCCTCCTCAGATTTTTAAATCAGACCGTACAATTATTGGATTCACGGGTGTAACAGCTCGTGTTGTTGGGGAATTCGAGGGAGAAGTTAGTTTGGGAAAGGACCATTCAAGAAGAAGGTTCAAGTTCTTTTTAAGGTGGTGGACTGTCCCACAAGTTATAATGCTATTTTTAGAAGGTTATGGCTTTCAAGAATGTATGGGGTGGTATCAACAGTCCATCAGTGTTTTAAATACGTGGTTGGAGACAGAGTTGGAGTGGTTCAGGGCGATCAAAAGGTTACCAGAGAATGTTATGCCACTGCGCTTCGGGTCCGGGGATCTAGCAGTTTAGATGTGATGCAGGAATAATAGTTAGAATGGGTTCCCTCGGAGTTGGAAGAAAGGGTTGACGATCCGAGGGAAACTCTGAGGTCTTTAACAGTGAGTGAAAAAATAGAGGAGTTTACTTTTTCAGAAGGAAAAGTGCTTCGGATTGAAACTTTATTGACCCATAATCTACGTCAACAACTGCTTAATTTTTTGTCTCAGAATTTGGACGTCTTTGCTTGGAAGACAGAAGATGTAACAGGAGTACCCATTGAAGTAATTCGACATAGCTTGGCTATAGATCCGAAGGTTAAGCCAGTGATTCAAAAAAGAAGAGCATTTTCATCGGAGTAAGCGGAAACAATTGTTGCCGAAGTGGATCGATTATCTCAATATCCTTTGTGGACTACAAATCCAGTAGTAGTTAAAAAGAAGAATGGGAAATTGAGGATGTGTGTGGATTTCACAGACTTAAATAGAGCTTGTCCTAAAGATCCGTTTCCAGTTCCTCGAATTGACCAGTTGATTGATTCTACTTTAGGCAACAAAATTTCAACTTTTATGGATGCTTTCGCAGGGTATAATCAGATCCAGATGGATCTGAAGGATCAAGAATGCACAACTTTTATAACTGATAGAGGCCTCCATTGTTATAGGGTGATGCCCTTTGGATTGAAGTATGCTGGAGCCACTTATCAGAGATTAATGAATAAATCTTTTGCGACGCAGATCAGAAGAAATATGGAGGTATATACAGACGATATGGTAGTAAAACGTTCAACGAATGAAGTGCATCTTGATGATCTAGAAGAAGCTTTTCTAAATCTAAGGGCAATCAGGTTGAAGCTAAATCCGGAGAAATGTACCTACAGAGTTCGATGGGGGAAGTTTTTGGGTTTTATTATTAGCGAAAAAGAAATGGAAGCCGACCCAGAACAACTAAAGGCTTTGATAACAATGAATTTACCTCGATCAGTCATAGAAGTGCAAGTATTGACACGAAGGTTAGCAGCACTTAATCGATTTATTTCACGATTTTCTAATAAATGCTTTCCTTTCTTTCAAGTGTTACGAGGACCTAACAGGTTCGAATGGACGTCGGAATGCAAAGCAGCATTCATAAGCATTAAAAATTTGTTGTCATCACCAGAAATATTAACAAAGCCTCGAAATGGGGAGAAACTATTCTTGTACATTGCCGTATCGGATTTTGCACTCAGTGAAGTGCTAATTAGTGAAGATTCAGGTATTCTGAAGCCGGTTTATTACGTCAGTAAAAGTCTGGTGGCAACAGAAAAGAGGTATGTGAAGTTGGAGAAGCTGTCTTTAGCATTGGTGATTGCTGCTAGAAAGATGCGTCCATATTTTCAAGCTCATACTGTAGAAGTATGAACTTCATTCCCTTTAAAAAATGTATTACAACGGCTAGATATTTCAGGAAGGATGACTAAATGGTCAGTGGAGTTGGGAGATAATGATATTTTATTTACACCTCGAACAACAATCAAGGCGCAGGAGTTGGCTGATTTTTTTGTTGAGTTCCACTCAAGTAGATCGGATGAGGAAGAAAGCTCAAAAGTTTTTCCTACTGGTTCGAGGTGGTTTGTTCGAACAGATGGAGGGTCTAGTATTTCAGTGCTGGAGTTCAATTGATGCTCCGACGGGGGAAACAATGGTCCAATCAATTAAATTTGGTTTTCTTGCTTCAAACAATGAAGCTGAATACGAAGCTGCTTTAGCAGATTTGAGATTAGCAAAGATTTGTGGATCGACTTCGGTACATTTGGAAACGGATTCTTAATTATTGGCAAATCAAGTATCTGGATTTTCTGAAGCAAGGAAGGATCGTTTGATTTTATATCTTCGGGAACTTCGAAATGGAATGCTCCTGTTTGACAATGTGGCTGATTCTTTAGCAAATGTTGCTTACAAGGAAGAATATCCTTGGATTTTGCTAGAGGAGAATCCTTCAATTGTTTCTCAACCTGGCCAATGTGAAATTATAGAGGAATTTTTTCCATTGATGAAAACCGACGCGATTGGCGATCAGATATTCTTAATTTTTTGACCCAAGGGTTACTGCCAGATGATTCTCAACTAGATAAAAAGTTAAGGGTAAAGCCTTTGGATATATAGTTTTGGATGGAATTTTGTATAAAAAGGCATTAAGCAGACCGTTGCTACGATGCTTAAGCAAGCAAGAAACATAAGAATTATTGTCAGAGTTGCATGATGGAGAATGGTCAACTCATTATGGGTTTAAAGCTTTATCTCGTAGAGTTTTACTTGCAGAGTTTTAACTGGCCTACAATCATGAATGATGCTAAAAATTTAGTCAGAGGTTGTGATACTTGTCAAATATTTGCTAATGCTATTCATAGACCAACAGTGTCGCTTATGTCTATAATTGAGGCGATACCGTTTGATATATGGGGACTTGATTCAGTGGGACCTTTGCCTATGGCCTCTGGGGGAAGGCAAATGATAATTGTGGCTGTGGATTATTTTACAAAATGGGCAGAAGCAAAACCACTATTAGGTACAAAGGCAAAGGATGATATCAAATTCACGGTGAATAATATCTGTTGTCATTTTGGGGTTCCTCGGAGAATTACAACTGATAATGACCCTCAATTTAACAATAGGGAAATGGCTGCATTCTATACTTCTAAAGGGATTCAGCAGTGTTTTTCGACGCCCTTTCATCCTCAAGCTAATGGACAAGTGGAAGTGACAAAAAGAACAATCTTAGATGGCTTGAAGAATAATCTATCGGGGGCAACCGTAAAATGGCCAAATTATGTGCAAGAGGTGCTTTGGGCTTATCGAACGACTCCAAGGGAGGCTACCAAAGAAACTCTTTTGCTTTGGTATATGGTATGAACGCGGTTAGCCCAATTGAATCTACGATGTCATCTTTTAGGATATCTCAATATTATGAAAGATTTAATGATGAAACTCGAAGGGTAAATGTGGATTTGATCGAGGAGAAAATGTGATGACGCGACAGAAATAGAATAAGAATCAACGATATATGAAACCCTAATTCAAGGGTAACGTGATGAAACCCTAATCTAAGGGTAACACAGATTGAAATTTTCAGAGATAAAAAATATATTATTCCAAAAACTTTAAATAACTTAAGGCATATGAGGTTTTATATAAGACCTTCTCAAAATCCTAAATTATAATACAAGGAAATAAAATAAATATTTTAAAATAAAATAAAATAAAATAAAATTTTAATATAATTATATTTGATTTGAATACATAAGATATTTGAATAAAATAAAATCAAATTAAAAAGGCTTTTGTTTCGAAATTATGGGCTACATCATCCTCTCCTGGTTGACAAGAATTTGTCCTCGAATTCACCGAACCATCACCATCAAGAACCCAAATTATTTATTTTATTTTATTCAATCATTACATTGGGAATTAGAATTGTTGGCCTTATCGGAATAAGATAAATTCTTCTCGAGTGTTCCTTAATCGAAGTCATATTGAAGCCATCCGGTTGATGAAAAAAATAATTTCGAAAACCTTTTCATAGCTTGAAGACAACATCCCCATGTCCAGTTCATGAAAAATATGGTTTTGAAAACTTTTGCATAGCATGAGACAACATCTCGATAAGCAATGTTTACCTTGATTCGACGATTGGTCGCCAATTTAAACTCCTTCAGTAACCGGTCAATACGATTGTCATTGAAACGGTTAGTATGCCCCCTCATACTCAAACGATCTTCCCGATCTTCATGACCATATGTGTTGTTCTCTTCTTTAAACATTGAATCAGAATAGTCAGGCTTTATAAACATGCTTCCCCATAGCAGGAACTGAGGCTATGATACCAAACTGATGACGCAACGGAAATAAAATAAGAATCAACGATATATGAAACCCTAATTCAAGGGTAACATGATGAAACCCTAATCTAAGGGTAACAAAGATTGAAATTTTCAGAGATAAAAAATATATTATTCCAAAAACTTAAAATAACTTAAGGCATATGAAGCTTCATATAAGAGGTTCTCAAAACCCTAAATTATAATACAAGGAAATAAAATAAATATTTTAAAGTAAAATAAAATAAAATAAAATCTTATTATAATTAGATTTGATTTAAATACATAAGATATTTGAATAAAATAAAATGAAATTAAAAAGGCTTTTGTTTGGACATTCTGGGCTACATCAAAATGGCTCCGAATTGGGAATGGCCTTATACAATTGTTGAAAGAGTTAAGCGTGGATCTTATCGTCTTTGATATTTCGAGGAGAGGATGCTACAACACCCATGAAATATTCAACATTTGAAGCTTTATTGGGAATACACATATGTTTATACTTTGGAATATTTGTTTTTAATGGCGCACTCTTTCCTACCCTGTTGGCCTAGGAAGGTTTTAATGAGGCGTCATGTACTTGTACATATTCAACTTTATCAATAAAGTTCGTTTTTTGGCCAATGGTTATTTTACATTTATTTGGATACTATCTTAACAAATCATCACAGATTGATCACCTTTGAGATTAGTTAAGGGAAGTATATATAGAAGTGTTTATAACACTTTTCGAAAAAATAACCATGTTTTACAACCATTTTACATTTGGAATTTCGAAGTGAATGTTTTAAAATTCACTGAGAATTTTGATGAGCTAATCAAGCTTAACAACACATTCATATTTTTTCGAAGAGAATTTTGCATTTAATATCGAATAGTGTAGGGAACAACGATATAAAAAGAATTTTGATATGAGGAGAAATAATTTGTCATTCATCGTGTGTACGCTTTTTCCACGGTATGTGTCAAAAAACATCTTCGTCTGTAAAGCTGTAAATTGAGGGTTTTATGCCAACCATGATGATTTAGTATATATATAATGGTAAACTATGGATACACAATCTAAATCAGTTTCTGAAACATGTCAAATAATATAATCAACAATTCTAAATCATGTCTTAACACATGTTGGATAAACATTATGTATGAAGAATTATTATAATGAAGCGCTACATCTCTCAGCCTCGTTCAAGAATATTTTTGGCCTAAATATTTGTAACTTAATTATGTTGTAATTAAAACTTTTTTATAATTAAAACCATATTTTTTAGTTATGATTATTTTTATTAATGATAACGATTAAGTTCAAAACATTTAACTCCACAAAAATTTGTTAACATTTAATTAAGAAGATTTCACGAAGGCATAACAAAACAAAATTACAATAAGATAACAATATAAAAAGAGTTCACTCTGTATGAATCTTTAATCCGATTGTACTCATTAGCGCGTATTTGTTCATCTTTCTTGCCAACGATTTTTTCATTCACCTCATTCAACTGAGGTTTGGTAATTGTGTTAATATTACATAAAAAGAACAGCTCAAACGTCTTTTTTATGACATCACATGAAATATAAAAACCAGATAATTTGGAACCAGTATTAGATAATCTAACATAATGAAGACTTATTCCCATCTACGTGGAGGTAAGATCGGTGTGACACGATTTATACCATACATGTAGAACATGTTATATATTATTCGTGAAATCACATCAAATAATATATAACAAATCACGGAATTTTAAACATAAATCCTTTTTTGGATTCACTTAATGAATAAACCAAAAACCAAGAACATTTACGGGTTTGCGTGCTATTTTCCATCTAGTATTCTCTTTTGTGCCTTTGTGTTCTTTAGCGATTCTGTTTATGAAATTGAGAAACCTGTAGAATCAAATTAGAAAAAGGGAAAGAATTCCAAATACTGAAGGAAGCGACCGTCTGTTTGATTAGGGTTTAAGATGATGAAATTTTTAAACCTAGCCCCTTATTTATAGTCTTTACAATGTGAAGCTCACATTGTAAAGCCCATCCTTTATTATTTCCCTGTGTCCGAGGATCATAACCCGATAAATTGATAATCTAATCTATATCAATGATTTATTAATTCAGGCTTAAGTGTTTACATTTGGGCCATCTTCATCACAGTGCCCAAATGCAACCTGGTTACCACACTTGAACCCGTAACGCCTTTTCACCCATAGGTCAAATTTAGTTAATTAAGTAATTATCTCGATTGATTTAAATTTGGACGACCGACTATGTTTATTTAACATGTTGGCCCAAATTATTTTCGGTCCATAATACATATTCAAATTTAATAGGATCCCTATATTCATTATCAATGGGAAAACGGTATAACCCCGTACATGACTGATAACAATAAAGGACTAAATACATATTTCTCGTAATGTGAACAATATGATGCAACAATAATCATATTACCATTATCAATCAATTACTTGGGCCATTTGTAGAGCACAAACTAAGAGTAATATGGCTTGTAATCATATATATATATATATATATCTACTCTTAAATGGTTCCTACCTTTGGTGATCCAATACACTACAAATATCAATAAAATTTCCAAGCATATATATTACAATATATTTTAATGTGCACAATAATGCAAAATATAACATCAGATCCTATTATAAACTCTCCCACTGAAACTAACAATCCTCTAAATCAACTATACCCATACTAATGGTGTGTCCCTGGAAAACCTTAGGCAAAACCGTCTTTGCTAGAGGATCTTAGCTATTATGGAGTTTGTGCTGATGTGCTATATATTTATCTCATTCATCTAAACTATCTCTTTAAAATAAAATAACTTTATGTCTATGTGTTTGGACCTAGACAAGTTCCTATTACTATTAGAGTATTGCATTGCGATATTAGCCACAATTACCGCTTCGATTCCTCAAAGCACGCAACAAATATTTCCACCATGGTGGGCGATGCAATAAGTATATACTTTACACCTTTACAAGATATTGCACCTCTAACCAATAACAATATGTTTCCTGACGTGATCTTTAGTGTATATACGCATCCACCAAAAACCGAGTCAGAATACCAAATGATCTCCAGTTTATCTGACTTCCTATATGTCAACATGTGCCTATTTATTCCTTATGAATACTGGAGTACCCTTTAGCTGCTTTCTAGTGATCCATGTATGGGTTACTAACACATCTCCCCAACATATTTACATCAAAGGAAATGTCTAGCCTAGCACAAACTTGTGCATATATTAAACTCCTAACCGCCGAAACATAAAAGACTATTTTTATTTCCTCAATCTCAAGTTTTGTCTTAGGAAATTGACCTAGACTAAATATGTCACCCTTTGCTATAGGGGTACTTAAGGGTTTGCAATCTGCCAATAGGTAATGCTATAACACACTTTCAATGTATGCATTATTTGATAATCCAACAATACCACGCGAGCGATCCAAATGTATCTGGATTCCTAAAACAAAACTGACATCACAAAGATCCTTCATATCAAACTTGTCTGATAGAAATCTTTTTTTAGTGTGTGATAATTCCTTATTGTCCGAAGCAATAAATATCTCATCCACATATAATATAAGAAATATGAAATTACTCCCACTGAACTTGTGCTTTACAAAATCCTCAACCAAATTGATCTCAAAGTCATAACTGACTATCATCTCGAGGAATTTATGATACCATTGACGAGAGGTATGTTTAAGACCATAAATGGATTTCTTAAGCCTGCACACCAGATCTTTTGTGTTACTTTCCACATAGGGTTCTGGTTGCACCATATAGATCGTTTCCTCAATATTACTATCGAGAAAAGCGGTCCTAACATTCATCCGATGAAGCTCAAGTTCAAAATGTGCAACTAATTCCATGATTGTTATAAGGGAATCCTTTGTCGGTACCGGAACGAAGGTTTCCTTAAAATCAATCCCTTCATGCTGAGTATAACCTTTCGCTACAAGACGTGCTTTATGTCTTTCCACATTACCCAGGGAATCACGTTTGGTTTTGTAAACCTATTTACAACCAATTGCCTTTTTTTCCTTCACCTAATGGGATAAGATCCCATACTGCATTGTCCTACATTTATTTATACCTTTCCTTTCATAGCGTCAATCTAGTTTCGAGAGTCAGAGCTAGCCATGTCATGTGTGTATGATGAGGGATCATCTACAGGTCCAACATATAACTCATCATGCTCATGAAAATATACTATAAATTCTAAACCTCTAGTACTCTTCATTTCTCTCGTGAACCTTCTTAAGGGAACTATTTTCTCTTGTTGTATTTCTTGAGGAGGTAGAGTTTGATCATTATGAATGATGTCATTTTGATTCCCTTGTGGAAGATTATCTTGAGGTTCATCTTCTTCTACCTGGACCATATCTGTATCCTGATTAGAACCCTCAAGTGGAGAATAAGTGTTAATTTGAAGATTACCTTGTTCTAATGGGTCCAAAATAATTGTCATTACAACCCAATATTCTGGTACATGAGTATGCCCATTAAAACGTTCATGAATCTCTATGGATTTTTCCTCAAAATCAACATATGTTCCCTTATTCTCCCCCAAACTCAACATCATTTAGAAACTTGACCGTTCCTATCTCAAATATTGTACCAATGAGAGAATAATAAAACTCAAAACCCTCTGGAATGTTCGGAATAACCTATAAAGAAACATCTAACTTATTTTAGGTCCAGTTTCTTTTCTTGAGGTTTGTAAGTCCTCGCCTCAGCTGGACAACCCCACACATGCAAATGCTTTAAATTGGGTCTACGCCCGTTCCAAAGCTCATATGGGGTCATAATAGTAGCTTTGGTGGGTACTCGATTGAGTATATAAGGGACACATTTGATTGCTTCCCCCATAGAGATAATGGTAGAGATGAGTGATTTATCATGCTACTAACCATATCTTTTAGTGTTAGGTTCAATCTCTTAGATACACCATTCATGCAAGGTGAACTGAGCATAGTATATTGAGGAACTATTCCACACTTCTCTAGGTACTGTACAAAGGGTCATGGACGTTGTTCACATATCTACCATAATAGTCACTACCACAGTCATATATAACGATCTTAATGCTATTACCGATTTGTTTTTCAACTTATCCTAAAAGATTTGAACTTGTCTAGGGTCTCATGCTTTTCTTTTTTACTGGACCCTGACTCGGTCCTTTGTCATCTACCTTTTGCTTAGGCCCTGCTCTTTTTGCAGATGTAATCACATTAACCTCAGTTTTGTGCCTTTAAGTTTATCTTCCTCCTGTAAAACGTGGGAAATTAACTCAATGATATTCCACTTTTCCCGCATGCAGTTATAGGTGGACTGGAAATACTTAAACTAGTCTGACAGTAAATGAAATATGAACCCCACTATGCATCCTCAAGTAAGTCTAAACCGATTGCCTTTCAGTTTTGGCCAATCATCGAAATTCCCAGAATGTGCTCCCGATTTTTACCTTTGCCATTATACTTTTTGGTAGCTAGCTCGATGAGCAAACGCTGCATCTCTACCTTCTCAGTTTTGGCAAAGGATTTCTCGACCTCCGCGAGAAAGAACGATGCAGTGGTAAAACCTTTAGGGACAATCCCACGTAATGCTATTTGTATCCCATGTAACAAGAGTGCCATGCATAACTTATTTGAATTCTCCCAGTTTTCATCGGCCTTAGTTTCCTGCAGTGTACTTTCCGGACTAAGGGAGGATGGTTTGGGAGTTGACAATGCATGTTCATAATCATATACAGACAAAAACAACAGATCTTCCTTCCACAATTGGAAGTGTGGACGGTTCCCCAATAGATTGCAACCAGTGGATTCTATAATAAGAACAAACAACACAAAACACATTTGACATCTTGATATATCACTGAAAACATATGCATAAACATGTAAAACATCAAATTCCATCATAATAGATACCGGAGGGCAAATCATACTAACATGCAATTTTATGAGTTTGAGAAAAATACCATGATCATTATTTTAATTTCCTAAGTTCCAATGAGACCTTCCGGAGGACGGATGTCATTTACTTAGATTAAAATAACGCTAATTCACCTACTTAAAATAAAAAAAATTGTAATGATGAATTTAATTTATCCTAAGTACCAATGAGACCTTCTAGAGGGCCGATTTCACCATGGTCAGTTTTTGAGTTCACAACTTATCATCAATTTAGGGAGCGTTTCATTTTAGGCGGTCTCAATTTTTGAGTTCACAACTTATTTTGAATTTAGGGTGCATTTTATTCGAGGCGGTCCTCCGAGATAATATTGACATTCCCATCATGTGATATTACATAGTGAGATTATTTTGTTTGGTTGGAAGTAATACAAAAGCATTATTGTCTTCCTACATTTTCTAGGTAATAAGAAGATTACCTCCAAATACTATATAATAAAATGATGTTTATCTCACATGTTCGAGCGAATAAAATGTCTAATTCTTTTAGCCAAGTTGGTGGAGTAGATGAGTTCGTGACCAAAAGGTCATGCGTTTGACCCCTGCACACAAACACTTTTATGGTTTACCTTGTGCGCACTCTCGTACATAAATAAAATTTACAAATATATTTCATCTCCAAAACTAATTCAAAATTTTATAATATATGTTTTTACAACTTCAATTTTTTAAAATTGTATTTTGTATTAATTCAAAAATAAATATATTTAGAAATTATGGTTTAGTCTTTAAACTCTAAAAAAATATATTTCAAGTCTTTTAAATTTTAAATTTTATATATTTATCTGCAAAATTCCAAATATTATATTATAATACCTAAACTTTCAAAAATAATATTTAGTCTTTAAACTTCTAAATTTATATTTTAAATCATAAAATTTTAAAAATTACATTTTTAATCAATAACATGTTTAAAGTGGAATTTATTGTTTATAAATTTGTTTTCACAAGTTTTTAACATTACATTTTAATCTCTATAGTAGTTGAAATTCGTAATAAAATTTGCGGACTTTGAAAATTCCATTTTAATCTTTAAAATTGTGTAGTATTTTGAAAATTACGACTTATTCTTTTTGAAGTTTATTATTTTTATAAATTACATTAACTTTTTAGGGTTTTAGAATTATAATTTAGTCTTTAAAGTTTGTATTTTATATCTTATTATTTTGAAAGTACCAATTTAGCCCCCAAGGTTTAAAACATTTCATTTAAGCCTCTAAAATGTTGAAAATTACATTTTAATACTTAAATTTTCATAGATTACATACAATTTTAAAAATTATATTTTAGTTTTGAAGTTTTGAAAATTTAATTTTGGTAATTAAAATTTAAAAAATTATATTTTAGTCCTTAAAACATTTGAAAATTATTTTTTAGTTCAAAATTTTAAATATTTTATTTTAGCCTGAAGTCTCAAAAGTTAAACTTTGGTCCTTAATTTTTTTGAAAATACATTTTAGTCTAAGAAATTTCAAAAATTACATTTTAATCTCTAAAGTTTTGAAAATTATATTTTAGTCCTTAAAGTTTCAAAAATTATATTTTTCTCCTTGAATTTTTGATAAATTACATTTTAGTCTCTTACATTTTGAAAATTACGTTTTAGTCTCCTAAGTTTTGAAAAAAAAAATTGAATTTTTGTCCTTCAAGTTTTAAAAAATTACATTCTAGTCGCTCAAGTTTCAAAACTACATTTTAGTTTTCAAAGTTCCGAAAACTATGTTTTTTATCCCTAAAAATTTAATTGCATTTTACACTCAAAAGTTTTAAAAATCACATTTCAATCTTTAAAAATTTTGAAAATTATATTTAGTTCATAAAGGTTGAAATTTTACTTTTCAATTGTTTAAAAATAACAGTTACTCCACATATTTAGATAATTTATATTAAAAAATAAACATTATTTTATTTTGAATATACAATTTATATTTTTTTTATTCTTAGGATGTTGATAATTTTAGGTCACTAAGCATAACCAAAAGACCCATCTGTATCGATTAACGTCTTTTAAATTAAAGTTAAGTTAGATTTTATTAGTTATTTTATTATTATATATAAAATATTAATCTATTTTATTTTAATATATATAAATATATTAATTTTTATATATAAATTTAAAAAGTAATATAAATTTATATAAGGATTTGGTATAGATTTTTATTATATATCTTATATATTTTCGAATTTATAATATAAATCTATATTATTTCAATATAAATAGATATGTTGATTTAAAAATAATGTAAATTAATATAAACTTGATGATGTTAGTAGAAAATCCTAACTATAAGATATAATCTTTTAGAACAATTGTTCCAAGAGGGGTAGCCGAGTTGGTTGAGTATAAGACAAGCTTGTGATCAAAGGTCACGAGTGTGAGTCCCTCTACATACGCTTTCTCGGCTGAGTCTGTCACCTTGTGTGGTTTTTCTGGCGTTGGTTTGTAGACTATTGCATCAGACTGAGGGTTTATCCTGTGCGTACTCATTGCACTCTGAGTAGCGGTTGCGGGCTCCCTCCTACATGTCTTCTATTACTCTTCACTAGTTACAAAAATTAACATTGGCTGATCTATATTTTGACTTAAGATAGAAAGCTGTAAAGTTCAATTTCAAAGCAAATAGACCTCCGTAAATCATAATTTTTATTTTGCTTTACTAAGTTAATATATTATTATTTATTGAGTTTTTATGATTGTCATTATAGGATGCATAGATATTTCAAAACAACTCCTAAATTTAGAAAATCAAATACAAATGTCTTTAATTTAATTACTTAAGTTAATTGCAGAGAGACACAAGATTAACTTGTTAATCCAAAACCTGAAGTCGAAGCACAATCTTCAAATTGGGAACATTTGCAGGCTGATCCAGGGAAAACAGACCTAGTCTCTAGCTTTCATCCAGATCTTCAAGACTCGATAAGAAGAGCTTACCTTTTAAGGATTCTAACACAACCTTGTAAGGAGAAATATCCTTATATCGAAGTTACTTAGAATATACTGAACATAATAAATCTGTCCATTGTTGGCTTTGCTTTTACCTGTAGCAACGGCGAGTGTTGGACGAGTTTTCTCGGGTTTGAATTATGTGAAAAATGAGTTGAAAATTTGAATGAGCGATCCGTGGCTTAATGATTGTTTGGTAACATTTGTGGATAAAAAAATATTTACCATGATTAGTAACACAACTAACCTTCAACATTTTCAAGCTCTGAGTAAGAGAAAAGTACAAGTAAAATTAACTTAGATTTATGTTTTTATTTTATTTTTTTAATCACATTTTAGTTACTTGTGTAACGTATATTATGTCGTAACAATGAAAACTTGATATTTGAGATTTCAATATATCCATATTTGTTATAACTTTTGTATCTTATTTTAATTTATTTGATAATAATCAAAAGATCTGGGACACCACTATGTTTCGCCCCTGGCTACGCCACTGCATCCATGCATTTGTTTCAACTTCTTGAATCTTGACTTTATTTATTTATTTTGAACCATACATTTTTAATTTTTGAGTTGATCTACGCCATTGGTTTAAAGAGGATATAATCTCATATTTTGATCGTTTATTTGGGTTCAATATCCCATTTTTCACTTTTCAACTTCTTTCTACTATTTTCTCTTTTTTGTTGCTGAATTTTGAGTTTCTTTGTGTTTTTGTCCGTCTAATAGTTTGTTAAATCTGTTACAACAAACTCTTTCGCTTTCTGACAAAAGCTGAGGTCATGAAAAAGAAATTTATCAGTTTAATTACTCAACCTTCATCTTAAAAGTACAAGTTCTTCAAATTTTAAGTTTGTGGTGATATTGTAATCACCATCGTTTTGAAGCCAAATCAAGGAATGATGGCTTGAATGAAACTGGGAAGCTAAGCTTTATAATGCCTCTATATCGATTCTTGTCAGAGGCTGAGAGATCCCAAATATTTGGCGATTGTGCCATACCTAAAGATATTTATGAAAATGAGGTTATTTTCTTCATCATGCACTATGTTTCCCTTTGGATATCAATTTTTTTAGAATTTTCCATATTAGCCAAATTTTCATGAACTAGTTGGTAATTGTTACTCTCATCTATCATTATATCAAGATTATATTTTCCACGCTTCTATGCGAATGATTTCTTGAATGCTGTCACATGTACCAGACAGAGAAAACCCTTTCTTTTTTCTAAAAAAGGTTTTATTCGCGTAGATTGTTACCGACCTTCCTAGTTCCATAAAATATTGTAAATATAGTTTTATTTTTGTTACTGGTAATTGGGCTACCACGATTGAGAATAGCCACTATTTTATTTATTCATATTCTTACATTTTGGTTCATATTTTTTTTTACCAAATTGTGGCATGACTAAGAGGTCAAATGAGATATTTTTTTAATCTAGATCCCAAAAAAGGTTGTGACCAGTAAGTCTTGTAACTAGATAATTCTGTTCAACGAATTATTTGGGGTGCAAGAATTATGGATGCATTCTTCCCAAATAAAACTTGGTAGTAACACAAAGAAACATACTTTGCAGAAGATATCATTCGACTATTGTTTCTAGACCATCTGTTGTTTCTAAACATATCGTTTTGGAAAACCACAACTTGCTTTCTTCTATTACCGAAGCATATGCGGTTGATAAAAAAGAAGATTACCCACCTTTTAAAAGACATAAATGTTCAATGATTCTATGTAATGTTTACCACATTTTTTTAGTGGTTTCAAATAAATACAGTTCTGATCCTCAGATTGTGTACCTTTGTGTTATACAGAAAAGCCACAATATAATTTTGTAATTTCTTCTACTTTTTAAGAAAATACTTCCCTCATTCCTTCAAAGGTGCATGTGTTGTTGATGATTCTATTCTTGTTTTTTCCTTCTTGATCATGAGTTTAAAAACTTTCTAGCATTAACAATGGTATTGGCGACTCCGATGCTTTAAGCACGAAAATCCTGTCTCTAATTATGACCGAAAATTCAGTTATATTTGATATAACTATAACAGAAGAAGTCCCTAATATGGAGGAGTATTTCGAGGCGATAGTTGAGGTTCTTCTGAAACTTGACTTCGAGTTTTTAAGAGATTTTGTTTTGTTGAGACTAATATATCTATTAGAAACGATATCTTGATTTGATTTTGTATTGTGGATGTAGCAAGGACAAGGGAGATTCTTTAGTTCCCGGGTCGTCTGTTGCGGAGTTAGTCATCCCTGTTGATTGTTGGATTTTAATCCTTCTGTATTTGTGTAAATATAGGATTTTAATCCGTCTGTTTCTTTAGAATGTAGGATTGAATCCCTCTACTTCTTCAGAATGTATCTGCTTCTTTAGAAAGTAGGATTTAATCCTTCTGCTTCTTTAAGAATGGTAGGATTGCGTTAAAAAATGAAACAGTGACAACAAAGTTTATGTGAAAGGGTTAATTCATTTCACTAACATAATATCTTATATATTACATTGTAGAATAACTGAAATATAAATGGAATAAAACGGCTTCAAACTGCTTGATCATATCTATCAAAGCCATGTTTGGCGTTTCTGTTTTTCCAAAATTGCGATTACATAATTTAATCTTACATTTCTCTCCCTTAATTTTGTAGTCACTCGATCATCCATCTTCAAATCTGACTTCTCATTTAACAGAAGTATCAAAGTTTATCTCCGCTGCAAGCAACGTAGCTTCTTCCTCCACTTGCTGAATTAAGTGAACTTTTTTTTTTCTGTCTTGTACCCACAATTTACAGCAAAATGACCATATTTATCGCAGTTGTAACATCTGACCTTTTTTATGTCAAAGGTGGAATCATGTTTCTTATGTCTCTCACCTTCCTTGCTGGAATTATTTTTGCCTCGACCCTTTTCCCTGTCTCGGCCTCTTCCATTTCCTGGGCCTCTTTCTCTGTTACTCGAACTGCCTTGATCCCTGTTTTACATATCTGTCTTTGCGTACAAGATTTTTTCAACACCTTTCTTTTCTTCAAACTTTGTCATCATATCTTCAAACGCTTTTAAAGAGCCTATGATTTCTTTTAGAGACTTGGAGGAGATATTACCAAACTCTTCAATAGTCGTGTCCACTGACATAAATATTGATGACACTGATCTTAGCAATTTTTCGATGACATAACTGTTGTCAACGGTTGCTCCAAAAGACCTTACCTTACCGACTATCATGGTCATCTTTCTGGTATACTCATCAACGGATTCATTCTCAGCCATGTCCATGCTGTCTAGTTCTCTTCTTAAAGCTTGAGTTCTGACTTTAACAACACGATCTGCTCCAACATGAGTCTCTTTCAAAGCATCCCATACTCCTTTTGCGGTGTCTTTATCCAGAATTTGATATAACGTCTCTTAATTCAATCCTTGGTAGAGAACAGCGAGTGCAAGTTGGTCCGTTTGTGTGTCAACCATTGACTCCACTGCTTCACAAACTCCCTGGATGCGCATGAAAATTTTCATCTGCATAGCACATACTTGGTAGTTTGTATCAGACAGTTTCAGGTACTGGAAGGATAGAGATTTTTCCCTCGAGACAGATCTACCTCCAGAAACTCCTGTCTACATGCCTTCACTGCCCCTCACCACACTGGCGTAACTATCATCCCGTCCTGGCGTATGCGACATTGCGGCTCTGATACCAATTGTTGGATTTTAATCCTTCTGTATTTGTGTGAATATAGGATTTTAATCCGTCTGTTTCTTTAGAATGTAGGATTGAATCCCTCTGCTTCTTCAGAATGTATCTGCTTCTTTAGAAAGTAAGATTTAATCCTTATGCTTCTTTAAGAATGGTAGGATTGCGTTAAAAAATGAAACAGAGACAACAAAATTTATGTGAAAGGGTTAATTCATTTCACTAACATAATATATTATATATTACATTGTAGAATAACTGAAATATAAACGGAATAAAACGGCTTCAAACTGCTTGATCCTATCTATCAAAGCCATGTTTGGCGTTTCTGTTTTTCCGAAATTGCGACTACATAATTTAATCTTACATTGATCACAGGATTGCTACTGTAACTTCTAAAGAAGCTGGTAATGAAATCACTTTTAATAAACAAGTCAATTTGGTTAAAGATGTCGATGTCTTCCTCAAATATGACATTACTTATTTAACAACGACCTCTATTACTCCTCATAGAAATTCTTCCAAGTTATCAAAAGGTGTTCGTCGATTGTCATCTGTTATTAGTCTCATTTTTTGTGGTAACATTGATTTGTATCCAAACTTTCTATTTTCTTCGGGTGCCTTTCACACGAAAATTATGATTCGTATCCTTAAGTTTTTTCTCTTAGTCAAATTTTTGACATAATGACTCAATTTGCTATGTTAGCCAGTTAGAGACCTCTACCTATTCCTATTAATCCTTTGAAGCTTGAAAATCACCATTTGAACTAGGGTTCTTAAGTAACATTATTTCCTCATTTGTTTTCTTATACCTTGCTTTGGTCTTGATATATTTTTTTGTTTGCAATTCATCCTTAATGGCTTGACCATGTTTCAACAAGCCAAGGTTAATCCTTTCGCTAATTTTTCAAACCTTCGGTTCTTTATTAACGGTGCTTTGGAATCCATCGAAGGACAAACCGAGTTTAAATGTTACTCTCGAATCTGCAATTGATAATGATAAATAGTTTCGATATGAGCTTGAGGCTTACTGAGAGAAAGAAAGGTTATTATGACTTGAATTATTGTCTCAATGTGGTCTTTTGAAGAATAAATCTCTTAGATTATTGCAATGTAAAGAATAATTGATGGTTTGTTCTCTGAAAGTTACTGGTGCTTACTATCTGGGAGGATTTTGAAAATATACTTTTAGATGCCTAAACTTCAATTGGGAAGGATCATTCACGGTAAAAACCAATACTCATAAACTTGAGGTACAAAAAAAACTGGATTCCATGATAGCTAAATACAATAATGTGATAAGATGGCTTGCTGCTGAATGCGAGGCTCGTTATGAAGATTTTAAATATTATCAAACTTTTCTAATTTATACTACGCAAGAAGCTATCATTGAAGATTATTCCTGATTAGTACTGGATATCCATGAAGAGCACCCCAAGATCATGCTTGATCATTTTTTGTATAATGTTCATGAGATAGAGTGACTAAAGGACATTGGTTGCACGTATAAGTCTCTTAAATCAATGATTCTTTTTATCATACGGGGCATATTTTCTATTTGTTTTAAGGAATATTATTATTATAACTCAAGAATTTTATAGCTTAAGTGATTATTTCTATTTATTAATATAATATTTATATATTTTATAATATTATAAAGGTTAGGTTTTCTTCGACATGTAAGTTTTTAGTTATGTTATGTAAATAAGATATAAGCTTTATTTTTGGAAGGAAAAATGTTTTGTTAATGTCGAATCCCTCAAAATCTTAACGTGCCATCGAGAGAGGAAAAAATACAACCCCATGATTTAATAAATTCATCTTATAAGAGTAACGAGTTACAAGCATTTTGTTATTTATTTTAGTGTAATTGGATCGACTAGTCGACAAATTTAATCATGATATATTATCAAACAAGTCGTAGAGTGCGGAGTGCATGCTTGTTAGATTATATCACGATTAGCAGGGTCAAGGGGCGGAGCCCCTGAAAATTTTTATTTTGGTAAAATCGGCTATTGTTGCAAGTCAACAGAATTTCGAAATTGAAAATTTGACCGTTTTATTCAAATTTTAAATTATAGCCGTTTTATTACAAAACCAGTTAAGATACCCTAACTGCCCTAACCTCCAAACTGTTTTTGGTTGGTCGAATTTATAAATATGGGTTCTGTTGAAAAGAAGATCATATCATTTTCATCCTCTCTGTTCAAAGTATATATCTCTGATTTTATCCAATTGAAATTTTTGGAGAACCCGAAAAATATTTCAATAAGAAATTGTTTACAAGACTTCAGAGATTATCCGGAAACGAAACACTATTTTTTACATTTTATTGAAATATTCTGGTCTTGTTGATGAAGATAGAGATGACGAACGGAGGAGAATCTGCGAAGGACATGACAAGTAAATTCGCTAAGTTGGAAAAGTTCGAAGGACATGATTTGAGACGATGGCAGAAAAAGATGCATTTTCTGTTGACTACACTCAAGGTTGTGTATGTCTTGAGTACCCCCTGGCCAGAGATCACTGAGAATGAAACATTGGAACAAACGAGGAGGCGCAGCAAGTGGGAGAATGATGACTACATTTGCCGAGGCCATATATTAAATGGTATGTCTGATGCTTTGTTTGATGTATACCAAAATGTCGAATCTGCAAAAGAATTATGGGATTCTATAGAATCAAAATACATGGCAGAAGATGCTTCTAGTAGGAAGTTCCTGGTTAGTAATTTTATAAATTACAAAATGGTTGACTCTAGACCTGTAATGGAACAGTATAATGAACTACTAAGAATTCTGGGTCAATTTGTTCAACACAATATGAAAATGGACGAATGTATTTCGGTTTAAACTGTTATTGACAAATTGCCTCGTTCGTGGAAGGATTTTAAACACACACTGAAACACAACAAGGAAGAAATGACTCTAGTCGAACTTGGTAGTCATTTTAAGATTGAAGAGTCTCTAAGGGCTCAAGATGAATTAAGTAATCCCAAGGGTAAAAACCAAGTGGGAAACTCATCTGTAAATATGGCTGAAAGCAGCGGATTCTTTAAGAATGGAAATACAGATAAGGGGAATAAACGAAAGTTTAAAGGAAACAACAAAAACAGTAATTTCAACAGCAAAAAGCCTAAAATAGCATGCTGGAAATGTGGCAAACCATGTCACTTTAGAAGGGATTGTCGAGTTGGAAAAGGCAAAAATAATGTTGGTCCAAGTGGGAACAATGCTGGTTCAAGTGGACAAAATGCTGGTTCAAGTGGATCTAAGGATCCTGAAAAGCAACAAGGTCAAATTTTATTTCAGAATTCTAATTCTGGTCAAAATTATATATCTCTAATATCTGAAGCATTTTATGTGCAGGATGATGATGTTGCTTGGTGGGTTGATTCGGGTCCATGTTGAAAGAAACTTGGTTAGATTCCATGTTTCTTCTAATATTCTAGTCAAAATTTGGGCTTTTTTCTTTGGAGGTTCCATTGCTGCTAAATTGACGAGCTCCATTGAATCTGACTTGATTCCCTTATTGCTCACTATGTATCCTAAAAACTTTCTAGACCAGACATCTAAGGTATATTTTATGGATTTAAATTTAAATTTACTCTCTTAAGGTTGTTAAATATTTTAGTCAGGTCTGTCGAGTGGTCTTCTTCATGTAAGATTGTTACCCAAAATAGCATAACTATAGGCTTGTATATTTCTTCATTTTTGGGTTACGAAGATCTTCTTTACTAGTCTTTGGTAGGTTTCTCTGACATTCTTTAATCTAAAGGTCATGAATATGTAGAAACGTAGCCTTTATTCAATAATGAGCGTTTCGTATTCCTTATCTTAGTCTTTAATTTAGATTTGTCTGTATCCTCCAAAAGCATCCATGAAGGATAATATTTTGTGTCCTGATGTTGTGTGTATAATTTAATCAATTTTTGATAGTAGGAATTGGTCTTTTAGAAATGATTTATAAGTCCGTAACTGGTTTTTTACCAATTCAGGGTTAGTTGTCCACATTCGACAATGGGAATCCCGTATATGCCCTACGACCGTCAGTCTGTTTATTTCAGCAAAAACTGCCTCTGTATTTTTGTTTGGAACATTTTTTTGTATTATGGGCCGAAAGTTATTCTTGATGTTCAACTGCTGACAAATGACTTATATTGGCACTCTAGTTACATCATGTGTACTCCACACAAACATATCTAAGTTATTGTTTTGTCCAAACAACTTTCCAAACCTATTGTTTGTGATGGTATCTTTAATTTTTTCATAAATCGCCTTCAGTGACTCAGTTAGTTTTATTAGTGGTTCCCTTGGTGGCCGATCTACTCTCTTACTGCTTCTAAATTTTGATTTTCCCTTGTATAATTTAGACTAACTAAAACTTGGAATGGTAGAAGCCAAATCACTATTATTCATTGGTTCATCATCTTTTTGGTTAATCTATGCTTTGATGTTTGTTTTGCTGGTCGAATCCCCTCTAGTTAGATTATTTGTGTCTCATACTTTTTTTTCTCTGACCACTTTATCCACTTTGGTGAATCGTTTAAACCGAGTCAATAGATTTACAAAGTTTAGGGCTTTATGTTTCATTATTGCATCAGACAGGGTTCTTTCTCGAACTCATTGCCTAAATGTTTCTACTACCACCGAATCATGACAATTTTGTAGTTCAAATTTTTTTAAACAAATAGTTTAGTGTACTCCCTCAAACTTCCGTTAGTTATTTTATTGTAATAGATTATATAACCTACATCTCCTTTGATTTTTTTTGAATTCATGAAGTAATTCCTGAATTCCGTCCAAATTATCGTATGGATGAGCACTCTCATCCTTTTAATAATCGTTAAGATCTTCCATGAACGAGTAAGCCCTAGAACCCTAACATTTTCCACTATTTATCCCTCACTATGGTATAGTATACCGATCCGTGCACCCGATAATCATTATTTTGGTGCATGTATCCTGGTTGATACTGCATGATACCTTAAGTCCAACCATGTATATTATTCTGATGCTCTTGTGCAAGGTTTGGTGGATATCCCGGTGGCACTCCCTATGTGTTTTGGCAATACTTCGTGAGAAACCTCGGTTCTGGTGATAGGCTGGATGTTATCTATGGAATCAGGGATATCCTAGTGGAGGCATCTAGCGTGTTGATGGCATATGGTATCCTAGGATTATCTCCACAATTGGTATTGCTCCGTTATTCGCAGTTGGTTGAACTACAAGGTCCTTTTCTCCTTCCATCCGAGGCTCTCTACTCCTCTCCTTTCTTCGGTCATGCTTGGAGGTAGGTGTTTTGCTCCTCTTTATGTTCATACGACGTTATTCTTTGGAGGATCCTCGGTATGAGTTATTGCTACCTCATTTTGGAGTTCCTTTTTAGGGTTCCTATTTTTATTGACTTTTTTTTTCTAGACAATCTTTCAGCATTTCCGACTCATCTCCTTAATCATAATCCACTGATTAGATGACGAACTTAATTTTTCGGACTTGCGACAACGATTGTTCCTTCAACTATTAATATGTTTAGCATGTTCTTCTTTTAATTGCTGAATCATCTCTGTAAAAGGTATTGAAAAGGCTTTGGATTGTCTACTAGGAGGTAATGAAATCTTAGAGTTTGAGGAGTGTTGATGGGCCAATGTATTATGGGCCTACCTCTTTTTCATAAGAAGAAACGAAAATGATAAAACTGAAAGAGTTATTGGGATATAGTGGTTTTAGTTGAAACAGAATTTAGTTATTTCTGTTAAATGCTATAAAAGTTGTGTAATATCATTCACATTTCTCTGCTTCCAACCTCTTCTTCTCTCTAATCCTTTAGAGATTTCTTCACAAGTTCTGCAATTTTCTATCCTTAAAGTTTTATTCTTGATTTCTTGGTTGTACAAATTTCTTAGTTCTTGAGTGCTAATTAATATCGTAGACTAAGGTTCGTCACAAGTTCTTCAATTTTCTCTCTATAGTTAGAGTTTTATTGTTGATTTCTTGTTTGTTTACACTGAAACTATTCTTGGTATTCTTGTTTGTCACACAAAGAAAACTAATTGCCATTGAAGCATTTTTGTTTGTGCAGAAATGAAGAGAAGTGGAGACCATTTTCCTTCAGGCTCGCAATCCAGGCAGCCACAATTAAGAATACCACCATGGTCAGTGGGCAATGATTGATGTTACTGAGATTTGCTTGCTTCTTGAGCTGAATCCTTTTTTTTCTATTCTGTTTTTTCTAGTAACATGAAAATTTTAGCCTTTAGTATGAAATAACATTGGTTTTAATGTACATATTCTAGTAACATGACGCTCGGTGCTACCTTGGCCTTTATCAAGGAAGCCAACGAGACTTTTCAACATGAAAACGAAAAACTTAGTATGCTTCTTGATGTCTTGATAGACAATGATGCCAAAAGGTAAACTCTTTGGACCTTTTTGACATCTTTTATGCAAATATTTTGAACTCTTACGGACTGTTAAATGCCACGAGACAACGTCTTTTTCAGGATTGGTCCAGCCCTTTTTCATGCTAGTGTACAAGAAATAATCGAAGGGCATAATAATCTGATTAATAGATTTATTGCATCTATGCCGGAGGGGTATGTGAAGTACATCAAAGACTATGTATTCTTTGAGAAAGTCAAGGAACGGTTAGGAAGTAAAGATGAATTCCAGAAGTTTACGAACGTGTTGTATGCTATGGAACCGGCGGACACAATCAATATGCAAATGAATATTGCCAAGGTACGTTTTTTCCTTCCTAAGTTCTCAGTGGTGTCCACCGTAGGATCTTGAGTTTAAATTCTTCTGTTCATGGCAGATGAATTCTCTACTTGGAGACCATCCCGACCTCCTAGACGAGTTTCATGACTGGGTCCAGACTGGCTATATGAGTAAGTTTTTCTCAAAAGATGAATTCTTGTGGGGCCTTTTAATTTGAAGAGGCAGTATGAGAATGAACTGTTATGGTATGGTTCGAACCATACAAGTTGTGTTGATCCTATTAGTATCAAGCCTTATCCTTTTGGAGGGTGTCTATATGATTTTGTTTTGAATCTTTCTTTGTCTTCTGTAATCCCTGAGAAAGTCAAAAATAAATATCTGTTTGAGGTAAGTTGTTTCTTGATCCTTGTTTGTTTAAAGTAACATGACCAGATTTGTGTCTTTGTATATTATTGATTTGACTTTAAATTCTTATGTATATTCTTGTTTGTTCATAGCACCATATGTGATCCATATTATTTTTGCACAGGATTCAGTAAATGGTGGTGGTTTGAAGACTAATATGGCTTGAACAGAGTTGATGGCAGTTCTAGATTTACTAGTTAGTACTGCTTGTAAACTAATGCGGCTTTGGAATGTATTTTCATAAATAAATAAAAATGGCACCATTTACTGACATTTATATTTGGATAGCATCATGATGTCTTTTGTATATTCTTGTTTGTTCAAAGTAATTACCGATTTGCTGGAGACTGACTATATGAGTAAGTTCTTTTAAATAAAGTTAAATAGTTGTGGGGTTTTATAGTTTACTTTCCCGGCTTGTGATCGATAATCTTTTTGCACATTGGTTATTTTATAGTTGATTAGCTGCTTGGAAACTAATAAGGCTTGAAGAGAGTTGATAAGCAGTTCTAGGTTTACTATTATTTCATTTTTTTTATATATATTTGATTAATTAGAGTTGCTATTTTTTTTAATTAGAAGATTTTGGTAATATAATTAGACTATTTAGATACATTTTGTGTCTACTTGAATTATTGCATTTGGCTTGTAGAATAGTGGTTTCAAATCATCATAAGAACATAAAAAAAATGTCTTCAAAGATATGAAAGTTGCACTCTACATGTAGATTATTATTCATAAATATTATATCTTGCAGACCAATTCTATTTTTTTTTATGTTCTACATGATTAAGGACATGCACACCCATGTCAATGAGAGAACTGGACTAAAGTTACCTTATGTATGAGATTATTATGAAGTTACCATCCACGGTTTATAGATTCACTCAGTTTCAACATGTATGAATAGTTAAACTATTATCTTTACATTTACATGCATAATCTAAATGATAATCATCATGTTATAGTTTAATAAGCTTGCTAAAAAAATGGCCAATGGAGTGGTACTAAAAAAACCAAAATGACTTTATGAAGTTTTTCATTTTGAGAATTTTACCCTTGTTTAAAAAAATCCCGTATAAAACCAAACACTTATTCACAAAATAAAAATCACTAGAATGTTACCCCGCTCACCAAAGCAATGATACGGGGCCAACATCATTGTGGGCCAATGGTTTGGCAGAACATCTTTTCCACCATAACAATGGAAACAAACACCACCATAGCACTATTTTCGGAAAATATTTAACGTTTTCTGACTGATTTTAAAAACAATTGGCCATGATTTTTATTTGTAGAGTAATAGTTTATTATTCTATTTTGGCTATGATTTCGTACTTTTATTAAGTTAAAAAAATAAGAGTGCTGGCGCGTTTTGAGTTTAGTTTATTTTAGCAAGTTTTCAGAAGTTAAATTTAGGTTTTACTAGATTTTGTGATTTTGTGTTATCATCTTCATGAAGTAAATATTTCCATAAAACATATATATATATATATAGTTCTATAGATTTTAGGGTTCTTTTTAATGAGTGACAATTTTATAAGTATTGAAAATTTTGACATAAAATAGTTTTGGCCATTTTTTGACATAAAATAATTTTGACAATTTTAGTTTACTTGTCGATACAAATTGATTAAAGAAATTTTACTTTGGTTGAGATAATCTTGTTAGGTAGAGTTTCTTGAGAGATTGAGGCTCATGTTCAAGTACAATCAGATGTCTTATTTTATTCTCATTTTGTTATGATCTATAGAGTGTAAGTTATTCGTGGATATTATTATGAATTTTAGTTTGTACCAAACTTTCACGTTTCAAATACATTTTTTTCTTTTTTGAAATGTCGATCATCTCGATAGTGAAATAACCTATCATATGAGTTTGACTATCATTATTTTCGATTCAAAACCACAAAACCACAAAGAAATCTTATCACTAAAAAGTTCAAAGAGAATTTATTGAGACCTCATCATATGATGATGAAGTTTGTAGTTAGAATACACCAGGATGATATTGATTATGATATCCAAACTTATTATATGATTTCCCAATGATTGTGCGTTCATTGTTCTGCTACTTTTTCCAATAATGGAAAGTCAAGAACTCAAGTAACTTCCATATTTGTACACCATAATTTAACGTGCCATTGTTTTTTTAAACTTATGAATGCATTTTATAACACATTAGTCTATGTAAATTAATTTGGCTGTAATGTATGAAAGATACTCTAAATGTTGTCATCTTTGGTGTGTCACTTCATAATATTCGTGCTACAGACAACTATATACGGGGATAAATGAGACATCTGATGGTATTATTCCAATACTGCGAGTGTTCAATGATACCGCTCGTTATGTGGATCAAGGAGGGCGGCACGATATTTCTTGTTTTGTAAGTTTGTTATCTTTTTTCTGCAATGTTTGGCTGTGAGTTTTTCTTAAATGTAAGCATGCAATTTTTATTTTGTTAATTTGTTATGTTTGTATGCAATTTTTTGTTGTGATTTTTTTAAAATATCGTGTATAATGTATGAAAGGGCCTTTGTTGTCTATTTATAGCCATGGCATGCTGACAACTATGAGTTTCTAGATCTTCATAAAAATAATATGAAGGTAAAAGTTATTGTTTTTAGTATTTTATATTATACGATGCATTTTTAATTTTATAAGCTACATTCAAATAGTTCTTTAGTGATGATATTATATATCTTCTCTTTCAGCATGAGAAGAGCAAGACAACAATTCTATTTTATGTCCTTTGCGAACCTGATCTCTTTATGAAAAGAGTCCAGACGCTCTTTTGTCATAACGAGTCTCGAGTCTTTGCAAATTGTTAGGGTACAAAATTTAGAACACTGTATACTAAATATGAAGAAAAATCAGTTACATTTTATGACATGATGTTGTTAAAAGTGATTTACTTTTATCTATAAGAAATCGTGAACCTTTTATTCTATTGTGTATATATAAAGAAAAAAGCGAACAGGATTGTTAAGCTACGTCATCTTTGGTATTAAACTTGGATATATCATATTGAAACAATGAATCCTTATATCCTCTACAAGGTGATTTATGACAATTTGAATTAGTGTACTTCAGACGAAATTAAAATAGTATTATGGTTAACATAATACTTTCAGGACTCTTGCAACTAGAAAGAACCGCCAACAGAATCCAGGTACCATTAAATCTTCAAATTTATGCACTAAGATAATCGAGTATACTACTCCTACAAAGACTCCACTATGAAATCTTGCATTTATTTATTTACCACACTTCATTAACGAGAATGTGAGTAACGTTGACATAAATATTAAGTATTGGCTATTTTTTCTACTCATGGTTTAGTGTTACATATTTACATGTGTTGACATGGGGTTCCATTGGAAACTCATCTATTCAAGCTTATGTGGAGCAGATAATTAAAGTACAATTACTTTGATGTTGACTTTGATGTTGATAAGTTAGTATCGAGGTGTTTTTCTTTATAATCATTGATTGTACTTTGATTATTATTTAATTAATGTAAGAGGTGTACTCTAATTATTGATTGTTCTTTTTCTTTAGGATACTTGAATTGTTGATACGAATCACTACAATATTATTGATGTTCAAGGTCTTGTAGATGCATGCATCTTACTTGGTATGTGCCTTGATTCTGAAGATGTAATTTCTAGTGCACAGATCTCTACAATATTATTGATGTTCAAGGTCTTGTAGATGCATGCATCTTACTTGGTATGTGCCTTGATTCTGAAGATGTAATTTCTAGTGCCCTCTCTGTATTATTCGCATCCGACTTGAACCATTTGTGTCTAATCTGATGTGTTTACTTGACATGTGATTAATAGGCTCAATGGCTAAACCGATATATATTAAAGATTATATATTACCATGCCCTCAAACAATCTTCTATAGTTTTTGCTAAGAATATACTTTATGAAACCTATGGAAGCAGCCCTGGGATAAATGTATATACGAAGATATGTTAGATGTTTTAGTGTAATCAGATTGACTAGTCGACCACTATAATCGTAATATATTATTTAACAAGTCTGAATGTGGAGTACACATTTGTTAGAATATATTATGATTCGTGGGTCCAAAGGGCGAAGTCTGGCTGTGGTAAAATTTATTTGAATGTACTATTATGAAAATTCATAGAAATTTGAATTTGGAAAATTAATTCCAAATTGAATTTGAATTTTTGGTCGGTTTTATCACACATCAATAAAAATGCTGCAAAATCTGGAAGGCAATAGTAAACTTCTTATTTATCAAAAAAACATTAATTTCACAAATTTCGTGATTAAATTGTAGAAATTAACTCGTTCAGCCGCTAAAAAAAAGAAGAACGTAAGTCACAATCAAATAAAAAATTAAAATATCAAAAGGGAAAAATAAATAAATAAAATATTTTTTTCATAAAATATATAGTTCATCTAATTTTTCCTTAGAAAAAAATAAACTAAAACAAAAACATACCTGAAATTTCCTTTCAATCCACACTTTATAAATACTATAATAATATTTATCAAAAGACCTGTATTGAACTTAAAGTGCCTAAATAATATTTTGAAATATACCTTTCTCTTGTAATCTTGCTTCTCTCCATACAAACAACCCAAATCGTCTTTGCCTCAAGCACCTATGACAAATAACATGTCTAAAGCTAATAGTCAACACAATCACTCTATTCTATCATGTTTAACTATAACTAGAGCAACCATCTGCCTACTTTTATGAAGAAAATGTTATAACCAGGTGATCTCTATTATATAAGCCTATAAGTCAAATGATCTCCAAACTAGAACGACTCTAAGCCTATTGATTTCCATAATAGAAATGTTATAAGTCAAGTGATCTCCACGATATAAAAGTTATTGGCCAAATATAAAAAGCTATACAAAAAAGGTCATATATAATGAGAACATGCTTAATAAACCAAATCTATAAGTTCTTTTAAGAGGCCATACTGGGTCCTGGCATAAAATGTGAAATGAACAAATTGGTTAATCAATCAAGCGTATAAGGCTACATAAGAGACCATACGTAAGAGATCATTTAATTACTATCAAAATAACCTATAATCATTCTCACCCTTTTTTAAAACACTTACAGCTCATATATGATACTGGACATCAAAACATATATAATGTGCATGTAGATTACAACTTATCAACTTTTTCCTCTTTGCCGAGTTAATATATTGGTCATCAATTTTTATCCTTCATGTTGTAGCTCTAAAAGAACTTTCTCAAAATATCAGACTCTTTATTTGGTCAAGACAATATAAAAATCTCGGATGCTAAAGTTTCCTAGACAAAAGTCACATTACCCTCAATTGAGTGTGACCTGTAGTAATAGATCTCAAACCGTGGGATTAGGTGACCATCTTTCAACACGTTTTGTCTATTTTTGAACCTTTTACCGGGTTCATATCGAAGTGGAAGATGTAGGAAAACTATGAATCTTCGACCCTGTGAACTAAACCTATATAATCAGATATTGACAACGAATATTGCACTGGAATGATCCTTGGCTCTTCTCAACTTCCATATAAAATCTGATGGTAATGGTTTATCCTTGAAACTAGTCTACACCTTAAGATCATGAAGCATAACACACCAGAACCACCTTCACAAAAAGGTAATTTTATTTGTGGCCAACCTCCCTCCAAATATAGCGAACATGTATGTACAACGTTGGCTACCGAATTAGTAAAGTCACATATTTACTGTAAACAATACTTATCATGCGGTTTATCATTCACCATCTTAGGTTAATTTGGTCAATATTATTTTCAATAAATACAATATTCCCCGACAATCTCTTTTTTTGTGGTCATTGTAAATGCCGCGTACTAATTGACGTGGTCTACATGCGTACGCGTATCAAAAGCAAGAAAGTGTATTATTATTAGTTGTATTTATGCATATATTCAATATGTACTTCAAATTGTTCTACGTGTAATATTATTTACACTATGTTTTTGTGATAACTTGATCGCTCACCTTCAACGCCTCAGTCCGATCGGTTATGCCCAAATCGGTCAGCGTTACTTTTAGTACCTCATCTTTAGGAAGCTCGTTTAGTGATGTTCAACTCGACTAGTCATACCCGCCTCTGTCAGCCTAACCTACAACAACACCCCTCAATGTTCAACACCTCGCCATTGGGGTTTTAAATGAGTAACGACTTAAAACGAGATATCACCACAACCAAATCATATCCACTCATTCCTATCAAGACTTCATAAATTCAAACTACACATATTATGCTATAAGACAAATGCTTTCCTTCTCCATGATATAATACCATGTGATCTCCATAATATATCGCCACATGATCTCCACAATAGATCGCCATATGATCTCTATGATAGAACACCAATGATCGCTATCGTGATGAATGTAATGATGTAAGCTAAGTAATCTTCATGTAAATAACAAGGAACTCTAGATAAATGAAGGTCATCTACACTGATACATAAACGAACATGGTTAATAAGAAAACTTGTTAAAAAATCAAGTATAACTGGAAAAGTGTAAGAGGCCATACAAGAGGCCATACCGAGCCTTGACTTAAAATCTTAACATTCACGACCTGACTAATCAACCAAGCCCTTAAAGCCATGTAAGAGGCCATATTGTGCATGACTCACATGCCCAATTTATATACTGACCCCCACGATACAACTGAAAGTAAGAATTTGTTTGTATATTAGGTATGTCACGCAATAAAAACGAATACATAGAGAAACAATTGGTCCAGTACGAATTTCATACAGAAACTTGGCGACTTCACAAACAAAGCTAGGAAAATATGCAAACAAAGAAGTACAAGCTTCACAGACAACAGACTACACTATTCAGTTCATTTATCTTAGTCTTTAAGTTTCATTATACTTAAACTCAAAGACTAGGGATAATCCTGGTAAGGGTATCATACCCAGATAAAGATAGAACTCGAAATACAAATCGATCAGTCACAATTAGCTCGGCTAGTGATGCGCAACTTAGTTAGTCATGCTCAACCCACAGTCAATAGCTCAACTCGATCAGCCTCACCTTCAGTGCCTCATCTTCAAGACATGTTCGGTTAGTCATGCTCCGCCTGGTCGGTCATGCCCAGTTCGGTGAAACTCACCTTCAGTACCTCATCTTCTGGAAACTCGGTTAAGGATGCTCAGCTCGACTAGTTATACCCGACTCAGTCACCATAACCTGCAACAACCCCCTATCCCTTCAACACCTCACTTAAACCCATGTTGGGTTAGTCTTGCTTAGGCTAGTCATTTATGAACGATTAGCCTTACCTTCAACACCTTATCTTCTGAAAGCTCAGTTAATGATAATCAGCTCGGCCAAAATTATGTCTGGCTCGGTTAGCCACACCCACACCAGCGCCACCACCCCCTTCAATACTTCATCATCAACACCTCATCTTCATGACTTTGTTTCAGCACTACATCTTCAGCACCTCATCTTCATAAATGACATTTATGAGGGAATGATACCTAAATGAATCCTAATAAGGGTATGATACCTAAATGAATATAGAACTCGAGATACAAGTCGATCAGTCATGCTTAGCTCGGTTCATGATGCCCAAACTAGTAAGTCATGATCGGTCAGGCCGATAGCTCAACTCGATCGGCCTCACCTTCAATACTTTATATTCAGGACCTGCACGGTTAGTCGTGCTTAGTAAGATCGGTCAGGCCCAGCTCGGTCAGCCTCACTTCCAGTACCTCATATTCAGGAAGCTTGGTTAGTGATGCTCGGCTCAACCGGTCATACCCGGGTCAGCCTAACCTGCAACAGCCCGACTCCATCTTCAATACCTCATCTTCAGCATCTTGCCACTAGGTCCTCAAATGAATAACGAATTAAAACGATATATCTCCACATCACAATCATATCTATTCATTTCCATCATGACATCATAAATTAAAACTAACAGGAATGATATAAGACAAAAAAATTTCTTCTCCATGATAGAACACCAAGTGATATCCATAATATATGGCCACGTGATCTCCATAATAGATCGCCACATGATCTCCACTATGGAACGCCATCGATGGTTGTCGTCATGATACTAAGACTGTAAGCTAAGTAATCTCGATGTTAATAATGACGAACGCTACATAAATGGCGGTCGTCTATACTGATACATAAACAAACATGGTTAATAAACCATACCTATAAGGTCAAGTGAGCGAACATATTGAGCCCTGACTTAAAATGTAAAATAACCAAATTGTTTCAAAAACCAAGCATAACTGAAAAAAGTGTAAGAGACCACGCAAGAGGTTATACTGATCCTTGACTTAAAATGTCAAAATTCACGAAGTGGCTAATCAACCAAGCCCCTAACGTCATGCAAAAGACCATATTGTGCATTACTCACATTTCCAATTTATATACTGACCCTCACAACACAATTGAAAGTATGAATATGTTTGTAGGTATGCTATCGCAATAAAATAAAATATATGGATACAAAATTGGTCCAATACAGATTTCATTAAGAAATATGTCAACTTAACGAACAAATCTAAGACAATCAAAAAATTAAAAAGTACAAGCTTCGCAAACAACATACTACACTATATGGCTAATTATATTTGCAATTTCTTAGTGCTTAAGTTTTATTATAGTTCAACTCGAGGACTAGAGTAGAGTCTTAGTGAGGGTATAATACCCAGATAAAGATAGAACTCGAGATATAGCTCGACTAGTCATGCTTAGCTCGGTTAGTGATGCATTATTTAGTTAGTCATGAGCCAATGAACGATAGCTCAACTCGA
Organism: Limnanthes douglasii subsp. nivea; assembly: GCA_036936605.1. NCBI lineage: Eukaryota > Viridiplantae > Streptophyta > Magnoliopsida > Brassicales > Limnanthaceae > Limnanthes > Limnanthes douglasii. The sequence continues at coordinate 290,908,442 of JAUPFV010000004.1, forward strand.
TCATCCTCACCTTTAGCGCCTAATCTTTAAGACCTGCTCGGTTAGTCATGCTCAACCCAGTTGGTCAATCTCAACTCGGTTAGCCTCACCTTCAGTACCTTATCTTTAGGAAACTCGGTTAGTGATGCTCAGCTCGACCAGTCACACCCGGCTCGGTAAGCCTAATCTACAGTTTCCACCCTCTCCATTCAACACCTCATTTTTAGGACCTGCTCAGTTTGTCTTGCGTAACCCAGTCAGTCATGCCCGGTCAGCCTAGCCTTCAGCACTAATCTTTCGAAAGCTCAGTTGGTGATGCTCAGCTCGACCAATCATACCCGACTCGGTTAGCCACACCTTCAGTAGCCCCTCCGCCTTCCTTCAACAACTCATCTTCAACACCTCATCATCTTCAGGATTTATTGTTCGACACATCAACTTCAGCATCCCAGCGTAGTCTAGTTTGTATTTTTTTTTCTTTTTATGTATCAACTATAATTTTTAAATTTTTTCTCTTTTATCAACAAGTTTGTTTACTACTGTTTTTTGAATTCGAAAAGTTTGAAACCACAAACACTCTTGTTATTAAACCAAATTGTAAACTACATTGAATCAAAATTTCGTTCTTTTTATCTTCATCTTCAAACCTAGGCCTGAAAGGATATTTGTCGATCAGTCTTGCACGCTACCCAATCACTCAAATCAAATCGTATTAGCTTGAAACCACTTAAAGCAAACAGTGAAAGAAAACTTTTCTTACTACCTCTTATTTTATTCGTTGCTGATGCTTTAGAGTAATTACAAATTTGCAACACATTTGTAATGGAACTTGTTTTTACTCGGGAAAGCAAATATGAATCAGTTTTTACAATGAAATTTCAAGGGTGGTATATTACCTTGCTAGTATGATAATATCCGCTTTGGACCCATAGGCCCTTACGAATTTGCTTTCGGTCCACTTCCAAAAGGCATCATACTATTTGAGGTATGTTCTTAGTTATATATCATTGGTCCTTCTCATGTTTAGCCAATGTGGGATGTGGGACTTTGGCCGCCACCCTAACAAATCCTCATCTCGAACAAAGTACCACTCTAATCAGGTTGCGGCTACCGTAAGCATAAAAGCACTACAGATGTTACTGCTCACCTCCTATTAGACCATAGAGTCTTGTTCATTAGTGTCACTCCAATCAAGTACCACTACTTGATGAGCCACATGCACTCCGAACTAGGTTCTCTAGAGCAGATCACCTTGAGTACGACATATGGCTGTTGGTTCATCATGTTCGACTTCCGATAATTTCACCACAATCACATTCTACCTGGATCTGGCTCTGATACCATTTGTTGGGAATATGGGTACCGCATATTCCGTCTCCGTACATAAGTAAGAACAACCGATCTCCACACTAGTATGATATTATCTGCTTTGAAGCCCGTAGGCCCTTACGGCTTAAATTTTGGTCCATTTCCAAAAGACTTCATATTAGTTGAGGTATGTTCTTACTTATATACCGCTGATCCTTCCCATGTTTTAACCAATGTGGGATGTGGTATGTGGGACTTTCGTCGCCATCCTAACAGTATAATTATTCATCAAGTTGTGTCACATGAGATTTGAGCATTTTCATAGTGAGCTTGAGGTCTATCCACACGGTTCACAATTTTTTTGTATAAATCAATTTTGTTATTTTTAATAAATTTCCGACTTTCACATAAATTTTAATTTGTTAGTAATTTGGGTGACATTCTGCAGTTTTGATTCGTTTTTGTCTCCATACATTATGTTTTTAATGGTTTTATATACGTTTTAGGCTTTAGATTTTTGAATTTTAGGAGTATAGGTCGGATTAAGTATGATTTAATTTAATGTCATTGTTAGAGAAACAAAAAAAAATATGGAAGAAAGAATACTAAACAAAGCACATAAGATAATATTTTAATCTGGTTGGGACTATAAAGAAGGAACACTTACCAAACACATATAACTCAATCACTTTATAGCGTGATTCACATACCCCTCTGTTCAATGTTTATCTCTCACCTTGCTTCTCTCGAAAAACGACTTAGAGCTATTTTTCTATCTAAAAAAATATACAGCTCACAACTTTTTTTTTATCACATTTTGTACACAAATATCTTCTTCTATTTAAGGAATGGTTGAGATATGCTAATCTATCAATTGAGGAAACTAATTTATATAGAAGACCAAATTAATAGAAAATTTGCATAATCTCTCAAGTTGAACAACTATGTTAGATATGCTAGCTTCTCAACATATTAGGAATAGAGCTTAAGACTTTATTTTCAATGCTTCCGTGAAAGGTACACGATCTCTCAATTAAGCAACTAAGTTTGATCAATGATATTCAGTAGAGTATAAGGGTCTAACTGGGCAAGTAGAAGAAAAGCCAAACTTTATGGATGAAGATATTGTATGAACTTCTGCGATTATTTTGTATTACAAACACAAATAAATTATAGTGGTGCATGATATGATTTTAATCGTAAAACAATTTAAATTTTGAATCGAGACAATAAAAAAGGAACTGGTCATTGTAAATGTCGCATACTAATTGACGTGGTCTCCATGCATACGCGTATCAAAAGCAAGAAAGTGTATTATTATTAGTTGTATTTATGCATATATTCTATATGTACTTCAAATTTTTCTACGTGTAATATTATTGATACTATGTTTTTGCGATAACTTGATCGCTCACCTTCAACGCCTCAGTCCGATCGGTTATGCCCAACTCGGTCAGCCTAAATTTTAGTACCTCATCTTTAGGAAGCTCGTTTAGTGATGTTCAACTCGACTAGTCATACCCGCCTCGGTCAGCCTAACCTACAACAACACCCCTCAATGTTCAACACCTCATGTTCAACATCTCGCCATTGGGGTTTTAAATGAGTAACGACTCAAAACGAGATATCACCACAACCAAATCATATCCACTCATTGCTATCAAGACTTCATAAATTCAAACTACACATATTATGCTATAAGACAAATGCTTTACTTCTCCATGATATACTACCAAGTGATCTCCACAATATATCGCCACGTGATCTCCACAATAGATTGTCATATGATCTTTATGATAGAACACCAATGATCGCTATCGTGATGATAGTAAGACTATAAGCTAAGTAATCCTCATGTAAATAATAAGGAACGCTAGATAAATGAGGGTCATCTACACTGCTACATAAACGAACATGGTTAATAAGAAAACTTGTTCAAAAACCAAGTATAACTGGAAAACTGTAAGAGGCCACACAAGAGGCCATACCGAGCCTTGACTTAAAATCTTAACATTCGCGACCTGATTAATCAACCAAGCCCTTAAAGCCATGTAAGAGGCCATATTGTGAATGACTCACATGCACAATTTATATACCGACCCCCACGATACAACTGAAAGTATGAATTTGTTTGTATATTAGGTATGTCACGTAATAAAACCGAATACATAGAGAAACAATTGGTCCAGTACGAATTTCATACAGAAACTTGGCGACTTCCCAAACAAAGCTAGGAAAATATGCAAACAAAGAAGTACAAGCTTCACAAACGACAGACTACACTATTCAGTTCATTATATCTTAGTCTTTAAGTTTCATTATACTTAAACTCAAAGACTAGAGATAATCCTGGTAAGGGTATCATACCCAGATAAAGATAGAACTCGAGATACAACTCGATTAGTCACGCTTAGCTCGGCTAGTGATGCGCAGCTTAGTTAGTCATGCTCAGCCCACAGTCAATAGCTCAACTCGATCAGCCTCACCTTCAGTGCCTCATCTTCAAGACATGTTCGGTTAGTCATGTTCCGCCTGGTCGGTCATGCCCAGTTCGGTCAAACTCACCTTCAGTACCTCATCTTCTTGAAACTTGGTTAAAGATGCTCAGCTCGACTAGTTATACCCGGCTCAGTCACCATAACCTGCAACAACCCCCTATCCCTTCAACACCTCATCTTCAACACCTCACTTAAACCCCTGTTTGGTTAGTCTTGCTTAGTCTAGTTATTTAAGCACGATTAGCCTTACTTTCAACACTTCATCTTGTGAAAGCTAAGTTAATGATAATCAGCTCGTCCAAAATTATGCCTGGCTCGGTTAGCCACACCTTCACCAGCACTACCACCCCTTTCAATACTTCATTATCAACACCTCATCTTCATGAATTTTTTTTCAACGCTTCATCTTCAGCACCTCGTCTTCATAAATGATATTTATGATGGGTAATAAGTGTTAAAAGGAAATAAATTAGATTAATATCTAATTTATTTTAGTCAAAGATTTAATGAATATATATTGCTGTTAAAGGAAATAAATGAAATTAATATCTAGTTTATTTTAGTCAAAGATTTAGTTAATATATATTATAGAATAATATCTACGATAATCAATTAACATTACAATATTTATTATCTTGAATTTAGTTTAGTAATCAAAGTATAATCAGTACCAGTTGATAAGGGAAGGAAAATATAGATGTTTGGCATGTAATTTAGCCCTCTAATAATGTCAAGTGTAATGTATTTAGTGGCTAAGGACCAAAGTAAAGCACACATGAGGGAGTTAAATGATAGTGTCCTAGAACTTGTTTGTAAATTGTAAAATAGTGGGGTAAGAAATCCATTCTTATAGTGGTAAACATGTAATTTCACCCTCCACCTCTTTTCCTATATAAATGACATTCCCTTTTGGGAAAAGGGGCCAATGATTGAGTAATAATTACAACACATATTCCCTTTGTCTTTTCCATTTCTAGTAATTTACTGTTCACAGTTACGTCCTACGAACATTCTCTAGTTCGACCCCTTCACGCGAACATATTTGTTCCTAAGCCTCACCAAAGAATCTCTGAGCTCATCAGTGGCGCCGTCTGTCGGAATCGTTTGGTATCCAAGAATTAATTTTCTAAAACCTTAAAAACTAAAAACAAAAAATTATGGATACAGAAACGCGTGGAGAGATCGAGGCTAACCCGACTAAAGACTTAGTAGGTATCGAGTCTGAAGATCATTTGATGGAGGAGCAGGTCACAAACGAGGGTAATACTCCGGATCGGCGTGCAGAGGAACTTTTAGATGAATCATTTTTGGTCGCCAGACGGAGGGAGTTGTTGGAAGACATCGACAGAGTAAACGATGAAATGGATGTTATGGTGGCGAGCACAGAAAAGGGTTAGATCCGAGGTCCGACAAGAAAAGGTCGAGGCCTACCACATCCAAGATGTTGTGCTACCCAAAGAAAGCCGACGTCGGAAAAGCCATCGACATTCTAAACGATGTACTAGATTCGAGCAAAAGGATGAGTCGTCCGAGTCAAGCGAATATACTTCACTAAGCTCTGATAATTCTTCCTCTTTGGAGACAGAGTCAAGATATAAGATGGATCAGAAGCATAAAGATCTGAGGAAGCATAAGCAAACTTATCGGACCAGCAGGAAAATAAGTTATTCGAGGAGGAAAAACGATGCTGGTAAAAGAAAAATGCACTCCAAGGACCCTGCCACTACTCGAAGGCATACTCAGTCTGACAGCTATCAAAAAGATTATAGATTCATTAACCACTTTACTTCTCCAACTGAAGAGATTGTACTTGGCCACCAATGACGGTCTAGGGGGAAGCACATACAAGGTCAGACATAATTGGAGGTCGTCACTTCTCTCCCCAGAAATTCTTTCTGGGCACCTTCCTAAGTGGTTTGATATTTCTAAGCTAGAGAAGTTCAATGGGACCCATGATCCTGACAACCACATCGAACTGTTCAAGAACTTCATGATTAACTATGATGACGACGACAAGCTGCTGTGCAGGGATTTCTCTCAGACGTTGAAGAACGTTGCTTCTACTTGGTATAACCGACTGCCTCAAGGGTGTATAAAGAATTTTGATATGTTCTGGAGCATAATCCGAAATCATTTTGTCGGAAGCAAGAAGTTTCATGCTAACAGAGACACCATCATTTACTGTCGATAAAATATTGGAGAGAGTCTAAAGGAGTACACCAAGCGATTCATCCAAGTAAAGACGGATACGGAGTAATGCGAGGATAAAGTAGTGATGGCTGCCTTCCGGATTGGTCTTCTTCCGGGGGTGATAAAAGATAATGCGGCAGAAACCGAAACAATGACGTTTGGAGCTCTGTTAGATCAGATAGAAAAAAGAATTCTAGTCGAGGAAACGAGGGCCTCAGAGATAGAGTTCATGTCATAATTCTGTCAGGATCTGAACCTAGCCAGAGCAATTACAACAACGGTGAATGCCCGACTCCAAGCTGCTCAACCAATTACGATGTCCAACCGCGCGCTCAGACAGTTTAAACAACAAATCAAACCCCTCAATGGGTAGCTCAGAAACAACAGTACCATCAGGCGGGTCGACAGCCCAACAATATGTAAGACCAACCTCGAATAGATTGGTCCGACCAGCTCACTAAGCTGAATTAATTGAGTGTGTCTCTACAATGTTTGAAAACCCAAGGGAAAACGTACACTTCCGCAAACCCTTCCCTCTTTAGACTCCGAGGGAACACAAAAAAAACAAATACTACCAGTTCCATGACGATATTGGACACCACACTAAGGATTGTGTAGCTTTGAAGAAAGAGGTTCAGTAATTGATAGAAAACGGAAAGTGAGTTGATTTTGTCAAAAAGAACACTGCAGTGGTTTCCAAACAAGAAGTCGCTCCAAGACAAGATGGTACCATGATGATTTCCGACGCAATCGAAGAAGAATTTCTAGATGCTTTTGATGTGGAAACAGAGTATCTTGATCCGAAGCCAAGCTGGAATAGCATAAACACGGTCAAGGAAGTGATCCCTCGAGGGAAGGTCAGTGACTTATGTTCATTTTTTGAATCACTAACCATTTTTTGGGGAGATGCAGTGGCAGGAATATCAAACTACTCAAGGAAGAGACATATCGTTAGTCTAGCAACACAGTTGGAGGCAGGTGCCTCATCGCACCTTTATCGGAACCCGTCACCAAATATTTGCTTCGAGGATGACGACATGAGGGCGATCGCTGGTCCAAATGAAGATGCCGTGGTAATCGGAGTGGAGATAGCCGGAAACGAGATAAGAAAGATTCTCATTGACACGGGCAGTTCCGCCAATATCACGTTCATGACCACCTACAATAAGATAACCAATCCTCCAACTATCCAACGATCCGACAAGACAATAGTGTGGTTCACCGGTGCGACCACGGACATCGTCGGAGAATTCGAAGGTATGGTGGAGCTAGGCAGTGGATCATTCAAGAAAATAGTGACAGTAATGTTCATTGTAGTGGTGCACCCACATCGTACAATGCCATATTTGGAAGGTCCTAACTGTCTAAAATGCATGTTGTGCCATCCACCATCCACCAATGCTTGAAGTACGTAGTGTGAAGTAACATCGGAACTGTAATATCAAGTTAGAAAATGGCTAGAAAGTGCTACAAGGCAACGTTGGCCCCTAAGCAGTTGATGGGAGTCGGATGCAGAAAAGAATAGCAGTCAGAGGGGCCTCCTTCAAATTCCGATCCTTTAATGATCCGAGGGAGTCCCCTAGATTGATGGTCCCTAATGAAGGTTTTGAGGATCATGTGTTTGTCCCTGGAAAGATTCTCAGGATATGAACGAGATTATCGCCTAAGGTAAAAGAAAGCTTAATCAGATTTCTTTCGACCAAATTACCCCTGAACGAGGAAGTTACAAGAGTGCCAGAAGAAGTCACTGTTCACAGATTAGCTATTCGGAACAACGTACGCCCAATCATTCTAAAGCGAAGATATTTTTCCCAAGAAAAACCTGAAGCGATAATGGTAGAGGTAGATCGTCTAACGAAAATAGGCCACATCCGTGAATCACAGTATCCGTTATGGACCGCTAACCCGGTCTTAGTGAAAAAGAAAATGGAAAATGGTGGATGTGTGTACACTTCACTGATTTAAATAGGGCATGCCCCAAAGATCCTTTACAGGTCCCACAAATAGATCAGTTTGTAGATTCAACATCCAGAATATTTTTACTGTCGTTTATGGATGCGTATGCTGGGTACAATCAAATCCGGATGGACCCAAGGGATCAGGAGAGCACGATTTTTATTACTGGAAGAGGTCTACATTGCTACCGAGTCATGCCATTCGGACTAAAAAATGCGGGGGAAACATACCAGCGGTTTGTGAAAAAGGCATTCGAGAGTCAGATTGGTAGAAACGTGAAAGTTTATATTGACGATATGTTAGACAAAATCTTAAGAGATGAAGGTCATTTGGCTGACCTAGAAGAAACGTTTGCTAATCTGGCTAAAATAAATCTCAAGTTGAACCCGGAAAAGTGCACATTTGGAGTAAGATCCGGAAAATTCTTAGGTTATGTAGTGAGTCAGCAGGGCATCGAAGCAGATCCTCTGCAACTAAATGCCTTATGTACTATGGATCCACATAGAACCATCAAGGAAGTGCAAATTTTAACGGGAAGGTTGGCTGCTTTAAACATATTTATATCCATCTCATCGGACAAGTGTGCTTCTTTCTTCCAAGTTTTAAGGAAAACAAACCGGTTCGACTGGACTTAAGAATGTTTCCAAGCCTTCAATCAAATAAAAAAACATCTTTCGTCCCCAGAGATACTGACAAAACCAAATCAGGGGGAAACGTTATTCCTATACTTGATGAGTCCGAATTCTGCTTCCTCTCCGGACAGGGACAGATCGGACCAGGGCCACCGGACCGTACAGACCTCTTCGAACACTTAGCTCATTGGACTGTTCGAACTATGACAAAAGTACTAAAAAACCTAAACACTTCTTGACTAAGCTACTTGATCTCCTGCTAAGAGCTCATGGGTCTTTAAACATGACCCGAGTCCATTAAACATGACCCGAAAACCGATAAAGCCCAAATATAAGGGTATAAATACCCAACCAACTGCATTTAATATAAAAAATGAAAATTAAATACAACCAGGCTGCTTAATTTTCCCTCTACTCTCTACTCTAAATATTAAACACCCATAAACCTCCATGAAACTCTGAACAGATTACAAATTTTCCTCAAACGATAATTAACCACACCAAATTGGCGACCACAGTGGGAGGAGAAGGTGCCTGAATCAAGCATTCGAAACCAGCAAAAAAAATCAGTCCGAATGAATCCGGACGCCCCGGAGGTACCACCATCTTTGCTCGAAGTGGTGGGAGAAAACGATGAGTACACTATCAAAGAGCGTGATAGATTAAAGGGTGAATCCGGACGCCCCAGAGGTACCACCAGCTTTGCTCGAAGTGATGGGAGAATCCGGACGCCCCGGAGGTACCACCAGCTTTGCTTCAAAGACTCATGTAAGTACAAAAAAGACTCATGCCAGTTCCAAAAACTCTCACCTGTCTAAGCCAGTAGAGAGTTCTAACTCAGGCTCAGATTCTTCTGATAGCTTTTCGGACGATGAGGGAGTTGAAGAATCTTTATCCTCTAGCAGTGATGAGGGTCGAACTAAAAAGAAGCAAAACAGATCAAAAAATATTCAAGAAAAAGTGATAGACATGGAAAGATGAAGAATAATATCGGCAAAGGATCATCTCACAGCCAGAGGCATGTATGCCAGATGCTGATGGATCCTTTCGCTTTCCACGATGAACCAAGTATGTTTGCAACTCCAAATGAGGATACTGTGTTCAGTCGTGGCAAAAATTGGAGGCAATCTCCATTGTCTTCTAAAATTCTATCCGGAAACCTCCCTAAGAGGTTTGACAACACCAAAAATGGAAAAGTACGATGGCAGTACTGATCCGGACAACCATTTGGAACAATTTAAAAACTTCATGATGAACTTTGATGACAATGACAAGCTACTTTGCAGAGCATTCTCCCAATCATTTACGGGGAGTGCTCTAAAATGGTATAACAGCCTACCACAAGGTTGTATCAAGAATTTCGATACTTTTTGGGTGGCATTTCGAAGGCAGTTCGTAGGGAGTAAAGAACTAAAGGGAAATGGAGACACAATAATCCATTGTGCCCAGGAACCAAATGAATCCTTAAAAGAATATATAAGTCGTTTTGTGAACACCAAGAATGGGTTGGCTGATTGCTTCGAGTAAGTGGCAATAACATACTTAAGACAGGGCTTGGACCCTGGCAATTTGGCTGAATCATGTTGGAAAACAGATTAACGTTGATGAAACGAAGAAAACCAGGGAGCACAAGTAGGTGAGGTCTACCCCGGTGGCACCAAATCCCAATCAGAATCAGTCCGGGAACAAGGGAAAAGAGACCGGACAGGCGCATGGCAGGGCTAAAGCTTAGTCTCAGCCAGCTGCACCTGCTCAGAGTCAGCAATCCAGAAACAAGAGAGGGCCTTGGGTTCAACCGGAGTGCTTCGCAGAATTGAAAGAAAGTGTGGCCACCATATATGATAAAACAAAGGAAGAGGTGCACTATAGAAGACCGGCCACAATGCAATCTCCTAGAGAACATCGTAATAACTCTTTTTGCCAATATCACAATGATATTGGCCATACCACCGATGATTGTATAGTTCTGAAACAAGAAGTTCAGAACTTGATCGAAAGGGGAAAGCTGGGGGCTTATGTCAAAAGAAGAGGAGGTAATAGGCTTGACAATACTCACCGGGTTGGTCCAAGTAATGCTGCTCCGGAGGGAGCCATGGTTATAATCAAAAGGTTTGATGTGGAATCTGAATACTTGGATCCTGATCCAACTCGAAATAGAGTGGGTGCAATTGAGGAATGTTCTAGGACAGTCTCCGGGCTCATTAAGTTTTTTGAGTCACTTACAATTTTCGGAGGGGACACTATGACAGCTCCTACTACTTCTTCGAGGAAGAGGCACGTTCATACTTTGGCTACCCAGCTAGAAGGAGGCATGACTTCCTATCAATCGCAAATTCCATTCCCCTTCATTGTTTTTTATGAAGATTATTTAAGAGATATAGCTGGCCCTCATGAAGATGATGTTGTCATAGGAGCATCTATTGGGGGCACTGACATAAGACGAATTTTGGTGGATACTAGAAGCTCAGCCAATATCCTTTTCTTAACCACATACAAGAGAATGAAAAATCCAGCTGTAATTCAAAGTTCGGATATATCAATTGTGGGCTTTACTGGCAGCTCAGCATATGTGATCGGGGAGTTCGAAGAAGAAGTTTTGTTGGGCAAAGGCCCTTTCAAGAAGATGGTCAGGATACTTTTTATTGTGGTGGATTGTCCCACTTGCTATAATGTTATTTTTGGGAGGTCTTGGCTCTCTAGGATGCATGTAGTGGCTTCAACAGTCCACCAATGTTTGAAATATGCTATTCAGGAACAGGTGGGAGTTGTCCGGAGCAGTCAAAAGGTTGCAAGAGAATATTATGCTACAGCCCTGGCTCCCCGGACGTTGGGGACAGTTCGTATCAACGAACAATAGCAATTTGAGGGGCTTTCTGGAGGTGAGGGTGAAATTGATGACCCTAGAGAGACCCCTGGAGTGTTAATATCAGTTGAAGAGGTAGAGACTCATTGTTTAAAAGAAGGGAAAAGTGTCAAGATAGGGTCTAAAATGCCACCTAGCCTGAAAAATGAGATGTTGAAGTTTTTGAAAAATCATCAGCATGTTTTTGCTTGGTGCAATGCTGATGTTACTGGGGTTCCAGCAGATGTAATATCACATCACCTATCGTCCGAAAAGACATAACACCAGTGGTTCAAAAGAGAAGAGATTTTTCCAAGGAGAAGGCTGATGTAATTGTACAAGAGGTTGTCAGGCTCACAAAGATGGGGCACATCAAGGAGTCTCAATATCCTTTGTGGACTGCCAATCTGGTCATGGTGAAAGATAAAAATGGTAAGTGGCGTATGTGCATTGACTTCATAGATCTCAACAAGGCTTGCCCAAAATATTTGTATCCAGTTCCCCGGATTGACCAGCTAGTGGACTCCACCTCTGGGAACAAGCTGTTATCCTTTATGGATGCTTTCTCCGGATACAATCAGATCCAAGTAGATCCGAAGGATCAAGAGCATACTACATTTGTCACTCACAGGGGTCTTCATTGCTACATGGTAATGCCATTTGGGTTGAAAAATACTGGGGCTACTTATCAGAGATTAGTAAACAAAGCCTTTGCTGATCAGATTGGAAGGAATATGGAAGTATACATCAATGACATGATGGTGAAGAGTGTGGATGAGAAATTGCACTTGACTGACCTCCAAGAAACTTTTGCCAACTTGGTAAAAGTGAATTTAAAGTTAAATCCAGAAAAATGTGTGTTCAGAGTGCAATGCGGGAAGTTCCTAGGCTATATTATAAGTGAGTATGGGATACAGCCCGATCCGGACCAGCTTAATGTTCTGTTCCAAATGGAGCCTCCTTGAAATATTAAAGAAGTACAACGTCTAACGGGGATGTTAGCTGCTTTAAACAGATTTATCTCAAGGTCTTCGGACAGGTGCGCCCCGTTTTTTCAAACCTTGAAGGGTGCGAAGGGATTCGATTGGACCTCACAGTGTGATGAGGCTTTCAATGAGATCAAGAAGCACCCGTCCTCCCCTAAAACCTTGTTTAAACCAATTAATGGGGAGACACTCTTTGTATATTTGGCAGTTTCAAGTTGTGCCATCAGTGTTGTGTTGGTGAGGGAGGTGGATAATTACCCTCATCAAGTGTACTACATGAGCAAAAGTTTGATAGATGCAGAAATGCGTTATTTGAAACTCGAAAAGTTAGCATTAGCCCTGGTAATAGCTGCAAAAAAGATGAGGCCGTACCAGGCTCATCCTATCATCGTGCGGACTTCTTTTTCCTTGAAGAATGTCCTCCAAAAGGCAGATATTTCAAGTAGGATGACTAAGTGGTCAGTAGAATTGGGGGATTTCGACATAGATTTTGCTCCTCGAACATCAGTCAAGGCCCAACCTGTGGCTGATTTTTTGGTTGAATTTCACTCCGATAGAGATTCGGAGCAGGCTACTGAGATGAAAGACAAAAAGGTCTGGGTCGTCCGGACGGATGGTGGATCCAGCACTATGGGATGTAGTGCAGGGGTGTGTTTGACTTCTCCATATGGTGACAAAATGTACCAGGCTATATGATTTGCTTTCAGGGCTTCCAATAATGAGTCCGAGTACGAAGCCGCTATAGTTGGTTTAAAGTTAGCCTATATTTGTGGGGCTAAGAGGGTCAAGCTACTGAGTGACTCCCAGCTTCTTATCCACCATGCCCAAGGTCAATCTGAGGCTAAAAAGGAGCAGCTTGTGAAGTATTTACTCCTTCTTAAGAATGAAGCACTCAAGTTTAAAACATTATTTATGAGCATATACCCCGGACAGAAAATGAGTTGGCAGATTCATTGGCAACTATAGTGTACACTGAGTCATATCCTTGGATCCATGTACTGGAGAGCCCTTCCATTCAACTTGATGTGGGTAAAAAGGAAGAAATTTTCGATGTACAGATGAAACAACCTCAAGATTGGAGATTTCCTCTCCTGCAATACCTCTCCGACGACATCGTGCCTCCGGATAAATCACTGGCAAGAAAACTGAAACAGAAGGCTCGTGGTTTTATCATACTGAAAGACATTATGTATAAAAAGTCTTATAGTAAACCTCTTCTGCGCTGTTTGGGGGATGATGAATCTCAAGTAGTCCTCTCCGAATTGCATGATGGTGAGGGATCAGCTCATTGTTGAATCAGGGCTTTAACAAGGAGAGTTTTACTGGCCGGCTACTATTGGCCAGCCATTCCTTTAGAGTCAATTTCTGAGCCTATACATTTTGTTCGATGGGGGTTGGATTTAGTGGGGCCTTTCCATATGGTATCCGGAGGGCGCAGAACTATAATTGTTGCTATAGATTACTTTTCGAAGTGGATTGAAGCAGCCCCTCTAGCAGGAAAAACGTCAAAAGCTGTCATAAAATTCATTTTATCTAACATCTGTTGCAGATTTAGTGTCCCAGAAAAGATAACAACAGACAATGGGCCACAGTTCGACAATTGGGAAATGGAGAGTTTCTGTGCCTCAAGGGGTATACAACATTGTTTCTCTTCACCTTTCCACCCACAAGCAAATGGTCAGGTTGAAGTGGCTAACAGAACTATTCTATCCCGATTAAAGAAGAATTTGGAAGGGGCTGCTGGGAAGTGGCCTAGCTATTTACAAGAAGTTTTTTGGGCCTACCAGAAAACACCTGGGGCTGCAACACAGGAGTCGCCCTTTGCTTTGGTCTATGGGATGGATGCAGTAGCTCCCATAGAAGCAACTTTCCCATCATTTCGTGTTCACAACTTCTCCGAATAAGCTAACGAAGTGGCAATCAGAGGTCAGTTCGATCTAGTAGAAGAAAGACGAGTTAAAGCTCACCTTAGAGTTGCACACTGTCAGGGTTTGATGAGAAGCAGATTTGCTTCTAGAGTTAAAAGAAGAGATTTCCAGCCGGGGGACAAGGTATTGAGGAAAGTCTTCTTACACACTAAAGAGAAGCTGCTCGACAAATTGGCCCCAACTTGGGAAGGACCTTATATGGTTTTTGAAAGGCTTAAACCTGGAACATATTGGCTAGAAGAGAAGGATGGAAGAGTTTTGACCCACCCTTGGAATATCGAGAACATCTCCGGATGTACTTGGAGTAGCATTTGTGTAAATATTTACTTGTTTAAACATCCATGTAAATATTTGGGGGTATATTCTTTCCTACCCTGGTGGCACGGGGAGGTTTTAATGACGTATCCAGACTTTTAAATTAAATTTGATGCCTTCTTAAAAAATTTCCGAAGTGTTCTTACTTTGTTTTTTGTCAGACCATCCGGATTGAAATAAAAGGATGATGACCACTTAAACATTCGTCATCGGAGAATTTAAACACTCTCACTTTAGACTATTTATGAAATAACTAAGGGCTATTTAAACACTAGCCATCAAAACTGAAACAAACTATGAAAGGATGTGAAAATTATACAAAGCGAGGATATTCATTGAAATAACTTAAGTGCCTTGGCCTTCCAAGGACTTTCAAATTGTCAAAACAGAGTAAAGGATCTATCCGGTCAGATAACGGACACACTTACAAAAAGAGTGCCTTGGCCTTCCAAGGACTTTAGTTTAGATAAAAAGTAAAAAGTAATTCATAATTTAAGGCTGAGCCTTTGAAGATGGCTCAGCTTCATCTACCTTCTTCTTCCCATTGGGATCATCTTTCTCTTTGTTTGGACTCTCCCCGGTGTTTTGTTCGTCATTAGATGAGGATGCACTGGAGAAGTCAAACCTGTCGCCTTCGGCCATTGTGTGATATGGGAGGTCTTCAACCTCTACGCGAAGCCATAAATCCCCTAGGTTCCTCTTCGGAAACTTCTCATGGAAGAGCAGGACCATGTCTGATCTCACCTTGGCATACATTTGCTCTTGAGTGTCGATCACATTGTTGGTATAAGCATCGATCTTGGCTTGGATTTTGGCCTCTTGCTCCCTTAGCAAATCAGCTTTCTCCTCGGCAGCTTTGGACACTGTATTCTCAAGTGCAATTTTGTCGCTGGTTAAGTTGGTGATAATTTGGTCCTTGGCCTTGGTCTCCTTTTTTGAAGAGGCAAGATCTTTCTCCAGTCCGGACAACTTCTCCCGGAGCTCCCTGATAGTGTCTTCTAGAGTGGCGACTTTTGTGGTACTCACCTCTTGGTTTCTCTTTACCTCTTCGTTTTCTTCCTTTAGAATGGCAGCATTTGAAGTGGCAGTAAGAAGATCGTCGGACAGCCTCTCTTTGCTAGACTTGAGGTCTTTGATAATGTCTGCCTGATTTCGAACTTGCTTCTCCAACACAAGCACCAGTTAAACATTTCTTAACAAAGAGTGAGTTATAACATTATTTTCACTTGAAACAGTAAAGGTCTTACCATTAAAAGTGACTGAGTTTGAAGTGCTCGGAGGGAGATAAGGCCCAGCAAAATCATCTCTGGGAAGATTGATGAAGTACTCACCAAGCCCACCAAGACCAGTGATATCTACATCGTCAATGCTAAGATCTCCCCCTTCGACCTCATCGGTTTGAAAGTCACCAGGTATCTCCTCTGCTTGTGTTGGTCAGAGGGGTCAAATTGGGGAGGAGGCTCTGAAGTCCGGAGAGAAAGTTCGTCACCCTTAGAAATCTTTTTCTTCTTGGCCTCCCTGTCTCTGCTTTCAGCTCCCCGTTTACGGTCTCTTTTAGAAGCCATTGGAGGATTTGGGGAGTGCACTTCTTGCCTAACAGTCTCCTGCTCTACCATTTCCAAGAGAGCAGAATCAATTTGACTGGGGACTGGCCCCTTCGGATGCGTTGGAACATCCTCCTCCACCTCAGCAGGGTTAGCTCCACTCACCACTTTCTTGCCTTTCTTTTTTCCTTTCATCTTGCTCGGGGCCTTGGCCCGGCCTGGCAAGTAAAGTGTCCGATTCGGTTCATGCGTCCTTTTGAGCACTACATCCGGAGGAGGCTGGGTGGTGAGCTCTTCCCAAGATAATTCTCTCTGACCTGTGGTGTTCCACAGATGAGACCTTGCTAAGTTGCCCCATGTGAAAGCAGCATGGAACCGATTCCCCCACTTCTCAGCAGCCCAAGCATTGATCTTGGTGCAAGTGGTCTGCCCGGTTTTCAAGTGGTCACTGAAGTCCTTGGGCAGTTCTCCTAAGGCAAAAGTAAGACCAATTAGTTTAAACTAACTTAAAAAAAAAGAATGTAAAGCAGGAGACTTACGGTCGCTCCTCCATCTGCTTGTGAGAAGACTTGGGTTGACTCCAGACTTGATTTTCTTCCCATTCTCCCAAGCACCACTTACGAACTGGAATTGAGTCCTCCAATTCCTCTCCGACTCCAGCAAGTCATCAACAACTTTGAAGTTATCCCCCATATTGAAGTGGTAGAAGGGGATGTTGTGGTTTCTGCAAAGATTGGCCACAGCAGCAAACTCCTCCATTGGTAGAGGAATCCCGGAGAGCCTAGAAGCCATGATCCAGGACACGAGGGTGTACCAGGCATTGGGGATCAATTGGCTCGAACAGAGTTTTATCAGATGAAAGAATCTGACAATTTCTGGGTCCAAGGGGAATCTCAGCCCCCAGTTAAACAACTCTGTGAAGATGACAATTTCGCTCAATTTGCAGTCCATGGGAGTTTCTGGGTTTATGGGGATCCTTATCTTCACATTCTCCGTAATTCCCCACTTCGTACGCATCCGGCCCAATTCAGCTGTGTGGATGAATGCGTAGTTAATCTTTTGCAGGGCGAGGAGGTAGTTGACATTGACCTTGTGAAAACAAGGCCCCACCATTCCTTCAAGATTCTCCGGCAGATCCGGATGCCTCAAGCACAACTTCTCCTTGCCTTTATCTTTTTTGGCAGCAACAGCACTACTGGTCTGTCCGGAAGGCTCAGACTCGAATGGAGCCTCTTCGATAGAGTCCTCAATTACTTCCTTCATGATCGATGCGGGGTTTTCAGTAGCAGTGGCAAGGGGAGGGTTTACATTTGGCTCAGCATGGTCTCCGGACTGCTGAGCTTCAGTGTTTTCTTGGTTTCTGGCCTCCGGTTGGGGCTCTGATGCATATGTTTCCCTTCGAAGGCTTGAGCCACTACCCTCTGGGCCGGACAGCCTTTCCTTGGGAGCTCTGATGGGCACTTCTGACCCAATGCTGCTGTCCTTGGCACCCGATTTTGAAGGAGTGCTCTTAGAAGCTTGACCCTTGACCAGCCGACCTTTTCTTCGGTCAACTAATTTTTGAGGGGAGGTTTCAGCGTCTGACCCCATAGCTAAGAAGGGGGGGGGGGTTTAAAGCTAGTAACAGTTACACCTGGCTCAACAACAGGTTCCGATTCTTGAACCGAAGAACATGAGATAATGGGTGAGAGATTGGTTTGAAATAACCTTTTTGGCTTAATGCCTTTTGAGGAAGAAGAACCTTGGTCTAATTCTGTGGCTGAAGTCACTGGTTTGTCGATGGGCGAAACGGGTAAGCCTGCTGCAATGTGCTTTTCCCTTTCGAGTTTTTGCGTCTTTTCTAGTTCAGAGAGGTTGAGCCACCCACCTTTGATCAAAACGTTCCTCGCTGTTAACATAAACGATCTGGGTAAAGATTTGTTTTGGAGAGAAAAAACTTTAAGGATTTGCAGAGTAAAAATGAGAGTGACGGTGAAACAGTAGAAAGTGTTTCAATTTATAGTAAATCTGAAAAAGAAGTTTGATTCCTAGGAGAATTCGAAAAGATTGGTAATAATTAAAAGACGGCGCTGATGGCACCCTCTTTAATAAAGAGGTTGCTTTTCGAAGAAGGTGGGTTCGAAATTCAAGGTGAAAAACGGTTGAAACAGCCAACCAGAAGGTGACACGTGTCCCATAAACCCTGGAGAAAAACTGTTTGGATTCACAGAGTTTTATCAATCCGGATAAAACCATAGCACAGGTCGAAAGACCTGTCCGGGAAAATCTACCCCTGACGTCGGACTATTTTTCAGATTTTTGACAAAGGCATTTGAACAAACACCTAAAAAAGGGGATCCTGATGAGTCTGAATTCTGCTTCCTCTCCGGACAGGGACAGATCGGACCAGAGCCACCGGACCGGACAAAACTCTTCGAACACTTAGCTCATTGGACTGTTCGAACTATGACAAAAGTACTAAAAAACCTAAACACTTCTTGACTAAGCTACTTGCTCTCCTGCTAAGAGCTCATGGGTCTTTAAACATGACCCGGGTCCATTAAACATGACCCGAAAACCCTTAAATCCCAAATATAAGGGTATAAATACCCAACCACCTGCATTAAATATAAAAAATGAAAATTAAATACAACCAGGCTGCTTAATTCTCCTTCTACTCTCTACTCTAAATATTAAACACCCATAAACCTCCACGAAACTCTGAACATATTATAAATTTACCCTTAGACGATAATTAACCACACCAATACTTAGCAGTGTCCAACTGCGCAATCAGCTCAGTTTTAGTCCGAGAAGAAGCAGGCCTTTCTAGACCAGTTTATTATGTAAGCAAAAGCCTCTTAGATGCAGAAAAAGCTACCTTAAGTTGGAAAAGCTAGCCCTCGCCCTAGTAACATGTGCTCGAAAAATGAGGCCATACTTCCAATCTCATACGGTAGTGGTACGAACATCTTTGCCTTTGAAACATATGTTACAAAGACCATATGTATCTGGAAAAATGACTAAGTGGTGGGTAGAAATGGGGGATTTCGATATCGAGTGGCAAGTATGAACTGATGGGGGTTCTAGCTCATCACAATGCGGAGCAGGTGTACAATTAACGTCACCGGATGGTATCGCAATGTATCAAGCAATTCGACTCGGTTTCCAAACATCAAACAATGAGGCAGATTATGAAGCAGCCCTGGCCGGATTAGGACTTGCAAATATTTGTAGGGCTAAACGAGTTAAATTGATCAGTGATTCTCAACTCCTAGTGAACCATGGCCTCGGACGGTCAGGTCGAAGTAACGAATCGAACGATCTTGGACGATCTAACAAAGAATTTAGAGGGCAAAGCAGGGAAGTGGCCAGACTACTTACAAGAAGTGCTATGGGCATATAGAACCACTCATCGGACATCAACACATGAGTCACCCTTTGCGCTTATATACGGAATGGACGCAGTGGTGCCATCGATTACCATGTTCCCATCTTTACGATTGAGTAAATATTCCGAGGAGGGAAATGACAAAGGAAAACGCACAGAACTCGATCTGATAGAAGAAAAGAGAAGAAAAGCACAACTAAATTCCTTGTACTATCAAATGTTGATGAGAATTCGTTATTCGTCGAAGGTCAGAAGAAGAGAGTTCGAGGTGTGGGACAGGGTACTAAGAAAAGTCTTCCTGCACAAAAAAGACAAGAGAATCGGGAAACTTGCCCCAAATTCAGAACGGCCATATACAATCACAAGGAAGTTGAAACCGAGGACATAAAGATTGAAAGATAAAGAAAAAAGATATCTTCCCCATCCATAGAACATTAAGAATATAAAGGCTTATTTAGTTTGATTAAGCGATGTGTAAATATTTTCTTTAACAGTTTATGTAAGTTTAGGTGGCATACTCTTTAATACCCTGGTGGCGCAAGAAGGTTTTAATGAGGTTCCTAAATAGCTGCCTTAATATCAAATTTTACTGCCTTCTTTAAAAATATGACTAAGTTCATCCCATTTGAACTCAAAACACACTCCAAAGAAGTTTGGACAAGCAAGTTCGTCCTTTTAAACTCAAAACATACTCCAAAACAAGTTTGGATTAGAAATTTCATCTTTTTGAACTCAAAACACGCTCCAAAGAAGTTTGGACGAGAAAGTTCATCTTTTTGAACTCAAAACACATTTCAAGAATATTTAACTCAACAATTAAATAAAAGTACCATGTGAAGAAAGCATCAAAGTCCGAACAAAGCAGAAGTATTACACTAAAGGTTTCTTGTCACAAGAATCATACAACAAAAAGTTAACAAGATAAAGACTACCCAACACAAGCTACTTGGAAGCTGAATTTTCTTTACTACCAGCAGTAGAATCCCAGTCCGACGAAGAACTCTCTGAGTCTTCACTAGATTCGGGGTCTTCCACAGATACTCGTGGGGGACGATGCTGTTCGATAACTCGAGTCTAGAGGCTACTAAGGTGTAAATCTGGGAATTTCTCATGCATCTCCATTACCATGGCTGATCTTATTTTGGCATCTTGCTCATTAAGACGAACAACAACATTAGCAACATACTCATCAAGACTTTTTTTCTTCTTACCCTCGAAGTTTGGCTTCAAACTCTCATGGGCTGGAGATAGTTTTTCAAGGACAACGGTAGTATCGCACTCGACATCTTTAAGGACAAAATTCTCCCTTTCATCGTCAAACTTTGTTCTCTCCTCAGAAAGATCAGCCTCAAGGGAATTAATAGTAGTCAAACTCTCCTCGAAGATCGTTTTCTCCTTAGACAATTCGTCAGCTAGATCTTTGACCCTCTTCTTCAGCTCTTCAGACTCGGAAGATACAAACTACACGTTGGCAGTAACTTCTGATGTCTTGGCTAACTTCTCCTTTAGTTCCTTCACTTCTTTTTTTAGATCATCGGACTCTGCAACTAAGCCCTCTACATTAGAAGATATCTCAGTTTGTTCAGTCACGTGATAGGTCAAGTCAGTCACTTTGCCCTTTAGCTCAGAAACCTCTGATGCTAAAGTTGTTACCTCTTCCCTCCTCGCAATAACTTCTTCTTTATAGTGATCCTTCCAATTCGCTTTGCGTTCGAGTAGAGGAGCAGCATGCAGTAGCTTATTTAGCTCGTTGGCCACGTAATCATTCCCATAAGCGTCGAAATAAGGATATTGCGGAGAAAGATACCCCTCTACATCAGAATCACCTTCTACACCTCCCCCCGAGTGGAAACAAATTCTCCACCGGAGTCGGAATCGATAATCACAAATTTATAGGATAGTGGCAGACTCAGACGATTGGTATTGTCACTCCCCCCTCCCTCTCCCCGCTCTCAGCAATCTTTTTCTTCTTCTCCTCAGCGGTAAATTTATGTGGCCTTGTCGCACCAGCACGACCTTGAAGCATAACCTCAACCTTGTCATCAACATAATCTGGTTGGTGATCAGGATGAGAGGAGGGAGAAAATACGTGAGGATCGAGGGGGGCTGCCTATTGAGGATCCGATGGCATCGTACCCGGAGGCAAGCTTACTTGGGTTTCATCATGATCAGCCAGAACTCCCGAGGGAGTACTGACTTGCACCCTCTCTTGGAAGTCACCCTGAGCATCAGGGGGCGTCGTCATCAGACCCGGGATCTTCCTCAGTGTCTGCTTTTTCACATTCCTCGGGTTTATCTGTATGTTGATGGCTCAGAGCTCGAGCCCGAGTAGGGAGATATACTGCGTTATCCAAATGCTCAAACCGTTCAAGGATATCATCACCTAGAGGAGCCACCATAAACTCCGAGCGAGTCTTCTTTTCACTAAGGTCGAATCCCCAAAGATTACTCTTAGAAAGGTTCATCGGCATAAAGGTTGAGTGGAACTTGTGGTCCCAGTGTTCACCAGCCCAAAGGCTCAGTTTCTCAAAGATAACTTTACCAGACTTTGCATGACGCTTAAAAGACTTCGCGATTCCTTTCATAGCTGAAAAACCAAACAGTCAAAATTTACCGAAGGTGGTGAGTCGGAAAATATTTAGGTAAAAGTACTTACCTCGTCCAGTCCACTGCAGAGTAAGTCGATGAGGAAGTTCCTCGAAATCTTCGAACTCGGTCTCCACAACCAGGAAATGAACATGAGTTGTTGCTTCCATTTTTTGTCAGCCTCTAAAAAATCCTTTATCACTTTAAGGTTTCTAGCAAAACCGAGTGAGTAAAAGGGATAGTGACAGTTCTTAGCCACTCTAGAAACAACGATAAGTTTCTATATGGTAAAAGCATGTCCGGAGAGACGTGACGCCATAATGCAAGCCATTATGGTGTACCACATATTGGCCCCAGCCTGAGAAGGACAAAGGTTGACCAAGTGAAAGTTATCGATAGAGCTGTTATTGGGCCTCCCAACCCGATAACCCGCCCGGGACCGGTCCGAATAATTTAGGGGGCGGGTTGGGGGCAAAAAATTTTAGCCCGATTTTCTTACCGGTCTGGACCGGTCCACCCGGTTACCAGACCGATATGGGATGTATATAAATTTTTTCCCCTAACCCAAACCCAAACACAGACTCGCAGTAAGCTAGTAACGAAGAACAAGACCTCTCTCTTCACTTCAGTCTTCCCCTTGACCCCTTCTATCAAAGTTCTGGTGTTCCAAGTACATGATTTCTTGCTTCAATCTGTACCTCATCATAAATGGTTCATACTCAGTTAAAATTCCATTAGATTGAACCATTTATTGTACGACATAAGTTGAGATTCTACCAATTTGTTGCGCGCAACATTATATTATAACTCTAGCATATGTGAATCTTGATTTGGCGTTTCATGAATCTTGATTCAAAAAAATTTAAAAATCTGATCACTTTCATGGTCATCATCTTTGGTTGATTCTATTTCTGCCTACAATTAATGTTCAAGTCTATCTTACCTTAATGGCCTATGTTGTGCTTTGATTTGACTGTGTTTATTCAACTCTTTCAGTTTTTACATGCATAGAGAGAGTAGGTGTTTAGTTTTTCTTTATTTCGGAGTTTAAAGAGATATGAATAGTTCGAAATTTACAATGAGGAAAACTGAATTAATATGAAATGTGATCAGATTCTGTGTTTTTATAAGGATGACTAAAGAACTATGACCATTTAGTCTTTTTAGTATTACTGGAGCTTTTTATTTGCTGGCCTACTCTTTTTGATATTGCTGACATGAAAGAGCAAATCTGTGACTAAATTTTGACATGTTAATTTCTACATCTCTATTGCTTTTCAGGTTTCTCTAAGGGTTTTCTTCGGTGGCTTTTTTGTTTGCAAGCAGGTTATGCTTGATACGAGCGAAAGCCTTAATCACCAACATTAGTTTCAGGTAATTTAGTTTTGTAGTAATTGATTCTTTACTATAACTTTTGTCTTAAGAAACTAACCTTTTGAAATAATTATTGGAGATTTCATAACTTGCACTCTAAATAATCATGGGTGTTGAGTATTCATCACTAATAAAGTTGGGTAGGATATAGTGTAGGCCCAAGGCTGTTAAAGTAGGCATATAGGAAGTTAGGAATTCAAGAGTAAGCCTTTTTTCAACCTTTAACCCAACACAAATAACTTTTTGTTTCATAATTCAAGCTGTTAAGATCTAGAAGATTACTCATGACATTGACAAAGACATACAAAAAGCACTACACATGCACTGCCCTAATTCTTCAAACTACTAGTTTAGGCTGTGTTTGGTTTGTGAAAGTTTCTGCTATTTTCGATCTCATCAAAACCAGATCGGAAAATGAAGCCTGTCTACTTTTTAACATCTGTTTCTTCTAATACTGCTTAGCTTGTAGAGTTATTGAATTTTATTTTATAAATTATACTTCAGATTGCATTATTTAGGTTCTATATCTATGCATATATACATGCCTGATTAGCTAGCTAGCTCGTTTTGTTGGAGCTTTGGAGTTATTTTGTGAAATAATATCTCAGTTGGAGATAGACCATAGATTTTTCTGTTGAAGAAACACATGTAGGCACCTGTACATGAAATATGCAAAAAAACAACACAGACTATAGTTTATTACATACCTCATTATTTTCATACTTTTGATGTAGCTACTCTTGATGTTGTTACTAAAATACTTTCTTATTTTTTACAGACCTTGCATAACAAAAAATAAGTGGAAAAAGTAGCTAACTTTGGCATCTCCTCATCCGCAAGAACTTTTTTGCGTTAAATGGGTAAGTTTTTTAACTCGATATTCTATATAAATATAATTTACGGCCTTGTATGTAAATAGTAATTGATTTCAAATTTAATGTGTTTTCAAGATTCTTCAACTTCTCCGGTTAATCATGTTAATGAGGGTGAGGTTGATCTTGATTCATTTGGTTTTGGTAACGAGGAGGCTGATGAGGATGGGATAGAGTTAGGGGAGCATCTTGACAATGTTGAAAATATTAGCGAATCCCAAACAGATGGGTCAACAGCTGCTGTTGACCCAATTAATACTAAAACTAGGAGTAGGACTAAAAAATCGATAGTTTGGACAAAATTTGAACTAAAAAAGATGCCTGATGGTCAGACTAAAAAGAAGTATAAGTGGTGTGGTAAGCTTTATGTATTTGACGAGACGGGTAAAAGTACCTCTAGCGCTAGAAGACACCTATTTAAATGTGGTTGAAGGAAAGCAATCAATGAACCCACCACGGCTGGCACACAGACCGTGTTGACTTCTAAGTGTTTCGGTGAAAGTGGTCTAAGTCTCAGTACTTGGCAGTATAACCACGTTAAAGTTAGAAACTTGGCTGCTCAATTTGTGTTAGGATATGAACACCCTTTTAGTATTATGGAAGAAGTTATATTGAACAAGTTGTTGAAGGAAGCCTCACCTTGGTATGAAAGGATCACTAGGCACCGTTTCAAAGCAGACTGTGAGACTTTTTATGATGAGGAAAAGGAAAAAATGAAAAACGTTACGTCTAAGATTAGAAAGCTAGGATTGACAACTGATTTATGGTGGTCTGGGGAACAAAAAATAGGCTATATGACAGTTACGGCTCATTTCATTGATGATAAGTGGCAACTACACAAGAGAGTTATATCCTTTTGTAATGTCCCCCCTCCTCATGCCGGCGAGGTACTTGATAGGGAGTTGTTAAGAGTTATGGATGATTAGAGGATACAAGATAAGATCGTTTCAATTTCAGTCGATAATGCTTCTACAGATGACAATTGCATTAATAGGTTGAAGCTTGACTTTAGCGATAGAAAATATTTGCCCCTCGGTGGTCAGTTATTCCATGTCCGATGTTGTGCTCATATCTTAAATTTGTTGGTTCAAGATGGTTTGGAAGTAATTGGTACAACAATTGAAAAGGTTAGGGGAGGGGTTAAATATTTGCTAAATTCAGAGGCAAGATCTAAAGAATTTGATAAAATTGTGAAAGAGTTAGGTTTGAGTAGAAGCATACTTAAACTTCATGTTAAATCGAGGTGGGATTCTACTTGGCTGATGTTGTCGGTTGCTATGTTCTATAAAGACGTATGGCCGAGATATGCAGAAATGAATTCTGCGTTTGCCCATTATGTGTCTGATGAGGAAAACTGGACCAGTGTGGGGGAAATCTGCAGTTTTCTTGAAGTATTTACAGAAGTCACGAGCCTAATAAGTGGTACGTCATATCCAACAGTGAACCTGATTTTTGCTGAGATATACCGTTTGAAGCAGCTGTTGGATAAGACTATCGCAGATGAAAGTAAGCCTTACCTATTAAGAATGGCTAGGGTAATGAAAGAAAAGTAGGACAAGTATTGGGCGCAATCTAATGTTTTGATTTCTATCGGGGCCGTACTTGATCCGAGGTATGTGTACTATTATTTATAATTCTATTTGATTTTTTTTCATGTTATTAACTAATTGACTTGATGCACTTTGCAGGTATAAAATGGTATTTATCGGATGGGCCTACAAACAATTGTACCCTGCCACTCCTGAGGAAGAAATAAATAAACAAGAGTCTTCTGAAGCTAAGCGTGAACAATTATCCTTTGAGAACAAATTAGTTAGCTTATTCTCATTGTACCAAGAAACTAATCAACGAACAGTTTCTTGTGAATCGAATGATAATGCTACTGCTGGATCTTCTAGCGGCTATTCTGGGTTGGGGAAGAGATCATTTGATGCTTTTCTTGAATCAGTTGAAGCTTCTAAAAGTGCTAAAAATGATATTGAGTTATACTTGGTAGAGCCCTCATTCAGAGTACCCGATGGTAAGTCGTTTGATGTATTGCAATGGTGGATGGTGAATGGGCCTAAATATCCAGTGTTAAGCATAATGGCGAAGGATATATTGTCAATTCCTATAACGACAGTTGCTTTAGAATCAACTTTCAGCGTCGGGAAGCGAGTGATTGATCCTAAACGTGCGTCAATGAAAACAGAGACTGTAGAAATGCTTTTGTGTGGAGGTGATTGGGTGAAGGAAATTCACGGCTTGAAAAAGGAACAAGGTCAAAGCACTGTAAGTATTTACTTAACTGCTTAATATTATTTCATTATTTGTATGTATATTTTCTGATATTGTAAAAAAAATTGGTAGCTTGAGGAGGCAGAAGTTCAGATGCAGTACACATTTGGAGATATTGCGTCGGGAAATTCAACGACGTAGATTACAGGTACGTTTTATTTAACTCGGTATGTTTTATTTAAATCGTTTTTTATACTTGGAAGTTCCTTATAGGCATAGTTGGTAACATGAGCTATTCATTTGAAATAAATTTCATGGCTTGTTGCATTGTATATACATCTAATTTCGGGAAAATACTGTATAATGCCAAACACAAGTAAAATTTGAATTCTGTGAAGTGGGTTTTTAAGATTTAAAAAAGTAGTATTACATTAATTCTGCAATTTAAAAAGGGTTTATGATGTTTTTTCTGGGTGGTTTTACAGATATACTTATGTAAGTTGTAACCTATATAGAATAGTACTCTACTTGTGTTTATGCCTTGTAGGTGTTCGCATCAATGCCTCAAAGAGGTTGTTTTTTATTACCTTTTGAAGTATTTTTGGATCGTCACATTTTTAGTTTGCTTCCATCACCAGCCTTCACTCACCTGTTGTCTTTAAACAAAGTACACAGTCACTGACTACTGAAACAGTCTTGCTTTTTCTGTCCCTCTCTGTTTTTTCACATTGTAAGTTTGCTATAAACCCTCAGTTGTTTGATTTTCAAAAGAAAGCAAAAAACTTTTTTTACCCAATTTACTCTGTTGTTTCTCATCAGGCGTATACAAACAACCCAAATAAAGTAAATACCTGAAACCATCCCTGCCATGGACAGATGGTTTAACAAAGATATAAGCATAAACCCACTTTTTTTGTAAGAATTAGAGAGTGATTATTTGAGATTAGTGTTACGCATAATAGCGAAGCATTGAATGAACCACCTCATCTGAATTTATTTGTTTTCCAGGATGAACCATTATCACGTGGGACACTATAACATGGACAAGAACACGCTCAAAACAAGTTATACCGTGGATTTAACAAGATGTTTATGTGTTTGTTTAGTGTTGGAACACAATGATTTTGTCTTGTTTATTCTCTTGTTTATGTCTATCATTTTTTACTTTCAAATACAACTTATTATATTTTATGTTTAACTGTAAGTGATCAGTAATTTAGTCTTTAGAATAATCTTTGTTCTTGGTTTATTTTTGGCTACTTTAAGTTTTAAAATAAAACTAGGTTTTTTTTGCCTATCGTTCCGGGCCAGACCGGACCATTAGCTTATCGGGTCGTTCTCGGGTCATAAAACTGGCTCCCTTGGCATATCGGTCCGGGCCAGACCCGTCTGTTACCTTACCGGGCCGGTCTCGGGTCATCAAAACTGGCTCCCTTGGTTTATCGGTCCGGGCTGGACCGGCTCGGTAGCTTAACGGGTCGGTCTCGATCCAGTCGAAACCCGGTCCGACCCGACCCGGTAAAAACTCTAGTTATCGGCTAGAAGAGGGTCAAGGTGCAATCATAGACACACGTTCATCATCTTTGTGTAAAGCACCAACACGTTAGGGCGGACCGATAAAGAAGTCTCTCGACAGTAGGGAATCAGATTGTAATATTGGTGGGGATACCCCATCGATCCCTTAGCTTGATCTCCTCGGTTGGGTGGAAATACTTGTACTTCACCTTGTACAAATCTAAGAGGTGTTTGGTTTCAAGGTTACGAAGATGATCGCTCAAGATATCTTTCACATTTGAGGGCAGACCCGTTGGACGTGACCTTTTCGATTTCTTCTTACTTTTTACTAGAGAAATTTCACCTGGATGATTGGAAGGATGAGCTATAGGTTCTGAGGGAGTGGAGTCCGTAGGAACGACCCAAAGAGGTTGTTCCTCAATCATTGTAATGTTTTTAGGGTCCTCAAATAAAGATTTTTCCCGTGCCTCTAGAAGGGGAGTAAGGGAGTCGGCATATTTTTTTGAGGACTAACGTCTAGCGTCGTTTGAGGAGAGCCCTGGGAGTTGTAGAGAGATTCGGTACCGAGGAAGGAATCCTCATTTGAACCGATTTAACGGCTGTATCCTTCGACTTTTTTTCTTTTGGACTGATCTTGGTGTTCTCTAATCGGTTGTCTTTCTCTTTCCTCGCCCATTATAACAAAGGGAGAAGATTGGGAAGGAAAAGTCAAGGGAGTTGGAGAAGCAGAAGGATAAACCTCACCGCTTGAAGGGTGTGTTTGACCATGGGAGGATGCAGCAAGCCGAGCAGAACGTTCGCGGATCGGAGCCCAGTTATCTCAAAAGTTAGACTCTTAAAAGTTATTCTCTTGAAATATAAGGTCTACTAGCACCAATCGAATTAGATATATTAAACCACCTCCAAAGCTTATACTTTCCAAGATTAAGAAACTCTTCAGGCATGAAAATACAAACTTAATTTTTTTGATTGGCACAGTTTCTCTCTCTAGAACAAAATTTGTTTAAGGGAAATCAGAAACCTTTGTTAAAAGAGAAATTGGAGTTTATATAGGCAATTGAAGAGAAGGTG
The DNA here is from genome assembly GCA_036936605.1 of Limnanthes douglasii subsp. nivea. Taxonomy (NCBI): domain Eukaryota; kingdom Viridiplantae; phylum Streptophyta; class Magnoliopsida; order Brassicales; family Limnanthaceae; genus Limnanthes; species Limnanthes douglasii. The sequence goes on from JAUPFV010000004.1 coordinate 290,937,625, forward strand.
AATAGTTGAAACATAACGGCATCATGACACGTGTCCATGACAGCTGCGCCGCCTAAAAAAAGTTTTTGACTCGATAGCAGCAAAACCAAGCACGCACGTATGACATTAAATGATTATTTAGGTGACATCAACCTGACCAAGAGGTGAGGTCAGCAAGATAGAATCCGAACAGCGTTAAGTTGTATTTGAAGTCCAAGTCCAGAGAACTGGACATGTAATGGGGGGCTACTTATAAGGGAAGGAAAATTTAAGTGTTTGGCATATAATTTAGCCCTCTAATAATGTCAAGGCTAATGTATTTAGTGGCTACGGACCAAAGTTAAGCACACATAAGAAATGAGAGACTTAAATGATAGTCCTCTAGAACTTTTTTGTAAATAGTAAAATAATGGGGTAAGAAATCCATTCTTATAGTGGTAAACATGCAATTTCACCCTCCACCTCTTTTCCTATACAAAGGACATTCCCTTTTGGGAAAATGGGCCAATGAATGAGTAATAATTACAACACATATTCCTTTTGTCTTTTTCATTTCTAGTAATTTACTGTTCACAGTCACGTCATACGAACATTCTCTAGTTCGACCCCTTCAGCCGAAAATATTTGTTCGTAAGCCTCACTAAAGAATCTCTGAGCTCATCATCAGTGATGATAATATCATCCATATAAACCAAGAGAAAGAATATACCCGATTTAGACGTGTGGAAAAATAAAGAAGAATCATACTGACTTTGGATGAAATTGAAACAAAGAAGTGTACGACGAGACTTCTCAAACCAAGCGCGAGTCGCCTATTTTAGCCCATACAAAGAACCCCTTAACTTACAAACATCATGAGGAGAAGAAGTACCCATACCAGATGGAAGCTTCATATAAATCTCTTCTTGAAGATCACCATGAAGAAAAGAATTCTTAACATTCATTTGATGCAACGACCACGATTGTAATACAGAAATAGGCAAGATGCTTCAAACTGTGGTCATTTTTGGCAACATGAGCAAATGTTGATGGGGGTCGGAAGTAGAAAAGAATAGCAGTCAGAGGGGCCTCCTTTGGATTCCGATCCTGTTGATGATCCGAGGGAGTCCCCTAGATTCATGGTCTCTGATGAAGGTTTTGAGGATCTTGTGTTTGTCCATGGAAAGATTCTCAAGATAGGAATGGCATTATCACCTGAGGTAAAAGAAAGCTTAATCAGATTTCTTTCAACGAAATTACATCTGTTCGCGTGGTGTACAGAGGAGGTTACATGAGTTCCATAAGAAGCCATTTGTCACAGATTAGTTATTCAGAACAGCGTACGCCCAATCATTCAGAAGCAAAGATCTTTTTCCCAAGAAAAAACCAAAGCGATAATGGCTGAGGTAGAACGTCTAAGGAAAGTAGGCCACATCCGCGAATCACTATATCTGTTATGGACCGCCAACCCGGTCTTAGTGAAAAAGAAAAATGGAAAATGGCGGATGTGTGTAGACTTCACTTATTTAAATAGGGTCTGCCCTAAATATCCTTTCCCGATCCTACGAATAGATTAGCTTGTGGATTCAACATCCGAAAATTGTTTACTGTCGTTTATGGATGCGTATGCTGGGTACAATCAAATCCGGATGGACCCAAGGGATCAGGAGAGCACGAATTTGATAACTGGAAGAGGTCTACATTGCTACCGAGTCATGCCATTCAGACTAAAAAACGCGGGGGCAACATACCAGTGGTTAGTGAACAAGGAATTCGAGAGTGAGATTGGCAGAAACGTGGAAGTTTATATTGACGATATGTTAGTCAAAATCTTAAGAGATGAAGATCATTTGGCTGACCTAGAAGAAACATTTCTAATCTCGCTAAAATAAATCTCAAGTTGAACCCGGAAAAGTGCACATTTCGAGTTAGATCCGAATTTTTTTTAGGTTACATAGTCAGTGAGCAAGGTATCAAAGCAGATCATGTGTAGCTAAATGCCTTATGTACTATGGATCCACCTAAAAACCATCAAGGAAGTGCAAATTTTTACGGGAAGGTTGGCTACTTTAAACAGATTTATATCCAGATCGTCGGACAAGTGTGCTCCTTTCTTCCAAGTGTTAAGGAAAGAAAACCGGTTCGACTGGACTCAAGAATTTTCCGAAGCCTTCAATCAAATCAAACAACATCTTTCGTCCCCAGAGATACTGACAAAACCGAATCCAAGGGAAACGTTATTCCTATAGTTAGCAGTGTCCGACTGTGCAATCAGCTGAGTTTTAGTTCGAGAAGAAGAAGGCCTTCCTCGACCAGTTTATTATGTAAGCAAAAACCTATTAGATGCAGAAAAAAGGTACCTTAAGTTGGAAAAGCTAGCCCTCGCCCTAGTAACATTGGCTCGAAAAATGAGGCCAGATTTTTCTGGAAGAATGACTAAGTGGTCGGTAGAACTGGGGCATTTCGATATTGAGTTCGAGCCTCGAACATCAATTAAAGTGCAAGCACTAGCTGATTTTTTAGTAGAATTTCATTTGGACATAGACAATGTAAACATGGAAGAAGAAAAATCCGAATCTGAGTGGCAAGTCCGAACTGATAGGGGTTCTAGCTCATCTAGATGTGGAGCAGGTGTACAATTAACGTCACCGGATGGCATCGCAATTTATCAAGCAATTCGACTCGGTTTCCAAGCATCAAATAATGAGGCAGAGTATGAAGCAGCCCTGGACGGATTGCGACTTGCAAAGATTTGTAGGGCTAAACGAGTTAAATTGATCAGTGATTCTCAACTCCTAGTGAACCATTCCCTCAGACGTTTGAAGGCAAGAAAAGATCATCTGGTGAAGTATCCGGGAGTGTTGAAATCCATGCCTTTGGAGTTCGAAGACATCCGATTTGAGCACGTGCAGAGGGCAGGAAACTCAGTGGCTGATTCATTGGCCAAGGCATCTTACTCGGAGGAGTACTCGTGGATAGTGACTCAATAAAATCCGTCGATAGTCAAGGGATCCGAAGTGAGGGAAGGTAGCATCGAAGCATTCCAGATATCCACGACTCTAACAAAAGATTAAAGAAGCGAAATACAACATTTTCTAGTCCATGGCATGCTGCCCGTTGACAAATTCAAAGCCAAGAGAATACGCTTCAAGGCTTACGGGTACATCGTCCTCGGAGATGTCGTGTATACATGATCTTTTAGTTGACCCTTACTTCGCTGCTTAGGGAAGAATGAGTCACAGCTGGTACTCTCCCAATTACACGACGGGGAAGGCTCCGCCCATTCTGGATACAAGACGCTGATACGAAGAGTTTTTATGGCAGGATACTATTGGCCTACCCTCTCGGCGGACGTCAAAGATCTAGTGCAGAACTGTGACACTTGTCAACGATTTGCGAATTTGATCCACCTACCTGGGGTACCTCAAGAGTAAATATCAGAATCTCTTCCTTTCGGCCGATGGGGAATAGATCTGGTCGGACCACTTCCTACGGCTTCAAGGGGATGCCAAACAATTATCGTTGCCGTGGACTATTTTTCAAAATGGGTGGAAGCAGAACCATTAGCAGGAACGAGGGAAAAAATGTTATCAAATTTATCATTTCTAACATCTGCTGCCGTTTTGGCATACCCAGGAAGATTACGATGGATAATGGCGCCCCCAATTTGATAACAATGAAATAAGAGCGTTTTGCGCTTCCAAGGGGATACAAGAATGTTTTTCGACACGATTCCACCCTCAAGCGAACTGTCAGGTCGAAGTAATCAATCGAACGATCTTGGACGATCTAAGGAAGAATTTAGAAGGCAAAGCAGGGAAGTGGCCAGACTACTTACAAGAAGTGCTATGGGCATATAGAACCACTCCTCGGACAGCAACACATGAGTCACCCTTCGCGCTTGTATATGGAATGGACGCAGTGGTGCCATCGAAAACCATGTTCCCATCTTTTCGATTGAGTGAATATTCCGAGGAGGGGAATGACAAAGGAAAACGCACAGAAGTCGATCTCATAGAAAAAAGGAGAAGAAATGCACAACTGAATTCTTCGCACTATCAAATGTTGACGAGAAGCCGTTATTCGTCGAAGTTCAGAAGAAGAGAGTTCGAGGTGGGGGACATGATACTAAGAAAAGTCTTCCTATACAAGAAAGACAAGAGACTCGTGAAACTTGCCCCAAATTCGGAAGGGCCATGCACAATCACAAGGAAGTTTAAACCAGGGACATACAGATTGAAAGATAAAGAAGGAAGAGATCTTCCCCATCCATGGAACATTGAGCCTCTAAAGGCTTATTTAGTTTGATTAAATGATGTGTAAATATTTTCTTTAACATTTTATGGAAGTTTCAACGACATACTCTTTCTACCCTGGTGGTGCAAGAAGGTTTTAATGAGGTGCCTAAATAGCCGGCTTAATATCAAATTTTATTGCCTTCTTTAAAAAAGTGACTAAGTTCATCCCCTTTTAACTCAAAACACACTCCAAAGAAGTTTGGACAAGCAAGTTCATCTTTTTGAACTCAAAAATAATCCAAAAGAAGTTTGGACTAGAAAGTTCATCTTTTTGAACTCAAAACACACTCCAAAGAAGTTTGGACGAGAAAGTTCATCTTTTTTAACTCAAAACACATCTCAAGAATATTTAACTCAACAATTAAATCAAAGTAAGAAAAATATGAACAAAATACCATGTGAAGAAAGCATCGAAGTCCCAACAAAAATGAAGTATTACACTAAAGGTTTCTTGTCACAGGAATCATACAACAAAAAGTTAACAAGATAGAGACTAACCAACACAGGCTACTCGGAAGCTGAATTTTCTTTACTACCAGCTGAAGAATTTGAGTCCGACGAAGAACTCTCCGAGTTTTCACTGGATTCGGGGTCTTCCACAGATACTCCAGGGGGACGATACTGTTTGATAACTCGAGTCCAGAGGCTACCAAGGTGTAAATCTGGGAATTTCTCATGCATCTCCATTACCATGGCTGATCTTAGTTTGGCATATTGCTCATTAAGATGAACAACAACGTTAGCAGCATACTCATCGAGACTTTATTTCTTCTTACCCTCGAAGTTTGTCTTCAAACTCTCATGGCTGCAGATAGTTTTTCAAGATCTTGAACAACATTCTCAAAGTATACTTTGATCTTGCAATAACCTTCGAGAAGACCATCAACGCTAGTATCGTGCTCGACATCTTTAAGGATAAACTTCTCCCTTTCATCGTTAAACTTTGTTCTCTCCTCACAAAGCTCAACCTCAAGGGAAGTAATAGTACTCAAACGCTCCTCGAATTATTTTTCTCCTTAGTCAATTCGTCAGCTAGCTCTTTGACCCTCTTCTTCAGCTCTTCAGACTCGGAAGATAGAGACTGCACCTTGGCTGTAACTTCCGATGTCTTGGCTAACTCCTAATTTAGTTCCTTCAGTTATATTTTCAGATCGTGGGAAAGATATCTCAGTTTGTTCAGTCACCTGATAGGTCAAGTCATTCACTTTGCCCGTTAGCTCAGCGGTAAATTTTTGTGGCATTGTGGCACCAGCATGACCTTGAGGCCTAACCTCAACCCGGTCATCAGCATTATCTGGTTGGTGGTCAGGAGGGAGAAAATACCTAAGGATCGATGGGGGCTGGCTGTTGAGGATTCGATGGAATCGTAAATGGAGGCAAGCTTACTTGGGGTTCATCACGATCACTCAGAACTCCAGAGGGAGGACTGACTTGCACCCTCTCTTGGAAGTCACTCTTAGCATCGATGGCGTCGTCATCAGACCCGAAATCTTCCTCAGTGTCTGCTTCTTCACCTTCCTCGGGTTTATCTGTATCTTGATGACTCAGAGCTCAAACCCGAGTACAGAGATAGGCTGCGTTATCCAAACCCTCCAACCGTTCAAGGATATCATCACCTGGAGGAGCCACCATAAGCTCTGAGGGAGTCTTATTTTCACTAAGGTCGAATCCCCACAGATTACTCTTAGCAAATTTCATCGGTATAAAGCTTGAGTGGAACTCGTGGTCCCAGTGTTCACCCGCCTAAAGGCTCAGTTTCTTAAAGATAACTTTACCAGACTTAGCATGACTCTTAAAAGACTTGGCGATTCCTTTCATAGCTGAAAAACCAAACAGTCAAAATTTACCGAACGTGGTGAGTCGGAAAATATTTAGGTAAAAGTACTTACCTCATCCAGTCCACTACAGAGTAAGTCGATGAGGAAAGTCCTCGAAATCTTCGAAACCGGTCTCCCTCAACTCGGAAATGAACAGGAATTGTTGCTTCTATATTTTGTCAGCCTCTAAAAAATCCTTTATCACTTTAAGGTTTCTAGCAAAACCGAGTGAGTAAAAGGGATAGTGAGAGTTCTTAGCCACTTCAGAAACAACGATAAGTTGCTCCATGGTAAAAGCATGTCCAGAGAGACGTGACGTCATAATGCAAGACATTTATTTTTTAAGTCTTTTATTTACTATCGAATATCTGTAATTGTCACTGCTTCTCTTCTTAATATCTTCCATCCTCTTAAATAAAATATTACAAGCGCTTGGTTTGTAAACTTTCATCTTCTTCATCCGAATGGTGGAATTGCCTTCTCTACTACATTCACCAGTAAAGGTGTTCTATTGTTTTAACTCTCCTTTATCCGGCGTATGTTTATGTTGGTCCAACCACCCCCGTAATGGTTGACTGTAGTCTTCATCTACGCCACCAAAATCCATTGTTTGAGATGTCTCCATAATTTCCATCTCATTTGTTTCACCCTCTGTACACGACTTCAACCGCTTCCCACTTCTTCTGCTCATTTTTTTCTGTTTGTTTGACAACTTTCTACGCCTCTTATCCAAACTACCATTGCCTCAATTAATCTCTCCCGACCCGAAGGCCATTTCTTCAGCCTCAATTAGTTTTATCTCTCCTTCCAAGATCTACAACACCCGACCGGATTTTAAAACAAACAGTCAATAGTTAGTGAGTTAAACATCCTCATGTGATTCATATACAGACTAAGTAATCCACAACGCGAGTTAACAATAATATAATAAACATGATGCGATTTGTTTGGTAACAATTTATTAGTTACGCGATTGTTTTATAATTGACCATACGATTCTCACCATACACACATCACTTACGCTATTTACTCGTACCATATCAAGCGTATTTACTTACTTCTAACCAGATACTCATATAAATTTATGCCTACGCGTGTCGTCTTTAATATATCACGCGATATTATAGGCTTAGTTTTTATAGTGTCATACCAAAAATCCATCAGCACAATCCCTTAAAACAAAAAATATATATGGATTACCTCATCAACAGGGAGCTTCCGCAAACTTTTAATCATCGCCATAGTTGACTCCTTGCACTCCAGGATCCACCATTCATAGCACCTAGGAATCATGTTGGGCCTTACGAAATCATCCCCTAACATGGTATGCTCCATTATGAAGGGTTGAAAAAAAAATCTCAGTCATATCACTTTTAATAAAAAACAAAATACTACACACAAACCTCATACTCGCCAATAAAACTGCTACGCAGGCGATGACGTGATCGGGTTCCCCTTTGTCCAAACAATTAACCATCGACTTGGTCAGCTTCTTAACAATTTCCCCAGACCAATCATAGTCATTCATTTTGAACATGTTTTCTACGTAGAAGACCATTGTCCAGCCCATAATATCTCCCGATACAGAGTAGAAGAGAATATCAAAATCTGTTGATGGAGAAGGACATATCCAGAGAAATTCGAACTTTGATATCACAAAGGTACAATGTTATACATGTCATAATTTTGGGTATTATGCTAGGGATGGCAAACCGAAGAAAGAGGAAACAATGAATCTAACAGAAGAAGTATAAGATAAAGATACATTGCTAGTCATGGAGACCAATTCTGTTTTTTTAGAGAGAAAATATTGATGCTGGCCAAAGATAAATCTGAAACAGTGGCAACGAAAATGAGTGTTGATGAATCAATGTGGTACTACGACACATGCGCTTCAAATCATATGACCGGGGACCGAAACCTATTGACGGACTTAGACAAATCAATGAGTAGTACAGTAAAGTTTGTCAATGGCTCTATGATCGATATTTGTGGAAGAGGAACTGCAAACTTCTGAAGCAAAACCAGGAAAAACTTGCGCATGAAGAACGTCTATTATGTACCAGGATTAAAATCTAATATCATTAGTTTGGGACAAGTAGATGAGTCAAGAGGAAAGGTTGTTGTTGAAGGTGGATTTCTAAGTATTTTTGATGCAGATTATAATCTGGTGGCCAAAATACCTCGAGCAGAAAATAGACTCTATGCAATGAAAATGAGTCAAGCAATTTCACAATGTCTCCTATTTACCGAATCTGAAAACTCTCGCTTGTGTCATGCTCGCTATGGGCATCTTCACTTTCAAGCCTTGCAAAAACTTGGACGAGATAAATTAGCACACAGATTACCTGAGTTTAAACAAGAGGGTCAGAATTGTGATGTACGTGTTCTTGGGAAACAACACAGAGGAAGCTTTCCAACACAAAGTCACTATCGAGCAAGTTCATTGTTAGATCTAATCCATGCAGATATTTGTGGTCCTATTTCACCAATTACCAAAGGAGGGAACATGTATTTTATTTTGTTTGTTGATGATTTTAGCAGGTATATGTGGCTAAAACCACTGAAATCAAAAGATGAAGTAATTACTGGATTTAAGAAGTTCAAAGCAGAGGTCGAGACGCAATTGGGAAAGAAAATAAAAATGATAAGGAGAGACAGAGGCGGAGAATTTCAGTCTCAAGAGTTCAAATTATTTTGTGAGATTCATGGAATTCAAAGGTAAATGACAGCACCATATTCACCACAACAAAATGGTGTGGTGGAAAGAAGAAATCAAACCATTGTCGAGATGATGAGTGTTTGCTAAAGGATAAACAAATACCCTATGAATTTTGGGCAGAAGCTGCAGTTACAACAACCTATCTTCTAAATCGTTGTCCCACAAGAGCTATAAATGGAAGGACACCACATGAAGTCTACTTCGGAAAAACACCAAGTGTAAGTAATTTTTGAATTTTTAGATGTATAGCTTATGTTAAAAATATGAAATATGATGTGAAGAAGCTTGATGATCGAAGAAACAAAGTTTTTTTTCTTGGTTATGAACGTGGGTCAAAAGGCTACAGATTTGTGAATCCAAAAACAATGAAAATAATAGTGAGTCAAGATATGGTATTTCGAGAGTTTGAGAAATGGAACTGGTCTGACACTGTAGAATCCGTGAAACTTAAACCCACTAACTCCATTTCCATTAGATATTCAACTGGAGAAGTAGAATCTATGAATCTTGAATCACCATCAATTTCTTCTCAAAGTGTATTAAATTGGGATGATACAAGATCAGATGGGGAACCTAGCAACGAGGACGATGAAACTCCACCAAAAAAGTTTCGATCTTTACAAACATTATATGATGAAACTAAGGAAATTGTGTTAGATTCAAATATGATCCTTCTCTCTACTGAAGAACCAACTACGCAAGAAGAAGCATTCAACAATGAAAATTGGAGGTTGGCAATTGTGGAGGAGCATGAGGCGATTAAGAAAAATAGAACATGGGAGCTTAGAAAATTACCACCAGAACACAAAGAAATAGGTTTGAAATGGGTTTATAAGTTGAAGAAGAATCCAGAAGGTGAAATTATTAAATATAAGGCAAGACTCGTGGTCAAAGGCTACATTCAAGAACATGGAATTGATTATGACGAGGTTTTTGCTCCAGTTGCTCGATTAGAAACTATTAGATTGCTTAAAGCACTAGCAGCCCATGAAGGGTGGAAAGTACACCATATGGACGTGAAATTAGTGTTCTTGAATGGGGATCTAAAGGAATTGGTTTATGTTAAGCAACCACCGGGTTTTGCTGTGAAAGGAAGAGAAGATGAAGTACTGAAATTGAAGAAAGCATTATATGGTTTGAAACAGTCTCCAAGAGCTTGGAATGAAAAACTAGACTTTTGTTTAAAGAATTTGGGTTACGAGAAATGTAGTCTCGAACATGCAGTTTACAAAAGAAGAAATTGAGGTGATATGCAGTATGTTGGTGTTTATGTGGATGATTTAGTAATAACCGGCTCAAACTTGGCGAACCTGAGAAGTTTCAAAGCAAAGATGAAAGAAATATTTGACATGACAGATTTGAGTATAATAAATTTTTATGTGGGAATTGAGGTTAAACAGAGGTCTGATCATATGACTTTGAGCCAAACAAGTTATGCAGAAAAGATTTTGGAGAAAATGGGAATGCTGAGTTGTAATCCATGTCGTGTACCAATGGACTCAAGGCTAAAGCTAAACAAGACTGATGGAAATCCATCAGTTGATGCAACAATGTATCGCAGTGTCATTGGGAGTTTGAGGTACTTAGTCCATACTAGACCTGATATATCATTTGTTGTCGGCGTGGCTAGCCGTTTCATGGAAAAGCCCTCTATAAAACATATGAGTGCTGTCAAACAAATTCTTCGATATATAAAGGGTACACTCAATTTCGGTTTGAAGTATGTTAAAAGAGAACAACAACATCCAGAGTTGATTGGGTATGCTGATAGTGATCTTGCTGGTGACATTGATGATCGAAAAAGTACCTCTGGGGTTGTTTTCTTTCTGGGCAGTGATCCGATTAGTTGGACTTCACAAAAACAGAAGGTTGTAGCACTGTCTTCATGTGAAGCTGAATATGTTGCTGGTTCTGTAGGAGCTTGCCAAGCAATGTGGCTCAAGAGGTTGCTGGAAGAGTTATGTGAAATTAAAGTTGAAAAAGTTAGTCTGCGAGTTTATAACAAGTCTGCAATTGATTTAGCAAAGAACCCAGTCTTCCATGGAAAAAGTAAACACATAGATATCAAGATGCATTTTTTGCGTGATTGCGCATGTCAACACAGAAGAACAAATTGCAGATGTGTTTACCAAGCATTGCCGCGTGACATATTCGAGTTCTTAAGAGATGCAGCTGGTGTCTTCAACTTGAAGCCTGAGTTACGAAATTAAGAGGAAGAAATGTTGGCATAATTAATTTAATCCTGTATCTTATACATATTTATATGTATGCAGTTATATTTTATTAGTTTCCGTTATAAATTATGTGCACTTGCAATTGCCTCCATAAATTTCGCGTTTCCGTTATGTATATGTAATTTGATCAACTTGAATAGATTCAGAATTTCAAGAAAACAAATCCTATTAATTTTATTTTCTTCGGAAACTGTTAAGGTGCGTTCAAATTGGGTTACTTAGATGTGCAGCGGTGGGGTTCATTCCGTTTATGTAAGCAATTAAGTTGATACGATAAGAACATTTTGAATAGTAAGGGTTGGTGCGAGCAGGGCTAGGAGAGCCGTGGGTTTTATCAACTAAATTGGAGTATTAAATTATAATTTTTTTTTAGTTTTCATTGCAAAGGTTACATTTTTTGGCTTGTTTAATTCATTTAGGAAACTAAAATAGTGAAACTTTTCTTATATGAATACTTTACTTTGTCTTTATGAATGTGCATTGAAATACATTTAGTTAGTATTTGGTTTCATTATATAATTGATGTTTTGGTTATCTTTTTATTGGGTATAACGTTTTTTTGACTTGTGTCATATATGAGATTTCGAGCAGTTCCATAGTGAGGTTGAGGTCCATGACTGTGTCGTACAAAATTTTCATCGACTTGTGTCAATAATGTTTTTTATATAGTTTTCCAAAATCGATTTTTTTTTTTATTTTTAATGAATCTAAGATTTTCACACAAAATTTAATATCTTAGTATTTTGGGTGACAATTCTGCCGTCTTGATCCGTGGTTTTCTCCGTATATATTAGGTTGTTCTTAATAGTTTATAAAAGTTTAAGTTTTAGGGTTTTGTGATAACTTGATCGCTCACATGAACAACATGGTGAACTACGTCACACTAGACACAACACGTATAGATTTGGACAACTTTTGCCTATTTGAATAATGAACTACCACATTGAGTCTTCTAACGACTAACGACCTAAAACGAGATATATCCAAAATCATTGCTATAGAGGCTTCATAAATTCCAATTACACATGCAATGCTATAAGACAATTGCTTTCTTTCTCCATGATAGATTGCTAAATGATCTCCACATTACATTGCCACGTGATCTACATAATAGATCACGTCGTGATTTCTGTAATAGATCGTCCTGTGATCTTCACGATAGAACGCCAATAATCGCCATCATCATGATATTAAGGCTCTAATCTAAGTAATCACAATGTAAATAATGACGAACGCTACAAAAAATAGGGTCGTCTTTACGGATACATAAATGAACATGGTTAATAAACCAATCCTATAAGATCACGTGAGGGGTCATACTGAGCCTGAAGTAAAATATAAAATAAGCAAACTAGTTAAAAAACCAAGCTCAGCTGAAAAAGTGTAAGAGGCCATGCAAGAGGGCATAGTGAACCTTCACTTAAAATGTCAACATTCACGAATAAGCTAATCAACCAAGCCCATAAGGCCATGCAAGAGGTCGTATTATGCACGACTCACATGCCCAATGTATATACCTACCCCTGCGACAGAAAAGAAAGTATGAATATGTTTCTAAGTTAGGTATGTCATCGCAATAAAATCGAATATAAGGAGAAATAATTGGTCTAGTACGGCATTCCTTCAAAAACTTGACGACTTCATAAACAAAGCTATAAAAATCGACAAACTAAAAAGTACAATCTTCATAAACGACATGCTACACTATTTGGTTCATTATATTCTCAATTTATGAGTCATTAAGTTTTATTCTACTTCAACTCAAGGACTAGGGAGGAATCCTAATGAGGGTATGATACCCAAATGAATATAGAACTGGAGTAGTATTTGGCTCCGCTCTTGGATGGAATTCTGTTTGGACCCGAAAGATCTGACTGAATATAGTCCACTGTCCCTTTAGTCTTTCTTACAGCCGATTTTCTGAATTTGACTCTAGCTTGTTTACCAAACACACACTGCTAGCAAAATCCCAATGATTATACTTTATACCCTTTCAACAAATCTCTCTTTCCCAAAGGAGCTAATCCTCTGTCACTCATGTGACCAAGACGCCAATGCCACAACTTATTTTGATCTTGCCTACTTGGTCTATTACTCCCTGATTATGCTACTACAACATCGCCCATAACAACACTCCCCTGGAGAATGTAAAGACCCTTATGCAAACTGCCTATCATGCATACCATTGAGCCTTTTGTCACTTTGATTACACCGTCTTCTGCAAGGTACTTGTAACCCCGAGAGTCTAGAGTCCCAAGAGAAATCAGGTTTCTCTTTAACCCAGGAACATGCCAGCACGTCAAGATTCTAATAACCCCGTCAAACATTCTGATTCTGACGTTACTAATACCACCAACAGTCAACGAATGATTGTTGCCTAAATAGACAGTTCCTTGCATTGGCTTGTACGTATCAAACCACTGCTTGAACTAACACATGTGATATGTAGCGCTAGTATCGAGTACCCAAGAGTTTTTCCCAAAGTCTGAACTCACGGACAATACATCTCCTCTACCACTGTTTTCACTATCGTCGGAATCGTTCACTCCTTCAACAATGTTTGCTGTATTTTCTTTTTGATTTCTCTTCTTGCCATTCAATTTCGGGCAATCTCTCCTATAATGACCCTGCTCACCGCATTCATAATAGTTTGAGTGCTTTACCTTTGACTTGGACCTCCAGTTCTTATTTCTTAAAGAACTTGCTTTGCCTTCAGATCTTCCCATAGTCATAAGACCTTCCCCTTCAGCTTGATTGTCTGGCTGCAACTGTCTCATCTCCTTTGATTTCAGTGCTCTTTTGACATATGCTAGCGATAACTTATCCTTACTATACATAATTATATCTACAAAGTTTTAATAGGGATCTAGTAACAATGTCAATACAAACAAAGTTTGATCCTCATCCTCAATATTGATATCTACGTTCCAAGTCCATTATAATTGATTTGAAATTATCTAAGTGCTCTGTTATGGACATATCTTCTTTCGATCTGAAATCATATAAACGTTTCTTCAAGTATAATCTGTTTACTATTGATTTCTCTAAGTAAAGATCTCCTAGCTTTTTCCATGCGCAGGCAACAGTCTTCTCAGCACTAATCTCGCGAAGCACATTGTCTTTCACACTCATTAAAATCCAGCACAAAGCCCTTTCTTGAATATCTTGTTTCTCCTATTCTTTCATCTCTTCTGGTAACTTATTATCCACAGTCTTCCACAGCCCTTGCAGTACCAATGAAGATTTCAGTTTAATCTTCCACAACGCAAACCTAGATCCCTCATCAAATTTTTTAATCATATATTTTGTTGCTGTAGACGCCATTGTGAAACCCTAATTGCAAAAGCCCTAATTTCACCACGTGGCTCTGATACCGATTTTGTTATTAAATCACTATGCAATTATCACAAAATGGCTCAAGCAAAAAATATATGTGAAGGGAAAACTTGAATGAACACATGATTTAACGTGGTTCGAAAATTGTCTACGTCCACGAGCGTCGTCAGAGAAAAGAGTTTCACTATGATTGAAAATGTTACAGATTTCAGATTGTGTTTTGTGTAGTCTTAGTAGTCTATTTATAGGGAATTAATAGACTTACTAGACAATGAGCCTAATGGGCTCATACAAAAAGATTGACAACGATACTATCACAACACTTATTTGCACTGCCGAACACAGTACACTATCAAGGCATAATATCACTATCACATACACAAAACTGTACTGCTGGACATAGTACACTGTCAAGACATTATTCGACTCATTCATAACAGCTGCTAAATTGACGAGCTTCATTGAATCTGATTTGATTCCCTTATTACTCACCATGTATCCTAAGAACTTTATGGACCAGACACCGAAGGTGTATTTCTATGGATTTAGATTTAAATTTACTCTCTTAAGGTTGTTAAATATTTTAGTCACGTCATTCGGGTGGTCTTCTTCATTTAAGATTGTTACCAAAATAGCATCAATATAGGCTTGTATATTTTTTAATTTTTGGGTTGCGAAGATCTTCTTTACTAGTCTTTGGTAGGTTGCTCCGACATTCTTTAATCTAAAGGTCATGACTTTGTAGCAACACAACCTTTATTCAATAATGAGCGTTTTGTATTCCCTATCTTAGTCTTTATTAGATCTGATTGTATCCTGCAAAAGCATCCATGAAGGATAACATTTTGTGTCCTGATTTTGTGTCTATGATTTGATCAATTTTTGGTAGTAGGAATTGGTCTTTTAGACATGCTTTATTTAAGTCCGTAACGTTTTTTACCAATTCAAGGTTAGTTGTCCACATTCGAAAATGGGACTCCTGTATGTTCCTTATCACCGTCAAGTGTTTATTTCAGCAAAAACCGCCTTTGTCTTTTTGTTTGGGACATTTGTGGTCGAATCCCCTCTTGAATTATCTGTGTCTCATACTTTTTTTTCTCTGACCACTTCATCCACTTTGATGAATCGTTCAAACTGAGACAATAGATTTCCAAAGTTTAGTGCTTTATTTTTCATTACTGCATCAGACAAGGTTCTTTCTCGAACTCCTTTCCTAAATGTTGTTACGACCACCGAATTGTGGCAATCTTGTAGTTTAGATTTTTTTTAAAAACTAGTTTAGTCTACTCCCTCAAACTTTCGTTAGTTCTTTTCTTGTAATAGATTATATAATCTACATCTTCCTTGATTTCTTTTTGAATCCATGAAGTAATTCTGAATTCCATCAAAATTATCTTATAATTCTTGATGCAACTTTTGGAAGACTATTGAACCACTGCATTGCACTTCTTCTGAGGGTCATGGAAAATTCTCAACACTTGATCCTATCATCAACTCTGTACTACAACAACTAGTTGTTGAACTTCTGGATGTGGTCCTCCGTATTCGTTTTCCATATTACTTGCCTATTTTTTGCTTATCATAGTATGGTGACGACAATTGTTCCTTCAACTATTAATATGTTTAACATGTTGTTCCTGAACCAGACGTTCCATCTCTGTAAGAGGTACTGAAAGATCTTTTTTGCTCTCAGAGCTTTGGATTTTCCATTAGGAGGTAATGAAATCTTTGTTTGAATATTACGATTTCGATCTAATATAAATAGTACGGTGAGGATGGAGATCTAACAATATTCAATGTTGGTGATAAATACAAGCTAGAAGGATGAAGGTCATTTCAGATATTGATTTCGAGATTCAGATCCCACCGCAAAGACAAACACACTCATAAAGATGAACTTCATGAAGTTCGACCTCGATAAATTTAGCGTAAATAATGATTTTAATCTCTGGATAATTAAGGTTAGAGTGTTCATTGTACATATGTGAATTTTTATTACCATTTATGATAAATGTACAAAGGAGATTGATGACGAAGGGTTGTCTAATGCTATCTGATTTGAGCTTGGGGGATGAGGTGCTTTGAAAGGTGTATGGATAGTCCTCTCCTATAGGGATTTGGCATAGGGTGGAAGCTATTTACATGAACAAATCGGTGGAAAATAGGTTGTAACTTAAAAAGCAATTGTATACGTTGTGATTAGATGATATCAAAGAGATCCAGAAATAATTGGATGATTTGAATAGAATCATTTTTTATTTGAATCTGGTTGGTGTTAAGGTTGAAGATAAGGATCAAGCATTTATCCTATTTAGTTCTTTGTCGAGAATATATGATAACGTTTTGACACCATACTCCATGGAAAAAATCCCTTAAGAATATCCGATCTTCAAAGTAAAATGGTTATAGAGAGCAAATATGAAGGTCTCAGACTAAGTTTGAAGATAACACATGGATGAAGAGAATCGAAAAAGAAGGTTTGTGGTTCTAGGTTAAAAATATTAGTTCTAAAAGAAGGAGAGAAATATGAGTAGGAACTTACCCGAGAAGAGGGCATCATAATGTTATCCAAAGCACGAAGCCAAAAAAGTTGGAATGGTCTCGAATGACTATGAATACATTACACCCTTTAATGATTTCTTCTTCCACATATGGTAACAAGTGGATTCTCGATTCCCGATCGTCATTCTATATGATTTCCAAAAATTATTGGTTTCAAGACCTTATAGTGTTTTAATATGGTAAGGTCATGTTGGGGAATGTCGAGTGTTATCATGTGAAGCGAATGAGGTGTATTAGGTTCAAGTTATCCATTGGAGTTGAAAAAGGTTTAACAAATGTGAGGTATGCTTCCGACATCTATACTTAGTAAGAGATTGTGTGAATGATTTTCATGGATACTAGGCTCATCCTCAATAAAAGCCCCAGGAATTTTAATTATCATTAAGATGTAAAATGCTATAGATTTTTAATCTTGGATCGTAGTAGTATTGAGACTTTAATTAACGACGAGTGGGTGGAATTTGAACATATAGGTGAAGCTAAAGATTCTTCTATCAAAGCTACTTTTAGGATGGATAAAGGTTCGGCCTCCACAGAGGAAGTTCAACTATTGCAGGCATTGAGCCTTGACCAAAAGTATCATTGGTCATATGTTTCAGATGTTCAAATTATGGAGCAAACAAAGAGACTTTGACGATTGGTTAACAAATGGTGCTCGATATGATCTTGAGTTAGGTCAGATGGATGTTACTACCGTATTCTTAGATGTATGAGTTCACGAGAGTGATGTGTTAGGGAATATTACTGCAACAGAGTTCACAGATTGCATTGGACTTGATGAATCTCAAGATCCAGTGGTCTGATTTTCTCCGGTGAGTAGTTGGAGCATCGGGGCAACGAATACTTGAGTCACCATGAGACTAGTGGATAAATGTTAAGTATAAACTTAAAATAACTGATTAAAGATCACTATCCTAGGTTTGAACTTAGTGTCGAAGAATATAACTAAGTGTTGAAATTGAAACTTAGTGTTGAAGTTGTAACTTATTACGAAAATCTATAACTTAGTGTTGAAGCTGTAACCAAATGCTAAAGCTAGGACTAGGTACCAGAGGCTGTAACTAAGGGTTGAAGATGGAACTAAGTATCGAAGCTAAAACTAAGTGCCTGAAGTTATAAGTAAGTGTTGAAGAAGGAAAATATGATTGGTGCAACCCAACCGAAGACTGAAGGGCCAAATATTTGAGTAATTCGTAACCTTAAGGGTTCTTGTTGTTGACTCTCTAACTGGTTGGATGCTCTGTAGAGGAATTAGGTATAAAGAAAGTCTCTTAGAGTTTAAAACAGAGAACTGGTAAAGAGAATATTAAGTTTTTGCTATAACCGAAGGTGTAGGTCCATTCATACTAGACCAAAGGTGTAAAAACTTATTGCTAAAGCTTTTACATATGTCTAGGTGTTTATAGATAAAACTAATATTACTATTTCATGAAAGATATGGTATTGGTGAAGATCTATACCGTTGATTAAATGGTTTAAATCTGGAGCATGGATTTAGAGGGGACAATATAGTACAATGACGCATGCCTCATTAAATGGTGCCACTACCCGACAATTTATACATGTGATAGCGTGGCAGAAACCATTTTCATATTTAGATTCGCAATTCTGTACTTGTTGATTGCTAATGTGAACTTGATGTATGATATATCAGAAAGTTGAGTCTATATATAGTGAAATAGAATATTAAGCTTTGCGACGTGACATTGGTGCAATATTTAACCTCTTCAACATGCGGGTCAAATAGATCATATCCTTATAAACAACGACTACACTTAATCTCTTTTATGATCATTTCTCTTCTCGATGGAATAAGTTTTTCTTAGGTTTTTCCGCTCTTCTATTTAAATTTGGAAATAATAGAATATCTCTAACATATGATGAATGTCTTTTCTAAAAAGGTTAAATATATTAGTCAAAGCACGAGTATGTAAGAAAAAATAAACTTTCAACATATCACAAGAACATTTAAATCTCATAAGATCAACAACCATAACTAGTTCCAAAAAACGTCCGTGTAAAACTAGTAAAGTTGAACAAACTAGACACGGCTTACTTATTTCGATATTGGCTTATAATTTCTTTCCAAATTTAGGACATAACTCACTACTCCAACCTAGACTATCCATCTAAGTTCTTGCTATCTGACTCGTAACTAAAATTCTAACCTCCTCAATTAATTCCAATATAGAAATACTCTTTGATATGATGATTAAACGACTATACTGAACTTGAGGCCATGTAATCCAACCATTTTCCTTTACTAAATGCACGTGCACATTTGTTTGAAGGTATTTTTTTCATGAAAACTAACAATTTTTAAATTTCTTTCATCAATAAAATATTCCTTATATAAAGTGAAGGAATAATAAACACATTGTTCAAAGTTTGAACCATTATTGTCCGAAATTTTATGGATGTACAACTCAATGCATACTTTAAATATCTAATTAGATGATAAATAGAGTATGCTTGATAGAATTAAGGAAACAAAGCATGAAAAATATTATCTATACAACTCAATGCATACTTTAAATATCTAATTAGATGATAAATAGAGTATGCTTGATAGAATTGAGGAAACAAAGCATAAAAAATATTAACTATACTTAAGTGGTGATTCGCAATAAATATGATTTGACGATCTAACAAGTGATGTTTTATATCTCAAGAAACCACAACAAATTATTTTCATCTTCTGACCCAACAGTAGTAAATGGAACTGGAAAAATACTTTGCAAGCATAATTAACTAGGGAAATTTTTCATTTCACAATTGGTAATTAGGTATGTTTCACATTTCGCAATTGATGAATATTGGATGTTTTGTATTTCGCAGAATATATGTTCATAACTGAATATGTTTTGAAATTTGCAAATAAGAAAATCATAAATGAGCAGGTTTCACAATTTCCAAATAAGAAAATGAGATATAATTTTTGTTTTACAATTAGCTAATCAAAACAAGGTAGTTTTCAATTCGCACATAAGAATAAGATATGTTTCATAATTCACAAATTAGAACAATTCATATTTCATAATTGTTGAATAAGAAAACATGGCATGCTTCGCAAATAACATCTAAGGTAGAATAAAATACATCATTGCCACCATATTTAGCTATGACAAACATAAATACTCTTTTATGTTTCCGTGTAAAAAATGTTTAATCAGTTATAACATTGAACGTCAAACATTGAAACCATGAAGACAAGATCCAAATGTTATAAACACTGTTTCAATAAATTACTTTTAGGACCAATTACAAGTGAATAGACACTTGTAATATCAAAAGTCTTCAATTATTTCAAGTACTATTTAAAAAATGTTGAACTATCTTCGTAAACGGCTCATGTCACTTTCTCTGAAGTAATATATGAAATGTGATACAAGATATTTAAACTATAGTCGTTTTTAACAAATTATTGTACACTTTTGGTTGTCACATAATATTTATGACAAAAAAAATAAACTACTTTTTCGCTAAATATTAGTTTAACTTAAAATTCTTTCTAACCAAATCCTCCAATTTTGTTAATTGTTTTTATCATACAATTCAAAATATCCAAACTAACTAAAAGTACAGATCGTATTTAGTCTTCGGTTGAGAACAATTAAACACTGAACAACAGTATTTTGCGTTATTTGGCTTTTCACATCCCAAAACATGATTTTGTTTTGCAGTTTTTACTATTCAATTTAACACTTCGCAATTGACAATCTAAAGTGACATATGTGACGAAATTCGTGAATTTTTTCTCCATTGCAGATGCATTTACTATTCGAAAATGTAAATACAGTTAAACTTGGTTTTGGATTTGTTTGACTTACTTGTAGCATAATATCTATCTTTAAATCCAACGTCCTCTATCAAAAAGATTTACATATGAGTCGGATTAAAATAAGTGAAAGTCGCACATTAAAACAGAAATTAGTTATTTCTTTTAAATGCTATAAAAGTTGTAATCTTATTTTCTTTGTACTTCGTACCTCTTCTTTTCTCTGTTCCCTTACAAATTTCTTAGTGCTTGAGTGCCAATATCATAATAGGGACTCATCTTTCTTCTTTTCTCTACTCTTGTGCCCTAAGGTTGTTCACAAGTTCTGCCAAGTTTCTCTCTTTGGATAGAGTTTTATTGTTCATTTCTTGTTTGTCTAAACCAAAGCAGCACTAAAATTCAGTAGTCAATTGCCATGAAACTAGTCTCTATCATACAGAGTGCAACTGCAATAAACTCTGTTCTTGTTTCTACATTCTGTGTACTCTGATTGCACGTTTCGTCAATTTTTTTTTTTTTAGACAATTTGAAGAATGGATATGTTATTAACCATACTAGTATTGCAGTTTTTTGCATTCTTGGTATTTTTATTAGCTCTTCTTTGGGAGTTCTTAATTCAAATCTGGGGCTATTTAATTTTGTTTTAATATTTCTTTGTTTTTTCTATTCCGTGAGAAATTCGAGCAATGGTTAATAAGTTATAGACATTTTTTATTCAATGGGACACGCGGATACAATCACAAAGCAAAAGTATTTGTTTGAGGTACGTTTATTCTTGATCCTTGTATGTTCAAAGTAACATAACCAGATTTATGCGTTTGTATATTACTGAGTTTTTTTCCCTGATATTATTTTGACTTGAGATTCTTATGTTTATTGCAGATGAATTTTATATTTGGAAAGTATCTCATGGACCAGTATAACGAGTTCTTGGAGACTGATGAGCTGCTTAGAAACTAATGAGGGCTTGAACGAAGTTGATGGGCAGATCTAGATTTATTAGTTAGTACTGTTTTACTGCTTGGAAACTAATGCCGCTTGTAATGTATTTTCATAAGGAAGTGCATAATGAATTCAACTGTGTTTTTGTTCTTTCTTTTATAGATGACTGGATGGCAAAGTAGTGGGAGAAAAACTATTACATTAGTGGCATGGCTAGTGGATAAATGATGCTATTAGTATCTCATTAGTTTTTATGATCTATCGATGCTATATTTTGTGTATCGAAACAATGATGTTACATATCTATTGTTGAATAATATTTTTTATAATGCTATATTTTTGTACTTGAATTATAAAATAGAACTACATAACTTTTTAACTCCTTGTATAGTTATGCAGTTGTTGTTCCGCTTTTCACTAAATTTTAAATTGAACACGTAAAACATCCCCAACGACATTTATTAAAAGAGCAAGAACAATAATAGCGCAAGATTTTTTTTTTGTTTGCGCTTCATCCTTATTCAAAAATGATGATCACTACCCACTAAATTCTGTATGTATTGTCGTCTTCACTGACCTGTTTCTGCTCTTTGCATTAAAAAAATAAAATCAACTCAAAAGAAAACAATCTCGAGAAACAGATAAGTCACTTCTCTCTACTTCCTTAAATCATCCCCAACTCGTTCTTGATCAGAATATTACAAATCTTGCGATATTCTATTTTCAGAAAATTTAAAATATTTAAAAACAAATTATGTTTAAAGGGAAAATATGGAATTAAAAGTCGATGGACTATATATGAGACAAGAACCATTTAACTATGGTGACACATGGTAGAATCAGGGATAAAACCACGCGTGGAGATTAACTTTATAGATTTTCAATAGTCAAGGGATCCTCACCCGTGATTTTTTAGTCGAGAGACTAAATGACAGAAAACGTGATAGTCGAAGGACTAGACAATGATTTTAGCCTCTATGTTATTAATAAGAGTTAGAGAACCCAAATAATCAACAAATTGATAGCACGATCTCAAACTCACCTAGTACTAAGGAAATAATTTTTAACATCATCAGGAGAATAACTTAACTGAAATGAAAAAAAAAAGTCACCGTAAAATGGAAAAGTAGATTGTCAACAAACCAAAATAAAAATAAAATAATGTACAATATATTTTTCTAAAATTACTATTCACCAATTTTTTTATATATAAAATAAAAATATTAAAACATATATTTTTTAATCTCATATATTAATTAAATTTATATATTAATGATCTTCTATTAATTTGGTTTTCTATAAAAAAAAATTTACTATTAATTTGGTCTTCTATATTAATTAGATTCCTTAATTAATAGATTAAGTTTTATTATTGTTACCATATAAATAAAAGGAGATATTGCTTTGGAGTGTGTAGAGAGTAGTGAAATAGAAGATAAACACTTGAATATGGACTATCATATTCATAAATGTTTTGTAAATTCACCAGTATCTTCACGATATGAACCACTTTAAATATCTTGTTGCACGATGAATTTATTTTTTCATTTTTTTTTTGTATTTTTCGTTATTGAAATAAGCTTCTACTACCTCTTACATTATTTTATAGAAAGGAAGAAAACCTAAAGAGCAATAAAATAAAAATCTAAACACCAAAATATTAATTTTTGGAGCTTAACAATTACTTTAGAAGTTTAAAATAAGTTTTAAGGTACTAAAATATACAATAAACAATAATACTAAATGATAAAAAATTTAAAATTTTGTGTTATTACAAGGTTCTAAGATATACTAGAATGGTATTTATTTTATAAATAAAAGATATGCATTAGCATATGAGTCGGTTTAAATATGGCAGTTAAAACAGGAATTAGTTATTTCTGGTAAATGCTATAAAAGCTGTACTCTCATTTTCTTTCAGCTTCGTAGCTCTTCTTTTCTATATTCTATTGCGAATTTCTCGAGGGCTAATATCATAAGGCTCTACACAATTTGAAAAGGCAGTATGAGAATGGACTGTTATGGCATGGTTCGAACCATACTAGTTTGGTTGATCCTATTAGTATCAAGCCTTATCCTTTTGGAGGTCTTAATTTACATCTTTCTTTGTGTTCTGTATTCCCTGAGAAACTCGAACAATGGTTAAGAAGATAATAATCACAAAGCAAAAATATCTGTTTGAGGTAAATTCTTTCTTGATCCTTGTTTGTTTAAAGTAACATGACCAGATTTGTGTCTTTGTATATTACCAAGGTTTTTCTTTTCCTGATATTTTATTAATTTTACTTTAAATTCTTATGTATATTCTTGTTTGTTCATAGCACCATATGAGTAAGTTCTTGCTTGTGATCCATATTCTTTTTGCAGATGGATTCAGTCAATGGTTATTTTATAGTTGTGAGCTGTTTGGAAACTAATATGGCTTCAAAAGAGTTGATGGGCAGTTCTAGATTTACTAGTTAATACTGCTTGTAAACTAATGTGGCTTGGAATGTATTTTCATAAATAAATAAAAATGGTTCAGAATCACTACTAGTTTGTATTATTTTTTTCTTTTTATATATCTACAGTCATTTTTTTAATTCTTTCTCTTATATCAACAAGTTTGTCTACTACTGTTTTTTGAATTCGAAAAGTTTGAAACCTCGACCACTCTTGTTGCTAAACAAAAGTTGAAACAAACTATCTTGTACCAAAATAGGATTCTTTTCATCTTCATCTTCAAACTCTGCAGTTTTAGTATTTTTGGAAGAACTCAACACAATACCACCAATTCTTTTCTTCTTGGTGTGCACAATACACCAAATTGCATAGTGAAAATTGTCATGCATAGAATTCAGTCACTAACTTTTTATGAAGATGTCGACTCAAATTATTCAGACCTTCATTCTATGCTGGGACATTATATAATGAATCGAACCAAGCTAAATACATTCCCAATCTAACAGATCAAGGTGCGTCAAAGAAGACGCCTTTTGAATAACAAGTTGGTCAATATCCCTACCCACATGTATAAGATCGGAAATAAAAAACTAAGCTATTGTTGAGGCTAAGTATAATCTTTGTTTCTCATTTACTTAGACTTTTATATTTATTGTATTTTTATATTAATTAGATGTTCTATATTAATTAAATTTTAAGTTAATTTTGTTTTTTTATATTAAATAAATTATTTATTAATTGAGCATTTTTTTAATTAGATTTCATATTAATTATGTCTTCTATATTAATTAATTTTTTTATTAATTGTTTAAGATTAATTATAGCTCGGTTATTTACTTTGCAATTTATGTTACAAATTCAAAGAAAGCTCACACGAATCACTCAAAAATACTACGCTTCGTTATAAATACGGTAACTCATTACTTTACCTAAAATATTTTTTATTTATTTTTTACTATTAATTTTTTTTTTAATTTTACCTTTAAATTTAACTTATTTACTTTTATACTTTTAACTTTAATATAAGTTAATCAACCCATTTATATTTTTAACCAAGCTAATATATATAGTTAGCCAATTTAATAAATCAGAGGAAAATCAACTTACAGAAAATCCCTAGTTTACACGAAATATTAGAAAATTATCTCTCCTCTCAAATTAATCCTTGTCTCTAGAGAACTAATTTCCTAATCAAAATCAATAATGGCATCCAAAACAGAAAATAATCTGGCTGGGAAGAAGGTCGCCGAGAAATCTCTGTTGGCGAAGGCACGCAAGAAGATACCAAAAGAAGCCGGCTCCGGAGCCGATAAAAAGAAGAAATGATCCAAGAACAGCGTCGAGACCTACAAAATTGGCGGTGTGGTTGGTGTTTCCCGGTGAATTGGCTAAACATGCTGTATCGCAAAAGATCAAGTTTACAAGCTCTTAGGTTTGGAATTTGGGAATTTAGGATTTCTGGTTGTAAATTTAATTCGAACTTATAATTCGATGCGTTGTTTTCCTTTCCGTGGTTTTATTATATGATTGATGTTTCTGATTTCAATATTAATCAAAGATCTTGATTTCAAAAAAAAATCTTAGTTTACATCGTCAAAACCGAAAACATCAAACTTGAAAAAATAAATCTAGAAAGTTATGAGGGATAAAATTTAATCCCTAAACAAAATATTTTATTTATGGTGCAGATGCCTCGTGTTCACTAGTTTGCTTTCGGATGTAGAGGAACAAGGTGGTGGTAATGGGTCGATTAGTAATGGGTCGATTAAAATGTATAAATTAATAATATTTAATAATATTTATGGTAAAAACGTAAATAGTAAAAGTTAAAGTAAAAAGGTAAAACTAGTAACCAGGAGTGTTTTGGGTAGGATTTAAGAGGTGATTGTATATGCAACAAACAGGGGTACATTGCGGTGACACATGTTAGCCTCCTGTTGATTTTCAAGTGCCAGTGGCAAAATGAGAAGGTAAAGATGCAACGTTTGCTCATCGAGCTAACTACTAAAAAGTATAAATTAGTAATATTTAATAATATTTATGGTAAAAACGTAAATAGTAAAAGTTAAAGTAAAAAGGTAAAACTAGTAACCAGGAGTGTTTTGGGTAAAGATGCAACGTTTGCTCATCGAGCTAACTACTAAAATGTATAAATTAATAATATTTAATAATATTTATGGTAAAAATGTAAATAGTAAAAGTTAAAGTAAAAAGGTAAAACTAGTAACCAGGAGTGTTTTGGGTAGGATTTAAGAGGTGATTGTATATGCAACAAACAGGGGTACATTACGGTGACACATGTTAGCCTCCTGTTGATTTTCAAGTGCCAGTGGCAAAATGAGAAGGTAAAGATGCGGTGACACATGTTAGCCTCCTGTTGATTTTCAAGTGCCAGTGGCAAAATGAGAAGGTAAAGATGCAACGTTTGCTCATCGAGCTAACTACTAAAAAGTATAAATTAGTAATATTTAATAATATTTATGGTAAAAACGTAAATAGTAAAAGTTAAAGTAAAAAGGTAAAACTAGTAACCAGGAGTGTTTTGGGTAAAGATGCAACGTTTGCTCATCGAGCTAACTACTAAAATGTATAAATTAATAATATTTAATAATCTTTATGGTAAAAATGTAAATAGTAAAAGTTAAAGTAAAAAGGTAAAACTAGTAACCATGAGTGTTTTGGGTAGGATTTAAGAGGTGATTGTATATGCAACAAACAGGGGTACATTGCGGTGACACATGTTAGCCTCCTGTTGATTTTCAAGTGCCAGTGGCAAAATGAGAAGGTAAAGATGCAACGTTTGCTCATCGAGCTAACTACTAAAAAGTATAAATTAGTAATATTTAATAATATTTATGGTAAAAACGTAAATAGTAAAAGTTAAAGTAAAAAGGTAAAACTAGTAACCAGGAGTGTTTTGGGTAGGATTTAAGAGGTGATTGTATATGCAACAAACAGGGGTACATTGCGGTGACACATGTTAGCCTCCTGTTGATTTTCAAGTGCCAGTGGCAAAAACGCAACGATTTGAAACATCAATGACTCGTTTTGGAGACGAAGGAAAGTTAGTGGCACGAATGCAACATAGGCCAAACACCGAAGACTTGACAGGGGTTTTAGCCCATGTTAGTATGATTTTCCCTCTGATATCTATTATCAGGGAATTTTATGTTATACATGTATTTACCATGTTCATGCATATGTTTTCCGTTATATGTCAATATGCTAAATGTGCTTTGTGTTGTTTGTTATTATTATAGTATCCACAGGTTACAATCTATTGGGGAACCGTCCACTCATGTTGGATTGTTCGGACTTAGTGTGGAAGGAAGATATGTTGCTGTTTTTATCTTTACGTGGTTATAACCATGCATTGTCAACTCCCAAACCATCCCCTCTTAGTTCGAAAAGTACACCGGAGGAAACTAAGGCAGATGAAAGATGGGAGAAGTCAAATAAGTTATGCATGACACTCTTGTTACAAGGGATACCAGTAGCATTACCTGTGGCTGTCCCTAAAAGTGTTACCACCTCTTTCTCACGCGAGTCGAGAAAGCCTTTGCAAAAAATGAGAAGGTAAAGATGCAACGTTTGCTCATCGAGCTAACTACTAAAAAGTATAATGGCAAAGGTAAACTCCGGGAGCACATTATGGGAATGTCGATGATTGAGAAAAGTTAAAGGCAATCGGTTAGACTTACCTGAGGAATGCATAGTGGGATTCACATTTCATTTGGAGTATTTCCAAGCCACATATAACTGCATGTGAGAAAATTAGAATATCAATGAGTTTATTTCTCACGATGCAAACTTAAAGGCGCAACAACTGAAGTAAATGTAATTATATCTGCAAAAGAGGCAGTGCCTATGGGGAAGGCAGATTGCAAAGGACCGGGTCAAGGTCTGGTCATGAAGAAAAGCGTGATACCCTAGACCAGTTCAAATCTTTTAGAACCGAAGTTAAAAAACAATTCGGTAAGAGCAATAAGACGTTATATATGACTGTGGTAGTGACTACTATGGTAGATATGACAGATCAGGTGAACAACGTCTAGGACCCTTTGCTAAGTACCTAGAGAAGCGTGGAATATTACCTCAATACACTATGTCAGGTTCACCTCGCATGAATGGTGCATTTGAGAGACGGAACCGAACATTAAAAGATATGGTTAGATGCATGATCAGTCACTAATCTCTACCATTATCTTTCTGGAGGAAGCCATCGAATGTGCCTCTTATATACTCAATCGAGTACCCACCAAGGCTACTGTTAGGACACCATATGAGCTTTGAAACGGGCGTGGACGTAATTTAAAGCATATGCATGTGTGGGGTTGTCCAGCTAAGACGAGGCCTTACAAACCTCGAGAAAAGAAACTGGACCAAAAAGACTTAGTTATTTCTGCATAGGTTATTCCAAACATTCCGGAGGATATAAGTTGATGGACAAATCTAGATTTATTAGTTAGTATTGTTTTACTGCTTGGAAACCAACGTCGCTTTGTAATGTATTTTCATAAATAAATAAAAATGGTCCAAAATTAGTTAGGTAAAAGTAAAGTGTATCGAATCAAAATAGGATTATTTTCATCTTCATCTACAAACCTAAAGCTCTATTCCTCCTTCTCGCGGTAGCAGTTTTTATATTTGCTCACCATGTCTTTCCGTTCATTTTTAGAAGCACTCAACACATTACCACCACGAACTTTGTTCTTACAATGATTACCCTACATTTTGAACAAACTGTCTCCTTACCTATTGGCAACACGGCTACCTCTAGAATACATTACTTCAGCACCAGGAAGATCTTTAGAAAGTCCACATATTTTCATCAACGGCTCTTGCACGCTACCGAGGTTCTCAAATCGTTTTATACAGTAAATTCTTAAGCCAAACCAGCTGTTTGGTAGAGCAGTGGGAGAAAAACTATTATATTAGTGCAATTGTTAGTGAATAAATGATGCTATTAGTATCTCATTGGTGGTTGTGATCTAGGATGCTATATTTTGGATATTAAACAATGATGTTACATATATATTGTTGAATACTAGTATTTTTTATAATGCTATATTTTTATATTTTTAATTATAAAACAGAACTACGTAACTTTTCAGCTCTCTGCGTAGTTATGCAGTTATTGTTCCGCTTTTCACTAAGTTTAAAAATGAACATCAAACACATTCGCAACGACATTTGTCAAATTGCCTTCCAATATGTTATTATTTTCGCAAAGTATTTTATCAACGTGTTTCTTGATAAACCGCTTCCACATCTATGTTATTCGTAAGAGTTAGAAAATTCAAATGATGAACAATTGATAGCACCATCTCAAACTCACCTAGTACTAGAGAAATAAAATTTAAACAAACCAAAAGTAGATCGTCAACAAATCAAAAGAAAATAAAAAAAATGTTCTTACCAAAAATAAACAGTACTTTTGAAAAATAGTAAACAATACTATTCATCAATTTTTTTAGATATAAACTAAAAATATTAAAAAAAAACTTTAAACTCATATATTAACGATCTTCTATTGATTTGGTTCTCTATAAAAATTAAATTTACTATTAATTTCGTCTTCTATATTAGTTAGATTCCTTAATTAATGTATTCAATTTTATCATAGGTAGTCTATAAATAAAAGAAGATATAGTTTCGTAGTGCAGGAAGTATAATGAAATAGAAGATAAACACTTCAATATACATACATATTTTGTAAACTCAACGGTTTCTTGACAATATGAAGCATCTTAAATCTTTGTGCAATTGATTTAAATAAGTTTGTACTACCTAAGCGTTTGTAATAGAAAACATTTTGATAACCTATCTCCTGCAACCTTTAAGGTAAGTGTTTAAAATGGAATACATTTTAATTACTTAACAGACTGGACCAGACCGAACCGAACCAAAAGCTTAGCAGTTTGATCCGGTTCTAAAAATTAGAACCGAAAGTTTAGCGGTCCGGTCCGGTCCGAATCGAGAAGCTTAGCGGTTCGGTCCGGTTCCTCAAAAACCGCACTGGATCGGACTGAACCAAAAACTTAGTTGTTTGGTCCGGTTCCAAAAATTAGAACAAAAATGTGTGCAGTGTTATATGCATATCTTCTTATTTTGATGTCTTACTAATATCGTGTTTATTATCCTGATGTAGTAAAACTATGATATTGTGAAGTAGTTCATCCGTGTTAGTTTTTAAAAAAATTGTTGCATGTGCAAGTAGATTTGTTATGGGAGAGAGAAATTAATCTGGACCCCTAACACCTTTCCACATCAGCAAATATTATAAGAGGTTGAAGCTCGAAGGAAATATACTAATGAGATAATTAAATACAAGTCATCATTCTATGATTTATCTATAAAAGTGAAGTGATATATATGATTACTTAGGTCTAGAATTAACCTCATACATAGAAACAAAAAAAGGACATAAAATCTTAGATTTTTAATCCAAGATGTTTTACAAAAGAACCAAACCAAGTTGAGCTGGAATAGTTATTGTTTCTGTTTTATAATACTTCTATCTAAATTTAAATGTAAGAACACAATTAACCAGGCAAATTTGGGTTTCCACTCACTTACTAATTCAATTGCTCATTAGTTGCTTACCTTATTATAGTTTTTCTAAATTTGTTCCATATTCACTTGTAACATGTTACCCTCTTTACATTGCAGATAGTTGAGTAACTCTACATCTTGTCCATGCGATGCAATTTACTATTAGTAAACAATTTCATTGTATTGAAATTTGATCGAGTTTCTATATGTAGAGTTATTTTTTATAATGGTAAGTTCTTTCTGAATCCTTGTTTGTTTAAAGTAAGATGGGTACATTACCAAAGTTTTTATTTTCCTGAAATCTTATTATTTGTACTTTAAATTCTCATGTTTATGGCAGATGTAATTTATATTTGGAGAGGATCGTGATGTCTTTATATATTCTTGTTTGTTCAAAGCAGCATATAAGTAAGTTCTTTTAATAAAGTTAAATAGTTATGGGGCTTTTATAGTTTTCTTTCACGGCTTGTGATCGATATTCTTTTCAATGCTCCTGAGTAGAGTATAAAGGCCTATGTGGGCCATTAGAAAAAAAGTCAAACTTAATGGTGATAAGGGAGAATAAAAGACATAAAGGGAAATTGGAAAGAAGTGTTTTTATTGAGAAAATATTGTAAAATGTATTATGAAAGTATCAATTATGAATAAGTGGTAAAATATAGGGACTAGATGTGTAATAGTTGGGAATTAAAGCGTGTGGAGCCCGCTATTGTACTATAAAAGGACCCTACACGAGTTCAGAAATCTGGTTGATTAATATAATACTATTTTCTCTCTCTACATTGAGTATTACTTTCTCTTTCTAAAAAGCACCCTCATAAAGAAGTTTTTACAACAGTTTAGTCCCTCAAATATTTGTTTTACACAAAATTACCCTTGAGCAAACTCTTAATTCATCAGTGGCGCCGTCTGTGGGAAACGAAGATTATCCTGACGACAATTGCTTTTTGGAAATCGTTCCTAATCTGAGCGGAATTATAGAAGAGCAGGGGGGTGATTTTGTTAACGACTGTGAGGAAAATCTTGTTGGAAATACTTATCGAAACGATATGGAACATGAAGTGCATGGTGGTCAGCGCGCCGGAGAAATCTTTGACGAGTCGGTTCTGCTGGCTCGAAGAAATGAGTTACTGTTGGAGATCAAAAAATTAAGGGTAGAAAAAGAAACTATCCAAGCAAATCTTCGTTCCGAGATTAGAAGAGAGCATGATAGCGAAAAAGATGAGCGTGAAGTTGACCTTCGTCCTAGGAACATAGATGACCGATATAGAGGGCATGAACGACGTTCGTCGAGGAGGAAAGGAAAACGTCACTTGGAATCCTCTGATTCAAGTGATTATTCTCGCTATAGTTCACCAGAATCGTCTCCGAAGAGGATTCATCGAAAGAAAAGACATGACAGAAAGCATGTAGAGCATCGGAGGGGAAGGAGTTTGGAGAGAAAATCTATGAGGGAAAAGAATTATCATCCTCATACTAATGAGCAAGGCTATGACCAAATGAATTTTCCTTATCAGAACCAAAATGTTGACCAACGGAATTCACAGTGGCAGCATCAGTACACTCTGCCTTCTGAGGACGGTCTCTATTTTCCAAACCATGAAATTTCAAGAGCTAATGTTTATGAGACATGTCATAATTGGAGAGCTTCTCCTTTGTCCTCGGAAATTCTAGCACGCAACCTCCCAAACCACTTTGATATTTCGAAGCTAGAAAAGTTCGATGGGACGCAAGATCCTGACAAACATATCGAGCAATTCAAACATTTCATGATCAATTTTGATAACGATGATAAATTGATGTGTAAAGCGTTTTCTCAGACCTTCAAGGGGGTGGCTTCCAAGTGGTACAACAGGCTTCCATAGGGTTCGATAAATAATTTCGACATGCTTTGGGATATCTTTAGACAACATTTTTTGGGGAGTAGAAAGTTTCGAGCCAATGGAGATACGATAATCTACTATAGGCAGAAAGGTGGGGAGATTTTGAAGAATTACACCAATCGATTCGTGAAAACGAAAACATATATGGTGTATTGCAAAGATTCTGTGGCACTAGCGACATTCAGGATGGGGCTTCTCCCCGGACTTTTAAAGGATACTGTATCAGAGAGTCAGGCGATGACTTTTGGGGCATTACTAGATCAAATTGAGAAAATAATTTTGGTGGAAGAGACCGAGGAATTAGAAAAAGGATCAAGTGATCAGCTAGACCAGAATCAATTTCAAAGGTCTGAGTCTAGTAATCAAGGGCCTCGTGTTAATGTTCAAGCTAAGGGTGTGGGTCAGTATCCGCCGAGGCCGAGAACGAACCATCAAAACTATAATAATCAGCAAAGTTATAACCAAAGAGTAATGCCCATTTTGAACAAGTGGATTCGTCCGGATTATTTTGCTGAGTTAACATAAAATGTAGCTACGATATTTGATAAGGCAAGGTCAAGATTGCAGTTCATAAAGCCTTTTCCTATTCAAACTCCGAGGGAAAGCAGAAGTGCTAACATGTTCTGTAAGTACCATTAGGATATTAGGCATGACACCAAGGAATGCATCGCTTTGAAAAAAGAGGTGCAATATTGAATTTATAATGGAATGTTATTAGAATTCATGAAAAAGCAAACCCCGAATTTTTTTGCCGCAAAGGCTGTCCCAAAGAATGCTGACACAAGAATGGTAATTTCCGAAGAGGTTGATGTTTTTGATGTTACAGCAGAGTATCTGGATCCCAAAGAAGGGAGAAATAACATGAACGTGGTAGTGGATATTATTCCAATGAGGAAAGTACATGACCTATGTGACTTTTTCGAGTCGTTAGTTATTTTCGGAGGGGATACCATTCCAGGGAACTCCAATAGTTCGCGAAAAAGGCATATGGTGAATCTAACACGTAGATTGAAACAAGGGTTTCAGGGCAGATGCATCGCTTGCCATCCCCTATCATATGTTTTGACGATGATGATATGAGGAATGTAGCGGGCCTGCATGAGGATGCAGTGGTTATCGCTGCAGGAATAGCTGGTGACCAAGTTCAAAAAATACTTATTGATAGGTGAAGTTTAGCGAATATTTTGTTTATGATTACCTACAGGAGAATTTCTGACCCACCTGTTATTCGACGGTCCGACGGAACTATAGTGGGCTTTACAGTAGCAACAACAATAGTCGTGGGAGAGTTTCACTATGTGGTGGAGCTCGGTCGTGTGCCGTTCAAAAAGGAAGTTGAAGTTTTGTTTATAGTCGTAGACGCACCAACTTTTTATAATGCAATTTTGGGCCGTTCTTGGCTGTCTAGGATGCATGGTGTTATTTCGACGGTACACCAATGTTTGAAATATGTGGTAGGAAACAATATAGGGGCGATCATGAGAAGCCAAAATATGGCTCGAGAGTGTTATCAAATAGTTTTATCCTCGAAAGGAGTTTGGGGATGGGCATCGGAAAAAGCATAGCAGTTAAAGGGAACTTCCTTCGTAGTCACTCCTTGTGATGATCCGAGGGAGGCCCCCGATTTTCTGGTTCCGGATGATGAGCATGATGAACACAAATTTGAAGAAGGATTTTTTTTGAAAATTGGAGTAAAGCTTTCTTTTGAGTTTAGGGAAAAATTGATTGCATTTTTGTCTAGAAAATTAAATATGTTTGCTTGGTGTGCATAGGATGTTACGGGTGTACCTCCAGAGATAATATGCTATAAACTCGCAGTATGGCAGGATGTTCGGCCTATTGTACCGAAAAGAATACCAGTTTCTCAGGAGAAGTCTGCAGCTATTCTTTCAGAGGTTGAGCGATTATTAAGCATAAGCTATATTTGAGAGTCGCAATACCCTGTCTGGGCCTCGAATCCAATCTTAGTCAGGAAAAAGAATGGTAAGTGGAGGATGTGCGTGGATTTCACGGATGTGAATAGAGCTTGTGCAAAGGATCCTTTTCCGGTACCTCGAATGGATCAGTTAGTGGATTCTACGTCGGGTAATCGGTTATTGTCTTTCATGGATGGTTATTTAGGATATAATCAGATCAAATTAGATATAAGAGATGAAGAAAACACATCATTTATCATGAGAGAGGATTATACTGTTATAAAGTCATGCCATTTGGCCTGAAAAATGCGGGGGCGACTTATCAACGCTTGGTAAACAAAATCTTTGAGGAGCAAATTGGCCGAAATGTAGAAGCTTACATCGATGATATGCTGGTAAAAAGTTTACAGGATGAAGATAATTTCTCTGATTTAGAGGAAACTTTTAATAATTTGGGCAAAGTCAATCTGAAGTTAAATCCATAAAAGTGCATTTTTTGTGTACGGTCGGGGAAAATTCTTGGCTATATGATAAGTGAAAGAGGAATCGAAGCTGATCCAGAACAGGTAAAGGCTTTGACAACTATGAATCCTCCTCAGAATATTAAAGAACTCCAGATTCTCACAGGAAGATTGGCAGCATTGAAAATGTGCGCCTTTCTTTAAAGTGTTGGAAAACGCCAGACAGTTTAGTTGGACTGAGGAATGTTCTGAAGCATTTCGCCAGATTCAAGAGTATTTGATGTCCCTAGAGAGACTTTCCAAACCTTTGATGGGAGAAAAGTTGATCGTATATGTGTCGGTATCAGATTTTGCAGTCAGTGCTGTAATACTAAGAGAAGAGATTGATTTATTGAAGCCGGTATATTATGTTAGCAAAAGTTTGCTAGATGCAGAGAAACGGTATCTCAAGTTGGAAAAGTTAGCTTTGGGCCTGGTAATAGTTGCTTGAAAAATGAGATCGTACTTCGAAGCCCACCCTATAGTAGTTCGAACAACATTTCCCCTAAAAGGTTTGTTACAAAGGCCGGACATATCTGGAAGAATGACAAAATGGTCAGTTGAGCTGGGAGATTTTGACATAATGTTTGAGCCTCTAACGACAATAAAAGCTCATGTTCTGGCTGACTTATTGGTTGAATTCCACTCAGAAAGATCAGACATGGAGATTGTTGACCAGTCATGTAACACAGAATGGTTGGTTCGAACAGATGTGGGATCCAATGTCTCTGGAAGTGGTGCTTGAGTCCAACTAATTTCCCCATATGGGATAGCCATGTTTCAAGCTATTCGTTTCGGTTTTAAAGGAACTAATAAAGAGGCCGAATATGAGGCATCATTAGCAGGGTTAAGGTTTGCTCGAGTGTGTGGGGCTAGAAAGGTTAAATTGATACGTGATTTACAGTTGGTGATAAACCAAGCTTTGGGAGAGTCAGAAGCAAGAAAGGATCAATTACTCAAGTATTTAAAAGTCTTGAAGGAATTGGTTTCAAATTTTGATGAAGTTCAGTATGAGCACGTTCGAAGGGAAGCAAATCTGATCCTTGATTCCTTAGCAGCTGCCTCGCGATCAGAAGGTCATCCATGGGTCGTAACTCAGGATTATCCTTCGGTTACAATAATTAAGAGCATTCGATGAATGTGGAGGAAGTAAGCAATGTGGTTACAAGTGATTGGAGGTCATAAATTGTGGACTTTCTGGAAAAATATATCTTACCTGCAGAAAAATCAGAGGCTAGGAGGATCAGGTTTAAATCTCACTGTTATATTATTTTGGGAGGAGTCTTATTTAAGAAATCCTTAAGTAGACCGTTACTTAGATGTTTAGTTAATGACGAGTTGCAATTTGTCATGTCAGAACTGCATGACGGGGAATGGTCGGCCCATTGCGGATATAAAGCATTAATTCGACGAGTGTTTTTGGCTGGTTATTATTGGCCGACCATTTCCAGTGATGCGAAAGAGTTGGTAAAACGATGTGACACATGTCAAAGATATGCCAATATAATACACAAGCCATGGGTGTTGCTAGAAAGTATTTCTGAAGCAGTGACATTCGATAGGTGGGGTATTGATTTAGTGGGACCCTTACCAATGGTATCTGGCGGAAGGCAAACGATCATTGTAGCAGTTGACTATTTTTCCAAGTGGGTGGAAGCAGAACCTTTAGCATGGACAAAAGCCAAAGATGTTATTAAGTTTGTTGTGTCAAACATTTGTTGTCGTTTTGGGGTGCCAATAAAAATCACAACGGATAATGGACCTCAATTCGATAACAAGAAGTTTAAGAGCTTTTGCGTTTCCAGGGGCATACATCAATGTTTTTCTACTCCGTTTCATCCGTAAGCCAATGGTCAGGTGGAGGTGACCAATAAAACGATTTTGGATGGATTAAAAAAAAACTTAGAAAGCAAGGTTGGAACATGGCCAGATTGCTTACAGGAAGTATTGTGGGATCATAGAACAACGCCTCGAACTTCAATTGCAACATATCCATTTGCTTTAGTGTACGGAATGGATGCGGTTGTTCACTCAGAAATTGTTTTCCCTTCATACCATGTGGCAGCTTATGCTGAGGATTTGAATGATCAAAGCATGGCTATGGAGTTAGATTTGGGGGAGAAAAAAAAGACGACGTGCACAATTGAAGTCCTTACATTATCAAACATTAATGAGGAGCAGGTAAGCTTCGCTGGTAAAGCAGATAAATTTCAAGGTGGGAAATAAGGTATTACGAAATTGTTTTCTTTATACCAATGAGAAAAGCCTTGGAAAATTGGGACCGAATTGGGAGGGCCCTTATGAAGTAACAGAAAAGGTGAAGCAGGGAACGTATCTGTTAAAAGATAAGGAAGGGAGTTATCTTACGCATTCGTGGACCATAGAGCATTTGAAGTTGTATCTTGAATGAGAATGAAGAATTTGGCATGTATGATTATTTTTTATGTTTATTTTCAAGTTTAAAAAAACAGTGAAGGCATACTCTTTCCTACCCTGTTAGGCACAGGAAGATCTTAACGAGGTTTCATTATTAGCTTATCAATACATTTGAACTTTTGCCTCGAATTATTCTTTCTAAGATACAAGGTGTGATTGAACTATTAGGTTAATAATCATGACATTTTATAAGTGTTCCTTAAAGCAACATACAATGATTTTTATGACCAATTTAAGTTGGCATAAAGCAACTATTTTATTCAACGCAAGTTGACATACAATCATTTTCATACCAAATGTGAAGTTAAAAATTATAAGATTGGTATTCCACACAATGGCATACAAGGAAAGTCAATATATAGGTTCTTCGGAAAATGTTGATACTGTTAAAAAAATTGGCTTGAAAGTTGACAAGGACTTATACAACAACTTATACAAAAAATTATACCAAGTTAGTGTTACTCAGAATTTTTCGAGGAGTCGTTTTCCTCGTAATCTGATGTCTCGCTATCACTAATAACAATGTTAAGTGGACGAAGTTTGGGGGAGACGAGCTTCAAAAAACTGTCTAAGTCATACTAAGGGTACTTTGAGTGAATTTGGGTGATCAATTTTGCTCGGGTGGTAGCATCTCGGTCATTAAGTTTGTCCGCACATTTTGCTGCATAAGCATTCACAGCTGCCTCATTTTCGGCTTCTATCTGCTGAGGAAAATCTGCAATCGTCTTTAATAGACTTTTTTTCCTCTACAATAAACTCGAAATCGGCAAGACAATCCTTAAATCCCTTTGTTGCAATTTGGTGAGCTTTCTTGAGTTCGGTAAGAAGTCTTTCTTAAGCTCCGGTCTTCTTTTGGTAGAGATCCCTTTCTTACTGACATCATTTTTCGAGGACAAGGACATAGTTCTCCGAGGCAGACAATTTTTTAAAAATTGCATCAGTTTGACCTTTTAGAATGGAGCGTTGTTTCCTTATCTCTTCAAGTTGTGCGAAAACAAGGGAATCCTTGAACTTGTAATGGTTTTTCCGATCTTCCAAATGTTGCATTTTTCTTCCCTTGTTGACAGAGGCATGCAGTATGTTCCGAATACTTAAAGAAAATGCATCGCCTTAAGGAATTTTGAAAGAGCTAGTAGGAGAACCTATTGCTGTGGAGTCAAAATTCACAGACTCACCAGTTAGAATAATAGGATCAATGTTTCGAGGAGGATCGCTTCCGGGGAATTGGGAGCGGTGCTAATCTTGGGAGATTTTCAGTTGAAGATGGACTTGAAGTTTGGGTGAGTGGAGAGTTGGGTTTTTGGTCTGAATCTCTTCTAGCTTCATTTTTGTGTTCACGTGCCACAATTTGAGCTCTAGGCCATCAGAGATTTCATGGACATCATCTTGTGCTCTATTGTCCTTAGATATCTCTTGGATGGGCTCCAAAATAGCTTTCTTTTTGGTTTCTTTTTTCCTGACATCTTTTTTCTTGATAGGATGGACTGTTTTCTTGGAGGGGAAACTGTGATGGGTGCTATGGTATTTGACGAAGAGATTGGCTCTTGGTTAGTAGCTAATCCTTCAGAGTCTGATTGAAGATTATTTATTGAAACTTCTTCTTCAGAATCGTCTAAGTGGCTTTTGGCTCTTTGTTAGCAGCTAATCCATCAATTCCTTCATAGTTAGCATGTCGAGGGGATTTAGCGTCCAAAGTCGACTTTTGGCCAAGTTGTGTTCATAAAACAGAGGCTGAATTTGTTTCCTAGTTTTCCTTGGCCCATTTACTAAGTTTAGTATACCGTGGTACATTCTACATAGTCAACATAGGGCTTCGAAATCCCACTCATAGCTATGCAAAAGTTCGAACAATAAGTTATTAAACGATTATTCGAGGAAGATAAAAGTGAGAGTTGAAAAGACTTACATCTGTTAGTCCACACAAGAAAAAGTTTATGTGGATTCGAGGGGGTTGACTCAAAGCCCGTCTCCTAGTGTCCGGAGAAGAAGAGGAAAACGGGAAAAATGGATTGTTTGCGAAGCCAGATAATCCGATGAGTTCTTCTAAAGAAAATTTGTTTCCGGAAATCCTCACAACCATAATACATGCCATTAGTGTGAACCAAATGTTTGGGCCAACTTGGGATGGGCAGAGATCGATCTTGGCAAAATATTCAATAAAGAATGGGTCTAAGGGATATCTCTACCCCCAGTTCATGATCTCTGTATAGACAACTAACTCATTATCCTTAACATATAGAGGATTCTCACCTTCCGAGGGGAATCTGATGTCAATATACGAGGGGATGCACCATTGAGTCCTTAGCACGGTTTCTTCCGAAGGCGAGAAGTATTTGTAGGAGATATGGTGGAGTGCAAATAGGTTCTTTTTGTTCGATTTCTCAGATGTTATCACCCTTGGATTTTGAGGCAATTCTTCGAGCTTGCTCTTCGGAAATTTCTAGAGGAGTTGTAGATATCTGACTAAAAGAGGCCAGGGAAGGACCATCAGATTTACCTTTCTCTGGAATCAGAATTTGTTGTGTCTCTATCTCAGGGTTTTCCGAGGCTCTGGCTTCCCCTTATTCTCTAAGGGTTTGTTTCGAAATGAATGTACATCTTCATCAGTAATTGTAGTTCTAGAGGGGGAAAATTGAAGGACTTCCTTGCCCTGTTATCAAAGGGGTGGCTGGAAGGCTTGATCCAGAGGCGTCAGTTTTTAAAGGATTGTTAGGTACTGGAGTCAAATTTGGCTCTGGGGTTTCCGAAGGAGTTTCTCTTGCTAGTTTGCATTATTGAGAGTTTCTTTTGTCTTTGTGATGCCTTTTTCTTTTTCCAGAAGAATGTTTGTGTAGTTTATCTTTACCCATAGTTATGAGGGGTTCGAGATCGGGACCTTGGTTGAAACAAGAAATTTCTAAGGGTATGACAACAAAGGAATTTTCCGATTGGGGCCAGGCATCGTAGAAAGTAGTAACCGGAGGTTGGGTTTGAGACTCAACGTAGGTACCGGTAGCAACTTTCTCTTTGAATTTTTGGATAATAAACAACCACTCTGGAATTCGACGAGGCTTGGAGAACATAATCCATCTTTCTCTCTCTAGAATGTTTAGAACAAAAGGTTTGGAATGTAAATGGAAGGGGCGAGTATTTATATAAGTAGATGGGATTTTAAAGTGAGAAAGGCTCGGGGACATTTTCCTTTGTTTGCCTAGGGGTGTTAGAGGTAACATAGGCACAATTGTATTGAATCGAGAACTAAGGAAGAGTGTGAAGAGGCAATCAAATGATGAAAAATATTGGGAAGTGTAATAAGATCTCTAAAAAGATTTGGTGACAATGAATTACGACTAACGACGTCATAAAAAAGGCGGTAGATTGCTGCCTTGGATATGAGAATTGATACTTAAAAGTTCGATGACCTTAATCCTGGTAATTAATTAGCCAAGTTTGGGGGGCCATTGATATGAGAATTGATACTGAAAAATTCGTTGAGCTTAATCCTTGTAATTAATTAGCCAAGTCTGGGGGCTATTGATATGAGAATTGATACTGAAAAGTTCGATGACCTTAATCCTTGCAATTAATTAGCCAAGTATGGGGGCTATTGATATGGGTATTGATACGATAACTTTCGAAGATGATTTTTAGAAGGTATCACAATATCCATATGATTGTTTGCGATGAGAGTTTCTGAGATAAAAATGGCAACGATTGGGGGGCTACTGATCAATGTTGTCGAGGAGGTTAATTTTCGAAGAACAAATATTTTTCAGAAAGTAATTTGCGAATAAGACATTCGAAGAAGCATTTTTCGAGAAGTCGCTCTAAAGGATAAGAAGAAATTCAAAGATGTCATCGCAGTCCTAGTAAAAATATTTTTAAAAGGACTGGGGGGCTACTGATATGGGAGAATAAAAGATATAAGGAGAAATTGGAAAGAAGTGTTTTTATTGCAAAAATATTGTAAAATGTATTATGAAAGTATAAATTATGAATAAGTGGTAAAATATAGGGACTAGATGTGTAATAGTTGGAAATTAAAGCGTGTGGGTCCCGTTATTATACTACAAAAGGACCCCACATGAGTTGAGAAATCTAGTTGATTAATATAATACTATTTTCTCTCTATATATATTAAGTATTACTTTCTCTCTCTAAAAGAACCCTCACAACGAAGTTTTTATAACAGTTTAGTCACTCAAATATTTGTTTTACACGAAATTACCCTTGAGCAAACTCTTTGTATCAACTTATGCAATTATTCTGTATCACAAACACAATAAATACATTGGTGCATGATACGATTTTAATCGTAATGAAATTCACATTTTGAATCGAGGCAATAAAAAATGAATTG
The DNA here is from genome assembly GCA_036936605.1 of Limnanthes douglasii subsp. nivea. Lineage (NCBI taxonomy): Eukaryota > Viridiplantae > Streptophyta > Magnoliopsida > Brassicales > Limnanthaceae > Limnanthes > Limnanthes douglasii. Next base: position 290,979,343 of record JAUPFV010000004.1, read on the forward strand.
GTCATTGTAAATCCCGCGTATCAATTGACTTGGTCTCCACGCGTACCCGTACTAGTTGTATTTATGCATATATTATCTATGTGATTCACATTGTAATACCGATAATATTATTAACACATATGGTTTTGCGATAACTTGAACGCTCACATAAACAACATGATGGAATTACGTCACATTAGACACAACACGTATAAATTTGGACAACTTTGACCTATTTTAGTCCGGAGCTACCACATCGTGTCTTCAAACGAGTAACGAATTAAAATAAGATATCTTCACAACCAAATCATATCCACTCCTTGCCATCAAAACTTCATAAATTCAAACTACACATGAAATTCTATAAGACAAATGGTTTCATTCTACACGATAGAACGTCAAGTGATCTCCAAAATAAATTTCGACATGATATCCAAATAGATCACCACGTGATCTGCATGATAGAACGTCAATGATCGCTATTGTCATGATACTAAGACTGTAAGATAAGTAATCTTCATGTAAATAACGACGAGCGCTACAGAAAAATGGGTCGTCTATACTGATACATAAGTGGACATGGTTTATAAAACACAAACATAGAAGATCACGCGAGGGGCCATATTGAGCCTGAAAATAAAATTTAAATAAAAAAATTTGTTAAAAAACCAAGCCCAGTCGAAAAAGTGTAAGAGGCCACGCAAGAGGATATAGTGACAGTTTAATTAAAACGCCAACATTCGTAAACAGGCTAATCAACCAAGCTCCTAAGGCCATGCAAGAGGCCATATGATGCATGGATCACATGCGTAATCTATATACCGAGCCCCACGACACAACTGAAATTATGAATATGTTTCTAAATTAGGTATGTTGTCACAATAAAGGTGAACATATGGATAACTATTATGTAGAACGGATTTCCTTCGGAAACATGACGACTTCATGACAAAAGCTTTGACAATCGACAAACTAAGAAGTACAAGCTTCGCAAACGACAGACTACACTATTCCGTTCATTATATTTGAAATTTCTTAGTCCTTAAGTTTAATTATACTTCAAATCAAGAACTAGGGAGGATTTCTAATGATGATATAATACCCTGATAAAGATAGAAATCAAGATACAACTCGATCACTTATGCTTAGCCTAGTTAGTGATGTGCAACTTAGTTAGTCATGCTCAACCAGGTTGGTAGCTCAACTCGACCAACCTCACCTTTAACGTCTAATCTACATTACCTGCTTGGTTAGTCATGTTTAGCCCGATCGGTCATGTCCAGCTCGGTCAGCGTCACTTTCAGTACCTCATCTTTAGGAAGCTCGGTTACTGATGCTCAGCTCGAACAGTCATACCCACCTCAGTCAGCCTTACCTGCATCAACCCCCTTTTATCTTTAGAACCTTTCCATTGGGTCTTCAAATGAGTAACGACTTAAAACGAGATATCTTCACAACCAAATCATATGCACTCATGGACATCAAGACTTCATAAATTCAAACTACATAGAAAATGCTTTAAGACAACTTATTTCCTTCTCTATGATATATCTCCACGTGATCTCCATAATAGAACGCCAATGATCGATATCGTCATAAATGTAAAGTTCTAAGCTAAGTAATCTCCATGTAAATAACGAAAAACGCTACAGAAATGAGGGTCGTCTATAAAGATACACAAACAAAAATAGATAATAAACCATATCTATACGTCACATGAGGGGCCATACCGAGCCTTGACTTAAAATTTAAAATATCAGGAACACAAGGAACCACGTCACATTAGACACAACATGTATATATTTGAAAAACTTTGGCCTATTTGAATCGGGCCCTACCACATCGAAACTTCAATCGAGTAACGACCTAAAATGAGATATCTCTTCAACCAAATCATATCCACTCTTTGCCATCAATATTTCATAGATTAAAATTAGACAAGAAATACTATAAGACAAATTCTTTCCTTCTCCACGATAAAACACCAAGTAATCTCCATAATAAATTTCCATGTGATCTCCATAATAAATTGCCATGTAAGAGGCCATAGTGAGCTTTGACTTAAAAAGAAAGTAATTAGCATGATATATAATTTATTCTAGTCAAAGATTTAGTTAATATATATTTTTATTAAATGAAACAAATTAGATTAATATCTAATTTATTTTAGTCAAAGAGTTAGTTAATATATATTATAGAATAATATCTACGATAGTCACAGTAAAATCAGTACCAGTAATGATAATATCATCCATATAAACCCAGAGAAAGACTATACCCGATTTCGACGTGTGGAAAAATAAAGAAGAATCATATTGACTTTGGGTAAAATTGAAACAAAGAAGTGTACGACGAAACTTCTCAAACCAAGCTCGATGTGCCTGTTTTAGCTCATACAAAGGACGCCTTAACTTATAGACATCATGAAGAGAAGAAGTACTCATACCATGTGGAAGCTTCATCTAAATCTCTTCTTGAAGATCACCGTAGATAAAATCATTCTTAACATTCATTTGATGCAACGACCACGATTGTGAAACAACAATGGCTAAGACGCTTCGAAATGTGGTAATTTTGGCAGCATGAGCAAATGTATCCGTATAATCAATCATATATTCTTGCTTATTACCTGGAGCTATAAGACGAGCTTTATACCGCTCCAAAGAACCATCATAACACTGTTTTAAAGAGAAAAATCACATACTCCCAATTGGTTAACTGTAGGAGGACAATGACCAATATCTCATGTACGATTCTCCTCAAGTGCTTGAAGTTCTACTTGTATTGAGTTTTGCCAACATTCATGTTCTATCGCTTGTTTGTAGCTAGTGTGAATTGAAATTATAGATAAAGTAGTTACAAAAGAGATAGGGGAATAAAAACTTTACCTATCAAGGGGTCGAGAATGACGAGTAGATCGACGAAGAGTTGTGGAATCAAAGACATGATTAGGTGTGGAGACTGATAAGGACATAAAATGGCATGGATAATAAAGGGTCTATTTTATAATGTATAAATCTATAGGGACTTACTTGTAAAGAAAGAAAATGTAAGACATAAGTATAAACATGGGGGCTAACATGTAATTAGAGTAAACATATCATGTGACAGTGGAGCCCACCACTGACACTATATAAAGAAATATATTCTTCCCCAAAAAGGGTACTTTCTAATCATTGGTACTTTATTTTGACTACATTCTCTCTCTAGAATCTTATATTTGTTTTCCTAACACCCTATTTCCATACACATTATCTGATAATCTACCCTAGATATTCTGAGACTTATCATTGGCGTCGTCAGTGGGAAAGAGAGATACCGGGAGATCATGTTCCATAAAATCTCGACTCTATTCGAGGAATGAATACCGAGGCTAGGAAGGGAAAGGCAAAAGAGAGAGGTTCTGACAAAGAAATGTCGTATTCAAAGGGTCGGTACTCTGAGGGGCTGTTTGGTGATGATGAACAGGGTAATCAGGGTCAAAGCAAACGGTCGACCCTAATTATGACCAGGCAACAACCGTTGGACGACATTGCTAAGCTGAATACTGAGAAAAAGGTGGCTTTGGCTGAGAAGAAATGTCGGCTCGACGGTCGAAGCTAACGATCGGGTGAGGAAGAGAAAGAAGCCTATCACGTTGTCGATCGGGATGAAGTGGACTCTTACAAAGGCAGAACTCGAGTGCGAAAGAAGTCTAGATTCTGGTCCAAGCATGAGTACAAATATTCAACTGGGGAAGATATGTGTGAGTCTTCTTCCTCGGACAGAGATTTCTGATGCATTAGAAAGGATAAAAGAATGGTCAGGGAGCAAGAACTTTGAAGGCCTAAGTCATTGCGGGCAAAGATAGTCAAAGCTTAAGGTGATAGCGTCGACAAAGTGACTCCAACATCTGCTGAAAAGGGAACAACATAATGACCCCCAGTTTCAATTTCCATCAGGGAGCCAGTCTTATGGCTACAGGGTCGGAAGTCAATTGGCAAACCCACTCGAAGAAGGGTTGTTTGCAAGTCATGCACAAGGTTTATGAGGCATAACTTTTAGCCTCAAAAATAATTGGAGGTCGTCTCTGCTATCAGATGAAATTTTATCGGGACATCTCCCGAAGCTCCCGAAACTCGTTGATATCTCGAAGCTCGAAAAATACGACGGAAAGAAAGACCCTGACAACCACTTGGAAGCTTTTAAGAATATTATGTTAATCTTCGACAACGATGATAAGTTGATATGTCGAACATTCTCGATGACATTTAATGACATGGCATCAAAGTTGTACAATCGATTGCCACAGGGATGCATTAAAAACTTCGGTATGTTCTGGATGATGCTCAGGCAGCATTTTGGAGGAAGTAATAACTTCTGAGCTAACGAAGATACAATCGTCGATTGCCAACAAAAGGTCAAAGAAAGTTTGAGGGATTATACTCGACCCTTTATAGATATGAATACTGATCTTGACTATTGTGATGAAAGTGTGGCTATGACTGGTTATACATTAGGCTTGTTACCTGGTCCGATGAAACAAGCCGTAACAAAGAAACATACTTTTACCTTTTCTGCCTTGTTAGATCAGGTATAAAAGCAGACCATTGCTGAAGAAACTAAAGCATCAGAGTTGGCAGCGCAAATCCAACAAACCACTCAAGCTTCGGTTGTTACATATCAAAAGAATCCACAAAAAACAGCCATGGTCCTCAACCACAACCGATAACTACTGTAGCACTAGCAACACAACAATCAAACCGAAAAGGACCAGAGAATTAGACTAAGAGGGTGCAAAATAATTACCAGGGAAAAAAATTACCAACCCATATTGAATAAATGGGTTCGACCAGATTACTTTGCTGATTACTGAATGTGTTGCAACTATCTTTGACAAGTGAAGGAAAAGCGTACACTTCCGGAAGCCATTTCTGATCGGAACTCCTCGTGAAGGTCGAAGCAATCGCTACTGTAGTTATCAAGGATGTAGGTCAAGAGACCAAAGATTGTATTGCGCTCCAAAAAGAAGTGCAACCGTAAATCGACAATGGAAAATTGCTCGAGTACGTAAAGAAACAAGCTCAGCAAAGCGGAGCGGCTAAACAGATTGTCGCAGCGCAAAAGCAAGAAATCTCTTTCGTGATATCCGAGGTGACCGATTCGTTTGATGTGTGCACTAAGTATTTGGACCCGGATAAAAACAGGAATGTGATTGGAGTAATTGAGGAAGTAGTACCGATGGCGCAAGGAAAGGTAAGGGATTTTTTAAAGTTTTTTCGTGTCTCTAACTATTTTCAAGGGCGACTCAATGGCAGGTATCACGTATTCATCTCGGAAGAGGCACGCGGTTAATCTGGCTACACAGTTATATGCAAGAGCTTCGCCTCACTTATACCAAAACTCATCTCCCATTCTATGCTTTGATGATGATGATATGAGAGATATTGTCGGTCCTCATGAAGACGCGATCGTAATTGTAGCGGCTATTGTTGGTTAGGAGGTTCGGAGAATATTGGTAGATACTGGGAGTTCGGCGAACATTATTTTCTTATCAACTTTCACTAGGTTTAGTAATAAACCAGTGATCATAAAATTGGATCGAATTATTATCGGTTTCAAAAGAGCATCGACAGAGGTAGTTGGTGAGTTTGAAGGTGTGGTCCAGCTAGGACATTGACCTTTCCAAAAGGAACTAACGGTCCTATTTATAGTCGTAGATGCTCCTACGTCACATAACACAATTTTCGGCCGATCTTAGTTGTCAAGGATGCATGACGTAACCTCTATGGTTCATCAGTTCTTAAAGTATGTGAGCAGAAACAATGTCGGCGTTGTGAGAAGCAGGCAAAAGACAACGAGAGAATGTTACCGAGCAGCACTGGCAAAAACATCAGATAAGGAGATGGTCGATGTAAGGGATTAACAGTTAGTGGGGTCGGCCCCTGGATGGAGCATGCAGATCATCCTAGGGAGACCGCAAGATTATTACTTACCGATGAAAGTTGTGAAAACTATGAATTTTCCAAAGGAAATGTCTCGAAGATTGGTGTAAACTTATCCCCTATTTTCGAAAAAAATTGATTAATTTTCTTGGAAAAAAGCTACATTTGTGTGCTTGGTGCTCAGAAGATGTTACAGGGGTCTCTGAGAGTGTTATCTATCATAAATTGTCCATAAATCCAAGTGTTCGAGGTTATTCCATTTAGTATGAAGAATGCAGGGGCTACATATCTGAGGCTTGTGAATAAGGTCTTTGAGGAGCGTATTGGGTTAAATGTTGAGGTCTATATTAACGATATGTTGGTCAAGAGCGTCACAGATGAAAATCATTTTGTCGACCTTGAAGAAACATTCAAGAACCCGAATAAGGTGAACGTCAAATTGAATCCAGAAAAGTGCTCTTTTGGAGTTCGGTCCAGAAAATTTCTAGGGTTCATGATCAGCGAGAAAGGAATAGACGCAGATCCAACCCGGTTAGACGCCCTGAATAGTACAGCACCCCAAGGAATATTAAAGAGGTATATATTTTGACTGGATAACTTGCAGCACTAAACAGATTCATCTCGCTATCTTCTGACAAATGCGCACTGTTTTTTCAAGTGTTAAGGAATGCTAAGAATTTCAGTTGGACACTTGAATGTATCGAAGCTTTTCTCAACATCAAAAATTACTTGTCATCCCCAACACTGCTGACAAAACCACTACCCCGAGAAAATTTGTTTTTATATATAGCAGTCTTAGAGCATGCAGTGAGCGCAGATTTAGTTCGAGAAGAAGATATGATCCATAAACCTATCTACTATGTGAGCAAAAGTTTGTTGCATGTTGAAAAGTGGTGTTTGAGCTCGAAACGTTAGCACTGGATCTGGTAACAGCTGCTAGAAAAATGCAACCGTATATTCAAGGTCACTTTATTATGGTTCGAACCGTATTCCCCCTAAAAAGTGTTTTACAACGAATTGATATTTCTGGCCGTATGTCAAAATGGTCGGTACAATTGGGGGACTTTGATATTGATTTCAAACCAAGAACGGCTATTAAAGGGCAAGCTTTAGCAGACTTCTTAGTGGAGTTTCATTTCGGTAGGCCTGAGGAATTACTAGCCGAACCAGCGGTAAATGCAGATTTGTAGATAGTCAAAACTGATGGTGGTTCAAGTAGCAGCAAATGCGGAGGTGGTGTCCAGATTTCGACACCAACAAGGATCGCAATGCATCAAGTGATTCATTTTAGTGTCAAAGCTTCGAACAACGAAGCCGAGTACGAGGCAACAATGGCGGGTTTAAGGTTGGCACAGGTTTGCAGAGCTAGAAATGTTCGGCTGATAAGTGATTCACAACTGCTAACGAGTCAAGCAACGGGACAATCAGAGGCGAGAAAAGAACACCTAGTGCAATACTTAGCGGCTTTGAGAATTTTGGCTTCGTTTTTAAAAAAAGGTTACTTATTAGAATGTCTGAAGGGAAGATAATACAATCACTGATTTGTTCGCAAAAAAAAGCGTATTTAGAAGAATACCTCTAGATTTTGACTCAGGAGTATCCATCTATTTTGAAGAGGAAAGACATGGAAAGTTGACCAGACATGGCCTGTCAAATTTCAACGGTTTCGAACACTAATTGGAGGAGTAACATTATGAATTTCTTGGTTGAGGAAGTATTGTCTGATGATAAAACTATAGCAAATAGTATTTTTTACAAAACGGAAGGTTTTTCCTTATTGGGAAATGTTCTCTATAAGAAATCTGCAAGCAGACCTCTGTAAAGGAGAGTTCTTTTGTCAGGTTTCTACTGGTTTACGTTATCTGCAGACGTTAAAGAGCTGGTCAAAAGATGTGATACACGCCAGAGGTTTTCCAATTCAATCCACACCCCAACAGTCCCCCTTCAATCCATTTATGAGGGTCTACCATTCGATAGGTGGGGGATAGATCTAGTAGGACCACTTCTATTAGCAAATGGAGGAAGATAGACTATTGTGGTCCTAGTGGATTATTTCTCAAAATGGCTTGAAGCAGAGTCATTGTCAGGAACAAGAGCTAAAGATGTGGTACAATTCATATGGTCGAACATTTGCTGTCGATCTGGGGTCCCTTAGAAGATAACCATGGATAATGGCCCCCTAGTTTGACAACAATAAAATGAGGGAATTTTGTGCAAACCACAATATACAACAATATTTTTCAGCTCTATTTCATCCTCGAGCTAATGGGCTGGTTGAAGTAACCAACAAAACAATCATCAGCGGGTTGAAGAGGATTTTTGAGTGAAATCCTCGAAAATGGCCGGATTGTTTTACAAGAGGTGTTGTGGGCATACCGAACCACGCCTCGAACAGCGACACAAGAATCATCTTATGTTCTGTTATACGGCATGGATGCGGTAATCCCTGCACAAACAATGTTCTATTCTTTTAGAATCGACTATTATGAGGAAAGTGCTAATGATAAAAATCGGGCTTTGGCTTTGGATTTGGTAGAGGAAAAATAATCTAAGGCTCATCTAAGCTCATTGCATTATCAGACCTTGATGAAGAGTAGGTATGCTTTGAAAGTTCAGAGAAAAGACTTCAAAGTTGGGAAAAACGATTTGCAAAACGTTTTCCTCCATACAAAAAACAAGTATCTTGGAAAGTTGGCACCTAGTTGGGAAGGAGCGTACCAAGTGAGGAACTTATCAGTTGAAAGATAAATTCGGTCGACCCCTAAGTCTCCCTTGGAATATCGAGCACTTTAAATTGTAAATGGAATGATTTGTAATTTTTATCGTTTTGAATTTCCATTGTAAGACAACTTTTGTGGGGGGGGGGGGGGGCAAACTCTTTCCAACCTTGGTGGCGCGGGGAGGTTTTAATGAGGTTTCTAATTAAACCGACCCGTTTTAGTAAATTTTTAGAGCCTAAAGACAAGTCTATATCGGTAACAATGTCAAACCTGTTAAAAGGGATTTTCAGCTTTCAAGTTGATCAACAATATCGAACCTGTTAAAAGGGTTTTTCAGCTTCCAAGTTAATCAACAATGTCGAACGTGTTAGAAGGGTTTTTAACTTTCAAGTTGATCAACAATGTCGAACCTTTTAAAAGGGGTTTTCAACTTTCAAGTTGATAAACAATGTCGAACCTGTTAAAATAGTTTTTCAACCTCCAAGGTTATCAGCAAATGTCGAACCCGTTAAAAGGTTTTTCAACGTTCAAGTTGATCAACAATGTCGAACACATTAAAGGGCTTTTCAACTTTCAAGTTGATCAACACATTCGAACCTACTAGAGAGTTTTTTAAAAATTAACGTTGATTGACAAAGTCGATCCAGTCACAAGGCCTTTTTACAACCATGAGTTGATCTACAAATTCAGATATAACAAAATCCATTAAATCTTTGCATCAGAAACTGATCACTTCCGATTACAAAAAAAGGCAGGATGATGAACATAAAATCTTAAAAACAAAAACCAGGTTCGAATAAAAAGTCCACCAAGGACAAACAAGTCAAGTCTTGATAATTATACAAAAAAAAACATAAAGATCCGATCTGTAGAGTTGCATCGGTTGGTTCGGTGTCTTCAAATTCAGGGTCGGTATAATCAACGCCTTTGGGACGCTTCTTCAAGGACATCTAACCACATTGACCCAAGTTGCATTCGAGGCCATTGAGCGAGTTTACAACCATTCTGAAGCTCCTGAGCAGCCAACTCCTCGACAACTTTGGTGCGCTCTTCCTTGGCTTGAGATAGACTTTTTTCCCAGTCTTTTTATTTCTTATGGAAAGCCCAAATTTTAGCCTCGGCTGTGTCAACCTATTGGTTGGCAAGGTCAACTGAGTCTTGTGATTTTTTAGCTTTGGAAGAAACAGTTCTTTTAAGCTTGGCAAATTCCCTCTGAAACTTCAACACCTCTCTCTCTTTTTGGGCTACGGGGGCGAGAATATTCTGTAAAGAGTTGGCAAGACATAGGAGTCTTGAAGGAAGAAGGAGTTTGAGCTTTGGGCGCGAACAGGCAAGAGCAGAGGATCAGGGCGCATCGAAGTTCCTTGGCCTAGTACAACAAGATTACACGAATGACTCGAGGCTTTGTTTTTACCCTAGAGTGATTTCCTTCCGATCCTTGTCATCTCTTGCAATCTTCGATGGGGGTAGACAGCTTTGCACCACCAAATTGTTTGAACATGTTGGGAATGATGATTTTCTCCGTGGTAAGGTCGACATACACTTCATGTGCAACATCCTTCCCTTTAGACTTTTTGTTTAAAGAAGGGTTCCCTTCTTCAGCCACAGCGTCCATCTTCCTCTTATCGCCATGAAATTTGTGGCCTCTTTTGACAGTCTCATGAGATTTGTCATCACTTGCAGCTGGGTCAATGAGGATGACAGTGGTATCTGGTTCTGAGGTCGGCACTTCAATAGGTTTATTCACGTCGTCGTCTTGCTCATTTTCCTCATCAGACAACTCCTCCGACTTCACACGCTTGCTGGGCGCCCCATCTCGCTTAAGCAGAAATACCTCAAAGTCTGGGGCCTCGAGTCTTCTCACGAATTCAACCATATTAGGAGGTATTTGTAACTCTTCGAGGCTACATTGGTTTTTTTGAAGCATTGACAGAACTTTTGGCCTCAATTCTTCCTCGCAAAGGCTCAGAGTTTGGCAAAAATTGCTGAAGCTTCCTTAAGATGCGTTTTCCTCAGCCGCTGAATGGTTACCTTGGAAACTAAAAGAGAATCACCAATTTTATTTTTTAAATGATGCCCAAATACATACCTACAGGAATCCATTTGAGTGTAAGACGTCTTAGATTTTCTCTGTTGTAGGCTCGGCCGTTTTCCCAAGCGCCGCTGATAAAGACGAACCTGTACCTCTATGATCAGTCAGCCTCCAGTAAGTTTTTTATTATCTTCTTTGTGTTGGCAAGGGAGGAGTAGAAAAAAGGCAGTTCCAGAGATTTTGACAGTCCGGATATCCGTATATATTGCTCCATGGAAATATGGATCCCAGATAGTCGAGAAGCCATGATGGTAGACATAAAGGTATACCAAGCATTATGGGTTTGTTGGGTCGGACATGTCTCAAGGATCTCAAAATACCTGACGATTTCAAGATCAAGGGGAAGTCGCAGATCTCAGTTGAAGATCTCGGTGAAAAATACTATCTCTCGAGCCTCTACAAATAAGGGAGTTTCACCAGGCTTGGGAAAGCGGATTTTAACACAATGAGGAATTCCCTAGATTCTCTTCAAACCCTCTTCCTCATTAGGATAATAGTATATGCATTTGCTCCTGAAAAGGGACAGGATATGTTCGTTGTTCAGACGAATGTGGTAACCGGTTACAACATCGACAGTTCCAGAAGGCAGCAGCTCGCTTTCAACGTGACTAACAGCGATGGTATTTCTAGCTTCCAGATTTGTTGGAACGTCTGGTTCGGTGTTTTCATTCTCAGCTCTAATTGGTTCAGATACCATGATAGCGCGTCTTCAACTCTCACCGACGCAAATGACTTGAAGGTTTTAACAGATGCCATAATTGTTCACCCTTTCCTAAAAAAGAAATATATTTTTATATAATAATGGTGGTGGATCCAAAGGGTCGCATAAAAACCCATATTAGGATATTCCACCCCATTATTCTACTAATCTTAAACATATTTGTTACTTATTATATAATATACCATCAATGTTACATATATTTTAGCCATATTCCACCATACATATCTAAGACCAAATCTTCAATACCTTCCCTTTGTAAAATTTGTAATTCTCACAACTTTCATCTGAGAGCAAAAAACTCGGGGTTTTCCTAGGATCATCTGTCGGCTCAGATCCACTGGCCGACCCCGCTAACTGTTAATTCCTTACATCAACCACTTTCCTATTCGGCTTTACAGCCTAGGCTGCCCGATAACATTCCCTTGTGGTATTCTGGCTGCTTCTGCCAAGTCCTACGTTGTTTCCAATCACATACTTCAGGAATTGGTGAACTATAGAAGTTACGGCATGCATTCTTGACAACCAAGAACGACCAAAAATTGCGCTTTGCGACGTAGGTGCATCGACAACAATGAATAAAACCGTCACTTCTTTCTTAAACGGCCCTCTCCGGGGCTGAACTACTCCTTCAAATTCGATGCTCCTGTAAAACCGATGATTGTATCTGACTTTACAATCACGGGTTTATTCCTGAACCCTTAAAAAGTTGATAAGAAAATTATATTCGCTGAAGTACCAAGATTCTTCGCACCTCATCTCTTACGATAGCCGCGCCGATTACGATTGCGTCCTCATGAAAACCTGCCACGTATTAGTAAAGTTAAATATTTACTATAAACAATACTTATCACGTGGTCTGTCATTCCCCCACCTTAGGTTAATTGGATCAATATTATTTTAAATAAATATAATATTCCCCACAATCTCTCTTTTTGGGGTTTCTTATTCAAAGAAACGTTCGAGTAGAGATATATTAATAACATGGATATATAAAACAATTAATTGTGTCCTTTCCAAAAACACTACCAAGTTTATTAATAAATTTCCCTCACAAACACCCATATTAGCCCTCCTCAGCACAACCGAGTTTTTTACCCTTTCTACTCGAGGTCATGGTCATGTATGGTGCATTGGTACCGGTCTGGGTTTTAAGTTATCTCAACCGGGTTTGAAATGAATTACAGCTTTTAAAAATTTCTCAATGGTTATCAAACCCAACCCAGGAGATATCCTTTGTCAAATACTATAGAACATTGTTTGAAAAAGTTATATTTGTGACTATATTTGACTGGATTACTTCTAGCTTTACGAAATGTCAAATACTATAGAACATTGTTCGAAAAAGTTATATTTGTGACTATATTTGACTGGATTACTTCTAGCTTTACGAAATGCGGTACGCGATATCTAAACAATATCCATTTTAACAAAAATCATTTTTGTTAAAAATTGTACATTTTGATTGTCACGTAAAATTATCGATCTATAAAGCAATCAAATCCGATATTAAACGTCTTTCGCGTTATTTCGAAAACTCGTCCACATATGTTTTACAACATATTTTTTTCATGACCATCAACCCAATGGACTTATGAAGTATTGCATAAAGATGCCACGTACATCTCCTTTATAACTTTGTTTTTTAAAATGGGTAATTGCCAACCAACACTACAACTTTAAACCATTATTAAAGATGAAACCCTTTTCTTGCAAGCCTCAAATATAATATTATCTCCAATATTAAGAATTAAGAAAGAAATTAATTTGGAATTGAAATTTTGGTGATGGAAGTTAAATGGTATCAATTAGTTGGTTAGGCTGCTGAAAGGAAAGATAAAACAGGCAAGTCACCATAAAATCGAATCGCCTTTCAATGCTTCATAAATACAAGAATGGTATGTATCTTGAGTCCGTTTAAAATAAGTGAAAGTTAATGTTGAAACAGAAATTAGTTATTTCTGTTAAATGCTATAAAAGTTGTACTCTTTTTTTCTTTAGTTCTTTTTTTCTCTAATCTTTTAAGAATTTCTTGGGGGCTAATATGAGAATGGACTGTTACGAGTAATAAAGTTAAATAGTTATGGGCTTTTATAGTTTTCTTCCACGGTTTCTTATCTATATTATTTTTGCAGATGAATTCAGTAAATGGTTATTTTATAGTTGATGAGCTGCTTGGAAACTAATATGGCTTCAACAGAGTTGATGGGAAATTCTAGATTTACTCGTTAGTACGGCTTCCAAACTAATGCGAATGTATTTTCATAAATAAATAAAAATGGTTCAAAACCACTACTAGTTTGTCTTATTTTTTTTTCTTTTCATATATGTACAATTATTTTTTAATTTTTTTTGCTTATATAATAAGTTTGTTTACTAATTTTTTTCTAATTGAAAAATCTTGAAACCTCAACCAGTCTTGTTGCTAAATTTTTTTTGAAACAAAATAGCATTCTTTTCATCTTCATCTTCGAACAGATTTGAAGATGAGACCATTTCATGTATCACTTTCTCCACTATATCAATAGGCTGGGGCTACCTAAACTATAGAAGCACTATGAATGTTATTGTTCAACTCCTCTTAGACCATACTGTCTTGTTTCTTAGTGCCACTCCAGTAAAGTACCACTACTTGATGAGTCACATACACTCTGAACTGGAACTCCAGAGTAGATCACTTTGAGGACGATATATGGATTTTGGTTCATCATGTTCGACATCCGAGAATTTCACCACCATCGCGTTCTATCTGGGTCTGGGTCTGATATGGGTTTGATATGGGTACCGTTTATTCCATCTCTATATATAAGTAAGAATAACCGATCTCTACACTAGTATGATACTGTTTGCTTTGAGCCTCGTACGCCCTCACGGCTTTGCTTTTGGTCGACTTCCAAAAGGCTCATACTTATATACCTCTAATCTTTCCCATGTTTAACCAATGTGGGATGTGGTATGCGGGACTTTGCTCGTCACCCTAATAGTATAATTATTCATCGAGTTATGTCACATAATATTTGAGCATTTTCATAGTGAGGTTGAGGTCCATGCACACGGTTCACAAATTTTTTGTATAGTTTTTTGAAATTGATTTTTTTCTTTTTATTGAATCTATGACTTTCACATAAATTTTAATTTGTTAGTAATTTGGGTGACATTCTGCAGTCTTGATTCGTTGTTGTCTCCATATATTATGTTTTTTTTAATGATTTTAAATAAGTTTTAGGCTTTAAATTTTTTAATTTTAGGAGTATAATTTAATTTAATGTCATTGTTAGAGAAACAAAAAATATACAAAAAAGAATACTAAACAAAACACATAAGACAATATTTAACGTGGTTGGGATTGTAAAGAAGAAACACTTACCAAACACACATGACTCAATCACTTTATAGAGTGATTCACATACCCCTCTCTTCAATGTTTATCTCTCAACTTACTTATCTCTAAAAAAAGATTAGAGCTGTTTTTCTCTCTAAAAAGATATACAACAAACAACTTTTTTATCAGAGTTGTACCCAAATATCTTCTTCTATTTAAAGAATGGTTGAGATATGCTAATCTATTAATTGAGGAAACTAATTTATATAGAAGACCAACTTAATAGAAAATTTACATGATCTCTCAAGTTGAACAACTAAGTTGGATATGCTAGCTTCTCAACATATTAGGAATAAAGCTTAAGACTTGATTTTCAATGCTTCCGCGAAAGGTACTCGGTCTCTCAAATTGGACAGCTAAGTTTGATCAATGCTGCTCAGTAGGGTATAAGGGCGTACCTGGGCCACTAGAAGAAAAGCCAAACTTAATGGATGAAGATATTGTATCAACTTTTACAATTCCCGTGTATTACAAACAGCATAAATATAGTGGTGCATCGTATGATTTTAATCGTAAAACAATTCACATTTTGAATCGAGGCAACAAAAACGGAATCGGTCATTGTAAATCTCGCGTACTAATTGATATGTCTCCATGCTTACGCGTATCACAAGCAAGAAAGTGTATTTTGTTAGTTATATTTATGCATATATTTTATATGTGCTTTACATTGTTCTACCTGTAAAATTATCTACGCATACTGTTTTGCGATAACTTGATCGCTCACATAAACAACATGAGGAACTACGTCACACTAGACACAACACGTATATATTTGGACAACTTTGGCCTATTTGAATCAAGAGCTACCATATCGGAACTTCAAACGAGTAACGACCTAAAACAAGATATCTCCACAACGGAATCATATCCACACTTTGCCATCAAGACTTCATAGATTCAAACTACACAAAAAATGCTATAAGACAAATTATTTCCTTCTCCACAATACCCCACCAAGTAATATCTACAATAAATTGACACGTGATCTCCACAATAGATCACCACGTGATCTCCACAATGGATTACCACATGATCTCCATAATAGATCGTCATGTAATCTCCACAATGGATCGCCCCGTGATCTCCATGATAAAACGCCAATGATCGCCATCATGATGATAGTTAGGCTCTAAACTAAGTAATCTCCGTGTACATAACGACGAACGGTACATATAAGAGTTTGCATATACTCATGTGGTTAATAAGACAAACCTATAACATCACGTGAGGGCCATACGAAACCCTGAATTAAAATATAAAATAAAGAAACTTGTTAGAAAATGAAGCCGAGCTGAAAAAATGTTGGAGGCCACACAAGAGACCATACTGAGCCTTGACTTAAAATGTCAACATTTGCGAACTAGCAATCATCCAAGCCCCTAAAGCCATGCAAAAGCCATATTATGCATGCATCATATGCTCAATCTATATACCGACCCCCACGAAACAACTGAAAGTATGAATAGGTTTCTAAATTAGGTATGTGGTCGCAATAAAAGCGAATATATGGAGAAATCATTGGTCCAGTACGGATTTCCTTAAAAAATATAAAGACTTCATTAAAAAAACTACTTAAACGACAAACTAAGTAGTACAAGCTTCACAAATGACATACTACACTGTCTATTTTATTATATTTGCAATTTCTTAGTCCTTAAGTTTCATTATACTTCAACTCAAGGAATATGGACGATTTGTAATGAGAGTATAATACCCAAATAAAGATAGAAGTCGAGATACAACTCGATTAGTCATGCTTAGATGGTACCAACAACGCCCCTCAATGTTCAACACCTCATGTTCAACACCTTGACATTGGTTTTTTAAATGAGTAACGGCTTAAAACGAGATATGACCACAACCAAATCATATTCACTCATTCCCATCAAAACTTTATACATTCAAACTATACAGATTATGAAATAAGACAATGGTTTTCCTTCTCCATGATAGAACACCAAGTGATCTCCATAATATATCACCACGTGATCTCCATAATAGATCGCCATGTGATCTCCGTAATAGAATACCAATGATCGTTATCGTCATGATAGTAAGGCTGCAAGCTAAGTAATATTCATGTAAATAACGACAAACTCTACAAAAATGAGGGTCATCTACACTGATACATAAACGAACATGGTTAATAAACCATACCTATAAGGTCACGCGAGGGGCCATACTTAGCCTTGAGTTAAAATGTAAAATAAGCAAACTGGTTCAAAAACCAAGCATAGCTCGAAAAGTGCAAGAGGCCAGGCAAGAGCCTTGATTCAAAATCTCAATATTTGTGATCTGACTAATCAACCAAGCCCTTAAGGCCATGCAAAAGGCCATATTGTGCATGACTCACGTGCCTAATCTATATATTGACCCCCACGACAAAACTGAAAGTATGAATTTGTTTGTAAATTAGGTATGTCGTCACAATAAAAGCGAATATATGGAGAAATAATTGGCTACGTGCGGATTTCATTCAGAAACATGGTGACTTCGCGAACAAAGCTAAGACAATCTACAAACTAAGAAGTACAAACTTAAAAAACGGCACACTACATTATTCGCTTTATGATCTTTGTGATTTCATTGTCCTTAAGTTTCATTATACATAAACTCAAAGACTAGAAAGGAGTCCTAGTAAGGGTATAATAACCAGATAAAGATAGAACTCGATATACAACTCGATCAGTCATACTTAGCTTGGTTAATGATGCTCAACTCAATTATTAATGCTCAGGCCACAATCAATAGGTCAACTAGATTAACATCACCTTCAGCTCCTCATCTTCAGGATATGCTCGGTTAGTCATGCTCAGCCCGGTCGATCATGCCCAGTTCAATCAGCCTCACCTTCAGTACCTCATCTTCTCAAAACTCGGTTATTGATGCTCAACTCGACTAGTCATACCCGGGTCAGTCACCCTAACCTACAACAACCCCTCTCTCCCTTGAACACCTCATCTTCAACACCTCACGTCAGCCCCTGCTGGGTCAGTCTTGATGAGTCTACTCAGCCATGCCCGATCAGACTTACCTTCAGCACCTCATCTTCCGAAAGCTCACTTAGTGATACTCAGCTCGGCCAAAATTATACTCGACTCGGTTAGCCACACCTTCCGTAGGGCCTGCAGCCCCTTCAACACTTCATATTCAACACCTCTATCTTTATGACCTCTTTTTTTACACTTCATCTTCAATACCTCATCTTCATAAATGACATTTATGATTAGTAATAAGTGTTAAAAAGAAATAAATTAGATTAATATCTAATTTATTTTAGTCAAAGATTTAGTTACTATATATTGTTGCTAAACGAAATTAATTAGATTAATATCTAATCTATTTCAGTCAAAGATTTAGTTAATTTATATTATAGAATAATATCTACGATAATCAATTTATACTACAATATTTATTTTCCTAAAGTTAACTTAGTAATAAAAGTTCAATCAGTACCAGGGATGATAATATCATCCATATAAACCAAGAGAAAGAATATACCCGATTTAGACGTGTAAAAAAATAAAGAAGAATCATACTGAGTTTAGGTAAAATTGAAACAAAGAAGTGTACGACGAAATTTCTCAAACCAAGCTCGAGGCACCTGTTTTAGCTCATACAAAAAAACACCTTAACTTACAGACATCATGAGGAGAAGAAGTACTTCACCGAGCTGGCCCGCTTGGACGAACCTTCTCGTACTGCTGCTCGACATACCTCAATGACCGAATTGGGTCGGCGCTGGTAATCGTTTGAATGCAGTTTTGACGTCAGCATGTTAACAGCTTCATGTGGTTGTGCCATGCTCATCTTGTTTGCTATGTTCCTGGCTTCTTGGTCGCGATCCACCTTACCCTGGGCCGCTTGCACCGTCAAAATATGTTGCTCCAGTCTCTGAACTTCAGTTTTATCCTGGGGAAGGCTAGGTGGTAGGGACCGATCGGTCAGGTTAGCAACCAGTGCTGGGATGGGTGGTGGTGGGTCGACCGGGGTCAGAGCCCTTCTGTGTAGAACTTTGTCTGGGTGTCTTGGTTAGGTGGAGGCGGTAGTGTTGGCCCTTTAGCAGAATCAGCAACATGGTTGGGGTTGGTCATGATGATGCGTCTCTTGTTTGGGTCGATATCAATCCCGGATCGAGTTACTACCATTGGAAAAAATACAAACGTTTAATTTTAAACTAATTATCACAAATTCCCTTTAATCGTGGTCCTTGGATGTTTGACTGTTGACTACCTTTCTTTGATTACCGGCCTTTAATATAGTCTATAATATTAACTTTTTTTTATCATTTGTCCACATAACGGTTAGTTCCACAAGTTGTTTTGTTGGGCATTCTTTGTAGCTCTGCCCGGTCGATGCTGAAGTTGCCATGTCCTCTCAGGCCGGGTCTGATGCCAATTTACTTTTGGCCGGGCACGAAAAAGTCTTATGTTTGCTTTGATTGAGCGTGCATGATTCTAACCGGGCTTTGCTCGGTGTAAGTTTGAGTGCGCTCGGTCTCGTAACTTTCCTGCTCGGATTTAGCACATTGTTTGCTTTCACAATCTTTCTGCTCGTTCTACTCTATATGGCCTTGCTCGGCTTCGTTCTGCTCTGCTCTGCTAGGTTTTGTCTTGCTCTGCTCTACTTTCCTTGGTTCTACTTTGTTTAGTTCCGCTTGGTTTTGATGTGTATCCTTCATATTAGTTATGGGTGTCTACTCCCTAATCACAATTCAATGTACGTTTTTATTTTAATTTGTTTTTTTAGTATTTTTAGTTTTGTTTTGAAATTTAAAAAAAATCGATGAATAGCGTGTTTGGGAAAAATATTGTTTGTGCACTATTAGATGGTGCTTATTTTCGAGATGGATTCTATAGTGGGAAATGAGTAACGATGGCTATTGTTCCAATGACTATATATTAGGAAATTATCATTTTTTTTATAAAAATGGCTCATAGTCTTTAAGTTAGCTTTAATTGTTATATATTATTCAAAATCGGATCAAATAATATATAACAAATCGTAAAAAATTAATTAATTTTTTTTAGATTCATCTAATGAATAAACAAAAAATTCAAAACAGATTTGTCTTCTGCTTTCCATCTAGTACTCTCTTTTGTTCTTTTACGTCTCAAATCATGCAACAAATTCTTCAACCATGGTGAACGATGCAATAAGTGTTTATTTTACACTCTTCTAGGATATTGCACATCCAACGAATAAGAATATGTTTCCCTTGTGGAATATTATCTTGAGGTTTCTATTGTTCTACCTAGACCATATCAATATCCTGGTTCGAACCCTCGAGGGGAGCATCAATGTTAATTTTAGGATTACCTTGTTCTAATGGGACCGAAATGATTGGCATTACAGCCCAATCTTCTTATACCTGGGTATCCCCATAAAAACCTTCATGAATCTCTATGGATTCTTCCTCAAAACAAACATATGTTCCCGTATTCTTCCTCTTAAACTCAACATCCTCTAGAAATTTGACCGTTCCTATCTCAAATATTGTACAAGTGAGACAATCATAAAACTTATACCCTTTGGAATGTTTGGAATAACATATGAATAAATAACTAAGTCTTTTTTGGTCTAGTTTCTTTGCTTGAGGTTTGTAAGGCCCCGCCTCAGCTGGACAACCCCACACATGTATATGCTTTAAATAAGGTCCACGCCCGTTCCAAAGCTTTTATGGGGTCCTAATAGTAGCCTTGGTGGGTACTCGATTGAGTATATAAGAGACAAATTTGATGGCTTCCTCCAGAGAGATAATCGTAGAGATTAATGACTTATCATGCTTCCAACAATATCTTTTAGTGTTCGGTTCCGTTTCTCGGATACACCATTCATGCGAGGTGAACCCGACATAGTGTATTGAGGTATTATTCCACACTTCTCTAGGTAATTTGCAAAGGGTCCTAGACGTTGTTCACTTGATCCGTCATATCTACCTTAGTAGTCACTACCACAGTCATATATAATGATCTTAATGCTCTTACCGAGTTGTATTCCAACTTTAGTTCTAAAAGCTTTGAACTGGTCTAGGGCATCACTCTTTTCTTCTTGAGCGGACCTTGAACCGGTCCTTTGCAATCTCCCTTACCTTTAGGAACTTCCTCTTTTGCAGATGTAATCACATTAGCCTCAGTTGTCGCGTCTTTAAGTTTATCATCCTCCCGAGCAGCTTGGGAAATCAACTCATTGATATTCCAATTTTCTCACATGCACTTATATGTGGAGTGGAAATTTTTAAACTGGTCTGGCAGCAAATAAAATGTGAATCCCACTATGCGTTCCTCAGGCAAGTCTAACCGATTGCCTTTAATTTTTCCCAATCATCGACATTCCCATAATGTGCTCTCGGAGTTTACCTTTGCCGTTATACTTTTTAGTACTTAGCTCGATGAGCAAACTTTGCATCTCTACCTTCTCATTTTTGGCAAAGGCTTTCTTGACCCTCATGAGAAAGAGGTGGTAACACCTTTAGGGAAAGCCACACGTAATGCTACTAGTAGCCCATGTAACAAGAGGGTCATGCATAACTTATTTGACTTCTCCCACCTTTCATCCACTTTAGTTTCCTCCGGTGTACTTTCCGAACTAAGGGGGGTGGTTTGAGAGTTGACAATGCATGGTCATAACCATGTAAAGATAAAAACAGCAACATATCTTCCTTCCACACTAAGTCTGAACAATCCAACATGAGTTGACGGTTCTCCAATAGATTGTAACCTAGGGATACTATAATAAGAACAAACAACACAAAGCATATTTAACATATAGACATATGACGGAAACCATGTGCATGAACATGGTAAATACTGAGCATCATTGATCCAACTTAGCTGCTCAATTTGAGAGATCGGGGTACCTTTTGCGGAAGCATAGAAAATCAAGTGTAAAGCTCTATTCCTAATATGTCGAGAAACTAGCATATCCAACTTACTTGCTCAACTTGAGAGATCATGTAGATTTCCTATTTATTTGGTCTTTTATATTAATTAGTTTCCGTAATTAATAGAAAAAAGATTATAAGTTGTATATTTTTTTAGAGAGAAAAATAACTCTAAATCTTTTTGAGAGATAAGTAACGTGAAAGATAAACATTGAAGAGAGGGTTATGTGAATCACGCTATAGGGTGATCGAGTCATGTGTGTTTGGTAAGTGTTTCTTCTTTACAATTGGAACCACGCTAAATATTGTCTTGTGTGCTTGGTTTATTACTCTTTCTTCTAATTTTTTTTTGTTTTCCTAACAATGACATTAAATTAAATCATACCTAATCTGACTTATACCCCTAAACTTCAAACATTTAAACCCTAACCATTAAGAACGTATGAAAAAAAACAACAACTGAAGAGTGCAAAATGTTACCCAAATTACTTACAAATCAAATCTTATGTGAAAATTGTAGATTCATTAAAAATCAAAAAATCGATTTCGAAAAAACTATAGAATAAATATGATATCCGTGTGCATGGACCTCAACCTCACATTGAAAATGCTCAAAATCTCAAACGACACAACTCGATGAAAGATTATACCTAATAAAAAGGTAACCAAACATCAATTATATAATGAAACCATATACCAACTAAAATGTATTTCAATGCACATTCATAAAGAGAAACTAAAGTACTAATATAAGAAAAGTTTCAATACTTTAGTTTCCTAAATGAATTATAGGAGCTAAAAAATGTAACCTTTGCAATGAAAGCCTATAATAAAAAAAATGAAATACTCCAATTCAGTTGATAAATCCCACGGCTAACCTGGTGAGCCCTGCTTGCACAAAGACTTGCTATTCTAACAAAATGTTCTTATCGTATCAACTTGGTTACATAAACGGCATGAACCCGACCGCCGCACATCTGAGTAATCCACTTTGAACAGTTTTTTCATCTGAGTAACCCTAAATTAATTCTGAAAACTTACTATTTGGGTTTTGAATCTTCAACAACTATGATACAACGTAGTTTGTTTCGACTTTTTTTTTTAGCAACAACAGTGTTTGAGGTTTCAAAATTTTCGAATTTAAAACAATATAGTAAACAAAATTATTAATATAAGAAAAATAATTAAAAAATGATTGTAGATATATGAAAAGAAAAACAATAAGACAAACTAGTAGCAATGATTTTGAACCATTTTTATTTATTTATGAAAATGCATTACAAGCCGCATTAGTTTATTTTGCCCATCAACTATGTTCAAGCGGCATAAGTTTCCAAGCAGCTCATGAACTAGCCATTTAGTAAATTCATCTGCAAAAAGAATATCGATCACACGCCGTGAAAGTAAACTATAAAGGCCCATAACTATTTAACTTTATTAAAAGAACTTACTCATATGGTATCCTGCTTTGAACAAACAAGAATATACAAAGACGTCACCATGCTCTCTAAATATAAATTTCATCTGCCATAAGCATAAAAATTTACAGTAAAATTTCTAATATAGCAGGAAAAAAGAGAAAAGCTTGCCTAGTATACAAAGACCCATACAAGGACCAAGAAAAAACTTACCTCAAACAAATACTTTTGCCGAATGTCTCGTGGAATACAAAATACAAAGAAAGATTCAAAACAAAGTTGAATCGTCCCATATTTTAATTATGACCGCAACCAAAATTTGATGAACAATAAGCTGTAATAGGAACAATGGTACGGAGTTGTCCCATATTTTAATTCTGACCGCAACCAAAATTTGATGAACAATAAGCAGTAATAGGAACAATTGTACATAGTCTAAGAATGTCATAATTCAGAGTACCAACAATTGTACGTAGTTTAACAATTAGCAGTCAAGAATAGAGAAAAGAAGAGGTCAGAAACTGCGAGAGAGATGAACTAAGAAATTTGTAGAGGACTAGAGGAAAGAAGAGGTACGAAAGATAAAGAAAATAAGAATACAGTTTTTATAGGACTTAACAAAAATAACTAATTTCTGTTGTTGATAGAGGACGCTGGACTTAAGAGATTGAAATTATTCTAGTATTCTTGAAGCATAAAACAATTCAATGTATGTTTTTTATTTTAATTTAGTTTTCCTTTTTAATATTTTTTGTTTAATTTTTTAAATTAAAAAGTCGATTAATAGTATTTCTGAGAAAAAACATTTTTTTTGTGCACGGTTAGATGATGCGCATTTTCGAGAATATGTTTACTTTACAATAAGTGTTTATCTTACATTTTTGTAGGATATTGCACCTGCGACCAATAAGAATATGTTTCCGGACGTGCTTTTTAGTGTGTATACCCAATAACCGAGTCAGAATACCCAATAATCTCCATTTTATCTAACTTCCTATATGTAAACATGTGCCCATTTGTACCTTACGGATACTGGAGTACCCTTTTAAATGATTTCGAGTGATCTGGGTTACTAACATATCTCCGCAACATATTTACAACAAAGGCAATGTCCAACCTAGCACAAACTTGAGCATACATTAAAATTCAATTGTTGAATCATAAGGGCTAATGACATTTCCTCAATCTTACATTTTGTCTTAGGACATTGACCCACAATAAGTCTGTCACCCTTTGTTATAGGGATATTTAGAAGTTTGCAACCTGTCAATGTGTAACGTTGTAAAACACTTTCAATGTATGCCTTTTGTGATAATACAAGAATACCACAGGAGTGATCCTAATGTGTCTGGATTCCTAACACAAAACTGGAATCACCAAGATCTTCCATATCAAACTTGTCTGATAGATATCTTTTGGTAGTCTGTGACAATTCCTTATAGATATCTTTTGGTAGTCTGTGACAATTCCTTATTCTTCGAGGTAAAAAATATCCCATCCACATATAATATAATAAATATGAAATTACTACAACTGAACTTGTGATACACACAATCCTAAATAGAGTTGATCTCAAAGTCACTATCACCTCAACCCTAATTTAACCCAATAAATCCACAAACTATCAAAATTACAATTTACTCATATAAAACATGAAAAATATATACATGATTTTCAGTACGAATACATCACATAACATGTTTTTCATGCAATCCCTAAATCCATGCCCTACCCAAGAACATCCATCTTTATGTATTAATACACAATTCGGTTATTCTATCCACTCCAAAAAAGGGTTAAACTGACTCTGATATCAAATGTTATATATTATTCGAAACCGCATAAAATAATATACAACAAATCGCGGAAAAATAATTAAACCCTTTTCTAGATTCACCTAATGAATAAACAAAAAACCAAGAACACTTACGGGTTTTACAGTTGTTTTCCATCTAGTATTCTCTTTTGTTCCTTTGCGTTCTTCAACGATTCTGTTTATGCAATTGAGAAACCTGCATAATCAAATTAGTGAAGAAAGGGACGGTTTCGAGACACTGAATGAAGCGAACGTATTTCTAATTAGAGTTTTGGATGATGAAATTTCTAAACCTAGCGCCTTACGTATAGTCTTTACAATATGAAGCGCAACATTATAAACTCATCATTTATTAATTCTTTGTGTCCGGGATCATAACCCGATAAATTAATAATTCAATTTATATCCCTAATTTATTAATTCAGGCTTAGGTGTTGAAATTTGGGCCCTCTGCATCACAGTGCCCAAATTCAACATGATTACCACACTTGAGCCTATAACGCTCATTGGTCCAATTTATTTAATTAAATAATTAACTCGATTACTTTTAATTTGGACTTCCTTAAGACAATAACCGGATATTTTTGTTTAGCATGTCGATCCAAATTATTATCGGTCCATTAATATATTAAATACATATATTCCAACATTAATTTCCAATGTAGTTATTTTATTTCTAAATAACATTGAAGTAACCTAAAACAATCAAGGATTATTTGAGCAGTTTGCTATTAAAGATATAATATCATTCCAAATTGAAAAGCGCTTGAAATCCTCCTTGAGGATGTATAAGTAATATTTCATTTTATTAATTAAGAGGAGATGTTTTAATTGATAACTTTATATACACTAGAATTCAAGGTAGCTAAATTCTTCTTAAGTGGTAAGTATAATGATTTGTTTTAAAATTTTAAGAGGAGGGAATTGAGAGAAAAATGTTCGTTATTTTAGCATCAGAAATAAAAATAATATGGTTTCCAAAGATAAATTAGTTTATGTTTTTGGAAAACTAGGTTGTTCAACTCATTTACACTCCAAGATGTTATTATCATAAAATATTAATATGTAAATATCGAATGACTTACATTAATTAGTGTCCGTCAAGAAACTTGTTGATAATTGTTAAGGAAATCATTAATATCCGAACAAGATCCGACTCAACCCTAACAAGACTAGCTAGGCCAAATATTAGCTACTCAACCTAAAAAATAACCAACAGTTGGCATGCACCTACCTGAGAGGTCTTAGAAGGTTATACGAGCTTCGAATCTTACCTTATTTCATGAACATAGTTAACAAGAAAGAACATAGAGTAAACAATAAAGAACATAAAGTACACAATCCCGCAACAAGAGATTTAACATGGTTCAGATCGTGAAGAAATTCTACATCGAAGGGAATGGACACTCCCTCTATAAATGAGTAGGTTATAGAAAGGCTCTCAAACACAAATAACTCAATCACTCGTGATGCACACAATCTTCTTTTCGGTGTTTATTTGTCACCTCACTTATCTTTCAAAACACCTAGAGTTAGTTTCTCTCTCAAGAAATATGTAGCTCATATCGCGATCCCGTCATAAATTGTAAAGTAATTTCATCTATTTATAAACCAGCTATAATTAATCTTAAGTAATTAATAAAAACAATTAATTAATACAGAGGACATAATTAATATAAAATGTAATTAATAAAAAAAGTCAATTAATAAAAAATTTATTTAATATAAAAAACGAAATTCACCTAAAATTTAACTAATATAGAATTCAAATAAAATATAAATAAGTAATTGAGAAACGAAGATTATACTTAGCCTCAACAATAGCTTTTGATTTCCGATCTTGTACATGTGGGTAGGAGTATGACCTCCTTATTATTCAAAATCGTCTTCTTTGACGCACCTTGATCTATGAGATTTGGAATGTATTTAGCGGCCTTCCCATAATATCCGAGCATGAAGGTTTGAATAATTGGAGTCCAAGTCTTCAGAAAAAGTTAGTGACTGAATTCTATGCATGACCATTTTCACTATGCAATTTAGTGTATTGTGCACAAACATGTCCTATTTTAACCCGCAGCAGAGGACGTTAACACAAACGGTTTGCTTTAAGAATTTACAAGCGAAAATGATTTGAGAGCTTGGGTAGCGTGTGGACAACAGTGTTTCGTTTTCGGATAATCTCTGAAGTCTTGTAAACAATTTCTTATTGAAATATTTTTGGGGTTCTCCAAAAATTTTAATTGGATAAAATCAGAGATATATTTTTGAACAGAGGGGATGAAAATGATTATATTCTTTATTAACTTACTTATAATTATATTTATTAACTTACTTATAATTATATTCTTTCCTTTCTAAAGTTAACTTACTTATAATTATATTTATTAACTTACTTATAATTATATTCTTTCCGTCTAAAGTTATATTTATTAATTTTAAAATTAATGTATAGTTATTTTTTTCTTCCTTCCAAAAATTATATTTATTAACTCTATTTATACTTTAAATTAAATAGACTAGTATTTATTTGTTATTTATATTTATTAACTTAATTAGATTAGTGTTTATTTATATTTTGGTTTCTATTTATATTTATTAACTTACTTATAATTATATTCTTTCCTTTCTAAAGTTATATTTATTAATTTTAAAATTAATGTATAGTTATTTTTTCCTTCCTTCCAAAAATTATATTTATTAACTCTATTTATAGTTTAAATTAAATAGACTAGTATTTGTTTATGTTTTTCGTGTCTATTTATATTTAGAGAAAAGTACCTGAAAATACCCACTCAACTATCTTATTACCCGGCGGTACCCGCTTTTAACATAGTGTTACTTAATACACAGACTAATAAATTGGACAAAAATACCCTTCCACTATATATACCCATTTTTCAATTCCAACCCACTTTTTCCACCTTCCTATCACCCTAAACAAGCGCAAAATTCTAATTTTAGAAACCACCAGAAAACAAACCGTTCGACTTCGTGATACTCTCTCTCTCAAACCCAAAAACCCTACAGCTTCTCACCGTTCGCAACTTCGACACTATCTCACCGGTCAGCCTCTTTTACTCAATCAGACTACACACCTTCAATCTCGTTCGACAAAGTTGTCGTGAAGTCGTCTCTGAAAGCTTCAATCTCGTTCTCCGGCCGGTGAAATTTAACAGGTATGCATTATCGTGGAAAGCGTACTTTTTTTTGCGTTTTTTACGAATTTGAACCATTTTTTTCTCTTAATTCACGATAGGCGTTGCTTTTTATACTAGAATGAAGTATCTACTGACGATAGTTGCTCAGTTTATGGGTTTATAGTCGCAGCCAAAGTAGAATTTTACTTGCATGTAATACTAATACTCTCCTGAGAAATATTATGTATGTTAGATCTGCATTAGGTAGTTCATTGTTGATTTTGGTGTTTGTTGCATAATTCCCAGATCCCTGCAACGTGCATGTAAAAAGTGTAACAGTTCGCATCCTGATCACCCACTATGCAAGCAATTCGCAGCTCGATTGTATGTTTATACTTATTTACAAACAATTCGCAGCTTGAGCTGCGAATTGTCTGTTAAAACGATATTTATATGTATACAATTCACAGCTTGTGATGCGAACTATTTTCTGACATTCCAACTGATTTGTGTTTGTTCAGAAAGTATGACAACAAAACCTAGCTACTACAGATCGGGGTTGGTGAGCCTTCTGAAGCTACTCAAAGAAATACGTATTACAAGGGCCCACATTGAAGCTGCAAGAAACACACCCTTCTACACGCTTTTGAAAACGGCGTTCGAAATCCGTAATGAGGAAGAGCTGCCAAGGAACAAATTCTACCAAATCATTCAGTATATCATCGAGAAATTCTCTCTGGAAAGAGACGCCTTTAGGATTGGCAACAAGTATATAAAGCTAACTGAAAACGATATCAAGATCATATTCGGGTTGAGGCATGGCACCGAGCAAATGGAGTTAACAAAAATCGGAGCTTTTCACAACAAATATGCACCCGGCGATGAGGACGAATCAAGGATGATGAAGAAATACTTCATGGGTAAAACTGGCAAGAAAGTAGCAGCTAGTAATACCAAAACAATAACAAATGCCATTATAAAGGTACGTCTAAAATGGACTTCATCTTTATAGAGAAAGATTCTGTACATGTTTAACATAGCATGTTGTCATTGGTTTTACAGGAGGGTATAAAGAAGGCCATAAACGAAGGAGGGGAGCATGAATTGGAAGACGTGGCGAGGCTGTTGATATTGCTTTTGTGCTCCACGCTATTCTACTCCGTATCTGGAGATATCCTGGGCTGGAGGACGGTTTATTACGTTGAAGACCTCAACAGAATAAACAATTATGACTGGGCTGGATCAATACTGTTCAAGCTTTGACAGTCTATCAGGAGTTGCTTAGCAGTAGAAAGAGCTGATAAAGTCGTCGGCTGCGTCGCCCTTGTAGTTGTAAGATTGATCTATTCAATATAAATTTAGTTATGTACATCGCATCATGTTCATAAAACTTGTCCCCATGCAGCCCTTCATCATGGAGCACACAACAATCGGCCACGAGGTAGCGAAGCCAACCTCGATACCAAGGTTTTTCAAATGGTTGGGGTTAGAGTGTCAAGCATCAACCATGACATATCTTATTAGAACACCCTACCTGGATAATGACCAGGTATAAGCTTTATATATGTATTGAACTGGGGCCGCATACAGTTCGCAGCATATCATACATTTTGCTTAGAAAAATGTATCAATCATTTCGCAGCCTGATATGAATTTTACTTCGCAGCTTCTTTTTCAACACAGTTCGCATCATATGGTTTACACTTAGTTCGCATCATATGGTTTGCACTTACTTCGCATCATATGGTTCACACTTAGTTCGCATCATATGCTTTACATTTAGTTCGCATCATATGTTTTACATAAAGTTCGCAGCATATTGTCCCATACGCATTTTGCAGCTCAGCATGCGAAATGTGATTTAAAATCACACATTTCGCATCATGTGATGCGAACTGTTTATGAAAAACAATTTGTTTGTCTACACCCTCATACTTTCGAAACAATTAATTTACTTACATGTGCTTCTGTTGGTAGGTTTTAGAATGTCCATTACAGCTTACCGAGGCTAAAATTGAAGCTTTCGGACCACAAGAAGATAATAAAGATGCAGAAGTTCTGGTATCTACTTCACCGGAAGAAAGACCTAGGAAGAGGACGAAAAGCACAGCATCAAAACCAAAACAAAGGAGATGAGCATCACAGAATGTAATGAATAAGGTGATGTCTCTCATCGAACAACCAACACCACCCGAGCCATCGGTTCCACCACCAAGACTCCCCAAGAAAACGATTCCACCACAACCGAAAGGAAAATCCAGGCAGGAGCCCTCCGACACCGACACAACCAGTATGAGTGAAACAATCGGTCAGTATGTAATCAAACTAAGAGGTCCTAATCCCGATATTGCTGCTCAATCAAAGCGTTTGAAGACATATGCCGACAAGAACAAGTACGAGCGAAAAATAGAAAAACAGGCCAGAGAAGTAAGTATGACTTGAACCTTAAATAATCACTACAATCACCACTTAATATGTTTATAAAAAGTTTGCTATCATTTTTGCAGTTGAAAGAATTGAAACGCAAGATAGCGGAACTTGAAGCACAACAACTCCACAATGCTATCTCTCAACCAATTTGCCGTATTGAAAGCCCAATAAAGCAGGTACCAGCAGCACTTCCAGAGGGACAAAAATCCACTGATCAGCAAGCATCCGTGTCTAATGCTGATCAGCACCATGCTGATGGAGTACTGCCGGAAGAAAGGGACAATGATGCCCACAATTCACCCATCATGGAGACACATACAGAGGAGGTAGATAATGTAAGTAGATGATATGATGCTATCAAACAAATATCAGGACTCTTGTGTAGTCTTGTCCAAACGTTTCGCAGCTTAAGCTGCGAATTATGTAATAAACTAGTGGGTTAGTTATTACACAATTCGCATGCTGAGTTGCGAATTGTTAGGAATGTATAACATAGATATCAGGTCAGGATGCGAATCGTTCTCACCAATGATTAACTTATGCTTAACCCTTTCACCCTTTTGTTTTTTTTTGTATGAAATAGGAGACATAAAGACAACAACAACACCAGCAGAAACAGCAAGACCAGCAACAACAACAACAACAACAGCAACAAGAACAACAGCAACAACAACAACAACAACAAGAAGAACACCCCCAGCAACAACACCAACACCAACAAGAACAACAGCAACAACAACAACAACAGCAACAAGAAGAAGAACACCCCCAGCAACAGCAACAAGAAGAAGAACAACAACGACAACCCCAACAGCAAGACCAAGAAGAACACAACCAGCAACAACAACACGAACAGCAACAACAAGAAGAACACCCCCAACAACAACAACAAGAAGAACACCACCATCAACAACCCCAGCAGCCACAGGTTCAACACGAAGACCAGCAACAAGAACAACAATTCACAGCTTATCATTATGGCCTTAATTCGCATCCTATCATTAATTATTTTCAACCTTACTCAATATCCTGGTATTTTTATTAAATTACAATTCGCAGCTTATCATATGACAAATATCAGGACTTCTAATTGATCTCCATTCACATCATAATTTTGGCCCTAATTCGCATCCTATCATGCAAAACGTAAGATATGATAAATGTTTGATAATTTTACCAACGATTCGCATCCTGTTAAAATTTCACATAATTGTATATAATTCGCATGTAATCCTGATAGATGTTTGTAACAACTTACCAACGTATTGCACATAATTCGCAGCACAGGATGCAAAATGCTTACAACTCCAATAATAGCAAATACAAAAACACAGGAATGTACAAATGTTTAGTTTGCTGTACAAAACAATAACTATACTACAAAAATAAATGTGATATAGCCAACCAGAATTGTCCTTAAACTGGAACATCACAAGTCCTCCGGTTATGGCATGATTTCGAACATCGGTCACACCTTAACTTCTTGGTTGAGATTTCTCCTCTAGAAGAGATTCGATTTTTCTTAGGCCTTCCGGAGCGTCTCTTAACGTTCGGAGGCAGAACTTCAACAAAAGAAGGATCGTTAGTGCTGGACCCTTCACCGAAATCAGTTATAGCTGGTATGCTGAAAGAGTAACTTTCCCTGTAATTCTTAACCGTAAAGAAGGGTTCTATTACAGTCAATGGATCTTGGTCGGTGTATTGTAATGCGCTAGAGCATGAGCACATGGAAAACACTCTTGTTTCCATGATCCGCATGAACATTTGAAATCCAACAGATTAACAACAGCCACAGGATTCGAAAAGACTTCGAACATGGCGGAAGTGAACTTACGTACTACCCAGCTTCGGCACATGTCAACATTTTGCTTTAGCTTCTTCTCGTACTCGGGAACCAAATTAGTACTCCAGCTGAGACCTTCTTCGTATCTCCATAAAACTTGAGTCATAAGCAAGACTCTAATCCAATCAATAAACTCAACAATTAGTAAGCCGCAATATTTTTTAATCTGATTGTTAAACGATTCAGCTGCGGTAGAAGCCATAGAGCCGTATCGCTTCCCCTTTTACGTAAGCCTGCGCATACTTTTCAGGGGGTAAATTTGCAAGAAAATCACTCATTCTCTCACCACCTTCACATAGAAAACCTGTTAGTATATCTTTAAAAAGCTCTTGACTGGGAGTATAAGCAAGACAGTGGAAGAAACTCAACATCTTTTTTTTATACTCTCTGTTAGTATGTTCCAGTTTGGCTTTCAAATTCTACATGAGATGAAAATAACAGTACGCATGATAGCAGTTTGGATACAAGACAAAAACAACATTAATAATACCAGAATGGCGGTCGGAAATAAATGTGATCTGGCGATCCAGCAAATGTGGTTTCAAACACCCCAAAAACCACATCCAATTGTCCCAATCTTCAATGCTAACTACACCAACAGCAACAGGGAATAGTCCTGGAAACATGCAGATCAAATAAACACTACAACGGTATGCAAAGGTTTAAAAATTGTAAACAATTCGCATGCTATCCTGGAACAATTCGCAGCTTGTCATGCGAAATATGTGTAACATTTTAATTGCTCATGCAAAACAGTTCGCAGCTTGTCATGTGCATTCGCAGCTTGTGACAACTTTAAATAATACCTAACTCAAGCTGCAATGTAAGTACGGTTTACTCAGCATAATACCTAATTGGCATCACCTGCTGCGAATTGCATCATCATTTTCACACAAAAACATCGTTCATTAACTAGATAAATGTAACTAACCGTTGTTTCCGTCCTTTGCTACAGTTGTGAGCAATGTACCCTTGTACTTGCCATATAAGTGGGTTCCATCGACAAATAACATTGGATGACATGAATGGAAACCACTAAGGGACAAACCCAATGCTACAAAACAGCGCTTGAATCGGTTTCCAGCTGACAACTCCAACTGGCAGTCTGAAGTAATATCCCGGCTCTTCAAGCGTTTGAAGTATCCGCTTAGTAAACTAAAAGAACTTGAACTATCTCCAAAAACTCCCCTCCTAGCCTTCTCTAAAGCATTCCATGACAAACGATAAGAGATGTCAAGACCGTAATTTTGTTTGACAGTCGATTGTATGGTTTTGGTTGTCAACGAATGGCACGTCCGAAGAGAATCCTGAATTTCCTCTGCAATCAAATCTGATGTCAAATGCCTGTGCCGCTTATGCTTATGCTTCTGGGAGAAAACAGGACTGCAAGTATGGTACGGGACATGCTTTTTGATCGTCATAAGGCCGGTGCTTGAGTCAATAGATGCATAAACCCTCCATTTGCACCCGCTTGTGAGCTTATTTTCACAATAAGCAGTGATCTTATTTGTTGTGTTGTGCAGGTATTTGAAAGAAAAACCATGCTCTAACGCAAACTTGCAAAAGGATACCCTCAGATGGGCAGCACCTTCTTCAAAAGCTTGACCCACTCCTGTAATAGCATCAGCCCAACCAGCAGTAGCAAGTGGTTTTTTCCTCTTATCAGAATTAACTAAACCGTTACTACTCTCCCCGCTAACTAGTTGATCAAGAGATAGTTCTCCCAAAATCAAGCTACGCTCTTTACGCTTTACACCACAATCCTTACCACCGGAGCTCTTATCAACAGAACTTTTATTACCATGCTCAAATTGATCGGCCTCACCTTCAACGCTTTATATTCAAGACCTGCACGGTTATTCGTGCTCAGCCTGATCGGTCAGGCCCAGCTCGGTCAGCCTCACTTCCAGTACCTCATCTTTAGGAAGATCGGTTAGTGATGCTTGGCTCAACTAGTCATACCCGGTTTGGTCAGCCTAACCTGCAACAGCCCGACCCATCTTCAGCACCTCATCTTCAGCATCTTGCCACTGAGTCTTCAAATAAGTAACGACTTAAAACGATATATCTCCACATCCAAATCATATCCATTCATTTCCATCACGACATCATAAATTAAAACTAACAGGAATGATATAAGACAAAAAAAATCCTTCTCCATGATAGAACACCAAGTGATATCCACAATATATGGCCATGTGATCTCCATAATAGATCGCCACATGATCTCGACTATGGAACGCTAACGATCGATATCGTCATGATACTAAGACTGTAAGCTAAGTAATCTCCATCTTAATAATGACGAACACTACATAAATGAGGGTCGTCTACACTGATACATAAATAAACATGGTTAAGAAACCATACCTATAAGGTCAAGTGAGCGGACATACTGAGCCTTGACTTAAAATGTAAAATAAGAAAACTGGTTCAAAAACCAAGCATAACTGAAAAAAATGTAAGAGGCCACGCAAGAGGTTATACTGATCCTTGACTTAAAATTTTAAAATTCACGAACTAGCTAATCAACCAAGCCCCTAACGTCATACAAATGGCCATATTGTGCATTACTCACATTTCCAATATATATACCGACCCCCACGACACAACTGAAAATATTAATATGTTTATAGGTATGCTGTCGCAACAAAAGAAAATATATGGAGAAAAAACTGGTCTAATACGAATTTCATTCAGAAGTATAGCAATTTAACGAGCAAAGCTAAAACAATTGAAAAACTAAGAAGTACAAGCTTCACAAACGACAGACTACACTCTCTGGCTTATTATATTTGCAATTTCTTAGTGCTTAAGTTTTATTATAGTTAAGTTCAAGGACTAGAGCAGAACCCTAATGAGGGTATAATACCCAGATAAAGATATAACTCGACTAGTCATGATTAACTCAGTTAGTGATGTGTTACTTAGTTAGTCATGAGCCAATGAACCATAGCTCAACTCAATCAGCCTCACCTTTAGCGCCTCATCTTTAAGAACTGCTCGGTTAGTCAAGCTCAACTCGGTTGTTCATGCTCAACTCGGTTAGCCTCACCTTCAGTACCTCATCTTTGAGAAACTCGGTTAGTGATGCTCAGCTCGACAAGTCATACCCGGCTCGGTAAGCCTAATCTATAGTTGCCCCTCTCCCCATTCAAAACCTCATTTTCAGGACCTGCTCCGTTAGTCTTACGTAACCCAGTCAGTCATGCCCGGTCAGCCTAGCCCTCAACACTCATCTTTCGAAAGCTCAATTGGTGATGCTCAGCTCGACCAATCATACACGGTTCGGTTAGCCACACCTTCAGCAGCCCATCCCCTTCATTCAACACCTCATCTTCAACACCTCATCATCTTCAGGATTTCTTGTTCGACACCTCAACTTCAGCACCTCATCTTCATAAATGACATTTATGACGAGTAATAAGTTGCAACGAAACGATAAAAACATTACTAACTATTTATTATCTCAAACATGTAACGAATATGAAGTTAATAGGGATATATAATGAGGCTTTGTCACTAATATTAATTGGAAAGACTGTAGGTGTAAAAAAAAGGGATACATCATCAAATATATTCTTCTCTCGATTATTTCTTATGTTTTTAACATTGTTTTCTCTTTTGGGAAAAAATTACTTTTATGTTTGATTGAGGTTTTACTTCATCACTGTTGTCTAGGGAATTCTTCGGTAGTGGGTGTTAATGATAAAAGTATATTTGGTTTGTTGTAGTAATGTGTTAGATTTTATATTTTATTATTTATCTTAAATGTCGAAAAACAGTATCCTCACAAAAAATAGTTAGAGAATCAAATAATTTGTACAATTGACTAACCTTTCCTTGGCTATTGGTATCTTAGACGTTAAAACAATTCTTCGGTCATGCTTTGTATTTAGATATTCCAAAGACAGACGAAAATAGTCCACTTTTTTGTAATCGTTAGAGTATTTTCTTGCTTCGCTGCTATCATGATCGCTTTGCTTCTTGCCGTATTTATCTGATTATTTCAAGCATTTATATTTACAAAAATTTTTAACTTCCAATTCTCAATTAGCACTTGAATTTCTATATTACGAGTTATATAGTCCTTCGTATCATGCCCGGCTTCCTCATGATACATGTAGTATATATTGCTCTTATCCTTCCTCATGGTTTAGATCAGAAAAAGCCTTCTAGAACTACATATGTCCTTGTACCTTGTCAAATATCGTTTCCATACACTAGGTCAACGCAACATAATGAGTGGGTTGGACCCACTTCTTTGACATCGGTCTGGCAGCATGTTAAAAACTGACAGCCTGTTGATTTATCCTTGGTCTCGGTTGTAGCTGAAAAACAGCGGTAGGAGATTGTTGATAGATCACCATTAGTGACTACGAACTCTACCCTTGTTGTCGCATATAAGAAAAATCCGATGCTTGGGTTCTTTCCACAGGTATCTACTTTTCTACCTAGGCTAGTAGGGCTTCAAATATTAGAGCATGCTTCCTGGAAATATTATCCTTTAAAATTTTGGTGATGATAATCATCCTATATGCCGTGCAAACGCATCAGTTCGTAACAATTATGCAGTCCGTTTGTATCCCCATTTTCTCGAAACGTTTTGCTTCCTACAAAATGTTGGAACAATACTCATCCTTACTCTAGGTCTTTTGAGAGATAACTGAGGTGATAGATAAACACTGAAGAGAAGATTATGTACATTACGGGTGATTGAGTTCTTTGTGTTTGAGTGTCCATTGCCCGTGGATGTAGTATTTCTTCACAATCCAAACCACGTAAAATCTCTTGTTGTGCATTGTGTACTTTATGATCTGTATTGTTTACTTTATGTTCTTTCTTGTTAACTTTTTTCTTGAAAAATGGTAAGAGTCGAAGCTCGTATAACCTCTTATGGCCTCTCGTGTAAGTGTACGCCTATTATTGGTCATTGTTTAGGTTTAGTGGCTAAGATTCGGCCTAACTAGTTTTATTAGGGTTTGGTCGGATCTTGTTCGGATATTGATGATTTCCCTAACATATAAAAAAACTTCTCAATCGACACTAATCAATGTAAGTCATGAGATATTCATACATTAATATTTTATGGCAATAACATCTTGGAATGTACATAGGTTAAACAACCTATTTCGCCAAAAATGTAAACCAATTTATATTTAGTAATCATATTATTTTTATTTGTAAGGCTAAAATAACGAATATTTTGCTCTCAATCCTTTCCTCTTAAAATTTGAAAACAAATCATAATACTCACCATTTAAAAAGAATTTGGTTAGATTGAATGGTCTTATGCTTCAAATATACTAGAATAATATCTATCTCTGAAGTCCAGCGTCCTCTGTCAAGGAGAGAAATTAGTTATTTCTGTTAAGTCCTATAAAAACTGTATTCTTATTTTCTTTCTGTTTCGTACCTCTTCTTTTCTCTTGTCCTTTACAAATTTCTTAGTTCATCTCTCTGCTTCTTCCGACCTCTTCTTTTCTTCATTCTTGAGTGCTAATCTCTATTCTTGGTACTCTGAAATATGACATTCTTAAACTCCTTACTATTGTTCCTATTACTGCTTATTGTTCATCAAATTTTGGTTGCAATCATGATTAAAATGCGGGACTATTTAACTTTGTTTTGAATCTTTCTTTGTATTTTGTATTCCAGGAGAAATTCGAGCAATGGTTAGGAAGATTATACACAAAGTAAAAGTATCTGTTTGAGGTAAGTTTTTTCTTGGTCCTTGTTTGGGTCTTTGTATATTACGCAAGCTTTTCCTTTTTTTCCTGCTATTTTATAAATTTTACTGTAAATTCTTATGCTTATCGCAGATGAAATTTATATTTAGAGAGCATGGCGGCTTCTTTGTATATTCTTGTTTGTTCACGGCAGCATACGAGTAAGTTCGTTTAATAAAGTTAAATAGTTATGGGCTTTTATAGTTTACTTTCACGGCGTGTGATCGATATTCTTTTTGCAGATGGATTCAAATGGTTATATGTAGTCGATGAGCTGCTTAGACATAGTTGATGGGCAAGCCTAGATTTATTAGTAATTTCTGTTATGCTGCTCGGAAACAAATGCGCCTTGTAATGTATTTTTATAAATAAATAAAAATGGTGCAAAATATGAATACTAAACTTTTTATTTATCAGTTCACAAATTGCATTATTTTTTTCTTTCCCGATATTTTCAATAATTTTCTTTGTTCATGAGATTATGTTATAATTTAATAATTCTATTAATAGATTTATCCTTCTTTTAGACTTTAATGTTTTCAAACTTCAAACCGTTATAAAATTAAAAGTGAAAAAGAAATAGTTTTTCAAATTCATCTTCAAACCTCTAAGTCTAAGATAAAATCATTTCATATATTATTTTCTCCTGACAGTTATAGAAAATATAACAAAGATAATGTCAATTAGTTAATGATATTAACCGGAGAAGAGAAATTATTTTGTGTTTCGTTATCTACCTATTTATATATCCATGGTTAGCTTACATGTAGTTACCGATACATCCCTTTAGTAATAATGCACGTACGTTCACATTTATGGTGTAGAGCCTAAATTAATAACCATTATTTTAGTGGGTTGAACCATTAATTAAGATTCTTAAGCAATTTCCTTAATTGTTCTTTTGAAGTTAGGTCTAGGTCGGTTTCATCCGCGCTACAAACCGAGCGTTGCTCCGTTTTTTATACATCTGAGACATTCTCTTTGTCGTCCTTCTTCTACTATGCTCGCTGAGTCTGCTCAACCTAATTTTGGTACATCGTGTCTATATATATATATATATATAAAATTTCGTTGATTCAAATTAAATTGTAGATTTAATTGGTTCCGTTGCAAGATAAGTGGAAGCAAAAAAACGCAAGTCACATGAAAAACGAAAATTAGATTATCGAAAGGGAAAATAAATAAAAAAAATAATGTTATTTTTAAATAAACAGCTCATCTGGTTTTTTCTAAAACCACTATTCGTCAATTTCTTAAAAACTTTCTCTTGTACATTTCATAAGTACTATTGCTTCTTTCTATACAAACAACCCAAATCATCTTTGCCTCATGCTACAACCTCTAACAAAGAACATGTCCCTAATGTTCAACAAAATCACTTTATTCTATCATGTTTACTCACATAATAGACCGGCTTAGGGATTCTATCCTCTTCTCGAACTAGCGGTGCGCTGACCGCGTGTTCTGATACTGCTATATAAAGAAACAACCTTTCATGGGGTAACAGCTTTGTTAAAAACTTTGAGGATGACAAATAATTTTTGATGCCGACGAATGCTTCGGTACACTCAAGAGTCCAGCAAAAATTCTTAGCATTTCTCAGAATTTTAAAAAATGGTACGCACTTGTCCGACGATCGAGAGATAAATATGTTCAACGACTCTAAACGCGCGGTTAAATTTGTGCCTCCTGAACATTTCTTGGAGGTGCCATGTTGTTCAGAGTGTTTAACTGACCTGGATCCACTTCTATCCCCTTCTCGCTAATCATGAACCCTAAAAACTTTCCGGACCGAACTTCAAAAGAACATCTTTCTGGGTTGAATTTAAGGTTCACTTTTCCAAGATTCCTGAATGTTTCTTCTAGGTCTGCGAAATAACTCTTGTCGGTGATGCTTTTAACCAGCATATCGTCAATGTAGACCTCTACATTTCGCCTGATTTGGTCGTTGAAAACTTTATTCACAAGCCTTTGATAGGTGGCCCCCGCTTTTTTCAGACCAAACAGCATAACTTTGTAACAATATAAGCCCATTCCGGTGATAAACGGAGTGCTTTCCTGGTCTTTAGGATCTAGCTTTATCTGATTATACCTTGCGTAGGCGTCCATGAAAGACAGTATCTTGTTACCTGATGTCGAGTCTACCAACTGATCAATCCTCCGGTATGGGAAAAGGATACTTGGGACATGCTCTGTTAAGGTCTGCGAAATCTACGCACATTCTCCATTTTCTGTTTTTCTTTTTTACGAGAACCGGATTAGCTGTCCATCCCGAGTACCGAGACTCCCGAATATGTCCTACCCTTTTGACTTCTGAAATGATCGCCTCTGTCTTCTCTTGAGAAAATGCTCGGTGCTTCTGTGTTATAGGTCGAATATTTAGGTTTATAGAAAACTGGTGGTAGATGATATTTTCATGGACCCCTGTTACATCTTCTGAACACTGAATGAAAATATGTAACTTTTGTTTGAGAAAATCAATTAATTTTTTTCAGAACCAAGGTGACAAATTTACCCCAATCTTCAATACCTTCCTTTTGGAAAATTCGTAATTCTCACAACTTTCATCTGTGAGCAAAAAACTTGGGGTTTCCTTAGGATCATCTGCCGGCTCAGATCCACTGGCCGACCCCGCTAATTGCTAACTCCTTACATCGACCATTTCCCTATTCGGTTTTACAGCCAAGGCTGCCCGATAACATTCCCTTGTGGTCTTCTGGCTGCTTCTGATAACTCCTACGTTGTTTCCAATCACATACTTCAGGAATTGGTGAACTGTAGAAGTTACGGCATGCATTCTTGACAACCAAGAGCGACCAAAAATTGCGTTTTGCGACATGGGTGCATCGACAACAATGAATAAACCCGTCACTTCTTTCTTAAACGGCCCTCTCCCGAGCTGAACTACTCCTTCGAATTCTCCTACTACTTCTGCCGACGCTCCTGTAAAACCGATGACTGTTTGATCTGACTTTACAATCACGGGTTTATTCCTGAACCCTGAAAAAGTTGATAAGAAAATTATATTCGCCCGGTATCCACCAAGATTCTTCGCACCTCCTCTCATGCGATAGCCACGCCGATTACGATTGCGTCCTCGTAAAGACCTGCCACATATTTGTAAAGTCACATATTTACTCTAAACAATACTTATCACGCCGTCCGTCATTCACCAAGTTAGGTTAATTGGGTCAATATTATTTTAAATAAATATAATATTCCCCCACGATCTCTCTTTTTGGGGGTTTCTTATTCAAAGAAACGTTCGAGTACAGATATATTAATAACATGGATATATAAAACAACTAATTGTGTCCTTTCCAAAAACACTACCAAGTTTATTAATAAATTTCCCTCACAAACACCCATATTAGCCCTCCTCAGCACAACCGAGTTTTTTAGCCTTTCTACTTGAGGTCATGGTCATGTATGGTGTATTGGTATCGGTCTGGATTTTAAGTTATATCAACTGGGTTTGAAATGAGTTACAACTTTTAAAAATTTCTCAACGGTTATCAACCCAACCCAGGAGATATCCTTTGTCAAATACTATAGAACACTGTTTGAAGAAGTTATATTTGTGACTCTATTTGACTGGATTCCATAAAGAGGTTATTACAACATAATTTTTTTCATGACCATCAACCCAATGGACTTACATCTCCTTCAAAACTTTGCTTTGTAAAATGGGTAATTGCCCACCAACATTACAACTTTAAACCATTCTTAAAGCTGAAATCCTTTTCTGGCAAGCCTAAAATATAATATTATCTCCAATATTAAGAATTAAGAAAGTAATTAATTTGGAATTGAAATGTTCGTGATTGAAGTTAAATGGTATAAATTAGTTGGTTAGGCTGCTGAAAGGAAAGATAAAAAAGGCAAGTCATCATAAAATCGAATTGTTTTTCGAT
The DNA here is from genome assembly GCA_036936605.1 of Limnanthes douglasii subsp. nivea. Classification (NCBI taxonomy): domain Eukaryota; kingdom Viridiplantae; phylum Streptophyta; class Magnoliopsida; order Brassicales; family Limnanthaceae; genus Limnanthes; species Limnanthes douglasii. The sequence goes on from JAUPFV010000004.1 coordinate 291,021,331, forward strand.
GCTTCATAAATACAAGAATGGTATGTATCTTCAGTCCGTTTAAAATAAGTGAAAGTAATAAGTGAAAGTTAATGTTGAAACAGAAATTAGTTATTTCTGTTAAATGCTATAAAAGTTCTTTCTGCTTTGTAGCTCAAATGCTATAAAAGTTCTTTCTGCTTTGTAGCTCTTCTTTTCTCAAATCTTTTAAGAATTTCTTGGGGGCTAATATGAGAATGGACTGTTATGAGTAAGTTCTTTTAATAAAGTTAAATAGTTATGGGGCTTTTATAGTTTTCTTTCACGGCTTCTGATCTATATTATTTTTGCAGATGGATTCCGTAAATGGTTATTTTATAGTTGATGAGTTGCTTGAAAACTAATACCGCTCAAATCCAACTAAATCCAAATCAAATCATTTTGACACCAATACTTTTTGGCCCAAATCAGAATCATTATCCACTCGAGACAAAGACAATCCATTTAAGGCACAAACTAAAATCCCATAAAGGATACATTCCTTCTTCTTTGTGAAAGTCAATTAATTTTCATAGTTGTTGAAGATTCAAGACCCAAATTATAAGCTTTTAGAGTTCTTCTAGGGTTATCTTCATGTCTCACGAAGAAAACTGATGCGAGCGGGCCTCAACAGGTGAGCCGTGAGATTTATCAACTAAATTGGAATACTTCATTATAATTTTTTGTTTTTGTAGTTTCCATTGCAAAGGTTACATTTTTTGTATTGTTTAATTTATTTACGAAACTAAAATATCTAAACTTTCTAATATGAATACTTTAGTTTGATATATGTATATAAGTAAGAACGACTATAATATTATCCGTTTTAGGCCCGTAGGTCCTCACGACTTTGTTTTTGGTCGATTTCAAAAAGACCTCATACTAGTTGAGGTATGTTTTTATTTATATATCATTGATTCTTCTCATGTTTAACCAATGTGGGATGTAGGAATTTGGTCGCCACCCTAATGTATCCTCATTTCGAACAAACTACCACATTAGCCTCTTCTCAATTAATTTTCATCCGCCCACTCTAATTAGACTGGGGCTACCTGAACTATAGAAGCACTATGAATGTTATTGTTCAAGTCCTATTAGACCATACTGTCTTGTTTCTTAGTGCCACTCCAATAAAGTAGTACTACTTGATGAGCCACATACACTCTGAACTGGAACTCTAGAGTAGATCACCTTGAGGACGATATATGGATTTTGGTTCATCATGTTCGACTTCCGAGAATTTCACCACCATCGCGTTCTATCTGGGTCTGGGTCTGATATGGGTCTGATATGGGTACCGTTTATTCCGTCTCCATATATAAGTAAGAATAACCGATCTCTACACTAGTATGATATTGTCTGCTTTGAGCCACGTACGCCCTCACGGCTTTGGTTTTGGTCAACTTCCAAAAGGCTCATACTTATATACCACTGATCCTTCCCATGTTTAACCAACGTGGGATGTGGTATGCGGGACTTTGCTCGCCACCCTAATAGTATAATTATTCATCGAGTTATGTCACATGATATTTGAGCATTTTCATAGTGAGGTTGAGGTCCATGCACACGGGTCACAAATTTTTTGTATAGTTTTTTGAAATTGATTTTTTTTCTTTTTATTGAATCTACGACTTTCACATAAATTTTAATTTGTTAGTAATTTTGGTAACATTCTCCAGTCTTGATTCGTTGTTGTCTTCATATATTATGTTCTTTTTAATGATTTTAAATAAGTTTTAGGCTTTAAATTTTCGAATTTTAGGAGTATAATTTAATTTAACGTCATTGTTAGAGAAACAAAAAATATACAATAAATAATACTAAACAAAACACATAAGACAATATTTAACGTGGTTGAGATTGTAAAGAAGAAACACTTACCAAACACACATGACTTAATCACTTTATAGAGTGATTCACATACCCCCTCTCTTCAATGTTTATCTCTCAACTTACTTATCTGTAAAAAAGACTTTCAGCTATTTTCTCTCTAAAAATATATACAACTAACAACTTTTTTATCACAGTTGCACCCAAATATCTTCTTCTATTTAAAGAATGGTTGAGATATGCTAATCTATTAATTGAGGAAACTAATTTATATAGAAGACCAACTTAATAGAAAATCTACATGATCTCTCAAGTTGAACAACTAAGTTAGATATGCTAGGTTCTCAACATATTAGGAATAAAGCTTAAGACTTGATTTTCAATGCTTCCGCAAAAGGTACCCGGTCTCTCAAATTGGACAGCTAAGTTTGATCAATGCTGCTCAGTAGGGTATAAGGGCGGACCTGGGCCACTAGAAGAAAAGCCAAACTTGATGGATGAAGATATTGTATCGACTTCTACAATTCCTCTATATTACAAACACAATAAATATAGTGGTGCATCATATGATTTTAATCATAAAACAATTCACATTTTGAATCGAGGCAACAAAAAAGGAATCGGTCATTGTAAATCTCGCGTACTAATTGATGTGGTCTCCATGCTTACGCATATCACAATCAAGAAAGTGTATTTTGTTAGTTTTATTTAAACATATATTTTATATGTGCTTTACATTGTTCTACCTATAATATTATCTATGCATACGGTTTTGCAATAACTTGATCGCTCACATAAACAACATGAGGAACTACGTCACACTAGACACAACACGTATATATTTGGACACCTTTGGCCTATTTGAATCAGGAGCTACCATATCGGAACTTCAAACGAGTAACGACCTAAAACAAGATATCTCCACAACCGAATCATATCCACACTTTGCAATCAAGACTTCATACATTCAAACTACACAAAGAATGTTATAAGACAAATTATTTCCTTCTCCACGATAGACCACCAATTAATCTCCACAATAAATTGCCACGTGATCTCCACAATAGATCACCACGTGATCTCCACAATGGATCGTCATGTGATCTCCACAATGGATCACCACGTGATCTCCACAATGGATCGCCACGTGATCTCCACAATCGATCGCCACATGATCTCCATGATAAAACGCCAATGATCGCCATCGTGATGATAATTAAGCTCTAAACTAAGTAATCTTCGTGTACATAACGACGAACGATACAGATAAGAGTTTGTATATACTCACGTGGTTAATAAGACAAACCTATAAGATCACGTGAGGGCCATACAGAACCCTGAATTATAATATAAAATAAGGAAACTTGTTAGAAAATGAAGCCGAGCTGAAAAAGTGTTAGAGGCCACACAAGAGACCATAATGAGCCTTGACTTAAATTGTCAACATTTGCGAACTGGCAATCATCCAAGCCCCTAAGGCCATGCAAAAGCCATATTATGCATGAATCATATGCCCAATCTATATACCGACCCCCACGAAACAACTGAAAGTATGAATATGTTTCTAAATTAGGTATGTGGTCGCAATAAAAGCGAATATATCGAGAAATCATTGGCCTAGTACGGATTTCCTTAAAAAATATAAAGACTTCATGAAAAAAAACTATGACAACGACAAACTAAGTATTACAAGCTTCACGAATGACATACTACACTGTCTAGTTTATTATATTTGCAACTCGATTATACTTCAACTTAAGGACTATGGACGATTCCTAATGGGGTATAATACCCAGATAAAGATAGAACTCGAGATACAACTCGATTAGTCATGCTTAGATGGTACCAACAACACCCCTTAATGTTCAACACCTCATGTTCAACACCTTGCCATTGGTTAATTCAATGAGTAACGACTTAAAACGAGATATCACCACAACCAAATCATATCCACTCATTCCCATCAAAACTTTATACATTCAAACTATACAGATTATGCTATAAGACAAAGGTTTTACTTCTCTATGATAGAACACCAAGTGATCTCCACAATATATCGCCACGTGATCTCCATAATAGATAGCCATGTGATCTCCACAATAGAATACCAATAATCGCTATCGTCATGATAGTAAGGCTGTAAGCTAAGTAATATTCATGTACATAACGACAAACTCTATAAAAATGAGGGTCATCTACACTGATACATAAACGAACATGGTTAATAAACCATACTTATAAGGTCACGCGAGGGGCCATACTTAACCTTGAGTTAAAATGTAAAATAAGCAACCTGGTTCAAAAACCAAGCATAGCTGCAAAAGTGCAAGAGGCCATGAAAGAGCCTTGATTTAAAATCTCAATATTTGTGATCTGACTAATCAACCAAGCCCTTAAGGCCATGCAAAAGGCCATATTGTGCATGCCTCACATGCCTAATCTATATATTGACCCCACGACATAACTCAAAGTATGAATTTGTTTGTAAATTAGGTATGTTGTCACAATAAAAGCGAATATATAGAGAAATAATTGGCTAAGTACGAATTTCATTCAGAAACATGGCGACTTCACGAACAAATCTAAGACAATCTACAAACTAAGAAGTACAAACTTAAAAAACGACACACTACATTATTCGGTTTATTATCTTTGTGATTTCATTGTCCTTAAGTTTCATTATACATAAACTCAAAGACTAGAAAGGAGTCCTAGTAAGGGTATAATACCCAGATAAAGATAGAACTCGAGATACAACTCGATCAGTCATACTTAGCTTGGTTAGTGATGCTCAACTCAGTTAGTAATGCGCAGCCCACAATCAATAGCTCAACTCGATTAGCCTCACCTTCAACTCCTCATCTTCAGGACATGCTCGGTTAGTCATGCTTAGCCCGGTCGATCATGCCCAGTTCAGTCAGCCTCACCTTCAGTACCTCATCTTCTCCAAACTCGGTTAGTGATGTTCAACTCGACTAGTCATACCCGAGTCAGTCACCCTAACCTGCAACAACCCCTCTCTCCCTTCAACACCTCATCTTCAACACATCACGTCAACCCCTGCTAGGTCAGTCATGCCCGATCAGCCTTACCTTCAGGACCTCATCTTCCGAAATCTCACTTAGTGATACTCAACTTGGCCAAAATTATACCCGACTCGGTTAGCCACACCTTCCTCAGGGCCTGCAACCCCTTCAACACTTCATATTCAACACCTCTATCTTTATGACCTCTTTTTTTACACTTCATCTTCAACACCTCATCTTCATAAATGACATTTATGATGAGTAATAAGTGTTAAAAAGAAATAAATTAGATTAATATCTAATTTATTTTAGTCAATGACTTAGTTACTATATATTGTTGTTAAAGGAAATAAATTAGATTAATATCTCATCTATTTTAGTCAAAGATTTAGTTAATTTGTATTATAGAATAATATCTACGATAATCAATTAATATTACAATATTTATTTTCCTAAAGCCAGCTTAGTAATCAAAGTTCAATCAGTACCAGGGATGATAATATCATCCATATAAACCAAGAGAAAGAATATACCCGATTTAGACGTGTGGAAAAATAAAGAAGAATCATACTGAGTTTGGGTAAAATTGAAACAAAGAAGTGTACGGCGAAATTTTTCAAACCAAGGTCGAGGCGCCTGTTTTAGCCCATACAAAAACACACCTTAACTTACAGACATCATGAGAAGAAGAAGTACTTCACCGAGCTGGCCTGCTTGGAGGAACCTTCTCGTACTGCTGCTCGACTTACCTCAATGACCGAATTGGGTGGGCGCTGGTAGTCGTTTGAACACAATTTTAACGTCAGCATGTTACCAGCTTCCTGTGGTTCTGGATGCTCATCTTGTTTGCTATGTCCCTGGCTTCTTGGTCACGATCCGCCTTACCCTGGGCCGCTTGCAACGTCAAAATTTGTTGATCCAGTCTCTGAACTTCAGTTATGTCCTGGGAAAGGCTATGTGGTAGGGGCCGATCAGTCAGGTTAGCAACCAGTGCTACGATGGCTGGTGGTGGGTCAACCGGGGTCAGAGCTCTTCTGTGTAGAACTTCGTCTGGGTGTCTTGGTTAAGTGGAGGCGGTAGTGTTGGCCCTGCAGCATGATCAGCGACATGGTTGGGGTTGGTCCTGGTGATGCGTCTCTCGTTTGGTTCGATATCAATCCCGGATCGAGTTACTACCATTGGAAAAAAATACAAACATTTACTAGTCCATGGCATGCTGCCCGTTGACAAATTCAAAGCCAAGAGAATACGCTTCAAGGCTTACGGGTACATCGTCCTCGGAGATGTCGTGTATACATGATCTTTTAGTTGACCCTTACTTCGCTGCTTAGGGAAGAATGAGTCACAGCTGGTACTCTCCCAATTACACGACGGGGAAGGCTCCGCCCATTCTGGATACAAGACGCTGATACGAAAAGTTTTTATGGCAGGATACTATTGGCCTACCCTCTCGGCGGACGTCAAAGATCTAGTGCAGAACTGTGACACTTGTCAACGATTTGCGAATTTGATCCACCTACCTGGGGTACCTCAAGAGTAAATATCAGAATCTCTTCCTTTCGGCCGATGGGGAATACATCTGGTCGGACCACTTCCTACGGCTTCAAGGGGATGCCAAACAATTATCGTTGTCGTGGACTATTTTTTAAAATGGGTGGAAGCAGAACCATTAGCAGGAACGAGGGAAAAAATGTTATCAAATTTATCATTTCTAACAGCTGCTGCCGTTTTGGCATACCCAGGAAGATTACGATGGATAATGGCGCCCCCAATTTGATAACAATGAAATAAGAGCGTTTTGCGCTTCCAAGGGGATACAAGAATGTTTTTCGACACGATTCCACCCTCAAGCGAACTGTCAGGTCGAAGTAATCAATCGAACGATCTTGGACGATCTAAGGAAGAATTTAGAAGGCAAAGCAGGGAAGTGGCCAGACTACTTACAAGAAGTGCTATGGGCATATAGAACCACTCCTCGGACAGCAACACATGAGTCACCCTTCGCGCTTGTATATGGAATGGACGCAGTGGTGCCATCGAAAACCATGTTCCCATCTTTTCGATTGAGTGAATATTCCGAGGAGGGGAATGACAAAGGAAAACGCACAGAAGTCGATCTCATAGAAAAAAGGAGAAGAAATGCACAACTGAATTCCTCGCACTATCAAATGTTGACGAGAAGCCGTTATTCGTCGAAGTTCAGAAGAAGAGAGTTCGAGGTGGGGGACATGGTACTAAGAAAAGTCTTCCTATACAAGAAAGACAAGAGACTCGTGAAACTTGCCCCAAATTCGGAAGGGCCATGCACAATCACAAGGAAGTTTAAACCAGGGACATACAGATTGAAAGATAAAGAAGGAAGAGATCTTCCCCATCCATGGAACATTGAGCCTCTAAAGGCTTATTTAGTTTGATTAAATGATGTGTAAATATTTTCTTTAACATTTTATGGAAGTTTCAACGACATACTCTTTTCTACCCTGGTGGTGCAAGAAGGTTTTAATGAGGTGCCTAAATAGCCGGCTTAATATCAAATTTTATTGCCTTCTTTAAAAAAGTGACTAAGTTCATCCCCTTTTAACTCAAAACACACTCCAAAGAAGTTTGGACAAGCAAGTTCATCTTTTTGAACTCAAAAATAATCCAAAAGAAGTTTGGACTAGAAAGTTCATCTTTTTGAACTCAAAACACACTCCAAAGAAGTTTGGACGAGAAAGTTCATCTTTTTTAACTCAAAACACATCTCAAGAATATTTAACTCAACAATTAAATCAAAGTAAGAAAAACATGAACAAAATACCATGTGAAGAAAGCATCGAAGTCCCAACAAAAAAGAAGTATTACACTAAAGGTTTCTTGTCACAGGAATCATACAACAAAAAGTTAACAAGATAGAGACTAACCAACACAGGCTACTCGGAAGCTGAATTTTCTTTACTACCAGCTGAAGAATTTGAGTCCGACGAAGAACTCTCCGAGTTTTCACTGGATTCGGGGTCTTCCACAGATACTCCAGGGGGACGATACTGTTTGATAACTCGAGTCCAGAGGCTACCAAGGTGTAAATCTGGGAATTTCTCATGCATCTCCATTACCATGGCTGATCTTAGTTTGGCATATTGCTCATCAAGATGAACAACAACGTTAGCAGCATACTCATCGAGACTTTATTTCTTCTTACCCTCGAAGTTTGTCTTCAAACTCTCATGGCTGCAGATAGTTTTTCAAGATCTTGAACAACATTCTCAAAGTATACTTTGATCTTGCAATAACCTTCGAGAAGACCATCAACGCTAGTATCGTGCTCGACATCTTTAAGGATAAACTTCTCCCTTTCATCGTTAAACTTTGTTCTCTCCTCACAAAGCTCAACCTCAAGGGAAGTAATAGTACTCAAACGCTCCTCGAATTATTTTTCTCCTTAGTTAATTCGTCAACTAGCTCTTTGACCCTCTTCTTCAGCTCTTCAGACTCGGAAGATAGAGACTGCACCTTGGCTGTAACTTCCGATGTCTTGGCTAACTCCTAATTTAGTTCCTTCAGTTATATTTTCAGATCGTGGGAAAGATATCTCAGTTTGTTCAGTCACCTGATAGGTCAAGTCATTCACTTTGCCCGTTAGCTCAGCGGTAAATTTTTGTGGCATTGTGGCACCAGCATGACCTTGAGGCCTAACCTCAACCCGGTCATCAGCATCATCTGGTTGGTGGTCAGGAGGGAGAAAATACCTAAGGATCGATGGGGGCTGGCTGTTGAGGATTCGATGGAATCGTAAATGGAGGCAAGCTTACTTGGGGTTCATCACGATCACTCAGAACTCCAGAGGGAGGACTGACTTGCACCCTCTCTTGGAAGTCACTCTTAGCATCGATGGCGTCGTCATCAGACCCGAAATCTTCCTCAGTGCCTGCTTCTTCACCTTCCTCGGGTTTATCTGTATCTTGATGGCTCAGAGCTCAAACCCGAGTACAGAGATAGGCTGCGTTATCCAAACGCTCCAACCGTTCAAGGATATCATCACCTGGAGGAGCCACCATAAGCTCTGAGGGAGTCTTATTTTCACTAAGGTCGAATCCCCACAGATTACTCTTAGCAAATTTCATCGGTATAAAGCTTGAGTGGAACTCGTGGTCCCAGTGTTCACCCGCCTAAAGGTTCAGTTTCTTAAAGATAACTTTACCAGACTTAGCATGACTCTTAAAAGACTTGGCGATTCCTTTCATAGCTGAAAAACCAAACAGTCAAAATTTACCGAACGTGGTGAGTCGGAAAATATTTAGGTAAAAGTACTTACCTCATCCAGTCCACTACAGAGTAAGTCGATGAGGAAAGTCCTCGAAATCTTTGAAACCGGTCTCCCTCAACTCGGAAATGAACAGGAATTGTTGCTTCTATATTTTGTTAGCCTCTAAAAAATCCTTTATCACTTTAAGGTTTCTAGCAAAACCGAGTGAGTAAAAGGGATAGTGAGAGTTCTTAGCCACTTCAGAAACAACGATAAGTTGCTCCATGGTAAAAGCATGTCCAGAGAGACGTGACGTCATAATGCAAGACATTTATTTTTTAAGTCTTTTATTTACTATCGAATATCTGTAATTGTCACTGCTTCTCTTCTTAATATCTTCCATCCTTTTAAATAAAATATTACAAGCGCTTGGCTTGTAAACTTTCATCTTCTTCATCCGAATGGTGGAATTGCCTTCTCTACTACATTCACCAGTAAAGGTGTTCTATTGTTTTAACTCTCCTTTATCCGGCGTATGTTTATGTTGGTCCAACCACCCCCGTAATGGTTGACTGTAGTCTTCATCTACGCCACCAAAATCCATTGTTTGAGATGTCTCCCTAATTTCCATCTCATTTGTTTCACCCTCTGTACACGACTTCAACCGCTTCCCACTTCTTCTGCTCATTTTTTTCTGTTTGTTTGACAACTTTCTACGCCTCTTATCCAAACTACCATTGCCTCAATTAATCTCTCCCGACCCGAAGGCCATTTCTTCATCCTCAATTAGTTTTATCTCTCCTTCCAAGATCTACAACACCCGACCGGATTTTAAAACAAACAGTCAATAGTTAGTGAGTTAAACATCCTCATGTGATTCATATACAGACTAAGTAATCCACAACGCGAGTTAACAATAATATAATAAACATGATGCGATTTGTTTGGTAACAATTTATTAGTTACGCGATTGTTTTATAATTGACCATACGATTCTCACCATACACACATCACTTACGCTATTTACTCGTACCATATCAAGCGTATTTACTTACTTCTAACCAGATACTCATATAAATTTATGCCTACGCGTGTCGTCTTTAATATATCACGCGATATTATAGGCTTAGTTTTTATAGTGTCATACCAAAAATCCATCAGCACAATCCCTTAAAACAAAAAATATATATGGATTACCTCATCAACAGGGAGCTTCCGCAAACTTTTAATCATCGCCATAGTTGACTCCTTGCACTCCAGGATCCACCATTCATAGCACCTACGAATCATGTTGGGCCTTACGAAATCATCCCCTAACATGGTATGCTCCATTATGAAGGGTTGAAAAAAAAATCTCAGTCATATCACTTTTAATAAAAAACAAAATACTACACACAAACCTCATACTCGCCAATAAAACTGCTACGCAGGCGATGACGTGATCGGGTTCCCCTTTGTCCAAACAATTAACCATCGACTTGGTCAGCTTCTTAACAATTTCCCCAGACCAATCATAGTCATTCATTTTGAACATGTTTTCTACGTAGAAGACCATTGTCCAGCCCATAATATCTCCCGATACAGAGTAGAAGAGAATATCAAAATCTGTTGATGGAGAAGGACATATCCAGAGAAATTCGAACTTTGATATCACAAAGGTACAATGTTATACATGTCATAATTTTGGGTATTATGCTAGGGATGGCAAACCGAAGAAAGAGGAAACAATGAATCTAACAGAAGAAGTATAAGATAAAGATACATTGCTAGTCATGGAGACCAATTGTGTTTTTTTAGAGAGAAAATATTGATGCTGGCCAAAGATAAATCTGAAACAGTGGCAACGAAAATGAGTGTTGATGAATCAATGTGGTACTACGACACATGCGCTTCAAATCATATGACCGGGGACCGAAACCTATTGACGGACTTAGACAAATCAATGAGTAGTACAGTAAAGTTTGTCAATGGCTCTATGATCGATATTTGTGGAAGAGGAACTGCAAACTTCTGAAGCAAAACCAGGAAAAACTTGCGCATGAAGAACGTCTATTATGTACCAGGATTAAAATCTAATATCATTAGTTTGGGACAAGTAGATGAGTCAAGAGGAAAGGTTGTTGTTGAAGGTGGATTTCTAAGTATTTTTTATGCAGATTATAATCTGGTGGCCAAAATACCTCGAGCAGAAAAATAGACTCTATGCAATGAAAATGAGTCAAGCAATTTCACAATGTCTCCTATTTACCGAATCTGAAAACTCTCGCTTGTGTCATGCTCGCTATGGGCATCTGCACTTTCAAGCCTTGCAAAAACTTGGACGAGATAAATTAGCACACAGATTACCTGAGTTTAAACAAGAGGGTCAGAATTGTGATGTACGTGTTCTTGGGAAACAACACAGAGGAAGCTTTCCAACACAAAGTCACTATCGAGCAAGTTCATTGTTAGATCTAATCCATGCAGATATTTGTGGTCCTATTTCACCAATTACCAAAGGAGGGAACATGTATTTTATTTTGTTTGTTGATGATTTTAGCAGGTACATGTGGCTAAAACCACTGAAATCAAAAGATGAAGTAATTACTGGATTTAAGAAGTTCAAAGCAGAGGTCGAGACGCAATTGGGAAAGAAAATAAAAATGATAAGGAGAGACAGAGGCGGAGAATTTCAATCTCAAGAGTTCAAATTATTTTGTGAGATTCATGGAATTCAAAGGTAAATGACAGCACCATATTCACCACAACAAAATGGTGTGGTGGAAAGAAGAAATCAAACCATTGTCGAGATGATGAGTGTTTGCTAAAGGATAAACAAATACCCTATGAATTTTGGGCAGAAGCTGCAGTTACAACAACCTATCTTCTAAATCGTTGTCCCACAAGAGCTATAAATGGAAGGACACCACATGAAGTCTACTTCGGAAAAACACCAAGTGTAAGTAATTTTTGAATTTTTAGATGTATAGCTTATGTTAAAAATATGAAATATGATGTGAAGAAGCTTGATGATCGAAGAAACAAAGTTTTTTTTCTTGGTTATGAACGTGGGTCAAAAGGCTACAGATTTGTGAATCCAAAAACAATGAAAATAATAGTGAGTCAAGATATGGTATTTCGAGAGTTTGAGAAATGGAACTGGTCTGACACTGTAGAATCCGTGAAACTTAAACCCACTAACTCCATTTCCATTAGATATTCAACTGGAGAAGTAGAATCTATGAATCTTGAATCACCATCAATTTCTTCTCAAAGTGTATTAAATTGGGATGATACAAGATCAGATGGGGAACCTAGCAACGAGGACGATGAAACTCCACCAAAAAAGTTTCGATCTTTACAAACATTATATGATGAAACTAAGGAAATTGTATTAGATTCAAATATGATCCTTCTCTCTACTGAAGAACCAACTACGCAAGAAGAAGCATTCAACAATGAAAATTGGAGGTTGGCAATTGTGGAGGAGCATGAGGCGATTAAGAAAAATAGAACATGGGAGCTTAGAAAATTACCACCAGAACACAAAGAAATAGGTTTGAAATGGGTTTATAAGTTGAAGAAGAATCCAGAAGGTGAAATTATTAAATATAAGGCAAGACTCGTGGTCAAAGGCTACATTCAAGAACATGGAATTGATTATGACGAGGTTTTTGCTCCAGTTGCTCGATTAGAAACTATTAGATTGCTTATGGCACTAGCAGCCCATGAAGGGTGGAAAGTACACCATATGGACGTGAAATTAGTGTTCTTGAATGGGGATCTAAAGGAATTGGTTTATGTTAAGCAACCACCGGGTTTTGCTGTGAAAGGAAGAGAAGATGAAGTACTGAAATTGAAGAAAGCATTATATGGTTTGAAACAGTCTCCAAGAGCTTGGAATGAAAAACTAGACTTTTGTTTAAAGAATTTGGGTTACGAGAAATGTAGTCTCGAACATGCAGTTTACAAAAGAAGAAATTGAGGTGATATACAGTATGTTGGTGTTTATGTGGATGATTTAGTAATAACCGGCTCAAACTTGGCGAACCTGAGAAGTTTCAAAGCAAAGATGAAAGAAATATTTGACATGACAGATTTGAGTATAATAAATTTTTATGTGGGAATTGAGGTTAAACAGAGGTCTGATCATATGACTTTGAGCCAAACAAGTTATGCAGAAAAGATTTTGGAGAAAATGGGAATGCTGAGTTGTAATCCATGTCGTGTACCAATGGACTCAAGGCTAAAGCTAAGCAAGACTGATGGAAATCCATCAGTTGATGCAACAATGTATCGCAGTGTCATTGGGAGTTTGAGGTACTTAGTCCATACTAGACCTGATATATCATTTGTTGTCGGTGTGGCTAGCCGTTTCATGGAAAAGCCCTCTATAAAACATATGAGTGCTGTCAAACAAATTCTTCGATATATAAAGGGTACACTCAATTTCGGTTTGAAGTATGTTAAAAGAGAACAACAACATCCAGAGTTGATTGGGTATGCTGATAGTGATCTTGCTGGTGACATTGATGATCGAAAAAGTACCTCTGGGGTTGTTTTCTTTCTGGGCAGTGATCCGATTAGTTGGACTTCACAAAAACAGAAGGTTGTAGCACTGTCTTCATGTGAAGCTGAATATGTGGCTGCTTCTGTAGGAGCTTGCCAAGCAATGTGGCTCAAGAGGTTGCTGGAAGAGTTATGTGAAATTAAAGTTGAAAAAGTTAGTCTGCGAGTTTATAACAAGTCTGCAATTGCTTTAGCAAAGAACCCAGTCTTCCATGGAAAAAGTAAACACATAGATATCAAGATGCATTTTTTGCGTGATTGCGCATGTCAACACAGAAGAACAAATTGCAGATGTGTTTACCAAGCATTGCCGCGTGACATATTCGAGTTCTTAAGAGATGCAGCTGGTGTCTTCAACTTGAAGCCTGAGTTACAAAATTAAGAGGAAAAAATGTTGGCATAATTAATTTAATCCCGTATCTTATACATATTTATATGTATGCAGTTATATTTTATTAGTTTCCGTTATAAATTATGTGCACTTGCAATTGCCTCCATAAATTTCGCGTTTCCGTTATGTATATGTAATTTGATCAACTTGAATAGATTCAGAATTTCAAGAAAACAAATCCTATTAATTTTATTTTCTTCGGAAACTGTTAAGGTGCGTTCAAATTGGGTTACTTAGATGTGCAGCAGTGGGGTTCATTCCGTTTATGTAAGCAATTAAGTTGATACGATAAGAACATTTTGAATAGTAAGGGTTGGTGCGAGCAGGGCTAGGAGAGCCGTGGGTTTTATCAACTAAATTGGAGTATTAAATTATAATTTTTTTTTAGTTTTCATTGCAAAGGTTACATTTTTTGGCTTGTTTAATTCATTTAGGAAACTAAAATAGTGAAACTTTTCTTATATGAATACTTTACTTTGTCTTTATGAATGTGCATTGAAATACATTTAGTTAGTATTTGGTTTCATTATATAATTGATGTTTTGGTTATCTTTTTATTGGGTATAACGTTTTTTTGACTTGTGTCATATATGAGATTTCGAGCAGTTCCATAGTGAGGTTGAGGTCCATGACTGTGTCGTACAAAATTTTCATCGACTTGTGTCAATAATGTTTTTTATGTAGTTTTCCAAAATCGATTTTATTTTTATTTTTAATGAATCTAAGATTTTCACACAAAATTTAATATCTTAGTATTTTGGGTGACAATTCTGCCGTCTTGATCCGTGGTTTTCTCCGTATATATTAGGTTGTTCTTAATAGTTTATAAAAGTTTAAGTTTTAGGTTTTTGTGATAACTTGATCGCTCACATGAACAACATGGTGAACTACGTCACACTAGACACAACACGTATAGATTTGGACAACTTTTGCCTATTTGAATAATGAACTACCATATTGAGTCTTCTAACGACTAACGACCTAAAACGAGATATATCCAAACTCATTGCTATAGAGGCTTCATAAATTCCAATTACACATGCAATGCTATAAGACAATTGCTTTCTTTCTCCATGATAGATTGCTAAATGATATCCACATTACATTGCCACGTGATCTCCATAATAGATCACATCGTGATTTCTGTAATAGATCGTCCTGTGATCTTCACGATAGAACGCCAATAATCGCCATCATCATGATATTAAGGCTCTAATCTAAGTAATCACAATGTAAATAATGACGAACGCTACAAAAAATGGGGTCGTCTTTACGGATACATAAATGAACATGGTTAATAAACCAATCCTATAAGATCACGTGAGGGGTCATACTGAGCCTGAAGTAAAATATAAAATAAGCAAACTAGTTAAAAAACCAAGCTCAGCTGAAACAGTGTAAGAGGCCATGCAAGAGGGCATACTGAACCTTCACTTAAAATGTCAACATTCACGAATAAGCTAATCAACCAAGCCCATAAGGCCATGCAAGAGGTCGTATTATGCACGACTCACATGCCCAATGTATATACCTACCCCTGCGACAGAAAAGAAAGTATGAATATGTTTCTAAGTTAGGTATGTCATCGCAATAAAATCGAATATAAGGAGAAATAATTGGTCTAGTACGGCATTCCTTCAAAAACTTGACGACTTCATAAACAAAGCTATAAAAATCGACAAACTAAAAAGTACAATCTTCATAAACGACATGCTACACTATTTGGTTCATTATATTCTCAATTTATGAGTCATTAAGTTTTATTCTACTTCAACTCAAGGACTAGGGAGGAATCCTAATGAGGGTATGATACCCAAATGAATATAGAACTGGAGTAGTATTTGGCTCCGCTCTTGGATGGAATTCTGTTTGGACCCGAAAGATCTGACTGAATATAGTCCACTGTCCCTTTAGTCTTTCTTACAGCCGATTTTCTGAATTTGACTCTAGCTTGTTTACCAAACACACACTGCTAGCAAAATCCCAATGATTATACTTTATACCCTTTCAACAAATCTCTCTTTCCCAAAGGAGCTAATCCTCTGTCACTCATGTGACCAAGACGCCAATGCCACAACTTATTTTGATCTTGCCTACTTGGTCTATTACTCCCTGATTATGCTACTACAACATCGCCCATAACAACACTCCCCTGGAGAATGTAAAGACCCTTATGCAAACTGCCTATCATGCATACCATTGAGCCTTTTGTCACTTTGATTACACCGTCTTCTGCAAGGTACTTGTAACCCCGAGAGTCTAGAGTCCCAAGAGAAATCAGGTTTCTCTTTAACCCAGGAACATGCCAGCACGTCAAGATTCTAATAACCCCGTCAAACATTCTGATTCTGACGTTACTAATACCACCAACAGTCAACGAATGATTGTTCCCTAAATAGACAGTTCCTTGCATTGGCTTGTACGTATCAAACCACTGCTTGAACTAACACATGTGATATGTAGCGCTAGTATCGAGTACCCAAGAGTTTTTCCCAAAGTCTGAACTCACGGACAATACATCTCCTCTACCACTGTTTTCACTATCGTCGGAATCGTTCACTCCTTCAACAATGTTTGCTGTATTTTCTTTTTTATTTCTCTTCTTGCCATTCAATTTCGGGCAATCTCTCCTATAATGACCCTGCTCACCGCATTCATAATAGTTTGAGTGCTTTACCTTTGACTTGGACCTCCAGTTCTTATTTCTTAAAGAACTTGCTTTGCCTTCAGATCTTCCCATAGTCATAAGACCTTCCCCTTCAGCTTGATTGTCTGGCTGCAACTGTCTCATCTCCTTTGATTTCAGTGCTCTTTTGACATATGCTAGCGATAACTTATCCTTACTATACATAATTATATCTACAAAGTTTTAATAGGGATCTGGTAACAATGTCAATACAAACAAAGTTTGATCCTCATCCTCAATATTGATATCTACGTTCCAAGTCCATTATAATTGATTTGAAATTATCTAAGTGCTCTGTTATGGACATATCTTCTTTCGATCTGAAATCATATAAACGTTTCTTCAAGTATAATCTGTTTACTATTGATTTCTCTAAGTAAAGATCTCCTAGCTTTTTCCATGCGCAGGCAACAGTCTTCTCAGCACTAATCTCGCGAAGCACATTGTCTTTCACACTCATTAAAATCCAGCACAAAGCCCTTTCTTGAAGATCTTGTTTCTCCTATTCTTTCATCTCTTCTGGTAACTTATTATCCACAGTCTTCCACAGCCCTTGCAGTACCAATGAAGATTTCAGTTTAATCTTCCACAACGCAAACCTAGATCCCTCATCAAATTTTTTAATCATATATTTTGTTGCTGTAGACGCCATTGTGAAACCCTAATTGCAAAAGCCCTAATTTCACCACGTGGCTCTGATACCGATTTTGTTATTAAATCACTATGCAATTATCACAAAATGGCTCAAGCAAAAAATATATGTGAAGGGAAAACTTGAATGAACACATGATTTAACGTGGTTCGAAAATTGTCTACGTCCACGAGCGTCGTCAGAGAAAAGAGTTTCACTATGATTGAAAATGTTACAGATTTCAGATTGTGTTTTGTGTAGTCTTAGTAGTCTATTTATAGGGAATTAATAGACTTACTAGACAATGAGCCTAATGGGCTCATACAAAAAGATTGACAACGATACTATCACAACACTTATTTGCACTGCCGAACACAGTACACTATCAAGGCATAATATCACTATCACATACACAAAACTGTACTGCTGGACATAGTACACTGTCAAGACATTATTCGACTCATTCATAACAGCTGCTAAATTGACGAGCTTCATTGAATCTGATTTGATTCCCTTATTACTCACCATGTATCCTAAGAACTTTATGGACCAGACACCGAAGGTGTATTTCTATGGATTTAGATTTAAATTTACTCTCTTAAGGTTGTTAAATATTTTAGTCACGTCATTCGGGTGGTCTTCTTCATTTAAGATTGTTACCAAAATAGCATCAATATAGGCTTGTATATTTTTTAATTTTTGGGTTGCGAAGATCTTCTTTACTAGTCTTTGGTAGGTTGCTCCGACATTCTTTAATCTAAAGGTCATGACTTTGTAGCAACGCAACCTTTCTTCAATAATGAGCGTTTTGTATTCCCCATCTTAGTCTTTATTAGATCTGATTGTATCCTGCAAAAGCATCCATGAAGGATAACATTTTGTGTCCTGATTTTGTGTCTATGATTTGATCAATTTTTGGTAGTAGGAATTGGTCTTTTAGACATGCTTTATTTAAGTCCGTAACGTTTTTTACCAATTCAAGGTTAGTTGTCCACATTCGAAAATGGGACTCCTGTATGTTCCTTATCACCGTCAAGTGTTTATTTCAGCAAAAACCGCCTTTGTCTTTTTGTTTGGGACATTTGTGGTCGAATCCCCTCTTGAATTATCTGTGTCTCATACTTTTTTTTCTCTGACCACTTCATCCACTTTGATGAATCGTTCAAACTGAGACAATAGATTTCCAAAGTTTAGTGCTTTATTTTTCATTACTGCATCAGACAAGGTTCTTTCTCGAACTCCTTTCCTAAATGTTGTTACGACCACCGAATTGTGGCAATCTTGTAGTTTAGATTTTTTTAAAAACTAGTTTAGTCTACTCCCTCAAACTTTCGTTAGTTCTTTTCTTGTAATAGATTATATAATCTACATCTTCCTTGATTTCTTTTTGAATCCATGAAGTAATTCTGAATTCCATCAAAATTATCTTATAATTCTTGATGCAACTTTTGGAAGACTATTGAACCACTTCATTGCACTTCTTCTGAGGGTCATGGAAAATTCTCAACACTTGATCCTATCATCAACTCTGTACTACAACAACTAGTTGTTGAACTTCTGGATGTGGTCCTCCGTATTCGTTTTCCATATTACTTGCCTATTTTTTGCTTATCATAGTATGGTGACGACAATTGTTCCTTCAACTATTAATATGTTTAACATGTTGTTCCTGAACCAGACGTTCCATCTCTGTAAGAGGTACTGAAAGATCTTTTTTGCTCTCAGAGCTTTGGATTTTCCATTAGGAGGTAATGAAATCTTTGTTTGAATATTACGATTTCGATCTAATATAAATAGTACGGTGAGGATGGAGATCTAACAATATTCAATGTTGGTGATAAATACAAGCTAGAAGGATGAAGGTCATTTCAGATATTGATTTCGAGATTCAGATCCCACCGCAAAGACAAACACACTCATAAAGATGAACTTCATGAAGTTCGACCTCGATAAATTTAGCGTAAATAATGATTTTAATCTCTGGATAATTAAGGTTAGAGTGTTCATTGTACATATGTGAATTTTTATTACCATTTATGATAAATGTACAAAGGAGATTGATGACGAAGGGTTGTCTAATGCTCTCTGATTTGAGCTTGGGGGATGAGGTGCTTTGAAAGGTGTATGGATAGTCCTCTCCTATAGGGATTTGGCATAGGGTGGAAGCTATTTACATGAACAAATCGGTGGAAAATAGGTTGTAACTTAAAAAGCAATTGTATACGTTGTGATTAGATGATATCAAGGAGATCCAGAAATAATTGGATGATTTGAATAGAATCATTTTTGATTTGAATCTGGTTGGTGTTAAGGTTGAAGATAAGGATCAAGCATTTATCCTATTTAGTTCTTTGTCGAGAATATATGATAACGTTTTGACACCATACTCCATGGAAAAAATCCCTTAAGAATATCCGATCTTCAAAGTAAAATGGTTATAGAGAGCAAATATGAAGGTCTCAGACTAAGTTTGAAGATAACACATGGATGAAGAGAATCGAAAAAGAAGGTTTGTGGTTCTAGGTTAAAAATATTAGTTCTAAAAGAAGGAGAGAAATATGAGTAGGAACTTACCCGAGAAGAGGGCATCATAATGTTATCCAAAGCACGAAGCCAAAAAAGTTGGAATGGTCTCGAATGACTATGAATACATTACACCCTTTAATGATTTCTTCTTCCACATATGGTAACAAGTGGATTCTCGATTCCCGATCGTCATTCTATATGATTTCCAAAAATTATTGGTTTCAAGACCTTATAGTGTTTTAATATGGTAAGGTCATGTTGGGGAATGTCGAGTGTTATCTTTTGAAGCGAATGAGGTGTATTAGGTTCAAGTTATCCATTGGAGTTGAAAAAGGTTTAACAAATGTGAGGTATGCTTCCGACATCTATACTTAGTAAGAGATTGTGTGAATGATTTTCATGGATACTAGGCTCATCCTCAATAAAAGCCCCAGGAATTTTAATTATCATTAAGATGTAAAATGCTATAGATTTTTAATCTTGGATCGTAGTAGTATTGAGACTTTAATTAACGACGAGTGGGTGGAATTTGAACATATAGGTGAAGCTAAAGATTCTTCTATCAAAGCTACTTTTAGGATGGATAAAGGTTCGGCCTCCACAGAGGAAGTTCAACTATTGCAGGCATTGAGCCTTGACCAAAAGTATCATTGGTCATATGTTTCAGATGTTCAAATTATGGAGCAAACAAAGAGACTTTGACGATTGGTTAACAAATGGTGCTCGATATGATCTTGAGTTAGGTCAGATGGATGTTACTACCGTATTCTTAGATGTATGAGTTCACGAGAGTGATGTGTTAGGGAATATTACTGCAACAGAGTTCACAGATTGCATTGGACTTGATGAATCTCAAGATCCAGTGGTCTGATTTTCTCCGGTGAGTAGTTGGAGCATCGGGGCAACGAATACTTGAGTCACCATGAGACTAGTGGATAAATGTTAAGTATAAACTTAAAATAACTGATTAAAGATCACTATCCTAGGTTTGAACTTAGTGTCGAAGAATATAACTAAGTGTTGAAATTGAAACTTAGTGTTGAAGTTGTAACTTATTACGAAAATCTATAACTTAGTGTTGAAGCTGTAACCAAATGCTAAAGCTAGGACTAGGTACCAGAGGCTGTAACTAAGGGTTGAAGATGGAACTAAGTATCGAAGCTAAAACTAAGTGCTTGAAGTTATAAGTAAGTGTTGAAGAAGGAAAATATGATTGGTGCAACCCAACCGAAGACTAAAGGGCCAAATATTTGAGTAATTCGTAACCTTAAGGGTTGTTGTTGTTGACTCTCTAACTGGTTGGATGCTCTGTAGAGGAATTAGGTATAAAGAAAGTCTCTTAGAGTTTAAAACAGAGAACTGGTAAAGAGAATATTAAGTTTTTGCTATAACCGAAGGTGTAGGTCCATTCATACTAGACCAAAGGTGTAAAAACTTATTGCTAAAGCTTTTACATATGTCTAGGTGTTTATAGATAAAACTAATATTACTATTTCATGAAAGATATGGTATTGGTGAAGATCTATACCGTTGATTAAATGGTTTAAATCTGGAGCATGGATTTAGAGGGGACAATATAGTACAATGACGCATGCCTCATTAAATGGTGCCACTACCCGACAATTTATACATGTGATAGCGTGGCAGAAACCATTTTCATATTTAGATTCGCAATTCTGTACTTGTTGATTGCTAATGTGAACTTGATGTATGATATATCAGATAGTTGAGTCTATATATAGTGAAATAGAATATTAAGCTTTGCGACGTGACATTGGTGCAATATTTAACCTCTTCAACATGCAGGTCAAATAGATCATATGCTTATAAACAACGACTACACTTAATCTCTTTTATGATCATTTCTCTTCTCGATGGAATAAGTTTTTCTTAGGTTTTTCCGCTCTTCTATTTAAATTTGGAAATAATAGAATATCTCTAACATATGATGAATGTCTTTTCTAAAAAGGTTAAATATATTAGTCAAAGCACGAGTATGTAAGAAAAAATAAACTTTCAACATATCACAAGAACATTTAAATCTCATAAGATCAACAACCATAACTAGTTCCAAAAAACGTCCGTGTAAAACTAGTAAAGTTGAACAAACTAGACACGGCTTACTTATTTCGATATTGGCTTATAATTTCTTTCCAAATTTAGGACATAACTCACTACTCCAACCTAGACTATCCATCTAAGTTCTTGCTATCTGACTCGTAACTAAAATTCTAACCTCCTCAATTAATTCCAATATAGAAATACTCTTTGATATGATGATTAAACGACTATACTGAACTTGAGGCCATGTAATCCAACCATTTTCCTTTACTAAATGCACGTGCACATTTGTTTGAAGGTATTTTTTTCATGAAAACTAACAATTTTTAAATTTCTTTCATCAATAAAATATTCCTTATATAAAGTGAAGGAATAATAAACACATTGTTCAAAGTTTGAACCATTATTGTCCGAAATTTTATGGATGTACAACTCAATGCATACTTTAAATATCTAATTAGATGATAAATAGAGTATGCTTGATAGAATTAAGGAAACAAAGCATGAAAAATATTATCTATACAACTCAATGCATACTTTAAATATCTAATTAGATGATAAATAGAGTATGCTTGATAGAATTGAGGAAACAAAGCATAAAAAATATTAACTATACTTAAGTGGTGATTCGCAATAAATATGATTTGACGATCTAACAAGTGATGTTTTATATCTCAAGAAACCACAACAAATTATTTTCATCTTCTGACCCAACAGTAGTAAATGGAACTGGAAAAATACTTTGCAAGCATAATTAACTAGGGAAATTTTTCATTTCACAATTGGTAATTAGGTATGTTTCACATTTCGCAATTGATGAATATTGGATGTTTTGTATTTCGCAGAATATATGTTCATAACTGAATATGTTTTGAAATTTGCAAATAAGAAAATCATAAATGAGCAGGTTTCACAATTTCCAAATAAGAAAATGAGATATAATTTTTGTTTTACAATTAGCTAATCAAAACAAGGTAGTTTTCAATTCGCACATAAGAATAAGATATGTTTCATAATTCACAAATTAGAACAATTCATATTTCATAATTGTTGAATAAGAAAACATGGCATGCTTCGCAAATAACATCTAAGGTAGAATAAAATACATCATTGCCACCATATTTAGCTATGACAAACATAAATACTCTTTTATGTTTCCGTGTAAAAAATGTTTAATCAGTTATAACATTGAACGTCAAACATTGAAACCATGAAGACAAGATCCAAATGTTATAAACACTGTTTCAATAAATTACTTTTAGGACCAATTACAAGTGAATAGACACTTGTAATATCAAAAGTCTTCAATTATTTCAAGTACTATTTAAAAAATGTTAAACTATCTTCGTAAACGGCTCATGTCACTTTCTCTGAAGTAATATATGAAATGTGATACAAGATATTTAAACTATAGTCGTTTTTAACAAATTATTGTACACTTTTGGTTGTCACATAATATTTTGATCCAATACAATCATATATCTCTTTAGCAATCAAATTTGATGTCAAATGTATCTTATTTTATTTTAATAACGAGTCTCATTAATACTATATAGCAAATTGACGTGTCAATCATTGCATGAAGTTTCAATAAACATTTCCTCGAAACTTTGTTCTTGCAATGAAAATTTAGTTTTTAATCTTGTATTATGCATGTATCTGAAGCAAAAACTATTCTTTACAACCCAATGACATCAAACGATTCTTAAAGATGAAGCCCCTTTCTGTAAAACTTTCTCAACACTTTTGATTTTATAATCCAAAAAACAGTAGCAAGTTATTTTTATTTATGACAAAAAAAATAAACTACTTTTTCGCTAAATATTAGTTTAACTTAAAATTCTTTCTAACCAAATCCTCCAATTTTGTTAATTGTTTTTATCATACAATTCAAAATATCCAAACTAACTAAAAGTACAGATCGTATTTAGTCTTCGGTTGAGAACAATTAAACACTGAACAACAGTATTTTGCGTTATTTGGCTTTTCACATCCCAAAACATGATTTTGTTTTGCAGTTTTTACTATTCAATTTAACACTTCGCAATTGACAATCTAAAGTGACATATGTGACGAAATTCGTGAATTTTTTCTCCATTGCAGATGCATTGACTATTCGAAAATGTAAATACAGTTAAACTTGGTTTTGGATTTGTTTGACTTACTTGTAGCATAATATCTATCTTTAAATCCAACGTCCTCTATCAAAAAGATTTACATATGAGTCGGATTAAAATAAGTGAAAGTCGCACATTAAAACAGAAATTAGTTATTTCTTTTAAATGCTATAAAAGTTGTAATCTTATTTTCTTTGTACTTCGTACCTCTTCTTTTCTCTGTTCCCTTACAAATTTCTTAGTGCTTGAGTGCCAATATCATAATAGGGACTCATCTTTCTTCTTTTCTCTACTCTTGTGCCCTAAGGTTGTTCACAAGTTCTGCCAAGTTTCTCTCTTTGGATAGAGTTTTATTGTTCATTTCTTGTTTGTCTAAACCAAAGCAGCACTAAAATTCAGTAGTCAATTGCCATGAAACTAGTCTCTATCATACAGAGTGCAACTGCAATAAACTCTGTTCTTGTTTCTACATTCTGTGTACTCTGATTGCACGTTTCGTCAATTTTTTTTTTTTTAGACAATTTGAAGAATGGATATGTTATTAACCATACTAGTATTGCAGTTTTTTGCATTCTTGGTATTTTTATTAGCTCTTCTTTGGGAGTTCTTAATTCAAATCTGGGGCTATTTAATTTTGTTTTAATATTTCTTTGTTTTTTCTATTCCGTGAGAAATTCGAGCAATGGTTAATAAGTTATAGACATTTTTTATTCAATGGGACACGCGGATACAATCACAAAGCAAAAGTATTTGTTTGAGGTACGTTTATTCTTGATCCTTGTATGTTCAAAGTAACATAACCAGATTTATGCGTTTGTATATTACTGAGTTTTTTTCCCTGATATTATTTTGACTTGAGATTCTTATGTTTATTGCAGATGAATTTTATATTTGGAAAGTATCTCATGGACCAGTATAATGAGTTCTTGGAGACTGATGAGCTGCTTAGAAACTAATGAGGGCTTGAACGAAGTCGATGGGCAGATCTAGATTTATTAATTAGTACTGTTTTACTGCTTCGAAACTAATGCCGCTTGTAATGTATTTTCATAAGGAAGTGCATAATGAATTCAACTGTGTTTTTGTTCTTTCTTTTATAGATGACTGGATGGCAAAGTAGTGGGAGAAAAACTATTACATTAGTGGCATGGCTAGTGGATAAATGATGCTATTAGTATCTCATTAGTTTTTATGATCTATCGATGCTATATTTTGTGTATCGAAACAATGATGTTACATATCTATTGTTGAATAATATTTTTTATAACGCTATATTTTTGTACTTGAATTATAAAATAGAACTACATAACTTTTCAACTCCTTGTATAGTTATGCAGTTGTTGTTCCGCTTTTCACTAAATTTTAAATTGAACATGCAAAACATCCCCAACGACATTTATTAAAAGAGCAAGAACAATAATAGCGCAAGATTTTTTTTTTGTTTGCGCTTCATCCTTATTCAAAAATGGTGATCACTACCCACTAAATTCTGTATGTATTGTCGTCTTCACTGACCTGTTTCTGCTCTTTGCATTAAAAAAATAAAATCAACTCAAAAGAAAACAATCTCGAGAAACAGATAAGTCACTTCTCTCTACTTCCTTAAATCATCCCCAACTCGTTCTTGATCAGAATATTACAAATCTTGCGATATTCTATTTTCAGAAAATTTAAAATATTTAAAAACAAATTATGTTTAAAGGGAAAATATGGAATTAAAAGTCGATGGACTATATATGAGACAAGAACCATTTAACTATGGTGACACATGGTAGAATCAGGGATAAAACCACGCGTAGAGATTAACTTTATAGATTTTCAATAGTCAAGGGATCCTCACCCGTGATTTTTTAGTCGAGAGACTAAATGACAGAAAACGTGATAGTCGAAACACTAGACAATGATTTTAGCCTCTATGTTATTAATAAAAGTTAGAGAACCCAAATAATCAACAATTGATGGCACGATCTCAAACTCACCTAGTACTAAGGAAATAATTTTTAACATCATCACGAGAATAACTTAACTGAAATGAAAAAAAAAGTCACCGTAAAATGGAAAAGTAGATTGTCAACAAACCAAAATAAAAATAAAATAATGTACAATATATTTTTCTAAAATTACTATTCACCAATTTTTTTATATATAAAGTAAAAATATTAAAACATATATTTTTTAATCTCATATATTAATTAAATTTATATATTAATGATCTTCTATTAATTTGGTTTTCTATAAAAAAAAATTTACTATTAATTTGGTCTTCTATATTAATTAGATTCCTTAATTAATAGATTAAGTTTTATTATT
This sequence comes from Limnanthes douglasii subsp. nivea, assembly GCA_036936605.1. NCBI lineage: Eukaryota > Viridiplantae > Streptophyta > Magnoliopsida > Brassicales > Limnanthaceae > Limnanthes > Limnanthes douglasii. Next base: position 291,047,679 of record JAUPFV010000004.1, read on the forward strand.
GTTACCATATAAATAAAAGGAGATATTGCTTTGGAGTGTGTAGAGAGTAGTGAAATAGAAGATAAACACTTGAATATGGAGTATCATATTCATAAATGTTTTGTAAACTCACCAGTTTCTTCAAGATATGAACCACTTTAAATATCTTGTTGCACGATGAATTTATTTTTTCTATTTTTTTTTGTATTTTTCGTTATTGAAATAAGCTTCTACTACCTCTTACATTATTTTATAGAAAGGAAGAAAACCTAAAGAGCAATAAAATAAAAATCTAAACACCAAAATATTAATTTTTGGAGCTTAACAATTACTTTAGAAGTTTAAAATAAGTTTTAAGGTACTAAAATATACAATAAACAATAATACTAAATGATAAAAAATTTAAAATTTTGTGTTAGGACACCATATGAGCTTTGAAACGGGCGTGGACGTAATTTAAAGCATATGCATGTGTGGGGTTGTCCAGCTAAGACGAGGCCTTACAAACCTCGAGAAAAGAAACTGAACCAAAAAGACTTTGTTATTTCTTCATAGGTAATTCCAAACATTCCGGAGGATATAAGTTGATGGACAAATCTAGATTTATTAGTTAGTATTGTTTTACTGCTTGGAAACCAACGTCGCTTTGTAATGTATTTTCATAAATAAATAAAAATGGTCCAAAATTAGTTAGGTAAAAGTAAAGTGTATCGAATCAAAATAGGATTATTTTCATCTTCATCTACAAACCTAAAGCTCTATTCCTCCTTCTCGCGGTAGCAGTTTTTATATTTGCTCACCATGTCTTTCCGTTCATTTTTAGAAGCACTCAACACATTACCACCACGAACTTTGTTCTTACAATGATTACCCTACATTTTGAACAAACTGTCTCCTTACCTATTGGCAACACGGCTACCTCTAGAATACATTACTTCAGCACCAGGAAGATCTTTAGAAAGTCCACATATTTTCATCAACGGCTCTTGCACGCTACCGAGGTTCTCAAATCGTTTTATACAGTAAATTCTTAAGCCAAACCAGCTGTTTGGTAGAGCAGTGGGAGAAAAACTATTATATTAGTGCAATTGTTAGTGAATAAATGATGCTATTAGTATCTCATTGGTGGTTGTGATCTAGGATGCTATACTTTGGATATTAAACAATGATGTTACATATATATTAATTGTTGAATACTAGTATTTTTTATAATGCTATATTTTTATATTTTTAATTATAAAACAGAACTACGTAACTTTTCAGCTCTCTGCGTAGTTATGCAGTTATTGTTCCGCTTTTCACTAAGTTTAAAAATGAACATCAAACACATTCGCAACGACATTTGTCAAATTGCCTTCCAATATGTTATTATTTTCGCAAAGTATTTTATCAACGTGTTTCTTGATAAACCGCTTCCACATCTATGTTATTCGTAAGAGTTAGAAAATTCAAATGATGAACAATTGATAGCACCATCTCAAACTCACCTAGTACTAGAGAAATAAAATTTAAACAAACCAAAAGTAGATCGTCAACAAATCAAAAGAAAATAAAAAAAATGTTCTTACCAAAAATAAACAGTACTTTTGAAAAATAGTAAACAATACTATTCATCAATTTTTTTAGATATAAACTAAAAATATTAAAAAAAAACTTTAAACTCATATATTAACGATCTTCTATTGATTTGGTTCTCTATAAAAATTAAATTTACTATTAATTTCGTCTTCTATATTAGTTAGATTCCTTAATTAATGTATTAAATTTTATCATAGGTAGTCTATAAATAAAAGAAGATATAGTTTCGTAGTGCAGGAAGTATAATGAAATAGAAGATAAACACTTCAATATACATACATATTTTGTAAACTCAACAGTTTCTTGACAATATGAAGCATCTTAAATCTTTGTGCAATTGATTTAAATAAGTTTGTACTACCTAAGCGTTTGTAATAGAAAACATTTTGATAACCTATCTCCTGCAACTTTTAAGGTAAGTGTTTAAAATGGAATACATTTTAATTACTTAACGGACTGGACCAGACCGAACCGAACCAAAAGCTTAGCAGTTTGATCCGGTTCTAAAAATTAGAACCGAAAGTTTAGCGGTCCGGTCCGGTCCGAATCGAGAAGCTTAGCGGTTCGGTCCGGTTCCTCAAAAACCGCACTGGATCGGACTGAACCAAAAACTTAGTTGTTTGGTCCGGTTCCAAAAATTAGAACAAAAATGTGTGCAGTGTTATATGCATATCTTCTTATTTTGATGTCTTACTAATATCGTGTTTATTATCCTGATGTAGTAAAACTATGATATTGTGAAGTAGTTCATCCGTGTTAGTTTTTAAAAAAATTGTTGCATGTGCAAGTAGATTTGTTATGAGAGAGAGAAATTAATCTGGACCCCTAACACCTTTCCACATCAGCAAATATTATAGGAGGTTGAAGCTCGAAGGAAATATACTAACGAGATAATTAAATACAAGTCATCATTCTATGATTTATCTATAAAAGTGAAGTGATATATATGATTACTTAGGTCTAGAATTAACCTCATACATAGAAACAAAAAAAGGACATAAAATCTTAGATTTTTAATCCAAGATGTTTTACAAAAGAACCAAACCAAGTTGAGCTGGAATAGTTATTGTTTCTGTTTTATAATACTTCTATCTAAATTTAAATGTAAGAACACAATTAACCAGGCAAATTTGGGTTTCCACTCACTTACTAATTCAATTGCTCATTAGTTGCTTACCTTATTATAGTTTTTCTAAATTTGTTCCATATTCACTTGTAACATGTTACCCTCTTTACATTGCAGATAGTTGAGTAACTCTACATCTTGTCCATGCGATGCAATTTACTATTAGTAAACAATTTCATTGTATTGAAATTTGATCGAGTTTCTATATGTAGAGTTATTTTTTATAATGGTAAGTTCTTTCTGAATCCTTGTTTGTTTAAAGTAAGATGGGTACATTACCAAAGTTTTTATTTTCCTGAAATCTTATTATTTGTACTTTAAATTCTCATGTTTATGGCAGATGTAATTTATATTTGGAGAGGATCGTGATGTCTTTATATATTCTTGTTTGTTCAAAGCAGCATATAAGTAAGTTCTTTTAATAAAGTTAAATAGTTATGGGGCTTTTATAGTTTTCTTTCACGGCTTGTGATCGATATTCTTTTCAATGCTCCTGAGTAGAGTATAAAGGCCTATGTGGGCCATTAGAAAAAAAGTCAAACTTAATGGTGATAAGGGAGAATAAAAGACATAAAGGGAAATTGGAAAGAAGTGTTTTTATTGAGAAAATATTGTAAAATGTATTATGAAAGTATCAATTATGAATAAGTGGTAAAATATAGGGACTAGATGTGTAATAGTTGGGAATTAAAGCGTGTGGAGCCCGTTATTGTACTATAAAAGGACCCTACACGAGTTCAGAAATCTGGTTGATTAATATAATACTATTTTCTCTCTCTACATTGAGTATTACTTTCTCTTTCTAAAAAGCACCCTCATAAAGAAGTTTTTACAACAGTTTAGTCCCTCGAATATTTGTTTTACACAAAATTACCCTTGAGCAAACTCTTAATTCATCAGTGGCGCCGTCTGTGGGAAACGAAGATTATCCTGACGACAATTGCTTTTTGGAAATCGTTCCTAATCTGAGCGGAATTATAGAAGAGCATGGGGGTGATTTTGTTAACGACTGTGAGGAGAATCTTGTTGGAAATACTTATCGAAACGATATGGAACATGAAGTGCATGGTGGTCAGCGCGCCGGAGAAATCTTTGACGAGTCGGTTCTGCTGGCTCGAAGAAATGAGTTACTGTTGGAGATCAAAAAATTAAGGGTAGAAAAAGAAACTATCCAAGCAAATCTTCGTTCCGAGATTAGAAGAGAGCATGATAGCGAAAAAGATGAGCGTGAAGTTGACCTTCGTCCTAGGAACATAGATGACCGATATAGAGGGCATGAACGACGTTCGTCGAGGAGGAAAGGAAAACGTCACTTGGAATCCTCTGATTCAAGTGATTATTCTCGCTATAGTTCACCAGAATCGTCTCCGAAGAGGATTCATCGAAAGAAAAGACATGACAGAAAGCATGTAGAGCATCGGAGGGGAAGGAGTTTGGAGAGAAAATCTATGAGGGAAAAGAATTATCATGCTCATACTAATGAGCAAGGCTATGACCAAATGAATTTTCCTTATCAGAACCAAAATGTTGCCTTCTGAGGACGGTCTCTATTTTCCAAACCATGAAATTTCAAGAGCTAATGTTTATGAGACATGTCATTATTGGAGAGCTTCTCCTTTGTCCTCGGAAATTCTAGCACGCAACCTCCCAAACCACTTTGATATTTCGAAGCTAGAAAAGTTCGATGGGACGCAAGATCCTGACAAACATATCGAGCAATTCAAACATTTCATGATCAATTTTGATAACGATGATAAATTGATGTGTAAAGCGTTTTCTCAGACCTTCAAGGGGGTGGCTTCCAAGTGGTACAACAGGCTTCCATAGGGTTCGATAAATAATTTCGACATGTTCTGGGATATCTTTAGACAACATTTTTTGGGGAGTAGAAAGTTTCGAGCCAATGGAGATACGATAATCTACTATAGGCAGAAAGGTGGGGAGATTTTGAAGAATTACACCAATCGATTCGTGAAAACGAAAACATATATGGTGTATTGCAAAGATTCTGTGGCACTAGCGACATTCAGGATGGGGCTTCTCCCCGGACTTTTAAAGGATACTGTATCAGAGAGTCAGGCGATGACTTTTGGGGCATTACTAGATCAAATTGAGAAAATAATTTTGGTGGAAGAGACCGAGGAATTAGAAAAAGGATCAAGTGATCAGCTAGACCAGAATCAATTTCAAAGGTCTGAGTCTAGTAATCAAGGGCCTCGTGTTAATGTTCAAGCTAAGGGTGTGGGTCAGTATCCGCCGAGGCCGAGAACGAACCATCAAAACTATAATAATCAGCAAAGTTATAACCAAAGAGTAATGCCCATTTTGAACAAGTGGATTCGTCCGGATTATTTTGCTGAGTTAACATAAAATGTAGCTACGATATTTGATAAGGCAAGGTCAAGATTGCAGTTCATAAAGCCTTTTCCTATTCAAACTCCGAGGGAAAGCAGAAGTGCTAACATGTTCTGTAAGTACCATTAGGATATTAGGCATGACACCAAGGAATGCATCGCTTTGAAAAAAGAGGTGCAATATTGAATTTATAATGGAATGTTATTAGAATTCATGAAAAAGCAAACCCCGAATTTTTTTGCCGCAAAGGCTGTCCCAAAGAATGCTGACACAAGAATGGTAATTTCCGAAGAGTTTGATGTTTTTGATGTTGCAGCAGAGTATCTGGATCCCAAAGAAGGGAGAAATAACATGAACGTGGTAGTGGATATTATTCCAATGAGGAAAGTACATGACCTATGTGACTTTTTCGAGTCGTTAGTTATTTTCGGAGGGGATACCATTCCAGGGAACTCCAATAGTTCGCGAAAAAGGCATATGGTGAATCTAACACGTAGATTGAAACAAGGGTTTCAGGGCAGATGCATCGCTTGCCATCCCCTATCATATGTTTTGACGATGATGATATGAGGAATGTAGCGGGCCTGCATGAGGATGCAGTGGTTATCGCTGCAGGAATAGCTGGTGACCAAGTTCAAAAAATACTTATTGATAGGTGAAGTTTAGCGAATATTTTGTTTATGATTACCTACAGGAGAATTTCTGACCCACCTGTTATTCGACGGTCCGACAGAACTATAGTGGGCTTTACAGTAGCAACAACAATAGTCGTGGGAGAGTTTCACTATGTGGTGGAGCTCGGTCGTGTGCCGTTCAAAAAGGAAGTTGAAGTTTTGTTTATAGTCGTAGACGCACCAACTTTTTATAATGCAATTTTGGGCCGTTCTTGGCTGTCTAGGATGCATGGTGTTATTTCGACGGTACACCAATGTTTGAAATATGTGGTAGGAAACAATATAGGGGCGATCATGAGAAGCCAAAATATGGCTCGAGAGTGTTATCAAATAGTTTTATCCTCGAAAGGAGTTTGGGGATGGGCATCGGAAAAAGCATAGCAGTTAAAGGGAACTTCCTTCGTAGTCACTCCTTGTGATGATCCGAGGGAGGCCCCCGATTTTCTGGTTCCGGATGATGAGCATGATGAACACAAATTTGAAGAAGGATTTTTTTTGAAAATTGGAGTAAAGCTTTCTTTTGAGTTTAGGGAAAAATTGATTGCATTTTTGTCTAGAAAATTAAATATGTTTGCTTGGTGTGCATAGGATGTTACGGGTGTACCTCCAGAGATAATATGCCATAAACTCGCAGTATGGCAGGATGTTCGGCCTATTGTACAGAAAAGAATACCAGTTTCTCAGGAGAAGTCTGCAGCTATTCTTTCAGAGGTTGAGCGATTATTAAGCATAAGCTATATTTGAGAGTCGCAATACCCTGTCTGGGCCTCGAATCCAATCTTAGTCAGGAAAAAGAATGGTAAGTGGAGGATGTGCGTGGATTTCACGGATGTGAATAGAGCTTGTGCAAAGGATCCTTTTCCGGTACCTCGAATGGATCAGTTAGTGGATTCTACGTCGGGTAATCGGTTATTGTCTTTCATGGATGGTTATTTAGGATATAATCAGATCAAATTAGATATAAGAGATGAAGAAAACACATCATTTATCATGAGAGAGGATTATACTGTTATAAAGTCATGCCATTTGGCCTGAAAAATGCGGGGGCGACTTATCAACGCTTGGTAAACAAAATATTTGAGGAGCAAATTGGCCGAAATGTAGAAGCTTACATCGATGATATGCTGGTAAAAGGTTTACAGGATGAAGATAATTTCTCTGATTTAGAGGAAACTTTTAATAATTTGGGCAAAGTCAATCTGAAGTTAAATCCATAAAAGTGCATTTTTTGTGTACGGTCGGGGAAAATTCTTGGCTATATGATAAGTGAAAGAGGAATCGAAGCTGATCCAGAACAGGTAAAGGCTTTGACAACTATGAATCCTCCTCAGAATATTAAAGAACTCCAGATTCTCACAGGAAGATTGGCAGCATTGAAAATGTGCGCCTTTCTTTAAAGTGTTGGAAAACGCCAGACAGTTTAGTTGGACTGAGGAATGTTCTGAAGCATTTCGCCAGATTCAAGAGTATTTGATGTCCCTACAGAGACTTTCCAAACCTTTGATGGGAGAAAAGTTGATCGTATATGTGTTGGTATCAGATTTTGCAGTCAGTGCTGTAATACTAAGAGAAGAGATTGATTTATTGAAGCCGGTATATTATGTTAGCAAAAGTTTGCTAGATGCAGAGAAACGGTATCTCAAGTTGGAAAAGTTAGCTTTGGGCCTGGTAATAGTTGCTTGAAAAATGAGATCGTACTTCGAAGCCCACCCTATAGTAGTTCGAACAACATTTCCCCTAAAAGGTTTGTTACAAAGGCCGGACATATCTGGAAGAATGACAAAATGGTCAGTTGAGCTGGGAGATTTTGACATAATGTTTGAGCCTCTAACGACAATAAAAGCTCATGTTCTGGCTGACTTATTGGTTGAATTCCACTCAGAAAGATCAGACATGGAGATTGTTGACCAGTCATGTAACACAGAATGGTTGGTTCGAACAGATGTGGGATCCAATGTCTCTGGAAGTGGTGCTGGAGTCCAACTAATTTCCCCAGATGGGATAGCCATGTTTCAAGCTATTCGTTTCGGTTTTAAAGGAGCTAATAAAGAGGCCGAATATGAGGCATCATTAGCAGGGTTAAGGTTGGCTCGAGTGTGTGGGGCTAGAAAGGTTAAATTGATACGTGATTTACAGTTGGTGATAAACCAAGCTTTGGGAGAGTCAGAAGCAAGAAAGGATCAATTACTCAAGTATTTAAAAGTCTTGAAGGAATTGGTTTCAAATTTTGATGAAGTTCAGTATGAGCACGTTCGAAGGGAAGCAAATCTGATCCTTGATTCCTTAGCAGCTGCCTCGCGATCAGAAGGTCATCCATGGGTCGTAACTCAGGATTATCCTTCGGTTACAATAATTAAGAGCATTCGATGAATGTGGAGGAAGTAAGCAATGTGGTTACAAGTGATTGGAGGTCATAAATTGTGGACTTTCTGGAAAAATATATCTTACCTGCAGAAAAATCAGAGGCTAGGAGGATCAGGTTTAAATCTCACTGTTATATTATTTTGGGAGGAGTCTTATTTAAGAAATCCCTAAGTAGACCGTTACTTAGATGTTTAGTTAATGACGAGTTGCAATTTGTCATGTCAGAACTGCATGACGGGGAATGGTCGGCCCATTGCGGATATAAAGCATTAATTCGACGAGTGTTTTTGGCTGGTTATTATTGGCCGACCATTTCCAGTGATGCGAAAGAGTTGGTAAAACGATGTGACACATGTCAAAGATATGCCAATATAATACACAAGCCATGGGTGTTGCTAGAAAGTATTTCTGAAGCAGTGACATTCGATAGGTGGGGTATTGATTTAGTGGGACCCTTACCAATGGTATCTGGTGGAAGGCAAACGATCATTGTAGCAGTTGACTATTTTTCCAAGTGGGTGGAAGCAGAACCTTTAGCATGGACAAAAGCCAAAGATGTTATTAAGTTTGTTGTGTCAAACATTTGTTGTCGTTTTGGGGTGCCAATAAAAATCACAACGGATAATGGACCTCAATTCGATAACAAGAAGTTTAAGAGCTTTTGCGTTTCCAGGGGCATACATCAATGTTTTTCTACTCCGTTTCATCCGTAAGCCAATGGTCAGGTGGAGGTGACCAATAAAACGATTTTGGATGGATTAAAAAAAACTTAGAAAGCAAGGTTGGAACATGGCCAGATTGCTTACAGGAAGTATTGTGGGATCATAGAACAACGCCTCGAACTTCAATTGCAACATATCCATTTGCTTTAGTGTACGGAATGGATGCGGTTGTTCACTCAAAAATTGTTTTCCCTTCATACCATGTGGCAGCTTATGCTGAGGATTTGAATGATCAAAGCATGGCTATGGAGTTAGATTTGGGGGAGAAAAAAAAGACGACGTGCACAATTGAAGTCCTTACATTATCAAACATTAATGAGGAGCAGGTAAGTTTCGCTGGTAAAGCAGATAAATTTCAAGGTGGGAAATAAGGTATTACGAAATTGTTTTCTTTATACCAATGAGAAAAGCCTTGGAAAATTGGGACCGAATTGGAAGGGCCCTTATGAAGTAACAGAAAAGGTGAAGCAGGGAACGTATCGGTTAAAAGATAAGGAAGGGAGTTATCTTAGGCATTCGTGGACCATAGAGCATTTGAAGTTGTATCTTGAATGAGAATGAATAATTTGGCATGTATGATTATTTTTTATGTTTATTTTCAAGTTTAAAAAAACAATGAAGGCATACTCTTTCCTACCCTGTTAGGCACAGGAAGATCTTAACGAGGTTTCATTATTAGCTTATCAATACATTTGAACTTTTGCCTCGAATTATTCTTTCTAAGATACAAGGTGTGATTGAACTATTAGGTTAATAATCATGACATTTTATAAGTGTTCCTTAAAGCAACATACAATGATTTTTATGACCAATTAAAGTTGGCATAAAGCAACTATTTTATTCAACGCAAGTTGACATACAATCATTTTCATACCAAATGTGAAGTTAAAAATTATAAGATTGGTATTCCACACAATGGCATACAAGGAAAGTCAATATATAGGTTCTTCGGAAAATGTTGATACTGTTAAAAAAATTGGCTTGAAAGTTGACAAGGACTTATACAACAACTTATACAAAAAATTATACCAAGTTAGTGTTACTCAGAATTTTTCGAGGAGTCGTTTTCCTCGTAATCTGATGTCTCGCTATCACTAATAACAATGTTAAGTGGACGAAGTTTGGGGGAGACGAGCTTCAAAAAACTGTCTAAGTCATACTAAGGGTACTTTGAGTGAATTTGGGTGATCAATTTTGCTCGGGTGGTAGCATCTCGGTCATTAAGTTTTTCCGCACATTTTGCTCCATAAGCATTCACAGCTGCCTCATTTTCGGCTTCTATCTGCTGAGGAAAATCTGCAATCGTCTTTAATAGACTTTTTTTCCTCTACAATAAACTCGAAATCGGCAAGACAATCCTTAAATCCCTTTGTTGCAATTTGGTGAGCTTTCTTGAGTTCGGTAAGAAGTCTTTCTTAAGCTCCGGTCTTCTTTTGGTAGAGATCCCTTTCTTACTGACATCATTTTTCGAGGACAAGGACATAGTTCTCCGAGGCAGACAATTTTTTAAAAATTGCATCAGTTTGACCTTTTAGAATGGAGCGTTGTTTCCTTATCTCTTCAAGTTGTGCGAAAACAAGGGAATCCTTGAACTTGTAATGGTTTTTCCGATCTTCCAAATGTTGCATTTTTCTTCCCTTGTTGACAGAGGCATGCAGTATGTTCCGAATACTTAAAGAAAATGCATCGCCTTAAGGAATTTTGAAAGAGCTAGTAGGAGAACCTATTGCTGTGGAGTCAAAATTCACAGACTCACCAGTTAGAATAATAGGATCAATGTTTCGAGGAGGATCACTTCCGGGGAATTGGGAGCGGTGCTAATCTTGGGAGATTTTCAGTTGAAGATGGACTTGAAGTTTGGGTGAGTGGAGAGTTGGGTTTTTGGTCTGAATCTCTTCTAGCTTCATTTTTGTGTTCACGTGCCACAATTTGAGCTCTAGGCCATCAGAGATTTCATGGACATCATCTTGTGCTCTAGTGTCCTTAGATATCTCTTAGATGGGCTCCAAAATAGCTTTCTTTTTGGTTTCTTTTTTCCTGACATCTTTTTTCTTGATAGGATGGACTGTTTTCTTGGAGGGGAAACTGTGATGGGTGCTATGGTATTTGACGAAGAGATTGGCTCTTGGTTAGTAGCTAATCCTTCAGAGTCTGATTGAAGATTATTTATTGAAACTTCTTCTTCAGAATCGTCTAAGTGGCTTTTGGCTCTTTGTTAGCAGCTAATCCATCAATTCCTTCATAGTTAGCATGTCGAGGGGATTTAGCGTCCAAAGTCGACTTTTGGCCAAGTTGTGTTCATAAAACAGAGGCTGAATTTGTTTCCTAGTTTTCCTTGGCCCATTTACTAAGTTTAGTATACCGTGGTACATTCTACATAGTCAACATAGGGCTTCGAAATCCCACTCATAGCTATGCAAAAGTTCGAACAATAAGTTATTAAACGATTATTCGAGGAAGATAAAAGTGAGAGTTGAAAAGACTTACATCTGTTAGTCCACACAAGAAAAAGTTTATGTGGATTCGAGGGGGTTGACTCAAAGCCCGTCTCCTAGTGTCCGGAGAAGAAGAGGAAAACGGGAAAAATGGATTGTTTGCGAAGCCAGATAATCCGATGAGTTCTTCTAAAGAAAATTTGTTTCCGGAAATCCTCACAACCATAATACATGCCATTAGTGTGAACCAAATGTTCGGGCCAACTTGGGATGGGCAGAGATCGATCTTGGCAAAATATTCAATAAAGAATGGGTCTAAGGGATATCTCTACCCCCAGTTCATGATCTCTGTATAGACAACTAACTCATTATCCTTAACATATAGAGGATTCTCACCTTCCGAGGGGAATCTGATGTCAATATACGAGGGGATACACCATTGAGTCCTTAGCACGGTTTCTTCCGAAGGCGAGAAGTATTTGTAGGAGATATGGTGGAGTGCAAATAGGTTCTTTTTGTTCGATTTCTCAGATGTTATCACCCTTGGATTTTGAGGCAATTCTTCGAGCTTGCTCTTCGGAAATTTCTAGAGGAGTTGTAGATATCTGACTAAAAGAGGCCAGGGAAGGACCATCAGATTTACCTTTCTCTGGAATCAGAATTTGTTGTGTCTCTATCTCAGGGTTTTCCGAGGCTCTGGCTTCCCCTTATTCTCTAAGGGTTTGTTTCGAAATGAATGTACATCTTCATCAGTAATTGTAGTTCTAGAGGGGGAAAATTGAAGGACTTCCTTGCCCTGTTATCAAAGGGGTGGCTGGAAGGCTTGATCCAGAGGCGTCAGTTTTTAAAGGATTGTTAGGTACTGGAGTAAATTTGGCTCTGGGGTTTCCGAAGGAGTTTCTCTTGCTAGTTTGCATTATTGAGAGTTTCTTTTGTCTTTGTGATGCCTTTTTCTTTTTCCAGAAGAATGTTTGTGTAGTTTATCTTTACCCATAGTTATGAGGGGTTCGAGATCGGGACCTTGGTTGAAACAAGAAATTTCTAAGGGTATGACAACAAAGGAATTTTCCGATTGGGGCCAGGCATCGTAGAAAGTAGTAACCGGAGGTTGGGTTTGAGACTCAACGTAGGTACCGGTAGCAACTTTCTCTTTGAATTTTTGGATAATGAACAACCACTCTGGAATTCGACGAGGCTTGGAGAACATAATCCATCTTTCTCTCTCTAGAATGTTTAGAACAAAAGGTTTGGAATGTAAATGGAAGGGGCGAGTATTTATATAAGTAGATGGGATTTTAAAGTGAGAAAGGCTCGGGGACATTTTCCTTTGTTTGCCTAGGGGTGTTATAGGTAACATAGGCACAATTGTATTGAATCGAGAACTAAGGAAGAGTGTGAAGAGGCAATCAAATGATGAAAAATATTGGGAAGTGTAATAAGATCTCTAAAAAGATTTGGTGACAATGAATTACGACTAACGACGTCATAAAAAAGGCGGTAGATTGCTGCCTTGGATATGAGAATTGATACTTAAAAGTTCGATGACCTTAATCCTGGTAATTAATTAGCCAAGTTTGGGGGGCCATTGATATGAGAATTGATACTGAAAAATTCGTTGAGCTTAATCCTTGTAATTAATTAGCCAAGTCTGGGGGCTATTGATATGAGAATTGATACTGAAAAGTTCGATGACCTTAATCCTTGCAATTAATTAGCCAAGTATGGGGGCTATTGATATGGGTATTGATACGATAACTTTCGAAGATGATTTTTAGAAGGTATCACAATATCCATATGATTGTTTGCGATGAGAGTTTCTGAGATAGAAATGGCAACGATTGGGGGGCTACTGATCAATGTTGTCGAGGAGGTTAATTTTCGAAGAACAAATATTTTTCAGAAAGTAATTTGCGAATAAGACATTCGAAGAAGCATTTTTCGAGGAGTCGCTCTAAAGGATAAGAAGAAATTCAAAGATGTCATCGCAGTCCTAGTAAAAATATTTTTAAAAGGACTGGGGGGCTACTGATATGGGAGAATAAAAGATATAAGGAGAAATTGGAAAGAAGTGTTTTTATTGCAAAAATATTGTAAAATGTATTATGAAAGTATAAATTATGAATAAGTGGTAAAATATAGGGACTAGATGTGTAATAGTTGGAAATTAAAGCGTGTGGGTCCCGTTATTATACTACAAAAGGACCCCACATGAGTTGAGAAATCTAGTTGATTAATATAATACTATTTTCTCTCTATATATATTAAGTATTACTTTCTCTCTCTAAAAGAACCCTCACAACGAAGTTTTTATAACAGTTTAGTCACTCAAATATTTGTTTTACACGAAATTACCCTTGAGCAAACTCTTTGTATCAACTTATGCAATTATTCTGTATCACAAAAATAATAAATACATTGGTGCATGATACGATCTTAATCGTAATGAAATTCACATTTTGAATCGAGGCAATAAAAAATGAATTGGTCATTGTAAATCCCGCGTATCAATTGCTTGGTCTCCACGCGTACCCGTACTAGTTGTATTTATGCATATATTATCTATGTGATTCACATTGTAATACCGATAATATTATTAACACATATGGTTTTGCGATAACTTGAACGCTCACATAAACAACATGATGGAATTACGTCACATTAGACACAACACGTATAAATTTGGACAACTTTGACCTATTTTAGTCCGGAGCTACCACATCGTGTCTTCAAACGAGTAACGAATTAAAATAAGATATCTTCACAACCAAATCATATCCACTCCTTGCCATCAAAACTTCATAAATTCAAACTACACATGAAATTCTATAAGACAAATGGTTTCATTCTACACGATAGAACGTCAAGTGATCTCCAAAATAAATTTCCACATGATATCCAAATAGATCACCACGTGATCTGCATGATAGAACGTCAATGATCGCTATTGTCATGATACTAAGACTGTAAGATAAGTAATCTTCATGTAAATAACGACGAGCGGTACAGAAAAATGGGTCGTCTATACTGATACATAAGTGGACATGGTTTATAAAACACAAACATAGAAGATCACGCGAGGGGCCATATTGAGCCTTAAAATAAAATTTAAATAAAAAAATTTGTTAAAAAACCTAGCCCAGTCGAAAAAGTGTAAGAGGCCACGCAAGAGGATATAGTGACAGTTTAATTAAAACGCCAACATTCGTAAACAGGCTAATCAACCAAGCTCCTAAGGCCATGCAAGAGGCCATATGATGCATGGATCACATGCGTAATCTATATACCGAGCCCCACGACACAACTGAAATTATGAATATGTTTCTAAATTAGGTATGTTGTCGCAATAAAGGTGAACATATGGATAACTATTATGTAGAACGGATTTCCTTCGGAAACATGACGACTTCATGACAAAAGCTTTGACAATCGACAAACTAAGAAGTACAAGCTTCGCAAACGACAGACTACACTATTCCGTTCATTATATTTGAAATTTCTTAGTCCTTAAGTTTAATTATACTTCAAATCAAGAACTAGGGAGGATTTCTAATGATGATATAATACCCTGATAAAGATAGAAATCAAGATACAACTCGATCACTTATGCTTAGCCTAGTTAGTGATGTGCAACTTAGTTAGTCATGCTCAACCAGGTTGGTAGCTCAACTCGACCAACCTCACCTTTAACGTCTAATCTACATTACCTGCTTGGTTAGTCATGTTTAGCCCGATCGGTCATGTCCAGCTCGGTCAGCGTCACTTTCAGTACCTCATCTTTAGGAAGCTCGGTTACTGATGCTCAGCTCGAACAGTCATACCCACCTCAGTCAGCCTTACCTGCATCAACCCCCTTTTATCTTTAGAACCTTTCCATTGGGTCTTCAAATGAGTAACGACTTAAAACGAGATATCTTCACAACCAAATCATATGCACTCATGGACATCAAGACTTCATAAATTCAAACTACATAGAAAATGCTTTAAGACAACTTATTTCCTTCTCTATGATATATCTCCACGTGATCTCCATAATAGAACGCCAATGATCGATATCGTCATAAATGTAAAGTTCTAAGCTAAGTAATCTCCATGTAAATAACGAAAAACGCTACAGAAATGAGGGTCGTCTATAAAGATACCCAAACAAAAATAGATAATAAACCATATCTATACGTCACATGAGGGGCCATACCGAGCCTTGACTTAAAATTTAAAATATCAGGAACACAAGGAACCACGTCACATTAGACACAACATGTATATATTTGAAAAACTTTGGCCTATTTGAATCGGGCCCTACCACATCGAAACTTCAATCGAGTAACGACCTAAAATGAGATATCTCTTCAACCAAATCATATCCACTCTTTGCCATCAATATTTCATAGATTAAAATTAGACAAGAAATACTATAAGACAAATTCTTTCCTTCTCCACGATAAAACACCAAGTAATCTCCATAATACATTTCCATGTGATCTCCATAATAAATTGCCATGTAAGAGGCCATAGTGAGCTTTGACTTAAAAAGAAAGTAATTAGCATGATATATAATTTATTCTAGTCAAAGATTTAGTTAATATATATTTTTATTAAATGAAACAAATTAGATTAATATCTAATTTATTTTAGTCAAAGAGTTAGTTAATATATATTATAGAATAATATCTACGATAGTCACAGTAAAATCAGTACCAGTAATGATAATATCATCCATATAAACCCAGAGAAAGACTATACCCGATTTCGACGTGTGGAAAAATAAAGAAGAATCATACTGACTTTGGGTAAAATTGAAACAAAGAAGTGTACGACGAAACTTCTCAAACCAAGCTCGATGTGCCTGTTTTAGCTCATACAAAGGACGCCTTAACTTATAGACATCATGAAGAGAAGAAGTACTCATACCATGTGGAAGCTTCATCTAAATCTCTTTTTGAAGATCACCGTAGATAAAATCATTCTTAACATTCATTTGATGCAACGACCACGATTGTGAAACAACAATGGCTAAGACGCTTCGAAATGTGGTAATTTTGGCAGCATGAGCAAATGTATCCGTATAATCAATCATATATTCTTGCTTATTACCTGGAGCTATAAGACGAGCTTTATACCGCTCCAAAGAACCATCATAACACTGTTTTAAAGAGAAAAATCACATACTCCCAATTGGTTTAACTGTAGGAGGACAATGACCAATATCTCATGTACGATTCTCCTCAAGTGCTTGAAGTTCTACTTGTATTGAGTTTTGCCAACATTCATGTTCTATCGCTTGTTTGTAGCTAGTGTGAATTGAAATTCTAGATAAAGTAGTTACAAAAGAGATAGGGGAATAAAAACTTTACCTATCAAGGGGTCGAGAATGACGAGTAGATCGACGAAGAGTTGTGGAATCAAAGACATGATTAGGTGTGGAGACTGATAAGGACATAAAATGGCATGGATAATAAAGGGTCTATTTTATAATGTATAAATCTATAGGGACTTACTTGTAAAGAAAGAAAATGTAAGACATAAGTATAAACATGGGGGCTAACATGTAATTAGAGTAAACATATCATGTGACAGTGGAGCCCACCACTGACACTATATAAGGAAATATATTCTTCCCCAAAAAGGGTACTTTCTAATCATTGGTACTTTATTTTGACTACATTCTCTCTCTAGAATCTTATATTTGTTTTCCTAACACCCTATTTCCATACACATTATCTGATAATCTACCCTAGATATTCTGAGACTTATCATTGGCGTCGTCAGTGGGAAAGAGAGATACCGGGAGATCATGTTCCATAAAATCTCGACTCTATTCGAGGAATGAATACCGAGGCTAGGAAGGGAAAGGCAAAAGAGAGAGGTTCTGACAAAGAAATGTCGTATTCAAAGGGTCGGTACTCTGAGGGGCTGTTTGGTGATGATGAACAGGGTAATCAGGGTCAAAGCAAACGGTCGACCCTAATTATGACCAGGCAACAACCGTTGGAAGACATTGCTAAGCTGAATACTGAGAAAAAGGTGGCTTTGGCTGAGAAGAAATGTCGGCTCGACGGTCGAAGCTAACGATCGGGTGAGGAAGAGAAAGAAGCCTATCACGTTGTCGATCGGGATGAAGTGGACTCTTACAAAGGCAGAACTCGAGTGCGAAAGAAGTCTAGATTCTGGTCCAAGCATGAGTACAAATATTCAACTGGGGAAGATATGTGTGAGTCTTCTTCCTCGGACAGAGATTTCTGATGCATTAGAAAGGATAAAAGAATGGTCAGGGAGCAAGAACTTTGAAGGCCTAAGTCATTGCAGGCAAAGATAGTCAAAGCTTAAGGTGATAGCGTCGACAAAGTGACTCCAACATCTGCTGAAAAGGGAACAACATAATGACCCCCAGTTTCAATTTCCATCAGGGAGCCAGTCTTATGGCTACAGGGTCGGAAGTCAATTGGCAAACCCACTCGAAGAAGGGTTGTTTGCAAGTCATGCACAAGGTTTATGAGGCATAACTTTTAGCCTCAAAAATAATTGGAGGTCGTCTCTGCTATCAGATGAAATTTTATCGGGACATCTCCCGAAGCTCCCGAAACTCGTTGATATCTCGAAGCTCGAAAAATACGACGGAAAGAAAGACCCTGACAACCACTTGGAAGCTTTTAAGAATATTATGTTAATCTTCGACAACGATGATAAGTTGATATGTCGAACATTCTCGATGACATTTAATGACATGGCATCAAAGTTGTACAATCGATTGCCACAGGGATGCATTAAAAACTTCGGTATGTTCTGGATGATGCTCAGGCAGCATTTTGGAGGAAGTAATAACTTCTGAGCTAACGAAGATACATTCGTCGATTGCCAACAAAAGGTCAAAGAAAGTTTGAGGGATTATACTCGACCCTTTATAGATATGAATACTGATCTTGACTATTGTGATGAAAGTGTGGCTATGACTGGTTATACATTAGGCTTGTTACCTGGTCCGATGAAACAAGCCGTAACAAAGAAACATACTTTTACCTTTTCTGCCTTGTTAGATCAGGTATAAAAGCAGACCATGGCTGAAGAAACTAAAGCATCAGAGTTGGCAGCGCAAATCCAACAAACCACTCAAGCTTCGGTTGTTACATATCAAAAGAATCCACAAAAAACAGCCATGGTCCTCAACCACAACCGATAACTACTGTAGCACTAGCAACACAACAATCAAACCGAAAAGGACCAGAGAATTAGACTAAGAGGGTGCAAAATAATTACCAGGGAAAAAAATTACCAACCCATATTGAATAAATGGGTTCGACCAGATTACTTTGCTGATTACTGAATGTGTTGCAACTATCTTTGACAAGTGAAGGAAAAGCGTACACTTCCGGAAGCCATTTCTGATCGGAACTCCTCGTGAAGGTCGAAGCAATCGCTACTGTAGTTATCAAGGACGTAGGTCAAGAGACCAAAGATTGTATTGCGCTCCAAAAAGAAGTGCAACCGTAAATCGACAATGGAAAATTGCTCGAGTACGTAAAGAAACAAGCTTAGCAAAGCGGAGCGGCTAAACAGATTGTAGCAGCGCTAAAGCAAGAAATCTCTTTCGTGATATCCGAGGTGACCGATTCGTTTGATGTGTGCACTAAGTATTTGGACCCGGATAAAAACAGGAATGTGATTGGAGTAATTGAGGAAGTAGTACCGATGGCGCAAGGAAAGGTAAGCGATTTTTTAAAGTTTTTTCGTGTCTCTAACTATTTTCAAGGGCGACTCAATGGCAGGTATCACGTATTCATCTCGGAAGAGGCACGCGGTTAATCTGGCTACACAGTTATATGCAAGAGCTTCACCTCACTTATACCAAAACTCATCTCCCATTCTATGCTTTGATGATGATGATATGAGAGATATTGTCGGTCCTCATGAAGACGCGATCGTAATTGTAGCGGCTATTGTTGGTTAGGAGGTTCGGAGAATATTGGTAGATACTGGGAGTTCGGCGAACATTATTTTCTTATCAACTTTCACTAGGTTTAGGAATAAACCAGTGATCGTAAAATTGGATCGAATTATTATCGGTTTCAAAAGAGCATCGACAGAGGTAGTTGGTGAGTTTGAAGGTGTGGTCCAGCTAGGACATTGACCTTTCCAAAAGGAACTATCGGTCCTATTTATAGTCGTAGATGCTCCTACGTCACATAACACAATTTTCGGCCGATCTTAGTTGTCAAGGATGCATGACGTAACCTCTATGGTTCATCAGTTCTTAAAGTATGTGAGCAGAAACAATGTCGGCGTTGTGAGAAGCAGGCAAAAGACAACGAGAGAATGTTACCGAGCAGCACTGGCAAAAACATCAGATAAGGAGATGGTCGATGTAAGGGATTAACAGTTAGTGGGGTCGGCCCCTGGATGGAGCATGCAGATGATCCTAGGGAGACCGCAAGATTATTACTTACCGATGAAAGTTGTGAAAACTATGAATTTTCCAAAGGAAATGTCTCGAAGATTGGTGTAAACTTATCCCCCTATTTTCGAAAAAAATTGATTAATTTTCTTGGAAAAAAGCTACATTTGTGTGCTTGGTGCTCAGAAGATGTTACAGGGGTCTCTGAGAGTGTTATCTATCATAAATTGTCCATAAATCCAAGTGTTCGAGGTTATTCCATTTAGTATGAAGAATGCAGGGGCTACATATCTGAGGCTTGTGAATAAGGTATTTGAGGAGCGTATTGGGTTAAATGTTGAGGTCTATATTAACGATATGTTGGTCAAGAGCGTCACGGATGAAAATCATTTTGCCGACCTTGAAGAAACATTCAAGAACCCGAATAAGGTGAACGTCAAATTGAATCCAGAAAAGTGCTCTTTTGGAGTTCGGTCCAGAAAATTTCTAGGGTTCATGATCAGCGAGAAAGGAATAGACGCAGATCCAACCCGGTTAGGCGCCCTGAATAGTACAGCACCCCAAGGAATATTAAAGAGGTATAGATTTTGACTGGACAACTTGCAGCACTAAACAGATTCATCTCGCTATCTTCTGACAAATGCGCACTGTTTTTTCAAGTGTTAAGGAATGCTAAGAATTTCAGTTGGACACTTGAATGTATCGAAGCTTTTCTCAACATCAAAAATTACTTGTCATCCCCAACACTGCTGACAAAACCACTACCCCGAGAAAATTTGTTTTTATATATAGCAGTCTTAGAGCATGCAGTGAGCGCAGATTTAGTTCGAGAAGAAGATATGATCCATAAACCTATATACTATGTGAGCAAAAGTTTGTTGCATGTTGAAAAGTGGTGTTTGAGCTCGAAACGTTAGCACTGGCTCTGGTAACAGCTGCTAGAAAAATGCAACCGTATATTCAAGGTCACTTTATTATGGTTCGAACCGTATTCCCCCTAAAAAGTGTTTTACAACGACTTGATATTTCTGGCCGTATGTCAAAATGGTCGGTACAATTGGGGGACTTTGATATTGATTTCGAACCAAGAACGGCTATTAAAGGGCAAGCTTTAGCAGACTTCTTAGTGGAGTTTCATTTCGGTAGGCCTGAGGAATTACTAGCCGAACCAGCGGTAAATGCAGATTTGTAGATAGTCAAAACTGATGGTGGTTCAAGTAGCAGCAAATGCGGAGGTGGTGTCCAGATTTCGACACCAACAGGGATCGCAATGCATCAAGTGATTCATTTTAGTGTCAAAGCTTCGAACAACGAAGCCGAGTACGAGGCAACAATGGCGGGTTTAAGGTTGGCACAGGTTTGCAGAGCTAGAAATGTTCGGCTGATAAGTGATTCACAACTGCTAACGAGTCAAGCAACGGGACAATCAGAGGCGAGAAAAGAACACCTAGTGCAATACTTAGCGGCTTTGAGAATTTTGGCTTCGTTTTTAAAAAAAGGTTACTTATTAGAATGTCTGAAGGGAAGATAATACAATCACTGATTTGTTCGCAAAAAAAAGCGTATTTAGAAGAATACCTCTAGATTTTGACTCAGGAGTATCCATCTATTTTGAAGAGGAAAGACATGGAAAGTTGACCAGACATGGCCTGTCAAATTTCAACGGTTTCGAACACTAATTGGAGGAGTAACATTATGAATTTCTTGGTTGAGGAAGTATTGTCTGATGATAAAACTATAGCAAATAGTATTTTTTACAAAACGGAAGGTTTTTCCTTATTGGGAAATGTTCTCTATAAGAAATCTGCAAGCAGACCTCTGTAAAGGAGAGTTCTTTTGTCAGGTTTCTACTGGTTTACGTTATCTGCAGACGTTAAAGAGCTGGTCAAAAGATGTGATACACGCCAGAGGTTTTCCAATTCAATCCACACCCCAACAGTCCCCCTTCAATCCATTTATGAGGGTCTACCATTCGATAGGTGGGGGATAGATCTAGTAGGACCACTTCTATTAGCAAATGGAGGAAGATAGACTATTGTGGTTCTAGTGGATTATTTCTCAAAATGGCTTGAAGCAGAGTCATTGTCAGGAACAAGAGCTAAAGATGTGGTACAATTCATATGGTCGAACATTTGCTGTCGATCTGGGGTCCCTTAGAAGATAACCATGGATAATGGCCCCCTAGTTTGACAACAATAAAATGAGGGAATTTTGTGCAAACCACAATATACAACAATATTTTTCAGCTCTATTTCATCCTCGAGCTAATGGGCTGGTTGAAGTAACCAACAAAACAATCATCAGCGGGTTGAAGAGGATTTTTGAATGAAATCCTCGAAAATGGCCGGATTGTTTTACAAGAGGTGTTGTGGGCATACCGAACCACGCCTCGAACAGCGACACAAGAATCATCTTATGTTCTGTTATACGGCATGGATGCGGTAATCCCTGCACAAACAATGTTCTATTCTTTTAGAATCGACTATTATGAGGAAAGTGCTAATGATAAAAATCGGGCTTTGGCTTTGGATTTGGTAGAGGAAAAATAATCTAAGGCTCATCTAAGCTCATTGCATTATCAGACCTTGATGAAGAGTAGGTATGCTTTGAAAGTTCAGAGAAAAGACTTCAAAGTTGGGAAAAACGATTTGCAAAACGTTTTCCTCCATACAAAAAACAAGTATCTTGGAAAGTTGGCACCTAGTTGGGAAGGAGCGTACCAAGTGAGGAACTTATCAGTTGAAAGATAAATTCGGTCGACCCCTAAGTCTCCCTTGGAATATCGAGCACTTTAAATTGTAAATGGAATGATTTGTAATTTTTATCGTTTTGAATTTCCATTGTAAGACAACTTTTGTGGGGGGGGGGGGGGGGCAAACTCTTTCCAACCTTGGTGGCGCGGGGAGGTTTTAATGAGGTTTCTAATTAAACCGACCCGTTTTAGTAAATTTTTAGAGCCTAAAGACAAGTCTATATCGGTAACAATGTCAAACCTGTTAAAAGGGATTTTCAGCTTTCAAGTTGATCAACAATATCGAACCTGTTAAAAGGGTTTTTCAGCTTCCAAGTTAATCAACAATGTCGAACGTGTTAGAAGGGTTTTTAACTTTCAAGTTGATCAACAATGTCGAACCTGTTAAAAGGGGTTTTCAACTTTCAAGTTGATAAACAATGTCGAACCTGTTAAAATAGTTTTTCAACCTCCAAGGTTATCAGCAAATGTCGAACCCGTTAAAAGGTTTTTCAACGTTCAAGTTGATCAACAATGTCGAACACATTAAAGGGCTTTTCAACTTTCAAGTTGATCAACACATTCGAACCTACTAGAGAGTTTTTTAAAAATTAACGTTGATTGACAAAGTCGATCCAGTCACAAGGCCTTTTTACAACCATGAGTTGATCTACAAATTCAGATATAACAAAATCCATTAAATCTTTGCATCAGAAACTGATCACTTCCGATTACAAAAAAAGGCAGGATGATGAACATAAAATCTTAAAAACAAAAACCAGGTTCGAATAAAAAGTCCACCAAGGACAAACAAGTCAAGTCTTGATAATTATACAAAAAAAAACATAAAGATCCGATCTGTAGAGTTGCATCGGTTGGTTCGGTGTCTTCAAATTCAGGGTCGGTATAATCAACGCCTTTGGGACGCTTCTTCAAGGACATCTAACCACATTGACCCAAGTTGCATTCGAGGCCATTGAGCGAGTTTACAACCATTCTGAAGCTCCTGAGCAGCCAACTCCTCGACAACTTTGGTGCGCTCTTCCTTGGCTTGAGATAGACTTTTTTCCCAGTCTTTTTATTTCTTATGGAAAGCCCAAATTTTAGCCTCGGCTGTGTCAACCTATTGGTTGGCAAGGTCAACTGAGTCTTGTGATTTTTTAGCTTTGGAAGAAACAGTTCTTTTAAGCTTGGCAAATTCCCTCTGAAGCTTCAACACCTCTCTCTCTTTTTGGGCTACGGGGGCGAGAATATTCTGCAAAGAGTTGGCAAGACATAGGAGTCTTGAAGGAAGAAGGAGTTTGAGCTTTGGGCGCGAACAAGCAAGAGCAGAGGATCAGGGCGCATCGAAGTTCCTTGGCCTAGTACAACAAGATTACACGAATGACTCGAGGCTTTGTTTTTACCCTAGAGTGATTTCCTTCCGATCCTTGTCATCTCTTGCAATCTTCGATGGGGGTAGACAGCTTTGCACCACCAAATTGTTTGAACATGTTGGGAATGATGATTTTCTCCGTGGTAAGGTCGACATACACTTCATGTGCAACATCCTTCCCTTTAGACTTTTTGTTTAAAGAAGGGTTCCCTTCTTCAGCCACAGCGTCCATCTTCCTCTTATCGCCATGAAATTTCTGGCCTCTTTTGACAGTCTCATGAGATTTGTCATCACTTGCAGCTGGGTCAATGAGGATGACAGTGGTATCTGGTTCAGAGGTCGGCACTTCAATAGGTTTATTCACGTCGTCGTCTTGCTCATTTTCCTCATCAGACAACTCCTCCGACTTCACACGCTTGCTGGGCGCCCCATCTCGCTTAAGCAGAAATACCTCAAAGTCTGGGGCCTCGAGTCTTCTCACGAATTCAACCATATTAGGAGGTATTTGTAACTCTTCGAGGCTACATTGGTTTTTTTGAAGCATTGACAGAACTTTTGGCCTCAATTCTTCCTCGCAAAGGCTCAGAGTTTGGCAAAAATTGCTGAAGCTTCCTTAAGATGCGTTTTCCTCAGCCGCTGAATGGTTACCTTGGAAACTAAAAGAGAATCACCAATTTTAGTTTTTAAATGATGCCCAAATACATACCTACAGGAATCCATTTGAGTGTAAGACGTCTTAGATTTTCTCTGTTGTAGGCTCGGCCGTTTTCCCAAGCGCCGCTGATAAAGACGAACCTGTACCTCTATGATCAGTCAGCCTCCAGTAAGTTTTTTATTATCTTCTTTGTGTTGGCAAGGGAGGAGTAGAAAAAAGGCAGTTCCAGAGATTTTGACAGTCCGGATATCCGTATATATTGCTCCATGGAAATATGGATCCCAGATAGTCGAGAAGCCATGATGGTAGACATAAAGGTATACCAAGCATTATGGGTTTGTTGGGTCGGACATGTCTCAAGGATCTCAAAATACCTGACGATTTCAAGATCAAGGGGAAGTCGCAGATCTCAGTTGAAGATCTCGGTGAAAAATACTATCTCTCGAGCCTCTACAAATAAGGGAGTTTCACCAGGCTTGGGAAAGCGGATTTTAAATCAATGAGGAATTCCCCAGATTGTCTTCAAACCCTCTTCCTCATTAGGATAATAGTATATGCATTTGCTGCTGAAAAGGGACAGGATATGTTCGTTGTTCAGACGAATGTGGTAACCGGTTACAACATCGACAGTTCCAGAAGGCAGCAGCTCGCTTTCAACGTGACTAACAGCGATGGTATTTCTAGCTTCCAGATTTGTTGGAACGTCTGGTTCGGTGTTTTCATTCTCAGCTCTAATTGGTTCAGATACCATGATAGCGCGTCTTCAACTCTCACCGACGTAGATGACTTGAAGGTTTTAACAGATGCCATAATTGTTCACCCTTTCCTAAAAAAGAAATATATTTTTATATAATAATGGTGGTGGATCCAAAGGGTCGCATAAAAACCCATATTAGGATATTCCACCCCATTATTCTACTAATCTTAAACATATTTGTTACTTATTATATAATATACCATCAATGTTACATATATTTTAGCCATATTCCACCATACATATCTAAGACCAAATCTTCAATACCTTCCCTTTGTAAAATTTGTAATTCTCACAACTTTCATCTGAGAGCAAAAAACTCGGGGTTTTCCTAGGATCATCTGTCGGCTCAGATCCACTGGCCGACCCCGCTAACTGTTAATTCCTTACATCAACCACTTTCCTATTCGGCTTTACAGCCTAGGCTGCCCGATAACATTCCCTTGTGGTATTCTGGCTGCTTCTGCCAAGTCCTACGTTGTTTCCAATCACATACTTCAGGAATTGGTGAACTATAGAAGTTACGGCATGCATTCTTGACAACCAAGAACGACCAAAAATTGCGCTTTGCGACGTAGGTGCATCGACAACAATGAATAAAACCGTCACTTCTTTCTTAAACGGCCCTCTCCGGGGCTGAACTACTCCTTCAAATTCGATGCTCCTGTAAAACCGATGATTGTATCTGACTTTACAATCACGGGTTTATTCCTGAACCCTTAAAAAGTTGATAAGAAAATTATATTCGCTGAAGTACCAAGATTCTTCGCACCTCATCTCTTACGATAGCCGCGCCGATTACGATTGCGTCCTCATGAAAACCTGCCACGTATTAGTAAAGTTAAATATTTACTATAAACAATACTTATCACGTGGTCTGTCATTCCCCCACCTTAGATTAATTGGATCAATATTATTTTAAATAAATATAATATTCCCCACAATCTCTCTTTTTGGGGTTTCTTATTCAAAGAAACGTTCGAGTAGAGATATATTAATAACATGGATATATAAAACAATTAATTGTGTCCTTTCCAAAAACACTACCAAGTTTATTAATAAATTTCCCTCACAAACACCCATATTAGCCCTCCTCAGCACAACCGAGTTTTTTACCCTTTCTACTCGAGGTCATGGTCATGTATGGTGCATTGGTACCGGTCTGGGTTTTAAGTTATCTCAACCGGGTTTGAAATGAATTACAGCTTTTAAAAATTTCTCAATGGTTATCAAACCCAACCCAGGAGATATCCTTTGTCAAATACTATAGAACATTGTTTGAAAAAGTTATATTTGTGACTATATTTAACTGG
Organism: Limnanthes douglasii subsp. nivea; assembly: GCA_036936605.1. Lineage (NCBI taxonomy): Eukaryota > Viridiplantae > Streptophyta > Magnoliopsida > Brassicales > Limnanthaceae > Limnanthes > Limnanthes douglasii. The sequence continues at coordinate 291,074,126 of JAUPFV010000004.1, forward strand.
ATTACTTCTAGCTTTACGAAATGTCAAATACTATAGAACATTGTTTGAAAAAGTTATATTTGTGACTATATTTGACTGGATTACTTCTAGCTTTACCAAATGCGGTACGCGATATCTAAACAATATCCATTTTAACAAAAATCATTTTTGTTAAAAATTGTACATTTTGATTGTCACGTAAAATTATCGATCTATAAAGCAATCAAATCCGATATTAAACGTCTTTCGCGTTATTTCGAAAACTCGTCCACATATGTTTTACAACATATTTTTTTCATGACCATCAACCCAATGGACTTATGAAGTATTGCATAAAGATGCCACGTACATCTCCTTTATAACTTTGTTTTTTAAAATGGGTAATTGCCAACCAACACTACAACTTTAAACCATTATTAAAGATGAAACCCTTTTCTTGCAAGCCTCAAATATAATATTATCTCCAATATTAAGAATTAAGAAAGAAATTAATTTGGAATTGAAATTTTGGTGATGGAAGTTAAATGGTATCAATTAGTTGGTTAGGCTGCTGAAAGGAAAGATAAAACAGGCAAGTCACCATAAAATCGAATCGCCTTTCAATGCTTCATAATAGGGATGGCAATGGGTCGGGATGGGTGCGGGTATAGCTAAACCGGTAACCCATCCCGTCTATGTTTTTCCAAACCCATACCCTAACCCGTACCCGTCGGGTAATAATATTTTTTATCCACACCCAAACCCGTCGGGTTCGGGTACCCGTCCGCGGGTACCCATGGAAGTTTTAAAAATTCAAATTTAAAATTTACATCGAAATTTTTATTTTTGAAAATATATTGTAGGTTAATAAGCAAATATTTTGTTATTTATTCATAATTTATATATAGTTTTGATATATGTTAGTAAATATTTTTCTTTTAATTTGATTAAAAATATTATTAGATCTTCTACAATTTGATATTAATTCAAAAAAATAAAAGAAACATGTTTAAAAATATCAAATTTAAATATGTTAGTAAATTTTTTAAAATAATTAATATATGGTTTCGGTTAGTAAATATTTTTTTAATTTAATTAATAATATTATTATTGGACAGAAAAATGAAAAATATTTTCAAAAGATATATTGAAAAATGAAATTCAATATTTAAATGTAGAATAATATTTGTCAAAAGTAGCAAATATTTTGTTTAAATGTAGAATGATATTTTGTTTAATTAACAAATTTGGGATGATATTTTTCAAAATATACTGATTATTCTCAGTTTTGTAGAGATAAAAAACAAAATATTTGAAAAATTAAATTAAAAAATTAAATTAAATATTTAAATGTAGAATAATATTTTTCAAAATATATTATATATATTAACAAATAATAAATTATTTTTCGCATTACATAATACAAATACTAATATCAGTAATTTTATTTTAAAGTGTGTTAAATAATATTAGATAATTTATTTTTTTATATAATATTAATTTAGCGGGTACCCGTCGGGTATTACCCAATGGGTCGGGTTCGGGTTGGGTACCCGTGGGAAATTTCTTAAACCCATAACCCATCCCAAACCCAGCGGGTAGTAAATTTTCAAACCCACGACCCATCCGCGGATTTTTTTTTAAACCCATAACCCATCCCATCGGGTCGGCTCGGGTCGGGTACCCGCGGGTTTGGAAAAAATTGCCATCCCTACTTCATAAATACAAGAATGGTATGTATCTTGAGTCCGTTTAAAATAAGTGAAAGTTAATGTTGAAACAGAAATTAGTTATTTCTGTTAAATGCTATAAAAGTTGTACTCTTTTTTTCTTTAGTTCTTTTTTTCTCTAATCTTTTAAGAATTTCTTGGGGGCTAATATGAGAATGGACTGTTACGAGTAAGTTCTTTTAATAAAGTTAAATAGTTATGGGGCTTTTATAGTTTTCTTCCACGGTTTCTTATCTATATTATTTTTGCAGATGAATTCAGTAAATGGTTATTTTATAGTTGATGAGCTGCTTGGAAACTAATATGGCTTCAACAGAGTTGATGGGAAATTCTAGATTTACTCGTTAGTACGGCTTCCAAACTAATGCGAATGTATTTTCATAAATAAATAAAAATGGTTCAAAACCACTACTAGTTTGTCTTATTTTTTTTCTTTTCATATATGTACAATTATTTTTTAATTTTTTTTGCTTATATAATAAGTTTGTTTACTAATTTTTTTCTAATTGAAAAATCTTGAAACCTCAACCAGTCTTGTTGCTAAATTTTTTTTGAAACAAAATAGCATTCTTTTCATCTTCATCTTCGAACAGATTTGAAGATGAGACCATTTCATGTATCACTTTCTCCACTATATCAATAGGCTGGGGCTACCTAAACTATAGAAGCACTATGAATGTTATTGTTCAACTCCTCTTAGACCATACTGTCTTGTTTCTTAGTGCCACTCCAGTAAAGTACCACTACTTGATGAGTCACATACACTCTGAACTGGAACTCCAGAGTAGATCACTTTGAGGACGATATATGGATTTTGGTTCATCATGTTCGACATCCGAGAATTTCACCACCATCGCGTTCTATCTGGGTCTGGGTCTGATATGGGTTTGATATGTGTACCGTTTATTCCATCTCTATATATAAGTAAGAATAACCGATCTCTACACTAGTATGATACTGTTTGCTTTGAGCCTCGTACGCCCTCACGGCTTTGCTTTTGGTCGACTTCCAAAAGGCTCATACTTATATACCTCTAATCTTTCCCATGTTTAACCAATGTGGGATGTGGTATGCGGGACTTTGCTCGTCACCCTAATAGTATAATTATTCATCGAGTTATGTCACATAATATTTGAGCATTTTCATAGTGAGGTTGAGGTCCATGCACACGGTTCACAAATTTTTTGTATAGTTTTTTGAAATTGATTTTTTTCTTTTTATTGAATCTATGACTTTCACATAAATTTTAATTTGTTAGTAATTTGGGTGACATTCTGCAGTCTTGATTCGTTGTTGTCTCCATATATTATGTTTTTTTTAATGATTTTAAATAAGTTTTAGGCTTTAAATTTTTTAATTTTAGGAGTATAATTTAATTTAATGTCATTGTTAGAGAAACAAAAAATATACAAAAAAGAATACTAAACAAAACACATAAGACAATATTTAACGTGGTTGGGATTGTAAAGAAGAAACACTTACCAAACACACATGACTCAATCACTTTATAGAGTGATTCACATACCCCTCTCTTCAATGTTTATCTCTCAACTTACTTATCTCTAAAAAAAGATTAGAGCTGTTTTTCTCTCTAAAAAGATATACAACTAACAACTTTTTTATCAGAGTTGTACCCAAATATCTTCTTCTATTTAAAGAATGGTTGAGATATGCTAATCTATTAATTGAGGAAACTAATTTATATAGAAGACCAACTTAATAGAAAATTTACATGATCTCTCAAGTTGAACAACTAAGTTGGATATGCTAGCTTCTCAACATATTAGGAATAAAGCTTAAGACTTGATTTTCAATGCTTCCGCGAAAGGTACTCGGTCTCTCAAATTGGACAGCTAAGTTTGATCAATGCTGCTCAGTAGGGTATAAGGGCGTACCTGGGCCACTAGAAGAAAAGCCAAACTTAATGGATGAAGATATTGTATCAACTTTTACAATTCCTGTGTATTACAAACAGCATAAATATAGTGGTGCATCGTATGATTTTAATCGTAAAACAATTCACATTTTGAATCGAGGCAACAAAAACGGAATCGGTCATTGTAAATCTCGCGTACTAATTGATGTGTCTCCATGCTTACGCGTATCACAAGCAAGAAAGTGTATTTTGTTAGTTATATTTATGCATATATTTTATATGTGCTTTACATTGTTCTACCTGTAATATTATCTACGCATACTGTTTTGCGATAACTTGATCGCTCACATAAACAACATGAGGAACTACGTCACACTAGACACAACACGTATATATTTGGACAACTTTGGCCTATTTGAATCAAGAGCTACCATATCGGAACTTCAAACGAGTGACGACCTAAAACAAGATATCTCCACAACGGAATCATATCCACACTTTGCCATCAAGACTTCATAGATTCAAACTACACAAAAAATGCTATAAGACAAATTATTTCCTTCTCCACAATACCCCACCAAGTAATATCTACAATAAATTGCCACGTGATCTCCACAATAGATCACCACGTGATCTCCACAATGGATTACCACATGATCTCCATAATAGATCGTCATGTAATCTCCACAATGGATCGCCCCGTGATCTCCATGATAAAACGCGAATGATCGCCATCATGATGATAGTTAGGCTCTAAACTAAGTAATCTCCGTGTACATAACGACGAACGGTACATATAAGAGTTTGCATATACTCATGTGGTTAATAAGACAAACCTATAACATCACGTGAGGGCCATACGAAACCCTGAATTAAAATATAAAATAAAGAAACTTGTTAGAAAATGAAGCCGAGCTGAAAAAATGTTGGAGGCCACACAAGAGACCATACTGAGCCTTGACTTAAAATGTCAACATTTGCGAACTAGCAATCATCCAAGCCCCTAAAGCCATGCAAAAGCCATATTATGCATGCATCATATGCTCAATCTATATACCGACCCCCACGAAACAACTGAAAGTATGAATAGGTTTCTAAATTAGGTATGTGGTCGCAATAAAAGCGAATATATGGAGAAATCATTGGTCCAGTACGGATTTCCTTAAAAAATATAAAGACTTCATTAAAAAAACTACTTAAACGACAAACTAAGTAGTACAAGCTTCACAAATGACATACTACACTGTCTATTTTATTATATTTGCAATTTCTTAGTCCTTAAGTTTCATTATACTTCAACTCAAGGAATATGGACGATTTGTAATGAGAGTATAATACCCAAATAAAGATAGAAGTCGAGATACAACTCGATTAGTCATGCTTAGATGGTACCAACAACACCCCTCAATGTTCAACACCTCATGTTCAACACCTTGACATTGGTTTTTTAAATGAGTAACGGCTTAAAACGAGATATGACCACAACCAAATCATATCCACTCATTCCCATCAAAACTTTATACATTCAAACTATACAGATTATGAAATAAGACAATGGTTTTCCTTCTCCATGATAGAACACCAAGTGATCTCCATAATATATCACCACGTGATCTCCATAATAGATCGCCATGTGATCTCCGTAATAGAATACCAATGATCGTTATCGTCATGATAGTAAGGCTGCAAGCTAAGTAATATTCATGTAAATAACGACAAACTCTACAAAAATGAGGGTCATCTACACTGATACATAAACGAACATGGTTAATAAACCATACCTATAAGGTCACGCGAGGGGCCATACTTAGCCTTGAGTTAAAATGTAAAATAAGCAAACTGGTTAAAAAACCAAGCATAGCTCGAAAAGTGCAAGAGGCCAGGCAAGAGCCTTGATTCAAAATCTCAATATTTGTGATCTGACTAATCAACCAAGCCCTTAAGGCCATGCAAAAGGCCATATTGTTCATGACTCACGTGCCTAATCTATATATTGACCCCCACGACAAAACTGAAAGTATGAATTTGTTTGTAAATTAGGTATGTCGTCACAATAAAAGCGAATATATGGAGAAATAATTGGCTACGTACGGATTTCATTCAGAAACATGGTGACTTCACGAACAAAGCTAAGACAATCTACAAACTAAGAAGTACAAACTTAAAAAACGGCACACTACATTATTCGCTTTATGATCTTTGTGATTTCATTGTCCTTAAGTTTCATTATACATAAACTCAAAGACTAGAAAGGAGTCCTAGTAAGGGTATAATACCCAGATAAAGATAGAACTCGATATACAACTCGATCAGTCATACTTAGCTTGGTTAATGATGCTCAACTCAATTATTAATGCTCAGGCCACAATCAATAGGTCAACTAGATTAACATCACCTTCAGCTCCTCATCTTCAGGATATGCTCGGTTAGTCATGCTCAGCCCGGTCGATCATGCCCAGTTCAATCAGCCTCACCTTCAGTACCTCATCTTCTCAAAACTCGGTTACTGATGCTCAACTCGACTAGTCATACCCGGGTCAGTCACCCTAACCTACAACAACCCCTCTCTCCCTTGAACACCTCATCTTCAACACCTCACGTCAGCCCCTGCTGGGTCAGTCTTGATGAGTCTACTCAGCCATGCCCGATCAGACTTACCTTCAGCACCTCATCTTCCGAAAGCTCACTTAGTGATACTCAGCTCGGCCAAAATTATACTCGACTCGGTTAGCCACACCTTCCGTAGGGACTGCAGCCCCTTCAACACTTCATATTCAACACCTCTATCTTTATGACCTCTTTTTTTACACTTCATCTTCAATACCTCATCTTCATAAATGACATTTATGATTAGTAATAAGTGTTAAAAAGAAATAAATTAGATTAATATCTAATTTATTTTAGTCAAAGATTTAGTTACTATATATTGTTGCTAAACGAAATTAATTAGATTAATATCTAATCTATTTCAGTCAAAGATTTAGTTAATTTATATTATAGAATAATATCTACGATAATCAATTTATACTACAATATTTATTTTCCTAAAGTTAACTTAGTAATAAAAGTTCAATCAGTACCAGGGATGATAATATCATCCATATAAACCAAGAGAAAGAATATACCCGATTTAGACGTGTAAAAAAATAAAGAAGAATCATACTGAGTTTAGGTAAAATTGAAACAAAGAAGTGTACGACGAAATTTCTCAAACCAAGCTCGAGGCACCTGTTTTAGCTCATACAAAAAAACACCTTAACTTACAGACATCATGAGGAGAAGAAGTACTTCACCGAGCTGGCCCGCTTGGACGAACCTTCTCGTACTGCTGCTCGACATACCTCAATGACCGAATTGGGTCGGCGCTGGTAATCGTTTGAATGCAGTTTTGACGTCAGCATGTTAACAGCTTCATGTGGTTGTGCCATGCTCATCTTGTTTGCTATGTTCCTGGCTTCTTGGTCGCGATCCACCTTACCCTGGGCCGCTTGCACCGTCAAAATATGTTGCTCCAGTCTCTGAACTTCAGTTTTATCCTGGGGAAGGCTAGGTGGTAGGGACCGATCGGTCAGGTTAGCAACCAGTGCTGCGATGGGTGGTGGTGGGTCGACCGGGGTCAGAGCCCTTCTGTGTAGAACTTTGTCTGGGTGTCTTGGTTAGGTGGAGGCGGTAGTGTTGGCCCTTTAGCAGAATCAGCAACATGGTTGGGGTTGGTCATGATGATGCGTCTCTTGTTTGGGTCGATATCAATCCTGGATCGAGTTACTACCATTGGAAAAAATACAAACGTTTAATTTTAAACTAATTATCACAAATTCCCTTTAATCGTGGTCCTTGGATGTTTGACTGTTGACTACCTTTCTTTGATTACCGGCCTTTAATATAGTCTATAATATTAACTTTTTTTATCATTTGTCCACATAACGGTTAGTTCCACAAGTTGTTTTGTTGGGCATTCTTTGTAGCTCTGCCCGGTCGATGCTGAAGTTGCCATGTCCTCTCAGGCCGGGTCTGATGCCAATTTACTTTTGGCCGGGCATGAAAAAGTCTTATGTTTGCTTTGATTGAGCGTGCATGATTCTAACCGGGCTTTGCTCGGTGTAAGTTTGAGTGCGCTCGGTCTCGTAACTTTCCTGCTCGGATTTAGCACATTGTTTGCTTTCACAATCTTTCTGCTCGTTCTACTCTATATGGCCTTGCTCGGCTTCGTTCTGCTCTGCTCTGCTAGGTTTTGTCTTGCTCTGCTCTACTTTCCTTGGTTCTACTTTGTTTAGTTCCGCTTGGTTTTGATGTGTATCCTTCATATTAGTTATGGGTGTCTACTCCCTAATCACAATTCAATGTACGTTTTTATTTTAATTTGTTTTTTTAGTATTTTTAGTTTTGTTTTGAAATTTAAAAAAAATCGATGAATAGCGTGTTTGGGAAAAATATTGTTTGTGCACTATTAGATGGTGCTTATTTTCGAGATGGATTCTATAGTGGGAAATGAGTAAGGATGGCTATTGTTCCAATGACTATATATTAGGAAATTATCATTTTTTTTATAAAAATGGCTCATAGTCTTTAAGTTAGCTTTAATTGTTATATATTATTCAAAATCGGATCAAATAATATATAACAAATCGTAAAAAATTAATTAATTTTTTTTAGATTCATCTAATGAATAAACAAAAAATTCAAAACAGATTTGTCTTCTGCTTTCCATCTAGTACTCTCTTTTGTTCTTTTACGTCTCAAATCATGCAACAAATTCTTCAACCATGGTGAACGATGCAATAAGTGTTTATTTTACACTCTTCTAGGATATTGCACATCCAACGAATAAGAATATGTTTCCCTTGTGGAATATTATCTTGAGGTTTCTATTGTTCTACCTAGACCATATCAATATCCTGGTTCGAACCCTCGAGGGGAGCATCAATGTTAATTTTAGGATTACCTTGTTCTAATGGGACCGAAATGATTGGCATTACAGCCCAATCTTCTTATACCTGGGTATCCCCATAAAAACCTTCATGAATCTCTATGGATTCTTCCTCAAAACAAACATATGTTCCCGTATTCTTCCTCTTAAACTCAACATCCTCTAGAAATTTGACCGTTCCTATCTCAAATATTGTACAAGTGAGACAATCATAAAACTTATACCCTTTGGAATGTTTGGAATAACATATGAATAAATAACTAAGTCTTTTTTGGTCTAGTTTCTTTGCTTGAGGTTTGTAAGGCCCCGCCTCAGCTGGACAACCCCACACATGTATATGCTTTAAATAAGGTCCACGCCCGTTCCAAAGCTTTTATGGGGTCCTAATAGTAGCCTTGGTGGGTACTCGATTGAGTATATAAGAGACAAATTTGATGGCTTCCTCCAGAGAGATAATCGTAGAGATTAATGACTTATCATGCTTCCAACAATATCTTTTAGTGTTCGGTTCCGTTTCTCGGATACACCATTCATGCGAGGTGAACCCGACATAGTGTATTGAGGTATTATTCCACACTTCTCTAGGTAATTTGCAAAGGGTCCTAGATGTTGTTCACTTGATCCGTCATATCTACCTTAGTAGTCACTACCACAGTCATATATAATGATCTTAATGCTCTTACCGAGTTGTATTCCAACTTTAGTTCTAAAAGCTTTGAACTGGTCTAGGGCATCACTCTTTTCTTCTTGAGCGGACCTTGAACCGGTCCTTTGCAATCTCCCTTACCTTTAGGAACTTCCTCTTTTGCAGATGTAATCACATTAGCCTCAGTTGTCGCGTCTTTAAGTTTATCATCCTCCCGAGCAGCTTGGGAAATCAACTCATTGATATTCCAATTTTCTCACATGCACTTATATGTGGAGTGGAAATTTTTAAACTGGTCTGGCAGCAAATAAAATGTGAATCCCACTATGCGTTCCTCAGGCAAGTCTAACCGATTGCCTTTAATTTTTCCCAATCATCGACATTCCCATAATGTGCTCTCGGAGTTTACCTTTGTCGTTATACTTTTTAGTACTTAGCTCGATGAGCAAACTTTGCATCTCTACCTTCTCATTTTTGGCAAAGGCTTTCTTGACCCTCATGAGAAAGAGGTGGTAACACCTTTAGGGAAAGCCACACGTAATGCTACTAGTAGCCCATGTAACAAGAGGGTCATGCATAACTTATTTGACTTCTCCCACCTTTCATCCACTTTAGTTTCCTCCGGTGTACTTTCCGAACTAAGGGGGGTGGTTTGAGAGTTGACAATGCATGGTCATAACCATGTAAAGATAAAAACAGCAACATATCTTCCTTCCACACTAAGTCTGAACAATCCAACATGAGTTGACGGTTCTCCAATAGATTGTAACCTAGGGATACTATAATAAGAACAAACAACACAAAGCATATTTAACATATAGACATATGACGGAAACCATGTGCATGAACATGGTAAATACTGAGCATCATTGATCCAACTTAGCTGCTCAATTTGAGAGATCGGGGTACCTTTTGCGGAAGCATAGAAAATCAAGTGTAAAGCTCTATTCCTAATATGTCGAGAAACTAGCATATCCAACTTACTTGCTCAACTTGAGAGATCATGTAGATTTCCTATTTATTTGGTCTTTTATATTAATTAGTTTCCGTAATTAATAGAAAAAAGATTATAAGTTGTATATTTTTTTAGAGAGAAAAATAACTCTAAATCTTTTTGAGAGATAAGTAACGTGAAAGATAAACATTGAAGAGAGGGTTATGTGAATCACGCTATAGGGTGATCGAGTCATGTGTGTTTGGTAAGTGTTTCTTCTTTACAATTGGAACCACGCTAAATATTGTCTTGTGTGCTTGGTTTATTACTCTTTCTTCTAATTTTTTTTTGTTTTCCTAACAATGACATTAAATTAAATCATACCTAATCTGACTTATACCCCTAAACTTCAAACATTTAAACCCTAACCATTAAGAACGTATGAAAAAAAACAACAACTGAAGAGTGCAAAATGTTACCCAAATTACTTATAAATCAAATCTTATGTGAAAATTGTAGATTCATTAAAAATCAAAAAATCGATTTCGAAAAAACTATAGAATAAATATGATATCCGTGTGCATGGACCTCAACCTCACATTGAAAATGCTCAAAATCTCAAACGACACAACTCGATGAAAGATTATACCTAATAAAAAGGTAACCAAACATCAATTATATAATGAAACCATATACCAACTAAAATGTATTTCAATGCACATTCATAAAGAGAAACTAAAGTACTAATATAAGAAAAGTTTCAATACTTTAGTTTCCTAAATGAATTATAGGAGCTAAAAAATGTAACCTTTGCAATGAAAGCCTATAATAAAAAAAATGAAATACTCCAATTCAGTTGATAAATCCCACGGCTAACCTGGTGAGCCCTGCTTGCACAAAGACTTGCTATTCTAACAAAATGTTCTTATCGTATCAACTTGGTTACATAAACGGCATGAACCCGACCGCCGCACATCTGAGTAATCCACTTTGAACAGTTTTTTCATCTGAGTAACCCTAAATTAATTCTGAAAACTTACTATTTGGGTTTTGAATCTTCAACAACTATGATACAACGTAGTTTGTTTCGACTTTTTTTTTTAGCAACAACAGTGTTTGAGGTTTCAAAATTTTCGAATTTAAAACAATATAGTAAACAAAATTATTAATATAAGAAAAATAATTAAAAAATGATTGTAGATATATGAAAAGAAAAACAATAAGACAAACTAGTAGCAATGATTTTGAACCATTTTTATTTATTTATGAAAATGCATTACAAGCCGCATTAGTTTATTTTGCCCATCAACTATGTTCAAGCGGCATAAGTTTCCAAGCAGCTCATGAACTAGCCATTTAGTAAATTCATCTGCAAAAAGAATATCGATCACACGCCGTGAAAGTAAACTATAAAGGCCCATAACTATTTAACTTTATTAAAAGAACTTACTCATATGGTATCCTGCTTTGAACAAACAAGAATATACAAAGACGTCACCATGCTCTCTAAATATAAATTTCATCTGCCATAAGCATAAAAATTTACAGTAAAATTTCTAATATAGCAGGAAAAAAGAGAAAAGCTTGCCTAGTATACAAAGACCCATACAAGGACCAAGAAAAAACTTACCTCAAACAAATACTTTTGCCGAATGTCTCGTGGAATACAAAATACAAAGAAAGATTCAAAACAAAGTTGAATCGTCCCATATTTTAATTATGACCGCAACCAAAATTTGATGAACAATAAGCTGTAATAGGAACAATGGTACGGAGTTGTCCCATATTTTAATTCTGACCGCAACCAAAATTTGATGAACAATAAGCAGTAATAGGAACAATTGTACATAGTCTAAGAATGTCATAATTCAGAGTACCAACAATTGTACGTAGTTTAACAATTAGCAGTCAAGAATAGAGAAAAGAAGAGGTCAGAAACTGCGAGAGAGATGAACTAAGAAATTTGTAGAGGACTAGAGGAAAGAAGAGGTACGAAAGATAAAGAAAATAAGAATACAGTTTTTATAGGACTTAACAAAAATAACTAATTTCTGTTGTTGATAGAGGACGCTGGACTTAAGAGATTGAAATTATTCTAGTATTCTTGAAGCATAAAACAATTCAATGTATGTTTTTTATTTTAATTTAGTTTTCCTTTTTAATATTTTTTGTTTAATTTTTTAAATTAAAAAGTCGATTAATAGTATTTCTGAGAAAAAACATTTTTTTTGTGCACGGTTAGATGATGCGCATTTTCGAGAATATGTTTACTTTACAATAAGTGTTTATCTTACATTTTTGTAGGATATTGCACCTGCGACCAATAAGAATATGTTTCCGGACGTGCTTTTTAGTGTGTATACCCAATAACCGAGTCAGAATACCCAATAATCTCCATTTTATCTAACTTCCTATATGTAAACATGTGCCCATTTGTACCTTACGGATACTGGAGTACCCTTTTAAATGATTTCGAGTGATCTGGGTTACTAACATATCTCCGCAACATATTTACAACAAAGGTAATGTCCAACCTAGCACAAACTTGAGCATACATTAAAATTCAATTGTTGAATCATAAGGGCTAATGACATTTCCTCAATCTTAAATTTTGTCTTAGGACATTGACCCACAATAAGTCTGTCACCCTTTGTTATAGGGATATTTAGAAGTTTGCAACCTGTCAATGTGTAACGTTGTAAAACACTTTCAATGTATGCCTTTTGTGATAATACAAGAATACCACAGGAGTGATCCTAATGTGTCTGGATTCCTAACACAAAACTGGAATCACCAAGATCTTCCATATCAAACTTGTCTGATAGATATCTTTTGGTAGTCTGTGACAATTCCTTATAGATATCTTTTGGTAGTCTGTGACAATTCCTTATTCTTCGAGGTAAAAAATATCCCATCCACATATAATATAATAAATATGAAATTACTACAACTGAACTTGTGATACACACAATCCTAAATAGAGTTGATCTCAAAGTCATAACTGACTATCACCTCAACCCTAATTTAACCCAATAAATCCACAAACTATCAAAATTACAATTTACTCATATAAAACATGAAAAATATATACATGATTTTCAGTACGAATACATCACATAACATGTTTTTCATGCAATCCCTAAATCCATGCCCTACCCAAGAACATCCATCTTTATGTATTAATACACAATTCGGTTATTCTATCCACTCCAAAAAAGGGTTAAACTGACTCTGATATCAAATGTTATATATTATTCGAAACCGCATAAAATAATATACAACAAATCGCGGAAAAATAATTAAACCCTTTTCTAGATTCACCTAATGAATAAACAAAAAACCAAGAACACTTACGGGTTTTACAGTTGTTTTCCATCTAGTATTCTCTTTTGTTCCTTTGCGTTCTTCAACGATTCTGTTTATGCAATTGAGAAACCTGCATAATCAAATTAGTGAAGAAAGGGACGGTTTCGAGACACTGAATGAAGCGAACGTATTTCTAATTAGAGTTTTGGATGATGAAATTTCTAAACCTAGCGCCTTACGTATAGTCTTTACAATATGAAGCGCAACATTATAAACTCATCATTTATTAATTCTTTGTGTCCGGGATCATAACCCGATAAATTAATAATTCAATTTATATCCATAATTTATTAATTCAGGCTTAGGTGTTGAAATTTGGGCCCTCTGCATCACAGTGCCCAAATTCAACATGATTACCACACTTGAGCCTATAACGCTCATTGGTCCAATTTATTTAATTAAATAATTAACTCGATTACTTTTAATTTGGACTTCCTTAAGACAATAACCGGATATTTTTGTTTAGCATGTCGATCCAAATTATTATCGGTCCATTAATATATTAAATACATATATTCCAACATTAATTTCCAATGTAGTTATTTGATTTCTAAATAACATTGAAGTAACCTAAAACAATCAAGGATTATTTGAGCAGTTTGCTATTAAAGATATAATATCATTCCAAATTGAAAAGCGCTTGAAATCCTCCTTGAGGATGTATAAGTAATATTTCATTTTATTAATTAAGAGGAGATGTTTTAATTGATAACTTTATATACACTAGAATTCAAGGTAGCTAAATTCTTCTTAAATGGTAAGTATAATGATTTGTTTTAAAATTTTAAGAGGAGGGAATTGAGAGAAAAATGTTCGTTATTTTAGCATCAGAAATAAAAATAATATGGTTTCCAAAGATAAATTAGTTTATGTTTTTGGAAAACTAGGTTGTTCAACTCATTTACACTCCAAGATGTTATTATCATAAAATATTAATATGTAAATATCGAATGACTTACATTAATTAGTGTCCGTCAAGAAACTTGTTGATAATTGTTAAGGAAATCATTAATATCCGAACAAGATCCGACTCAACCCTAACAAGACTAGCTAGGCCAAATATTAGCCACTCAACCTAAAAAATAACCAGCAGTTGGCATGCACCTACCTGAGAGGTCTTAGAAGGTTATACGAGCTTCGAATCTTACCTTATTTCATGAACATAGTTAACAAGAAAGAACATAGAGTAAACAATAAAGAACATAAAGTACACAATCCCGCAACAAGAGATTTAACATGGTTCAGATCGTGAAGAAATTCTACATCGAAGGGAATGGACACTCCCTCTATAAATGAGTAGGTTATAGAAAGGCTCTCAAACACAAATAACTCAATCACTCGTGATGCACACAATCTTCTTTTCGGTGTTTATTTGTCACCTCACTTATCTTTCAAAACACCTAGAGTTAGTTTCTCTCTCAAGAAATATGTAGCTCATATCGCGATCCCGTCATAAATTGTAAAGTAATTTCATCTATTTATAAACCAGCTATAATTAATCTTAAGCAATTAATAAAAACAATTAATTAATACAGAGGACATAATTAATATAAAATGTAATTAATAAAAAAAGTCAATTAATAAAAAATTTATTTAATATAAAAAACGAAATTCACCTAAAATTTAACTAATATAGAATTCAAATAAAATATAAATAAGTAATTGAGAAACGAAGATTATACTTAGCCTCAACAATAGCTTTTGATTTCCGATCTTGTACATGTGGGTAGGAATATGACCTCCTTATTATTCAAAATCGTCTTCTTTGACGCACCTTGATCTATGAGATTTGGAATGTATTTAGCGGCCTTCCCATAATATCCGAGCATGAAGGTTTGAATAATTGGAGTCCAAGTCTTCAGAAAAAGTTAGTGACTGAATTCTATGCATGACCATTTTCACTATGCAATTTAGTGTATTGTGCACAAACATGTCCTATTTTAACCCGCAGCAGAGGACGTTAACACAAACGGTTTGCTTTAAGAATTTACAAGCGAAAATGATTTGAGAGCTTGGGTAGCGTGTGGACAACAGTGTTTCGTTTTCGGATAATCTCTGAAGTCTTGTAAACAATTTCTTATTGAAATATTTTTGGGATTCTCTAAAAATTTTAATTGGATAAAATCAGAGATATATTTTTGAACAGGGAGGATGAAAATGATTATATTCTTTATTAACTTACTTATAATTATATTTATTAACTTACTTATAATTATATTCTTTCCTTTCTAAAGTTAACTTACTTATAATTATATTTATTAACTTACTTATAATTATATTCTTTCCGTCTAAAGTTATATTTATTAATTTTAAAATTAATGTATAGTTATTTTTTTCTTCCTTCCAAAAATTATATTTATTAACTCTATTTATACTTTAAATTAAATAGACTAGTATTTATTTGTTATTTATATTTATTAACTTAATTAGATTAGTGTTTATTTATATTTTGGTTTCTATTTATATTTATTAACTTACATATAATTATATTCTTTCCTTTCTAAAGTTATATTTATTAATTTTAAAATTAATGTATAGTTATTTTTTCCTTCCTTCCAAAAATTATATTTATTAACTCTATTTATAGTTTAAATTAAATAGACTAGTATTTGTTTATGTTTTTCGTGTCTATTTATATTTAGAGAAAAGTACCTGAAAATACCCACTCAACTATCTTATTACCCGGCGGTACCCGCTTTTAACATAGTGTTACTTAATACCTAGACTAATAAATTGGACAAAAATACCCTTCCACTATATATACCCATTTTTCAATTCCAACCCACTTTTTCCACCTTCCCATCACCCTAAACAAGCGCAAAATTCTAATTTTAGAAACCACCAGAAAACAAACCGTTCGACTTCGTGATACTCTCTCTCTCAAACCCAAAAACCCTACAGCTTCTCACCGTTCGCAATTTCGACACTATCTCACCGGTCAGCCTCTTTTACTCAATCAGACTACACACCTTCAATCTCGTTCGACAAAGTTGTCGTGAAGTCGTCTCTGAAAGCTTCAATCTCGTTCTCCGGCCGGTGAAATTTAACAGGTATGCATTATCGTGGAAAGCGTACTTTTTTTTGCGTTTTTTACGAATTTGAACCATTTTTTTCTCTTAATTCACGATAGGCGTTGCTTTTTATACTAGAATGAAGTATCTACTGACGATAGTTGCTCAGTTTATGGGTTTATAGTCGCAGCCAAAGTAGAATTTTACTTGCATGTAATACTAATACTCTCCTGAGAAATATTATGTATGTTAGATCTGCATTAGGTAGTTCATTGTTGATTTTGGTGTTTGTTGCATAATTCCCAGATCCCTGCAACGTGCATGTAAAAAGTGTAACAGTTCGCATCCTGATCACCCACTATGCAAGCAATTCGCAGCTCGATTGTATGTTTATACTTATTTACAAACAATTCGCAGCTTGAGCTGCGAATTGTCTGTTAAAACGATATTTATATGTATACAATTCACAGCTTGTGATGCGAACTATTTTCTGACATTCCAACTGATTTGTGTTTGTTCAGAAAGTATGACAACAAAACCTAGCTACTAAAGATCGGGGTTGGTGAGCCTTCTGAAGCTACTCAAAGAAATACGTATTACAAGGGCCCACATTGAAGCTGCAAGAAACACACCCTTCTACACGCTTTTGAAAACGGCGTTCGAAATCCGTAATGAGGAAGAGCTGCCAAGGAACAAATTCTACCAAATCATTCAGTATATCATCGAGAAATTCTCTCTGGAAAGAGACGCCTTTAGGATTGGCAACAAGTATATAAAGCTAACTGAAAACGACATCAAGATCATATTCGGGTTGAGGCATGGCACCGAGCAAATGGAGTTAACAAAAATCGGAGCTTTTCACAACAAGTATGCACCCGGCGATGAGGACGAATCAAGGATGATGAAGAAATACTTCATGGGTAAAACTGGCAAGAAAGTAGCAGCTAGTAATACCAAAACAATAACAAATGCCATTATAAAGGTACGTCTAAAATGGACTTCATCTTTATAGAGCAAGATTCTGTACATGTTTAACATAGCATGTTGTCATTGGTTTTACAGGAGGGTATAAAGAAGGCCATAAACGAAGGAGGGGAGCATGAATTGGAAGACGTGGCGAGGCTGTTGATATTGCTTTTGTGCTCCACGCTATTCTACTCCGTATCTGGAGATATCCTGGGCTGGAGGACGGTTTATTACGTTGAAGACCTCAACAGAATAAACAATTATGACTGGGCTGGATCAATACTGTTCAAGCTTTGACAGTCTATCAGGAGTTGCTTAGCAGTAGAAAGAGTTGATAAAGTCGTCGGCTGCGTCGCCCTTGTAGTTGTAAGATTGATCTATTCAATATAAAACTTGTCCCCATGCAGCCCTTCATCATGGAGCACACAACAATCGGCCACGAGGTAGCGAAGCCAACCTCGATACCAAGGTTTTTCAAATGGTTGGGGTTAGAGTGTCAAGCATCAACCATGACATATCTTATTAGAACACCCTACCTGGATAATGACCAGGTATAAGCTTTATATATGTATTGAACTGGGGCCGCATACAGTTCGCAGCATATCATACATTTTGCTTAGAAAAATGTATCAATCATTTCGCAGCCTGATATGAATTTTACTTCGCAGCTTCTTTTTCAACACAGTTCGCATCATATGGTTTACACTTAGTTCGCATCATATGGTTTGCACTTACTTCGCATCATATGGTTCACACTTAGTTCGCATCATATGCTTTACATTTAGTTCGCATCATATGTTTTACATAAAGTTCGCAGCATATTGTCCCATACGCATTTTGCAGCTCAGCATGCGAAATGTGATTTAAAATCACACATTTCGCATCATGTGATGCGAACTGTTTATGAAAAACAATTGTTTTGTCTACACCCTCATACTTTCGAAACAATTAATTTACTTACATGTGCTTCTGTTGGTAGGTTTTAGAATGTCCATTACAGCTTACCGAGGCTAAAATTGAAGCTTTCGGACCACAAGAAGATAATGAAGATGCAGAAGTTCTGGTATCTACTTCACCGGAAGAAAGACCTAGGAAGAGGACGAAAAGCACAGCATCAAAACCAAAACAAAGGAGACGAGCATCACAGAATGTAATGAATAAGGTTATGTCTCTCATCGAACAACCAACACCACCCGAGCCATCGGTTCCACCACCAAGACTCCCCAAGAAAACGATTCCACCACAACCGAAAGGCAAATCCAGGCAGGAGCCCTCCGACACCGACACAACCAGTATGAGTGAAACAATCGGTCAGTATGTAATCAAACTAAGAGGTCCTAATCCCGATATTGCTGCTCAATCAAAGCGTTTGAAGACATATGCCGACAAGAACAAGTACGAGCGAAAAATAGAAAAACAGGCCAGAGAAGTAAGTATGACTTGAACCTTAAATAATCACTACAATCACCACTTAATATGTTTATAAAAAGTTTGCTATCATTTTTGCAGTTGAAAGAATTGAAACGCAAGATAGCGGAACTTGAAGCACAACAACTCCACAATGCTATCTCTCAGCCAATTTTCCGTATTGAAAGCCCAATAAAGCAGGTACCAGCAGCACTTCCAGAGGGACAAAAATCCACTGATCAGCAAGCATCCGTGTCTAATGCTGATCAGCACCATGCTGATGGAGTACTGCCGGAAGAAAGGGACAATGATGCCCACAATTCACCCATAATGGAGACACATACAGAGGAGGTAGATAATGTAAGTAGATGATATGATGCTATCAAACAAATATCAGGACTCTTGTGTAGTCTTGTCCAAACGTTTCGCAGCTTAAGCTGCGAATTATGTAATAAACTAGTGGGTTAGTTATTACACAATTCGCATGCTGAGTTGCGAATTGTTAGGAATGTATAACATAGATATCAGGTCAGGATGCGAATCGTTCTCACCAATGATTAACTTATGCTTAACCCTTTCACCCTTTTGTTTTTTTTTTGTATGAAATAGGAGACATAAAGACAACAACAACACCAGCAGAAACAGCAAGACCAGCAACAACAACAACAACAGCAACAAGAACAACAGCAACAACAACAGCAACAACTAGAAGAACACCCCCAGCAACAACACCAACACCAACAAGAACAACAGCAACAACAACAACAACAGCAACAAGAAGAAGAACACCCCCAGCAACAGCAACAAGAAGAAGAACAACAACAACAACCCCAACAGCAAGACCAAGAAGAACACAACCAGCAACAACAACACGAACAGCAACAACAAGAAGAACACCCCCAACAACAACAACAAGAAGAACACCACCATCAACAACCCCAGCAGCCACAGGTTCAACACGAAGACCAGCAACAAGAACAACAATTCACAGCTTATCATTATGGCCTTAATTCGCATCCTATCATTAATTATTTTCAACCTTACTCAATATCCTGGTATTTTTATTAAATTACAATTCGCAGCTTATCATATGACAAATATCAGGACTTCTAATTGATCTCCATTCACATCATAATTTTGGCCCTAATTCGCATCCTATCATACAAAACGTAAGATATGATAAATGTTTGATATGATTTTACCAACGATTCGCATCCTGTTAAAATTTCACATAATTGTATATAATTCGCATGTAATCCTGATAGATGTTTGTAACAACTTACCAACGTATTGCACATAATTCGCAGCACAGGATGCAAAATGCTTACAACTCCAATAATAGCAAATACAAAAACACAGGAATGTACAAATGTTTAGTTTGCTGTACAAAACAATAACTATACTACAAAAATAAATGTGATATAGCCAACCAGAATTGTCCTTAAACTGGAACATCACAAGTCCTCCGGTTATGGCCTGATTTCGAACATCGGCCACACCTTAACTTCTTGGTTGAGATTTCTCCTCTAGAAGAGATTCGATTTTTCTTAGGCCTTCCGGAGCGTCTCTTAACGTTCGGAGGCAGAACTTCAACAAAAGAAGGATCGTTAGTGCTGGACCCTTCACCAAAATCAGTTATAGCTGGTATACTGAAAGAGTAACTTTCCCTGTAATTCTTAACCGTAAAGAAGGGTTCTATTACAGTCAATGGATCTTGGTCGGTGTATTGTAATGCCGCTAGAGCATGAGCACATGGAAAATACTCTTGTTTCCATGATCCGCATGAACATTTGAAATCCAACAGATTAACAACAGCCACAGGATTCGAAAAGACTTCGAACATGGCGGAAGTGAACTTACGTACTACCCAGCTTCGGCACATGTCAACATTTTGCTTTAGCTTCTTCTCGTACTCGGGAACCAAATTAGTACTCCAGCTGAGACCTTCTTCGTATCTCCATAAAACTTGAGTCATAAGCAAGACTCTAATCCAATCAATAAACTCAACAATTAGTAAGCCGCAATATTTTTTAATCTGATTGTTAAACGATTCAGCTGCGGTAGAAGCCATAGAGCCGTATCGCTTCCCCTTTTACGTAAGCCTGCGCATACTTTTCAGGGGGTAAATTTGCAAGAAAATCACTCATTCTCTCACCACCTTCACATAGAAAACCTGTTAGTATATCTTTAAAAAGCTCTTGACTGGGAGTATAAGCAAGACAGTGGAAGAAACTCAACATCTTTTTTTTATACTCCCTATTAGTATGTTCCAGTTTGGCTTTCAAATTCTACATGAGATGAAAATAACAGTACGCATGATAGCAGTTTGGATACAAGACAAAAACAACATTAACAATACCAGAATGGCGGTCGGAAATAAATGTGATCTGGCGATCCAGCAAATGTGGTTTCAAACACCCCAAAAACCACATCCAATTGTCCCAATCTTCAATGCTAACTACACCAACAGCAACAGGGAATAGTCATGGAAACATGCAGATCAAATAAACACTACAACCGTATGCAAAGGTTTAAAAATTGTAAACAATTCGCATGCTATCCTGGAACAATTCGCAGCTTGTCATGCGAAATATGTGTAACATTTTAATTGCTCATGCAAAACAGTTCGCAGCTTGTCATGTGCATTCGCAGCTTGTGACAACTTTAAATAATACCTAACTCAAGCTGCAATGTAAGTACGGTTTACTCAGCATAATACCTAATTGGCATCACCTGCTGCGAATTGCATCATCATTTTCACACAAAAACATCGTTCATTAACTAGATAAATGTAACTAACCGTTGTTTCCGTCCTTTGCTACAGTTGTGAGCAATGTACCCTTGTACTTGCCATATAAGTGGGTTCCATCGACAAATAACATTGGATGACATGAATGGAAACCACTAAGGGACAAACCGAAGGCTACAAAACAGCGCTTGAATCGGTTTCCAGCTGACAACTCCAACTGGCAGTCTGAAGTAATATCCCGGCTCTTCAAGCGTTTGAAGTATCCGCTTAGTAAACTAAAAGAACTTGAACTATCTCCAAAAACTCCCCTCCTAGCCTTCTCTAAAGCATTCCATGACAAACGATAAGAGATGTCAAGACCGTAATTTTGTTTGACAGTCGATTGTATGGTTTTGGTTGTCAACGAATGGCACGTCCGAAGAGAATCCTGAATTTCCTCTGCAATCAAATCTGATGTCAAATGCCTGTGCCGCTTATGCTTATGCTTCTGGGAGAAAACAGGACTGCAAGTATGGTACGGGACATGCTTTTTGATCGTCATAAGGCCGGTGCTTGAGTCAATAGATGCATAAACCCTCCATTTGCACCCGCTTGTGAGCTTATTTTCACAATAAGCAGTGATCTTATTTGTTGTGTTGTGCAGGTATTTGAAAGAAAAACCATGCTCTAACGCAAACTTGCAAAAGGATACCCTCAGATGGGCAGCACCTTCTTCAAAAGCTTGACCCACTCCTGTAATAGCATCAGCCCAACCAGCAGTAGCAAGTGGTTTTTTCCTCTTATCAGAATTAACTAAACCGTTACTACTCTCCCCGCTAACTAGTTGATCAAGAGATAGTTCTCCCAAAATCAAGCTACGCTCTTTACGCTTTACACCACAATCCTTACCACCGGAGCTCTTATCAACAGAACTTTTATTACCATGCTCAAATTGATCGGCCTCACCTTCAACGCTTTATATTCAAGACCTGCACGGTTATTCGTGCTCAGCCTGATCGGTCAGGCCCAGCTCGGTCAGCCTCACTTCCAGTACCTCATCTTTAGGAAGATCGGTTAGTGATACTTGGCTCAACTAGTCATACCCGGTTTGGTCAGCCTAACCTGCAACAGCCCGACCCATCTTCAGCACCTCATCTTCAGCATCTTGCCACTGAGTCTTCAAATAAGTAACGACTTAAAACGATATATCTCCACATCCAAATCATATCCATTCATTTCCATCACGACATCATAAATTAAAACTAACAGGAATGATATAAGACAAAAAAATCCTTCTCCATGATAGAACACCAAGTGATATCCACAATATATGGCCATGTGATCTCCATAATAGATCGCCACATGATCTCGACTATGGAACGCTAACGATCGATATCGTCATGATACTAAGACTGTAAGCTAAGTAATCTCCATCTTAATAATGACGAACACTACATAAATGAGGGTCGTCTACACTGATACATAAATAAACATGGTTAAGAAACCATACCTATAAGGTCAAGTGAGCGGACATACTGAGCCTTGACTTAAAATGTAAAATAAGAAAACTGGTTCAAAAACCAAGCATAACTGAAAAAAATGTAAGAGGCCACGCAAGAGGTTATACTGATCCTTGACTTAAAATTTTAAAATTCACGAACTAGCTAATCAACCAAGCCCCTAACGTCATACAAATGGCCATATTGTGCATTACTCACATTTCCAATATATATACCGACCCCCACGACACAACTGAAAATATTAATATGTTTATAGGTATGCTGTCGCAACAAAAGAAAATATATGGAGAAAAAACTGGTCTAATACGAATTTCATTCAGAAGTATAGCAATTTAACGAGCAAAGCTAAAACAATTGAAAAACTAAGAAGTACAAGCTTCACAAACGACAGACTACACTCTCTGGCTTATTATATTTGCAATTTCTTAGTGCTTAAGTTTTATTATAGTTAAGTTCAAGGACTAGAGCAGAAACCTAATAAGGGTATAATACCCAGATAAAGATATAACTCGACTAGTCATGATTAACTCAGTTAGTGATGTGTTACTTAGTTAGTCATGAGCCAATGAACCATAGCTCAACTCGATCAGCCTCACCTTTAGCGCCTCATCTTTAAGAACTGCTCGGTTAGTCAAGCTCAACCCGGTTGTTCATGCTCAACTCGGTTAGCCTCACCTTCAGTACCTCATCTTTGAGAAACTCGGTTAGTGATGCTCAGCTCGACAAGTCATACCCGGCTCGGTAAGCCTAATCTATAGTTGCCCCTCTCCCCATTCAAAACCTCATTTTCAGGACCTGCTCCGTTAGTCTTACGTAACCCAATCAGTCATGCTCGGTCAGCCTAGCCCTCAACACTCATCTTTCGAAAGCTCAATTGGTGATGCTCAGCTCGACCAATCATACACGGTTCGGTTAGCCACACCTTCAGCAGCCCATCCCCTTCATTCAACACCTCATCTTCAACACCTCATCATCTTCAGGATTTCTTGTTCGACACCTGAACTTCAGCACCTCATCTTCATAAATGACATTTATGACGAGTAATAAGTTGCAACGAAACGATAAAAACATTACTAACTATTTATTATCTCAAACATGTAACGAATATGAAGTTAATAGGGATATATAATGAGGCTTTGTCACTAATATTAATTGGAAAGACTGTAGGTGTAAAAAAAAGGGATACATCATCAAATATATTCTTCTCTCGATTATTTCTTATGTTTTTAACATTGTTTTCTCTTTTGGGAAAAAATTACTTTTATGTTTGATTGAGGTTTTACTTCATCACTGTTGTCTAGGGAATTCTTCGGTAGTGGGTGTTAATGATAAAAGTATATTTGGTTTGTTGTAGTAATGTGTTAGATTTTATATTTTATTATTTATCTTAAATGTCGAAAAACAGTATCCTCGCAAAAAATAGTTAGAGAATAAAATAATTTGTACAATTGACTAACCTTTCCTTGGCTATTGGTATCTTAGACGTTAAAAAAATTCTTCGGTCATGCTTTGTATTTAGATATTCCAAAGACAGACCAAAATAGTCCACTTTTTTGTAATCGTTAGAGTATTTTCTTGCTTCGCTGCTATCATGATCGCTTTGCTTCTTGCCGTATTTATCTGATTATTTCAAGCATTTATATTTACAAAAATTTTTAACTTCCAATTCTCAATTAGCACTTGAATTTCTATATTACGAGTTATAT
This sequence comes from Limnanthes douglasii subsp. nivea, assembly GCA_036936605.1. Taxonomy (NCBI): domain Eukaryota; kingdom Viridiplantae; phylum Streptophyta; class Magnoliopsida; order Brassicales; family Limnanthaceae; genus Limnanthes; species Limnanthes douglasii. The sequence continues at coordinate 291,098,901 of JAUPFV010000004.1, forward strand.
AGTCCTTCGTATCATGCCCGGCTTCCTCATGATACATGTAGTATATATTGCTCTTATCCTTCCTCATGGTTTAGATCAGAAAAAGCCTTCTAGAACTACATATGTCCTTGTACCTTGTCAAATATCGTTTCCATACACTAGGTCAACGCAACATAATGACTGGGTTGGACCCACTTCTTTGACATCGGTCTGGCAGCATGTTAAAAACTGACAGCCTGTTGATTTATCCTTGGTCTCGGTTGTAGCTGAAAAGCAGCGGTAGGAGATTGTTGATAGATCACCATTAGTGACTACGAACTCTACCCTTGTTGTCGCATATAAGAAAAATCCGATGCTTGGGTTCTTTCCACAGGTATCTACTTTTCTACCTAGGCTAGTAGGGCTTCGAATATTAGAGCATGCTTCCTGGAAATATTATCCTTTAAAATTTTGGTGATGATAATCATCCTATATGCCGTGCAAACGCATCAGTTCGTAACAATTATGCAGTCCGTTTGTATCCCCATTTTCTCGAAACGTTTTGCTTCCTACAAAATGTTGGAACAATACTCATCCTTACTCTAGGTCTTTTGAGAGATAACTGAGGTGATAGATAAACACTGAAGAGAAGATTATGTACATTACGGGTGATTGAGTTCTTTGTGTTTGAGTGTCCATTGCCCGTGGATGTAGTATTTCTTCACAATCCAAACCACGTAAAATCTCTTGTTGTGCATTGTGTACTTTATGATCTTTATTGTTTACTTTATGTTCTTTCTTGTTAACTTTTTTCTTGAAAAATGGTAAGAGTCGAAGCTCGTATAACCTCTTATGGCCTCTCGTGTAAGTGTACGCCTATTATTGGTCATTGTTTAGGTTTAGTGGCTAAGATTCGGCCTAACTAGTTTTATTAGGGTTTGGTCGGATCTTGTTCGGATATTGATGATTTCCCTAACATATAAAAAAACTTCTCAATCGACACTAATCAATGTAAGTCATGAGATATTCATACATTAATATTTTATGGCAATAACATCTTGGAATGTACATAGGTTAAACAACCTATTTCGCCAAAAATGTAAACCAATTTATATTTAGTAATCATATTATTTTTATTTGTAAGGCTAAAATAACGAATATTTTGCTCTCAATCCTTTCCTCTTAAAATTTGAAAACAAATCATAATACTCACCATTTAAAAAGAATTTGGTTAGATTGAATGGTCTTATGCTTCAAATATACTAGAATAATATCTATCTCTGAAGTCCAGCGTCCTCTGTCAAGGAGAGAAATTAGTTATTTCTGTTAAGTCCTATAAAAACTGTATTCTTATTTTCTTTCTGTTTCGTACCTCTTCTTTTCTCTTGTCCTTTACAAATTTCTTAGTTCATCTCTCTGCTTCTTCCGACCTCTTCTTTTCTTCATTCTTGAGTGCTAATCTCTATTCTTGGTACTCTGAAATATGACATTCTTAAACTCCTTACTATTGTTCCTATTACTGCTTATTGTTCATCAAATTTTGGTTGCAATCATGATTAAAATGCGGGACTATTTAACTTTGTTTTGAATCTTTCTTTGTATTTTGTATTCCAGGAGAAATTCGAGCAATGGTTAGGAAGATTATACACAAAGTAAAAGTATCTGTTTGAGGTAAGTTTTTTCTTGGTCCTTGTTTGGGTCTTTGTATATTACGCAAGCTTTTCCTTTTTTTCCTGCTATTTTATAAATTTTACTGTAAATTCTTATGCTTATCGCAGATGAAATTTATATTTAGAGAGCATGGCGGCTTCTTTGTATATTCTTGTTTGTTCACGGCAGCATACGAGTAAGTTCGTTTAATAAAGTTAAATAGTTATGGGCTTTTATAGTTTACTTTCACGGCGTGTGATCGATATTCTTTTTGCAGATGGATTCAAATGGTTATATGTAGTCGATGAGCTGCTTAGACATAGTTGATGGGCAAGCCTAGATTTATTAGTAATTTCTGTTATGCTGCTCGGAAACAAATGCGCCTTGTAATGTATTTTTATAAATAAATAAAAATGGTGCAAAATATGAATACTAAACTTTTTATTTATCAGTTCACAAATTGCATTATTTTTTTCTTTCCCGATATTTTCAATAATTTTCTTTGTTCATGAGATTATGTTATAATTTAATAATTCTATTAATAGATTTATCCTTCTTTTAGACTTTAATGTTTTCAAACTTCAAACCGTTATAAAATTAAAAGTGAAAAAGAAATAGTTTTTCAAATTCATCTTCAAACCTCTAAGTCTAAGATAAAATCATTTCATATATTATTTTCTCCTGACAGTTATAGAAAATATAACAAAGATAATGTCAATTAGTTAATGATATTAACCGGAGAAGAGAAATTATTTTGTGTTTCGTTATCTACCTATTTATATATCCATGGTTAGCTTACATGTAGTTACCGATACATCCCTTTAGTAATAATGCACGTACGTTCACATTTATGGTGTAGAGCCTAAATTAATAACCATTATTTTAGTGGGTTGAACCATTAATTAAGATTCTTAAGCAATTTCCTTAATTGTTCTTTTGAAGTTAGGTCTAGGTCGGTTTCATCCGCGCTACAAACCGAGCGTTGCTCCGTTTTTTATACATCTGAGACATTCTCTTTGTCGTCCTTCTTCTACTATGCTCGCTGAGTCTGCTCAACCTAATTTTGGTACATCGTGTCTATATATATATATATATATAAAATTTCGTTGATTCAAATTAAATTGTAGATTTAATTGGTTCCGTTGCAAGATAAGTGGAAGCAAAAAAACGCAAGTCACATGAAAAACGAAAATTAGATTATCGAAAGGGAAAATAAATAAATAAAAATAATGTTATTTTTAAATAAACAGCTCATCTGGTTTTTTCTAAAACCACTATTCGTCAATTTCTTAAAAACTTTCTCTTGTACATTTCATAAGTACTATTGCTTCTTTCTATACAAACAACCCAAATCATCTTTGCCTCATGCTACAACCTCTAACAAAGAACATGTCCCTAATGTTCAACAAAATCACTTTATTCTATCATGTTTACTCACATAATAGACCGGCTTAGGGATTCTATCCTCTTCTCGAACTAGCGGTGCGCTGACCGCGTGTTCTGATACTGCTATATAAAGAAACAACCTTTCATGGGGTAACAGCTTTGTTAAAAACTTTGAGGATGACAAATAATTTTTGATGCCGACGAATGCTTCGGTACACTCAAGAGTCCAGCAAAAATTCTTAGCATTTCTCAGAATTTTAAAAAATGGTACGCACTTGTCCGACGATCGAGAGATAAATATGTTCAACGACTCTAAACGCGCGGTTAAATTTGTGCCTCCTGAACATTTCTTGGAGGTGCCATGTTGTTCAGAGTGTTTAACTGACCTGGATCCACTTCTATCCCCTTCTCGCTAATCATGAACCCTAAAAACTTTCCGGACCGAACTTCAAAAGAACATCTTTCTGGGTTGAATTTAAGGTTCACTTTTCCAAGATTCCTGAATGTTTCTTCTAGGTCTGCGAAATAACTCTTGTCGGTGATGCTTTTAACCAGCATATCGTCAATGTAGACCTCTACATTTCGCCTGATTTGGTCGTTGAAAACTTTATTCACAAGCCTTTGATAGGTGGCCCCCGCTTTTTTCAGACCAAACAGCATAACTTTGTAACAATATAAGCCCATTCCGGTGATAAACGGAGTGCTTTCCTGGTCTTTAGGATCTAGCTTTATCTGATTATACCTTGCGTAGGCGTCCATGAAAGACAGTATCTTGTTACCTGATGTCGAGTCTACCAACTGATCAATCCTCCGGTATGGGAAAAGGATACTTGGGACATGCTCTGTTAAGGTCTGCGAAATCTACGCACATTCTCCATTTTCTGTTTTTCTTTTTTACGAGAACCGGATTAGCTGTCCATCCCGAGTACCGAGACTCCCGAATATGTCCTACCCTTTTGACTTCTGAAATGATCGCCTCTGTCTTCTCTTGAGAAAATGCTCGGTGCTTCTGTGTTATAGGTCGAATATTTAGGTTTATAGAAAACTGGTGGTAGATGATATTTTCATGGACCCCTGTTACATCTTCTGAACACTGAATGAAAATATGTAACTTTTGTTTGAGAAAATCAATTAATTTTTTTCAGAACCAAGGTGACAAATTTACCCCAATCTTCAATACCTTCCTTTTGGAAAATTCGTAATTCTCACAACTTTCATCTGTGAGCAAAAAGGTTTTAGAAAACTGATGCGAGCGGGCCTCAAACTGATGAAGACCCAAATTATAAGGTTTTAGAGTTCTTCTAGGGTTATCTTCATGTCTCACAAAGAAAACTGATGCGAGCGGGCCTCAACAGGTGAGCCGTGAGATTTATCAACTAAATTGGAATATTTCATTATAATTTTTTGTTTTTGTAGTTTCCATTGCAAAGGTTACATTTTTTGTATTGTTTAATTTATTTACGAAACTAAAATATCTAAACTTTCTAATATGAATACTTTAGTTTGATATATGTATATAAGTAAGAACGACTATAATATTATCCGTTTTAGGCCCGTAGGTCCTCACGACTTTGTTTTTGGTCGATTTCAAAAAGACCTCATACTAGTTGAGGTATGTTTTTATTTATATATCATTGATTCTTCTCATGTTTAACCAATGTGGGATGTAGGAATTTGGTCGCCACCCTAATGTATCCTCATTTCGAACAAACTACCACATTAGCCTCTTCTCAATTAATTTTCATCCGCCCACTCTAATTAGACTGGGGCTACCTGAACTATAGAAGCACTATGAATGTTATTGTTCAAGTCCTATTAGACCATACTGTCTTGTTTCTTAGTGCCACTCCAATAAAGTAGTACTACTTGATGAGCCACATACACTCTGAACTGGAACTCTAGAGTAGATCACCTTGAGGACGATATATGGATTTTGGTTCATCATGTTCGACTTCCGAGAATTTCACCACCATCGCGTTCTATCTGGGTCTGGGTCTGATATGGGTCTGATATGGGTACCGTTTATTCCGTCTCCATATATAAGTAAGAATAACCGATCTCTACACTAGTATGATATTGTCTGCTTTGAGCCACGTACGCCCTCACGGCTTTGGTTTTGGTCAACTTCCAAAAGGCTCATACTTATATACCACTGATCCTTCCCATGTTTAACCAACGTGGGATGTGGTATGCGGGACTTTGCTCGCCACCCTAATAGTATAATTATTCATCGAGTTATGTCACATGATATTTGAGCATTTTCATAGTGAGGTTGAGGTCCATGCACACGGGTCACAAATTTTTTGTATAGTTTTTTGAAATTGATTTTTTTTCTTTTTATTGAATCTACGACTTTCACATAAATTTTAATTTGTTAGTAATTTTGGTAACATTCTCCAGTCTTGATTCGTTGTTGTCTTCATATATTATGTTCTTTTTAATGATTTTAAATAAGTTTTAGGCTTTAAATTTTCGAATTTTAGGAGTATAATTTAATTTAACGTCATTGTTAGAGAAACAAAAAATATACAATAAATAATACTAAACAAAACACATAAGACAATATTTAACGTGGTTGAGATTGTAAAGAAGAAACACTTACCAAACACACATGACTTAATCACTTTATAGAGTGATTCACATACCCCCTCTCTTCACTGTTTATCTCTCAACTTACTTATCTGTAAAAAAGACTTTCAGCTATTTTCTCTCTAAAAATATATACAACTAACAACTTTTTATCACAGTTGCACCCAAATATCTTCTTCTATTTAAAGAATGGTTGAGATATGCTAATCTATTAATTGAGGAAACTAATTTATATAGAAGACCAACTTAATAGAAAATCTACATGATCTCTCAAGTTGAACAACTAAGTTAGATATGCTAGGTTCTCAACATATTAGGAATAAAGCTTAAGACTTGATTTTCAATGCTTCCGCAAAAGGTACCCGGTCTCTCAAATTGGACAGCTAAGTTTGATCAATGCTGCTCAGTAGGGTATAAGGGCGGACCTGGGCCACTAGAAGAAAAGCCAAACTTGATGGATGAAGATATTGTATCGACTTCTACAATTCCTCTATATTACAAACACAATAAATATAGTGGTGCATCATATGATTTTAATCATAAAACAATTCACATTTTGAATCGAGGCAACAAAAAAGGAATCGGTCATTGTAAATCTCGCGTACTAATTGATGTGGTCTCCATGCTTACGCATATCACAATCAAGAAAGTGTATTTTGTTAGTTTTATTTAAACATATATTTTATATGTGCTTTACATTGTTCTACCTAAAATATTATCTATGCATACGGTTTTGCAATAACTTGATCGCTCAAATAAACAACATGAGGAACTACGTCACACTAGACACAACACGTATATATTTGGACACCTTTGGCCTATTTGAATCAGGAGCTACCATATCGGAACTTCAAACGAGTAACGACCTAAAACAAGATATCTCCACAACCGAATCATATCCACACTTTGCAATCAAGACTTCATACATTCAAACTACACAAAGAATGTTATAAGACAAATTATTTCCTTCTCCACGATAGACCACCAATTAATCTCCACAATAAATTGCCACGTGATCTCCACAATAGATCACCACGTGATCTCCACAATGGATCGTCATGTGATCTCCACAATGGATCACCACGTGATCTCCACAATGGATCGCCACGTGATCTCCACAATCGATCGCCACATGATCTCCATGATAAAACGCCAATGATCGCCATCGTGATGATAATTAAGCTCTAAACTAAGTAATCTTCGTGTACATAACGACGAACGATACAGATAAGAGTTTGTACATACTCACGTGGTTAATAAGACAAACCTATAAGATCACGTGAGGGCCATACAGAACCCTGAATTATAATATAAAATAAGGAAACTTGTTAGAAAATGAAGCCGAGCTGAAAAAGTGTTAGAGGCCACACAAGAGACCATACTGAGCCTTGACTTAAATTGTCAACATTTGCGAACTGGCAATCATCCAAGCCCCTAAGGCCATGCAAAAGCCATATTATGCATGAATCATATGCCCAATCTATATACCGACCCCCACGAAACAACTGAAAGTATGAATATGTTTCTAAATTAGGTATGTGGTCGCAATAAAAGCGAATATATCGAGAAATCATTGGTCTAGTACGGATTTCCTTAAAAAATATAAAGACTTCATGAAAAAAAACTATGACAACGACAAACTAAGTATTACAAGCTTCACGAATGACATACTACACTGTCTAGTTTATTATATTTGCAACTCGATTATACTTCAACTTAAGGACTATGGACGATTCCTAATGGGGTATAATACCCAGATAAAGATAGAACTCGAGATACAACTCGATTAGTCATGCTTAGATGGTACCAACAACACCCCTTAATGTTCAACACCTCATGTTCAACACCTTGCCATTGGTTAATTCAATGAGTAACGACTTAAAACGAGATATCACCACAACCAAATCATATCCACTCATTCCCATCAAAACTTTATACATTCAAACTATACAGATTATGCTATAAGACAAAGGTTTTACTTCTCTATGATAGAACACCAAGTGATCTCCACAATATATCGCCACGTGATCTCCATAATAGATAGCCATGTGATCTCCACAATAGAATACCAATAATCGCTATCGTCATGATAGTAAGGCTGTAAGCTAAGTAATATTCATGTACATAACGACAAACTCTATAAAAACGAGGGTCATCTACACTGATACATAAACGAATATGGTTAATAAACCATACTTATAAGGTCACGCGAGGGGCCATACTTAGCCTTGAGTTAAAATGTAAAATAAGCAACCTGGTTCAAAAACCAAGCATAGCTGCAAAAGTGCAAGAGGCCATGAAAGAGCCTTGATTTAAAATCTCAATATTTGTGATCTGACTAATCAACCAAGCCCTTAAGGCCATGCAAAAGGCCATATTGTGCATGCCTCACATGCCTAATCTATATATTGACCCCACGACATAACTCAAAGTATGAATTTGTTTGTAAATTAGGTATGTTGTCACAATAAAAGCGAATATATAGAGAAATAATTGGCTAAGTACGAATTTCATTCAGAAACATGGCGACTTCACGAACAAATCTAAGACAATCTACAAACTAAGAAGTACAAACTTAAAAAACGACACACTACATTATTCGGTTTATTATCTTTGTGATTTCATTGTCCTTAAGTTTCATTATACATAAACTCAAAGACTAGAAAGGAGTCCTAGTAAGGGTATAATACCCAGATAAAGATAGAACTCGAGATACAACTCGATCAGTCATACTTAGCTTGGTTAGTGATGCTCAACTCAGTTAGTAATGCGCAGCCCACAATCAATAGCTCAACTCGATTAGCCTCACCTTCAACTCCTCATCTTCAGGACATGCTCGGTTAGTCATGCTTAGCCCGGTCGATCATGCCCAGTTCAGTCAGCCTCACCTTCAGTACCTCATCTTCTCCAAACTCGGTTAGTGATGTTCAACTCGACTAGTCATACCCGAGTCAGTCACCCTAACCTGCAACAACCCCTCTCTCCCTTCAACACCTCATCTTCAACACATCACGTCAACCCCTGCTAGGTCAGTCATGCCCGATCAGCCTTACCTTCAGGACCTCATCTTCCGAAATCTCACTTAGTGATACTCAACTTGGCCAAAATTATACCCGACTCGGTTAGCCACACCTTCCTCAGGGCCTGCAACCCCTTCAACACTTCATATTCAACACCTCTATCTTTATGACCTCTTTTTTTACACTTCATCTTCAACACCTCATCTTCATAAATGACATTTATGATGAGTAATAAGTGTTAAAAAGAAATAAATTAGATTAATATCTAATTTATTTTAGTCAATGACTTAGTTACTATATATTGTTGTTAAAGGAAATAAATTAGATTAATATCTCATCTATTTTAGTCAAAGATTTAGTTAATTTGTATTATAGAATAATATCTACGATAATCAATTAATATTACAATATTTATTTTCCTAAAGCCAGCTTAGTAATCAAAGTCCAATCAGTACCAGGGATGATAATATCATCCATATAAACCAAGAGAAAGAATATACCCGATTTAGACGTGTGGAAAAATAAAGAAGAATCATACTGAGTTTGGGTAAAATTGAAACAAAGAAGTGTACGACGAAATTTTTCAAACCAAGGTCGAGGCGCCTGTTTTAGCCCATACAAAAACACACCTTAACTTACAGACATCATGAGAAGAAGAAGTACTTCACCGAGCTGGCCTGCTTGGAGGAACCTTCTCGTACTGCTGCTCGACTTACCTCAATGACCGAATTGGGTGGGCGCTGGTAGTCGTTTGAACACAATTTTAACGTCAGCATGTTACCAGCTTCCTGTGGTTCTGGATGCTCATCTTGTTTGCTATGTCCCTGGCTTCTTGGTCACGATCCGCCTTACCCTGGGCCGCTTGCAACGTCAAAATTTGTTGATCCAGTCTCTGAACTTCAGTTATGTCCTGGGAAAGGCTATGTGGTAGGGGCCGATCAGTCAGGTTAGCAACCAGTGCTACGATGGCTGGTGGTGGGTCAACCGGGGTCAGAGCTCTTCTGTGTAGAACTTCGTCTGGGTGTCTTGGTTAAGTGGAGGCGGTAGTGTTGGCCCTGCAGCATGATCAGCGACATGGTTGGGGTTGGTCCTGGTGATGCGTCTCTCGTTTGGTTCGATATCAATCCCGGATCGAGTTACTACCATTGGAAAAAAATACAAACATTTAATGGTAAACTAATTATCACAAATTCCCTTTAATCGTGGTCCTTGGATGTTTGACTGTTGACTACCTTTCCTTGATTATCGGCCTTTAATATATTCTATAATATTAACTTTTTTATATCATTTGTCGACATAAGGGTTAGTTCCCCAAGTTGTTGTGTTGGGAATTCTTTGTAGCTCTGCCCGGTCGATGATGAAGTTGTCATGTCCTCTTAGGCCATGTCTGATGCCAATTTACTTTTGGCAGGGCGCGGAAAAGTCTTATGTTTTCTTTGACTGAGCGTGCATGCTTCTAACCGGGCTATGCTCGGCGTAAGTTTGAGTGTGCTCGGTCTCGTACCTTTCCTGCTCGGATTTAGCGCATCGTTTGCTTTCACAATCTATCTGCTCGTTCTACTCTATATGGCCTTGCTCGGCTTCGATCTGCTCTGCTCTGCTAGGTTTTGTCTTGCTCTGCTCTACTTTCCTTTGTTCTACTTTGTTTAGTTCCGCTTGGTTTTGATATGTATCATTCATATTAGTTATGGGTGTCTACTCCCTTATCATAATTCAATGTATGTTTTTATTTTAATTTGTTTTTTAGTATTTTTAGTTTTATTTTGAAATTTAAAAAAAAAATCGATGAATAGCATGTTTCGGAAAAATATTGTTTGTGCACTTTTAGATGGTGCTTATTTTCGAGATGAATTCTATAGTGGAAAATGAGTAAGGATGGATATTGTTCCAATGACTGTTGATTAGGAAAAACTCTTTAATAGGTTCGATATTGTTGATCAAATTGAAAGCTGAAAAACCTTTTTAACAGGTTTGACATTGTTACCCATATAGACTTGTATTAGGCTCTAAAAATTTACTAAAACGGGTCGGTTTAAGTAAGCACCTCATTAAAACCTCCCCACGCACCAAGGTAGGAAAGAGTGTGCCCCTGACAAAAGTTTTCTTACAATGGAAATTCAAAACGAAAAAAATTACAAATCATTCAAATTACAATTTAAGGTGCTCGATATTCCAAGGGAGACGTAAGGGTGGACTGAATTTAGCTTTCAACCGATAAGGTCCTGACTTTACTTTTTCTATCACTTGGTACGCTCCTTCCCAGTTATGTGCCAACTTCCCAAGATGCTTGTCTTTTGTATGGAGGAAAACGTTTTGCAAATCGTTTTCCCCAACTTTGAAGTCTCTTCTCTGAACTTTCGAAACAAACCTACTCCTCATCAAGGTCTGATAATGCATGGAGCTTAGATGAGCCTTAGATCATTTTTCCTCTACCAAATCCAAAGCCAAAGCCCAATTTTTATCATTAGCACTTTCCTCATAATAGTCGATTCTGAAAGAAGCGAACATTGTTTGTGCGGGGATTACCGCATCCATGCCGTATACCAGAGCATAAGACGATTCTTGTGTCGCAGTTCGAGGCGTGGTTCGATATGCCCACAACACCTCTTGTAAAAAAAATCCGGCCATTTTCCAGCCATTCCTTAAAAAATCCTCTTCAACCCGCTGATGATTGTTTTGTTGGTTACTTCAACCATCCCATTAGCTCGAGGATGAAATGGAGCTGAAAAATATTGTTATATATTGTGGTTTGCTGAAAATTCCCTCATTTCATTTTTCTCAAACTGGGGGGCCATTATCCATAGTTATCTTTTGAGGGACCCCATATCGACAGCAAATGTTCGACCATATGAATTGTACCACATCTTTAGCTCTGGTTCCTGACAATGGCTCTGCTTCAAGCCATTTTGAAAAATAATCCACTGGGACCACAATAGTCTATCTTCCTCCATTTATTAATGGAACTGGTCCTACTAGACCTATCCCCCACTTATCGAATGGTAGACTCTCATAAATGGATTCAAGGGGGACTGTTGGGGTGTGGATTGAATTGGAAAACCTCTGGCATGTATCGCATCTTTTGACCAGCTCTTTAGCGTCGGCAGATAACGTAGGCCAGTAGAAACTTGACAAAAGAACTCTCCTAATTAGTGTAGCTCGGATAATACCATATGTAATTCTTCGCGCCCCAAACACCTTTACAGAGGCCTGCTTGCATATTTCTTATAGAGAATATTTCCCAATAAGGAAAAACCTCGCGCCTTGTACAAAATACTCTTTGCTAGAGTTTTATCATCAGACAATACTTCCTCAACCAAGAAATTCATAATGTTACTCCTCCAATTAGTGTTCGAAACCGTTGAAATTTAACAGGCCATGTCTGGTCAACTTTCCAAGTTTTTCCTCTTCAAAATAGATGGATACTCCTGAGTCAAAATCTAGAGGTATTCTTCCACATACGCTTTTTTTGCGAACGAATCAGTGATTGTATTATCTCCCCTTCAGACATACTAATAAGTAACCTTTTTAAAAAAAACGAAGCCAAAATTCTCAAAGCCGCTAAGTATTGCACTAGGTGTTCTTCTCTCGCCTCTGATTGTCTCGTTGCGTTATTCATTAGCAGTTGTAAATCACTTATTAGTCGAACGTTTCTAGCTCCGCAAAACTGTGCCAACCTTAGACCCGTCAGTGCTGCCTCGTACTCGGTTTTGTTGTTCGAAGCTTTGAAACTAAAACGAATCACTTGATGCATTGCGATCCCTGTTGGTGTAGAAATCTGGACACCACCCCCGCATCTGCTGCTACTTGAACCACCATTAGTTTTGACTATCCACAAATCCGCATTTACCGCTGGTTCGGCTACTAAATTCTCAGGCCTACCAAAATGAAACTCCACTAAGAAGTCTGCTAAAGCTTGCCCGTTAAAAGTTGTTCTTGGTTCGAAATCAATATCAAAGTCCCCCAATTCTACCGACCATTTTGACATACCGCCAGAAATAGAAGGTGCTGTAAAACACTTTTTAGGGGGAATACAGTTCAAACCATAATAGAGTGACCTTAAAAATACGGTCGCATTTATCTAGCAGCTGTTACCAGATCCAGTGCTAAATTTTCGAGCTCAAATACCACTTTTCAGCATGCAGCAAACTTTTGCTCACATAGTAGATAGGTTTAGGGATCCTATCATCTTCTCGAACTAAATCTGCGCTCACCACATGCTCTGAGACCGCTATATATAAAAACTAAATTTCTCGAGGTAGTGGTTTTGTTAGCAGTGTTGGGGATGACAAGTAATTTTTGATATTGAGAAAAGCTTTAGTAAATTCAAGTGTCTAATTAGGGGAAATGTTGTTCGAACTACTATAGGGTGGGCTTGGAAATACGGTCTCATTTTTCAAGCAGCTATTACCAAGCCCAAATCTAACTTTTCCAACTTGAGATACCGTTTCTCTGCATCTAGCAAACTTTTGCTAACATAATATACCGACTTCAACAAATCAATCTCTTTTTTGAGTAATACAACACTGAGTAAAAAATCTGATACCGACACATATACGATCAACTTTTCTCCCATCAAAGGTTTGAAAAGTATCTCTTGGGACATCAAATACTCTTGAATCTGGCGAAATGATTCAGAACATTCCTCGGTCCAACTAAACTGTCTGGTGTTTTCCAACACTTTAAAAAAGGCGCACATTTATCCGATGAACTAGAAATAAACTTATTCAATGCTGCCAATCTTCATGTGAGTCTCTGGAGTTCCTTATCAAAAAGCCAAGAAACTTCCCTGACTGTACACAAAAAATGCACTTTTCTGGATTTAACTTCAGATTGACTTTGCCCAAATTATTAAAAGTTTCCTCCAAGTCAGAGAAACGATCTTCGTCTTGTAAACTTTTTACCAGCATATCATCGATGTAAGCTTCTACATTTTAGCCAATTTTCTCCTCAAAGGTTTTGTTTACCAAAGATTGATAAGTCGCCCCCACATTTTTCAGGCCAAATGGCATAACTTTATAACAATATAATCATCTCCCCGTGATAAACAATGTGTTTTCTTCATCTCTTGCATCTAATCTGATCTGATTATATCCTGAATAACCATCCATGAAAGACAATAACCGATTATTCGAAGTGGAATCCACTAATTGATCAATTCGAGGTACCGGAAAAGGATCCTTTGGACAAGCTCTATTCAGATCCGTGGAATCTACGCACATCCTCCACTTAGCATTCGTTTTCTTAACTAATACTGGATTCCAGGCCCAGACAGGGTATTGCGACTCTCAAATATTGCCTATGCATAATAATCGCTCAACCTCTGAAAGAATACCTGCAGCCGTATCCTCAGAAACTAGTATTCTTTTCTGTACAATAGGCCGAACATCCTACCATACTGCGAGTTTATGACATATTATCTCTGGAGGTACACCCGTAACATCCTCTGCACACCAACCAAACATATTTAATTTTGTAGACAAAAATGCAATCAATTTTTCTCTAAACTCAAAAGAAAGCTTTACTCAAATTTTCAAAAATATTCCCTCTTCAAACTTGTGTTCCTCATGCTCATCATCCAGAACTAGAAAATTGGGGGCCTCCCTCGGATAATCACAAGGAGTGACTACGAAGGAAGTTCCCTTTAACTGCTATGCTTTTTCCGATGCCCCTCCCCGAAGTCCTTTTGAGGATAAATCTATTTGATAACACTCTCGAGCCATCTTTTGGCTTCCCCTGATCGTCTGTATATTGTTCCCTACCACGTATTTCAAACATTGGTGTGCCGTCAAATTAACACCATACATCATAGACAACCAAGAACGGCCCAAAATTGCATTATAAGAAGTTAGTGCATCTACGGCTATAAACAAAACTTCAACTTCCTGTTTGAACGGCACACGACTGAGCTCCACCACATAGTGAAACTCTCCCATGACTATTGTTGTTGCTCCTACAAAGCCCACTATAGTTCTGTCGGACCGTCGTATAACAGGTGGGTCAGAAATTCTCCTGTAGGTACTCATAAACAAAATATTCGCTGAACTTCTCGTATCAATAAGTATTTTCTAAACTTGGTCACCAGCTATTCCTGCAGCAATAACCACCGCATCCTCATGCAGGCCCGCTACATTCTAGATATCATCATCGTCAAACCATATGATAAGGGAGGGCAAGTGATGCATTTACGCTGAAACCCCTGCTTCAATCTGCGTAGTTAGATTCACCATATGTCTTTTTTCGCGAACTATTGGAGTTCCTGCAATGGTATCCCCTCAAAAAATAGCTAACGATTCGAAAAAATCACATAGGTCATTTAATTTTCCCCTTGGAATAATCTCCACTACCACGTTCACATTATTTCTCCCTTCCTTGGTATCCAGATACTCTGCTGCAACATCAAAAACATCAACCTCTTCGGAAATTACCATTCCTGTGTCAACATTCTTTGGGACAGCCTTTAGTGCAAAACATTTCTGGCTTTGCTTTTTCACGAATTCTAATAACATTCCATTCTCAATTGAAGCTTGCACCTCTTTTTTCAAACCGATACATTCCTTGGTGTCATGCCTAATATCCTCATGGTACTTACAGAACCTATTAGCAGTTCTGCTTTCCCTTGCAGTTTGAATAGGAAAAGGCTTGCTGAAGTAGCTACATTTTCTTTTAACTCAGCAAAATAGTCCGGACGAATCCACTTGTTCGAAATGGGCATTGCTCCTTGGTTATAGCTTTGCTGATTATTATAGTTTTGCTGTCTCGTTCTCAGCCTCGGCGGATACTGACCCACACCCTTAGCTTGAACATTAACACGAGGCCCTTGATTACTAGACTCGGACCTTTGAAATTGATTCTGGTCTAGCTGATCACTTGATCCTTTTTTTGATGCCTAGGACTCCTCCACCAAAATTATTTTCTCAACTAGATATAGTAATGCCCCAAAAGTCATCGCCTGTCTCTCTGCTACAGTATCCTTTAAAGGTCTGGGGAGAAGCCCCATCTTGAATGTTGCTAGTGCCACATAATCTTTGCAGTACTCCATATATGTTTTCGTTTTCACAAATCGATTGGTGTAATTCTTCAAACTCTCCCCAACTGTCTGCCTACAGTAGATTATCGTATCTCCATTGGCTTGAAATTATCTACTCCCCACAAAATGTTGTCTAAAGATATTCCAGAACATGTCGAAATTCTTTATCGAGCCCTGTGGAAGCCTGTTGTACCACTTGGAAGCCACCCCCTTGAAGTTCTGAAAAAATGTTCACCACATCAATTTATCATCGTCGTCAAAATTGATCATAATTTTTTTTGAATTGCTCGAAATGATTGTCAGGATCTTGCGTCCCATCAAACTTTTCTAACTTCGAAATATCAAAGTGCTTTGGGAGGTTGCTTGCTAGAATTTCCGAGGACAAAGGAGAAGCTCTCCAATTATGACATGTCCCGTAAACATTAGCTCTTGAATTTTCATGGTTCGGAAAATAGAGACCCTCCTCGGAAGTCAGAATATACTGATGTTGCCACTCTGAATTCCGCTGGTCCACATTTTGGTTCCCATAAGGAAAATTCATTTGGTCATAGCCTTGCTCATTAGCATGAGCATGATAATTCTTTTCCCTCAGAGATTTTCTCTCCAAACTCCTTCCCCTCCGATGCTCCACATGCTTTCTGCCATGTCTTTTCTTTGGATGACTCCTCTCCGGAGACTATTCTGGTGAACTATAGCGAGAATAATCACTTGAATAAGAGGATTCCAAGTGATGTTTTCCTTTCATCTTCAACGAACGTCATCCATGCCCTCTATATCGGTCATATATGTTCCTAGGACGAAAGTCAACTTCACGCTCATCTTTTTCGCTATCATGCTCTTTTCTAATCTCGGAACAAAGATTTGCTTGGACAGTTTCTTTTTCTACCCTCATTTTTTCGATCTCCAGCAGTAACTCATTTCTTCGAGCCAGCAGAACCAACTCGTCAAATATTTCTCCGGCGCGCTGACCACCATGCGCTTCATGTTCCATATCGTTTCGATAAGTATTTCTAACAAGATTCTCCTCACAGTCATTAACAAAATAATCCCCATGCTCTTCCATAATTCCGCTCAGATTATGAACGATTTCTAGAAAATAATTGTCGTTAGGATAATCTTCGTTTCCCACAGACGGCGCCACTGATGAATTAAGAGTTTGCTCGAGGGTAATTTTGTGTAAAACAAATATTCGATGGACTAAACTGTTGTAAAAACTTCTTTATGAGGGTGCTTTTTAGAAAGCGAAATAATACTCAATGTAGAGAGAGAAAATAGTATTATATTAATCAACCAGATTTCTCAACTCGTGCAGGGTCCTTTTATAGTACAATAGCGGGCTCCACAAGCTTTAATTTCCAACTATTACACATCTAGTCCCTATATTTTACCACTTATTCGTAATTGATACTTTCATAATACATTTTACAATATTTTCACAATAGAAACACTTCTTTCCAATTTCCCTTTATGTCTTTTATTCTCCCTTATCACCATTAAATTTGACTTATTTTCTACTGGCCAGATAGACCTTTATACTGTACTGAGCAGCATTGATCCAAATAAGCTGCTTAACTTGAGAGATTGGGTACCTTTCGCGGAGGCATGGAAAATCAAGTTTGATGCTATATTCTTAATGTATTGAGAAGCTAGCATATCCAACTTAGTTGCTCAACTTGAGAGATCATGTAGATTTTATATTAATTTGTCTCTCTAATTAATAGATTATAAATAGAATAAGATATTTATATACAAAGTGTGATGATAAAATATTATGAGTTATATACTTTTTAGAAAGAAAAATATCTTTTAAGTCTGTTTTAGAGATATTTATATGCAGATTACTTAGCTTACAGTCTTAGTATCATGACTATAGCGATCATCGGCGTTCTATCATGGAAATCACGTGGTGATTTATTTTGAAGATCGCTTGGCGTTCTATCGTGCAGAATGAAACCATTTGTCTTATAGCATTTCTTGTGTAGTCTGAATTTATAAAGTTTTGATAGCAATGAGTGGATATGATTTGGTTCTCAAGATATCTCGTTTTAAGTTGTTACTCATTTGAAGACCCAATGGCAAGATGTTGAAGATGAAGGGGGCCTGCTGTAGGTTAGGCTGACCAAGCCGGGTTTGACTGGTCGAGCGGAGCATCACTAATCGAACTTACTGAAAATGAGGATTACCGAACTGGACATGACCGATCGTGTTAAACATGACTAACCAAGCAGGTCCTGGATATGAAGCGTTGAAGGTGAAGTTGAACGACTTGAGCTACGGACATGGTTGAGTATGAATAACTAACTTGCGCATCACTAACCTAGTGAGCCCTGCTGGCACCAAGACTTACTATTTTAACAAAATGTTCTTATCGTATCAACTTGGTTACATAAACAGAATGAACCCGTAACCCACTTAACATACCTTAACAGTTTTTTCATTATTTTTCTTTTTATGTATGAAGATGACCTTAAAACAATTCTGAAAACTTATAATTTGGGTTTTAAATCTTCAACAACTATGATTCAACGTAGTTTGTTTGAACTTTTTTTTTAGCAACAACAGTGTTTGAGGTTTAAAAAAAAATTGAATTTGAAACAAGATAGTAAACAAACTTATTGATATAAGAAAAAAATGAAAAACTAATGGTAGATATATGAAAAGAAAAAAAATAACAGAAACTAGTA
Source organism: Limnanthes douglasii subsp. nivea (assembly GCA_036936605.1). Taxonomy (NCBI): domain Eukaryota; kingdom Viridiplantae; phylum Streptophyta; class Magnoliopsida; order Brassicales; family Limnanthaceae; genus Limnanthes; species Limnanthes douglasii. The sequence continues at coordinate 291,117,215 of JAUPFV010000004.1, forward strand.
GTGATTTTGAACCATTTTTATTTATTTATGAAAATGCATTACAAGCCGCATTAGTTTCGAATCAGTACTAACTAGTAAATCTAGAACTGCCCATCAACTCTGTTCAAACCGTATTAGTTTCCAAGCAGCTCATCAACTATAAAATAACCATTTACTGAATCCATCTGCAACAAGCCGTATTAGTTTCCAAGCAGCTCATCAACTATAAAATAACCATTTACTAATCCATCTGCAAAAAGAATATCGATCAGAAGCCACGAAAGTAAACTATAAAGACCCATAACTATTGAACTTACTGATATAGTCAGTCTCCAACCAATCGTTACTTTGTACAAACGAGAATTTACAAAAGACATCACCATGCTCTCCAAACATAAATTTCATCTGTCATAAGCATTAGAATTTGAACCGATTATAATTAAATATCAGTAAAAGAAAAATAAAACCTTGCGTAATATACAAAGATACAAACAAGGATCAAGAAAAAATTTACCTAAAAAGATACTTTTGCTTTGTGATCATGTCTGCCTGTGCGATAGAATATAAAATGTCTACAATCTTTTTAACCATTGCTCGAATTTCTTGTCGAATACAAAATACAAAGAAAGATTCAAAACGAAGTTAAATCGTCCCATATTCTAATTATGACCGCAAGCAAAATTTGATGAATAATAAGTAGTAATAGGAACAATAGCAGGTACTTTAAAATTGTCATATCCGTTCTTCAAATTGTCTACAGAAATAAAAATTTGATGAAAAGTGCGTTAATTATCACTCAAGAATAGAGAAAAGAAGAGGTCGCAAGAAATTTGTAAAGGACTAGATAAAAAAGAGAGTTACCAAATAGAAAGAAAATAAGAATATAGTTTTTATAGGAGTTAACAGAAATAACTAATTTCTGTTTCACTCATATGTATATCTGTTGATAGATATTATTCTAGTATTTGAAGCAGAAGGCACTTCAATGTGTGTTTTCTATTTTAATTTAATTAGTTTTAATTGGTAATTTTATATACACTAGAATTCCAAGTTAGCCCAAATGTTCGTCATTTTAGTCTTATGAATAAAAATAATACGGTTACTAAAGATAAATTGGTTTATGTTTTTGAGGGAATAGGTTGTTTAACCCATGTAGATTCCAATATGTCATTGCCATAAAATATTAATGCATGAATATCCAATGAATTACATGGATTAGTGCTGGTCAAGAAGCTTTTATGTAGCTCTTAAGGAAATCATCAATATCACAATAAGATCCGACCCAATCCTAAGAAGACTAGCTAGGCCGAATCTTAGTCACTCAGCCTAAATAATGACCAACAGTTGGCGTACACCTATCCGGGAGGTAATAGAAGGTTATACGAGTTTCGACTCTTACCTTATTTCAAGAACAAAGTTAACAATCCTACAACAAGAGATTTAACGTGGTTCAGATTGTGAAGAAATCCTACATCCACGGACAATGGACACTCCATCTATAAATAAGTAGGCTAAAAAATTCTCAAACGCAAACAAGTCAATCACTTGTGATGTAGATAATCTTCTCTTTAGTGTTTACCTCTTATCTCTCAAAATATCTAGAGCTAGTTTCTCTCTCTCACGAAATATGTGGTCACATCGGGTCCCACCATAAATTGCAAAGTAATATCTTAATCTATTTATAGACAAACTATAATAAATCTTAATCAATTAATAAAGAAATATAATTAATATACAAAACGTAATTCATATGAAATCTAATTGTTGTGAATGAGTCGAATAGTGCATTGACAGTGTATTGTGTCCGGCTAGTACAGTTTTGTGTCCGTGATACTGATATTGTGCCTTGACAGTGTACTGTGTCCGGTACTACAAATAAGTATTGTGACAGTATCGTTGTCAATTTTATGGTATGAGCCCATTAGGCCCATTGTCTAGTAAGTCTATTAATTCCCTATAAATAGATTACTAGGGCGACATAAAAGACAATCTGAAATCTGTACCTTTTCTATCATAGTGAAACTATTTTCTCTCGCGGCGTCCGTGGACGTTAGCAAATTGTCGAACCACGTTAAATCCTGTGTTTATTTAAATCTTTCATTCGTATATGTTTTATGCTTGAGCCATTTTGTGATAATTGCATAGTAATTTAATAACAAAATTGGTATGAGAGCCACATGCTGAAATTAGGGCAATTAGGGTTTCACAATAGCGTCTACAACAACAAAATACATGATTCAAAAATTTGATGGGGGATCCACTTTGCGTTGTGGAAGATTAAACTGAAATCTTCGTTGGTATTGCAAGGGCTATGGAAGGCTGTGGGGAATAAGTTACCAGAAGAGATGAAAGAAGAGGAGAAACAAGATGTTCAAGAGAGGGCTTTGTGCTGGATTTTAATGAGTGTGAAAGACAATGTGCTTCGCGAGATTAGTGGTGAGAATACTGCGGTCTGCGCATAGAAATAGCTAGGAGATCTTTACTCAGCAAAATCAGTAGTAGAAGCGTGTGTATGAATTCAGATTGAAAGAAGGTATGTCCACAACAGAGCACTTAGATAATTTCAAATCAATTATAATGGACTTTGAAAGTATCAATATCAATATTGAGGATGAGGATCAAGCTTTGTTTATATTGAGATCGTTACCAGCTCCCTATGAAAAATTCGTAAATACCATTATGTATGGTAAGGATAAGTTATCTTTGGCACATGTCAAAGGGGCACTGAAATCAAAGGAGATGAGACACTTGTAGCCAAACAATCAAGTCTTATGACTAGGGGAAGATCTAGAAGCAAAGAGAGTTCTTTAAGAAGAAAGAACTGGAGGTCCAAGCCAAGGGTAAAGCACTCAAACTGTTATGAATATGGTGAGCCGGGTCATTATAGGAGAGATTGTCCGAAACTGAATGGTAAGAAGGGAAATCAAAAGGAAAATGCAGCAAACATTGTTGAAAGTGTGAACGATTCCGACGATAGTGAAAACAGTGGTAGAGGAGATGTATTGTCCGTGAGTTCAGACTTTGGGAAAAACTCTTGGGTACTCGATACTGGCGCTACATATCACATGTGTCAGTTCAAGCGGTGGTTTGATGCGTACAAGCCAATGCAGGGAATTGTATATTTAGTGAACAATCATTCGTTGACTGTTGTTGGTATTGGTAACGTCAGAATCAAAATGTTTGACGGGGTTATTAGAATCTTGATGTGCTAGCATGTTCCTGGGTTAAAGAGAAACCTGATTTCTTTTGAGACTTTAGACTCTCGGGGTTACCAGTACCGTACAGAAGACGGTGTAATCAAAGTGACAAAAGGCTCAATGGTATGCATGAAAGACAGTTTGGCGAAGGGTATTTACATTCTCCATGGGAGTGTTTTTATGGGCGATGTTGTAGTAGCATCATCAGGGAGTAATAGCCAAAGTAGGCAGGATCAAAATAAGTTGTGGCATTGGCGTCTTGGTCACATGAGTGACAGAGGATTAGCTATTTTGGGAAAGATAGATTTGTTGAAATGGTATAAAGCATAATCATTGGGATTTTGTGAGCACTATATGCTTGGTAAACAAACTAGAGTCAAATTCAGCAAATCGGCTATAAGAAATACTAAAGGGACAGTGGACTACATTCACTCAGATCTTTGGGGTCCAAACAGAATTCAATCCAAGAGCGGAGCCAGATACTACTTGAGTTTGATTGATGATTATACAAGGATGGTGTAGGTTTACTATTATCCATTTTCCCAAGAGCCAAATGAATCATTGAAAGAATATATAAGTAGGTTTGTGAACACAAAGAATGGATTAGATGATTGCTTTGAGCAAGTAGCAATAGCTTCTCTAAGACAGTGTTTAAACCCTGGGAATCTGGCCGATTTTGTAACCAAGAAGAAGGCCATGATGTGGGGCGGTTTATTGAACCAGGTGGGAAAGAAAATCAATGTAGATGAAACAAAAAAGACTAGGGTGCACAGGCAAGTGAGATCTGCCCCAGCTACACCAAACCAGAATCAGTCAGGATACAAGGCTAAGGAGGCCGGATAGGGTCCCAACAGGGCTGAGGCTCAATCTCACCCAGCTCCAGCTCAGAGTCAGCAGTCCAAAAATAAGTGAGGATTTTGGGTCCAACCGGAGTAGTTTGCCAATTTAAAAGAGAATGTGGCAACCATCTATGACAAAACAAAAGATGAGGTGCGTTTTAGGAAGCCGGCAGCGCTTCAATCTCCAAGGGAAAGTCGTAATGCTTGTCTTTGTCAATATCACCATGATATTGGCCATAACACAGAAGATTGCACCGCTCTGAAGTAAGAGGTGCATAATTTTATTGAAAGAGAAAAATTAGGTGCTTCTGTTAAGAGAAGAAGTGGAAATAGGCCTGATAATGCTCATCGGACCGGTCTAACAAACAATGCAGGGACATCGGCTCCGGACGGGGCCATGGTGATTATTGATAGATTCGATGTAGAGTCAGAGTATTTGGATCCTGATCCGGCCCGGAATAAGGTGGGTGTTATAACAGAGCATACCAATATGGTGTCTGGGCTCATAGGCTTTTTGAGTCACTTACCATATTTGGGGGAGATACAATGACTGCACCAACTCCTTTTTCAAGGAACAAGCATGTTCACACTCTAGCTACTCAGCTGGAGGGAGGCGTGTCCTCCTATCAATCCCAATTTCATTTTTCTTTCATTGTTTTTATGAAGATGACTTGAGAGATATATCTGGTCCTCATGAGAGATATCCTGAAGACGAGGCGTTGAAGGTGAGGATGATCAAATTGAGCTATCGACCTAACTGAGCATGAGTAACTAAGTGGCGCATCATTAACCGAGCTAAACATGACTGATCGAGTTGTGTCTCGATTTCTATCATTATTTGGGTATAACATGCTCATTAGGACTCCTCCCTAGTCCTTGAGTTCAAGTATAATACAACATAAGGACTATGAAGTTGCAAATATAATGAACTGGGTAGTCTAGTATTTTGTTTGCGAAGCTTGTACTTCTTAGTTTGTCGATTTTTGTAACTTTGTTCACGAATTCATCATGTTTCTGAACGAAATCCATACTTGACCAATTATTTCTCCATATATTCGCTTTTATTATGAAGACATACCTATTTTAGTTACCTATGTCGTGGTAGTCGGTATATAGGTTGGGAATGTGAGTCATGCATAATATGCCATCTTGCATGGCCTTACGGGCTTGGTTGATTAGCCAGTTCGTGAATGTTGACATTTTAAGTTAATGCTCAGTATGGCCTCTTGCGTGGCCTCTTACACTTTTCCAGCTGGGTTGGTTTTCGAACCAGTTTTCTTGTTTTACATTTTAATTCAGGGATTAGTGTGGCCCTTCACGTGATCTTATAGGTTTGGTTTATTAACCATGTTCCCTTATGCATCAGTGTAGACGCGTTCATCGTTATTTACAGGAAAATTACTTAGCGTACAACCTTACTATCATGACGATTATGATCATTGAGTTCTATCATAGAGATCAAGTGGCAATCTACAGTGGAGATCATGTGGTGATTTATTATGAAGATCACATGGACATCTATTATGGAGATCACCTGGAGAAGGAAATCATTTTTATTCTAGCATTTCATGTGTAATTTGAATTTATGAAGTCTTGATGGCAATGAGTGAAGATATCTCATTTTACGTCGTTGCTCGTTTGAAGACCAGATGTGGTAGCTCCCGATTCAAATAGGTCAAAGTTGTTCATATCTATATATAAGCGATTGAGTTATAACAAATCATGTGTAGATAATATTACGCTATAAAGTGATTGAGTCATGTGTGTTTGGTAATTTTTCTTATTTACAATCCGAACCACGTATCTTGCGTGTTTTGTTTAGTACTCCTTCTGTTTTATATTTTTTTCCCTAACAACTACATTAAATTAATAAAATTGAAATTAATAAAAACCAGTGGGTTGACATATTCAGAACATTTTTATTGAATTTTTAATCCGGCCCATACTCCTAAACTTCAAAAGATAATTATATAATGAAACCAAATACTAACGAAATATATTTCAATGCACATTCATAGAGACAAAGAAAAGTATTCATATCAGAAAAGTTTCAATAGTTTAGTTTCCTAAATGAATTAAACAAGCCAAAAAAGGTAATTTATTTTAGGAAGAGGTGGATGAGTGATAAGTGTGTTCTTATAGGCAGGAAGTGATACATGAAATAGTTTCATCTTCAAGGCCTACGTTTGGAGATGAAGATGAAAAGAATGCTATTTTGATACACGTAGTTTGTTTCAACTTTTTTTTAGCAACAAGAGTATTTGAGGTTTCAAAATCTTCGAATTAAAATAAATAGTACACAAACTTATTGATATAAGAAAAAAAATTAAAAAATGATTGTAGATATATGAAAAGAAAAAATAATACAAACTAGAAGCAGTGATTTTGAACCATGTTTATTTATATATTAAAACACATTACAAGCCGCATTAGTACTAACTAGTAAATGTAGAACTGCCCATCAACTGTGTTCATCAACTATGAAATAACCATCTACTGAATCCATCTGCAAAAAAATATCCATCAGAAGCCGTGAAAGAAAACTATTAAGGAGTAATTATATAACTTTAATAAAAGAACTTACTCATATGGTGTGATGAACAAACAAGAACATACATAAGAATTTAAAAAACTGGATGATAAAAGCAACATATGTGTGCTTATTGGAGTAAGCAGTGAATCTAAGGGTTATCGCTTATACAACCTAAAACAAAAAAGATCATTACAAGTAGGGATGTGATTTTTGAAGAAGAGAAAATCTAGGATTGGGGACATTAAACAAAAAAATTAGAGGCCGAGCAATTAATCTGGGAGTATAGAGAAACCAAAGTTGAGGAGAATGTTGAAGAAGTGACTCATGAGCCTGAAACATAGCAGATAAATGAAAATGAAGAAGTTTTGAATCCAGCAGAATCTCTTAAGCCTCAGAGAATAAGAAGAAGACCAACTCATTTGCAGGATTACGAGACTGGATGGAAGGAAGAAGAAGAATTTTTGGGTCTTGTAATGTTTGTGTCAAGCGATGATCCTGTAATATTCAACGAATCTATTAAGGAAGAAAAATGGGTTAATGCTTTGAAGACAGAGTTGGAGTCAATAGAATAGAACGGAACTTGGTTTCTCAAAAATCTTCCAAGTGGAGCAAAGAGAATCCGTGTTAAATGGATTTATAAAACGAAGGTCAACGAGAAGGGAGAGGTTCAAAAATAAAAAGCTCGATTATTGGTCAGAGGTTATGCCCAAGAATAAGGAGTAGATTACAATGAAGTCTTTGTCATGTGACGCGTTGGGATACTATTCGTACGATGCTAGTTGTAGCAGCTCAAAAGAATTGGTGTGTTTATCAGTTAGACGTAAAGAGTGCGTTTCTTTACGGCGAACTAACAAAAGATGTGTTTGTAGATCAACCGCAAGGATACATAAATGAAGGAGAAGAACACAAGGTTTGCAAGTTGGTAAAGGCTTTATATGGTTTAAAACAAGCCCCAAAAGCTTGGTACAGTAAAATTGAGGCATACTTTGTTAAAGAAGGATTTCAAAGGTGTGAGCATGAGTAAACACTATTCGTGAAAAATGATGGAGGTAACAAGATTATTATTTTTAGTCTTTATGTAGATGATTTAATCTTCACAGGCAATTATGAAAATATGCCAAAGAGTCTAAATTATTGATGAAAAAGGATTTTGAGATGACTTATTTTGGGAAAATAAAATATTTTTTGGGTGTTGAGGTGATAGAGGATGGTGATGGAATCTTCATCCATTAAAAGAAATATGCTGGAGCGATTCTTGAAAGGTTGAATCTGCATAACGGAAATGATGTCAAGAATCCTATTGTGCCTGGAGTGAAATTATCAAAAGATAGTGATGCTAAGAGAGTTGATTGCACAATATATAAACAACTCATTGGAAGTTTAATGTATATCAACGACAAGGCCTGGTTTGATGTTTGTGGTTTGTTTATTGAGCAAATACATGTCCGATCCTAGAGAGGAACATATGCAAGCAGCAAAGCGTGTGTTAAGGTACATAAGAGGAATGACTGGATTCAATGTGTTTTACAAAAAAAGGAATGTTGGAGGAGTTGATTGTCTATACTGATAGTAATTATGCTGGAGACATTGATAATAGACGCAACACAAGTGGATATGCTTTCTTATGGAGTGGAGGAGCAGTTTATTGGGCTTCAAAGAAACAACCGGTAGTCACTCTATCCACCACTGAAGCTGAGTTCATAGCTGCATCATTTTGTGGTTTTCAATGTATTTGGATGGGAAGGATTTTAGAAGAAATTGGTATGATGCAGTCAGGTTGCACTATGATTATGTGTGATAACAGCTCAACAATTAAACTATCAAAGAACCCTGTTCTTCATGGTCGTAGCAAGCATATTGATGTTAGGTTCCATTTTCTGAGGGATCAAATCAAAGATGAAGTTGTGAAATTGGTTCATTGTGGTACCAATGATCAAGTTGCAGACATATTGACTAAACCATTGAAGTTTCAAGCTTTTGTTCGATTAAGAGAGAAGCTTGGAGTTTGCGAGAAGATATACTGAAGCTATTGCTTTCAGTTTAGGGGAAGCAATGTTAGGACTTTAATGTTTTATTTGGTTAAGATAGGAGTTATACTTCACTTCAAGTTTGTGTCATTTAAGTGTGTTTCCCTTCAAGTTTACTTCATTTTGTGTACTCAATCTTTGACTATTTAATAGTCATTTTTATTACCTAATAAAATCATCGAAGCTTTTCATAGCTTTGTTTTGAGATTTATTCATCTGAAATCAACAGTTACATGTTTACGGTAAACAATAGTTACCAAGTAATTCATCATTTGACATGTTTACCGTAAACCATAGTTACCGTAAAAATGAGTTTGTTTCGCAATTCGCAAATAAAACATAAAATTGTTTCGTTCAATTCGAATATCGGATTGCAGTATTGCAATTCACACATGAGAGTATGGTATGTCTCGTGATTCACAAATGAGAACGTGGCATGTTTGCATTTCTAAATAAGTAATACTTCACAATTAAAGTATAAAAAAATATAGCATGTTTGGAAAATCAGATTTAAGAGAAGATCCAGAAACTACAAAACAAAAGCTTTTTGAAAAAGTTACTTTGGGACTAAAATAAGTGAGTGAAAGGGGAAGGTTAGAAACAGAAATTAGTTATTTCTGTTGAATGCTATAAAAGCTCTATTCTTATTTTCTTTCTGCTTCTTCATTCATCTCTCTGCTTCCGACCTCCTCTACACAAGTTCTACGCAAGTTCTGCAATTCTTGATCTTTCATTAGAGTTTTATTCTTAATCCTTCAGTAGTCAACTACCAAGAACCTAGTCCTCGCAGAGAGTGAAATCTCAGTGAACATTGTTCTTGTTTCTATTCTTGGTACTCTGATTTCACTTTTCGTCAAATTTTTATTTCGGCAGACGATTTGAAGCACCAATATGTCATTATTCGACTTCCTACAATTGTTACTATTGTTGGTATTACTAATAGTTTTTCCCATTTTGGAGCTCTTGCTTGTCGTCTTAACTTTTATATGGGGCAAACGTGCTTTGTTTTGAATTTTTCTTTATCTTTCTGTATTCCGTGAGAAAGTCGAGGAATGGTTGACAAGATTATATACATTTTATATTCTATCGCACTAATGCCGCAAAAGTATCGGTTTCAGGTAAGTTTTTTTCTTGATCCATGTTCGTCTCTTGGTATACTACTAAGGTTTTTTCTTTCCTGATATTCTATTATTTGTACTTTAAATTCTCATGTTTATGGCAGATGAAATTTATATTTGGAGAGCACCGTGATGTCTCTATCATTGTATGAGTAAGTTTTTTTATAGTTTACGCTTCGCAGCTTGTGATCGATAATCTTTTTTGCAGATGAATTTAGTAAATGGTTATTTTGTAGTTGATGAGCTGCATGGAAACTAATGCGGCCTGAACACAGTTGAAGGACAAATCTAGTTAGTACCGCTTGGAAACTAATGTGGCTTGTAATCTATTTTCCAAAATAAATAGATATGGTTCAAAATCAGCTAGGCAAGACTAAATTTTTGATACAATCACCAGCCGCTACAAACACAAACTCTCCTCCATCTTTTTTTCTTATATCTCCGGAGTTTGTTGGAATTAATTTAAATTGGTTTGGTATTTTATGTTTTGTTTTCTGTTTTAAATAAGAGACGTTACCAGCTTGTACAAGTGGGTGATTAAGTCGTAGTGTCCGTTATTATTTCGTGGAAGTAGTGGAGAGTTAATAGGGAGTAAATGCAGTTATGTAGGAGTCTTGAACGTGTTAGTCTCTATTTATAACGTATGTAACCTTTTATTCAAGCTATCCAAGAAGTTCTAACTTTGCTCCTCTCAGTTAAACGTGTACAACTGTGTGTGTTGCATATACCAGTTTGTGTTTTCTTTCATTTGGTATCAGAGCACGGCATTCAGGGTTTTCTCTCTCAGATGGACGCGGGGAAAGGCAAGGCTGGATCTTTTGGGCTAACGTATCCAATGTTGTCTAAGGGGAATTACACAGCGTGGGCGTTAAAGATGAAGGTTTTTATGCAGGCCCAGGGAGTTTGGACAGCAGTAGAACCGAGTGATGCCGAAACAGTGATTCATGAGAAGAATGACAAGGTCACTTTGGCCATGATCTACCAAGGCATACCTGAAGAGATGCTGTTATCCATTTCTGAGAAGAAGACAGCAAAGGATGGCTGGGAAGCCATCAAGGTCATGTGTCAAGGGGCTGCTAAGGTGAGGAAGGCCAGAATTCAGACGTTGAAGGCGGAATTTGAGTCGCTGCGTATGGATGACAGTGAACAACTCGACGCTTTCTACATGAAGCTCAACGGACTAGTGTCCACTATCCGAGCCTTAGGTGATGAAATGGAGGAGTCGTACGTTGTCAAGAAGCTACTTCGGGCCGTTCTATCTAAATTTCTACAAATTACTTCAACAATTAAGCAATTTGGAGATTTAGAATCAATGACAATCGAAGAAGCTATTGGGTCTTTAAAAGCTCATGAGGAAAGGTTGAAAGGTCAAAGTGTGACTACGGGAAACAAACTGTTATTCACAGAAGAGGAGTGGTCCAGGCGCGAGAAGAATGAGGACAAACTTCTTCTCACTCGAGAGGACTGGATGAAACGGAATCGAGAAGGAGGACGTGGGGGACGCGGTCTCCAGGGTATTGGTCGTGATAGAAGCACTGTAAGGTGTTTTAATTGCAGTGTTTTGGGTCACTATGCTATAGAGTGTAAGAGGCCACGATGAGAACGGAGTCAAAGAAGTGAAGCAAACTTGGTGCAGATCAAGGACGACGAACCTGCTCTGTTACTGTCAGAATCAGATGAAAAGCTGACTGAGTTGGCGTTGGTGAATGAAGAAAGGGCCATCCCAAAGTTGGAGAGAAATATAACAGAGAGAAAAACGTCACAGCTGTGGTACTTAGACAACGGCGCTTCAAATCACATGACTGGGGACAGGTCAAAGTTCTCACAGATAAATGAAGACGTGACAGGCGAAGTAAAACTTGGAGATGGGTCAACGGTATGCATTAAAGGAAAAGGGTCGATCACGTTTGTTTGCAAAACCGGAGAAGAAAGAGTGTTTAACAATGTCTTCTACATTCCAAATCTGTGCAACAATATAATTAGCCTTGGGCAAATGTCAAACGAAGGTAATAAAGTGGTGTTACATGGTGACTTTCTGTGGGTGCATGACGGGGATGGGAAGCTATTGATGAAAGTTAGACGATCAGCAAATCGTCTATACAAGATCTTGCTGGAAGAATCCAAGGAATCCAAGGGTGCTTGTCTACTTGCAAAATTGGAAAGGGACTCGTGGCTCTGGCACTCTCGCTTAGGCCATGTGAACTTTGATGCATTAAAACTTATGATTCGGAATAAGATGGTTTATGGCCTGCCCAAAATGATGCATCCATAGGCACTGTGTAAGGACTGTTTAATGGTAAAGCAAACAAGAACTCCCTTTCCTTCACAATCGAGTTACAGATATCAACCAAGGTGCTGGAATTAGTGCATGGAGATATTTGCGGACCAATCACACCATCAACACCATCTGGCAAGAGGTATTTTCTACTTTTGGTTGATGACTTTAGTCGTGCAATGTGGGTTTATTTTCTGTCAACCAAAGATGAAGCATTAGGAGCATTTATAAGATTCAAGTGTCTTGTTGAAAAAGACTCTGGGGAAAAGATTAAAGCCCCGCGTACGGAAAGAGGAGGAGAATTTTGTTCACATCAGTTTACAAGTGTTTGTGAAGACGCTGGGATCATGAGACAATATACGGCCCCTTATCCTCCACAACAAAATGGAGTGGCAGAGCGAAGGAACCGAACGGTGGTGTCAATGGCTAGAAGTTTATTAAAGGAGAAGCATGTCCCATCTAGATTTTGCGGCGAAGCACTACGACACTCTGTTTATGTGCTTAACAGACTGCCACACGTGCTCTCTCTACTGACACTCCATACGCAGCTTGGTCAGGTAAGAAGCCAGATATTAGTCACATAAGAATTTTTGGTTGTTGTGCTTACAAGAAGGTGCCTGGCATTCATACAAGGAAACTGGATGATCGGTCAAAGTCAGTAGTTTATTTTGGAAGAGAGCCTGGTACAAAAGCACATCGACTGTATGACCCAGAAGAGAACAAAGTTCATGTTAGCAGAGATGTGTATTTCGACGAGCTTAAGTCATGGAAATAGGCTAATGATGACAGTGCAGTTTAAGAGACTCACACCCATTTCGTGGTGGCTGACTCTGTAATCTCAACGGAAGCAACCGAAAACGGTAATGAGGAGTCTTTGACAGAGCTCGGTAATGAGGAGTCTTCAACAGAGCCTAACACTCCTGTACAGTCCTCTCATTCGACTGAGTCACAGGCAACACAGGCAACACCGACTTCATTAACACAGTCGAGTGAAGTCAGTTCAGCAGAAACTGGGAGTAGCAGTGTGCCAACGCGCTTCAGGTCTTTGCGCGACATTTATGCTTATACAGTCGAAATCGAGCTTGGTGAAGATGAGTTGTTGTTTCGCAGTATGGAGGAGCCAGTCACATATAAACAAGCTGTCCAAGAAAGATCATAGGGGAAGGCTATGGAGAGCGAAATAGAAGCAATAGAAAAAAATTGCACTTGGCAGCTTGTGGAATTGCCACCTGGGCACAAACCCATTGGCCTGAAATGGGTGTACAAACTAAAAAGGAACACAGAAGGTGAAATTATAAAGCATAAGGCGAGGCTCGTCGCGAAGGGTTACGTTCAGAAACAAGGGGTTGATTTTGAGGAGGTGTTCGCACCTGTCACACGATTGGAAACTGTAAGGCTATTATTGGCGTTGGCTGCAAATCGTGGTTGGGAAATTCATCATCTAGATGTCAAGTCAGCCTTCTTGAATGGCGACCTGCATGAAGATGTGTACGTACAACAGCCCGAAGGTTTTGTGAAGCAAGGCAAGGAGCATTTGGTCTATAAGTTAATAAAGGCTCTTTATGGGCTTAGACAGGCGCCACGGGCCTGGTACGAGAAGTTAAACGAGTGCTTGAAAATTTTGGGATTCACAAAATGTCCTTATGAGCATGCTGTGTACATAAAAAGGGAGAAGGAAGAGGTCTTAACCATTGGGGTATATGTTGATGATTTGCTGATCACGGGCTCGACTATAACAACAATTCAGAGGTTCAAGGAACAAATGGGCAGGAAATTTGATATGACTGATCTAGGAAAGCTTTCTCACTATCTTGGGATTGAGGTGAAGCAAACTAAGGAGTACATCGAATTGAAGCAGTCGGCCTATGCTCGAAAGGATGTAAACCGACGAAGTACCCTATGGAGCCAGCGTTGCAACTACACAAAGATGAAACTGGACAGGCTGTTGATTCAACTATGTTTAAAAGCATTGTGGGAGGATTAAGGTATCTAGTTCATACTAGACCAGACATAGCATTTGCAGTTGGTATAGTCAGTCGTTACATGGAACGACCAACTGAGATGCACCTCAATGCTGTTAAGCGAATTCTGAGGTATTTAAAAGGTACTTTGAGATATGGTTTGGTGTATTCAAGGGGAAGCAATAAAAACATGTTGTCAGGATATTCCGACAGCGATTTGGCTGGGCAGATTGAAGATAGGAAGAGTACTGGAGGGATGGCTTTCTACCTAAATGAGAGCTTGATCACGTGGGTGTCTCAGAAACAACGTTGTGTGGCATTATCATCCTGTGAAGCGGAGTTTATGGCAGCTACAGCGGCTGCTTGTCAAGGCATATGGCTGCGTAATTTGCTTGGTAAACTTACTGATTCTGATGTTGGTCCTGTAGTGCTCTACATAGACAACAAGTCAGCCATAGACGTGGCTAAAAATCCAGTTTTTCATGGCCGTTCTAAGCATATTGACATCCGGTACCATTTTATTCGAGAGTGCGTTGAAAAAGGTGAGATCGTGATTAAACACATTGGAACAGATGATCAACGTGCAGATATCTTGACGAAAGCCATGGCCACTGTGAAGTTCGAAAAGATGCGTGCACTTCTTGGCATCAGGAAGATTCAAAACCAGATTTAAATTCAGGAGGTGCTTGTTGGAATTAATTTAAATTGGTTTTGTATTTTATGTTTTGTTTTCTGTTTTAAATAAGAGACGTTACCAGCTTGTACAAGTGGGTGATTAAGTCGTAGTGTCCGTTATTATTTCGTGGAAGTAGTGGAGAGTTAATAGGGAGCAGATGCAGTTATGTAGGAGTCTTGAACGTGTTAGTCTCTATTTATAACGTATGTAACCTTCTATTCAAGCTATCCAAGAAGTTCTAACTTTGCTCCTCTCAGTTAAACGTTACAACTATGTGTGTGTTGCATATACCAGTTTGTGTTTTCTTTCAGAGTTCAGCAATTATGCTTATACCTCCGGAACTGCTGCAATCTATTTAGTTAGAAATGATTTTGTGACTTTATATTTTCGATAGGCTTACAAAACTGTAGCTATTGGTTTTATATAGATTTTTAACACACAGATGCAGAAGGAAACGATTATAACGGTTATTAACTTTGATCATTAAACCATTAATGAATCACTAAATTATTTCGTGGGTATTTATGAATTCAAATCATCTTTAAACGCTAGTTTACTTTTTGGCGTCTGATTGAATTTATTTTTTGCAGATGAATTTAGTACATGGCTACTTGACAATGCAGCCTCCTTGAACACAGTTGACGGGCTGTAACTCGATTTTAATAATGTAATTTAGTCTGCAATTTGTATAAACTGAGGATAAAAAACTTAGAAGTAATTAGATAAAGTGATTCGTCAGTCATATTATGTAACTATGATACTTTCTTCAGAATGAAATATTTTAAGATGTCCGGCGTTACTTGTTCAATCAATTCATTTAATGGAGTATTGGATATGAACTTAGTGTTGTTTCAACAATTTTGGTGATCAAGTTTATTGTACTGCTGTACCAAATCCAGCAGCAACTGTCACATTGTTCCGAATCTCTACACAAGACCATTAACATAATAAAAAATTGTTGGATTTGCGGATATACTAGTTTTTGGGTATAGGTTTACAAAAGGTATGTTTATTTGCATTTTGTCAAAATTTAGGTGTCATCAAGGGTTTGTTGAATAAAGCTCCTTTTATTACTAGTTAGCCTTCCCTTAGCTCCTCAAATGTGTTTAGGCAAGTGAATATTTAAAGTCTTGGGTAGAACTAAGTTCACACTTGCTAAGAGGCATGTATCTTAGCTCCTCACATGTGTTTATCGCCAATTTCACTTTTAAGATGCATCTTCGAACTCTTAGTCGTCGGCGATTTTTAAGTTGAAAACAAAATGATAAAACTCAATCAAAAGATAAAACTTGATCAAAAGATATGTTGGGAGACCTAACCAGATATTGACAATATATTAGAGTCGGTTTAAAATACATGAAAGTAAGAAAGTCGAAACAGAAGTTAGTTATTTCTGTTAAATGCTATAAAAGTTGTGTAATAGTTTACAAAAATCGTATTTCTCTCTTCCTACCTCTTCTTTTCACTATTCCTTTACAAATTTCTTCACAGGTTATGCAATTTTCTCTCTTGAGTTAGAGTTTTATTGCTGATTTCTTGTTTGTGTACACTAAAACTAGTCATTTTGTCAAATTTCTATACAAACACCGTTGATTTATTCTTTTTCTCTTCAATTGTTCTTGTTTCTATATTCTTGGTACTATGCTTAAACGTTTCGTCTAAATTTTACTTTTCTAGAAAATTTGATGAACTCAAAAGTTTGTGTTCTTCGATTTTCAGCCAAAAAATACTAGTTGTTATTGAAGTCTTTGTTTGTGCAGAAATGAAGAGAAGTGGAGACGGTTTGCCTTCAGGCTCACAATCCAAGAAGCAGCTCTTAAAAAAACTATCAATGTTATTATTAGTATCATTCTATCTCTTTTTGGTTGTCTTAATTAAGATCATTTTGTTATGAAATAACTTTTGTTCAATGTTCATATTCTAGTGAAATGACTAAGGAGGATACCTTGGCCTTTCTCAAGGTAGTCAACGAGACTTTTCGAGATGAAAAAGAGAAAGGTCATATCTTTCTTGATGCCTTGAATGCCTTCAAAGCCCAAAGGTGAATTCTTTGAACCTTTTTGACATCTTTTAAGGAAATATTCTAAACTCATACCGATTGTTAAATCGCATGCCGACAATGTTTTTTCCAGGATTGGTCCAACCCTTTTTATTGCGCGTGTAGCAGATATAATCAGAGGGAATAATAATCTGGATAGACGTAACGCCTCTATGCCGAAGGGGTATGTAAAGTACCTAAAAGGCTTCGTATTCTGCGGGAAAGTCAAAGAAAGGTTAGGAAGTATAGATAAATTCAAGATGTTTACCGAGCTGTTGTATTCTATGCGACCGGTGGACACAATCGTAAAGCAAAAGTATCTGTCAGATGTAAGTTTTCTTTCTCATCCTTGTTTGTTCAAATTCACATTCAAGATTTTTCTTTTCAAATTTTCCAAAACTGTTCTATGGAAGGGGAAGATCTTGAGTTCAAATTCTTCTGTTTATGGCAGATAAATTCTATACTTGGAGAGCATCGCGATCTCATGGACGAGTTTAATGAGTTGTTGGAGACTGACTATCTTAGTAAGTTTTTCAATAAAGTTAAATAGTTATTGGACTTTAGAAAAAGCTTCTGATCAATATTTCTTCTGCAAATGAATTTGTAAATGGTTACGTAGTTGTTGTTGCATGTTTGGAATCTAATGCTGCTTGAACAATGTCGAAGCAGTGTTGCTTGATACTAAAGTATGATAGCAAATCTAGTTTTATTCGAGGAGAACTTATGATCTTTTCCAGCATTTCTATCAATTACATAAATCATTTTGATGGTTGGATTTTGTTCTATCAGTTTAGATATCTAAATCATGTTTCACATGTTTTGATAGTAACATTTTAAATGTAATTTTATACCAAGCAATGATATTATCAAATAATTGGACCAATAATTTTGATTTTTGTATATCTCCCGATGTTGAAGGATTAATGTCCAATACAAAACTTATTGTGTTTTTCCGGCTGGATGTGATTAAATAGAAATATTTTTCAGATTTAGTTGTAAATTAAAATATCAAGTGATATGGTAGTAGCTGACACTTTAAACTTAAGTAATTAAGTAATATGTCTTTCAACAGTAGATACAGTTTTAATTTTACGTGATTTACTTCTTCTAAGTGTGTCAAAAAAGATTTTGAGTTTTGGTTATGTGAATCCTCCAACAAAACATTTAATTAGAAAAACATAAACTAAACTATTAGGATGAAAACCAAAGTCTTACATTTTACATCGGTTGAACATGGGAATGATCAGTAAGTAAAAATATATTTCAACTAGTAAGAAGCCTTTCAGAAGTGAACAAAAAACAAAACCGTGCCGGCCTTTGGGCGCCAAATCAAACAATATCGTACTAGTGTGGAGACTGGTTATTCCGTACTTATATAAGGAGATGGAATATGCGGTACCTATATTCCCAATATAAACCAATCACACAACAAATATATAGTCTTCTTCATAT
This sequence comes from Limnanthes douglasii subsp. nivea, assembly GCA_036936605.1. NCBI lineage: Eukaryota > Viridiplantae > Streptophyta > Magnoliopsida > Brassicales > Limnanthaceae > Limnanthes > Limnanthes douglasii. The sequence goes on from JAUPFV010000004.1 coordinate 291,135,310, forward strand.
TGTGAAGAAATATTACATTTATGAGCAATATATTTAAATTTTATATAGAAAAAGTTACAATAAGAATATTTCAAGCACAAATAACACCACCAATTTTCTTCTGTCACAAAGCAGATTCGAGTTGCAGTAGGAACTGTAGTAAATCATTGTTAAAAGATTTGAATGAACTTGAGAAATTCAATTAGTTTGTACTAAAACTGAACATTGACATTTTATAGTGATCATTTTCTAACAATGTTTAATATAATGCATTGGTACCGTGGACCAACTTCTTGTTATCATGAACTAACTTGTTACTCAAGAACAATGAACTTGACAAATTCAATTAATTTGTGAATATACATTAAAAAAAATGTGCCTTGAAACTTGTTTTTGTAATTTATTTTTCATCTCTAACTAATATACATTGTAACTAGTACATTAGATTTGGAAATTTGAAAGTAATACTAAGACCTCTTTAAATTAAAAAAAATATTAATTCATTGACATAATCATATCTCCCTAAATTAATAAAGTATCACGGTCCCAACTATATTAATTTATAAACGTGTTTACTGTATAGATTCTTTGATTCTCTCAATGTTTATCTCCAACATTACTTCTCTCTTTATCAATTTTCTCTTGTGCGCCACACATATTTTGTGGCTCTTTTCCACTATTTACATAACCAATTATGAGTTATCTGATCCACTAAGCTGACAATAACAACTTACAACATGTTCCCTCAAACAAGTGAACAAAAATGGCCTTCACATCTGTACGATCGTACAAAGTTCCAAGAAATGGCACCACCAACATTGACACATGATATTGATGTACCTTCTATTACAATATTCATTTATTCAGATTCTTCAACACAATAGTAAATCAGTTCCTTTTATGAACATATAGGATCATCAAAAACATTAAAAAATAAGTGTTCGTTCCTAGGTCCAACATGTAATGATATTTCCCCTTCGGTTCAATTTTTTAGTTATCAACTTGTCTCAGCAAAGCTCATCCATTAGGTTCCATCAGTTGTCTCTACATCTAAGTCTCGTTTAAACATCCTGCCACTTAGGGATTCGACATTTCCTGCCCTAGAGTCCCCAAGTACATAAACCTTCAACATTAAACATTCGGTTTCACTTTTAGCTTAAACCTAACAAATCTCCACCTATGCTTATAGTAACTTGATTAGACATTGTTCAGATGCTCCACTTAGCCATTAGATAAATAAGGTTTACCTCCTTCCCAAACTTGCATAAGTCTCATGTCGTTCATGAACTCTGAAACAGGTAACACCTTGGTTAGAGCATCCAAAAGATTTTTGTTCATTTGGCAAAATACGTAATAAATTATCATTTTGTTGGGATCCCAATGATATTGACCATATATAATGACCCACAATTCAAAAATAAAATACGAAATCTTTTCGACACCTTTTGACCCACATGATAACAGGTAGGTCGAAGTGACAAAGAAAACTATTCTTGACAACCTCAAGAATAATCTCGAAAGAAAAGATGGGAATTGGACGAATTATTTACAAGAGATACTACGCGTTTGTACAACCACTCCCCGCACCACAACTCAATAATCACCTCACACACTAGTCTACGAGATAGATGTTGTAACCCCATCCAAGGCTATATTTTCCTCATATCATCTTGAATATTATTCAGAATAAGATAATGATGAGGGTAGACGAGCCAAGCTCCATTTGATTTAGGCAAAGAGGAGGCGAGCACAACTAATTTATTTATATTATCAGAATCTAATGAGAATAAAGTATGCATTAATGGTGAGACGAAGAGAGTTTAGAGTTGGAGATAAGGTGCTAAGAAAAGTTTTTTTACATACTAAGAAAAAAAGGATATGCAAGTTGTCCTTAAACTGGGAAGGCTCGTACACTATAACGGAAAGGGTGAAGCCCGAACTGTACTGGTTAAGTGATAAAGAGGAAAGACAAGCCTGACACCCGTGAAACATCAAACATTTAAACTTGTACCTAGAGTAAATAATAACATGTTGTACAATATATTCTTTATTTTGTTTGTATCAATTGGTAGCACACTCTTTCTTACCCAAATGGTCCAATAAAGTTTTAATGAGGTGCTTATTTAGTCGATTTATCAATATAAGTTTGTTATTCTTATATATCTTCTAAGCTTATATGTATCCATTTTAATTTTGGACATCAGTGGTCTTCCAACTTCGGTTCATCAACATCCTTCTATTTTAGTTTTGGACTTCAAAGGTCTTCCATCTTGGGTTGGTCAACCTCTATTTGTTTTAATTTTGGGCCTGAATGATGGTCCAATTTCGATTAGTCAGCACATCAATTTTTAAGTTTTTAACCGTAGTAGTCTTCCAACGTTGGTTAGTAAATGTGGTTTATCTTTACGTTGGGAACTGATCACTTACGATAAAAGATAAAACATGAGTTTAAAATTACAAGATAAACCAAAGTATTCAATTAAAAATATAAAAAAAACATTATCAAATATACCCCACATTCAAAATGACATGGGTTTGCAACAACTTTTCACAAAAACATGAAAAAGACAAAACAAAAAACTTTATGGGGCTTCTATTCCGAAGTGGCAGAGTCACCGTTAGTAGGAGTATTTCCTAAAGTCTCTCTGAAGTCACTTACCCTTGTTAATTTTTTTGATTCCTCTACTTATGACCTATAACTACATGCACTATATTCACAAGAAACCCTAGAAGAACGATCCCCCTCAGGAACAAGTTGTCCATACGGTCTATGAATGTCAAGAATCAGCGCAGCCTTGGCCCCAGCTTCTTAATTAGTTTAGGTCTCAAGACAACTTCCGACGTAAGAGTTTGATGTGGCTGTATTATCCTTATTCAACCAATTCTGGAAAGCATCAAGACGTTTTAAATAATCCTCATTCAACTTGATCTTTAAAGTGGTTAGTTCTTTAACAGCTTCATCCTTCTTCTTCTCGACTAATTTCGCAGCAACTCCAAATGCTTTGAGGTACAAGTTTTAATTCTTATCCCGCTTCGCTATGAACTTACAGAAATGGTTTATCCTTTTCCGAGAAGTTTTACGTTGTAATTCAAGTTTTTTGGAAGCAGATCGAGCACACTACTGAGCATGTTTGAAAAATAATTAAGATATGTTTGCATGGAGTACACATGATCTTAGATGAGTCCCAGTCAAAGTCATATACCGTAGTTAAATAATAAACAAAACATTTAGACCAATAATATAGAAAATGAGATCTTACTTTCAATAAAAAAAACTTAGTTGATCACTGCCGAAATAGACAAAATGACGACGGTAGGACACATACGAAAGTCTCCTTACCTAACGTGGAAACCAAGTCTTTTTTGGTATGTATAAGCTTGGTAAATCATGTAAGCATAGACATATACGCATACATCAATAACATATTAGTACTAAACCAATGTGAAGAAGACTATCTAGAGAATTTTTTTGAGACATTTGAAAACCTTAGACGTGTGAATCTTATATTAAATCTAGAAAAAATGCACCATTGTTGTTCAATCTATAAAGTCCAAGGTAATATAGTGAGTGAAAGTGGGATCGAAAGAGGTTGACCCCAAAAAAAACTTGTTTATTCTCTATCTAAATATCCATTTATCTTTGGTGCACCTATTGTTATCCGTTGGAAGCGCTCAATCCTACCAGATCTAATAAGCCAATTCTTCAGTTGGTCGTTGATGGATCCCTGATCGGCCAATATATAGAGAAAGACAGGAGGTGAGCTACGGTGGTGTCTGTTGGGGCCCATGAGCCAACTATTTTCTGTATATAACGTTAAAAAGCATAAAAAATATAAAATATATCAGATTATAGTGGAAAATCAGATGCAGTAACCCAGAGGTCTATGGTTCATATCGCAACTGCCTATATTTTATTTTTTAAGTGTTTTTTTATGGTTGGGGTCGTGATAAGTCGCTCGTTTTCAACTACATTTTAAACCATAAGTTGAAACTTCTGATGACAATGGTTCATAAGTTGAAACTTCTGATGACAATCAAACCAACATACGTTTTACTTTTCGTAAGGCAATGTGTATTTGTTTTAGTCATACAATATGAGCATGCCAATTTACCATGCGTAGTCCGACCAAATAACATACCACAAGCGGGGATATACCACATTAGCACTACTCACATTTTAAAATTGGTTTTATTTTCAGCATCACACGTCACATAACCATCACCCAACAGGTGATTAAGCTTTTTTATTAATGGTCGCATGAACACATCAAGATCAGGTATTGTAAGTACAATAAAAATGTACGGATCCTTCGGTGGCATAGTGTAAACGAACACCATTACCTGCCAGCAATAATAGTTCCTTCCAAACTTATCAAATGGATTGAATCCATTGGTACATAAGCCAACTATCACATTACGTGGTTCTGTTGTAAACTTCAGATGACAATTATCGAAATGCTTTCAGGCGCCATTATGGCTTGGGTGTATCATGAATCCGTTAACATCTGGTTTACTAAAGTTCCTTATCATATTTTTAGTAGTGTTTCTTGACATATACATCATTTGCAATCTAGATCCTATGTGAAATTAATTTAACACATTTCCTTGCATTAGATTCTACTTTGTAAAGTTACTTACCGCGCTGGAAAAAACACTCGACGCTGGGTGCATCTTCATAAAACAATATATAATTGTCAAAACATGTGTTTATTGTTTGGTCAGGCAGACATAGAGGCATCAACAACTTCTTTCCTTGCCAATATGTAGAAGCAATTTTGTTATCTTTGTTTGGTGTTAGTCGTTTCATAATAGACACATAACGCTCGTGGTTCTGTTGGAATCCTTGACTAAAATTTCAAGTTGATAAGTTAAGACACAAGTGTTAACTTAGATATTGTGGTGCAACCTTCGTCAACTGGTTCATCAGCATCTCGCAGCTCCTTGTAGTATGCAGCAGCAATCCCATTTGGAGCATGACCCTCATTGATGTGCTCCATAAATCTGATACGAATAAATTGGTTAGGAAGACCGCCTTGAGAATTATCCCCAATGCGCAAACTCTCTCCATGATATAACCAACAGTAGTAGTTTTCCACAAATCTATGTCTAACTATATGCTGATGCACTATATCAGTTACATTTGGGTAAATATGTCTGCATTTTCAATAGGGACATAATATCAAACTACTCTCTCATATAGAAATTGTGTCCATCTGAGCTCGTAAAATGAAATTATCCACACCATCAAAGAATTCATCTGTAACGCACGTCCTAGTAACATATAAATGACGATACATCCACTCACGATCGTCGGAATATTAGTAGGCATATGTCAATGACCTGTGATTCGTAATACAAAATGTAAGAGAATATGATAGTTATACTTGATTCCAATAGAGACAAAATTAATGTATTAACGTAACACAATGTATTTAGGTACTTGAATTTACATTTGGAATCTTAGAATTAAAGAAGCAATCAAAATCGGAAAAATATATTAGGAAGTACAGTGACTCACCAAATGCTTGAAGTCTCCATCTGGTTATGTAGAACTAAGGTGTTCGAATATGTCGATTTAAGAACTTGGAAATTGTAGATAGGATGGACTGATGTTTCGCTATTGGGACAGGCTAATAGTTTCAGCTCTTGAGTCAATCAAGTTATGCGAAGAGACCTATACGTTTTATTTTGGGATCATGGGTAGTTAATTTAACAGATAGATAATTTAGAGTATTCCTACAACGAATAATTTCCTATAACTACTAGTATTTCAATTTACGTTAGATTAATTATTACTAATAGTTTTTCAATTTACGTTATATTAATTATACTTTAAAAAACACTACGTTTAGGTCTTGTTGTACCTATTTAGTTCTTATGCACCACTAAATTAATTATAATGATGTAAACTAAACTATGTAACATTAATTCCTATGGTACCTATATTCAATTTTCTAAACCAAATATTAACCAAATTAATTAAAATTATTGCACCACTACATTATATTAACACCAAATGTACTCATTTGGGAAATTTAATTCTGGTAGATCGCAAGTTATGATATTAATTTAAATACTTCAAATACTAGTAAGAAACAAGAATAGTAGATTGAGAAGACATTGCATACATAACTAAGAGAAGTGATATGTACAATATAAGTTATGGTCATACAGAAAACGAGTTTTCAAATTACAAAATATCCAAAGTTGCTGTACAAAATACACTCAAACCACTTGTACATCATAGAAAAGAATATGTGAAATTATATGATTACCACATACAAGATAAAACACAAAATTAAGTTAAAAAAAAACCTCTCGTACCATTATCATCGCCGAACCAATTCACGTCATCCGGCATAATCTTCTCCACATCATCACATTTACAATGTACAACGATAAATTTGATAACTTTTGTCAAGCATCACCGTCCTCTCTGTCATCTTCTCGTTATTCTCCACCAATTTTTTTGCTTCCTCACAACCCAAAACAGTAAGCGTTGATCCTTGCAATGAACTCCTAACCCAAAACAGTAAACGTTATTCTTTGTTAGTCCTGTTCCAATTACATTCCCCTTCCTCTTTCTCGACTTCGTCATTGAAAAAGACAAGAACAGGTTTGGATAATTGACAAAATTAGGGTCACTATTGTAACCTTGTTTTGACATGACCGGTTCTTTCCAATCTTCCGAATAATTTGCATAACAAAACCATTAAAGTATATAACTATATAACTACATTAACAAGGTCAAAAGATTAGTAAAAACTACAAAGAAAATCACATAGTTCAAACAAGGGAATAACCCACAAGAAAAAATACAAAACCAACGCTCACAACACGAGAAACGTAACACCGCCCGTACTGTAACACATATATAAAAATTTATGTTTGATATGGAAAGGAAACAAAAACAATTACTAATCCTACTATGTAACATATATAGACAATGTAATTCAAAATGACAAGAAAATAAGAACAATTACTAATCCTACTACGCAACATATATCGACAATGTCTTTTGGAACCTACAAGTAAACACAAACAATTACTAATCCTACTATACAACATATATACAAAATGATCAATTGAACCAAATTTACAAGAAACTACGTACATATACATATAATCCTATAAGAAACAGATTTAAAAAAATACCATGATTTTTTAAGACGAAGGGTTCACAAATTCGGATGTAAGGTTGCACATGCCATTCTTCTTGCTGTATCTAAAACTTAACTGTTTAGCCAAAAACCACATTTCTCCGGTTTCCTCAAACTGCACCATAGGGTAAAAATTAGTAAATTAAAAACAAAAACTTAGCTTAAATTCTAACAAATTATAAACATTATCATGTCCACTGACTGGTCGAGAATGGATCATCGACCCACCATCATGAGTTTGTACCCCACCATGATGAGTTGTACGGTTTCTCGAGTTTGTTTCTGACACCTTCATTTTCATACGACTCCACCAGAAATGAACCAATGACTTCCATATTATTCACTTATTTGTTAAGGAGAATTCCCGAACATCGATAAGCTCGAGTGATGGACACCGTAGGTTGGGTCTCCTCAAGGCACTTCCCATCATCCTAGCCATAAAAAGTTTCTAACAACTATTTAGTTATTCCAAGAATAGTATGTGGACAACATTATGAATGATGTCTGGTATAAAATAATATTGCTTCAAACAAAACAAAAACAAATTAGATATGCAATTCTAAAAATAAACACAAGGACAAAAAAAATATGGTTAATACTTTGAATGCCTTCCATATGTCAGCCGTAAAACCAGGGAATGTCTTTTCAAAAGTCTCCCAAAATCATGTAATCTGAAGCCTTATATCAAGGGCGAAGAAACAAGGAATATCGTATTGTCATAGTCTGAAAGGAAAAATTAATTAGTTTTAGAAAAAAATACACAATACTAAGAGGAAAATAAATCTAGTTGTACATTACCAAGAAACTTACAAGTCCTTGTAGATCCTAACCTGTTTACGGTCTACACTAGGCTTCTGTTTGGGTAGAGCATACCCAAGACATTTGCAATGCCTTGCCACTTCCTCTTGGTCAATGTTAATGTCCTGTCTACTAGCTTCCTTTTGAACGTTGTCAACCTCTTTTTTTTATCCACTCCCTCCTGATCGTCGCTATTCTCTTCTTGCTCCACTTTCCCTTGATCTTTGACCTCCTCATTAGAATTTTCCCCCTCATTGACGGCTTCTACATCAGCATCTTCATGCTCCTCTTCTGAACTTTGTTCAGATTTGTAATCCTCAATTATACCTCGACGAGGAGGCTGATGAGATGTGCTTGGTTCAGACGGGATGGAAACCAACAAAGAGTCGGCTGACTCTATCTCTGGTGAAATGCTAAGGCAGTTTCCAAATTCAAAAATATCTCCAGTTGGACTGACAGTCGTATTGGAAGTGGGAGTCTGAGTCGGAATGAGAGTTGGAGTGCGAGTGAGAGTTTGAGTGGGAGGGAGATTAGAATTGAGAATTTGTTTGAGGTAGGTATTCCATCTTTTTTGGAGAAAAACTGTAGCTACCCTCCCTGACAGAGACTTTCACGCTGGGGTTGCGATGATTCTTAATCCTTAAAACGATAGCGAATTTGAGGCACCAAAACGAACGTGAACTTAGTCTTCGGCTTATCTACCATGGATTATTTGCCTTATATTTTTTATCTTACATGCTATACTTACAAAAAAACAATTGAAAACATTAAATAAACAAAATTGAAACAATAAGCACAATAATAACAACAAACATAAAAGACTACCTACCATATGAACTCATTCTCATACAAATATTAATATTTTATACTTAAACCGTTAAAGTTAAATTCCATTAGCTAATCAGATATGTAAACCCAAAATTGTGATATAAAACATAACATTAAAAGATGTATGTACCAATTCATGCACATCCATGTATCGATTAACACACATATATCAGCCTAAACACAACCATAACAATAACATCAAACCATATATATGATATACAACTTGATATTCAACATCAATGAATCAGTGAATGAAAACATTAACACAATACATGAGTATTAACACATACTTATTGAATCAGAAACACAATACACGAATCTTAACACATACTCGCTAAATCAATGAATCACATCGATAACACAATATAACATCCATGTAAATTTGATAACTATAAATCTTCCTCACATCAATTTTACATATAAATGAGTAACATAAATAGTCGTAAGGTTTTTTAGTAAAATAAAATAAAATGCAATAAAACTGGATTTGGATTTGTTTGGCTTATACCTTATATATAATCAATTTCTAAATTCAATGTAGTAGATAGTTCAAAAGAAATATGCAAAAGTCCGTTTAAAATAAGTGAAAGGAGAACGTTGAAACAGAAATTAGTTATTTCTGTTAAATGCTATAGAATGGTGTAATATATAATAACATTCTTATAATATGCTTCCAAACCTCTTCTTTTCTATAATCATTTACAAATTCTTAGTTCTTGAGTGCTAATATCATATTGGTTCGCCACAAGTTCCGCAATTTTCTCTCTTTTGTTTATAGTTTTATTGTTGATTTCTTGGTTATTTACACAGAAAGATCACCAATATTCAGTAGTCATTTACCACGAAACAACCTTGCCTTGTTGAATTTTTATTTCTGTAGATAATTTGAAGAACCAATACGAGAAGATCCACGACCAAAAAATTATGTGTAATAATTATGTTATTATTACCATACTTACTATCCATCTTGGGATTCATAATACACTTCTGGGTTTATTTTATTTTGTTATCAATCTTTCTTTTTGTTTTGTATAATTTTGTGAGAAAGTTGGAGAACATATTCTATGGAACCCGCAGATGCAATAACAAAGCAAAGAGGTACGTTTTCTCTTGATCCTTGTTTGTTCAAAGTAACATGAGCGTCTTTGTATCTTCAAGTTTTATGAAACCAGAAAATGTTGAGTTGAAATTCTTCTGGCCATGGCAGGTGAATTCTCTAGTTGGAGAGCATGTGGATTTCATGGACGAGTTTAATGAGTTCTTGGAGATTGACTATATGGGTATGTTTTTTATAAAGATCAATACTTATGGGGCTTTATAGTTTACGTTATTGTTTCTGATCCAAAACATTTCTGTAGATGAATTTTTGTAAATGGTTGATGAGCTGCTTGGAAACTAATGCTGGTGGAAATCTAGAATTTTTTTGTTAACACTGTCATGTGGGTGTTGTACCTCAGGAGAAATTATTAGCTGGTCCAGTTTCTACTAAGCAGTAAACTTGTAATGTATTTTCATAAATAAATAAAAATGGTATAAAATCAGCTTCGGTTTTGTAAAGACTCCAACAAAAATTTTGATTAGACAAACATATATTAAACCAAACATACAATAAATATTTAACTTAGTTCGGACTGTGAAGAAATACTACATTTATTAGTAACAAATGTAGATTTTATATAGTATAAGTCGCAACAAGACTATCTCAAACACAACAGTTATAAATAGTATTTAGAAGTATGAGCTAGCTTCTTCATAACGGTTATAAATGTTTGCTATAGCGTGGCACACGTGTACTGGATCATTATGCTTTATTCACTAGACCTACCCTTAGGTTTGACAGTTTACAACCATCAGACTATCCTCTTTACACACAAACGTTTCACCTCTTAAACTTCTTTGACACCTTTCTCTCTCTCCTAACTTCTTCTATTAATAGTCTTTCACTCTTTACCTAGATCCTAAGAAACCAGTTTTTGGTGCTTACGATTACTTATGCATCAGTGAAAGGGGTGAGGAGTACAGAGTTGCTGGATTGATAAACAATGCTCCTCGATTTTTTTACTGAAACCATAAATTACAGTAATTTTGATCCTAATCGAAGCTCTCATTTGTTTCCAAACTCCTCCACCCTATAATCTCAATAACCTTTATCAGCAAACCCTTCGATACCAAAACTTCGAAATTCCTCTCTGGTTCCCTCTAGTTCCAAAACTACATCTCCTGAAATAAATCGCAAAGTTACTCACACCAAAGCTATTCAGAAATAACCAGAAAAATCTACATCATCGATCATTGTTGATCCACCTCGGACCTCACGCAAAGAAACACCTCGTATTTATCCAAAAGCTCACCTCCCTCTTAATCGTCTTGTTAAGAAGAAATAATTCATAACCATAAGAGATATCGATGTTATCAATAATTTATCAAGTTCTTCCCAAAATCTTGTAAATAATCCTACACCACTACCTCATCGTCAGATGGAGATCATAGATACTATCATTGAGTCCCAAAAAAATCCATCGAATACAAAAGAGGAAATATCAGTCTCAACCTCTAACCCGTATCAACTAATAGATGAAGCTTATGATAAAGAAGCAGTTTCAGAGGCCAGTCATTCTATCGGTGCTGCTAAAGCAAGTGGAGCTGCATCGGATACAGAATACGACACCTTGAAACAAGGAGCAGTTAGAAAGAAAAAGATAGGAAAAGCTCCAATTGTTTTTCCCGAGGACGTTGTTGCGTCCATAAGTGTAAACCTGAAACCACTCATTTCTACATATGTTATGGTATTGAAAAAATTACCATACATATACTACAACGATGCTCAAGCTGATCGTCTTAAAAACAATGGGGAATGGCTGATAACATTACTCTTCGACTACCAAAAGAAGGGGAGACTCCACTTGACGGTGTAGAAAATGAACTGGTGTTCTATACAGAGATTATCAACTAGGATCTCCGGTTCCCATTGGATCCGATGATCGTCGAATAATTTGATTTTCTGGAACTTTTCCTACCACAAGAAACATAACATCTTTGGTTCATACAATTATCACTAATTATGGCTTTAAGACTAAGTCAAATTCATATGTCGATGAAAGATTAACTATTATCATTAATTATGGCTTCTACCATCTAATCCTTGTAAATAAATTCAAAGTAGTTGACGATTTGCTCGAAGATGAAAAACCTTTGGAAGCAAAGATTTGTATTTATCTCTGGGGCTTCGGAAAATAGGAAGGCAATATCTGAAGAAAATCTTTCAAAAATCAACCTCGTCTAAAGAAGCAACAATAAGCTTTTTATCCTTCCATATTTTCCTTTACTCTTCATAACTTGTATTTAATTTTTCATATATATTGTTTTCGTAGTCAGGAATTTCGAAGAGATTCAAAGGTCGGAAGAAAGAGGTAAAATACATCTTTATAAAATTGGCCACCTAGGCTGAAAAAGAATGGAGCAATGGGTTCCATGCATCATTTTTGCCTATAAATTTTATCAACAACCACTTGTGGAGGATCACATTGTGTGTAGACCTCCCCAAAAATCTGTCGAGCCACCAAATCCAAACTTGGTTGTGAAGAGACTAATAACTCCTGATGGTAAGCTGAATCTTCCTTAGAGAAACAGATCTGACAGCCATCTTCCTGTAAAAAAGAAAGGAAAAAATATAAATCAGTTACTACATCTGGAGGTAGCCCTTCAAAAAATATGATCCCTCAGAAAACAAAAGGAACCAAAAGCAAAAGGAATGTATTCGAAGATAAATAACTATGGTTTTTCCCCTTGTTGTTTTTTGTTCCAAGTCACTCGATGTTCTTGGATGACTTGTTTTTTTTATGAATGCTTAGTTGTTTAACACAAAGAATATTTTTTCGTAAGGTGAGATTATCTTTCATGAATTATTAATTTTTTTTTTCTATATTCATAGGCTCGATCATAAAACTTATAATTTTTTTTTAAATTCATTTTTACCTCAAATAATAATAATAATAATGTGCTAAAAAGTGAGTTCAAAGAATGTAGCACTTCAAGTAACAACTAGTGTATTTTTTCATCGAAATGTGATAATAATAAATATTTAACATTTCATAATAATTAATCTTCCATTACAACATCATGGATAACCAGTCTTTAACTAGTTACAAAAATTATTAAAATTCTGATATTTTAAACAACTATTGGCCAAGAAATACGTTTATTAATATCTTCGAATATATACATGACACCTCATTAAAACCTCCATAGGCCAACAAGGTAGGAGAGAGTGTGTCAATTAAGTGTCACAACCAACACTAAGACTTGATTTCGATGTACCTTATATTACTATGTTCATTCATTAAGTTCAAATTATTCCATGGACATATAGGAATCATCAAAAGCATTCAATAATAAGTCGTCATACCTAGGTCCAACATTTAATGAGCTTGCACCTTTGGTTCAAACACAACCGGTCTGTTCTCCTCAAACTGCAAAATTCAACAGACATATATCTTACTCAGATGTAGTACAGAACCATCAACAAAGAATCTACCATAAACTCTCCCAAGTTTCACACAAGTCTGATCATATATCATTGCACTTTGAAGAAGAAACAAAAACCTCACTAAATAAATCAACTTCTTTTATTCTAGTGGAGAATTTCAACAAAAGTTAGCAAAAAATCAAGCACTTGACAGATTCTTTGAAGCTAGGAGGTTTGAAGGTGATTTTTTATCTTCAAACTGGGATTCCAGACACTTGTTTATGAAATTCTCACTGAAAGAGGACATTCGCAAGATTTATTCAAGATTTCTTTGGCTATTGATGAGTATTCAATGCGAATATTCTAATGGTTTCCCTCTTTCACTGTTAAAAAAGAATTCTCGCTCATGCCTATTTGGATCAGAATAGAGAAGCTACCTGAACATTTGTACAACCCCGATATCATAAACTCTATAACTACTTCCATATGCTATCCTTTAAAAATTTGGATTCCACCGAAGAACAAAGCTATGTATAATGCATGCTACGCCTGGGTTGAAATCGATATCACAAAACAGTTACAACACAGTATGTGGATTGGATTTGGGGATAACATCGACTATTGGATTCATCTCAGTTACAAGCAACTTCCGAAATACTGCAACCATTGTTTTCACGTTGGTTATGACAAAAGTGAATGCAATAAAAATACCTAAGAAAATATTATCCAAGATATTGAAGCTAAATCAATTCAGCAAAACCCTCAAAACTCTCAAAAATCTGAACAAGGAAGCCTCGATGTTATAAACCAAGGTAATGCTACATCAAATATCATCACGATTACTGTTATCCCTACAAATGTAACAACAAATAGCCCCAAGAGACTACCAACACAGGAACACGAAATAGTGCTTAAAGAAAATGAGGAATCATATGACAACCAACAAGTTAACAGCAATGAGGCAGAAAAAATTGAAGCAATCAATTCACTTTATAGATAATCATAACGTGTTTAGAGCTTTTTAAATTGACAACACTGCACCTGGATCTCCAAATAAGAACAACTTTGGTAGTTTTCCTCCAACTCCTACACTGAAAAAGAAGATAATTGACTGAAGCTATGAGACGGTTTTAGATCAGAAACTGAAACAAGCAAGAAACAATAGAAGAAGGAAATCCTTATTTATTAAATCTCTACAATTTGATGAGATCAACAGCGACATCAACACCACCTTAATGATTAAGGTTCTAAGTTGGAACATAAGAGGGATTGGAAACAACCCCTTTATTAGAAGACTAAAATCAATTATAGAGAATGAGGACATCAAAGTTGTTTTTGTTCAAGAACAAATGATAAGTAGAGACCTCATTGGAAGGGTTTCTCGGAAAATCTAACTTCACAAGTTCTATGCTAACTTATATAATAAAATAAGGATTTTTTGGGACTCTGAATTGCAATTCAAGGTTATTACTGATAACTACCGGTTCGTTCACTCCTCTGTTAAACATTTGATGTTTGACACTCACACTAGCATCACATGTATTTACCAAAGATGCCAAAAATTTAGAAGAATTGAACTCTGGGATGAACTAAAGATCATCTCTAACACCGTAAAAATTTAGAAGAATTGAACTCTGGGATGAACTAAATTTATAGGTCCTAAATTTACTTGGTTACTTCTTGGTGACTTTATAGGTCCTAAATTTACTTGGTCCTAAATTTAGAACAACACTGTAAAATATTGGTTACTTCTTGGTGACTTTATAGGTCCTAAATTTACTTGGACAAACAAAACAAGATGGAGGAGGCTGAACAGAGTGTTGTATAATCAGGACTGGACGAACAGATTATTTGAAACTAAGGTCCAACATCTACTAAGAACATGTTCAGACCATACTCCTCTACTCTTATCTATTACACAAAGCTGAAGAAGTCCTTCAGTTTCCTCAATATATGGAGAATGGACAATGATTTCTATGATTTTGTAAAACAGAGTTGGGGTGCATAAATGAATTGATTTCTAATGTTTATATTTTAGAATAAACTAAAAAGATTGAAGAATGATCTAAAAGAGTGGAACAAAAAAACATTTTAGAAATCTATTTGATAAGATTAAAATAGCTGAAGAGGAGGTAAGTACCTGTGAAGAACATTTTAGAAACTTTGGGAATGGCCAGGACAAGGCATCTCTATCTAAGGCTACTGCTGCTCACTTGTTAGCTTTAATCATAGAAGAGGAATTCTGGAAACAGAGAGGCCACGCTGAATGGATAAAGGATGGGGATAGATTCACAAGGTTTATCATATTTATGCTTTGAAGAAAAGAAGAAAATGTAGAATCAATGGAGTCAAGATCAACAACAAATGGTGCACTGAAAAAAAAGAGATTAACAACTCTGTTGTTTCATACTTTTCTGGAAAATATTTCTCATTCTTTTAAAAGATTAAATCATGAATTACATTCCATGGAAAGTAGTATATGACATCGTTACCATGTTTTAACTCTTTTCTTTTATATCTTTTCTTCTTTGATATATCTTTTCGTTGTTTTTTTTTTTTTTTTTTTCCGGAGGGAACCCGCAGCCGCTATTCAGAGTGCAATGAGTGCGCACAGGGTAAACCCTCAGTCTGACGCGATAGCCTGCAAACCAACGCCAGAAGGTAAACCACACAAGGTGACAGGCTCAGCCGAGAAAGCGTATGCAGAGGGACTCGAACTCATGACCTTTTGGTTATAAGAATATATCTTTTCGTTGTGTTTGTAATACAGAGGGATTACAGAAGTCTATTAATTTTCTCTTTTATATTAATTAGTTTCCGTAATTAATATTATAAAAATATTATGAGCTGTATATTATAAAAACCATACAACTCGACGAAATATTATACCTAACAAAAAGATGTAACATTTGCAATAAAAACTATAATAAAAATAATTATAATGAAATACTCAATTCAGTTGATAAATCCCACGGCTAACCTGGTGAGCCCTGCTCGCACAAGACTTGCTATTCTAACAAAATGTTCTTATCGTATCAACTTCGTTACATACCTTTGAACATACCTTATCAGTTTTTTCATTATTTTTATTTTTGTGAATGAAGATGATCCTAAAAGAATTCTGAAAACTTATTATTTGGGTTTTAAATCTTCAACTATGATACAACGTAGTTTGTTTCAACTTTTTTTAGCAACAACAGTGTTTGAGGTTTCAAAATTTTGGAATTTAAAACAGGATAGTAAACAAACTTATTGATATAAGAAAAATAATTAAAAAATGATTGTAGATATATGAAAAGAAGAAAGTAATACAAACTAGTAGTGATTTTGCACCATTTTTATTTATTTATTTATGAAAATACATTACAAGCGGCATTAGTTTCCGAGCGGTATAACAGAAATAACTAATAAATCTAGGCTTCCCCATCAACTATGTCCAAGCAGCTCATCAACCATATATAACCATTTGAATCCATCTGCGAAAAGAATATCGATCACACGCCGTGAAAGTAAACTATAAAGGCATATAACTATTTAACTTTATTAAAAGAACTTACTCATATGGTGCTTTGAACAAACAAGAATATACAAAGACGTTACCATGCTCTCTAAATATAAATTTCATCTGCCATAAGCATAAGAATTTACAGTAAAATTTATAACATAGCAGGAAAAAAAAGAAAAGCTTGCGTAATATACAAAGACCCAAACAAGGACCAAGAAAAAAGTTACCTCAAACAAATACTTTTGCCGAATTTCTCATGGAATACCAAATACAAAGAAAGATTCAAAAGAAAGTTGAATCGTCCCACATTTTAAATATGACCGCAACCAAAATTTGATGAACAATAAGCTGTAATCGGAACAATGGTACCGAGTTGTCCCATATTTTAATTCTGACCGCAACCAAAATGTGATGAACAATAAGCAGTAATAGGAACAATTGTACGTAGTTTAAGAATGTCATATTTCAGAGTACCAACAATTGTACGTAGTTTAACAATTAGCAGTCAAGAATAGAGAAAAGAAGAGGTCAGAAGCTGCGAGAGAGATGAACTAAGAAACTTGTAAAGGAGTAGAGAAACGAAGAGGTACAAAATAGAAAGAAAATAAGAATGCAGTTTTTATAGGACTTAACAGAAATAACTAATTTCTGTTGTTGATAGAGGACGTTCGACTTATTCTCCAAGGCCACTGGTGAATCAGACATATATGACACAACAAGTTATTAGGCCAATATATAACAACTGGATTGCACCAGAAGACTTTGGAGATTTGACTGAGTACGTGGCAACTATATTTGAAAAAACTCGTGGTCATGTACATTTCGTAAGCTTTTTCCGATTCAAATCTTGAGGGAAAACAATAATAATAGGTTTCGCAAGTATCGTGAGGATGTTGGTCATGAGATAATCGAGTGTATTGATTTGTAAAAATAAATTCAAGCGTTAATCGAAAATGGGAAGTTGATATATTTTGTAAAGAAGAATTCTAAAAAGAACCTAATGGTTAAATAAAAATCAAAGGAAGCGAAAACTACCTTAGTCATTTCCGAGAATATTGACTCTTTTGATATTGCAACTTAATACTTAGATCCTAAAGAAGGTAGAAACGATATTAGCATGGTGGAAGAAATTTCCCCAAAAAAAAAAAGGTTAGTGATTTGTGCACTTATTTTGAATTTTAACAATTTTGGGGGTGATACTATTTCAAGAAATTCGAACAGTTCTCGAAAGAGGCATATAGTCAGTTTGACTATCAAGTTAGAAGTAGGTTCCTTGACACATCAGCATCGATCTCCCTCCCCAATAATCTGCTTCGAGGATGATGATATGTGAAATGTGGTTGGCCCACAAGAAGATGCGGTAGTAATTGCGCCAGGAATAACTGTGATCATGTGCAAAGGGTTTAATTGACACAAGAAGTTCTGCTAACATTTTGTGTATGAGCACTTACAAGAAAATTGTAGACCCACTTGTTATCTGATGATCTCATAGAATTGTTGTAGGGTTTACATGAGCAACTGCTAAGGTGGTTAGAGAGTTTGAAAGTGTGGTTGAATTCGGCTAGGGGCCTTTCAGAAAAGAAGTTGAAATTCTATTTATCGTCGTAGATGCACCTACATCTTACAATGTTATTTTTAGGAGTTCATGGTTGTCAAAGATGAATGTTGTCATTTCATTGTTCCATCAGTGTTTGAAGTATATCATGGGAATAATGTTGGAATGATCGGGAGCAGCCAAAAAACAGCTAAAGAGTGATATCGAATTGCATTATCTTCCAAGAAAAGTCGAGGGAATTAGTCATAAAAATCATAGAAACTAGTGGGGACTTCTTCAGAACCAACCTCTTTTGATGATCCAACGGAGTCCCCCAAATTATGCTGTAAGTGCAGTAATAATTCGAGAAGAAGATAATGTCCCAAAGCCAGTGTATTATAGTAGTAAAAGGTTATTGGATGCAGAAAAACAGTATCTGAAGTTTGAAAAGTTGGCTATTGCGTTAGTAATTGTTGCTCGAAAAATGCGGCCATATTTTCAAGCCCATTCTATCATAGTACGAACCTTCTTTTCCACTAAAAATTATGCTTCAAAGACCTGATATTTCGGGGAGAATGACTAAATGGTCGGTTAAGTTAGGAGATTTTGATTTCGAGTTTGAACCAAGAAATGAAATTAAAGCTTAAGCCCTAACATATATTTTAGTGGAGTTTCATTCTGAGCTTTGGATATGGATATTAATAAGGATAATTTCGAGGCTGAATGGGTAATTTGAACAGATGAAGGATCGAGTTTGTCTAGAATTGGAGTTGGGGTTTAGTTGGTTCCGTTGAAAGAATTAACAATTTTTCAAGCCATTTGATTTCGGTTCAAAGAAACAAATAATTAAGCATAGTATGAAGCAGCTGTAGCAGGGTTAAGGCTTTCGGAAATTTTATGGGGCTAAAAGAGTTAAGTTAATCAGTTATACACAATTGCTCATTAATCATGTATCTAGGCAATCTGAGGCACGAAAGGATCATCTGGTAATGTATTTGAAAGCACTAAAAGACCTATATATAAGCTTTAAACAAATGAGCTACGAACATGTTCAAATAGATGAAAACTCGGTGGCAGATTCTTTGGCCACTGCTTCAAAAAGTAAGCTACCCATGGATTGTTACATTAGAAAATGCATCAGTTAGTAAAAATTTGGAGCAAATAGTTGGGATTATTTATGAAGACAACCAAGTATATATTTGAGAAAATGAATATTGGATAAGTCATTATCTAAAAAGGTGTCTTTTAAATCTTATGGGTACATTGTTCTAGGAGGTGTCTTGTATAAGAATTCTTTTAGTAGACCTTTGTTCTAATGTTTGGAAAAAACCGAATCACAAGTGATATTGTCAGAGGTGCATGACGGGGAAGGAGTTGCACATTTCGTGTATAAATCATTCATTAAAAGTGTATTTTTAGAAGGATATTACTGGCCCACGATATCGTCTGACGTAAAATATTTTGTTAAAATGTGATACATGTCAAAGATTTGGTAATATAATTCATAAGCTAGGAGTTCCTCTTAAAATCATATCAGTGGCATTGCCATTTGACCGATGAGGTATTGACCTTGTGGGTCCTCTTCGAATGGCTTCTGGGAGGAGACATGCAATAATCGTGGCAATGGATTATTTTTCAATATGGGTGGAAGCAGAGCCTAGTAGGGGCAAAGGCTAAGGATGTAATTAGATTGACTACGTCAAATATTTGGTGTCGTTTTAGGGTTCTAATGAAAATCACTACAGATAATGGGCCTTAATTCGATTATAAGGATTTGAAGAGCTTTTGTAATTGTCGAGTGGTACAACAATGTTTTTCAACTCATTTTCATCCACAAGAAAATGGATGATTAGAAGTAACTAATCGAACAATTCTTGATGGGTTAAATAAAAATTTAGAAGGAAAAGTTATGAAGTGGCCTGATTATTTGCACGAAGTTCTTTAGGAATACCGAACAACTCCTCGAACAACAACATCAGAATATCTCCATTTGCATTAGTATACACGATGGATGTTGTAGTACCATCCAATGCAGTTTTTCCGTCTTAACGAGTTATGGTGTATCCTGAGGAGCCAAATGATATAAGCAGAGCCGTAGACCTTAATTTGATTGAAGAAAAAAGAAGGAGAGCGCAAATTAAACATTTACACTATCAAACACCGATGAGAAGCAGATATGATTCCAGAATTAAACGAAGAGATTTTAAGTTGGGTAATTAAGTATTAAAGAAAGTTTTTCTTCACACCAACGAAAAGCATCTTGGGAAGTTAGGTCCTAATAGGCAAGACCCTTAAAAAGTAACAGAGAAGGTGAAGCCTGGAACATATCCGATGAAGGATAAAGAAGGAATAAATCTTAAGCGTCCTTGTAATGTAGAGCATCTTAAATTGTACTTAAAATGAATGTTAAAAACTTATATATTCTTTTCTTTTCTTTTTGTGTAAAATCTCGGAGGCATACTCTTTCATACCCTGATATGCACATGATGGTTTCAACGAGCTGCCATTTTAGCCGATTTATATATATCAGTTTTTTCCCCTAAAATTCTATTGCTAGACCTAGATGGTCTTCCAAATAAAGTTGGTCTACAATGATTATATTTATATTTCCAACATAAGTTGGTCTACAACGATTATATTTCCAACAGGATTTGGCTTGCAACTATTAAATCTTAGGCCTAAGATGGAAGTTGGTCTTCACTTATTATATTACTTAATGAAATTTGGGTTTTAACGATTAAAATTTTGGACTTGCAAGTTGGTTTGAATGATTCGAGGTATAATAAAAGTATAAACAAAAGGTAAGACATTGAGAATCCCTGAAAACTTCTACAAAAACGCCTCGAACTTTATTAGGAATTGTACAAAATACCTTGAAATATTAGATGACTTATAATTTACTTTATTCTGAAGATTCAGAAGAGTCACTATCTTCAGGTTTTGTCTCTTGACTTTCACTATTATTCAATTTTATGCCAGGGGACACAATTTGGCATCGACATGCTCCCAAAAGCTTCCTAGGTTAAGATCAGGATAACGCTCATGAATTTCTTGTACAAACACACACCCGATAGTTGCCTCCCGGGAATTGAGCTTGTCAACACACTTTTCAACAGAACTTTCCATAATATTGTATCTTTCCTTCTCAGAAGTGTCTAAAATTACTTGTTTTTCTTTTACAGCCCTTTCAAAATCTTTAAAGCATCTGTTGAAACCATTTGTGGCTAAGGAATTTGAACCATTGTAAAGAGAAATGAGTTTATCCTTAGATCGTTTTGTTGTGCCAAGAGATCCCATTCATATTGACAACATTTTTCGAGAAGCATGATGTAATGCTCAAATGCAACCAGTTTTCCGAAAATCGCATCAGCTTGTCGTTCAAGCATTGGATGTTGTTGTTTGAGATCTTTGAGTTTTGATTTAACTTTGGAAAGTTCAGATTTGTAATGGCTCCTCTGATCTTTGAGATATTACATATGTTTCCCAATAAAGAGACAGAAAAATAAAGAAGACTTCGAATGCAAAGAGAAAATTCATCCTCGATAGGAATTTTGAAGGAGCTTGATGGAGAGCCCTCCCCGAGAGTATTCAGTGGTGAAGATATAGTAGGTTGAACATTTTCTTGAATTTCTTGAGACGGTTGGTTAGTTAATGGAAGCGGACTAAGCTTGGGCATAAAAGTCACCTTTTTGGGGAGGTATTAATTGGGTAATTATTTATTGATTCTTGGGAGACAATATCATGAGAAGCTTCGGAGACATCCTCGAAAATAGTTTTCAATTTTTCTTGAACTTTATTCTTTGGAGAAGTCTGAGTGGGAAGCTTGTTTTTTGATGGGCTGGATAGCTTTTTGAGTTTGTCAGTATTCTTTGTCTTCGAGCTTTTAGTTGTGCTGCTTTCTTTTGGTTCTTTCTCAGAAGTATCTTCCATTTATGAAGGGATACATGATTCCTCGTCGAGATTACTATTACCATAGGCTTTCAAAAGTACATTTGTCCCTCGACTATCGCGTTTAGTGGCAGATAGTCTCTTGACTTTCAAATGTCCGTTGACGGACTCTGGACTATCGTGTTTGGATAAAGTTAGTCCACCAGATCCTCTAATTCATCAGAGGCTGCCACCTGTCACAATGTGGCAATTTATTATGGATATAACTTGGCGTTTTATCGCGATGAAGGAAAGCATTTATCTTATAGCATTTCCTGTGTAGTTTGAATTTATGAAGTCTTGATGACAAAGAGTGATTATTATTTGGTTGTGAAGATATCTCGTTTTAAGTCGTTACTTGTTTGAAGGTCCGATGTGGTAGTTCCTGATTCAAATAGACCAAAATTGTCCAAATCAAGTTATCACAAACCCATATGTGTAAATAATATTACAGGTAGAACAATGAAGCACATATATAATATAATATATGCATAAATTCAAATAACAATATTACACTTTGTTGCTGGTGATACGCGTAAGTGTGGTGACCAAATCTTTGCGTGATTTACAATGACCGATTCACTTTTTCGATTCAAAATGTGAATTGCCTTAAAATTAAAATTAAAATCATATCAACCCCAACCCCACTGTGTTTATTGTGTTTGTAATACAAAGGGATAGCAGAAGTCTAGTAATTTGGTCTTTTATATTAATTAGTCTCCATAATTAATATAAAAAAATATTATACGCGGTATATTTTTTTAAAGAAAAAAATGGTTCTAAATTTTTTTGAGAGATAAGCAATGTGAAAAATAAACATTGAAAAGAGGGTTAAATGAATCACGCTATAGACGGGTTCAGTCATGTGTGATTGGTAAATGTATGCTTGGTATATTACTGTTCTTCTATTTATTTTTTTTGTTTTCCTAACAATGATTAAATTTAAATCATACTCAGATCTGTACTCCTAAACTTCGAACATTTAAACCCTAACCATTAAGAAATGTATGAAAAAGAAAACGACCGAAGACTGCAAAAAGTTACCCAAAATTACTTACAAATCAAATCTTACGTGAAAATTGTAGATTCATTAAAAATCAAAAAATCGATTTGGAAAAACTATACAAGAAATTGGACGACTAAGTCAGAATTATGTGGGGTAATCCATTGCCTTGGCCCATAGGTTTAGTTGTTTTTAGGAGAGTGTGTGTTTCCGGCTGGTGGTAAGTCTGTTTTTCTAGGCAGAAAGTGATACATGAAACGTTTGAAGATGAAGATGAAACGAATCCTATTTTGATACAATGTAGTTTGTTTGAACCTTTCTTTAGCAACAAGAGTGTTTGAGGTTTCAAAATTTTCGAATCTAAAACAAGATAGTAAACAAACTTATTGATATAAGAGAAAAAAATTAACAGATGATTATAGATCTATGAAAAGAAAAAAATAATACAAACTAGTAGCACTGATTTTGAACCATATTTATTTATTTATTTATGAAAATGCATTACAAGCCGCATTAGTTTCCAAGAAGTACTAACTAGTAAATCTAGAAGTTCCAATCAACTCTGTTCAAGCCCTATTAGTTTCCAAGCAGCTTATCAACTATAAAATAACCATCTACTGAATCCATCTGCAAAAAGAATATGGATCAGAAGCCGTGAAAGTAACTATTGAACTTACTGATATAGTCAGTCTCCAACCAATCGTTACTTAGAACAAACAAGAATATACAAAAGACATCACCATGCTTTCCAAATATAAATTTCATCTGTCATAATCATAACAATTTACAGCAAAAATAATAAAATATCAGCAAAAAAAAAGAAGAAAACCTTGCCTAATATACAAAGATACAAACAAGGATGAAGAAAAAATTTACCAACAATCTTTTTAACCATTGCTCGAATTTTTCGTGGAATACAAAATACAAAGAAAGATTCAAAACGAAGTTAAATCGTCCCATATTCTAATTATGACCGCAAGCAAAATTTGATGAATAATAAGTAGTAATAGGAACAATAGTAGGTACTTTAAAAATGTCATATTGGGTTCTTCAAATTCTCTACAGAAATAAAATTTTGATGAAAATAGAGATTAGCACTCAAGAATAGAGAAAAGAAGAGGTTAGGAGCAGAGAGAGAGAGAGATGAACTAAGGAATTTGTAGAGGAGTAGAGAAAAGAAGAGGTACGAAATAGAAAGAAAATAAGAATACAGTTTTTATAGGACTCAACAGAATTAACTAATTTCTGTTGTTGATAGAGGACGCTGGACTTAAAGAGATATATATTATTCTAGTATTTTTGAAGCAGACGGCAACTCAATGTTAATTTAGTTTGTTTTAATTGGTAAGTTTATATACATTAGGATTCTAAGTTAGCCAAATTCTTTTTAGATGATGAGTATTATGAAAGAATAAGTTTTCCTAAAAGAATAAGTTGGTGTATAAATGAAAGAATTACACGGTGGTAAAAACTAGGATGCAAAAGCGCGTATCCCGTTCCTTGGTTTGACTCTGTCAGCTGCAAAGAAACTTAGAAAAAAAACGTACTAATGAGGCTAAAAACATAATCAAATACCAAAAAAAAACTTTTAGAGACAAAATAAAACCAAAATTATGAAAAACAATCGAGAAAATAATATAATTATGAATATAGTCATTTTTATATATCAAAATATCTTCTTATTTTTTTACATTTATAGTTTTACTCTTACTTATAAAAATTACAAAAGACTTTTTATGTCTTAAATGTTGGTAGATTTTTTGTGCTGATCATGCTACTGAACTGGCCACTGAAAAAAATAAAGAGCTGACCAATAAGATAACTAAACTGAAGAAGGATTTCGAAGTGGAAAAAGCTGCTGTTGTAGCTGCTGCCGAGGTTGACCTTTCAAAACACATACATACGGCTATTAATGTTGGAAAAGAAGATGCAACCATTCTCATTCTTCGAGAACTTCACGCCACTTGCCCAAAATGTGATCTCACAAGGTTTTGGAATGACATTCCTGAAGAGAAACACACAAGTGAATCTTTCGATCGTATTTCTGATTCATCATCCTCAGAAGACGAATCGTTCGAGGAGGAAGAGTCCTCTGATTAACTTTCAATTTTTTTATCTTTCTCAGATTAAGAAATTTCTTTTTTTACCTCAAGAAATTAATCTAAATGAAAAATGGTTTTGTATTTGATCATTCTCTTTGCATATTATTTGATGATAAATGACTCTCTGATCTGTTGAGAATGGGAAGGAAGATTTTGCAATCGGGATGACCTATTCGGTTGTAGACTACCTTCGGATCAGGCTCAGATATCAGATATTGTGGGGGAAAGGCACCTTCGTAAATTGGAAACATGTGACAGGTAAGAAAATTGATGGGTTGAAAGGCAGTGTGAAATGTGTTATTTCAGAATGTCTTGAGAAGTTGTTCGACGTGATGAGTAACGGCTCAAATTTTCTGAAATGATGATGCAATCAGAAAATTTATAAAAAAATGAAAGACTTGACATAAAAATTATTTCAGAATGTCCAAATTTCGAAGTGCTTACAATTGCTTCTCCAGACGAGAATTAGCTTTGAAGGATTAGCATCGGAGATTGCTTTGCTATTTTCCTACGCTCCTGATATAAAGATGATTTTTTTCTACCAAAATTTGTCAGCTTCTAAGAGGTCATCGATAATCTTGAGGTCATCCATCAGGGTGAGATAGTAAAAGGGAAGCTTTAGACCTTTTGACAATTGAGTCCAGGAAATGAAGTCTTTAATGCTGATGAGAATTTTAGACAGCCAATAATTTCTGATTCATCTCCCATGGCAATAATTTTTTTTCTTTTTTCTGGTTATGGAAAGGTGATTCGAAGAGGGATTTTTTAAATTTAGATTTAAATAAGATTTTTCACTAATTAAAGGAGAAATCTTACTTTGAGATGAAAATGATCGAGGTGTTTTAGGGCCTTGTATTTTAGATTAGGAACATTCTTCGACTATGGGAGGAGGCGAAAGAGCAGGAACTTTGGTAGGATCGAAGTTACCGTCATAAATTGTTTTAGTGGTTGTTCCAACTGGAAGGCTATTGATTAATCCTATGTTCCTATATTCTTCAGGTCTTTGCGTAATACAGAAATAATCGTACGATCCGAAGATTAAGTTGTTGTCAGAGTCTGAAGATTATGGTGTTTTGGGTAGGATAGTCTTCGATTTTTTGGTTTTTGTTTTTTTTTTTCTCACAAACCAAATGAAGGTTGATCTATAAAGTTGAAGATTGATCAGAAAGATGAATTTTTCTACCAAAATTTGTCAGCTTGTAAGAGGTCATCGATAATCTTGAGGTCATCCATCAGGGTGAGATAGTAAAAGGGAAACTTTAGACCTTTTCACAATTGAGTCCAGGAAATGAAGTCTTTAATGCTGATGAGAATTTTAGACAGCCAAGATGCCATAATCACTGACATAAGGGTGAACTATTGATTTGGTGTCACTTAGGTAGGGCATGAGCTGAGGAGTTCGAAGTATTCCACGATTATAGGATCCAGTGGAAACCGAAAACCCCAATTGATGATTTCGTGGTAGATTATTAGCTCGTCATCTTTCCAGTCCAATGGAATTTCAGATTTTTTTGGTAGTCGAAGAGTTATATTATCTCCCATTCACCATTGTTTCTTTAGAACTGAAGTTTGGCTATCCTTATAATAAACAGACTGAACTTTCTTTGAGAACAATGATATACTTAGCTTCGACATTCGTCAAGTTTCTCCCAATTTTAGTTCCTTCTTCTTCGGAAACAAAGCAAGTTGCAGAGTTCCCATCATCGGATTCAGCCTCGAGATTTGTTTTGGTAGCTTCAGAATCAACTTCGTTAACTTTCAATGTTTCGTCTCGAGGTTGTTAAGGTGTTGGATTAATAGCTTCTGGTAAATGGTTGTTCTTTCGAGGAGCTTCTTCAGTCACTTCTCTGAGGAGGATTTTCAGTATCTGGGTTTGAAGGAAGAGGAGTTGCGATAATTTCTGATTCATCTCCCATGGCAATCATTTTTTTCTTTTTTCTGGTTATGGAAAGGTGATTCGAAGAGGGATTTTTTGAATTTGGATTTAAATAAGATTTTTCACTAATTAAAGGAGAAATCTTACTTTGAGATGAAGAGGATCGAGGTGTTTTAGGGCCTTGTATTTTAGATTAGGAACATTCTTCGACTATGGGAGGAGGCGAAAGAGCAGGAACTTTGGTAGGATTGAAGTTACCGTCATAAATTGTTTTAGTGGTTGTTCCAACTGGAAGGCTATGGATTAATCCTATGTTCCTATATTCTTCAGGTCTTTGGGTAATACAGAAATAATCGTACGATCCGAAGATTAAGTTGCTATCAGAGTCTGAAGATTCTCGTGTTTTGGGTAGGATAGTCTTTGATTTTTTGGTTTTTTTTTTCTCACAAACCAAATGAAGGTTGATCTATAAAGTTGAAGATTGATCAGAAAGATGAATTTTTCTACCACAATTTGTCAGCTTCTAAGAGGTCATCGATAATCTTGAGGTCATCCATCAGGGTGAGATAGTAAAAGGGAAGCTTTAGACCTTTTGACAATTGAGTCCAGGAAATGAAGTCTTTAATGCTGATGAGAATTTTAGACAGCCAAGATGCCATAATCACTGACATAAGGGTGAACTATTGATTTGGTGTCACTTAGGTAGGGCATGAGCTGAGGAGTTCGAAATATTCCACGATCATAGGATCCAATGAAAACCGAAAACTCCAATTGATGATTTCGGGGTATATTATTTGCTCGTCATCTTTGCAGTCCACGGGAGTTTCACCTTTTTTGGTAGTCGAAGAGTTATATTATCTCCCATTCACCATTGTTTCTTTAGAACTGAAGTTTGGCTATCCTTATAATAAACATATTGAACTTTCATTGAGAGTAATGATATACTTAGCTTCGACATTCGTCAAGTTTCTCCCAATTTTAGTTCATTCTTACATCGCGTCCCGCCATAAATTGCAAAGTAATATCTTAATCTATTTATAGGCCAACTAGAATGAATCTTAATCAATTAGTAAAGAAATTTAATTAATATAGAAGACGTAATTAATATGAAATCTAATTAATAAGAAAAAAAAATCAATTGATATAAAAATCCAAATTAACATAAGATTTAAATATGTTTATGAGATTGGGAATGTATTGAGCTTGGGTCGATTCATTATGGACTACTGGGTAACAACCTTCCCATCATGTCTGGGCATGAAGGTTTAAATAATTGGAGTCGACGTCTTAAAAACCGTTAGTGTCTAAGTTATATGCATGACCATTTTTACTATGTAAGCGTGTCGTATTTTAACCCACAATAGGAGGACTTTAACACATAATTTGAGTAAAGTCTCCCAAAATTTAGTATAATCCTATTAGTAGTGTTTGTTGGTTAATGTTGAATTTTTTATTGAATTGATGCTAGTTAGGCAGGTTTGACATGTAGTTTTAGCTACCTTTATAAAAATACATGTTGCGTAAACTAACAGATTCGAAAAATAAATAGAATAAGATAAGGTTTTTATAAAAAAAATCTCAGGTTAGGTTTTGTTCCCACAGATTTCCCACTATTTCCCACATGTTCTTGAATAACAACTCTGATTCATATCCTTACCTAATTGCAGTTTGTTGAAAAACTATGGCACCCAAAAAAGCAGTGAAGAGTAAAGCTCACAAAATTGTGGATCCTCCATATGAAGATATCAGCGATTTAGAAAACTATTTTTCTCAGATAGCCCCTAGATATACTACCTAGATGATGATGGAATCGCCGTTCTTAGGGAGATATGTAATATCCCTGAGAATGTAACTATTAGGGCTCCCGGTCTAGGTGAACACCGATATCATACACAAGAAACATAGACCTGTTTTTTTTCTACTCTATTTGACTGGGGGCTTAGATTACCACTCCCCGAGCTCATTCACGATTATTTCAGTGTGCTTGGCATCTGCCCTACCCAAATGTCTGCGAATGGTTGGAGACTATTGATTATCATAGTACTTAGCTCATGCATGTTGAATATGGAAATATTGATAGCCCTTTCTTCTATACCCATTTTAAAGGGATTAAGAAGATTGCAAACTACCCTCTTCTGATAGGATTTGGAAAAACTCTTTCGTCTTTGTGTCGGGTAACTAGGAACATAGCACCCCTACCCTAAACCTTCAACTAGAAAGAAAACGGAAGAATATTTGTAAGTATTATTAACTTATAAGAAATACAAATTTGCACGAAATCTTTCATAAAATTATATATGTTTTTCTTCAGATGAACTTTCCAATCAGAGCTGGTGGAAAGAAAGGAGGCCATTGAACTACGTGAATCCTTTGATCAGAGTTAGCAGCTTAGCTTTTGAAGCCTGGCAACAAGATCAAAAGCGATTGTTCACACGATATAACTATTTGAAGTCAGGACTGTGGTCGATCCCGGAGCTCAGCATCGTGAGAAAAACTTACAAATCTTACAAAAGGTACCATGGATCGCCTCAGAGTACTTTTAAAGAAGAAACTTCGTGAGAAAAACAGTCGTGGCGTTTGGCTAGCAGTGCCTCAGGTAACCCGCAAAGCTGGTGAAACTGGAGATTCATCATCTTTTGCTGCTCTCTCAATTGAACAAGGAAATGATGCTGTAAAAAACAAGGGAAGAACTATCGAGCAAAATGAAAAAGAAGCACTACAGGTGCCTGAAGCTGCTCAACCCAACAAAGTCCAGGCAGAAAGAGAGGATGAAGACGAGGAGACCATCTCTGGTGCTCTTGATACGAGGGGGAAGAAAAAGCAAAAGGGAATTGATGTTATTCCCCTAAATTACCTTGAGGTAAAAAGGGTTTTGAGAAAATAGACAATTTTCCTGCAATCATATCAAAAGAAAAGAAAAGCAACACAAAACCAAAGTGTAATCAAACACACAATTGGTAACGGAATTCAGCAAATTATGCGTATGTCTCCAGACCTGCTGCAGATTGATTTTATTAGAAAGACACAGTGACTCTGCCGTTTTAGATGTATACTCAAAAAACCTTAGCTTTTGGTTTTTATATAGAGACTAAAATACAAGGAAGAAAAAACGCTTTA
Source organism: Limnanthes douglasii subsp. nivea (assembly GCA_036936605.1). Lineage (NCBI taxonomy): Eukaryota > Viridiplantae > Streptophyta > Magnoliopsida > Brassicales > Limnanthaceae > Limnanthes > Limnanthes douglasii. Next base: position 291,165,604 of record JAUPFV010000004.1, read on the forward strand.
CAGTAATGTGTAATTTATGACTCCCTAAATTACATTGTCTTTTCAATTCACTCCAACTCTCTTTAATGTGTTTAACACTTGCATCATCTTCACTGTCTTTTCATCTAGCATCTCTTCTATCCAATAACATGAATTTTGAATAAGGTTGAACTATTAGGTCAAAATAATAATCTCCCACTTGCAGACCAACTGAAGCTGAACACAACTTCAATTTTTTAGTGGCTATTGTCTTTATCAACATATCGGCTGGATTTTTGCTTCATTAGATCTTTTCCACTATTAGCACCTCATCTTCCAATAGAGATCTAATGAAATCATAACGAAGACTGATGTGCTTGGTTCTCGAATGAAATGTTGAATTTTTCCCCAATTGAACTGCACTTTGACTATCACTATGCAGAACATTGAGAATAGTACTTTGAGAAAAATGATGAATGTACATCTAAAATCACTATTTTTAGTTTATATCTACAAAATGATGAATAGTACTTTGAGAAAAATATAATGTACACTGTTTTCTCAAAAGTACTATTTATTTTTGGTAAAAATATTTTTATTTTCTTTTCTTTTGGTTTGTTGATAATCTACTTTTCCATTTTGTGGTGACTTGTTTCAGTTAAGCTATTGTCGTGGTGATGTTAAAAATTATTTATTTAGTACTAGATGAGTTTGAGATCGTGTTAACAATTGTTGATCATTTGGGTTCTCTAACTCTTACTGATAACATAGATTGATGCACTTCATAAATAAACACATATATAACTAATTTGTGAAAATAATAACATAAAATCCAAGGGAATACATGTTGCTTTTTCGGGCCTTTGGTTATTCGGAGCAAGTTTTCATTGGGTACAATAAAGTCAATGGTGTGAGTAAGGGATACTTCAAGTTTGTGTCATTTAAGTGTGTTTCCGTTTTTTTTATATTGTCCTTTCAGTTTATGTTCTTAGCTATCGTTTCATTTTGTGTACTCAATCTTTCACTATTTAATAGTCATTTATATTACCTAATAAAATCATCGAAGCTTTTCATAGCTTTTGTCTGAGATTTATTCATTTGAAATCAACAAATCTGGTATCAGAGCCATTGAACTAAAAGAGAAAGAGAGCAAACACATAGATAAGATGGGAGAATCGAGTAATTTTGGGCAACCTTGTATACCAAAATTCGATGGAGATTATGACCATTGGAGTCTTCTTATAAAAATCTTCTTCAGTCAAAGGAGTATTTTGATGTTGTGGAAGATGGAATTGATGAACCAATTAACAAAGAAGGATTGACCAAAGCAGAGAAGAAGATCTTTGTCGATGCAAGGTTAAAGGATTTGAAGGCAAATAATTATTTGTTCAGTGCGATTGACAAATCAATTCTTAAGACGATAACTTTAAAAGAGACGTCAAAGTAGTTGTGGGATTCTATGAAGACCAAATATCACGGAAATGCAAGAGTGAAGGGTGCGTAGTTACAAACCTTGAGGAGAACGTTTGAATTGCTGGAGATGAAAAATGGAAAATCCATCTCCGATTACTTCACAAGGGTGATGGTGGTAGCAAACGACATAAGAAACTGTGGGGATGATATGCAAGATGTCAAAATTGTGGAAAAGATCTTGCGAAGTCTGACTGAAAACTTCAATTACATTGTGTGTTCAATTAAAGAATCGAAAGATATTGACAGTTTATCATTCGATACCTTGCAAAGCTCATTACTTGTTCATGAGCAAAAAATGAGAAAACCAAGAATAGTAGAAGAAGAACAGGTACTCAAAGTTTCATACGAGTATCGAAATGGAAGAGGCCGATGAAGACAATTTGGCAGAGGAAGAGGAAGAGGTAGATTTAACAAGGAAATAGTGGAATGCTTTCGTTGTCACAGACTTGGACATTTTCCATACCAATGTCCTATGGAAGAGAAGGCGAACTATGCAGATATTGGAGAAGAGGAAGATGATGTTTTGTTAATGGCGTACACACCAGTTCCATAAGAAAGAAAAATTGTGTGGTATCTTGATTCAGGTTTTTCCAACCACATGACAGGAGACAAATCATGGTTTTCAAAGCATGATGAAGAGTTTCAATCCTTAGTAAAACTTGGTAACAATTCTAATCTTTTTGTGATTGGAAAAGGTGATGTAACTTTACGTGTCAATGGAACGACTCATGTCATTTCACATGTATATATAGTAGCAGAGTTAACGAGTAACTTGGTAAGCTTGGGACAACTTGTACAAAAGGGCTGCGAGATTTTCTTACATCATGAAGTATGCAAGATTTATCAGGCGGAGTTAGGGCTGGTTATGCAAGCAAAGATGACGGAAAATAAATTATTAAAGCTTTTGGCCTCAAAAGGTAACTTGTTTAAGGCTGAGAAATGTTTGAAAATAACAGCAATGGATGAGCTGAAACTTTTGCATCGAAGGTATGGGCACTTAAGTTACAAGTGTTTAAGAACTCTCAAATATCAGAACATGATCAAAGGGATACAACATCTGAGCACCAACGAAGCTGAGAAATGTGTTAGCTGTTTTGTTGGTAAACAACATCTTGGGAGTATCCCTAAGAAACGTTTGTGGCATTCGTCAAGGAGGTTATAGCTTGTACATTCTGATATCTGTGGGCCAATTTCTCCAGCATCGAACTCCGACAAGAGATATATTTTTACTTTCAGCGATGACTTTAGTAGAAAGGTATGGATATATTTTTTGTCATTAAAGTCAGAAGCTTTTATATTCTTTACTTGATTCAAGATCCAGGTAGAGAAAGAGAGTCGAGAAACGTTAGCATGTTTATGAACGGATAGAGGCGGTGAATTCACTTCGAATGAGTTCATTGATTTTTGGAGGAAGCCGGAATTCGCAGACAACTCACTACAGCTTTCACTCCGTAACAAAACGGAATTGCTGAGCGCAAGAACCGCACAATAATTAATATGGTGCGGTGTATTCTGAATGATAAATGAGTTCCTAAACATTTTTGTGCGGTAGCATCAAAACGGGCTATATATGTCTTGAATAGAAGTCCAACTTCCGTGACACAAGAAAAAACACCTAAAGAGATGTGGAGTGGAATAAAGCCTAGAGTTGATTACTTTAGAATTTTTGGTTGTATCGCTCATGTCGATGTTCCAGGTTAGAGAAGAAAAAAACTTGATGATAAAAGCGACATATGTGTGCTTATTGGAGTAAGAAGTGAATCTAAGGGTTATCGCTTATACAACCCAAAACAAAAAAGATCATTACAAGTAGGGATGTGATTTTTGAAGAAGAGAAAATCTAGGATTGGGGACATTAAACAAAAAAATTAGAGGCCGAGCAATTAATCTGGGAGGATAGAGAAACCAAAGTTGAGGAGAATGTTGAAGAAGTGACTCATGAGCCTGAAACATAGCAGATAAATGAAAATGAAGAAGTTTTGAATCCAGCAGAATCTCTTAAGCCTCAGAGAATCAGAAGAAGACCAGCTCATTTGCAGGATTACGAGACTGGATGGAAGGAAGAAGAAGAAGTTTTGGGTCTTGTAATGTTTGTGTCAAGCGATGATCCTGTAATATTCAACGAAGCTATTAAGGAAGAAAAATGGGTTAATGCTTTGAAGACAGAGTTGGAGTCAATAGAATAGAACGGAACTTGGTTTCTCAAAAATCTTCCAAGTGGAGCAAAAAGAATCGGTGTTAAATGGATTTATAAAACCAAGCTCAACGAGAAGGGAGAGGTTCAAAAATTCAAAGCTCGATTGGTGGTCAGAGGTTATGCCCAAGAATAAGGAGTAGATTACAATGAAGTCTTTGTCCTGTGGCGCGTTGGGATACTATTCGTACGATGCTAGTTGTAGCAGCTCAAAAGAATTGGTGTGTTTATCAGTTATACGTAAAGAGTGCGTTTCTTTACGGCGAACTAACAGAAGATGTGTTTGTAGATCAACCGCAAGGATACATAAATAAAGTAGAAGAACACAAGGTTTGCAAGTTGGTAAAGGCTTTATATGGTTTAAAACAAGCCCCAAAAGCTTGGTACAGTAAAATTGAGGCATACTTTGTTAAAGAAATATTTCAAAGGTGTGAGCATGAGTACACACTATTCGTGAAAACTGATGGAGGTAACAAGATTATTATTTTTAGTCTTTATGTAGATGATTTAATCTTCACTCGCAATGATGAAAATATGCCAAAGAGTTTAAATTATTGATGAAAAAGGATTTTGAGATGACTTATTTTGGGAAAATAAAACATTTTTTGGGTGTTGAGGTGATAGAGGATGGTGATGGAATCTTCATCCATCAAAAGAAATATGCTGGAGCGATTCTTGAAAGGTTGAATCTGCATAACGGAAATGATGTCAAGAATCCTATTGTGCCTGGAGTGAAATTATCAAAAGATAGTGATGCTAAGAGAGTTGATTGCACAATATATAAACAACTCATTGGAAGTTTAATGTATATCACGAAGACAAGGCCTGATTTGATGTTTGTGGTTTGTTTATTGAGCAAATACATGTCCGATCCTAGAGAGGAACATATGCAAGCAGCAAAGCGTGTGGTAAGGTACATAAGAGGAACGACTGGATTCAATGTGTTTTACAAAAACAGGAATGTTGGAGGATTTATTGTCTATACTAATAGTGATTATGCTGGAGACATTGATAATAGACGCAACACAAGTGGATATGCTTTATTATTGAGTGGAGGAGTAGTTTATTGGGCTTCAAAGAAACAACCGGTAGTCACTCTATCCACCACTGAAGCTGAGTTCATAGCTGCATCATTTTGTGGTTTTCAATGTATTTGGATGAGAAGGATTTTAGAAGAAATTGGTATGATGCAGTCAGGTTGCACTATGATTATGTGTGATAACAGCTCAACAATTAAACTATCAAAGAACCCTGTTCTTCATGGTCGTAACAAGCATATTGATGTTAGGTTCCATTTTCTGAGGGATCAAATCAAAGATGAAGTTGTGAAATTGGTTCATTGTGGTACCAATGATCAGGTTGCAGACATATTGACTAAACCATTGAAGTTGCAAGCTTTTGTTCGATTAAGAGAGAAGCTTGGAGTTTGCGAGAAGATATACTAAAGCTATTGCTTTCAGTTTAGGGGAAGCAATGTTAGGACTTTAATGTTTTATTTGGTTAAGATAGGAGTTACACTTCACTTCAAATTTACTTCAAGTTTGTGTCATTTAAGTGTGTTTCCCTTCAAGTTTACTTCATTTTGTGTACTCAATCTTTGACTATTTAATAGTCATTTTTATTACCTAATAAAATAATCGAAGCTTTTCATAACTTTGGTTTGAGATTTATTCATCTGAAATCAACAGTTACATGTTTACCGTAAACAATAGTTACCAGGTAATTCATCATTTGACATCATTTGACATATTTAACGTAAACAATAGTTACCGTAAACATGAATTTGTTTCATAATTCGTAAATAAAACATAAAATTGTTTCGTTCAATTCGAAGATCGTATTCTAGTATTGCAAATGAGAGTATGGTATGTCTCGTGATTCACAAATGAGAACGTGGCATGTTTCCATTTCTAAATAGGTAATACTTCACAATTAAAGTATAAAAAAATATAGCATGTTTGGAAAATCAGATTTAAGAGAAGATCCAGAAACTACAAAACAAAAGCTTTTTGAAAAAGTTACTTTGGGACTAAAATAAGTGAGTGAAAGGGGAAGGTTAGAAACAAAAATTAGTTATTTCTGTTAAATGCTATAAAAGCTCTATTCTTATTTTCTTTCTGCTTCTTCATTCATCTCTCTCTGCTTCCGACCTCCTCTTTTCTCATATCAGAGGGTTCTACACAAGTTCTACGCAAGTTCTGCAATTCTTGATCTTTTATTAGAGTTTTATTCTTAATCCTTCAGTAGTCAACTACCAAGAACCTAGTCCTCGCAGAGAGTGAAATCTCAGTGAACATTGTTCTTGTTTTTATTCTTGGTACTCTGATTTCACTTTTCGTCAAATTTTTATTTCGGCAGACGATTTGAAGAACCAATATGTCATTATTCGACTTCCTACAATTGTTACTATTGTTGGTATTACTAATAGTTTTTCCCATTTTGGAGCTCTTGCTTGCCGTCTTAACTTTTATATGGGGCAAACTTGCTTTGTTTTGAATTTTCTTTATCTATTGTATTCTGTGGGAAAGTCGAGGAATCGTTGACAAGATTATATACATTTTATATTCTATCCCACTAATGCCGCAAAAGTATCGGTTTCAGGTAAGTTTTTTTCTTGATCCATGGTATATTACTAAGGTTTTTTCTTTCCTGATATTTTATTATTTGTACTTTAAATTCTCATGTTTATGGCAGATGAAATTTATATTTGGAGAGCACCGTGATGTCTCTGTCATTGTATGAGTAAGTTTTTTTGTAGTTTACGCTTCGCAGCTTGTGATCGATAATCTTTTTTGTAGACGAATTTAGTAAATGGTTATTTTGTAGTTGATGAGCTGCTTGGAAACTAATGCGGCCTGAACACAGTTGAAAGGCGAATCAAGATTTACTAGTTAGTACTGCTTGGAAACTAATGTGGCTTGTAATGTATTTTACAAAATAAATAGATATGGTTCAAAATCAGCTAGGCAAGACTAAACTTTTGATACAATCACCAGCCCCTACAAACACAAACTCTCCTCCATCTTTTTTTCTTATATCTCCGGAGTTCAGCAATTATGCTTATATCTCCGAACCTGCTGCAAATCGATTTAATTAGAATTGATTTTGTGACTTTGTATTTTGGATACGCTTACAAAAATCTGGGTATTGGTCAATAAACCATTAAGGACTCACTAAATTATTTCCTGGGTGTTTATGAATTCAAATTATCTTTAAACCCCTAGTGTTCTTTACGGCGTCTGATTGAATTTATTTTTCCAGATGAATTTAGTAATTGGCTACTTGACAATGCAGCCTCCGTGAACACAGTTGACGGGCTGTAACTCGATTTTAATAATGTAATTTAGTATGAAATATGTTACAACTTTATAGAGAAAAAAACTTAAAGTAATTACATCATTATGTAACTATGATACCAAAATGACAATACAACAGATATATTTTCTTCAGGATGAAATATTTTAACATGTCCGGCATCGTTACGTGTTCAATCAATTCATTTAATCAAGTATTGGATATGAACTTACTGTTGTTTCAAAAAATTTGGTGATCAAGTTTGTTGTACTGCTGTACCAAATCCAGCAGCAACTGTCACATTGTTTGGAATCTCTACTCAAGACCATTAACATCTCCAAAAATTATTGGATTTGGCGATATACTAGTTTTTGGGTATAGGTTTACAAAAGGTATGTTTATTTGAATTTTGTCACAATGTTTTCGTACATTTAGGTGTCATCAAGGGTTTGTTTAATAAAGCTCCTTTTATTACTAGTTACCTTCCCTTAGCTCCTTACATGTGTTTAGGCAATTTAATATTGGAACTCTTGGGTAGAACTGACTTCAGTCTAGCTAAGAAGCATGCATCTTAGCTCCTCACATGAGTTTATCTTCGAACTCTTAGTCGTCGGTGTTTTTTAAGAAGAAAACAAAATGATAAAACTTGGTCAAAATATATGTTGGGAGACCTAACCAGATATTGACAATTTATAAGATTCGGTTTAAAATAAGTGAAATTAAGAAGGTTGAAACAGAAGTTTGTTATTTCGGTTAAATGCTATTAAAGCTGTGTAATAGCTTACAAGAATCATATTTCTTTGCTTCCTACCTCTTCTTTTTCAAAAGTTCTGCAGTTTTCTCTCTTTAGTTAGAGTTTTATTGCTGATTTATTGTTTGTGTACACTAACACTAGTCTTTCTCATACAGACTGCAACTGCAAGAAACACTGTTCAATTGTTCTTGTTTCTATATTCTTGGTAGTATGGTTACACTTTTCTTCAAAAAAATTATTTTTCTAGAAAATTTGAAGAACTCAAAAGTTTGTGTTCTTCGATTTTCACCCAAAAAACACTGATTGTTATTGAAGTCTTTGTTTGTGCAGAAATGAAGAGAAGTGGAGACGATTTGCCTTCAGGCTCGCGATCCAAAACGCAGCTATTAAAAAAACTATCAATGTTAGTATTAGTATCATCATTTTTCTTTTTGGATTTTGTGATCTTTTCGGTTGGCTTAATTGAGATCATTTTGTTATGAATGTATGAAATAAGTTTTGTTCAATGTTCATATTCTAGTGAAATGATTAAGGAGGATACATTGGCCTTTCTCAAGGTAATCAATGAGACTTTTGGAGATGAAAAAGAGAAAGGTCATATCTTTATTGATGCCTTGAATGCCTTCAAAGCCCAAAGGTGAATTCTTTGGACCTTTTTGACACCTTTCAAGGAAATATTCTAAACTCATACCCATGCCGATAATGTTTTTTTTCAGGATTGGTCCAACCCTTTTTATTGCTCGTGTAGAAGATATAATCAAAGGGAATAATAAGCTAATGGATAGATTTAACGCCTCTATGCCAAAGGGGTATGTAAAATATCTCAAAGGCTTTGTATTCTGCGAGAAAGTCAAACAAAGGTTAGGAAGTATAGATAGATTCAAGATGTTTACCGATCTGTTGTATTCTATGCAACCCGGCGGACACAATCGTAAAGCAAAAGTATCTGTCTGATGTACGTTTTCTTTCTGATTCTTTTTTGTTCAAATTCACATTTGAAGATTTGGAGAGCATCGCGAGATGAATTCTATACTTGGAGAGCATCGCGATCTTATGGACGAGTTTAATGAGTTGTTGGAGACTGACTATATTAGTAAGTTTTTCAGTAAAGTTAAATAGTTATAGTCTTATGGGATTTTATAGAGGCTTCTGATTAATATTGCTTCTGCAGATGACTTTGTAATTGGTTACGTAGTTGTTGTTGCATGTTTGGAATCTAATGCTGCTTGAGCAAAGTCGAAGGAATGTTACTTGATACTAAAGTATGATAGCAAATCATTTGAGAAGATATTATGAGCTGTTCCAGCATTTCTTTCAATTTAGATAAATCATTTTTTCTATCAATTTTCTATCAATTTAGATATTTAAATCATGTTTCACATGTTTTGATAGTAACATTTTAAATGTAATTTTATACCAAGCAATGATACTTTCAAATGATTATGATTGTACCAATAATTTTGATTTTTCTATATCTCCCGATGTCGAAGGACTAATATCCAATACAAAACTTATTATCCTTTTCACATCGATGGGATGCTAGTAAATAAAAATATTTTATTTAATCATTGGTATATAAGTAAAAATATATCTCAATTAGTATGAGGCTTTTTGTAAGTGAAATAAATAAAGCTGTGCGGTAAATATATAATAATGTTCATATTATATAAATAAAGCTGATGCCAAGTGAAACAATATCATACTAGTGTCGAGACCGGTTATTACGTACTTATGTAAAGAGATGGAATATGCGGCATCGATATTCCCAATATAAACCAATCACGCAATAAATATATAATAATGTTCATATTGTGAAGACATACTACATTTACGAGCAATATATTTAAATTTTGTATAGAAAAAGTTACAAGAAAACTATTTCATACACAAATAATAACACCACAACTTTTCTTCTCTCACAAAACAGATTTGATTTACATTAGGAACTCTAATAATTCATTGTTAAATGATTTGAATGAACTTGAGAAATTCAATTAATATGAACTAAAACTGAACACTGACATTTTATAGTGATAAATTTCTAATAGTGTTTAATATAATGCATTTGTACCGTGGACCAATTTCTTGTTACCATGGACGAACTTGTTACTTACTCACTCAAGAACAATGAATTTGACAAATTAAATTAATTTTTGAATATACATTCGTAGAAAGTTTGTAAAACGATGTGACACATGTCAAAGATACAATTGTCAATTACCGAGAAAAGGTCAAAGAAAGTTTGAGGGATTATACTCGACGCTTTATAGATGCGAATACTGATCTTGACTATTGTGATGAAAGTGTGGCTCTGACTGGTTATAAATTAGGCTTCTTGCATGGTCCGATGAAACAAGCCATAACAAAGAAGCATACTTTTACCTTTTCTGCCTTGTTAGCTCAGGTATAAAAGCAGATCCTGATTGAAGAAACAAAAGCATCGGAGTTGGCAGCGCAAACTAACAAACCACTCAATCTTTGGTTGTTACATATCAATAGAATCCACAAAAAACAACCATGTGATGTAGCCCAGAAAGTCCAAACAAAAGCCTTTTAATTTTATTTTATTTTATTCAAATATCTTATGTATTTAAATCAAATCTAATTATATTAAGATTTGATTTGATTTTATTTTATTTTAAAATATTTATTTTATTTCCTTGTATTCTAATTAAGGGTTTTGAGAAGCTATTATATAAAGCCTCTTATGCCTTAAGTTATTTTAAGTTTTTGGAATAATATATTTTTATCTCTGAAAATTTCACTCTTTGTTACCCTTAGATTAGGGTTGCATCATGTTACCCTTGAATTAGGGTTTCATCTATCGTTGCTTCTACTTCTATTTCCGTCGCGTCATCAGTTTGGTATCAAAGCCTCAGTTCCTGCTACGGGTCAAGCATTTTTCTGAATCTTGATTTCATCTGATTCAAGGTCTAAAGGAGAGAACAACATACGACCATGAAGATCTCAAAGATAGTTTGGTATGCGGGAACCACACTAGGCGTTTCAATGACGATCATATTGGCCGGTTACTGAAGGAGTTTAAATTGGCTACCAATCGTCGAATCAACGTAAAATTGCTTATCGAGATGCTGTCTCAGCCTATGAAGAGGTTTTCAAAACCATTTTTTTTCATCAATTGGACATGGGGATGTTGTCTTCAGGCTATGAAAAGGTTTTCAAAACTATTTTTTTCCTTCAACTGGATGGCTTCCATGTGACTTCGAATAAGGAACACTCGAGAAGAATTTATCTTATTCCGATAAGGTCAACAATTATAATTCTCAATGTGACGATTGAATAAAATAAAATAAATAATTTGGCTTCTTGATGGTGATGGTGCTGTGAATTCGAGGACGAATTGTTGTCAACCATGGGAGGATGACGTAGCCCAAAAAGTCCAAACAAAAGCCTTTTTATTTTATTTTATTTTATTCAAATATCTTATGTATTTAAATCAAATCCAATTATAATAAGATTTTATTTTATTTTATTTTATTTTATTTTATTTCAAAATATTTATTTGATTTCCTTGTATTCTAATTTAGGGTTTTGAGAAGCTATTATATAAAGCCTCTTATACCTTAAGTTATTTTAAGTTTTTGGAATAATATATTTTTATCTCTGAAAATTTCAATTTTTGTTACCCTTAGATTAGGGTTTCATCATGTTACTCTTGAATTAGGGTTTCATCTATCGTTGTTTCTTCTTCTACTTCCGCCGCGTTATCACCATGGTCCTCAGCCACAACCGATAACTACTGTAGCACCAACAACACAACAATCAAACGGGAAAGGACCAGAGAATTAGAGTAAGAGGGTACAAAATAATTACCATGGAAAACAATTACCGACCCATATTGAATAAATGGGTTTGACCTGATTACTTTGCTGATTTGATTGAATGTGTTGCAACTATCTTTGACAAGTCAAGGAAAAGCGTACACTTCCGGAAGCCATTTCCGATCGGAACTCCTCGTGAAGGTCGAAACAATCGCTACTCTAGGTATCAAGGACGTAGGTCAAGAAACCAAAGATTGTATTGCACTCAAGAAAAAAGTGCAAGCGTAAATCGACAATGGAAAATTGCTCGAGTACGTAAAGAAACAAGCTCAGCAAAGCGGAGCGGCTAAAAATATTGTAGCAGCGCCAAAGCAAGAAATCTCTTTCGTGGTATCTGAGGTCACCGATTCGTTTGATGTATGCACTGAGTATTTGGACCCGGATAAAAATAGGAATTTGATTAGAGTAATTAACGAAGTAGTACCGATGACGCAAGGAAAGGTAAGCGATTTTGTAAGTTTTTTCTGTGTCTCTAACTATTTTCAGGGGCGACTCAATGGCAGGTATCACGTATTCATCTTGGAAGAGGCACGTGGTTAATCTGGCTACACAGTTAGAGGAAAGAGCTTCGCCTCACTTATACCATAACTCATCTCCCATTCTATGCTTTGATGATGATGATATGGGAGATATTGTCGGTCCTCATGAAAACACGATCGTAATTGTAGCGGCTATATCTGGTGAGGAGGTTCGAAGAATATTGGTAGATACATGGAGTTTGGTGAACATTATTTTCTTATCAACTTTCTCTGGGTTTAGGAATAAACCAGTGATCATAAAATCAGATCGAACTATTATCGGTTTCACAAGAGCATCGGCAGAGGTAGTCCGTGAGTTTGAAGGTGTGGTCCAGCTTGGATATGGGCCTTTCCAAAAGGAAGTAACGGTCCTGTTTATAGTCATAGATGCTCCCATGTCACATAACGCAATTTTCGGCCAATCTTAGTTGTCAATGATGCATGACGTAACCTCTATGGTTCATCAGTTCTTAAAGTATGTGAGCAGAAACAATGTCGGCGTTGCCAGAAGCAGCCAAAAGACAACGAGAGAATGTTCTCGAGCAGCACTGGCAAAAAAATCAGATAAGGAGATGGTCGATGTAAGGGATTAACAATTAGTGGGGTCGGCCCCTTGATGGAGCATGCAGACGATCCTAGGGAGACCGCAGGATTATTACTTACCGATGAAAGTTGTGAAAACTATAAATTTTCCAAAGGAAATGTCTTCAAGATTGATGTAAACTTGTCCCCATATTTTCGATTTTTTTTATTGATTTTCTTGGAAAAAAGCTACATTTGTTTGCGTTGTGCTCAGAAGATGTTACAGGGGTCCCTTATAGTGTTATCTATCATCAATTGTCCATAAATCCAAGTGTTTGAGGTTATGTCATTTGGAATGAAGAATGCAGGGGCTACATATCAGAGGCTTGTGAATAAGGTCTTTGAGAAGCATATTGGGCTAAATGTTGAGGTCTATATTAACGATATGTTGGTCAAGAGCGTCACGAATGAAAATCATTTTGCCGACCTTGAAGAAACATTCAAGAACCTCGGTAAGGTAAACCTCAAACTGAATCTAGAAAAGTGCTCTTTTGGAGTTCGGTCTGGAAAATTCCTAGGTTTCATGATCAGCGAGAAAGAAATAGAGGCAGATCCAACCCGGTTAGACGCCCTGAATGTACAACACCCCAAAGATTATTAAAGAGGTATAGATTTTGACTGGACAACTTGCAGCACTAAATTGATTCATCTCGCTATCTTCTGACAAGTGCGCACTAAACAGATTCATCCCCAACACTGCTGACAAAACCACTACCCCGAGAAATTTTGTTTTTATATATAGCAGTCTTAGAGCATGCGGTGAGCGCAGATTTAGTTTGAGAAGATGATATGATCCTTAAACCTATCTACTATGTGAGCAAAAGTTTGATGCATGCTAAAAAATGGTATTTGAGCTCGAAAAGTTAGCACTGGCTCTGGTAACACCTGCTAGAAAAATGAAACCGTATTTTCAAGGTCACTTTATTATAGTTCGAACTGTATTGCCCCTAAAAAGTGTTTTACAACGACTTGATATTTCTGGCCGTATGTCAAAATGGTCGGTAGAATTGGGGGACTTTGATATTGATTTTGAACCAAGAACGGCTATTAAAGGGCAAGTTTTAGCACACTTCTTAGTGGATTTTCATTTCGGTAGGCCTGAGGAATTACTAGCCGAACCAGCGGTAAATGCGTATTTGTAGATAGTCAAAACTGATGGTGGTTCAAGTAGCAGCAGATGCGGGGGTAGTGTCCAGATTTCTACACCAACAGGGATCACAATGCATCTAGTGATTCATTTTAGTTTCAAAACTTCGAACAACGAAACCGAGTAAGAGGCAGCAATGGCGGGTCTAAGGTTGGCACAGGTTTGCAGAGCTAGAAATGTTTGGCTGATAAGTGATTCACAACTACTGATGAGTCACGCAACGGGACATTTAGAGGCGAGAAAAGAACACCTAGTGCAATACTTAGCGGCTTTGAGACTTTTGGCTTCGTTTTTTAAAAAAGGTTACTTATTAGCATGTCTGAAGGGAAGATAATACAATAACTGATTTGTTCGCAAAAAAAGCGTATGTGGGAGAATACCTTTAGATTTTGAAGTGGAAAGACCTGGAAAGTTGACCAGACATGGCCTGTCAAATTTCAACGGTTTCGAACACTAATTGGAGGAGTAACATTATGAATTTCTTGGTTGAGAAAGTATTTTCTGATGATAAAACTCTAGCAACGGGGGCACACTCTTACCTACCTTGGTGGCGCGGGGAGGTTTTAATGAGGTTTCTACTTAAACCGACCCGTTTTAGTAAATTTTTAGAGCCTAAATACAAGTCTATATTGGTAACAATGTCAAACCTGTTAAAAGGGTTTTTCAACTTTCAAGTTGATCAACAATATCGAACCTGTCAAAAGGGTTTTTTAGCTTTCAAGTTGATCAACAATGTCGAACGTGTTAGAAGGGTTTTTAACTTTCAAGTTGACCAACAATGTCGAACCTGTTAAAATAGTTTTTCAACCTCCAAGGTTATCAGCAAATGTCGAACCCGTTAAAAGGTTTTTCAGCGTTCAAGTTTATCAACAATGTCGAACCCATTAAAGGGCTTTTCAACTTTCAAGCTGATCAACACATTCGAACCTACTAGAGAGTTTTTTAAAAATTAACGTTGATTGAGAAATTCGATCGAGTCACAAGGCCTTTTTTCAACCATGAGTTGATCTAAAAATTCAAATATAATAAAATCCATTAAATCTTTGCATCAGAAACTTATCACTTCCGATTACAAAAAAGATGCAGGATGATGAAAGAAACACTTCTTTTAAGCTCGGCAAGTTCCCTCTGAGGCTTCAACACCTCTCTCTCTCTCTTTTTGGGTTATGGGGGCGAGCATGTTCTGCAAAGAGTTGGCCAAGACATAGGAGTCTTGAAGGAAGAAGGAGTTTGAGCTTTGGGCGCGAACAGGCAATAGCAGAGGATCAGGGCGCATCGAATTTCCTTGGCCTAGTACAACAAGATCACCCGAATGACTCGAGGCTTTGTTTTTACACATAGTGATTTCCTTCAAATCCTTGTCCTCTCTCGCAATCTTCGATGGGGGTAGACAACTTTGCACCACTAAATTGTTCGAACATGTTGGGAATGATGATTTTCTCCGTCGTAAGGTCGACATGCACTTCATATGCAACATCCTTCCCTTTAGACTTTTTGTTTAAAGAAGGGTTCCCTTCTTCAGCCACAGCGTCCTTCTTCCTCTTTTCGCCATGAAATTTCTGCCCTCTTTTGACAGTCGTATGAGATTTGGCATCACTCGCCGCTGGGTCATTGAGGATGACAGTGGTATCTGGTTCTGAGGGCGGCACTTCAATAGGTTTATTCACTTCGTCGTCTTGCTCATTTTCCTCCTCAGACAACTCCTCCGACTTCACACACTTGCTGGGCGCCGAATCTCACTTAAGCAGAAATACCTCAAAGTCCGGGGCCTCGATTCTTCTCACGAAGTCAACCATATTAGGAGGGATTTGTAGCTCTTCGAGGCTACAATGCTGTTTTTGAAGCATTGACAAAAATTCTGGCCACAATTCTTCCTGGAAAAGGGTGGGAGTTTGGCAAAAATTGTTGAAGCTTCCTTAAGATGTGTTTTCCTCAGCTGCTGAATGGTACCTTACAAACTAAAAGAGAATCACCAATTTTATTTTTTAAATGATGCACAAATAGATACCTTCAGGAATCCATTTGAGTGTAAGACGTCTTAGATTTTCTCTATTGTACGCTCGGCCGTTTTCCCAAGCGCCGCAGATAAAGACGAACCTACACTTCCATGATCAGTCAGCCTCCAGTAATTTGTTTATTATCTTCTTTGGGCTGGGAAGGGAGGAGTAGAAAAAAGGCAGTTCCAGAGATTTTGACAGCCCGGATATCCCTATATATTGCTCCATGGAAATTGGGATCCTAGATAGTCTAGAAGCCATGATGGTAGACATAAAAGTATACCAAGCATTAGGGGTTTGTTGGGTCGGACATATCTCAAGGATCTCAAAATACCTGACGATTTCAGGATCAAGGGGAAGTCGCAGATCTCAGTTGAAGATCTCGGTGAAAAATGGACTTTAACACAATGAGGAATTCCCCATATTCTCTTCTAACCCTCTTCCTCATTAGGATAATAGTATAGGCATTTGCTGTTGAAAAGGGACAGGATATGTTCGTTGTTCAGACGAATGCGGTAACCGGTTACAACATCGACAGTTCCAGGAGGCAGGAGCTCGCTTTCAACGTCACTAACAACGATGGTATTTCTAGCTTCCAGATTTGTTGGAACGTCTGGTTCGGTGTTTTCATTCTCAGCTCCAACTGGTTCAGATACCATGATAGGCGCGTCTTCAACTCTCACCGACGCAGATGACTTGAAGGTTTTAACAGATACCATAATTGTTCACCCTCTCCTAAAAAAGAAATATATTTTTATATAATAATGGTGGTGGATCCAAAGGGTCGCAGAATAAACCATATTAGGATATTCCACCCCATTATTCTACTAATCTTAAACATATTTGTTACTTATTATATAATATACCATCAATGTTACATATATTTTAGGCGTATTCCACCATACATATATAAGACCAAATTGGCCTAATATTCGGTCAATCCATGCGTCAGTGCAGATAAGTCCTACCTTTATCATGATACTCCTAACAAAGATTAGCAAGTAATTTTTAATTATGATTGAAAAAACCAACACCATAACTGTTTTTCTCACTAATAATTTTTTACTACAATTTTAAATCAACTTAAAGTGGGGTTTTAAGTGTTTCTCGATCAACCACATCGAAAACTATCTTAATAACAACAGTGAGTAAAACTAAATGATCAACAACTGATAAGACTGCTTCAAAATCATCATTACTATTCAAGAAACAATCTTGAGTTCACCGCAATAGTAGGTTAACTTAAAGTTCCTCTAACCAAGTCGTCCAGCGTTACTTTTTTCCGAATTTCACCTTTGTTTTTGTATTTAACTTCTAAAACTCAACAATTTACTCTAAACTAAATATATAACCTTTCATTAAAAAACAAAACCTTCTTGACACTAATTCTACATAAAAATCAAAATCTAAAAAACCTATAATGTTTTTAAAGCAAAAGTAAATAGTAAATCTCGGTTTTTGGATCTATTGTGTGCAGCCCCAATAAAACGATACGATCGAAAGGGAAACAGTGTCTATTTTTGCTGAATTTCGGAGGCGTATTCAGGACATCGAATACTCCAATTTGACTTGTTGGATTATTATTCAGTGCTACGGTTTGGGATAAATCGTTACTGGAGAAATGAAACAGTTTTGTTGGTTAAACTGTGAATTCAATTTTATTTTGATTTTAATTTTGATTTTGCTTTCGATTTTGATTTTGATTTTTATTGGAAATTTAAAATTAGAAATTGCAAATTGGAAATTGGACACTATAATTAAGAAACGTGAAATTAAAAATTAAATATGTAAAACTAAAAATTAAAACTTAAAAATTGAAAATTAGATTTTAATTTAGATCTAGTACTAGATTCAGTTTTGGATTTAGACTTGGTATTTAGATTTAGTTTGGTATTTGTACTTGGTATTTGGACTTAGTTTTTGATTTAGATTTACTTGAGTATTCAATTTAATTTTCCTGGACCAATGAGATTTTAAATTTGGAATTTGTTTGATTTTAGATTTTTGGGATTTGATTAAGATTAAGATTTTTAATAAGGAAATAGATTCATAAGGGACTTAAATGTAATTAATAAGGACTTGAATGATAAGTTCTATTAATAAAGAATAAGATTAAAGCTTTATAAAGAGAATATGGACTGAACTATAAATAAACCTTTTATGTAACCGAATTTGTAACTAACTCACTTGGCCTATTTAAAGAGGTCGAGGAGACTGATAACACCTATGAAATAATAAGAGGAGAAATATTATATTCACCATCTAAAAATCTCTCTGCTGATTCTTAGTCAATATTTTATGTTCTCACCAAATTGGCGCTAGAAGGAGGGGTCGAAGATACCTTGATCGATAGATCAAAAATCGAGGTTCAAATTTTTTCGTTTTCTTGAAGCATTTCGTTTATATTTTTGTTGATCGAAGATGAATTTGGAGGAAGGAGATAATCCGCCTATTCGAAGGGCTTTGGAGACATTGAGATCTGATCTGCAAGAGAAAGAAGCAGATGAATCAGTTCCGATTCGATCAAACCAATTTGATTTTGAAGGTAAAATGAATGAGTTGATAAGAAAAGTGGCAGAACTTGATAAATTTGCTCAAAAGAAAGAAGATAATAATGGCGCTAGACTTGGATATGAAATAGCAAGAGGTAATCGGGATGATCAGTCGGATCCGTGAATGACGTCGGCGATGTTCAAGATGTTCAACGTAAAATACATTTTGAGCGTAAGAAGGAGCATAGTGGAATGAGAAAAAAGGAAAAGTTGAAGCGACGGTATGTAGATTGTAGTGAAGAAGATTTTGAAAATTCGGAATCAGATGAAACACCAAGATATAAGCATTTTCGAAGTCATTCAAAAGATAGAGGATACGAATTTTGGCCAGCTAAAATGTATAAGGAAGGAAGGCAAAAAAATGGAGGGACGAGTGTATTCTCCTCGGAAATTTGAAGGCGAGCCAAGTTTGTATGCTACTGTGGGAACGGGGAACGAAGACCAGTTTGTTCAACGAGTAGATTGGAGGGATTCACCGTTGATTAGTGCGATTAGATCTGTACCACTTCCGAAGCGGTTCGACATTTCTAAAATTGACAAGTTTGATTGAACTCAAGATCCAGATGATCATATAGAGCAATTCAAGAACTATATGACTAATTTCGAGGATGATGATAAATTGGTTTGTAGGGCATTCTCTCAGACATTCAAAGGAACAACATTAAAATGGTATAAAAAGATTCCTAAGGAGTCCATTGTAAATTTCAGAGGCTTTTACACAGCTTTTCGAAGACAGTTTGTGGGAAGAAAAGAAATGAGAGCTAACGGAGATACGATAATACAATGTAAGCAAGCTATGGGAGAAAAGTTGAAGGATTATACTAACAGATTTATATCAACAAAAGCAGGATTAGATGATTGTGAGGAGGTGGTAGCTATGGCAGCATTCCGACAAGGATTGTTGCCAGGAGATTTAGCTGATGAAATAACAAGGCGTAGGGCATTAACGTTCGGAGCTCTCATGGCTCAGGTTGAAGATCAGATCAAAGTCAAAGAGTCTACTCGAGTTCGAGGAGGGAATAATAGTGTTCAGAAAGGGAATAGTCAAGTGGGAAATAATTAAGTGAACGCTTCGAATAATAACTCGTCGCGCGCGAGGGGTAGTCAAAATGTTTCCAATCGAGGAGTTTCGAACTCATATCAAGGGGGTTCTAATCAGCACAATTTTAGTAATCAATACCAATTCAGACCAAGATCGAATGTATGGGTAAGACCAGAATATTATGCTGATTTGACTGAAAATGTGGCATCGATTTATGAGAAAACCAATGGAACAGTAAATTTTAGAAAGCCGTCACCAATTAATAGACCAAGAGAGGAACGCAACAGCAGGTTCTGTAGGTATCATGATGATATTGGGCATGATACGAATGATTGTATTGCTTTGAAGAAGGAAATGCAGATTTTGATAGAGAATGGAAAATTGTTAGAGTATGTCAAAAGGAACGCTAAAGCCGTAACTCAAAAGGTAAGTAATCCTAACTCTAAGCAGGAAAGTGCATTGATGATTTTAGATGTTGCAGATGATGAATTTGATGTGGCTTCGGAATATGTCGACCCAGACCCCAGTCGATTGTTGTTGATGTAAGTTGATGAGCCGATGTGTAAGGGGTGTGTTCGAGATTTATGTGCGTTCTTTGAGTCATTGGCAATATTTGGGGGAGACTCAATGACTAATGATACTAATAATTCGACGAAAGGACATATAGTAAATTTAACTCATCAAATTGAAGGAGGAGCATCAGCACATCTATACAATAAGAAGAATGTCCCATTTATAATTTTCGATGGAGATGATTTGAGAGGAATTACAGGACCACATGAAGATGCAGTGGTCATTGGAGAAGAAGTGTGTGGGGTAGAAATTCGACGAGTATTGATTGATACTGGAAGTTCTGCTAATGTTTTGTTCAAATCAACATATGAAAAATTTGGCGGGAGCGGCAGGGAAATGGCCAAATTATCTTCAAGAGGTATTGTGGGCATATCGTACAACTCCTAGAGACGCCACAAAAGAGACCCTTTTTTCTTTGGTGTATGGAATGGATGCTGTATGCCCTGCTAAATTTACATTACCTTCCTATAGGCTATTGCATTATTCCGAAGTAGATAATGATGTAGCTAGAATGAATGAGCTTGATTTGTTAGAGGAAAAGAGGGTTAAAGCACATTTGAATGTGGTTCATTGTCAAACTTTAATGAGAAGCAGGTACGATGCTAAGGTTAAGAAGAGGGAGTTAAAAGTTGGTGATAAAGTGTTGAGAAAAGTATTTCTTCATACCAAGGATAAACACCTCGGAAAATTAGCTCCGAATTGGGAGGGTCCTAATGAAGTCAAAAATGAAGGTTAAGACAGGGTCATATAGGTTGTCTGATTGTGAGGGGAGGATGCTTAAACACCCTTGGAATATAGAACATTTGAAATTGTATTGTGAATAAAATGGAACTTAGAATTTTTGTAAAAGACAGACATACTCTTTCCTTATCTGTTGGCCTAGAAATGTTTTAATGAGGTGTCTGGTAAAAATTGAAGTTCATAATAAAATTTCTTTTGGCCATTGGTTGTTTAATATGATGAATGATTTGTTATTTTGGTAACTTGGCAAAGACTGATCATCTTTGAAAGTTGACCAAGAGTAATTTTCCAAAGCAATAGCTTTGAAGAAACAACCTATTTCGAGGTACCACGTTTTATGAGTGCATCAAATTTTCGAGGTGCCACGTTTTATGAGTGCATCAAATTTTTTAGGTGCCACGTTTTATGAGTGCATCAAATTTTCGAGGTGCCACGTTTTATGAGTGCATCAAATTTTCGAGGTGCCACGTTTTATGAGCGCACCAAATTTTCGAGGTGCCACGTTTTATGAGTGCACTAGAACTTTGAAATATTAAGATAGTTGCTTGTTTCATCGGATAAAGCTTGAAGCTTACAAAAAGGAGAAAACTACTTTTAAAAAAAACAACCAACAACAATAAACACATAACATAGATAATCTACTGTTTAGTCGTCTTCCGATGACCCTTCAGAAACCTCCTCTGAAGAACTTGATGCAACCTCAAATGCTTCTTTTGGCGATCTTCCTCTGGAATTTGTTTCCAAAATTCTGATAAATTTAACCTTGGATAGGCGGCATGAATTTCTCGAAGAATATTGATAGCTGTTTGGGTTTGAGCCTTCTTGATACCATCAAGCATCAAAGAACCAACAACGGCTTTGGCTTTCTTGATGGCGTCCTTCTTTTCCTGCTCGAATCGTGTTTGAAGCGTAGTCAATTGAGTTTGACAATTTTCCAGGCTTTCTTGAGTTTTCTTAACAAGTTTTTCAGCCTCGGTAGAATTTTTCTTTTCACCAGAAATAGCAATAGAATGCTGAGAATTTATATTTTCAAGAGCCAGACGATGAGAAGTCTCCATAGCTTCGATTTTTTCTTTATGCTCAATAAGAAGTTTTCTTTTTTCAGCTTCGAAATTTTGAAGTGCTTTATCCTTCGAAGCTTTTTCAGATTCTGCTTCCTTTTTGCTCTTGATTAATTCTTGTGCAAGGAGCTTCAATTGTGTATGTGAATTGCTTACTTCTTTACACAATTTTTTGGCTGCAGCACCTAAGTTAGTAAAGGGTCGAATGATTGAAGTTACCTCATCGGATCTTTCAGGATTGGGCAAGTTTGATGGGCGATGGACAGGAATAATTGCGCTAGATGTTGAAGTTATGGCAGCCCCGGTAGAAGATGATGGAATGGTGTTGGTAGGCTGAGAATCTTCACAGGTAAGTACAAAATCCCCACTCGAGTTGAAATCGTCGAGGTTAAGATATACGTTTTCCTGACTATCTTCTAGTGCCAATCCTCCTTTAGGATTTTCTTCAATGAAGGTTTTCTCATGGACCTCGGAAGCCTTACTCCACGGGGTAGTGGACTTGTCCTTTTTCTTCTTTGAAGCGTTATCTTCTTTCTTTTTCCTTTTGAGGATAGGTTCGCTTTCTTCGGAGATTGGGGGAAGCTGAGATGCAGGCGTTTTTCGTTTCCTTGTAGGCTTCGAAGTTTTAGAAGGGCTAGGATTACTTGTGTTGGACTTTTTGAGGGCCAATTTTCCCTTCTTTTTTGGTGGCAGGTGACTGTCAGATCGGTTCCTGGTGGGAAGATAAGTTTTCCCATCTCGTTCGAGTATTCTTTTGACCGCTTCAATGGGATCTGGGGGGAGCATCGGGTTTTCAGGGAACTCAGCTCCCAAGGTTATGCGCCAGAGATGGCTGTTGACGAAGTTGATTGGTTGAAAGGAGGAGTGAAAGCCATTTCCTCAGGCTTTCTCAGCCCATTCAGCCATTTTCTTGAAGATGGTCTTTGCAGTTTTCCGACGACTTTTGAATCGCCTCGAAATTTCTGGGAAAAGAGTAAACAATTAGATAAATAGGTCTGGTTAGTTTGACTAGGCTTAATAAATTGGGAAGAAAGTATTAACAATAATAATCATGATTTACTTACTGCTATCTCTCCAGACGAGAGTAAGTTTTGAGGGGTTGTCATCGGAAATTTCTTTACCATTTTCCCAGGCTCCTGATAAAAAAACAAACCTTTACTTCTAAAACTTGTCAGCTTCGAGGAGGTCATCGATAATCTTCAGATCATCCTCTAAAGTTAGGTAGTAGAATGGTAAAACTGGCCAATTTGAGATTTTGGTCAGTGAAATGAAGTCTTCAATTTCGAGGGGGATGTTTCCTAGCCTCGACACCATAATGACGGAGAATAAAGTGAACAATTGGTTTGGAGTGACTTATGTTGGGCACAACCCAAGAGTTTCGAAGTACTCTACAATCATTGGATCGAGAGGAAATCGAAGTCCCCAGTTGAAAAGTTCAGGATAAACTACCAATTCGTTTTTCTGACAACTAAAAGGTGTTTCTCCTTCTGCTGGTAGACGAAGAACGATGTTGTCAGTTAATCCCCATAGTTTCTTAAGATTTTCTTTTTCTGATTCGGGGTAGTAAGTATAGGGTATGTTTTTTAGGGCTAGAATGTACCGAGGACAAAGTGGTTTTAGGTTTTCCTGAACCAAGGCGGCAACATCTTCGGGGAGGGTAATAGGAGGTTTCTTTCCTCGAATATTCCTTGAAGGGTTTACTTCTTGTTCCGCCCCGGATTCGGCTTCGACATTGGACTCAGTGGCTTCAGAATCATTTTCTTCATCAGTAACTTGAGTTTGAGTCTAAGTTTGGGATTGTTTTTCGTTTTCCATAAGAACTGGTTGACTATTTTCTGGAGTAATGTCAACCATTTCTTGTGGGGGAGGAGAGAAGGTTTCTGCATCGTCACCCATTTCTAGGAAGGTTTGTTTTTTGTGAAATTTAACTTTAACTGCTTCGGATTGTAGGATAGGTGATTTGGCTTGTAGTTTTTGAGGAATTAGAGATTTGTCAGAATTGACAGGCTTAGGTTTTCAATGTGGTCTTAGTGATGGAAAAGTGGATTGACTTCGAGGAGGAGAAGATTGCTGGCTAGATTCTGGGTTTGATGCTAGGGGCGAAGATGAATTAACAAGGTTGGAATTGAAGTTACCGTATTTGAAGGTGGTAGAGGAGAAGCGGGGACCGTTGTAGATTAACCCAGCAGCTCTGTATTCCTCAGCTCTCTTTCTCCAATACAGAGATAGTCATAAGCACCAAACACTTGATTGCTAGGACCAAGGAAGAGAGATTTCTTTGGTTTTCTTGGTTTTTTGGGTTTAGATCTTTGTATTTGGGATATCTTCTCATACAATAGACGTTAATCTAGGAAATTGTTTTTTATGACTGAAGAAATCGACGTTTCTTGGGAAGGTAGCTAATGAGTTTGAAGGTTGAAGAAGAACCAGATGAAGATAGCTTAGGAACGATGATTTTTCTAAAAAGTTCTTAGTAAGATGGAGCTAAGTATTTATACTTGTGTAAAAGTAACAAAGAGAATTAGAAGAGGTAGAAAGGGTGAAGAGTTTTAATTGGGTAGAATACTAAACGTTAAGCTAGGAAAGAGAGTTTGATACGTCGTAGGTCTACTGGCAGACCTACTAGAGGAGGTCTAATCATTCTTCTAAGTGGGAATGCAACAATTAGTTATATTAGACGACAACAAGTTCGAGGTGATGAAGTGTGATGTAATGGGTATAATCCGAAGCAAAAGGGTTATTTATTGGCATCAGTTGTAACATTCGAAGTGAAGTTGTGAGCCTCAAATTGTTTTCGAGGAAAGAATTATCTGCTTAAGCCAACTTTCGAAGACAGGTAATTCTTATAACATAACTTTTATAAGAACTAAGGGGCTACTGATAAGGAAATAGATTCATAAGGGACTTAAATGTAATTAATAAGGACTTGAATGATAAGTTCTATTAATAAAGAATAAGATTAAAGCTTTATAGGGAGAATAGGGACTGAACTATAAATAAACCTTTTATGTAACCGAATTTGTAACTAACTCACTTGGCCTATTTAAAGAGGTCGAGGAGACTGATAACACCTATGAAATAATAAGAGGAGAAAGATTATATTCACCATCTAAAAATCTCTCTGCTGATTCTTAGTCAATATTTTCTGTTCTCACCAATTTTGAATCGATTTTTCCTATTTGAATTTGGTATCTGTTAATTGTTTGGTTTTGTTCGATTAGATATTGTGGATCTTATTCCGAATATGATAGGAAAATGTGATTTTCTACAATGTCGTAGTAGCAAACTAAATTAGAAGAACTTTGTTATGTAAACATCTGCATACCATTAGTATGTCCTCGTCTTCCACTTCAGGTATTGATTCATTATTTCAGATTTCATATTCGGGTGCTACAACAATGTCAGTAAAGGGTATTGGCTCTATTATTAACACTCAATTTCTTAGAGGTTTCTTAGATTCCTCCCAATTTTCGCCCTTTCCTCTTCAGAAACAGAACAGACATCAGCTTCCTCTTGAGATTCAGCTTCAGCATCGGATTTAGTAGCCTCTGAATCAACTTCATTTTCTTTCGAGGTACCTTCTTGAGGATTATAATAGAGGTATTGCAGTCCGAATTGTTTCTTCTGTCAATTCTCTTTGAGGAGGATCATTGGTGGTGATTCTTGAAGGATATGGAGTTCGAACTATTGTTGATTCATCTCCCATTGCGTTGCAGGTCTTTTTAGGTTTGAATGAAGAAGGTTTCTATGAGAAAAGGTTATTTGTGTTTAGTTTGAGAGGAGAAACTTTGCTATGAGTTGACGATGTTGGAGGGGTTTTAGGGCAAGAGATTTTAGAGGACGATTCTTCGATATTGGGAGTATGAGAAAGTTGATGTCTTAGTTGTAGTTCCAATTGGGCCACCAAAAATTAACCCTGCTCTTCGATACTCTTCGACTCTTTGTGTTATGCAAAAATAGTCGTAAGAGCCGAACAACGGGTTGTTATCACTATCAGAATATTCGGATGTTTTGGAAAAGATGGCCTTCGACTTTTTGGTTACCGATTTCTGTCTCATAAACCAGGAATGAATTGATCGGAGAAGATGAAGATTGATCGGTAGATTTGAGTTTTGCGGTGAGAATTCTGGGAATAGGGGAGAAACAATCGAAGGTAGCCAAAAAAGCTCTGACTTCTCTCTAGAATGGTTGTGTGTAAAGAGAATTGAAATGAAAAATGGATACTGAAGTAGGGAAAGACATGTGAAGATGGACATACCCATTTGGTGATAGGTTGGAATATGAAACGCTGGGTGGATTAGATTATTGACACTTGTCAGATTTATATCACCGATTGAATGTAACTGTTATGCTTATAACCGTTATATTCGAAGAGGGAACACTTAAGAAACATGTTAAAGGAAAATTTTGTTTGGAAATTGTTCGAAGTGATTACTAGAAGTGATGACATCGAATTTTCTGATTGTTATTCACAGGTCATTTGACTATAGCTTCGAATATATCATTAAGATTAGTATGGTTTTAAGAGTTTATAATTTAGACATTATATACACTTCGAATATTAATTGATGGTTAACGACTTCGAATAATTATTTTATAATCATAGATATGTTATTCGAATACAATGGCTTCAAATAGTTTGCTTGTTTTGATTTCTGGCAGGTTGATGACTCGAAGATAAACGACTTTGAAGATTTTTTAGTTCTCATTTATTTACTGACATGAGAACTAGAGGGGCTTCTGATATGGAAATGAGTTTTTAGGATTTATTTTATAAACAATGTAAATTCAGGGACTTGATTGTAATTAGTGTAAGTTTTGTCTTTAATTTATAAATGATGTAAGTTTTAGGAAGCTATTGTGACTTTACATAATTTGTAAGGACTAAATAGCAATTAGTCCCTTTTCGTAACAGATTCAGTTATTCAACTAAGTCTTGGCTAACAATATAAATCTAATAAAAGGGTTGAACACTTTTTACTTGAAACTCATTTTGTACTTGTGTTTTCGCTCTCTAAAAATTCTAAAGCACTTTATGTCTCTAAAAATTCTAAGGCACTTTCTCTCTAAAATTTATCTCTAGCAATTTACTTAAGCAAATCAAAACTTTATCAATAAGAAAACACGATGTGATTTTGTTAAGTGACTTTTGGTAATTAACAAATGGATTAACATTTTTTATAATTTTTGTTAGTTAACATGTGATTTAATATATTCGCGGGAGTGATTTTAAGAATATGGTAACAAATGTATTTGTTAATTAACATATCCACGGTACATGCTCCTAGAACGGTAATTTAACCATATTTTAAAAGGGTCGCTTAACTTTGAATAAAAGATGTTCTGTTTTTTTAATTTATAAAATAATGCGAGTAAAATTTTCAAAATTTTAATTATTACAAACGAAAAGTTAAACAATTTTCAATTCAAATTATATTTATTAGTTTTTAGATTATAATAATTCTAAACCATATTTGTTTTTATTAGAAAATAAAAAATTTGTTTAAAGTAAAAAAGCAGAATAATATACCATTAAAGTGTAACACCGTATTTGCAATCTTTATTTTAACATAAAAAAGTCGCAAAATCTGATATTACAAGTGAGGAAACTTTGATTTTTGACCTAAATGTCGAATTATGAAAACGTTGAAATACATTACATTTTGACAGTTGGGGTTAAAATCTGAAACCGTCGTATAACATTAAATTTCGACCTCATTTGACGAAATCCGAAGCCGTTAGACATCATCTGATTTTGACCACGTGATTTGAAATCAAATATTCTTTTTAGTTATTCTATCTGGTGTCAGAGTTTTGATAGTTTTTGCCTTCTGATTAATCTTATTGTTTGGGTTGTTAAATTTCATTGGAAACCAAAAAAAATCATAAAAATATATTGTTTTAGAACAAGCATAAGTTTTCACTACTCTTGCGCATTGCATTAAAACTAAACTTCAAGAATGAGTAATACACATCTAAAGATTTGTGGTAGGTGTTATTTTTTTTTACCACTAGTGATAACATGGAAAACATTTTGCAAGAAGACCTCTTAAAGAAAATATTTAGAGAAGGTCGAGGGACACAAAAACATACGACTGTTCTTTTAGATTTAAGATTCATCCCGTTGGAGATTGATTTTGGGTTTTTAAAAATTTATGCGGAAACTATAATAACTCACGTAACCTTCTTAGAAGGATGTCCGAGAGCATGAAAACTAAATAAATAAATAAAAAAGAAATAAGATTTTCCTTGGTTGTTGCCCACCCTTGGAAATTTTTAATTCGTTTGAGGAATGTGAAAACCAATAGAGCATTTAACGTACATAATATTTATAATATGAGACATAGACATCATATGTTCGAGATGTGCAGTCAATCACATGAGTATTTTTTTTGGACATCTCACATCCATCGACATGTTAAAGACATCTACACATGTTATGGATAATACATACCAAACTACAAGGTATAAAATGTCACTGTTTGAAATTACTGAGGTTACATTAATAAGTGTAATATTTTATTACTTTCTTTATTATGTGAACTGCACTTAAGCGATTGATTGTATTCGGTTGCTCATAAAAAAAGAGTGCACATTACCTAATGTTATGGTTATAGATAGATAACTGACATTGATAGGTGCAACTAACAAGACATCTAGAAGCGCGACACATTTGTTATGCAAGTGATATATAAATAGAAATAATATAGCTAATACGAAGAAATTATTAGAAGAAAGAAGTGTATATGACAAGTTTCTCGTCTTTTAAAATATTTTCATGTATTCAACAATCGATTCTGAGTTATAGTCAAACATGAAGACCATGGAAAAGACTGCTATAATCTATCCCGAAACCTTGGAGAAAGCTGAAACCTATTGGTTCATGTCGTACAATAAAAATTCCTCTATGCAGAAATTAATCTAGTCAAACACTATAAAAATGCGATAACAAATTAGTAAGCTCATTCATCTTTATATCATAAAATTTAAGTAGACGTAACGTAATTTGATTAATTATTATTTTATTATTATTAGTACTGAAAGGGCGAGTTCATCAATGACATAATTTATTGGGATGAGTCAATTAAAGTTCAAAATATTTTATGGAAATATGGACACTTTTTTGGTATTACATATGAATATAAAATCATCTTCCAAATAATGTAAGATAATCTCTAAATTTTTATACGAAATTTGAATATTTAAAGAAATGAGGGATGGTCTCACCAAGGCATCCCTTACTATTATGTTAGAATATTTCAAATTGACTAAGAAAAATGTGTCGATAAAGTAGAATTTATATCCATTGTTAGATCAATGCATGATTCATCTTGTGATTGGAAGATAACTTCTATGGTAAGAAACAATATTGATATGACTTATTACTTATTATATAACCAACAACTAGTAAAAAATGTTTGAAACTTTATTATGAAATACCAATTCTATTAAAATGAATTCATGGATAAATAAATTTTGAAAACAAGTTGTTTGATCGAGAACAAAGAATTTATATCACAAATAATATTCTACTTTATATGAAAAGAACCTAAGTTGTTTCTCACATAATACAGGTTAAGACAAAAAGCGTGATAATTCGACCATATGAGAGAAATTGTATTTGGAATATGTCATCGAACAAAGTGACAAAAACATCACACCTTATTTTCTAAGCCTACATTGGCCATTCAAAGAAAAATAACGAATTTGTCTAAAAAACAAATCTATGGAGACATTTGAATGTCAAAAGTAACAAATGATTTTAAACAAAAGTCGTTGTATTGTGATCATCTTCCCCCGTACATGCTTTCATACATATACGAGATAACAAACGTGAAGTATGATGGTCATGGTGGTTTTAGACTTATTGTTTACTCTATTTTATAAGAAGAAAAACTTGGCCACATCCGAGTCAACAATTAATAATAGATATCCGAAATGACTTGTCTTTATATGATTAAGTTTATGGTACACGTAAAGCAGTAGTGTAGCCAGGATCGAAATACTGTGGGTCCTAGACCTTATGATTATTGTCAAATCAATATATATATATATATATATATATATATTCATCAAAATAGATTAAAATAAAATACAAAATGGTTATAACCAATATGGTTTATATTAAAATCTCAAATATTGAATTGTCATTGTCTTGACATAATATACGTTACCCAAATTACTAAAATATGAATAAAAAACCATAAAACTACGTTAATTTTACTTGTAATTTCCTAATACTCATAGCTTGAAAATGTTGAAAGATAGTTGTGTTACTATTCGTGGTATATATATATTTTTCCACAAATGTCACCAAATAATCATTAAGCCATGAATCGCTTATTCTATTTCTCAACTCATTCTTCACACAATTCAAACCTGAGAAAACTCGCTCAACAGTCGTTGTTGGTACGAGTAAAAGCAAAGCCAACTTCGAAAGCTCATAAACCCAATTGAAAATTTTATGCTTTTTTTGTATTCACAATAATCATAGAAAGTTCCGTAAGTCCTTTCAAATTGGACAATCTAGCATTTTCCTGACACTCCAAATATAACACTCAAATTGGTTTGTCAAAATTTTATCATCAACATCAGACAAGTCAATCGAGTACATTTTCGCCATTCTCAATAATAATTTACTATCAATGGCTTCAAATGAAGAGCAAGGACTCAAGCATGCAATGTATTGAAACAACTCATTATTTTTCATATTAAACATCTCATTGCACTCTTTAATTGCATATATAAAATATTCATGCATAAATCAAACTTGTTGTGATGCATGTTAGAAAAAATAGGAGATAAACGTCTAGATTATATACCTTTCACATATTGTGCCTCCATGTCGGTAATGTTAACACTTAAGTTGTTACAAGAGGACACAACTTTATCCAAAAATTCTTCCCAACAATCATTTCTCGTCTCCTGTAATCGATCCTTCCCAATTGAAACAAGCTCCAAAGTGTTTAAAATATTTGGATCAACCTTTTGCAACGTCAAAGACAATTTATTTGTCACCCCAATACATCATTCATCAAATGCAACATGAAAATAAAATCAATGTTCGCATCACAGCCAACAAGGTCTTTGCTTTTCCATTTTTATCATTTAATCTATCAACTTCCAACTCTTCAGGAACTTCAATTACTGGAGAAAACAATTTGATCAAACTAATAAGTTTCCTATACCTTGTGTCACCAGCTCTTGCAAGAGACATCTCGTGATTCAATCCACGACTAGTTTCCAGAAAGACCCATTCTATCAAGTTTTTAAGTTGATTCCTTGATGTTTTTGAAGTAAATCCAGGCGTTTGTTAGATGACCTAATGACATTAACAACACGTGTAACAGCTCCAAAAAACCATTTTACACCAACGTGCTCTCTTACAACTGCAATAAGTGCCAATTGCGATTGGCGAGCAAAACAATGCACATAACAAGCATTAAGATTTTCCTTTTGGATAAAAGTTTTCAAACCTCCAAATCTACCACGCACGTATTGCCCCATCATATCCTTGTCCTCTAATTTTAGACATAGACAATTTATATTCACACAACAAACTTTCAATAGCATTTTTAATGATATTGCACTAGTCTCTTGGACATGAACTATTCCAATATGTCTTTCCATAACAAACCCTTTCTCATCAATAAAACGCAAAACAAAAGCATTTGTTCTTTAACATAGTAATCTCCAGATTCATAAACTAATACAGAAAAATTACTATCTCCAATTTCTTTGACAATTTTGTTAACTGTTTCAATTGCATAAGCATTCACAAGCTCTTTTTGAATATCAGAAGTCATCTTATGACTTTTTGGAGCATTTTTAACACAAATCATATTTCTTCATTGGTCAAGCCAAAAACTTCTAATAACTCAAGAAAATTTCCTTTATATGAAAAATCTTAAGATTCATCATGTATACGAAATTACAAACCACAGTAGAAGGTATTTAACAGCTATAAGTGATGCATTCAATCTCACAAGATAATCATCTTTATCTTTGTCGTTTTTATTTTTTTAAAGAAGCTTCAATACTTTACTTATGTATCATAAAAGATTCACATTTTGTCACTGCAAAATTATGTTGACTACCAACATGGATTTTTAGTCTACTTTTCTTATTCCAACTTTGATTTTTTTTTTCCAAAAACTCTCTTAACTACCAGTGCAACACTCATTCTTGAATCAATAACAAGGCAAACAATAGACAAAGTTATTATATTCACTATATTCTAACTAGATTTGATATAAATCAAACCATGATTGAACAGATGAACGTGGTTTTTCGTTAAAATTTATAGGAGGATATTTCTCTTTATAGAGTTAAGTTAGACCCCTTAAAAGGTACATTCTTCTTATTGAGTCTTGAAAATATAGATGAAAGCTACAGATTAGATCTCTTTTCCCTGGATAAGCCTCCAAATGTTCCCAATTTGAATTTGAAGATTGATCTTCGACTTCAGGTTGTGGATTATTGACCACTGAAACATGTGCTTCTGAAATAACAACTTCATCTCCATGGTTAACTTCAGTAATTAAATTAGAGTAATCTGTATTTTCTCCTTTATATTTAGGAGTTTTTAAAAATATACATGCATCATATAATGACAAACATAAAAAACTCAATCAACAATAAAATTTAAACTTAGGAAAACAAAATAAAAGTCATGATTTATGCAGGTATATTTGCTCTTAAATTGAACTCTACAACTCTCTATCTTAAGAGAGAACAAAGGTCAACCAATGTTAATCTTTGTAACTAGTGAATAATAACATTAGATTGTAGAAAAACTTTAATTTTGAGAATTAATAACATGGAGACATAAAAAATACCTTAGTGTTTGTACCTGAAAATCAAAAGAAAGCAGAAAACAGTTTAAAACTTGTAGTTAGAGTTTTCTAAATGATAGTAGAAGCAAAATTATAGTAAAAGATTGTATCTTGTTTTCCGTATTTTCTTACTAGCATTATCAAATCTATATAAATTGATATTATTTTTAAAAACATATCTATTTATATTCAAAAAATATATATTTATATTATACATTCAAGAATAAATAATATATGATAAAAATTGGTATCAAACTATATATAAATTTAAAATATCTATAATATCAAATTTATATATTCAGAAAAATCTAATGAAATCTATATTTATGAAAAAGATAATATAGATTGATATTATATATATATATATATTAAAAAGTCTACTCCGATAAAGTCAAACATATATTAATGAATCACGAACCCATGATCTATGGGTTCTTTGCCTTGATGTGTGTCAACTAGACTAATGTTTACATGCAGCTATTTAAGTACTCAAAATATTATTTAAGGAATCAGATGGTTTCCTAGACCTCCCCTCCCAAGATCCGTCACTGAGTGAAGTTGTAAATTTTAAATTAGATAGACTCGATTTATTTCTGATTATTGGATCTCCATAAAATTATATACAGCTTTTGATACTTGTTTCATTATCGTCATCTTGTTTAAATGCAATATATATTCACTTTAACTGAGTGACTCGTTTACTTATTTATTCTTTAAATGTGTTTTATTCTCTCTCACATAGAGAAAAAAATATTAGTATTGGTCATGTAAATGAGTATCATTTTGTTAATGTAATGCATTTTTGAATGTTATTTATTGTATTAATAATAAAATTTTTGTATTTTAAGATGATGAAATTCTTAAACCTAGCCCCTTATCTATAGTCTTTACAATGTGAAGCTTACATTGTAAAGCCCATCCTTTATTACCTCCTTGTGTCCGAGGATCATAACCGGATAAATTGATAATCCAATTTATATCAATGATTTATTAATTCCGGCTTAAGTGTTGAGATTTGGGCCATCTTCATCATAGTGTCCAAATGCAACCTGGTTACCACCCTTGAACCCGTAACGCCTTTTCACCCATATGTCCAATTTAGTTAATTAAATAATTATCTCGATTGATTTAAATTTGGACTTCCTTAAGATAAGGTCCGACTATGTTTATTTAGCATGTTGGTCCAAATTATTTTCGGTCCATAATACATATTCAAATTTAATCGGATCCCTATATTCATTGTCAATGGGAAAACGGTATAACCCCGTACATGATTGAAAACAATAAAGGACTGAAGACCTATTACTTGTAATGTGAACAATATGATGCAACAATAATCATATTACCATTATCAATCAATTACTTGGTCCAATTGTAGAGCACAAACTAAGAGTAATAGGGCTTGTAATCATATATATATATATACTCTTAAGTGGTTCCTACCTTTGGCGATCCAATACAGTACAAATATCAATAAAATTTCCAAACATATATATTCCAATATACTTTAATGTGCACAATAATGCAAAATATAACATCAGATCCTATTATAAACTCTCCGAGTGAAACTAAAAATCCTCTAAATCAACTACACCCATACTAATGGTGTGTCCTTAGAAAACCTTAGGCAAAACCGCCTTTGTTAGAGGATCTTAGCTATTATGGAGTTTGGCTGATGTGCTATATATTTATCTCATTCATCTAAACTATATCTTTAAAAGAAAATAACTTTATGCCTATGTGTTTGGACCTAGACAAGTTCCTATTACTATTAGAGTATTGCATTGCGATATTACCCACAATTACCGCTTCAATTCCTCAAAGCACGCATCAAATTTTTCCATCATGGTGGGCGATGCAATAAGTGTATACTTTACACCTTTCCAAGATATTGCACCTATAACCAATAAGAATATGTTTCCTTACGTGATCTTTAGTGTATATACGCATCCCCCAAAACCGAGTCGGAATACCCAATGATCTCCAGTTTATCCGACTTCCTATATGTCAACATGTGCCCATTTATTCCTTACGAATACTGGAGTGCCCTTTTAGCTGCTTTCTAGTGATCCATGCCTGGGTTACTAACATATCTCCCCAACATATTTACATCAAAGGAAATGTCTGGCCTAGCACAAACTTGTGCATATATTAAACTCCCAACCGCGGAAACATAAAAGACTATTTTTATTTCCTCAATCTCAAGTTTTGTCTTAGGAAATTGACCTAGACTAAATCTGTCACCCTTGCTATAGGGGTACTTAGGGGTTTACAATCTGCCAATAGGTAATGTTATAACACACTTTTCAATGTATGCATTATGTGATAATCCAACAATACCACGCGAGCGATCCTGATGTATCTGGATTCCTAACACAAAACTGACATCACAAAGATCCTTCATATCAAACTTGTTTGATATAAATCGTTTTTAGTGTGTGACAATTCCTTATTGTTCGAAGCAATAAATATCTCATCCACATATAATATAAGAAATATGAAATTACTCCCACTGAACTTGTGCTTTATAAAATCCTCAACCAAATTGATCTCAAAGTCATAACTGACTATCATCTCAAGGAATTTATGATACCATTGACGAGAGGTATGATTAAGACCATAAATGGATTTCTTAAGCCTGCACACCAGATCTTTTGTGTTACTGGACCCTGACTCGGTCCTTTGTCATCTTCCTTTTGCTTAGGTCGTGCCCTTTTTGCAGATGTAATCACATTGACCTCAGTTTTGTGCCTTTAAGTTTATCTTCCTCCTCTACAATGTGGGAAATTAACTCATTGATATTCCACTTTTCCCGCATGCAGTTATAAATGGACTGGAAATACTTAAACCAGTCTGACAGTAAATGAAATATGAACCCCACTATGCATCCTCTGGTAAGTCTAAACCGATTGCCTTTCAATTTTGGCCAATCATCGAAATTTCCATAATGTGCTCCCGGTTTTTACCTTTGCCATTATACTTTGTGGTAGCTAGCTCGATGAGCAAACACTGCATCTCTACCTTCTCAGTTTTGACAAAGGATTTCTCGACCTCCGCGAGAAAGAACAATGCAGTGGTAACACCTTTAAGGACAATCCCACATAATGTTATTTGTATCCCATATAACAAGAGTTCCATGTATAACTTATTTGAATTATCCCAGTTTTCATCGGCCTTAGACTCCTGCAATGTACTTTTCGGACTAAAGGAGGATGGTTTGGGAGTTGACAATGCATGGTCATAATCATATACAGACAAAAACAACAACAGATCTTCCTTCCACAATTGGAAGTCCGATCAATCCAACATGAGTGGACGGTTCCCCAATAGATTGCAACCATTCGATACTATAATAAGAACAAACAACACAAAGCACATTTAACATATTGACATATCACTGAAAACATATGCATAAACATGTAAAACATCAAATTCCCTGATAATAGATACCAGAGGGCAAATCATACTAACATGTACTTTTATGAGTTTGAGAAAAATACCATGATCATTATTTTAATTTCATAAGTTCCAATGAGACCTTCCAGAGGACCGATGTCATTTACTTAAATAAAAATAAAAATAATTCACCTACTTAAAATAAAAAAATTACAATGATAAATTTAATTTATCCTACGTACCAATGAGACCTTCCAGAAGGCCGATTTCACCATGGTCAATTTTTGAGTTCACAACTTATCATCAATTTAGGGAGCGTTTGATTCGATGCGGTCTCAGTTGAGTTCACAACTTATCATCAATTTAGGGTGTGTTTGATTGGAGGCGGTCCTCCAAGATAATATTGACATTCCCATCATGTGATATTACAAAGTGAGATTATTTTGTTTGGTTGGAAGTAATACAAAAGCATTATTGTCTTCCTACATTTTCTAGGTAATAAAAAGATTACCTCCAAATACTACATAATAAAATGATGTTTATCTCACATGTTCCAGCGAATAAAATGTGTAATTCTTTTAGCCAAGTTGGTGGAGTAGAAGAGTTCGTGACCAAAAGGTCTTGCGTTTAACCCCCTCTACAAACACTTTTATGGTTTACCTTGTACGCACTCTCATACATAAATAAAATTTACAAATATATTTCATCTCCAAAACTAATTGAAAATTTTATAATATATGTTTTTACAACCTCAATTTTTTAAGATTGTATTCTATATTAATTCAAAAATCAATATATTTAGAAATTATGGTTTAGTCCTAAAACTCTCAAAAAAATATATTTCAAGTCGTTTAAATTTTAAGTTTTATATATTTATCTGCAAAATTCCAAATATTATATTATAATACCTAAACTTTCAAAAATAATATTTAGTCCTTAAACTTCAAAATTTATATTTTAAATCATAAAATTTTAAAAATTACATTTTTAATCAATAACATGTTTAAAGTGGAATTTATTGTTTATAAATTTGTTTTCACTCGTTTTTAACATTAGAATTTAATCTCTATAATAGTTGAAATTCGTAATAAAATTTGCGGACTTTGAAAATTCCATTTTAATCGTTAAAATTGTGTAGTATTTTGAAAATTACAACTTATTCTTTTTGAAGTCTATTATTTTTATAAATTACATTAACTTTTTAGGGTTTTAAAATTATAATTTTGTCTTTAAAGTTAGTATTTTATTTCTTATTATTTCGAAAGGACCAATTTAGCCTCCAAGTTTTAAAACATTTCATTTTAGCCTCTAAAATGTTGAAAAATACATTTTAATACTTAATTTTTTCATAGATTACATACAATTTTGAAAATTATATTTTAGTTTTGAAGTTTTGAAAATTTCATTTTGGTAGTTAAAATTTTAAAAATTATATTTTAGTCCTTAAAACTTTTGAAAATTATTTTTTAGTTCAAAATTTTAAATTTTAAATTTTAGCCTGAAGTCTCAACAGTTAAACTTTGGTCTTAATTTTTTTGAAAATACATTTTAGTCCAAGAAATTTAAAAATTTACATTTTAATCTCTAAAGTTTTGAAAATTATATTTTAGTCCTTAAAGTTTCAAAAAATTTATTTTTGTCCTTGAATTTTTGAAAAATTACATTTTAGTCTCTAACATTTTCAAAATTACGTTTTAGTCTCCTATGTTTTGAAAAAAAATTGATTTTTTTTCCTTAAAGTTTAAAAAATACATTCTAGTTGCTCAAGTTTCAAAACTCCATTTTAGTTTTCAAAGTTCCAAAAACTATGTTTTTTATCCCTAAAAATTTAATTGCATTTTACAGTCAAAAGTTTTAAAAATCACATTTCAATCTCTAAAATTTTTGAAAATTATATTTAGTTCATAAAAGTTGAAATTTTACTTTTCAATTGTTTAACCTTTGAGAAAAAGTAATAATAGTGTTATTAAACTTTTAAAAATAATATTTACTCCACATATTTAGAAAACTTATATTAAAAAATAAACATTATTTTATTTAAAATATATAATTTTTTTTTATTCTTAACATGTTGATAATTGTAGGTCACTAAGTATAACCAAAACAAAAATTGAGTTTACAGTGAAGTAAAAAAATTTGAAAATAAAAATGATCGAGTTAAGTAAAATAATTGAGAATAATAGATATGTTAATTTATTAAAAATTGTTAGACGTTTATTTATAGGTTTTGGGTTGCAATTAATATCTCAAAAATGTTAGGGGATAATGATTTATTTATTTCAACTACTTAAATTTTACATTGAATTGTATCTTTGACCGAGTCTTCTGGATATTTTAATATTTGGATTGCTAAATGAACCAATGTGTTTGGACCAGACTAATTAAGCTCTTATCAATATCCTCTGTGTTCTTTGCAAAAGCAACGAGAAAAGACTTGTTCGACATTGTCTTGAGCATTTTTCTCGTAGGTCGAATCATTGTTTGTCTTTGCTAAAGTGCATAACGTCTTTACCGAAGCACCTATTATCTTTGTCGAAACATATTATGTATTTTGATGGATAATTTTTTTTTGTCTTGTTCATTCAGATTACAATACTCAAATAACGTTTTTATCATTGGTAAGGGTAGTCTTATGTATTTGTCCCGACTTCACCTACTAGGTTATGTTTTCTTTCCCGAGCCTATTATGTATGTATTCGAGTACCCATGGTCTTTAAAAAATGACGAGAAAAGGAATATCACTCGTGTGCTTTTATTTTATATTTTAAGGGATTAATTTATTCTTTCATATTTTATTTTTATTGTATTTTTTCAAATAGCCCTCTATTCTTTGGTGAAGACCAAAGTTATTGGTTAAAACATCTCTCCAATATTTATTCAACTGAAGTAGATACTGATAATATGGGTGAAGGATATTTGCAAAAAATATTTTTGTACTAGATATACCGTGTAAGAATGATAACTGTATTTTATTTCCAAGTAATCATACTTTCCAAATTAGAGGGAATGTTTCGTTTTACTAATTGTGTAAGGAAATTGATTTTTTTACATGTGTAAATAACTTCATTTTGTACTTACGTACATCCATGCATAGGCGGAGCCAGATGGGGTCCCAGGAACCTACATGGTTCCATTAGTCAAGATCCAGCTGTATCGATTAACGTCTTTTAAATTAAAGTTAAGTTAGATTTTTATTAGTTATTTTCTTATTATATATAAAATATTAATCTATTTTATTTTAATATATATATATATATATATATATATATATATATATATAATTTTTATATATAAACTTAAAAAGTAATATAAATTTATATATGGATTTGATAAAGATTTTTATTATATATATTATTTATTTTCGAATTTGTAATATAAATCTATATTGTTTCAATATAAATAGATAGGTGGATTTAAAAAAATAATGTAAATTTATATAAATTTGATGATGTTAGTAAAAAAACCTAACTA
This sequence comes from Limnanthes douglasii subsp. nivea, assembly GCA_036936605.1. Taxonomy (NCBI): domain Eukaryota; kingdom Viridiplantae; phylum Streptophyta; class Magnoliopsida; order Brassicales; family Limnanthaceae; genus Limnanthes; species Limnanthes douglasii. The sequence goes on from JAUPFV010000004.1 coordinate 291,205,034, forward strand.
TAAGATAGAATCTTTTAGAACAATTGTTCCAAGAGGGGTAACCGAGTTGGTTGAGTAAGACAAACTGGTGATCAAATGTCATGAGTGTGAGTCCCTCTACATACGCTCTCTCGGCTTAGCCTGTCACCTTGTGTGGTTTTTCTGGCGTTGGTTTGCAGACTATTGCGTCAGACTGAGGGTTTACCCTGTGCGTACTCATTGCACTCTGAGTAGCGGCTGCGGGCTCCCTCCTACATGTCTTCTATTATTATTCACTAGTTACAAAGATTAATATTGGTTGATCTATATTTTATCTTAAGATAGAGAGCTGTAAAGTTCAATTTCAAAGCAAATAGACCTCCATAAATCATAATTTTTATTTTGCTTTGCTAAGTTAATATATATTATTTATTGAGTTTTTATGATTGTCATTATAGGATGCATAGATATTTCAAAACAACTCCTAAATTTAGAAAATCAAATACAAATGTCTTTAATTTAATTACTTAAGTTAATTGCAGAGAGACACAAGATTTTGTTAATCCACAACCTGAAGTCGAAGCACAATCTTCAAATTGGAAACATTTGGAGGCTAATCTAGGGAAAATAGACATAGTCTCTAGCTTTCATCCAGATCTTCAAGACCCGATAAGAAGAGCTTAGCTTTTAAGGGGTCTAACACAACCTTGTAAGGAGAAATATCCTTATATCGAAGTTACTTAAAATATACTGAATATAATAACTCTCTCCATTGTTGGCTTTGCTTTTACCTGTAGCAACGGCGAGCGTTGGACGAGTTTTCGCGGGTTTGAATTATGTGAAAAATGAGTTGAAAATTTGAATGAACGATCCATGGTTTAATGATTGTTTGGTAACATTTGTGGATAAAAAAAATATTTACCACGATTAGTAACACAACTAACCTTCAAGCTATGAGTAAGAGAAAAGTACAAGTAAAATTAACTTAGATTTATGTTTTTATTTAATTTTTTTAATCACATTTTAGTTACTTGTGTAACGTATATTATGTCGTAACAATGAAAACTTGATATTTGAGATTTCAATATAAACCGTATTTGTTATAAATTTTGTATCTTATTTTAATTTATTTGATAATAACCAAAAGGTCTAGGACACCACTATGTTTAGGCCCTGGCTACGCCACTGCATCCATGCATTTGTTTCAACTTCTTGAATCTTGACTTTATTTATTTATTTTGAACCATCATTTTTAATTTTTGAGTTGATCTACGCCATTGGTTCAAAGAGGATCTAATCTCATATTTTGATCGTTTATTTGGGTTCAATATTACGTTTTTCACTTTTCAACTTCTTTCTAATATTTTCTCTTCTTTGTTGTTGCATTTTGAGTTTCTTTGTGTTTTTGTCCGTCTAATAGTTTGTAAAATCTGTTACAACAAACTCTTTCGTTTTCTGACAAAAGCCGAGGTTATGAAAAATAAATTTATCAGTTTAACTACTCAACCTTCATCTTAAAATTACAAGTTCTTCAAATTTTAAGTTTGTGGTGGTATTCTAATCACCATCGTTTTGAAGCCAAATCAAGGAATGATGTCTTGAATGAAACTGGGAAGCTAAGCTTCATAATGCCTCTATATCGATTCTTGTTAGAGGCTGAAAGATCCCAAATATTTGACGATTGTGCCATACCTAAAGATATTCATGAAAATGAGGTTGTTTTCTTTATTTTCTTCATCATGCACTATGTTTCCCTTTGGATATCGATATTTTTAGATTTTTCCATATTAGCCAAATTTTCACGAACTAGTTGGTTTGTGTTACTCTCATCTATCATTTTATCAAGATTCTATTTTCCACGCTTCTATGCAAATGATTTCTTGAATGCTGTAACATTTACGAGACTGGAGAAAACCCTTTCTTTTTTCTAAAAGACGTTTCATTCACGTAGATTGTAACCGACCTTCCTAGTTCCACCGACCTTCCTAGTTCCATATAAATATAGTTTTGTTTTTGTTATTGGTAATTGGGCTACCATGATTGAGAATAGCCACAATTTTATTTATTCATATTCTTCCATCTTGGTTCATATTTGTTTTGACCAAATTGTGGCATGACTAAGAGGTCAAATGAGATATTGTTTTAATCTAGATCCCGGAGAAGGTTGATACCAATAAGTCTTGTAACTAGATAATTTTGTTCAAAGAATTATTTGAGGAGCAAGAATTATGGAAGCCTTCTTCCCAAATAAAACTTGGTAGTAACACAAAGAAACATACTTTGCAGAAGATATCATTCGACTATTCGACTACTATTTCTAGAGCATCTGTTGTTTCTAAACATATCGTTCTGGAAAACCACAACTTGCTTTCTTCTATTACCGAAGCATATGAGGTTGATAGAAAAGAAGATTACCCACCTCTTAAAAGAGATAAATGTTCAATGATTCTATGTAATGTTTACCACATTTTTGTAGTGGTTTCAAATAAATACAGTTTTGATCCTCAGATTGTGTACCTTTGTGTTATACAGAAAAGCCACAATATAATTTTGTAATTTCTTCTACTTTTTTACCAAATACTTCCCTCAGTCCTTCAAAGGTGCATGTGTTGTTGATGATTCTATTCTTGTTTTTTCCTTCTCGATCATGGGTTTAAAAAATTTCTAGCATTAACAATGGTATTGGCGACTCCGATGCTTTAAGCACGAAAATCCTGTCTCTAATTATGACCGAAAATTCAGTTATATTTGATATAACTATAACAGAAGAAGTCCCTAATATGGAGGAGTATTTTGAGGCGATAGTTGAGGTTCTTCTGAAACTTGACTTCGAGTTTTTAAGAGATTTTTTTTGTTGAGACTAATATATCTATTAGAAACGATATCTAGATTTGATTTTTTATTGTAGATGTAGCAAGGACAAGGGAGATTCTTTAGTTCCCGGGTCGTCTGTTGCGGAGTTAGTCATCCCTATTGATTGTTGGATTTTAATCCTTCTGTATTTGTGTGAATATAGGATTTTAATCCATCTGTTTCTTTAGAATGTAGGATTGAATCCCTCTGCTTCTTCAGAATGTATCTGCTTCTTTAGAAAGTAGGATTTAATCCTTCTGCTTCATTAAGAATGGTAGGATTGCGTTAAAAAATGAAACAGAGACAACAAAGTTTATGTGAAAGGGTTAATTCATTTCACTAACATAATATCTTATACATTACATTGTAGAATAACTGAAATATAAACGGAATAAAACGGCTTCAAACTGTTTGATCATATCTATGCCATGTTTGGCGTTTCTGTTTTTCCGAAATTGCGACTACATAATTTAATCTTACATTTCTCTCCCTTAATTTTGTAGTCACTCGATTATCCATCTTCAAATCTGACTTCTCATTTAACAGAAGTATCGAAGTTTATCTCCGTTGCAAGCAACGTAGCTTCTTCCTCCACTTGCTGAATTAAGTAACTTTTTTTTTCTGTCTTATACCCATAATTTACCGCAAAATGACCATATTTATCGCAGTTATAACATCTGACCTTTTTTATGTCAAAGGTGAAATCATTTTTCTTATGTCTCTCACTTTCCTTGCTGGAATTATTTTTGCCTCGACCCTTTTCCCTGACTCGGCCTCTTCCATTTCCTAGGCCTCTTTCTCTGTTACTCGAACTGCCTTGATCCCTGTTTTGCATATCTGTCTTTGCGTACAAGATTTTTTCAACACCTTTCTTTTCTTCAAACTTTGTCATCATATCTTTAAAGGCTTTTAAAGAGCCTATGATTTCTTCTAGAGACTTGGAGGAGATATCACCAAACTCTTCAATAGTCGTGGCCACTGACATAAACTTTGATGACACTGATCTTAGCAATTTTTCGATAACATAACTGTTGTCAATGGTTGCTCCAAGAGACCTTACCTTACCGACTATCATGGTCATCTTTCTGGTATACTCATCAACGGATTCATTCTCAGCCATGTCCATGCTGTCTAGTTCTCTTCTTAAAGCTTGAGTTCTGACTTTAACAGCACGATCTGCTCCAACATGAGTCTCTTTCAACGCATCACATACTCCTTTTGTAGTGTCTTTATCCAGAATTTGATATAACGTCTCTTCATTCAATCCTTGGTAGAGAACAGCGAGTGCAAGTTGGTCCGTTTGTGTGTCAACCATTGACTCTACTGCTTCCCAAACTCCCTAGATGCGCATGAAAATTTTCATCTGCATAGAACATACTTGGTAGTTTGTATCAGACAGTTTCGGGTACTGGAAGGATAGAGATTTTTCCCTCGAGATAGATCTACCTCCAGAAACTCGTGTCTGCATGCCTCCACTGCCCCTCACCACACTGGCGTAACTGTCATCCCGTCGTGGCGTATGCGACATTGCGGCTCTGATACCAATTGTTGGATTTTAATCCTTCTGTATTTGTGTGAATATAGGATTTTAATCCGTCTGTTTCTTTAGAATGTAGGATTGAATCCCTGTGCTTCTTCAGAATGTATCTGCTTCTTTAGAAAGTAGGATTTAATCCTTCTGCTTCTTTAAGAATGGTAGGATTGCGTTAAAAAAATGAAACAGAGACAACAAAGTTTATGTGAAAGGGTTAATTCATTTCACTAACATAATATCTTATATATTACATTGTAGAATAACTGAAATATAAACGGAATAAAACGGCTTCAAACTGCTTGATCTTATCAATCAAAGCCATGTTTGGCGTTTCTGTTTTTTCGAAATTGCGACTACATAATTTAATCTTACATTGATCACAGGATTGCTACCCTAACTTCTAAAGAAGCTGGTAATGAAACCACTTTTAATAAACAAGTCAATTTGGTTAAAGATGTCGATATCTTCCTCAAATATGACATTACTTATTTAACAACGACCTTTATTACTCCTCATAGAAATTCTTCCAAGTTATCCAAAGGTGTTCGTCGATTGTCATCTGTTATTAGTGTCATTTTTTATGGTAACATTGATTTGTATCTAAACATTCTATTTTCTGCGGGTGCCTTTCACACAAAAATTATGATTCGTATCCTTAATTGTTTTCTCTTAGTCAAATTTTTGAGATAATGACTCAATTTGCTATGTTAGCCAGTTAAAGACCGCTACCTATTCCTATTAATCCTTTGAAGCTTGAAAATCACCATTTGAACTAGGGTTCTTAAGTAACATTATTTCCTCATTTGTTTTCTTATACCTTGCTTTGGTATTGATATATTTTTTTGTTTGCAATTCGTCCTTAATGGCTTGACCATGTTTCAACAAGCCAATGTTAATCCTTTCGCTAATTTTTCAAACCGTCGGTTCTTTATTAACGGTGCTTTGGAAGCCATCGAAGGACAAACCCAGTTTAAATGTTACTCTCAAATCTGCAATTGATAATGATAAATAGTTTCGATATGAGCTTGAGGCTTACTGACAGAAAGATTATGACTTGAATTATTGTCTCAAGGAGGTCTTTTGAAGAATAAATCTCTTGGATTGTTGCAATGTAAAGAAGAATTGATGGTTTGTTCTCTGAAAGTTACTGGTGCTGAAACTATACGGGAGGATTTTGAAAAGATACTTTTAGATGCCTAAACTTCAATTGGGAAGGATCATTCACGGTCAAAACCAATACTCATAAACTTGAGGTAAAAAACAACTGGATTCCATGATAGCTAAATACAATAATGTGATAAGATGGCTTGCTGCTGCATGCGAGGCTCGTTATGAAGATTTTAAATATTATCAAACTTTTCTAATTTATACTATGCAAGAAGCTGTCATTGAAGATTATTCCTGATTAGTATTGGATATCCATGAAGAGCACCCCAAGATCATGCTTGATCATTTTTTGTATAATGTTCATGAGATCGAGTGACTAAAGGACATTGGTTGCACGTATAAGTCTCTTAAATCAATGATTCTTTTTATCATACGGGGCATATTTTCTATTTGTTTTAAGGAATATTATTATTATAACTCAAGAATTGTATAACTTAAGTGATTATTTATATTTATTAATATAATATTTATATATTTTATAATATTATAAAGGTTAGGTTTTCTTCGACATGTAAGTTTTTAGTTATGTTATGTAAATAAGATATAAGCTTTATTTTTTGAAGGAAAAATATTTTGTCAATGTCAAATGCCTCAAAATCTTATCGTTCCATCGAAAGAGGAAAAAAATACAACCCCATGATTTAATAAATTCATTTTACAAGAGTAACGAGTTACAAGAATTTCAGTCCGCAGAACAATGGTAGAGTTTTAGATCTATATATTCAAGGGTGCTGAATTGGATTTCTCTTATCATCCACTAATGTGTGTAAGTTAATGGATTTATTTTGGCTTCGACCGTGAATGATCCTTCCCAATTTATGCCAAATTTATAAGTTATTTTTTATGTGTATGTTGGGAAATCATTCTCGATATTCTATCTCATGGTTCAAAACTTATGAGTTGGACTTTAATATTATATGTATTCCTCTTTAACGCTTTATAATATTATGATCGAAGATCCGCTTTAATCATTCTTTCTTCAACTAAGTATAGTGCTGTTTTTCGATCTTGGTCATTATTGGATTCGCTATAAGCTCCTATCCTATAGGATGACATGCATATCTCCGTTAGAAGTACTGTATTCATTCTATATACTGTGAAAAACAGTGCTTCTTCAGTGGTAATTCTAGGCGTTGTTCAGTATGACCATAAAACCTTTTGTAAAGAATCTAACTAAGTTTATGTTGCTCCTTCCAACTTATTATTGATGTCCACAATTATTGTTTTGTTAGTCACTTCGAATTTCCCATTAGCTTGAGGATGGAAATGAGCATATAATATTTTTTTCCTTTTTCTTTGTAGAACTTTCTAACACTATTATATTGGAACTGTGTTCCATTATCCGTAGTGATAGCTCGTAGGATCTCGTACATGTAACATGTACTTAATTTTAAAAATATTATTACCTCTATTGTCGTAATGTTCTGCACAAGTTGTGCTTCTACCCACTTTTAGAAATAGTCCACGACAACTATGATAAATCTACTTTCTCATGAGGCCATCGATAGCGGTCCCATGATATCTTCCACTAATTTGTAAGTTAATGGATTTATTTTGGCTTCGACCGTGAATGATCCTTCCCAATTTAGGCCCAATTTACAAGTTATTTTTCATGTGTATGTTGGGAAATCATTCTCAATATTCTATCTCATGGTTCAAAACTTATGTGATGGACTTTAATATTATATTTATTCCTCTTTAACGCTTTATAATATTATGATCGAAGATCCGCTTTAATCATTCTTTCTTCAACTAAGCATACTGTTGTTTTTCGATCTTGGTCATTATTGGCTTCGTAATAAGCTCATATCCTATAGGATGACATGCATATCTCCGTTAGAAGTATTGTATTCATTCTATATACTATGAAAAAACAGTGCTTCTTCAGTGGTAATTCTAGGCGTTGTTCAGTATGACCTTAAAACCTCTTCTAAAGAATCTAACCAAGTTTATATTGCTCCTTCCAACTTATTATTGATGTCCACAATTATTGTTTTGTTAGTCACTTCGAATTTCCCATTAGCTTGAGGATGGAAATGAGCATATAATATTTTTTTCCTTTTTATTTGTAGAACTTTGTAACACTATTATATTGGAACTGTGTTCCATTATCTATAGTGATAGCTCGTAGGATCTCGTACATGTAACATGTACTTAATTTTAAAAATATTATTACCTCTATTGTCGTAATGTTCTGCACAACTTATGCTTCTAACCACTTTTAGAAGTAGTCCACGATAACTATGATAAATCTTCTTTCTCATGAGACCATCGATAGGGTCCCATGATATTCATACCCCATCTGTAAAATAGGATTACTTCGGTTAATATCTTATGTAACACTGTTGAGACTTGTATAGAATTTATGAATTTTTGGCACGTATCACATATCTTTAATTTTTTATTTTCATCTTTCATGATTGTTGGCACGTATCACATGTATTGAATTTTTTCTTTGCTTCGTAACCACAGAGGGTGCTCCCTTCTCCCTCATGTAATTTTTCCATGACAAAAGTTTCTTCATTTTTGCGTGAAAACCTTAGTATGGGCTTGTCTAGTCCTTTCTTGTAAACTAGGTCTACTCTCCATATGTACCTTGTGGACTACCTTTTATGTTTCGTACCTACCTCTTGATTTTAGGTACCATTACTTGCTTCAAATATTTCTTATGTGGCGATCCCCCGGTCTCTTCATTTTCTTCCATTTTTATTGCCATCATCCTTTAGGATATAAAGATTAAGAAGAACTAGTTTGGAAGTGTAATGGAAAGTTTTTCTTATAGTAATATTTATAGTGTTGAAGATGTACAAACCGAAAAGGCAAGTGCATTGGCTGTTGTATTTTAGGCACCCGAACTAGATTGAATACATCATGTTAGAATTAGGAAACTGAACAATGTAATTCTTTTAAATATTGAATTATATTTTTAGTTTTTTGCTTGAGTGTTCCTTGGTACTTGACTAACCACCAAGTGGGAGTCAGTTAACAAGTGTATCATCTTTGCCTCGTAAAAATTTGCTAGTTGAAGTCCCGCAATAGAAGCTTCATATTTGGCCTAATTGTTAAAAGCTGGAATGTGATGGACTAGTTTATGATAATTCCTGTTGGAGATACGAGTCAAACTCATGCCCTGGTCCTTTATTGTTACTTCCTCCCTCATGTATTGACTCTCCATGTTTTTTCTGACTCACCATTTATCGTAATGGGTATCCCGGACTGAAACTCTGTTAGAAAATTAGCTAATGACTTGGCCTTTATGATCGTTGTTGGTCCAAACTTTATAGCGTAATCTCTCAAATCTATTGACCATTTTGTCAATCTTCCGAGACATCATGCTTATTCAATACATTTCTTAGGGGGAATGAAGTTCTAACAATTATAGTATGAGCTTGAATATACGCTCTCATCTTCATATTTGGTACTAATAAAGGTGATGCAAGTTTTTTTATAGTTCTAAGTGTGTAGCTTCTGTTGGTAATAAATATCTACTTACATAGAATACAAATTTAAATACCCTTTCTTCATCCCTTATCAATATTTCGTTAACTGAGTAGTTCGAGACTGCTAAGTAGATGTATATAGGATTTCTCCTAGCCTAGGCTTAGTTAGTACTTCAAGAGAAGTAAAAAACATTTTATGTCGTTGAACGCCTCATGACATGCTGGAGTCTATTGGAGATTTTTTGCTCATATCAACACATGGAAGAACGATCAAAACTTGTCTGAAGATCTTGAAAATATCATATTTAGTTCTTCTAATATTCTAGTCAAAATTTGGGCTTCTTTCTTTGGAGGTTCCATTGCTGCTAAATTGACGAGCTCCATTGAATCTGATTTGATTCCCTTATTGCTCACTATGTATCCTAAAAACTTTCTGGACCAGACATCTAAGGTATATTTTTATGGATTTAAATTTAAATTTACTCTCTTAAGGTTGTTAAATATTTTAGTCAGGTCTGTCGGGTGGTCTTCTTCATGTAAGATTGTTACCCAAAATAGCATAACTATAGGCTTGAATTTAATGATCTTCAAAGTAAAATGGTTATAGAGAGCGAATCTGAAGGTTTCAGACTAATTTTGAAGACAATACATGGATAAAGAGAATCGAACAAGAAGGTTTATGGTTCTAGGTTAAAAATATTGGTTCTAAAAGAAAAAGGGCAATATGAGTAGGAATTTACCCGAGAAGAGGGCATCATATTGTTATACGAAGCACGTAGCCAAAAAAACTGGAATGGTCTCAGATGACTATGAATACATTACACCCTTTAATGATTTCTTCTTCCACATATGGTAACAAGTGCGTTATGGATTCCAGATCGTCATTCTATAGGATTTCTAAAAAATATTGGTTTCAAGACCTTATAGTGTTTGAATATGGTAAGGTCATGTTGGGGAATGCCGAGTGTTGTCATGTGAAGCGAATGAGGAGTATTAGGTTCAAGCTATCCACTGGAGTTGAAAAAGGTTTCACAAATATGAGGTATCCTTCCGATATCTATACTTAGTAAGAGATTGTGTGAATGAGTTTCCTGGACACTAGGTTCATCGTCAACACGAGCCCCTAGAATTTTAATTATCATGAAGATGTAAAAGGCTATAGGTTTTCATTCGTGGATCCTAGTGCGTATTTAATATATTTGATAAGACACCGACCAGAGATGTTAGCATTATAGATCTTAGTGCCCATGGTAAGGCTGGAGTTGAGGTGGAATTTGAACATATAGGTGAAGCCAAAGATTCTTCTATGAAAACTACTTGTAGGATGGGTAAAGGTTCGGCCTCCACATAGGAAGTTCAATTATTTCAAGGATTGAGCCTTGACCAAAAGTACGATTGGTCATATGTTTCAGATGTTCAAATTATGGAGAAAACAAAGAGACTTTGACGATTGGTTGACAAGTGTTGCTCGATATGATCTTGAGTTAGGTTAGATGGATGTTACTACCGTATTCTTAGATGTAGGAGTTCACGAGACTGATGTGTTAGGGAATATTATTGCAACAGAGTTCACAGATTGCATTGGACTTGATGAATATCAAGATGCAGTGGTCTGATTTTCTTTGGTGAGTAGTTGGAGTATCGGGGCAACGAATACTTGAGTCGCCATGAGCCTAGTGGATAAATTTTAAGTATAAGGTCAAAATAACTAAGAAAAGATCACTATCACAGGTTTGAAATTAGTGTCGAAGACTATAACTAAGTGTTGAAATTGAAACTTAGTGTTGAAGTTGTAACTTATTACAAAAATCTATAGCTTAGTGGTGAAGCTGTAACCAAATGCTGAAGCTAGGACTAGGTACCCAAGGCTGTAACTAAGGGTTGAAGATGGAACTAAGTGTTGAAGGTAAAACTAAGTTCCTAAAGTTAGAATTAAGTGTTGAAGCAGGAAAATGTGATTGGTGCAACCCAACCGAAGATTTAAGAGCAAAATATTTGAGTAATTCGTAACCTTAAAGGTTGTTGTTGTCGACTCTCTAACTGGTTGGATGCTATGTAGAAGAATTAGGTATAAGGAAAGTCTGTTAGAACTTAAAAGCGATAACTGGTAAAGACAATATTAAGTTTTTGCTATAACCGAAGGTGCAGGTCCATTCCTACTAGACCAAAGGTATAAAAACTTGTTGCTAAAGATTTTACATTTGTCTAGGTGTTTCTAGAAGAAATTAATATTACTATTCTATGAAAGATATGGTATTAGTGAAGATCTAAACCGTTGATTATATGGTTTAAATCTGGAGCATGCATTTAGAGGGGACAATATAGTACAATTACGCAGGCCTCATGAAATGGTGCCAATACCCAACAATTTATACATGTGATAGCCTGGCAGAAACCATTTCCTTATTTAGATTCGCAATTCTATACTTGTTGATTGCTAATATGAACCTGATGTATAATATTTCAGATAGTTGAGTCTATATATAATGAAATAGAATATTAAGCTTTGCGACGTGACATTGGTCCAATATTTAACCGGTTCAGCATGCACGTCAGATCGATCATATCCTTATAAACAACAATTACACTTTATCTCTTTTATGATGATTTCTCTTCTCGATGGAATAAGTTTTTTCTTAGGTTTTTTTTCGCTCTTCTATTCAAATTTGGAGATAATAGAATGTCTCTAACATATGATGAATGTCTTTTCTAAAAGGTTAAATATATTAGTCCAAACACGAGACTGTAGGAAAAAAATGAACTTTCAACATATCATAAGAACATTTAAATCTCATAAGATCAACAACCATAACTGGTTCCAAAAAAAGTTCGTGTAAAACTAGTAAAGTTGAACAAACTAGACACGACTTAAGTTGATCTAATGATTAAACAACTATACTGAACTTGGCTTTAAATGAACTTTCGACATTGGCTTTTAATTTCTTTTCAAATTTAGGACATAACTCACTACTCCAACCTAGACTATCCATCTATGTTCTTGCTATTTGACTCATGAGTAAAATTCTCATCTCCTCAATTAATTCCAATATAGAAATACTCTTTGATCTAATGATTAAACAACTATACTGAAGTTGAGGTCATGTAATCCTACCAGTTTTCTTTAATAAATGCACATGCACATTTGTTTGAAGGTGTTTTTCATGAAAACTAACAATTTTTAAATTTCCTTCATCAATAAAATATTACATATATAAAGTGAAGGAATAAACACATTGTTCAAAGTTTGAACCATTATTGTCCTAAATTTTACGGATATACAACTCAATGCATACTTTAAATATCTAATTAGATGATAAATAGAGTATGCTTGATAGAATTGAGTAAACAAAGCATAAAAAATATTAACTATACTTAAGTTGTGATTCGCAATAAATATGATTTGACGATCTAACAAATGATGTTTAATATCTCAAGAAACCACAACAAATTATTCTCATCTTCTGACCCAACAATAGTAAATGCAACCGGAAAAAGACTTTGCAAGCATAATTAACAAGGGAAACTTTTCATTTCACAATTCGTAATTAGGCATGTTTCACATTTCGCAATTGATGAATATTGAATGTTTTGTATTTCGCAGAATATATGTTCATTACTGAATATGTTTTGAAATTTATAAATCAGAAAATCAGAAATGAGCAGGTTTCACAATTTCCAAATAAGAAAATCAGATATAACTTTTGTTTTACAATTAGCTGATCAGAACAAGGTATTTTTCAATTCGTACATAAGAATACAATATGTTTCATAATTCACAAATCAGAACAAGGCGTATTTCACATTTCACATTTTGAAATGAGTCGTATTTAATAATTGTTGAATAAGAAAACACGGCATGCTTCGCAAATGACATCTAAGATAGAATAAAATACACCATTGCCATAGCTATGACAAACATAAATACTCTTTTACGTTTCCCTTTAAAAAATGTTTCATGAGTTATAAAATTGAACGTCAAACATTGAAACCCTTAAGACAAGATCCAAATATTATAAACACTGTTTGAATAAATTACTTTTAGGACCAATTACAAGTGAATAGACACTTGTAATATCAAAAGTCTTCAATTATTCCAAGAACCCTTTTAAAAATGTTGAACTATCTTCGTAAACGGCTCTTGTAACTTTCTCTGAAGTAATATATGAAATGTGATACAAGATATCTAAACTATAGTCGTTTTTAACAAATGATTGTACACTTTTAGTATTTTGATCCAATACAATCATTTATCTCTTTAGCAATCAAATTTGATGTCAAATGTATCTTATTTTATTATAAAAACGAGTCACATTAATGACCATGAAACAAGTTGACGTATCAATTATTGCATAAAGTTTTAATGGACATATCCTTGAAACTTTTTTCTTCCGGTGAACATTTAACTTTTGATCTTGTATTATGCATGTATGTGAAGCAAAAATTATTCTTTACAACATAACAACATCAAACAATTCTTAAAGACGCCCGTCCCTCTAAAACTTTCTCAACACCTTTGATTTCATCAATCCAACAAATAACAAAGAGTACCAAGTTATTTGTAATTATGACAAAAAACTAAACTACTATTTCGCTAAATAATGTTTAACCCTAACTTCAAATGAACTTAAAGTGGTTCTGAGTCTATAATTATGGTAATTATAAGAGTTAGTAGACCTAAATGATCAACGATTAATAATACAACCTCAAAATCATCATTACTACTGGAAAAAACAATCTCAACTTCCCTGTCCTATAACATTAGTTTAACTTCAAATTCTTTCTAACCAAATCCTCCAATTTTGTTAATTGTTTTTATCATACATTCAAAATATCCAAACTAACTAAAATTACGGATCGTATTTAATCTTGGGTGGAGAACAATTAAACACTGAACAATTTATTTTTTCGAACGCAATTGCAAATTCAGTTATTTCGCATTTCCCATTCGAGAACATACCTTTGTTTTGCCATTTTTATTATTCAATTTAACCCTCCGCAATTGACAATCTACAGTGACATATGTTTCGAAATTTGTAACTTTTTTCTCCATTGCAGTTGCATGGACTATTGGAGAACTCAACAACCCCTGAAATTAATTATAATCTTTCATTTCGTTAAATTATTTTACATAGAAATCGAAAATGTAAACAATCTATATCCTTTTTAAAAAAATGTTAACAGTAAAACACGGTTTTGGATTTGTTTGACTCATTTGTAGTATAATATCTATCTTGAAATCCAACGTCCTCTATCAAAAAGATTTACATATGAGTCGGATTAAAATAAGTGAAAGTGGCACATTAAAACAGAAATTAGTTATTTATTTTAAATGCTATAAAAGTTGTAATCTTATTTTCTTTGTACTTCGTACCTCTTATTTTCTCTCTTCCCTTACAAATTTCTTAGTTCCTGAGTTCCAATATCATAACAGGGATTCATCTTTGTTTTCTCTATTCTTGTGTGCTAATATCATTCTTTGGTTAATTAACAGGAAACTAGTTTCTTTCGTAAAGACTGCAACCTCAATAAACACCGTTCTTGTTTCTATATTCTTGGTATTGTGATTGCACTTTTCGTCAAATATTTATTTCTGTAGACAATTTGAATAACCAATATCTTATTAACCATACTAGTATTGCAGTTTTTTGCGTTCTTGATATTTTTATTAGCTCTTCTTTTGGAGGTCTTGATTCAAATATGGGGCTATTTAATTTTGTTTTAAATATTTTTTTGTATTTTGTATCCCCCAAGAAAGTGTTGGCGGAAAATATAAAAATAACACTCTCTTTAAAACAAACAAACAACTTTGATATAGATAGAAAAGGAGAAATATTACAAAACACTCTTACAACTCACACTAGAAGAGAAAATATTTTTCTAACACTCAAGAGAGCATTCTTGTCTCTCTTTTCTCTCACTCTAATTTTCTCTCTAACTTTGATTCTTGGTGTGTTTGTGTGATGCTCTAGATGGTGGGAGAGCTCCACTATTTATAGGAATATAGTGGAGACAAAGATCCACCATCCAAGAGGCTTTTGGATACTAACACACTCAACATCAATACTACACTCAAAGTTAAGGTGTTTCTTACACTCAATCTAAAAGTGTGTCTTGCACTCAACCTAAAGAACTAAATATTAATTTAAATGTTTCTAGAGTATTCTTTCTAGATGGGTCTTATTAAGTGGGTTGGACCCTTTGAGTGGGTTGGGCCCTTTAAGTGGATCAAGTTTATGATCCAACACTCCCCCTTAAACTTGATCCCGTGACCCCTAGTAGTTTCCTTAATCGTTTGAAGTCTTCGCTTTTCAGTGGCTTGGTGAAAATATCAGCAGCTTGATCTTGTGTCTTCACATATTCAACTTGCACATCCTTTCTTGAAATACACTCCCTTATGTAGTGGTAGCGGACATCTATATGCTTGCTTCGATCATGGAATACTGGATTCTTGGCTAAGGCGATTGCTGACTTATTATCGACATAGACCTTAGTTGGCTCATGTTGTGTTAGGTCTATCTCCTTCAATAGATTTCTGAGCCAAATTGCATGACTAACACAGGTAGTGGCAGCAACATATTCTGCCTCACAAGTGGATAATGTGACTATCGGTTGTTTCTTTGACATCCATGTGAAAGCAATGTTTCCCATGAAGAATACAAATCCAGTAGTACTCCTTCGATTGTCTATGTCTCCACCCCAATCACTATCGTTATACCCAACAAGTTTGTAATCATTAGAAATGGAATAGAGTAATCCAAAGTCGATTGTACCTTTCAGATAACGAAGGATTCTCTTTGCATCTTTGAAATGAGTAGTTGTTGGAGATTCCATATAGCGACTAACCAATCCAACTGCATGAAGAATATCCGGTCTCGTGCAAGTTAGATAGCGTAGACTTCCTACCAAACTTTTGAATGATGTCGGATCCACACTTTCGCCTTCTTCATGCTTGGACATTTTGACTCCAAACTCCATGGGTGTGCTTATTGGGCTACAATTCTCCATCTTAAACTTCTTCAGGATATCTTTAGCATAGCTTTCTTGTGAGATGAAAATTCCATCTTTTTGTTGCTTAACTTCAATGCCAAGGTAGTACGCCATGAGCCCCAAATCTGTCATCTCGAATTCCTTCGTCATTACTTCCTTGAATTTATTAAACATACTTGGGTTGCTTCCGGTGAAGATCAAATCGTCCACGTAGAGGCAGACGATCAAAATATCTCCATGTTTGATCTTGGTGTATAGAGCGTGCTCGAACGGACATTTGTTGAAGCCATTCTCTTGGAAATACTTGTCGATTCTACTGTTCCATGCCCTTGGTGCTTGTTTTAGCCCGTAAAGAGCCTTCTTTAGCTTCAACACCTTGTCTTCGTGGCCTTTGACCTCATAGCCTAATGGTTGTTGAATGTAGACTTCTTCTTCAAGGACGCCATTTAGAAATGCTGACTTTACATCCATTTGTTGTATCTTCCACTTGTTTTGAGCTGCCAAAGAAATTATTAGTCTAATAGTTTCCAATCGGGCAACGGGGGCGAATACCTCATCATAGTCAATTCCCGCCTTTTGACTATAGCCTTTTGCAACAAGCCTCGCTTTGTGTTTTTCAATCTCCCCCTTAGCATTTCTCTTGGTTTTGTATAACCATCTGACGCCTATTGTCTTGCACCCTTTGGGAAGTGAGGTGAGTTCCCATGTGTCATTCTTCTCGATGGCTCTAATTTCTTCATCCATCGCGTCTCTCCATTGTTTCTCTTGTGCAGCTTCTTGAAATGTCACTGGCTCACAATCATCAAAGAGACAAAATAGTGTAATGTTATCCATTGGTTCGGTTGCCTCATATAGATCACTAAGGCTTCTTATACGTTCCACTTCTCTCTCATTTTGACTACCATTTGACGATGATGAATGTGGTGAGTCTCCATGAGTAGATGCTGTTGGTGAGGCATGTTGGGTAGCAACATCTTCTGATTGCTCATTTGGTGTCTTCTCATCTTCTTCAATTTGGGGGAAAAATGTGAACTCATTTGTATGAGACCCAAAATCCCATCCGCCTTCTTCATCAACTATCACGTCTCGGCTTATCACAACCTTCTTGTTGTTTGGGTTGTATAACTTGTAGCCTTTGGAACTTGAGTCGTAACCGATGAAGATAAAACTTTTGCTTTTATCATCGAGTTTGGTTCGTTGTTCGTCTGGTACATGGACATGAGCTACGCTTCCAAATACTCTCAAGTGGGAAATTCCGGGCTTTCTTCCACTCCACGCTTCTTGTGGTGTCTTTCCCCAAACACTTCTTGTTGGAGATCGGTTGGACAAGTAAACCGCACATGCCACTGCTTCCGCCCAAAAATCCTTAGGCAGTTTCTTACTTTTGAGCATGCTTCGCGCCATATCAAGGATTGTTCTGTTCTTCCTTTCTGCCACACCATTTTGTTGAGGTGATCTAGGAACTTTCAAGCGGCGACGAATTCCATGTGCTTCACAAAACTCTAGGAATTCATTGGATGTGAACTCCCCTCCTCGGTCAGATCTCATGGCTTTGATCTTATTTCCACTTTCCTTTTCCACAACTGCTTTGAACTTCTTAAATACACCAAAGACTTCGGATTTCTGTTTCAAGAAATATACCCACGTTTTTCTTGAAAAATCATCAATGAAGAGAAGGAAGTAGTTACTTTTACCTAGAGAGCTGGGCTTGATTGGACCACACACATCGGTATGAATAAGCTCGAGAGGTTTATTGGCTCTTGACTCTGACTCCTTTGGAAAGCTTTTTCTGAATTGCTTTCCAAGTAAACACCCTTCGCATAACTGGTCAGGATGATTGATACACGGTAACCCTCTCACCATTTCCTTCTTTGACAATAACTCTAAACTTGAAAAGTTTAGATGCCCAAATCGAACATGCCATAACCACGACGAATCTTTGTAACACGCCTTAAGACACTTTGCAACAACATTTTGAATATTCAAAGGAAACATTGTATTCTTTGACATTTGAACTTTAGAAATTAAATCCCCTTTTGCATCTCTCATAAAAAGACTATAATTTTTCATATGAATATCATAGCCTTTTTCTAGAAGTTGTCCCAAGCTTAAGATGTTTTTTTTCATGCTAGGTATGTAATAAACATTTGAGATCATTTGGTGACTACCATCTTCTGCACGAATAAGAATGTTACCTTTTCCTTTCACCGATATTTTGCTATCATCTCCAAAAGAGACATTTCCACTCACGGCTTCATTAATCTCTACGAACATGTTTCTTTTCCCACACATATGATTGCTTGCACCGGTGTCAAGATACCAAGTGTTTTCTTGGCCTTCATTAGTGGTTTTGTATGTTAGTAGTAACATATCTTTCTCCTCCGTCTTCTCTTCCACATAGTTGGCCTTCTCCTCAACTCTATTGTTGGGGGCTCTACATTCTGAAGCATAATGTCCAAATCTTTGACATTTATAGCATTGGATTTGAGATTTATCATACCTCGAGTTCGGATTTCGTCTTCCACGACCTCGTGTTGAGCTTTCTCGTTTCTCGTAGTTGTAGTTGGAATTATTGTTGTTGTAATTCCAGCCACGTCCACTGCCATGATAACCACCTCGTCCGCGGCCTCTGCCTCTGCCTCGGCTACGTTGGTTTCTATCATCTCCTTAATTTGCATGCATGTCCTTCAATTCTACTTTGAGGAGTTGCTCGGTGATCTCTTGCTTCTTCTTGTGCTTTTCTTCATAGGCTTGTAATGATCCTTGGAGTTCTTCGATCATCATTTTCTCCAAGTCTTTAGTTTCTTCAATCGTCACGACGATGTGCTCAAATTTAGGATCCAACGAGCGGAGTATTTTTTCGATTACTCTCACATCTTCTAACTTCTCACCATTTCTTTTTAATTGATTAGAAACGGTCGCTACTCTTGAGAAATATTCCGAAATAGATTCGGACGCTTTCATATGTAATGATTCAAATTCACCTCTTAATGTTTGGAGACGTACCTTTTTCACCTTTTCGACTCCTTTATAAGAGATTTGTAATTTCTCCCACGCTTGCTTGGCGGAAGATGCGCTCGAAATCTTTTCGAAACCGTCATCATCTAATGCTTGATAGATGAGGAAGAGAGCTTTTTTGTCTCTCTTTCTTGAATCCTTCAAATTTGTTTTCTCCTCGTGAGAAAGGCTTGCTTCATCTTCGGGTTCGTCAAACCCTTTATCTACGGCATCCCACACATCATGTGCTCCAAGAAGAGCTTTCATCTTGATACTCCAATTATCGTAGTTGTTGTTGTTGAGTGTTGGAACTTGGAAGGATGATACACCATTTGCCATATTTTTAAATATGTTGAATATTTAAAAACAAAATTTCCAATATGTTGAAAATTTAAAAACAAAATTTTGGAAAGAGCTTGTGGCTCTGATACCACTTTGTTGGCGGAACATATAAAAATAACACTCTCTTTAAAACAAACAAACAACTTTGATATAGATAGAAAAGGAGAAATATTACAAAACACTCTTACAACTCACACTAGAAGAGAAAATATTTTTCTAACACTCAAGAGAGCATTCTTGTCTCTCTTTTCTCTCACTCTAATTTTCTCTCTAACTTTGATTCTTGGTGTGTTTGTGTGATGCTCTAGATGGTGGGAGAGCTCCACTATTTATAGGAATATAGTGGAGACAAAGATCCACCATCCAAGAGGCTTTTGGATACTAACACACTCAACATCAATACTACACTCAAAGTTAAGGTGTTTCTTACACTCAATCTAAAAGTGTGTCTTGCACTCAACCTAAAGAACTAAATATTAATTTAAATGTTTCTAGAGTATTCTTTCTAGATGGGTCTTATTAAGTGGGTTGGACCCTTTGAGTGGGTTGGGCCCTTTAAGTGGATCAAGTTTATGATCCAACAGAAAGTCGAACAATGGTTAATAAGATTATAGACATTTTATATTTCACGGGACACGCCGAATACAATCACAAAGCAAAAGTATCTGTTTGAGGTAAGTTTTTTCTTGATCCTTGTATGTTTAAAGTAACATGACCACATTTATGTCTTTGTATATTACAGAGATTCCTTTTCCTCGTATTTATTGTTCTGACTTGAGATTCCTATGTTAAGGGCAGCTGGATGTTTTATTTGGAGAGCATCGTGATCTCATCCACCGGTATAATGAGTTCTTGGAGACTGATGAGCTGCTTAGAAACTAATGAGGGCTTGAACGAAGTTGATGGGCAGATCTAGATTTATTAGTTATATCTGTTTTACTGCTTGGAAACTAATGCCGCTTGTAATGTATTTTCATAAGGAAGTGCATAATGAATTCAAACGTGTTTTTGTGCTTACTTTTATAGATGAATGGATGGCAAAGTAGTGGGAGAAAAACTATTACATTAGTGGAATGGTTAGTGGATAAATGATGCTATTAGTATGTCATTAGTTTTTATGATCTATCGATGCTATATTTTGTGTATTGAAACAATGATGTTACATGTCTATTGTTGAATAATATTTTTTATAATGCTATATTTTTGAACTTTTCAATTATAAAATATAACTTTTCAACTCCTTGTATAGTTATGCAGTTGTTGTTCCGCTTTTCACTAAATTTTAAATTGAACATGTAAAACATCCCCAAGGACATTTATTAAAAGAGCAAGAACAATATTGGCGCAAGATTCATTTTTTTTATTTGCGCTTCACCTTCATTTTTGAATGGTGATCACTACCCACTAAACTCTGTATGTATTGTTGTCTTCACTGACCTGTCTTTGCTCTTCGCAGTAAAAAAACAAAAAAGCAAAATCAACTCAAAAGAAAACAATCTCGAGAAACAAATAAGTCACTTCTCTCTCTTTCCTTAAATCATCTCCAACTCCGCTCTTGATCAATCCTTTTTTGAGAAAAAAGAAACGGAAAAGATAGAGTATCGCAAATCTTGCGATACTCTATTTTCATAAAAAATAAAAATATTTAAAAAAATATTAAGTTTAAAGGGTAAAAATGGAATTAAAAGTCGATGGACTATATATTAGACAAGAATAATTTAATTATAGTGTGACCATTTTCAATAGTCAAGGGATCCTCACCGGTGATTTTTTAGTCGAGAGACTAAATGACTAGAAAACGTGATAGTCGAAGGACTAGACGACGATTTTAGCCTCTATGCTATTAGTAAGAGTTAGAGAACCCAAATGATCAACAATTGATAGCACGATCTCAAACTCACCTAGTACTGAGGAAATAATTTTTAACATCATCACCGCAATAGCTTAATTGAAATGAAAAAAAAGTCATCGTAAAATGGAAAAGTAGATTGTCAACAAACCAAAATAAAAATAAAATATTTCTTTTTACCAAAAATTAACGGTACTTTTGAAAAAACAATGTACAATATATTTTTTCTAAAATTACAATTCATCAATTTTTTTAGATATAAAGTAAAAATATTAAAAATATATATTTTAATCTCATATATTAATTAAATTTATATATTAATGATCTTCTATTAATTTGGTTTTCTATAAAAAAAGATTTACTATTAATTTGGTCTTCTATATTAATTAGATTCCTTAATTAATGGATTAATTTTTATTATTGTTAGCATATAAATAAAAGAAGATATTGCTTTGGAGTGTGTAGAGAGTAGTGAAATAGAAGATAAACACTTGAATATGGATTATCATATTCATAAATGTTTTGTAAACTCACGAGTTTCTTCACGATATGAACCACTTTAAATCTCTCGTTGCACGATGAATTTATTTTTCCTATTTATTTTGTATTCTTCGTTATTGAAATAAGCTTGTACTACCTCTTACATTATTTTAAGATAAGTGTTTCGAATAGAATTTATTTTTTTAACCTACCTCCTACGACCTCTACGGTAAGTGTTTGCAATAGAATTCATATTAATAACTTCTAGACAGGAATAAAACCTAAGGAGCAATAAAATAAAAATCTAAACACCAAAATATTAATTTTTGGAGCTTAACAATGAAGTTATAGAACGTATGAAGAAGAAACTGTATGAACAAGAAACTTGGAATAAAAAGCAAATGTTACTACTTAATGTCAAACTGAAATAACAAAGTACAAACAACTTAAATACTTTCTGACAGATGGAAGCATAACCCACTCCTAGTTTAGTGCCAATCCCTTACTCCACTAACACACTCCTACAATATCATCAACTCCCCACTACTAAGTCTTACTCCACTAACACACTCCTACAATATCACCAAATCCCCACTACTTAGTCTGATAACAGATGGAAATAGATGGAAACAGTTAAAAAAATAAAACAATTAAAACTTTGTTTTAGAACATGTTTAGATTAACCCAACACACTCCCCCTTAATCTAAACACCCTTTATAAGTTTCCTAATGCCCATCAATTCTCGCATCTGCTCAAACTTCACAAATGACATTGCCTTAGTGAGAACATCTGTACGCTGATTATCTGAGCTAACATATTTTATGATAATATCTCCACGCTCCACACAGTCACGAATAAAATGGAAGCGCACATCAATGTGTTTACTGCGACCATGAAAAACTGGGTTCCTCGCAAGATCTATTGCTGATCTGTTATCAACATACAATGTAACAGCCTTCATTTCCATGTTTGTAATTTGGCTTAGTAACTTCTGAAGCCATAAACCTTGACATGCTACTGCTGTTGCATGCATAAACTCGGCTTCGCAGGATGATAAAGCTACAAAGTGTTGCTTCTGGGACACCCAAGTTATCAAACTTTCACTTAGATAGAATGTCATTCCCCCAGTACTTGTTCGATCATCACTGTTTCCTGCAAAATCAGTGTCTGAAAACCAGATATCATATGATTACTTGTTCCCTTCGAGTAAATGAGACCATGGTCTAGTGTTCCCTTTATATAACGAAGAACACGCTTCGCAACACCGAAGTGAAGCAGAGTAGGACGTTCCATGAAATGGTTTACCATACCAACCGCATATGCTATATCTGGTCTTGTGTGAACCATATAGTGTAATCCACCCACTATGCTTCTGTACTTGGAGGATTCAACTGCCTTACCCGTCTCGTTCTTATGTAATTGAATCTTTGGCTCCATAGGACATTTACTCGGATTGCAATCAGTCATACCTGTAACCTTTAGTAATTTCCTTGCATATGAAGACTGTTTTAACTCGACATACTCCCTTTTCTGATCAACCTCTATGCCCAAGTAGTACGATAACTTTCCTAAGTTTCTCATATCAAACTCTCTACTCATCTCTTTCTTAAATTTCAGAATATTTTCAGTGATTGAACCTGTGACCAATATATCATCCACGTACACACCATTTATCAATGACTCATTCTCTTCACGTCTAGTATAAACTGCATGTTCATACGGGCATTTCGCAAAACCCAATTTCTCTAAAAAAACTCATCAACCGTGCATACCAAGCGCGTGGAGCTTGCCTAAGTCCGTACAATGCTTTCAGCAATCGGTAAACTTTTCCCTCCTTTCCATTTACTTCATAACCATCTGGCTGCACTACATAAACTTCTTCATCGATCTCACCATTAAGGAAAGCTGATTTTACGTCTAAATGATGTATTTCCCAGTTGTTCGTTGTTGCAAGAGAAATTAGCAGACGAACTGTCTCCAACCTAGTAATCGGGGCAAATACTTCATCAAATTCTATTCCATGCTTTTGAGCGTAACCCTTAGGCACAAGTCTCGCCTTGTACTTTACAATAGTTCCATTCGAATCCTGCTTGATTTTAAACACCCATTTTAACCCAATCGCCTTAACTTTCTGGATTCACTACTCCTTGTGACCGACCCTGACCCTTGTTCTCTTGTTGAAGAAGAGTTGTATGTATCAGCCGTTTCACCGGAGTCGATGGCTCACTTGATTCATTTGTTTCACTTTCCGTTTCTGTATTTCCTGTATCACCCATTCCTTCGACTATGTGCTCAACTTTACTATGCAACTCGATTCCAGAAAACGTAGCCTAACTATCAGTTTGCTGCTCCCACTGCCAAACCTTATTTTCCAGGAATACTACATCACGACTTACACAAATGACTCCTTCCTTGGGATCATATAGACGAATGGCTTTGGTCTCTGGTTCCTTTTCCAAATAGATAACTGGTTTGCTACGATCGTCTAGCTTACTTGTGTGCACCGATGGAACCTTCTTGTATGCCATACACCCAAAAATCCTTATATGTTGTAAATCCGGCTTACACCCCGTCCATGCCTCATATGGAGTTTTTCCCTGTAATGTTCGTGTTGGCAGCCGGTTAAGCACATAAACTGAGTGTCTCACCGCTTTTCCCCACATAAATGATGGCAATCTTGCACCCTTTAAAAAACTTCGAGTTATGGAAGCCACTGTTCGATTTCTACGTTCCACCACCCCATTTTGTTGTGGGGTGTAAGGTGCTGTATAATGCCTCTGTATACCAGCCTCTTCACAGAACTCACTGAATTCATTTGAGCAAAATTCTCCACCCCTATCGGTCCTGAATATTTTCATTTTCTGACCCACTTTATTCTCAACAAGCTATTTGAACTTTGCAAATACACTAAATGCCTCACTTTTTAATTTTAGCATATAAACCCACATTTTCTACTATAAGTATCAACTAATAGAAAGAAATAACGATTATCGGTTGGTGTTGGAGGCGAGATTGGCCCACTAATATCTCTATGTACGAGTTCCAATATTGTCTTAGTATGAAAGTTCGCATGAGATGGGAATGGTTTTGTTTGTTTTGACATCAAGTACCCCTCACACTCGTTTGTTGGCTGTTTCATTTGAGGCAAGCCATATACCATATATTCCTTTGTCATCTCTTCCATTGCTCCAAAATTAACATGACCAAGACGCGAGTGCCAAAGCCATGATTCCTCTTCGACCTTGCTTAGAAGACATTTAGATGTGATCTCCTCGAGACTGATTTTGTAGAGTCTATTCATTGATTTTTTTCACCTTCATAAGCAGCCTTTCTTAATCATCATACACCCACAAATAATCATCACTCAATATTACTCGATGATGCTCCTCTGATAGTTGGCCGAGACTGAAAATATTGTTCCATAAAGTGGGAATGTAGTACACATCTCTAAGCATCTTCTCTTCACCATTTTTACACCTAAACGATATGACCCCTATACCTTTGATACTTACTGTGGAGCCGTCCCCGAACTTCACTTCTCCTATGACTCGTTCATCTAATTGGCTGAATTTTCCTCGTGCACCAGTCATATGGTTGTTGGCGCCATTGTCCAGGTACCACACTTGTGACTCTCTTTGACCCTCAGTCTCTAATCGCAACTGTAGAAATATGATTTCCTTTTTCAGCAGCATAGTCTGTCCTGTCATCTCTCCAACTTTTTCAGCAATCAACAGTGCTGGCTCATCCTCTTGAATTTTGGAGAGGTTTACCTCCTTCTGTGTATCTCTGTCCCTTCGAGGTTTATGGCATTCGGCAGCATAATGCCCGTACGCCAAGCAGTTGAAACATCTAACCTGGCTCCTGTCTCGTGGTCCACGTATTCCAAATTTTCCACGAGATTCTCCACCACCTCGAGCTCCCTCTTTGTTGGTTCTCTTTAACCACTCTTCTCGAGTCAACAATAATTGGCCGTCATTGCCCTCCTTCTTTCTCCATTCTTTTTCTGTCAATAGAAGTTTCCCTTGGCTTGTTTCGTTTTGTCCACGTACTCTCTTTCTTCATGTGCCTTTAATGAGCCAATAACCTCTTCCATCAACATCTCCTCAATGTTTCCAAATTGCTCAATTGCAGAGGCAATTTGCAGAAACTTCGAGGGAACCGCTGTAAGTAGTTTTTTCACCACGTATGCTTCTTCCAATTTCTCTCAAAGAGCTCTGATTTTAGTGATCAAACCATTCAGCTTCATATAAAAATCGTCCAGTGGTTCTGTTTCTCCCATATTCAATGCATCAAATTCACCTTTTCAGAGTTTGAGCCCTTGCCTTCTTTACTTTTTCCGCACCCGGGCTCATTGTCTTAACAGCTTCCCATGCTTCTGTCGAAGTCTTCTTCTCCGCACGTTTATCGACCTTGCCTTCAATTACAACCTTGGGGTCTTTGGATTCTACAGCTTCCCACACACCAAGCGCTTGCATGTATACCTGCATTCTAATTGCCCACACCGTGTAGTTTGTTCTTGTAAGTATTGAATAACTCAGATTAAACGAGCTTTCCTTGGGCTTGGTTGTCTCCATGTCGTGTCAGTTGTGTATGAAGGGTTGGTGTTTGAATGATCGGGCTCTGATACCACGTGAAGTTATAGAACGTATGAACAAGAAACTGTATGAACAAGAAACTTGGAATAAAAAGCAAATGTTACTACTTAATGTCAAACTGAAATAACAAAGTACAAACAACTTAAATACTTTCTGACAGATGGAAGCATAACCCACTCCTAGTTTAGTGCCACTCCCTTACTCCACTAACACACTCCTACAATATCACTAACTCCCCACTACTAAGTCTTGCTCCACTAACACACTCCTACAATATCATCAACTCCCCACTGCTAACTCTGATAACAGATGGAAACTGATGGAAACAGTCAAAAAAATAAAACAATTAAAACTTTGTTTTTTAACATGTTTAGATTAACCCAACAAACAATTACTTTAGAAGTTTAAAATAAGTTTTAAGGTACTAAAATATACGATAAACAATAATACTAAATGATAAAAAATTTAAAATTTTGGGTTATTACAAGGTTCTAAGATATACTAGAATAGTATTTACTTTATAAATAAAGTACATCGAATGGCCTTCCAATCCGCGTTTCATAAATACGAGAATGGTATTTATCTTTAAGTCCACTTTTAAAAATATGCATAAGCATATGAGTCGGTTTAAAATAAGTGGCAGTTAAAACAAGAATTAGTTATTTCTGGTAAATGCTATATAAAAGTTGTACTCTCATTTTCTTTCAGCTTCGTAGCTCTTCTTTTCTATATTCTTTTGCGAACTTCTCGAGGGCTAATATCATAGGGCTCTACACAATTTGAAGAGGCAGTATGAGAATGGACTGTTATGGCATGGTTCGAACCATACTAGTTTTGTTGATCCTATTAGTATCAAGCCTTATCTTTTTGGAGGTCTTAATTTACATTTTTCTTTGTCTTCTGTATTCCCTGAGAAACTCGAGCAATGGTTAAGAAGATAATAATCACAAAGCAAAAGTATCTGTTTGAGGTAAGTTCTTTCTTGATCCTTGTTTGTTTAAAGTAACATGACCAGATTTGTGTCTTTGTATATTACCAAGGTTTTTCTTTTCCTGATATTTTATTAATTTTACTTTAAATTCTTATGTATATTCTTGTTTGTTCATAGCACCATATGAGTAAGTTCTTGCTCTGTGATCCATATTATTTTCGCAGATGGATTCAGTCCATGGTTATTTTATAGTTGATGAGCTGCTTGGAAACTAATATGGCTTGAACAGAGTTGATGGGCAGTTCTAGATTTACTAGTTAGTACTGCTTTGAAACTAATGCCACTTGTAATGTAAAAATGGTTCAAAATCACTACAAGTTTGTATTATTCTTTTCTTTTCATATATCTACAATCATTTTCATCTTGTAGTCTTGTCGCTAAAAAAAAGTTCAAACAAACTATCTTGTATCAAAATAGGATTCTTTTCATCTTCATCTTCAAACCTAGGCTTTGGAGATGAGACCATTACATGTATCACTTTCTGCCTGGAAGAACACACTTAAATATCCGGAAACACAAATTCACCTCCACCTTTTCTTCTCTATTTCTCTTTCCGACTGCCTCACTTTTATCTATCCGCATCATTATTTTTGGAAGCACTCAACACAATACAACCAATTTTTTTGTTCTTAGTGGTATCATAAGCAAAGTAGGTATAGGTAAAAGAATCTTACAATGATTACCCTACATTTTGAACAAATTTCCCTTCTTCCTATTCGCTACACGCCTACCATAGCTCTAACCTCTGCACCGTGAGGATATTCATCGATCAGTCTTGCACGTTACCCAAGCTCTCAAACCATTTTAGCTTGTAAACTCTTAAAGCAAACAGTTAAGTATGTGTTAAAGTACTAATAAGATCATTCTAAGTTTTGGCAGACTTTTTACTCAAAGTATGTGTTATAATACGACACGTATGTGCACAATAGACCAAATTGCATAATGAAAATGGTCATGCGTAGAATTCAGTCACTAACTTTTTCTGAAGACTTAGGACTCCAATTATTCAAACCTTCATAACGAATCGAACCAAGCTAAGTACATTCCCAATCTCACAGATCAAGGTAAGGTGTGTAAAAGAAGTCGGTTTTAAATAACAGTTCTGTTTTAAATAAAACTTTAGGTCATATTTGTAGATAATAAAAGGGATAGGAGAATAAGAAATTTTTATTGAAGCTTTTGTGATGTTGTTGTCGTTTGATACATTGTATATCCTATATTTATTTTAGTACATTATAACGACAGAATAATATTTTTAACTAATATAATATTTTTTTTAAAATATAAAATCAAATCTCTAAAAGAATATGAATAATATTTTTATATCGAAAATATATTATCCAAATCTTTGAGCAATATATTCATTAATTAATTAACATAATTAATTAATTAATATATTTCTAGCTTAATTTTATTTGGTTCCAACAATTCCTCTCTTAAATTAAGCTTTCGGATAACTTTCGAACTTTTCACATTCCTTTTGAAACCATCGTTCTTTTTTGAAGACTTGTGTAGTGGATGAGTTTGTGAAGATATGGTCCATCTGATCAAATATTTTTCATCAAGTATTTTTTTCTCCCTGTTATGGTCGCCTCCGATCTTCTACGGTTTTTTCCGGCCTGTTCCAGTTACCTCCATTCATCAACGGTGTTTTCCGGTCACCTCCGATCTTCTATAGTCTTTTTTCGGTCTTTCCCGGTCACCTCCAATCATCCACGATTCTTTTCCGACCACCTCAGATCTTCTACGGTCGTTTCTGGTCGGTTTCGGTCACCTCCAATCATCTACGGTCTTTTCCGAGGAACTTCTTATCCTCAATGACTTTTTTTCATATTCTTCTTCAGCCATTTTTTTAATCTTAATTTTCTTTTTCTTTTTTGTCTTCTTCCTCTTTTTTTTTATCTTTTTCTTTATTTTTCGTCTTCTTCTTCGTGTTCTTCTTCCATATTTTTTTCTTTTCTTTTTTTTCTTCGCTGAAAAACGTTTTTTTCTCCGGAGGAAAATGCTCTTCTTCTTCTCTTTTCCTTTTTTCTCCGGCAGACAGAAAATGTTGTTTCTTCTCCAGACAGACACCTCTCTTCTTATTTTTTCTCTGGCGGATTCTGCTTCTTGTGCCTTTTTTTTGCAAACGACATTCTTCTTCGTTTTTCTGCAGTGGATACAACCAGCGGACAACACTCTTCGTCTTTTTTCCCTCTTTTTTTTTTGGCGGACAGCAAATCGCTATCTGCCGACACAATGGAACACTCTTCTTTTGCCTCCTTAGCTCTGATACCAATTTTAAAAAATAAGAGAGATGGGAGAACATCTTGACCTACCTAGAACCTCTGACCATACCCCCATTATTTTACATCTCTCGGCCCCTTTCACCTCCCCCCTAGACCTTTTAAATTTTTCAATATGTGGTGATCCTACGCAAGTTACCATTCCCTCATTTCGGATAACTGGCCTCCCTTGTCCTTTAAGTCCCATGCATGCGATCGTTCAAAAGCTAACAAGACTAGCCCCAGTTCTCTCTTACCTAAATAAGAGGGCTTTCAGCGACATTAGCCAACATGTTGAGGATGCTAGAACCTCTCTCGCCGCTGCCGAAGAAAACCTCTTCTCGGACCCTTCAAATAGAGACCTTATCATCGCCGAGAAGCAGTCCTCATCCTCTTTCATTTTCCTTAGTCGAGCGGAAGAATCTTTCCTTAAGCAAAAATCGAGAGAAACCTGGCTTAAGCTAGGAGATAAGAACTCCAAATTCTTCCATAATAGCATTAGAGCCCGTGGGGCCCGAAACAAAATCCTATCTATCTCCACCCTTGTAGGCCCTACCTCAAACCCCTTCACCATCTTATTAACGTTTCAAAACTTCTTTATCCAGCACTTAGGCTCGCCCAATAAAGATAATTACCATGGCCCAGATAGGATTAAAGCCCTAATCCACACCACCGTTCCCCGTGACCTCAGTAACGAGATGATAAAACCCATCTCTGACGCTGAAATCAAGGATGCCCTCTTTGATATAGATAGCAACAAAGCCACGGGCCCTGACAGCTTTAGTGCGGGTTTTTTCAATTCCAGCTGGCCTCTAATAGGAGATGACATTTTCCTAGGAGTCAAACATTTTTTTGGAAACGGAAACATGGACCCTGCCTTGAACAAAACACTTATCGCCCTCATCCCAAAATCTGACTCCCCTTCCCTTCCCTCCGACTTCCGTCCGATCGCCTATTGCAATGTAATTTACAAAATTATCTCCAAAATCATTGCTACCAGAATAAAACCTGCCCTGCCGGCCCTCATTGACCCCTTGCAATCTGCTTTCGTCCCGGGTCGCTCTATTATTGACAACATCTTACTCACCCAAAACCTTTTGCATGGCTATAAAACGAACCGAAAAGGTCCCATATGTGCCCTCAAAATCGACCTTATGGAAGCTTTCGACAATCTCAGATGGGAAGTTATCCTGGATATCCTCCTTGCCATGCACTTCCCCATGCCTATGATTAACTCGATCATTCAGTGTATCACTTCCGTCTCCTACTCTGTTTGTATTAATGGAAAACCGATGAGTCATTTCCCTGGAAAAAAGGGTCTTCGTGAGGGAGACCCCCTTTCCCCGTATCTTTTTGTTATTGTCATGCAGGTCCTTTCCAGAATCCTCCAAGAGAAAAGCCAAAACCCATACTTTGGTTTCCACTGGAAGTACCAAAAGCTCAAGATAATCAACCTTTGCTTCACGGACGACCTGATCATCCTATGCACGGCCAATCTCTCATCAATTAAGCTAATCCTGGAAGGTCTGACTGAATTTGCTGCTATATCTGGCCTCCACCTAAATCCAGCCAAAAGCAATATCTTCTTCTCGGGCACCTCTCTCGTCGTTAAACTCAACATCCTCCACTACCTCAACTTCACAGAAGGTTCCCTCCCATTAAGGTACCTAGGCGTGCCCCTCATCTCCTCGCGCCTCTCCTATAATGATTGTCGCCCTCTTTTCCAAAGCATCACCAACCGCATCAATTCTTGGACCTCCAAGCACCTCTCCTTCGCGGGCCGTCTTCAACTCATCAACTCTGTGCTCTTTGCAAGCCAAGTCTACTGGTCTTCCATCTTCATTCTCCCCGCTCAAGTGCTTAACGAATTGTCCCAATTACTCCGCACGTCCTCTGGTCTGGACCCGAAATGAAATTTACAGGAGCAAAGATAGCTTGGAGTAAGCTGATCGTGTCCAAAGATGAGGGTGGCCTTGGGATACCAGACTTAAAAATCTAGAATCAGGCGGCCGCTCTAAAGCTCCTCTGGTCCATCCTCACTCGAAACAAAAGCTCTCTCTGGACACAATGGGTTATCACAGAAAAAATTAAGCCAAGCTCCTTCTGGTCCCTCCCCCTCCCATCCTCGGAGTGGTAGAGTTGGAAGAAAATCCTTAAGCTAAGAAGAAAAGCAGCAAATCTCTACCGAGTAAAAATCGGAAATTGAGCCAACACATCCATCTAGCATGACCCCTCGTTTTTTCCTACATCCCTTGTTAACCGCTTTGGCCCTCACATCCTTAACCTCACCCGTCTCAGAAACCTGAAGACTGTAAAAGACATTTGTTCAGAGGGTGGGATTTGGTCCCGGCCTGCCCACGCCAGAGCCCCTAATCGCCATCTCCGGGACCACATTCGAGAAATTACCTCAGCCTTAACTGCACTTCCCCCAGCCTCCTCTGACCCTGACATTTTTATTTGGATCCCAAATAACTCCAAACCTGAATTTACCATCACTAGCACATACTCCGCTCTCAAGCCCCCGACTCCAAAGGTCAGATGGGCCAACCTTGTCTGGAATAAATTCTCAATCCCCAGACACTCCTTCATCACTTGGTTAGCCATCCACAACAAGCTATATACCCGGGACATAATTATATCTTGGGGCCTTGACTGTCCTGCCGCTTGTGTCCTCTGTAATAGCGCCCCTGAAACCTTAGACCACCTCATAATCCTCTGTCCCTACTCCTCTACTATATGGGAAATCTTGTCCCAAAAAATACTCATTTCCCTACGCCATCTTCTTGGACTCAATGGCACGAGACTGCAAGCTCATGGGCCCCCTCTGATAAGAGCCGCCGCTTTTATTGGAACTCTACTTTCTGCGCCACGATCTACTACATTTGGAAATAAAAAAAACAACAAAATCTATAATGATAAGCAATCCCGCTTCAATAGCACTTCCCATCGGGTCCTTTCCGACTTCCGCTACATATTCAAAGGATCGAAATACCCCTTCCATGGCTAATTTCCTTTTGTAACCCCATCCTTTCCGCCTTATTGTACCTTTCAAGGATCTAGAAACTTTGTAAAGGGTACTCCACCCCAAGAACTTTTGTAAACTTTTATTTAATTAATTTACAAGCTTTTTATACAAAAAAAAATGGGAGAAGAAGAAATTTTTATTAAAGATTTTGAGATGTTGTTTGATACATTGTATATCCTATATTTATATTAGTACATTATTCTGTTTTAATGATAGAATAGTATTTTTGACTAATATAATATTTTTCTTAAATACAAAATCAAATCTCTAAAAGAATATGAATAATATTATTACATCAAAAATATATTATCCAAATCTTTGAGCAATATATTAATAAATTAATTAATTTAATTAATTAATTAATTAATATATTTCTAGCTTAATTTAATTTGGTTCGAACAATATTCCTACCCACATGTACAAGATCGGAATCAAAAGCTATTGTTGACGTTAAGTATAATCTTCGTTACTCAATTACTTATTTATATTTATTACACTTCTATATTAATTAAATCTTATGTAAATTGGGTTTTTTATATTAAATAATTTTTTTATTAATTGAGTTTTTTTATTAGTTAGATTTCATATTAATTACGTCTTTTATATTAATTAAATTCTTTTATTAGGTGCTTAAGATTTATTATAGCTCACCTATAAATATATGAGATTAATTTTAAATTTATGGCGGGACGCTATATGGGCTACATATTTCTATAGAGGGAGAAACTAACTCCAGGTGGTTTAAAAGATAAATGAGGTGATAAATAAACACTGAAGAGAAGATTGTGCGCATCACGAGTGATTGAGTTTTTTTGTGTTTGAGAGTCTTTCTATAACCTACTTATTTATAGATGGAGCGTCCATTCCCCTCGATGTAGGATTTCTTCTCGATCCGAAGCACGTTAAATCTCTTATTGTGGGATTGTGTACTTTATGTTCTTTGTTGTTTACTTTATGTTCTTTCTTATTAACTTTGTTCTTGAAATACGGTAAAAGTCGAAGCTCGTATAACCTTCTACGACCTCTCGAGTGGCTAAGATTTGGCCTAACTAGTCTTGTTAGGGTTGAGTCGGGTCTTGTTTGGATATTGATGAATTCCTTAACAACTACAAACAAGTTTCTTGACCGATACTAATCAATGTAACTCATTGGATATATACATTAATATTTTATGGAAATAACATCTTGGAACGTAAATGGGTTAAACAACCTACTTCGCTAAAAACGTAAACCATATTATCTTTAGAAATCAAAGAACTACATTGGAAATTAATGTTGGAATATATGTATTTAATATATTAATGGACCGATAATAATTTGGATCGACATGCTAAATAAAAATATCCGATCATTGTCCTAAGGAAGTCCAAATTAAAAGTAATCGAGTTAATTATTTAATTAAATAAATTGGACCCATGAGAGAAAAGGCGTTATGGGCTCAAGTGTGGTAACCATGTTGAATTTGGGCACTATGATGCAGAGGGCCCAAATTTCAACACCTAGGCCTGAATTAATTATTTAGGGATATAAATTGAATAATTAATTTATCGGGTTATGATCCCGGACACAAGGAAGTAATAAATGATGAGCTTTATAATGTTGGGCTTCACATTGTAAAACTATACGTAAGGGGCTAGGTTTGGAAATTTCATCATCCAAAACTCTAATCAGAAATACATTCGCTTCATTCAGTATTTCGAAACCTTCCCTTTCTTTACTAATTTGATTATGCAGGTTTCTCAATTGCATAAACAGAATCGTTGAAGAACGCAAAGGAACAAAAGAGAATACTAGATGGAAAACAGCAGGAAAACCCGTAAGTGTTCTTCGTTTTCTGTTTATTCATTAGGTGAATCTAGAAAAGGGTTTAATTATTTTTCCGCGATTTGTTGTATATTATTTGATACGGTTTTGAATAATATATAACATTTGATATCAGAGCCAAGTTAACCGTTTTTTTTAATTGGGTAGAATAACCGAATTGTGTATTGATAGATAAAGATGCATGTTCTTGGTTAGGGCATGGATTTAGAGATTGCATGAAAAACATGTTATCTGATCTATTCGTACTGAAAGATTTCTATCAGACAACTTTGATATGGAAGATCTTGGTGATTCCAGATTTGTATTAGGAATCCAGACACATCAGGATCACTCTCGTGGTATTCTTAGATTGTCACAAAAGGCATAAATTGAAAGTGTGTTCAACGTTACACATTGACAGATTGCAAACCTCTAAATATCCCTATAACAAAGGGTGACAGACTTATTGTGGGTCAATGTCCTAAAACAAAATTTGAGATTGAGGAAATGCCATTAGCCCTTATGATTCGGCAGTTGAGATTTTAATGTATGCTCAAGTTTGTGCTAGGTTGCACATTGCCTTTGTTGTAAATATGTTGCGGAGATATGTTAGTAACAAAGGCACGGATCCTCGAAGACATTTAAAAGGGTACTCCAGTATCCATAAGGTACAAATGAGCACATATTTACATATAGGAACTCAGATAAAATGGAGATAATTGGGTATTCCGACTCGATTATTGGTAGATGCGTATACACACTAAAAAAACACGTTATGAAACATATTATAATTGTTCGCAGGTGTAATATCCTACAAAAATGTAAGATAAACACTTATGGTAAAGTAAACATATTCTCGAAAATGCGAACCATCTAACAGTGCACAAAAAATGTTTTTTCCCAGAAATACTATTAATCAATTTTTTTAATTTAAAAAATTAAACAAAAAATAGTAAAAAAGAAAAACTAAATTAAAATAACAAATATATATTGAATTGCCTTCTCCTCCAGGAATACTAGAATAATATCTATCTCTTAAGTCGGCGTCTTCTATCAACAACAGAAATTAGTTATTTCTGTTTAGTGCTATAAAAACTGTATTCTTATTTTCTTTCTGTTTCGTACCTCTTCTTTTCTCTAGTCCTTTACAAATTTCTTAGTTTATCTCTTTCGCAGCTTATGACCTCTTCTTTTCTCTATTCTTGAGTGCTAATAGCGTATCACAAGTTTTATTCTTGAGTTCTAATCTCTATTCTTGGTACTCTGAAATATGACATTCTTAAACTACGTACAATTGTTCTTATTACTGCTTATTGTTCATCAAATTTTGGTTGCGGTCAGAATTAAAATATGGGACAACTCCGTACCATTGTTCCTATTACAGCTTATTGTTCATCAAATTTTGGTTGCGGTCATAATCAAATTCTTGTTTGTTCAAAGCAGCATATGAGTAAGTTCTTTTTGCAGATGGATTCAAATGGTTATATATAGTTGATGAGCTTAGGGTCTTCTTCATTCACAAAAAGAGAAATATTGAAAAAACAGTTCAAAGTGGATTACTCAGATGTGCAGCGGTGGGGTTCATGCCGTTTATGTAACCAAGTTGATACGATAAGAACATTTTGTTAGAATAGCAAGTCTTGGTGCGAGCAGGGCTCACTAGGTTAGCCGTGGGATTTATCAACTAAATTGGAGTATTTCATTATAATTTTTTTTATTATTATAGTTTTCATTGCAAAGGTTACATTTTTTTTTGGCTCCTATAATTCATTTAGGAAACTAAAGTATTGAAACTTTTCTTATATTAGTACTTTAGTTTCTCTTTATGAATGGGCATTGAAATACATTTTAGTTAGTATATGGTTTCATTATATAATTGATGTTTGCTTATCTTTTTATTCGGTATAATCTTTCATCGAGTTGTGTCGTTTGTGATTTTGAGCATTTTCAAAGTGAGGTTGAGGTCCATGCACACGGATAGCATATTTTTTGTATAGTTTTTCGAAATCGATTTTTTTATTTTTAATAAATCTACGATTTTCACATGAGATTTGATTTGTAAGTAATTTGGGTGGCATTCTACTGTCTTGAATTCGTTTTTCTTTTTTATACATTAGGTTGTTCTTAATGGTTAGGGTTTAAATGTTTGAAGTTTAGGTGTACATGTTGGATTAAGTATGATTTAATTTAATGTCATTGTTAGGAAAAAAAATATATAGAAGAAAGAGTAATAAACCAAGCACACAAGACAATATTTAACGTGGTTCGGATTGTAAAAAAGAAACACTTACCAAACACACATGATTCGATCACCCTATAGCATGATTCACATAACCCTCTTTTCAATGTTTATCTTTCATGTTGCTTATCTCTCAAAAAGATTTAGAACTATTTTTCTCTCTAAAAAATTATACCGCTTATAATCATTTTTCTATTAATTACGGAAACTAATTAATATAGAAGATCAAATAAATATGAAATCTACATGAAATTGAGCAAGTAAGTTGGATATGCTAGCTTCTTAACATATTTGGAATAGAGCTTCACATTTGATTTTCCATGCTTCCGCAAAAAGTACCCGGTCTCTCAAATTGAGCAGCTAAGTTGGATCAATGATACTCAGTAGAGTATAAAGACCTACTACGATATTGTATCATGCAATTCTTCTGTATTACAAACACAATAAATACGATGGTGTTTTATACGATATTAATTGTAAGGCAATTAACATTTTGAATTGTAAAAAAATGAATGAGTCATTGTAAATCATGGATATTAATTGAGTTAGTCTCTACATGTACGCGTATTACCGGCAAGAAAGTTTAATATGTTAGTTATATTTATGCAACACGTATAGATTTGGACAACTTTGGCCTATTTGAATCAAGAGCTACCATATCAGGCCTTCAAACAGGCCTTCAAACAAGTAACGACCTAAAACGAGATATCTTCACAACCAAATAATATCCGCTCCTTGTAATTATAAATTCAAAATACGCAGGAAATGCTATAAGATAAATGATGTTCTTCTCCACGATAAAACGCCAAGTGATACCCATAATAAATTGCCATATGATCTCCCCAATATATCGCCATATGATCTCCACAATATATCGCCACGTGATCTTCATGATAGGCAATGATCGCTATCGTTATGATAGTAAGGTTGTAAGCTAAGTAATCTCCATATAAATAACAACACACGCTACATAAATGAGGGTCGTCTATACGAATATATAAACGAAAATGTAACAGAACTCTTGACTAAGCTATTTGCTAATGAACTCGATCAATCATGCTTAGCTTGGTTAATGATGATGATTTCGGATACTTCAGACATAGCCCACTGCATTATCTGGACATGTGTAATTCGGACCATAACACCCCACTAAAAAATCCGAACAAGACAAATGTAAAACACCTCTTGACTAAACTATTTGCTAATTAACTTAAAAGACTAATGGGCCCTTAAACTTGATCCGATTTCACAAATTTACCCGGTTAACCCATGGGTAATTAATTAAGAGTGTAAATACCCCAACCACTCTCATTAATAAGGGTGATCAACATTTAATACAAGCAGGCTGCTCAATTATCTCTCTACTCCTCACACTAAACACAAAACACTTCAAACTTACCAAACTACCGGAACGACAAAATAAACCAAAACAAGTGATACACAACTTAGTTAGTCATGCTTAACCTATCGTCGATAGCTCAACTCGATCAGTCTAACCTTATGCGCGTCTTCTTTAATACCTACTCGGTTAGTTTTGCTTAGCCTGGTCGGTCATGCCTAGCTCAGTCAGCCTCACCTTTAGTACCTTATCTTCATAAAACTCGGTTGGTGATGCTCCACTCGACCAGTCGTACCCGGCTTGGTCAACCTAACCTGCAGCACCCCCTCCCCCTTCAGCACCTCACTCCAGGACCTGCTGGGTTAGTTTTGATTAAGATTCATTATAGTTGGCCTATAAATAGATTAAGATATTACTTTGCAATATATGGCGGGACGCGATGTGAGCTACATATTTTCTCAGAGAGAGAAACTAGCTCTAGATATTTTAAGAGATAAGAGGTAAACAATGAAGAGAAGATTATCTACATTACAAGTGATTGGTTCTTTGTGTTTGAGAGTTTTTTTAGCCTACTTATTTATAGATGGAGTGTCCATTGCCCGTGGATGTAGCATTTCTTCACAATCTGAACCACGTTAAATCTCTTGTTGTGCGATTGTGTACATTATGTTCTTTATTGTTTATTCTATGTTCGTTCTTGTTAACTTTGTTATTGAAATAAGGTAAGAATCGAAACTCGTATAACCTTCTACTACATCTCGGGTAGATGTACCCCACCTGTTGGTCATTATTTAGGCCTAGCTAGTCTTTTTAGGGTTGGATCGGATCTTGTTGTGAGATTGATGATTTCCTTAAGAGCTAAGAAAAAGCTTCTGGACCGGCATTAATCCATGTAATTTATTGGATATTCATGCATTAATATTTTATGGCAATGACATATTGGAATGTACATTGGTTAAACAACCTAGTTAGCCAAAAACATAAACCAATTTATCTTTAGTAACCATATTATTTTTGTTTGTAAGGCTAAAATAACGAACATTTAGTTCTCAATGCTCTCCTCTTAAAATTTGAAAACAAATCATAATACTCGTCATCTAAAAAGAATTTGGCTAACTTAGAATCATAATGTATATAAAATTACCAATTAAAACAAACTAAATTAACATAGAAAGTGTACATTGAGTTGCCTTCTGCTTCAAAAATACTAGAATAATATATATCTCTGAAGTCCAGCGTCGTCTATCAACAGATATACATATGAGTGAAACAGACATTAGTTATTTCTGTTAAGTCCTATAAAAACTGTATTCTTATTTTCTTTCTATTTCGTACCTCTTCGTTTCTCTACTCTTTACAAGTTCCTTAGTTAATCTCTCTCTGCTCCTAACCTCTTCTTTTCTCTATTCTTGAGTGTTAATCTCTATTTTCATCAGATTTTTATTTCTGTAGAGAATTGGAAGAACCGATATGACATTCTTAAAGTACCTATTGTTCCTATTACTCCTTATTGTTCATCAAATTTTGCTTGCAGTCATAATTAGAATATGGGACGATTTAACGTCGTTTTGAATTTTTCTTTGTATTTTGTATTCCACGAGAAATTCGAGCAATGGTTAAGAAGATTATCAATATGACATTTTATATTCTATCGCACAAGCGGCCATGATCAAAGCAAAAATATCTGTTTAAGGTAAGTTTTTTCTTGATCCTTGTTTGTATCTTTGTATATTACGCAAGGTTTTCTTTTTCTTTTACTGATATTTAATTATAATGGGTTCAAATTCTTATGCTTATGACAGATGAAATTTATGTTCGGAGAGCATCCTGATGTCTTTTGTAAATTCTTGTTTGTACAAAGTAACGATTGGTTGGAGACTGACTATATCAGTAAGTTCAATAGTTATGGGTCTTTATAGTTTACTTTCGCGGCTTCTGATCGATATTTTCTTGCAGACGGATTCAGTAAATGGTTATTTTATAGTTGATGAGCTGCTTGGAAACTAATACGGCTTGAACAGAGTTGATGGGCAGTTCTAAGTACTGATTCGAAACTAATGCGGCTTGTAATGCATTTTCATAAATAAATAAAAATGGTTTAAAATCACTACTGGTTTGTGTTATTTTTTCTTTTCATATATCTACCATCAGTTTTTAATTTTTTGTCTTATATCAATAAGTTTGTTTACTATCTTGTTTCAAATTCGAATTTTTTTAAACCTCAAACAATGTTGTTGCTAAAAAAAATTCAAACGAACTACGTTGAATCATAGTTGTTGAAGATTTAAAACCCAAATAATAAGTTTTCAGAATTCTTTTAGGGTCATCTTCATTCATAAAAAGAAAAATAATGAAAAAACTGTTAAGGTATGTTCAAAGTGGGTTACTTAGATGTGCAGCGGTGGGGTTCATTCCGTTTATATAACCAAGTTGATACGATAAGAACATTTTGTTAGAATAGTAAGTCTTGGTGCCAGCAGGGCTCCCAAGGTTAGTGATACACGAGTTAGTTAGTCATATTCAACCATGTCCGTAGCTCAAGTCGTTCAACCTCACCTTCAATACCTCATATCCAGGACCTGCTTGGTTAGTCATGTTTAATCCGATCGGTCATGTCCCGTTCGGTCATACTCATTTTCAGGAAGCTCGCTTAGTGATGCTCCGCTCGACCAGTCAAATCCGATTTGGTCAGCCTAACCTACAACAAGCCCCATTCATCGTCAACATCTTGCCATTGAATCTTCAAATGATTAACAACTTAAAACGAGATATCTCGACAACCAAATCGTATCCACTCATTGCTATCAAAACTTATTAAATTCAGACTACACAAGAAATGCTATAAGACAAATGGTTTTATTCTCCACGATAAAACGCCCAAGTGATCTTCAGATAAAACGCCAAGTGATCTTCATTATAGAACGTCAATGATCGCTATTTCATGATACTAAAACTGCAAGCTAAGTAATCTCCATATAAATATCTCTAGAAAAGACCTAAAAGATATTTTTCTTTCTAAAAAGTATATAACTCATAATATTTTGTCATCACACTTCGTATATAAATATCTTATTCTATTTATAATCTATTAATCACGTAATCTATATACCAAGCCCCAGGACACAACTGAAATTATGAATATGTTTCTAAATTAGGTATGTTGTTGCAACAAAGGCGAACATATGGATAAATATTGTGTAGAACGGATTTCCTTCAAAAACATGATGACTTCATGAACAAAGCTTTGAGAATCGACAAACTAGGAAGTACAAGCTTCGCAAACGAAAGACTACACTATCCGGTTCATTATATTTGAAATTTCTTAGTCCTTAAGTTTAATTATACTTCAAATCAAGAACTAGGGAGGATTTCTAATGATCATATAATACCCTGATAAAGATAGAAATCGAGATACAACTCGATCACTTATGCTTAGCCTGGTTAGTGATGCGCAACTTAGTTAGTCATGCTCAACCAGGTTGGTAGCTCAGCTCGATCAACCACACCTTTAACGTCTCATCTACATGATCTGCTTGGTTAGTCATGTTTAGCCCGATCGGTCATGTTCAGCTTGGTCAGTGTCACTTTCAGTACCTCATCTTTAGAAAGCTCGGTTACTGATGCTCAGCTCGAACAGTCATACCCACCTGAGTCAGCCTAACCTGCATCAACCCCCTTCCATCTTTAGAACCTTTCCATTGGGTCTTCAAATGAGTAACGACTTAAAACGAGATATCTTCACAACCAAATCATATGTACTCATTGACATCAAGACTTCATAAATTCAAACTACATAGAAAATGCTTTAAGACAACTTCTTTCCTTCTCTATGATATATCTCCACGTGATCTCCATAATAGAGCGCCACGTGATCTACATAAAAAATGCTTTAAGACAACTTCTTTCCTTCTCTAGAAATTGCAAATTGGAAATTGGAAACTATAAATTAGAAACTGGAAATTAAAAATTAAATATGTAAAACTAAAAATTAAAACTTAAAAATTGAAAATTAGATTTTAATTTAGATCTAGTACTGGATTGAGTTTTGGATTTAGACTTGGTATTTAGATTTAGTTTCGTATTTGGACTTGGTATTTGGACTTAGTTTTGGATTTAGATTTAATTGAGTATTTAATTTAATTTTGATGGACCAGTGAAATTTTAAATTTGGAATTTGTTTGATTTTGGATTTTTGGGGTTTGATTGAGATTAAGATTTTGATTCGATTTTTCCTATTTGAATTTGGTATCTCTTAATTGTTTGGTTTTGTTCGATTAGAGATTGTGGATCTTATTCCGAATGGATAGGAAAATATGATTTTCTACAATGTAGTAGTAGCAAACTAAATTAGAAGAACTTTGTTATGTAAACATCTGCATACCATTTAGTATGTCCTCGTCTTACACTTCAGGTATTGATTCATTATTTTAGATTTCATATTCAGGTGCTACAACAATGTCAGTTAAGGGTATTGGCTCTATTTTTACGACTCATATATCATTATCCGATAATTACTATGTTCCTACCGTTGCTTTGAATCTTGTTTCGGTTAGCCATTTGTGTAAATTTGGTTATTGTGTCTTATTTTCCAATTCTGTTTTTGCTACACAAAATAAAAAAACTCATAGAGTAATTGGGACAGGTCGTAAAATAGAGGAACTCTATGTTTTAAATTGGCAATATTTTCGGCATTACCGTATCCTCAAAATGTCACTTCTTCTATTGCTCTATTTTATATTATTCATTCTACTGTCTGGGGTCCATATCCTGTCTCCATAAAGGGTGATTCGTCCTACTATGTTTGTTTCATCGATGATTATACTCGATATTCCTGGGTTTACCTTATGAAATAAAGATCATATTTTTTTTAGAATTTACAGAGAATTCCAGGAACTTGGTAAGACTCAACATTCTACTGTAATAAACTACTTCAGGTGTGACTTAGGGGATGAATATATATCTAATGATTTTAGTCAGGTACTTGCATTTGATGGTACCATATTAGTTAGTCTTCTTGCATTGACACCCCTCAACAGAATGTTGTTGCAGAAAGAAAACATTGTCATCTTGTTGAGACGTCTCGTTGTTTGCTTTTATCTGCTGAGACTCGTATTATTTTTTGGCGAGAAACAATTAGTACTGCCGTATATGTGATTAATCGAATTCCCACTGCTCATAATACATGGATGTCTCCCTTTCAGAATTATACGAAAAAATTCCAGATTATTTTTCCTTACGAGTGTTTGGATGTACACGTTTTGTCCTTCGTCCTCATGGTAAACACAACAAATTGGACCATAAATCCGCAATATATCTTTTATTAGGTTGTGGTGTTACATAGAAAAGTTATCGTTGTTTTGATCCCACTAGTCAAAAACTTTATGTCTCTTGACATGTTTTATTCTTGAGCATATCCCATTTTATTCAATTCTAGAGAAATCACATGACATAACAAGCACCCAACTTAAGACTACAAATGTTTTTGAAAATAAGAGCAACATACCCATTGATGCTGATTAGGATAGTGACCTCGTGACCCAAAATCTACTAATGGTTTCTGTATTTTTCTTTGAGATTCCGTAATCTCATGGAAAATAAAGAAACAAAATGTTGTCTCTAGATCGTCTACTAAAGTTGAGTACCGTACTATGGATGTGACCACATGTGAGATTGTTTGGTTACCATAGCTTCTTGCAGATATGAGGGTTAATATTACTAAACCTACTTCCTTACATTGTTATAATAAAAGTGCCATGTAAATAGCAAAGAATTCTGTTTTTCATTAGAGGACGAAAAAAATTGAAATAGATTATCATTTCACTCGGCATCATCTTCAGTTTAGCACTATCTCACTTCCATATGTTCCATTAGCTTTGCAGGTTGCTGATAGTTGCAAAAAATCTCAGTCAACAGCGCGGTTTCGTTTTCTTTGTGACAAAATCAATGCTTATTACTGTTGCATTGTGAGTTTGAGAGAGGGTGTCAGGAATTATAAAGGTCAAAGCCCATTAGCTCTTTATTTTAGCTATAAATATAAGCATATGTTATGTGTAATTCACACACTTTCTAAATAATACAAAATCCTAGTTGTTTTCTCTTTTTTTGTTTTGTTCTTTTGTTAACAGAGCATAATACTTATCCTCTCACTTCAGTAGCATATCATAGAAATAGCCAGTATTGTATACCCAAAAGTTTTTCCCATAGTCTAGGCTTAAAGAAAATGCATCTTCTCTACCACTGTTTTTACTGTCGTCGTAATCGTTCACACCTTCAACAAGGTTTGCTGCATTTTCTTTTGATTTCCTTATTTACCTTTCAGTTTCAGACTATTTCTCCTGTAATGACCCTGCAGACCGCGCTTCATAAATACAGGAATGGTATTTATCTTTAAGTCCAGTTTTAAAAGATATGCATTAGCATATGAGTCGGTTTAAAATAAGTGAAAGTTAAAACAGAAATTAGTTATTTCTGGTGAATGCTATAAAAGCTGTACTCTTATTTTATTTCAGCTTCGTAGCTCTTGTTTTCTATATTCTTTAGCGAATTTTTTGGAGGCTAATATCATTGCGAATTTTTTGGGGGCTAATACCATAAGGTTCTACACAATTTGAAGACGCAGTATGAGAATGGACTGTTATAGTATGGTTCGAACCGTACTAGTTTTGATCTTATTAGTATCAAGTGTTATCGTTTTGGAGGTCTTAATTAAGATCGTTGTCCATTTAATTTTGTTAAGAAGATTATAATCAAAAAGCAAAAATATCTGTTTGAGGTAAGTTCTTTCTTGATCCTTGTTTGTTCAAAGTAACAGATTTGTGACTTTGTATATTACGAAGCCTTTCTTTTACTGATTTTTTATTATTTTTACTTTAAATTCTTATGATTATGACAGATGAAATTTATAGTCGGAGAGCATCGTGATATCTTTGTATATTGTTTTTGCAAATGGATTCAGTAAATGGTTATTTTATAGTTGATGAGCTGCTTGGAAACTAATACGGCTTGAACAGAGTTGATGGGCAGTTCTAGATTTAGTAGTTAGTACTGCTTGGAAACTAA
Source organism: Limnanthes douglasii subsp. nivea (assembly GCA_036936605.1). Lineage (NCBI taxonomy): Eukaryota > Viridiplantae > Streptophyta > Magnoliopsida > Brassicales > Limnanthaceae > Limnanthes > Limnanthes douglasii. The sequence goes on from JAUPFV010000004.1 coordinate 291,249,957, forward strand.
GGCGGCGTGTAATGTATTTTCATAACTAAATAAAGATGGTTCAAAATCACTACTAGGTTAACTTAAAATTCCTCTAACCAAGTCTTTCAGCATTTTTTTTTTCGGCATTTCACCTCTGCAGTTGCATTGAATATTCTAAAACTCAATATCTACCCAAAACTAAGTCTATAACATTTCATTTAAAAACAAATCATTCCTAATATGAATTTTACATAAAAATCCAGAATGTAAATAACCTATAACTTTTTACTAAAAGAAAAAGTAAATGATTTACTGGTAAGCATAATATCTCTTTTTAAATCCAGCGTCCTCCATCAAAAGTTATACTGTTATACATATGAGTGAAGGTGGAATATTGAAACCCAAATTAGTTATTTCGGTTGAATGTTATAAAAGTTGTATTCTTATTAGTTATTAAGGATTCTTTTTCTATTCTTGTGTGCTAATATCGTAGCCCTAAGGTTCTTCACAAGTTCTGCTAATTTCCTCTCTTTGGCTAGAGTTAGAGTTTTATTGTTTGTCCTAACCGACATAGTACCAAATTATATATATAATTTTCTAAAATTCAAACTCAGTCACAATATCTTCCATATATATATATATATGCATTTGTTTATAGAGTCATATTGAATTTGAAATTATCAAAAGGTAGATTTTCTACTAATATGGTTTTCTATAAAAACTAGATTTAATATTCCATATTAATTATATTCTTTAATTAATGGATTAAGTTTTATCATGGTTAACCTATAAATAAAAGAAGATATTGTTTTGGAGTGTGTAAAGAGTGTAGTGAAATAGAAGATAAAGAATATGCATTCTCATATTCATAAATGTTTTGCAAACCCAATGGTTTCTTCACGATATGAACCACTTTAAATCTCTTTTTGTGTCATTCATTTATTTTTCCTATTATTTTTTTATACTTCGTTACTCAAAATAAGCTTGTACTACCTCTTACATTCCTTTAAGATAAGTGCTTGCAATAGAATTTATTTTAATAACCTACCTCCTACAACCTCTAAGGTAACTGTTTGCAATATAATTTACTTTAATTACTTACCTCCTACCGGCCACTAAAAATAAATGTTTGCAATAGAATCCATTTTAATAACTTTTAGACCGAAAGACAATCTAAAAGAGTAATAAAATAAGAATCTAAACACCAAAATATACTTTTGGAGCATAACAATTAGTTTAAGAGTTCGAAATAAGTTTGAAAGTCCTAAAATATACCATAAACAATTATACTAAATGTTAAAAAACAAAGAGAGAAGTAGTCGCAGGAGGCAGGTAGGATTTTGTGTTTATTAGAAAATATTCATTTTTGTATTGAACTGTTTTTTATAATGCAAACTCAAGTAAGGCTCTCAATATATAGAGAGCTTAGAGGCCTCTAAAAGGAAACTTGATACACTAAATATTCTAACACTCCCCCTCAAGTTGTGTAATGGGATCACTAATACCCAACTTGGATAAAACTGATTCGAATGTTCTTGCAGCAACCGCTTTTGTCAGGATGTTTGCCAGTTGGTCTTCGGATCTAACAAACGGAAGTTCGACTGTCCCATCTTAAATCTTTTCTTTTATGAAGTGCCTATCTATTTCAACGTTCTTTGTTCTATCGTGCTGTACCGGGTTCTCTGAAATCTTAATCGCAGCTTTATTATGGCACATTAACTGAGTTGGACACTTCAGGGGGGATCCGATTTCTTTCATTATCTTCTTTAACCAAAGTATCTCGGTAAACCCCTTAACGATTCCTCTAAATTCTGATTCAGCACTTGACAGTGATACTACTTTTTGTTTCTTACTCCTCCAAGTCACCAAGTTACCTCTAAGAAGAGTAAAGTAGCCAGCAGTTGATCGCTTGTCATTAGGATTCCCTCCCCAATCGGCATCTGTCAATACTTCAACATGAAGGTGTCCATTTTTTTAAAAAATTATGCCTCTTCCTGATGTGCCTTTGAGATATCGAATAATCCTCATTACTGCCTCCATATGGTGTTCCCGAGGATGATGCATGAACTGACTAACTACTCCCACCGCGTATGCAATGTCGGGTCCAGTGTGAGCCAAGTCAATCAATTTTCCCACCAACCATTGGTACCTTTCTTTACTCGCTGGTCTGAACCCTTCAATTAACTTTAGTTTGTCATTCAAAACCATAGGAGTGTCATTTGGTTTGCAATCCACCATGCCAATTTCAGCTAATAAATACAATATATATTTCCGTTGGGAGATATAAATCCCTCCTCTTGACCTAAGAAACTCGATTCCTAGGAAATACTTCAATCCCCCAAGGTCTTTCATTTCGAACTCCTTGAAGAGGTTTTTCCTAAGAGAGCTAATTTCTTCTTCGTCATTCCCTGTTATAATCATATCGTTAACATATATTATAAGAAAGTGACTAATTCTCCTCTCTTTTTGTAAAAAAGGTATGATCCCCATTACTCTGTTTGTAGCTATACTGCTTCATTGCCATTGTAAATCTCCCAAACCAAGCTCGAGAAGACTATTTGAGCCCATATAATTCCTTTTTCAGTTTGCATACCTCATTTTCTTAAAAACAATCATAGAACCCTGGTGGGGGTTCTATATATACCTGTTCTTCCAAGTCTCCATGTAAGAAAGCATTCTTCACATCAAATTGATGAAGAGGCCAATCTTTATTCGCAGCTATTGAAAGTAAAACTTTGATAGTGTCAATCTTTGCAACCGGAGAGAACGTTTCAGAGTACTCTATACCATATGTTTGTGTAAATCATTTGGCAACCAATCTTTCCTTGTGACGCTCAATTGTGCCATCAGATTTATATTTTATATTAAACACCCATCTACACCCGACTGCTTTCTTCCCTTGTGGTAACACACAATTCTCCCATGTACCATTCCTTTTTAGAGATTCCATTTCATTATTCATTGCCTCATGCCATTCAGTCATCTTCTTAGCTTCTTGAGCTGGTTTAGGGATTTGTTCAGAGAGAATAGTAGCTGAAAACGCCTTTGCAATATTCGTCATTCCTTTCCTGTCCGTTTTTACCGGATATGTAGAAGCACGAGGAACGTGTTCCGGTGAATACCGGTCAGGAGGAACCCCTCTATTTTTTCTTGGGGGAAGAACCAGAGTTTGAGTTTCAACAAATGAACTTCCTGAAATGTCATGGTCAGTAGCATTTTGTGAGTTATGATATTGTAAATTGTTTACCTCTTGATGGACATTTTCTTCGGCTGATTCGCTGGTAATATCCATGGCATTTATTTCTTGTTGGACATTGTCTTCGAGAGAATCATTGGTGGTAAGAACTGCCTCGTCAGTCTCCTTTATGTTGGAAGAGGCGTGTTTGGTGGCGCCATCTACCGACTCTGTCGGCACATCCTCAAAGTAACTTTCATATAGCAACAAGTCGAGTGATTCACTTACTTTCTGCCCCGAGCACGAGATTGGTGATCAAAAAAATAATCGGATTCTAAGAAGTCACAGTCCATGGTGACATGGATTCGACAAGTAACCGGATTGTAACACCGATAGCCCATTTGATGGACACCATACCCAACGAATACACACTTTTCAGCACACTGATTAAGTTTGTTTCAACTAGTTTTAGGGATATGAACAAACACCGAACAACCAAAGACACGAGGTGGTAAGGTCATAACAGATGGAATTGCAACTTGGGTGGGAAGCACTTGTAATGGAGTTTTATTTCCTAGACATCGGGTTGGTAGACGATTTGCAAGATACGTGGCTGTAGCAGGAGCTTCTGGCCAAAGAGAATGAAGAACTCTAGATTCAATCATAATAGCACGAGTTTTTTCAAGTAAAGTACGATTTTTTCATTCGGAAGTACCGTTTTGTTGAGGTGTGTTTGGACAAGTGGTTTGATGGATAAGACCATTTGTTTTGAAAAAATTATGCATTGTTTGGTTAACAAACTCTATTCCATTATCAGAACGGAGAATCTGTATTTTTTCTTAAATTGAGTCAAAATCATTTTGTAAAAACAAACAAATATTTCTGGTACTTCCGATTATGTTTCATGAAGTATATCCAAGCCATTCTTGAGAAATCATCCACAAATAAAACAAAGTATCAGATTTGATTGTTAGTGGAATTTGGTGCTGGACCCCAAACATCAGAATGGATTAGCGAAAAAGCATAATCAACTCTAATATTACTTTGATTAAATGATACCCTACAATTTTTTGCAAGAATGCAGGTTTCACATTTCTCATGAATAGAATTATTCAAAAAAATATTAGGAAACAAAGTTTTAAGATAGCTAAAAGAAGGATGACCAAGTCGTCGGTGCCATAACCAAAGTTGCATTTCGGTTGTTCCGTGAGCAAGCATGACATGTCCCTTATGAACTACCTCATCAACATAATAGAGACCTCCTTGTTCAGTACCACGCTCAATGATATCCTTCGTACGAATGTCCTGTAAAATGCAAAAAAAATGGATACATAAGAACCACACAGTTGAGTTGTTTTGTCACTTGACTAACATATAATAACTTTAAGGATAGTGAAGGAATGTATAGGTATTTTTTTATTTCCATTTTTTCCAAAACAATAATTGAACCTCCCCCTTTGACTTCACAAATTTCTCCACTAGCAGTCTCAATATGGGACTTCTTTGGAGATGACATGTCACCAAAGTCGTTAGGATCATAAGACATGGTGCCCGTAGCCCCACAATCAAAGATCTAATTCATTGATTTCTCAAACGCTTTACCTCCAAGTTTTTCATAGGAGTTCGCCGTCATTCCTGCAAAAACCAGTGTCACTTCCTTGCTCATTTTTAGTCGGATCTTCACCGCCCCTTGTACACGAAACCCGTTTGACATTAGATCTGAAACACTAGTTATTTTTCTCCTTATGACCGTCCTCCCACCATTCTGTATAGCCAAACAACTGGAAACATGTCTCTTTAGTGTGTTTCTTCATCTCACAATGAGTGCAATACAACTTGGATTTTTGTTCTTTCTCTTTGGATCGGAATTTAAACCTATGTGTATACTCTTTAGCAGCCAAACCCATTCCAATTTTAGTCGAGTCACTATCAGAAGAACTTGATTTTAGTATATTAAGCCTGGCCACTTCCCTTCGTATTGTAGCATATGCTGTTTCCACGGACGGAAGAAGATCCTTTTTCAGGATATCTCTCTTGACTGGTTCCAGCTTGTCATTAATCGCCATTAGCAATGTATAGAGTCTTTGTTCTTGAGTCTTCTTATTGTAGATCTGAATATCTTCTGGGTCTTTCATAGGGTTCGGATCTCGCCTATCTATAGACATCCAGATGTTCTGCAGTTTGTTCCACAAGTCTTCTAGTGTATCAGACCCTTGCCTTAATAAATTAGCCCTCTTATGAAGGTCAAACACCTGTAACGAATCTGTACCAGAACTGTATGTGGTGGCTAACCCATCCCAGAGGGCGTTTGCAGTGGGATATTGTGAGACATTATTCACCAAGTTGGATTCAAGATTCTGGATAATCCATGTGAAAACACATTGATCATCTTGTTCCCACCTTGTATATGTGTTGTGAGTTTTGAATGGAGGTTTCGGCTCCCATGTAATGTGAGAACCTCTCTCCTTTCCCCCAATTACTTTCTTCATCAGGTTTGCCCATAGAGCATAGTTGTTACCACCGAGTTTAATCCCTAAGGATAAATTATCGGGGTTAGTTGTTTGTTGTTATGTTCCAAGACCATTTCTCAGAATGGCAGCAATCTGCATTGTTAATTCATCAGGGATTTGACTGACCACGACTTCATTGTCAGCCATCTTTGTTGAGGATGTTCAGAATTCCCAGAATCACACGTGCTCTGATAACATGTTAAAAAACAAAGAGAGAAGTAGCCGCAGGAGGCGGCTAGGATTTTGTGTTTATTAGAAAATATTCCTTTTTGTATTGAATTGTTTTTTATAATGCAAATCCAAGTAAGGCTCTCAATATATAGAGAACTTAGAGGCCTATACAAGGAAACTTAATAAACTGAATATTCTAACACTAAATGATAAAAAGTTATCATTAAGTCCACTTTTAAAAGATAGAATAAATATTTTGCAGCATAACAAGTAGTTTAAGAGTTTGAAATAAATTTTAAAGCCGTAAAATATACCATAAACAATTATACTAAATGATAAAAAGTTATCATTAAGTACACTTTTAAAAGATACAATAAATATCTGCGCTTCATAAATACAAAGAATAGTATTTATCTTTAAGTCCACTTTTAAAAATATGCATTAGCATATGAGTCGTTTCAAAATAAGTGAAAGTTAAAACAGAAATTAGTTATTTCTGGTAAATGCTATAAAAGCTGTACTCTTATTTTCTTTCAGCTTCGTAGCTCTTCTTTTCTATATTCTTTTTCGAATTTCTTGGGGGCTAATATCATAAGGTTCTACACAATTTGAAGAGGCAGTATGAGAATGGACTGTTATAGTACGGTTCGAACCATACTAGTTTTGATCATATTAATATCTATTGTTATCCTTTCAGAGGTCTTAATTGACATCTGGATCTATATGCTTTTGTTAGGAAGATTATAATCACAAAGCAAAAATATATGTTTGAGGTAAGTTCTTTCTGAATCCTTGTTTGTTTAAACTAACATGGGCAGATTATTTGTACTTTTCCTGAAATCTTATTATTTGTACTTTAAATTCTCATGTTTATGGCAGATGAAATTTATATTTCGAGAGGATCGTGATGTCTTTGTATATTCTTGTTTGTTCAAAGCACCATATGAGTGAGTTCTTTTTATAAAGTTAAATAGTTATGGGGCCTTTATAGTTTTCTTGCACGGCTTGTGATCGATATTCTTTTTGCAGATGGATTCAGTAGATGGTTATTTTATAGTCGATGAGCTGCTTGGAAACTAATATGGCTTGAACAGATTTGATGGGTAGTTCTAGATTTACTAGTTAGTACTGCTTCGAAACTAATCCGGCTTGTAATGTACTTTCATAAATAAATAAAAATGTTTCCGGTTGCAATAGATTATCAATGCAGTTATCTTAATATTTATTTTTTGAATTGATCCACACATGCTTTTGTAACGAATAGGCCAATGCAATTGGTTAGCCCATGTGAAGAATAAACTTCATCCCATAGAGGATCCATAATCCCACATTGCTAACAAGGACCATAAAAGAGTGTATATAAGTGTGAGCCCACCTCAACTAGCTAGAGACCTTTTGGGAGTACACCCAAGAGCAAACCCGTGCGCGCCTACGAGCGCAAAGCGGACAATATCTTGCTAGGCCGTGAGGTCGGTCTCACACGCTCACACACCAAATTCTAACATGGTATAAGAGCCATATATAAGGCTTAACCGCCGAAGTTCCAGCGAATTACTGGGATAAAGTTTAAGGGGGAATGTGAAGAATAAACTTCATCCCATAGAGGATCCCCAATCCCACATTGCTAACAAGGACCATAAAAGAGCCATATATAAGGCTTAACCGCCGAAGTTCCAGCAAATTACTGGGATAAAGTTTAAGGGGGAATGTGAAGAATAAACTTCATCCCATAGAGGATCCCCAATCCCACATTGCTAACAAGGACCATAAAAGAGTGTTAATAAGTGTGAGCCCACCTCAACTAACTAGAGGCCTTTTGGGAGTACACCCAAGAGCAAACCCGTGCGCGCCTACGAGCGCAAAGCGGACAATATCTTGCTAGTCCGTGAGGTCGGTCTCACACGCTCACACACTAAATTCTAACCCAATCCCACATTGCTAACAAGGACCATAAAAGAGTGTTAATAAGTGTGAGCCCACCTCAACTAACTAGAGGCCTTTTGGGAGTACACCCAAGAGCAAACCCGTGCGCGCCTACGAGCGCAAAGCGGACAATATCTTGCTAGTCCGTGAGGTCGGTCTCACACGTTCACACACCAAATTCTAACAGCCCACATATTTTTAAGTCAGTCTAACTTTACCTCCCATCTTACTTTTCTCACATATTTCTTCGTCTTTGTGAATGTCAATTAATTTTCATAGTTGTTGAAGCTCCAAAATTTACTTTCTTGTTTTGCAAGCTGCTTCTTCCTTCATTGTTGGTTGATTAATTTCTATTTGATTTTCCTCCTGCTGCTGGATTTCCCTAAATCAGTAATCTCAATTTTCTCTCCATCTGTTTCTTTGCTTGTTGTGATTTATTGTTCTTTTCATTTGAATGAATCTTGATATGGTTATTCAAAATGGAACAACAACATCGCAATACTTCCTATCTCATTGATTTCCCAAGCCTTCGTCAAAGTAGCAGTGGTTAAAATGAGCTTTTACTAACACTCAAGATGCAATATATTTATATGTTGCAGACTAAACATGGTACCCATGATTACAAACCTGAAGATGTTAAATTTAGAGAAGACTATATTGTAGTTCAATTTTCAAAGGAAGATAAAGATAGACTATTGGAAATGACAAGACTCACATTGATTGGAAAATTTTCTAACGGGATCCCAAAGAAACAACTTTTAGACAAATTCATAGATGAAAGAAAATTCAAAGGCAACATAAGTATATTAACAAGAGACGTTACTCTAAAAGAATATCTTAGTATCCTACGGAGTAAAACTGCCTCGACTACAAGCATCTCTATCATGAGAGTTCTTAAGTGGTCTCCACACTTCAACTCTAAAGTAGAGAGCCCTATTCCACGAATTTGGGTTAGAAATTTCAAGATACTAGAATTCCTATACAACGAAAACATCATAGAATCCATAACTAAAACAATCGGAAACCCAATCAAGACTTGGATTCCTGAAAATAATAGGGCTCTTCTCAATTTGGTTTACGTATGGATCGAGTTGGATATTACTAGTATTCTTCATCATCATCTATGGATTGGTTTTGGCTCTAATGATGGTTGCTGGTTGGAGATAGGGTATAAAAATATCCCTCACTACTGTTATAAATGCAAACACATTGGACATAGTCAAGACTTATCTAGGAAACAATCAAGAACTCAAAACGAACCTTTACCTGGAAATATGCACTCTTCAGTTCATAACTTACATGTTCAAACAAAGCAGAAGCTCAAGTCCATTATCAGAGTTCCACATAAAGTCTCTAGCACTCAAGAATCTATGGAAAATCAAAAGCAACAAGGTCAATCTCCAACCGAAAGAAAAGAGAAAAGAACTCATAATAGAAATGAGCAAATCACTGATTGCCAACAAGATGATTCAACTAATGTAGGACTCATAGATGCAATCAAGTCTATTGACTTTGAATGTAACTTATCTTCCCTAAAAAAAACTAACATTCTATATGGATATCATACCCCAAACCAAATGAAATTGGAAGCATACCACATACCCCAACCTTGATGACAAAATATATTAACAAAAGTTTCAAATTGCTATTGAAGCTGAAGCTCAAACAAGCCAAAAGAAAGATCCTTATTGTGAAAAAGTATTTACATTTTGCAGAGACTAGAACTCCCACATCACCAACATCTAATGATTAATATCATAAGCTGGAATATCCGACGAAGAGACTAGAACTCCTCTTCGTTCACGAGTCTTTCATTCAATTTAATCATCAAGATTCTATAGCTGGTATATAGACATGAAGGGATTTCCTCTTTTTGTTTAAAAAAATCAAGCGTCTAAAGAGTGCTCTCAAAGTCTGGAACAAAACAACTTTTGGGAATATTTTTTATAATGTTCATGCTACCAAGGAGGAGGTTAAAGTTTGTGAAGCTAACTACTTAACTTCTAACAAACAGGAGGATAAGATTAGTCTCTCATAAGACTTTTCTAATCATCTTTTGGATCTCATAATGGAAAAACGTTATTTGCATCAAAAGAGCTATGCTTCTTGGATCAAAGATGGTGACCGCAACACCCAGGTCTACGACAATTTTGTTAAAAAGAAGACAAGGAAAAGTCAGATTGCAAGAATCAAAATCAATAATAAATGGATACCAGATGAAGATGAAATGTGTTCATCTGTTGAAACTTATCTCAAAGATAGGTTTACCTCTCCTACTATTAATAATTCTACTTATGAGCAAAATATTTTAAATAGTACCATATTTAATTCTATTCTTAAACTGATAAATAATGCATAGAATGAATACCTTCTAGCTGAGCCTTTAGAAGAGAAAATCATTCTCACTATCAAGAATCTCAAGCCATCCAGTGCAGCATGCATGGATGGTTGCAATTATTGTCTTTTCATCTCCTATTGACACATAATTAAGCATATGATCTCTGTAGAGCTATGGTTGATTTCATCAAAGGCCATGACAATATCTAAGGAATCATAGCCATAAGTATTTTCCTAATTCCTAAAGCTGATCACCCTTCATACTGGAATAACTTAAGGCCAATTAGCCTTTGTACAACTTTTAATACAATTATGTCTAAACTTTTAAATAATTGGCTTTCTAACCTTTTTTCTAAGTTGATTTCAGAATTTCAAGGTGTTTATGTCAAAGGAAGATCCATTCATGACAATATCCTTATAGCGTACATTAAATCCGAGTATAATATTCGTACATTAAATCAAGTTGGGTCAAAGAAGATGCCTTTGAATGACAAGGAGGCCATTTTCCTACCCACATGTACAACATCAGAAATCAGAAGCTATTGTTAAGGCTAAATCTGAGTATAATATACGTTTCTTAATTACTCATCTATATTTATTAGATTTCTACATTAATTAGATATTTTATGTTAATTAAATCTTATGTTAATTTGATCTTTTATATTAAATAAATTTCCTATTAATTGGAATTTTTTTATTAATTAGATTTCATTATTTACGTCTTCTATATTAATTAAATTTGTTTATTAATTGATTAAGATTTATTATAGTTGGGCTATAAATAGATGAAGATATTACTTTATAATTTATGACGGGACGTGATATGAGCTACATATTTCTTCAGAGAGAGAAACTAACTCTAGGTGTTTTGAAAGATAAGTGAGGTGACAAATAAACACTGAAGAGAAGATTATGTGCATCACGAGTGATTGAGTTCTTTGTGTTCGAGAGTCTTTTTGTAACCTACTTATTTATAGATCGAGTGTCAATTCCCCTGGATGTAGGATTTCTTCCCGATCCGAAGCCAGTGAAATCTCTTATTGTGGGATTGTGTACTTTATGTTCTTTATTGTTTACTTTATGTTCTTTCTTATTAACTTTGCTCTTGAAATAAGGTAAAAGTCGAAGCTCGTATAACCTTTTACGACCTCTCGACTGGCTAAGATTCGGCCTAACTAGTCATGTTAGGGTTGAGTAGAGTCTTGTTCGGATATTGATGATTTCTTTAACAACTACAAATAAGTTTCTTGACCGATACTAATCGATATAAGTCATTGGATATATATACATTAATATTTTATGGAAATAACATCTTGGAATGTAAATGGGTTAAACAATCTAGTTCGGCAAAAACGTAAACCAATTTATCTTTAGTAACCATATTAATTCTATTTGTGATACTAAAATAACGAACATTTTGTTCTCCATTCAATTTCTTAAAATTTTACAACAAATCATTATACTCACCATTTAAGAAGAATCTGGCTACCTTAAATCCTAGTGTATATAAAGTTATCAATTAAAGCATCTTCCCTTAATTAATGAATTGAAATATTACTCATACATCCTCAACGAGGATTTCAAGCGCTTTTCTTTTTGGAATGATCTTATATCTTTAATAACAAATCGGTTAAGCAATCCTTGATTGTTTTAGGTTACTTTAATGTTATTTAGAAATAAAAAAAAACTAGACTGGAAATTAATGTTGGAATATATGTATTTAATACATTAATGGACCGATAATAATTTGGATCGACATGCTAAATAAAAATATCTGGTCATTGTCTTAAGCAAGTCCAAATTAAAAGTAATCGAGTTAATTATTTAATCACATAAATTGGACCCATGAGTGAAAAGGCGTCATGGGCTGAAGTGTGGTAACCATGTTGAATTTGGGAACTGTGATGCAGAGGGCCCAAATTTCAACACCTAAGCCTGAATTAATAAGTTAGGGATATAAATTGAATTGTTAATTTATCGGGTTAGGATCGCGGACACAAGGAAGTAATAAATGATGAGCTTTATAATGTTGGGCTTCACATTGTAAAGACTATACGTAAGAGGTTAGGTTTAGAAATTTCATCATCCAAAACTCTAATCAGAAATACGTTCGCTTAATTCGTGTCTCGAAACCTTCCATTTATTCACTAATTTGATTATGCAGGTTTCTAAATTGCATAAACAAAATCGTTGAAGAAAGCAAAGGAACAAAAGAGAATACTAGATGGAAAACAACATGAAAACCCTTAAGTGTTCTTGGTTTTCTGTTTATTCATTAGGTGAATCTAGAAAAAAGTTTAATTATTTTTCCGCGATTTGTTGTATATTAGTTGATGGGGTTTCGAATAATATACAACATTTGATATCAGAGCCAGGTTAACCTTGGTGAGGTTTATTTTCGTTTGAGGGTAATTTTGTCCAGAGTTTTGTGGTATTTCAAAAGTATTTAATGCTTGGATAAAGAGTAGAGGGAGAATTGATATGTCTGGTTGTATTTAATTTTCATTACCCTCATTAAATGAAAGTGGGACGATTCAACTTGGTTTTGAATGTTCCTTTGTATTACAACTTATTGTTTATCAAATTTTGGTTGCAGTCATAATTAAAATGTGGGACGATTCAACTTTGTTTTGAATCTTTCTTTGTATTTTGTATTCCATGAGAAATTCGGCAAAAGTATTTGTTTGAGGTAAGTTTTTTTTTGTTTGGGTCTTTGTATATTACGCAACCTTTTCATTCTTTCCTGCTATATTATAAATTTTACTGTAAATTCTTATGCTTGTGGCAGATGAAATTTATATTTAGAGAGCATGGTGACTTCTTGGTATATTCTTGTTTGATCAAGGCAGCATATAAGTAAGTTCGTTTAATAAAGTCAAATAGTTATAGGCCTTTATAGTTTTCTTTCAGGGCGTGTGATCGATATTCTTTTTGCAGATGGATTCAAATGGTTATATATAGTTGATGAGCTGCTTGGACATAGTTGATGGGCAAGCCTAGATTTATTAGTTATTTCTGTTATACTGCTCGGAAACCAATGCGGCTTGTAATGTATTTTCATAAATAAATAAAAATGGTTCAAAATCACTACTAGTTTGTATTATTGTTTTTCTTTTCATATATTTACAATCATTTTTTAATTATTTTTCTTATATCAATAAGTTTGTTAAGTATCTTATCTTAAATTGGAAAATTTTGAAACCTCAAACACTGTTGTTGCTAAAAAAAAAGTTGAAACAAACTACGTTCTATCATAGTTGTTGAAGTTTCAAAGCCCAAATAATAAGTTTTCAGAATTCTTTTAGGGTCATCTTCATTCAAAAAAAAAATAATGAAAAAACTGATAAGGTATGTTCAAAGGTATGTAACGAAGTTGATACGATCAGAACATTTTGTTAGAATAGCAAGTCTTGGTGCGAGCAGGGCTCACTAGGTTAGCCGTGGGATTTATCAACTAAATTGGAGTATTTCATTATAATTCTTTTTATTATAGTTTTTATTGCAAATGTTACATTTTTTGGCTTGTTTAATTCATTTAGGAAACTAAAATATTGAAACTATTCTTATATGAATACTTCAGTTAGTTTTTATGAATGTGCATTGAAATACATTTAGTTAGTATTTGGTTTCATTATATAATTGATATTTTTGTTATCTTTTTATTAGGTATAATCTTTCATCGCGTTGTGTCGTTTGCGATTTTGAGCATTTTCGAAGTGAGGTTGAGGTCCATGCACAAGGATAGTATATTTATTGTATAGTTTTTTCGAAATCGATTTTTTGATTTTTAATGAATCTACGATTTTCACATAAGATTTGATTTGTAAGTAATTTGGGTGACATTCTGCAGTCTTGAATTCGTTTTTTTTTCATACATTAGGTTGTTCTTAATGGTTTAAGATTTGATTTGTAAGTAATTTGGGTGACATTCTGCAGTCTTGAATTCGTTTTTTTTTCATACATTAGGTTGTTCTTAATGGTTAAGGTTTAAATGTTTGAAGTTTAGGAGTACATAGGAAAACAAAGAAAAAATATAGAAGACAGAGTAATAAACCAAGCACACAAGACAATATGTAACGTGGTTCGAATTGTGAAGAAGTAACACTTACCAAATACGTATGACTCGATCACCCTATAGCGTGATTCACATAACCCTCTCTTCAATGTTTATTTTTCACATTGTTTATCTCTCAACAAGATTTAGAGCTATTTTTCTCTCTAAAAAAATATACAGCTTATAATCTTTTTTCTATTAATTACGGAAACTAATTATTATAGAAGACCAAATAAATAGAAAATCTACATGATCTCTCAAGTTGAGCAAGTAAGTTGGATATGCTAGCTTCTCAACATATCAGGAATAGAGCTTGACACTTGATTTTCCATGCTTCCACAAAAGGTACCCGATCTCTCAATTTGAGCAGCTAAGTTAGATCAATGATGCTCAGTAGAGTATAAAGACCTATCTAGGCCAGTAGAGAAAAAGCCAAACTTCATAGATGAAGATATTGTATGAACTTCTGCAATTCTTCTTTATTACAAACACAATAAATATAATGGTGTTTGATATGATATTAATTGTAAAGCAATTCACATTTTGAATGGTATAAAAATGAATCAGTCATTGTAAATCATGCATACTAATTGACTTGGTCTCTACATGTACGCTTATCACCAGCAAGAAAGTTTAATATTGTTGGTTGTATTTATGCATATATTATATTATATATGTGCTTAATTGTTCTACCTGTAATATTATCTACACATATGGGTTTGTGATAACTTGATCACTCATATAAATAACATGTAGAATTATATCAGACTAAACACAACAAGTATAAGTATAGATTTGGACAACTTTGGCCTATTTGAATCAGGAGCTACCATATCTGGCCTTCAAACAAGTAACGACCTAAAACGAGATATCTTCACAACCAAATAATATCCACTCCTTGTAATTATAAATTCAAAATATGCAGGAACTGCTATAAGATAAAAGATGTTCTTCTCCACGATAAAACGCCAAGTGATATCCATAATAAATTGCCATATGATCTCCCTAATATATCGCCATACGATCTCCCCAATATATCGCCACGTGATCTTCATGATAGGGAATGATCACTATCGTTATGATAGTAAGGTTGTAAGCTAAGTAATCTCCATATAAATAACGACACACGCTACATAAATGAGGGTCGTCTATACAAATATATAAACGAAAATATAAAACACCTCTTGACTAAGCTATTTCCTAATCAACTCCATTAATCATGCTTAGCTTGGTTAATGATGATGATTTCGGATATTTCAGACATTCCATAATCCGGACAGGGGTAATTCGGACCATAACACCCCACTAAAAAATCCGAGCAAGAAAAATGTAAAACACCTTTTGACTAAGCTATTTGTTAATTAACTTAAAAGACTAATGAGTCCTTAAACTTGACCGGATTTTACAACTTTACCCGGTTAACCCATGGGTAATTAATTAAGAGTATAAATACCCCAACCACTCTCATTAATAAGGGTGATCAACATTTAATACAAGCAGGTTGCTCAATTATCTCACTGCTCCTCACACTAAACACAAAACATTTCAAACTTACCAAACTACCCCCAGGACAAAATAAACCAAACCAAGTGATACACAACTTAGTTAGTCATGCTTAACCTACTGTCGATAGCTCAACTCGATTAGTCTAACCTTATGTGCCTCTTCTTTAAGACCTACTCGGTTAGTTATGTTAGCCTGGTCGGTCATGTCCAGCTTGGTCAGCCTCACCTTTAGTACCTTATCTTCAGAAAACTCGGTTAGTGATGCTCCACTAGACCAGCCATACCCGGCTTGGTCAACCTAACCTGTAGCAACCCCCTTCCCCCTTCAGCACCTCACTCCAGGACCTGCTGGGTTAGTTTTGATTAAGATTCATTATAGTTGGCCAATAAATAGATTAAGATATTACTTTGCAATTTATGGCGGGACGCGATGGGAGCTACATATTTCCTCAGAGAGAGAAACTAGGTCTAGATATTTTAAGAGATAAGAGGTAAACAATGAAGAGAAGATTATCTACATCACAAGTGATTGGTTCTTTGTGTTTGAGAGTTTTTTTTAGCCTACTTATTTATAGATGGAGTGTCCATTGCTCGTGGATATAGGATTTCTTCACAATCTGAACCACGTTAAATCTCTTGTTGTGCAATTGTGTACATTATGTTCTTTATTGTTTATTCTGTGTTCTTTCTTGTTAACTTTGTTATTGAAATAAGGTAAGAATCGAAACTCGTATCTTGTTGTGTACGCCAACTGTTGGTCATTATTTAGGCTAAATGGCTATGATTCGGCCTAGCTAGTCTTTTTAAGGTTGGGTCGAATCTTGTTGTGAGATTGATGATTTTCTTAAAAGCTAAAAAAAAAGCTTATGGACCGGCACTAATCCATGTAATTCATTGGATATTCATACATTAATATTTTATGGCGATGACATATTGGAATGTACATAGATTAAACAACCTAGTTCGCCAAAAACATACACCAATTTATCTTAACGAACATTTTGTTCTCCATGCACTCCTCTTAAATTTTGAAAACAAACCATAATACTCGTCATCTAAAAAGAATTTGCCTAACTTAGAATCATAATGTATATAAAGTTACCAATTAAAACAAACTAAATTAAGATAGAAAGTATACATTGAGTTGCCTTCTCCTTCAAAAATACTAGAATAATATATATCTCTGAAGTCCTATAAAAACTGTATTCTTATTTTCTTTCTATTTCGTACCTCTTCGTTTCTCTACTCCTTTACAAGTTTCTTAGTTTATCTCTCTCTCCTCCTAACCTCTTCTTTTCTCTATTCTTGAGTGTTAATCTCTATTTTCATCAAATTTTTATTTCTGTAGAGAATTTGAAGAACCGATATGACATTTTTAAAGTACCTACTATTGTTCCTATTACTCCTTATTGTTCATCAAATTTTGCTTGCAGTCATAATTAGAATATGTGACGATTTAACGTCGTTTTGAATCTTTCTTTGTATTTTGTATTCCACGAGAAATTCGAGCAATGGTTAAGAAGATTATCAATATGACATTTTATATTCTATCGCACAAGCGGCCATGATCAAAGCAAAAATATCTGTTTGAGGTAAGTTTTTTCTTGATCCTTGTTTGTATATTACGCAAGGTTTTCTTTTTCTTTTACTGATATTTAATTATAATCGGTTCAAATTCTTATGCTTATGACAGATGAAATTTATATTTGGAGAGCATCCAAATATAACAAAATGGTTGGTTGTAAATTCTTTTGTAAATTCTTGTTTGTACAAAGTAACGATTGGTTGGAGACTGACTATATCAGTAAGTTCAATAGTTATGGGTCTTTATAGTTTATTTTCGCGGCCCATATTTTTTTGCAGATGGATTCAGTAAATGGTTATTTTATAGTTGATGAGCTTCTTCGAAACTAATACGGCTTGAACAGAGTTGATGGGCAGTTCTAGATTTACTAGTTAGTACTGATTCGAAACTAATGCGGCTTGTAATGTATTTTCATAAATAAAATAAAAATGGTTCAAAATCACTACTAGTTTGTGTTATTTTTTTCTTTTCATATATCTACCATCAGTTTTTCATTTTTTTTCTTATATCAATAAGTTTGTTTACTATCTTGTTTCAAATTCGAATTTTTTTAAACCTCAAACACTGTTGTTGCTAAAAAAAAGTTCAGACAAACTAGGTTGAATCATAGTTGTTGAAGATTTAAAACCCAAATAATAAGTTTTCAGAATTCTTTTAGGGTCATCTTCATTAAAAAAAACTAAAATAATGAAAAAACTGTTAAGGTATGTTCAAAGTGGGTTACTTAGATGTGCAGCGGTGGGGTTCATTCCGTTTATATAACCAAGTTGATACAATAAGAACATTTTGTTAGAATAGTAAGTCTGTGCCAGCAGGGCTCAGTAGGTTAGTGATGCATAAGTTAGTTAGTCATACTCAACCATGTCCGTAGCTCAAGTCGTTCAACCTCACCTTCAACGCCTCATATCCAGGACCTGCTTGGTTAGTCATGTTTAACCCGATCGGTCATGTCCAGTTCAGTCATCCTCATTTTTAGTACCTCATTTTCAGGAAGCTCGATTAGTGATGCTCCGCTCGACCAGTCAAACCCGGTTTGCTCAACCTAACCTACAACAGGCTCCCTTCATCTTCAACATCTTGCTATTGGGTCTTCAAATGAGTAACAACTTAAAACGAGATATCTCGACAACCAAATCGTATCCACTCATTGCTATCAAAACTTCATAAATTCAGACTACACAAGAAATGCTATAAAACTGGTTTTATTCTCCACGATAGAACGCCAAGTGATCTTCAAAATGAATCACCACGTGATCTCCATGAGAGAACGTCAATGATCGCTATCGTCAAGATACTAAGACTGTAAGCTAAGTAATCTCCATATAAATATCTTTCTAAAAATTATATAACTCATAATATTTTGTTATCACACTTTGTATATAAATATCTTATTCTATTTACAATCTATTAATTACAGAAACTAATTAATATAAAATCTACATGATCTCTCAAGTTGAGCAACTAAGTTGGATATGCTAGCTTCTCAATATATTAGGAATATAGCTTCAAACTTGATTTTCCATGCCTATGCGAAAGGTACCCGATCTCTCAAGTTAAGTAGCTTATTTGGATCAATGCTGCTGAGTAGAGTATAAAGGCTTATGTGGGCCACTAGAAAAAAGTCAAACTTAACGGTGATAAGGGAAAATAAAAGACATAAGGGGAAATTTGAAAGAAGTATTTTTATTGAGAAAATATTGTAAAATGTATTATGAAAGTATCAATTATGAATAAGTGGTAAAATATAGGGACTAGATGTGTAATAGTTGGGAATTAAAGCGTGTGGAGTCCGCTATTATACTATAAAAGGACCCTACACGAGTTCAGAAATCTGGTTGATTAATATAATACTATTTTCTCTCTCTACATTGAGTATTACTTTCTCTTTCTAAAAAGCACCCTCATAAAGAAGTTTTTAAAATAGTTTAGTCCCTTCAATATTTGTTTTACACAAAATTACCCTTGAGCAAACTCTTAATTCATCAGTGGCGCCGCCTGTGGGAAACGAAGATTGTCCTCACCACAATTGCTTTCTGGAAATCGTTCCTAATCTGAGCGGAATTATGGAAGAGCAGAGAGATGATTTTGTTAACGACTGTGAGGAGAATCTTGTTGGAAATACTTATCGAAACGATATGGAACATGAAGCGCAGCGCGCCGGAGAAATCTTTGACGAGTCGGTTCTGTTGGCTCGAAGAAATGAGTTACTGCTGGAGATAAAAAAAATTCAGGGTAGAAAAAGAAACTGTCCAAGCAAATCTTCGTTCCGAGATTAGAAGAGAGCATGATAGCGAAAAAAATGAGCGTGAAGTTGACCTTCTTCCTAAGAAAATAGATGGCCGATATAGAGGGTATGAACGACATTCGTCGAAGAGGAAAGGAAAACGTCCCTTGGAATCCTCTGATTCAAGTGATTATTCTCGCTATCGTTCACCAGAATCGTCTCCGGAGAGGAGTCATCGAAAGAAAAGACATGGCAGAAAGCATGTGGAGCATCGGATGGGAAGGAGTTTGGAGAGAAAATCTCTGAGGGAAAAGAATTATCATGCTCATGCTAATGAGCAAGACTATGACCAAATGAATTTTCCTTATGGGAACGAAAATGTTAACCAACGGAATTCAGAGTGGCAGCATCAGTACACTCTGCCTTCCGAGGAGGCTCTCTATTTTCCAAACCATGAAAACTCAAGAACTAATGTTTATGGGACATGTCATAACTGGAGAGCTTCTCCTTTGTCCTCAGAAATTTTAGCAGGCAACCTCCCAAAGCACTTTGATATTTCGAAGCTAGAAAAGTTCGATGGGACGCAAGATCCTGACAATCATATCGAGCAATTCAAAAATTTCAAGATCAATTTTGATGACGATGATAAATTGATGTGTAGAGCGTTTTCTCAGACCTTCAAAGGGGTGGCTTCCAAGTGGTACAACAGGCTTCCACAGGGCTCGAGAAAGAATTTCGACATGTTCTGGGATATCTTTAGACAGTATTTTGAGGGGAGTAGAAATTTTTGAGCCAATGGAGACACGATAATCTACTGTACGAAGAAAGTTGGGGAGAGTTTGAAGAATTACACCTATCGATTTGTGAAAACGAAAACAGATATGGAGTACTGCAAAGATTATGTGGCACTAGCGACATTCAGGATGGGGCTTCTCCCTGGACTTTTAAAGGATACTGTACCAGAGAGTCAGCCGATGACTTTTTGGGCATTACTAGATCAAGTTTAGAAAAGAATTTTGGTGGAGGAGACCGAGGCATCAGAAAAAAGGATCAAGTGATCAGCTAGACCAGAATGAATTATGAGTCTAGTAATCAAGGGCCTCGTGTTAATGTTCAAGCTAAGGGTGTGGGTCAGTATCCGCCGAGGCCGAGAACGAAGCAACAAAACTATAATAATCAGCAAAGCTATAACCAAGGAGCAATGCCCATTTCGAACAAGTGGATTCGTTCGGACTATTTTGCTGATTTAACAGAAAATGTAGCTACGATATTTGATAAGGCAAGGTCAACAGTGCAGTTCAGAAAGCCTTTTCCGATGATGTGGTAGTGGAGATTATTCCAAAGAGGAAAGTACATGACCTATGTGATTTTTTTGAGTCGTTAGTTATATTCGGAGGGGATACCATTGCAGGGAACTCCAATAGTTCGCGAAAAAGGCATATGGTGAATCTAACTACGCAGATTGAAACAGGGGTTTCAGCGCAGATGCATCGCTTGCCCTCCCATATCATATGTTTTGACGATGATTTTATGAGGAATGTAGCGGGCATGCATGAGGATGCGGTGGTTATCAATGCAGGAATAGCTGGTGACCAAGTTCAGAAAATACTTATTGATAGGGGAAGTTCAGCGAATATTTTGTTTATGGGTACCTACAGGAGAATTTCTGACCCACCTGTTATTTGACGATCCGACAGAACTATAGTGGGATTTACAGGAGCAACAACAATAGTAGTGGGAGAGTTTCACTTTGTGGTGGAGCTCGGTCGTGTGTCTTTCAAAAAGGAAGTTGAAGAAAACACATTATTTATCACGAGAGATGATTATACTGTTATAAAGTCATGCCATTTGGCCTGAAAAATGCGGGGGCGACTTATCAACTCTTGGTAAACAAAACCTTTAAGGAGCAAATTGGCCGAAATGTAGAAGCTTATATCGATGATATGCTGGTAAAAAGTTTACAAGACGAAAATCATTTCTCTGACTTGGAGGAAACTTTTAATCATTTGGGCAAAGTCAATCTGAAGTTAAATCCAGAAAAGCGCATTTTTTGTGTACGGTCGGGGAAGTTTCTTAGCTATATGATAAGTGATAGGGGAATCAAAGTTGATCCATAACAGGTAAAGGCTTTGACAACTATGACTCCTCCTCGAAATATTAAGGAACTCCAGATTCTCACAAGAAGATTAGCAGCATTGAATAAGTTTATTTCTCGTTCATAGGATAAATGTGTGCCTTTCTTTAAAGTGTTGGAAAATGCCAGACAGTTTAGTTTGACCGAGGAATGTTCTGAAGCATTTCGCCAGATTCAAGAGTATTTGATGTCCCCAGAGATACTTTCCAAACCTTTGATGGGAGAAAAGTTGATCGTATATGTGTCAGTATCAGATTTTGCAATCAGTACTGTATTACTAAGAGAAGAGATTGATTTGTTGAAGCCGGTATATTATGTTAACAAAAGTTTTCTAGATGCAGAGAAACGGTATCTCAAGTTGGAAAAGTTAGCTTTGGGCCTGGTAATAGCTGCTTGAAAAATGAGACCGTACTTCCTAGCCCACCCTATAGTAGTTCGAACAACATTCCCCTAAAAGGTTTATTACAAAGGCCAGGTATATCTGGAAGAATGACAAAATGGTCAGTTGCGTTGGGAGACTTCAACATAACTTTTGAGCCCCGAATGACAATAAAAGCTCAGGTTCTGGTTGACTTCTTGGTTGAATTCCACTCAGAAAGATCAGACATGGAGATGGTTGACCAGTCAGGTAAGACAGAATGGTTGGTTCGCACAGATGGGGGGTCGAATGTATCCGGAAGTGGTGCTGGAGTCCAACTAATTTCCCCAGATGAAATAGCCATATTTCAAGCTATCCGTTTCTATTTTAAAGCAACTAATAACGAGGCCGAATATGAGGCAGGATTAGCAGCGTTAAGGTTGGCTCGAGTGTGTGGGGCTAAAAAGGTTAAAATGATTAGTGATTCAGAGTTGGTAATAAACCAAGCTTCGGGAGAGTCAGAAGCAAGAAAGGATCAATTAGTCCAGTATTTGAAAGTCTTGAAGGATTTTGTTTCAAATTTTGATGAAGTTCAATATGAGCACGTTCGAAGGGAAGCAAATCTGATCCTTGATTCCTTAGCATTTGCGTTGCGATCAGAAGGTCATCCATGGGTCGTAACTCATGAGTATCCTTCGGTTACAAGAAGTACAGGGCATTCCATGAATGTGGAGGAAGAAAGCAATGTGGTTACAAGTGATTGGAGGTCATAAATTATGGACTTTCTGGAAAAAGATAGCTTACCTGGATAAAAATGAGAGGCTAGGAGGATCAGGTATAAATCTCACTGTTATATCCTTTTGGGAGGAGTCTTATTTAAGAAATCCCTAAGTAGACCGTTACTTAGATGTTTAGCTAAGGACGAGTTGCAATTTGTCGTGTCAGAACTGCATGACGGGGAACGATTGGCCCATTGCGGATATAAAGCATTAATTCGACGAGTGTTTCTGGCTGGTTATTATTGGCCGACCATTTCCAGTGATGCGAAAGAGTTGGTAACACGATGTGACGCATGTCAAAGATATGCCAATATAATACACAAGCCACGGGTGTTGCTAGAAAGTATTTCTAAAGTAGTGCCATTCGATAGGTAGGGTATTGATTTAGTGGGACCCTTACCAATGGTATCTGGTGGAAGGAAAACCATCATTGTAGCAGTTGACTATTTTTCCAACTGGGTGGAAGCAGAAACTTTAGCATGGACGAAAGCCAAATATGTTATTAAGTTTGTTGTCTCAAACATTTGTTGTCGTTTGGGGTGCTCATAAAAATCACAACGGATAATGGACCTCAATTCGATAACAAGGAGTTTAAGAGTTTTTGCGTTTCCAGGGGCATACATCAATGTTTTTCTACTCCGTTTCATCCGTCAGCCAATGGTCAGGTGGAGGTGACCAATAGAACAATTTTGGATGGATTAAAAAAGAACTTAGAAAGAAAGGCTGGAACATGGCCAGATTACTTACATGAAGTATTGTGGGCTTATAGAACAATGCCTCGATCTTCAACTGCAACATCTCCATTTGCTTTAGTGTACGGAATAGATGCGTTTGTTCACTCGGAAATTGTTTTCCCTTCATACCATATGGCAGCTTATGCTAGGATTTGAATGATCAAAGCAGGGCTATGGAGTAAGATTTGGTGGAGGAAAAGAGACGACGTGCACAATTGAAGTCCTTACATTATCAAACATTAATGAGGAGCAGGTACGCTTCGCTGGTAAAACCGATCGGTTAATTGTTTTCGAAATTTTTTTCTTTATACCAAGGAGAAAAGCCTTGGAAAATTGGGACCGAATTGGGAGGGCCCTTATGAAGTAACCGAAAAGGTGAAGCAGGGAACGTATCGGTTAAAAGATAAGGAAGGGAGATATCTTACGCATTCGTCGAACATAGAGCATTTAAAGTTGTATCTGGAATGAGAATGAAGAATTTGGGATGTGATGATTATTTTTTATGTTTATTTTCATGTTTACAAAAACAACGAAGGCATACTCTTTCCTACCCTGTTAGGCAGAGGAATATTTTAACGAGGTTCCATTATTAGCTTATCAATACATTTGAACTTTTGCCTCAAACTATTCTTTCTAAGATACAAGGTGTGCTTGGACTATTAGGTTAATAATCATGACATTTTATAAGTGTTCCTTAAAGCAACATACAATGATTATTATGACCAATTAAAGTTGGCATAAAGCAACTATTTTATTCAACGCAAGTTGACCTACAATCATTTTCATACCAAATGTGAAGTTAAAAATTATATGATTGGTATTCCACATAATGGCATACAAGGAAAGTCAAGATAGATGTTCTTCGGAAAATGTTGATACTATTACAAAAATTTCCTTGAAAGTTGACAAAGACTTATACAAAAAATTATACCAAGTTAGTCTTACTCAGATTTTTTCGAGGAGTCGTTCACCTCGTAATTTGATGTCTCACTATGACTGACAACAATGTTAAGTGGACGAAGTTTGGGGGAGACGAGCTTCCAAAAACTGCCTAAGTCATACTAAGGGTACTTTGAGTGAATTTGGGTGATCAGTTTTGCTCGGGTGGAAGCATCTCGGTCATTAAGTTTGTCCACACAATTTGCTGCATAAGCATTCACAGCTGCCTCCTTTTCGGCTTCTATCTGCTGAGGAAAATTTGCAATCGTCTTTAATAAATTCACAGCTGCCTCCTTCTCGGGCATTAAGTTTGGGCCCGAACAGGCAAGAGCACAGGGTCAGGGCGCATCGAAGTTCCTTGGACTAGTAAAACAAAATCACCTGAATGACTCGAGGCTTTGTTCTTACCCCCAGAGTGATTTCCTTCCGATCCTTGTCCTCTCTCGCAATCTTTGACGGGGGTAGACATCTTTGCACCACCAAATTGTTCGAACATGTTGGGAATGATGATTTTCTCCGTGGTAAGTTTGACATGCACTTCATGTGCAACATCCTTCCCTTTAAACTTTTTGTTTAAAGAAGGATTCCGTTCTTCAGCCACAGCGTCCTTCTTCCTCTTTTTCGCCATGAAATTTCTGCCCTCTTTTGATAGTCGCATGAGATTTGTCATCACTCGCAGCTGGGTCATTGAGGATGACAGTGGTATCTGGTTCTGAAGGCGGCACTTGAATAGGTTTATTCACGTCGTCGTCTTACTCATTTTCCGCATCAGACAACTCCTTTGACTTCACACGCTTGCTAGGCACCCCATCTTGCTTAAGCTGAAATACCGCAAAGTCCGTGGCCTCGAGTCTTCTCACAAAGTCAACCATATTAGGAGGGATTTGTAGCTCTTCGAGGCTACAATGGTGTTTTTAAAGCATTGACAGAACTTTTGGCCCAATTCTTCTTGGCAAAGGCTCGGACTTTGGCAAAAATTGCTGAAGCTTCCTTAAGATGTGTTTTCCTCACATGCTGAATGGTTACCTTGCAAAATAAAAGAGAATCACCAATTTTATTTTTTAAATGATGCCCAAATAAATACTTTCAGGAATCCATTTGAGTGTAAGACGTCTTAGATTTTCTTTATTGTAGGCTCGGCCGTTTTCTCAAGCGCCGTTGATAAAGACGAACCTGTGAAGGATCTCAAGCGCTGTTGATAAAGACGAACCGGTTTGAAAAATTATTTCTTTTCTAGTGTGAGTTGTAAGAGTGTTTTGTAATATTTCTCCTTTTCTATCTATATCAAAGTTGTTTGTTTGTTTTAGTGCGTGTTGTTTTGATATTTTCCGCCAACACAAAATTACTACTAGTTTGTATTATTGTTTTTCTTTTCATATTTCTACGATCATTTTTTTAATTTTGTCTCTTTTATCAATAAGTTTGTTTACTACTGTTTTTTGAATTTGAAAAGTTTGAAACCTCAAAAACTCTTGTAGTCTTGTTGGTAAAAAAAAGTTGAAACAAACTATCTTGTATCAAAATAGGATTTCTTTTCATCTTGATCTTCAACTTCAAACCTAGGCTTTGAAGATGAAACCATTACATGTATCACTTTCGGCCTGGAAGAACACACTTATATATCCGGAAACATAAACTCACCTCCACCTTTTCTTCTCTATTTCTCTTTCTGAATGCCGCGGTTTTATCTATCCGTATTAATATTTTTGGAAGAACTCAACACAATACCACCAATTCTTTTGTTCTTGGTGGTATCATAAGCAAAGTAGCTATAGGTAAAAGAATCTTACAATGATTACCCTACATTTTGAACAAAGTTCCCTTCTTCCTATTGCCTACCATAGCTCTACCCTCTCTCTCTAAAATAAATTACCTCCGCACCAGGAGGATATTCATCGATCAGTCTTGCACGCTACCCAAGTTCTCAAATCTATTTAGCTTGTAAACAGTTAAGCAAACAGTTAAGTACTAATAAGATCATACTAAATTTTGGCAGACTTTACTCAAAGTATGTTTTAAAGTCCTCCTATTGTGGGTTTAAATACGACACGTTTGTGCGCAATACACCAAATTACATAGTGAAAATGGTCATGCATAGAATTCAGTCACTAACTTTTTCTGAAGATGTCGACTCAAATTATTCAAACCTTCAAACTGGTATATTATGGGAAGGCCGCTACCTAGTAGTCCATAATGAATCGAACCAATTCTTCTTGCATTCCCAATCTCACAGATCAAGGTGCGTCAAAAAAGAAAACGCGTTCGACTGACAAGGAGGCCATATTCCTACCCACATGGTTGAGGCTAAGAATAATCTTTGTTTCACAATTACTCATTTATATTTATTAGACTTCTATATTAATTAAATCTTAGGTTAATTTGATCTTTTATATTAAATATATTTTTTATTAATTAGATATTTTTTATTAATTAAATTTCATATTAATTTACGTCTTCTATATTAATTAAATTTCTTTGTTAATTGCTTAAAATTTATTATAGGTGGCCTATAAATAGCTGAAGTTACTTTGCAATTTATGGCAGGATGCGATATGACCTACATATTTCTTTAGATAGAGAAACTAGCTCTAGGTCTTTTGAAAGGTAAGTGAGTTGGCAAATAAACACCGAAAAAAAGATTATGTGCATCACGAGTGATTGAGTTCTTGACCGACACTAATCAATGTAAGTCATTGAATATTTATACATTAATATTTTATGGCAATAACATATTGAAATATAAATGGGTTAAACAACCTAGTTCCCAAAAACATAAACCAATTTATCTGTAGTAACCATATTATTTTTATTTTTGATACTAAAATAACGAACATTTTGCTCTCAATTCGCTCCTCTTAAAATTTTAAAACAAATCATTATACTCACCATTTAAGAAGAATTCGGCTATTCTGGAATCCTAGTGTATATTAATAAATTAAAATATTAATCATATATCCTTAACGAGGATTTCGAGCGCTTTGCAATTTGGGATGATCTTATATCTTTAATAACAAACGGATGAAACAATCCTTGATTGTTTTAGGCTACTTCAATGTTATTTAGAAAACATATTTCTGTATATAATAATGATGATGGATCCAAATGGTCACGTGCTGACCTATATTAGAATATTTCACCTCATTATTCTACTAATCTTAAACATATTTGTTACTTATTATATAATATACCCTCGATGTTATATATGTTTTAGGCTTATTCCACTATACATATATAAGACCAAATTGAGCTTCTTCTAAAGATCATGGAAAATTCTGAACACTTGACACCATCATTAATTCCATACTACAACAACTCGTTTTTTAACTTCTAGATGTGGTGCTCCGTAGTTATTTTCCATATTACTTGTCCAAATGAGGAATCCTCGTCTGGTGGCATTATGAGAAATAGTACTTCCGGGGCCAATGAGGAATCCTCGTCTGGATGAGCACTCTCATCCTTTTAATAATCTTTAAAACCATCCATGAACGAGTAAGCCATAAAACCCTAACATTTTCTACTTTTTATCCCTCACTTTTGTATAGTATCTCGATTCGTGCACCCGATAATCTTTATTTTAGTGCATGTATCTTGGTTGATACTCCAGGATACCTTAAGGCCAAACAGGTATCCTACTCTGATTCCCTTGTGCAAGATTTGGTGGATATCCCGGTGGCACTCCCTATGTATTTTGGGATATACATAGGATGGATGTTATCTGTGGAATCGAGGCATATAGCCTGGTGATGGCAGATGGTATTCTGGGATTATCTCCACAATTAGCGTGGGATTTATCAACTAAACTGGAATATTTCATTATAATTTTTTTTATTATAGTTTTCATTGCAAAGGTTACATTTTTTGGCTTGTTTAATTCATTTTGGAAACTAAAATATTGAAACTTATCTTATATGAATACTTTAGTTAGTCTTTATGAATGTGCATTGAAATACATTTAGTTAGTATTTGGTTTCATTATCTAATAGATGTTTTGGTTATCTTTTTACTATGTATAATTTTTCTTTGACTTGTGTCATATATGTGATTTTGAGCATTTCCATAGCGAGGTTAAGGTCCATGCTTGTGTCCTACAAAATTTTCATGGACTTGTGTCGTATAAATTTTTTATATAGTTTTTCGAAATCGATTTTTTTATTTTTAATGAATCTATGATTTTCACAAAAAATTTAATATCTTAGTATTTTGGGTGACAATTCTGCAGTCTTGACCGTGGTTTTCTCTGTATACATTAAGTTGTTCTTAATAGTTTATAATAGTTTAAGTTTTAGGGTTTATATTTTTGAATGTTAGGAGTGTAGGTCTGATTAAGTATGAATTAATTTAATGTCATTATTAGGGAAAAAATATAGAAGAAAAAGTACTAAACCAAACACACAAGACAATATTTAACGCGGTTCGAATTGTAAAGAATAAAGACTTACCAAACACACATGACTCATTCACTCTATAGCGTGATTCACAAAATCCTCTCTTCAATGTTTACTTCTCACCTTTCTTGTCTCTAAAAAAGACTTCAACTTATTTTTTAATCTAAAAAAATATGCAGCTCACATGTTTTTCATCACACTTTGCATAAAAAATTTTACTTTAATTTATATAATAGTTGAGATATACTAATCTATTAATTACCGAAACTAATTAATATTGAAGACCAAATTAATAGGAATTCTACATGATCTCTCAAGTTGAGCAGCTAAGTTGGATATGCTATATTCTCAACATATTAAGAATAGAGCTTCAGACTTGATTATCCATGCTTCTGTAAAAGCTACCCGATCTCTCAAATTGAGCAGCTAAGTTGGATAAATGCTGCTCAGTGGAGTATAAAGACTTATATGGGCCACTTGAAGAAAATCTAAACTTCATGGATGAAGATATTATATCAACTTCTGCAATTCCTCTGTATTACAAACACAATAAATACAGTGGTGAATGGTATGATTTTAACCGTAAGACACTTCATATTTTGAATCGAGATAACAAAAAAATGAATCGGTCATTGTAAATCACGCATACTAATTGACTTGGTCTCGATGCGTACGCGTATCACAAGAAAGAAAGTGTAACATTGTTAGTTGTATTTATGCATATGTTCCTAATGTGCTTCACATTGTTTTACATGTAATATTATCTACACATATGGTTTTGTGATAACTTGATCGCTCACATGAACAACATGGGGAACTACGTCACACTAGACACAACACGTATAGATTTGGACAACTTTTGCCTATTCGAATCATGAACTACCACACCGAGTCTTCAAACGACTAACGACCTAAAACGAGATATATCGCGTTTACCTTCTCGCGTTGGTTTGCAGGCTATCGCGTCAGACTGAGGGTTTACCCTGTGCGCACTCATTACACTCTGAGTAACGGCTGCGGGTTCCCTCCGAAAAAAAAGAATGACATTTACCTTTAAGTTCACTTTTAAAAGATATGCAATAGCATATGAGTCAGTAGCTCGTATTTTCTTTTAGCTTCGTAGATATGAAAGTTTATGAGTCAGTAGCTCGTATTTTCTTTTAGCTTCGTAGATATGAAAGTTAATGATGAAACAGAAATTAGTTATTTCAAGCAAATGCTATAAAAGCTGTACTCGTAAATTCTTTCAGCTTCATAGCTCTTCTTTTAAATATTCTTTTTGCGAATTTCTTGAGGGCTAATATCAAAAGGTTCTCGACAATTTGAAGAGGTAGTATGAGAATGGTGTTATAGTATGGTTCGAACCATACTAGTTTCGATCCTATTAGTATCAATTGTTATCCTTTCGGAGGTCTTAATTGACATCTGGTACTATATGCTTTTGTTTTGAATCTTCTTTGTGTTAAGAAGATTATAATCACAAAGCAAAAATATCTGTTTGCGGTAAGTTCTTTCTGAATCCTCGTTTGTTTAAAGTACATTACTAAAGTTCTTCTTTTCCTGAAATTTTATTATTTGTTCTTTAAATTCTCATGTTTATGGCAGATGAACTTTATATTTGGAGAGGATCGTGATGTCTTTGTATATTGTTGTTTGTTCAAAGCACCATATGAGTAAGTTCTTTTAATAAAGTAAAATAGTTATGGGGCCTTTAAAATTTTCTTTCACGGCCTCTGATCGATATTCTTTCTGCAGATGGATTCTGTAAATGGTTATATATAGTTGATGAGCTGCTTGGAAACTAATATGGCTTGAACAGATTTGATGGGCAGTTCTAGATTTACTACTTAGTATTAGTACTGATTCGAAACTAGTGCGGCTTGTAATGTATTTTCATAAATAAATAAAAATGTTTCCGGTTGCAATAGATTATCAATGCAGTTATCTTAATATTTATTTTTTAATTCCCTTATTTATAGGAAAATCAAATTACCACACTAACGATTGCTTCTTCTTGAAGCTCCAAGATTTCGCTTTTTCTTCCTCTTCATTGTTGGTTGATTAATTGCTATTTGATTTTCCTCCTGCTGCTGGAATTTTCCTAAATCAGTAATCTCAATCTTCTCTCCATCTGTTTCTTTGCTTGTTGTGATTTATTGTTCTTTTCATTTGAATGAAGCTTGACCTGGCTACTCAAAATGGAACAACAACATCGCAATACTTCCTATCTCACTAACTTCCCAAGCTTTTTTCAAAGTTTGTCAAAGTAGAAGTGGTTAAAATGAGCCTTTACTAACATCCAAGATGCAATATATCGATCTATTCAAGACTAAACATGGTACCCATAATTAAAAATCTGAAGATGTTAAATCCAAAGAAGACTATATTGTAGTTCAATTTTCAAAGGAAGATAAAAATACATTACTGAAAACAACAAGATTCACATTGATCGGAATATTTTATAACGGGTCCAAAAGAAACAACTCTTAAACAAATTCATAAATGATAGAAAATTCAAAGGAAACATAAGTATATCAACAAGAGACGCTCACCATATTCTACTTGGATTTACTCTAAAAGAAGATCTTAGTATCTTATGAAGTAAAACTGCATGGACTATAGGCATCTCTATCATGAGAGTTCTTCAGTGGTCTCCAAACTTAAACACTAAAGTAGAGAGCCCTATTACACGAATTTGGGTTAGAATTTCCAAGATACCAGAATTAGTATACAACGAAAACATCATAGAATCCATAACTAAAACAATCGGAAACCCAATCAAGACTTGGATTCCAGCAAAGAATAAGGCACTTTTCAATGTGGTTTACGTATGAATCGAGTTGGATTTTACTAGTATTCTGCATCATCATCTATGGATTAGTTTTAGCTCTAATGATGGTTGCTGGTTGGAGACAGGATATAAAAATATCCTTCACTACTGTCATAAATGCAAACTCATTGGGCATAGTCAAGACTTATCTAGGAAACAATCAAAAACTCACATAACTGAAGACGAACCTTTACCTGGAAATAGGTACTCTTCAGTTTATAACTTACCCGTTCAAACAAAGCCGAAGCTCAAGTCCATTATTAGAGTTCCATAGCAAATCTCTAGCACTCAAAAATCTATGGAAAATCAAAAGCAACAAGGTCAATCTCCAACCAAAAGAAAAAAGAAAATAACTCATAATAGAAATGAGAAAATCACTGATTGCCAACAAGATGATTCAACTAATGTAGAATTGATAGATGCAATCAAGTCTCTTGACTTTGACTATAACTTATCTTCCCCTGAAACAACTAACATTCTATCTAGATATCATACCCAAAACCAAACCAAAATTGGAAGTTTAGCACATACCCCAACCTTGATAACAAAATATATTGACAAAAGTTTCAAATTGTTGTTGAATCAGAAGCTCAAACAAGCCAAAAGCAAGATTAGGAGAAGCCTTATTGTGAAAAAGTCTTTACATTTTGCAGAGACCAGAACTCCCACATCACCAACATATAATGATTAACCTCATAAACTGGAATATCCGGGGAATTGACAACAAGTCTTCCCAAACAAGGCTTAGGCCTATTGTCTGGAAAAACAACATTAAGCTTCTCTTCATTTAGGAGTCTTTAATTCACTTTAATCATCAAGATTTTATAGCGTCTTACCTTAATTTCAATAAATTTTATGCTAAAAGTTCTAATAAAATATGGATTTGTTGGCAGGATGAACTAGATATCGAGGTCCAGATTGACCATGCTCAATGTATTCACTTCAAAATTAAGCATAAATACTACAACAAGATCATTCACATAACCTCTGTATATGCCAAATGCCAAAGAAGGAATAAAGTTGAGTTGTGGAATATGTTAAAAAAGATTTCTCATAGTGTAAAATATCGGATGGTGCTAGGTGATTTTAACTCAACTAGCTTTCATAATGATCAAATTGGATGCTTAACTTTCTGTCAGGAAAGTGCAAAAGATTTCAATGATATGATAAGGGAAAGTAAGCTTGAAGATGTAGGATTTGTTCGTCCAAAATATACTTGGACTACAAAACCCAAAGGCGAAAGGCTAGGCTGGGTATTGATCAACCATGACTTGAATGGAAGTTTTGGTGATAATATAGTTATCTACATGGCTCGAATGTGCTCGGATCACACTCTTTTAAGCATAAGAATTACTAACGACAGAATCAAGATCAATAAAAGCTACAAATTTCTCAACTATTGGACTCTTAACAAACATTTCTTAAAAATAGTAGAAGATAGTTGGTATAAAGACATGCAGGGATTTCCCCTTTTTGTTTAACAAAATCAAGCGTCTCAAAGTCTGGAACAAAATAACTTTTTGGGAACATTTTTTATAAGGTTCTTGCTACCGAGGAGGAGGTTAAAGTTTATGAAGCTAACCACTTATCTTCTAATAATCAGGAGGATAAGATTAGTCTCTCCAAAGCCTTTGCTAATCATCTTTTGGCTATCACAATGGAAAAAAATTATTTGCATAAAAAAAGCTATGCTTCTAGAATCAAAGATGGTGACCGCAACACCCAGGTATACCACAATTTTGTTAAAAAGAAGAGAAGGAAAAGTCCGATTGAAAGCATCAAAATCAATAATAAATACATACCAGATGAAGATCAAACGTGTTTATCTGTTGAAACGTACCTCAAATATATGTTTTCCTCTCCTTCTATTAATAATCAAGGTTTTTCTTTTCCTGATATTTTATTAATTTGACTTTAAATTCTTATGTATATTCTTGTTTGTTCATAGCACCATATGAGTAAGTTCTTGCTTGTGATCCATATTATTTTTGCAGATGGATTCAGTAAATGGTTATTTTATAGTCTGATGAGCTGCTTGGAAACTAATATGGCTGGAACAGAGTTGATGGGCAATTCTAGATTTACTAGTTAGTACTGCTTCCAAACTAATGCGGCTTGGAATGTATTTTCATAAATAAATAAAAATGGTTCAAAATCACTAGTTTGTATTATTTTTTCTTTTCATATATCTACAATCATTTTTTAATTTTTTCTTTTGTATCAATAAGTTTGTTTACTATTGTTTTTTTAATTCAATTTTTTTGAAACCACGAACACACTTGTTATTAAAACAAAGTTCAAACTACATAGAATCAAAATATAGTTCTTTTTATCTTCATCTTCAAACCTAAGCCCTGAAGGATATTCGCCGATGAGTCCTGCACGCTACCCAAGCATTCAAATCGTTTAAGCTTGAAAACGCTTAAAGCAACCAGTTAAGAAAATTTCATCATCCAAAACCCTAATTAGAAATACGGGCGCTTCCTCCAATGTCTCGAAACCTTCCTTTTCTTCACTAATTTGATTATGCAGGTTTCTCAATTGCATAAATAGAATTCGTTGAAGAACGCAAACGAACATAAGAGAATACTAGATGAAAAGCAGCAGAAAATGGTTTAATTATTTTTCCGGGATATGTTATATATTATTTGATGCGATTTCGAATAATATATAATATTTGCTATAAGAGCCAGGTTAACCCTTTTTGGATTTGGTAGAATAACCTAATTGTGTATTGATAGATAAATATGCATGTTTTTTCTTCATCGTAAAAAATCTATGTCATTGGGATTATGTGCTAATTGAGCTGCTTATGGCATTGATTTAAGGATTGTATGAAAAATATGTTATGTGATTTATTCATATTGAAAAGCATATATATACTTGTTTTTTTTTCATGTTTTATATTAGTATATTGTAATTTTGATAGTTTGTGGATTTTTGGGGTTAAATTAGGGTTGATTGATGTCTAGAATTTATTCTCCTCAAATTAGCATCAAATTAACCCTAATATAACGAATAAAATCAAAATTATTGGGATAGTGGCTCATGGACGGCTTAACCTTTGATGTTAACGTTGATCGAAGGTTGTCCGGCGATGTTCACAATAGCCAGCGAACTGCTGACGTTGTGGATGAACACCGCAACTTCAAGGTAATTTGCAATACACTGTTGTTGCGATGACAGTAGTAGGAGTGTTGTGAATAGTTTTTTTTCAAAATATGAATAGTAGGATGAATAAAAAAACACCATTCATCCAACACACTTTTCGCCGGAAGCACTATGCATTGGAAACATTATTCATTAAGTTATGAAATCTGTTTTTTAAGCAGTGAATATTAATTCTTGGATGACGAACATTTTTTTTTTTTCAAAAACACTATTCATCGAAAACACTATTCATTGAACAAATTAAAAAAATTAAAAAAATTATTTGAGTTAATTTAAAATATATGACATGCTTTGTTTCACAAATATGGTGTGTTTGACATGTTAATTGTTGTATGGTTATTTTTGAATTAAATTGTGTATGCTTGAATGATTAAATGGTGATGCATCACTAAGGTTTCGTAGACCGGTAGATGAAACTAAAAAATTAATTTAATTGGCCCTCCGGAAGGTTAAAATTAATATTCTTATGGATCATAGGCTTCGAAAGGTTCATGTATTAGTTTAAATTCAAATATTACCGTGCCTCCAAAAGGTTTATGTTTGAGTTTAAATTAATCATGAACGGGTGAAAATTACTGAAAATGGTTATTGTGTTGATTTTAATTTTAAGTAGATGAAATCGGCCCTCGAGAAGGTTTCATCGGTACTTAGGACATCCTTGTTTTTTTTTTTAAGAAGGTGAAATCAGCCCTCTAGAAGGTTTCACTGATACTTAAGAACATCAAATTATGGCTATTTTAATCCAAGTTAATGATATCGGCCCTCCGGAAGGTCCCACTGGTACTTAGGAAATTAAAATAATGGTCATAGTATATTTTCTCAAACTCATACAATTGCATGTTGGTATGATTTGGTCTCCGATATCTATTGTCAGGGAATTTTATGTTTTACATGTATTTGCCATGTTCATGCATATATTTTCAGTTATATTCCAATATGCTAAATGTGCTTTGTGTTGTTTGTTCTTATTATAGTATCCACAAGCTACAATATATTGGGGAACCGTCCACTTATGTTGGATTGTTCGGACTTCCAAGTGTGGGAAGAAGATATGTTGTTGTTTTTATTTGTACATGGTTATGACCATGCATTTTCAACTCCCAAACAATCCCCCCTTAGTTCGGAAAGTACACCGGAGGAAACTAAGGCAGACGAAAGGTGGGAGAAGTCAATTAAGTTATGCATGGTGCTCTTGTTACAGGGGATACCAGTAGCATTGTGTGGGGCTGTCTCTAAAGGTGTTACCACTGCCTCGATCGTTGTCATCGAGATTGAGAAATCGTTTGCCAAAAATGAGAAGGTAAAGATGCAGTGTAGGCTCATCGAGCTAGCTACCAGAAAATATAATGGCAAAAGTAAAATACGGGAGCACATTCTGGGAATGTCGATGAGTGGCCAAAAGTTAAAGGCAATCGGTTTAGACTTACGTGAGGAATGCATACTGGGATTCACATTTCATTCGCTGCCAGACCGGTTTGACTATTTCCAGTCCACCTATAACTGCATGCAAGAAAAGTGGAATATTAATGAGTTGATTTCCCACGTTGTATATGAGGATGATAAAAGTAAAGGCACAACAACTGAGGTTAATGTGATTACATTTGCAAAAGAGGCATGGCCTAAGAGGAAGACAGAAGGCAAATGACCGGGTCAGGGTTCCGTCAAGAAGAAAAGCATGAGGCCCTAAACAAGTTTAAAGCTTTTAGAACCGAAGTTAAAAAACAACTCAGTAAGAGCATAAAGATCGTTATATATGACTGTGGTAGTGACTACTATAGTAGATATGACGGACAGGTGAACAATATCTAGGTCCCTTTGCAAAGTACCGAGGGAAGTGTGGAATAGTACCACAATGCACTATGTCGGGTTCACCTCGCTTGAATGGTGTAGCTGAGAGACGGAACCGAGCACTAAAAGATATAGTTGGAAGCAAGATAAGTCACTAATCTCTACCATTATCTCTTTGGGGAAGCCATCCAATGCGTCGCTTATATACTCCAAATTGCTAGTGAAAATGCTCATCCATAAAATTCAGACACTAACATTTTCTCAAGAGGTCATATTCCTACCGACATGTACATGATCATAAATCAAAAGTTATTGTTGAGGCTAAATCTGAGTATAATCTTTGTTTCTGAGTTACTCATCTATATTTATTAAATTCTATATTTATTAGTTATTCTATATTAATTAAATGTTATGTTAATTTGGTCTTTTATATTAAATAACTTTCTTATTAATAATAAGGTTTTTCTTTTCCTCATATTTTATTAATTTGACTTTAAATTCTTATGTATATTCTTGTTTGTTCATAGCACCATATGAGTAAGTTCTTGCTTGTGATCCATATTATTTTTGCAGATGGATTTAGTAAATGGTTATTTTATAGTCTGATGAGCTGCTTGGAAACTAATATGGCTGGAACAGAGTTGATGGGCAGTTCTAGATTTACTAGTTACTACTGCTTCGAAACTAATGCGGCTTGTAGTGTATTTTCATAAATAAATAAAAATGGTTCAAAATCACTAGTTTGTATTATTATTATTTTCATATATCTACAATCATTTTTTAATTTTTTCTTTTGTATCAATAAGTTTTTTTACTATTGTTTTTTTAATTCAATTTTTTTGAAACCACGAACACACTTGTTATTAAAACAAAGTTCAAACTACATAGAATCAAAATATAGTTCTCTTTATCTTCATCTTCAAACCTAAGCCCTGAAGGATATTCGCCGATGAGTCTTGCAGGCTACCCAAGCATTCAAATCGTGTAAGCTTGAAAACGCTTAAAGCAACCAGTTAAGAAAGTTTCTCTTACTACCTCTTATTTTATTCGTTGCTTAGAGCATGTAGAGTCCAAGTGTTAAATCATGCGCTAATTTGATTTTTAGTTAAAACATAAAAAGATCTACTCCAATAAACGTGTTAAGAAGTAAGTTAGATGACATGGATGTAATTTTTGTTAGTGTGCATGTTAAATTCCCAGAGCGAGTTAACAAATAGATTGTTTGTATTTTTACGGTTATTTTTCCTTCTTTTCCTCATCCATTTTCTCTATCCCTTATTTTATTCACTAATTAATATCTTTTACCATATATGAGTAAAGCAGATTTAAATTGGTTAGCTAAAAAATAGATAAATCATATATATTTTTCCTACGTGTCACTAGTTAACGTATAATTTTAACAAATACCACTGTACATGCTCTTATGCTTTCGAGTAGTTATAAATTTGTACCACATTTGTAATGGAACTTGTTTTGAAACTGTTTTGACTCATGAAAGCAAATTTGAAACTGCTTTTTCAACTGATTTTCAAGGGTAGTAATATTGCGTTGCAAAATGTGTCTAATTGCAACGTATTATCAATCAACAATTTGAAAATTTATTTTTTTACTTGATCTACTGATGCTTTTGTAACGAATGGCCCGATGCGATTGATTAGTCCACATGACTCCGACTATATTGTTTAAATACAACTAAACTTAACACTAGATAAAAACAAAGATCCAAATCCAAATCATTATGATACTAAAACTTCTTGTCTCATATCGGAATCATTATCTATTTTTCCTCACCGAAATCTTTCATGTGCTTGTTGATTACTAAAGACAAAGACAATCCATTTAAGGCAAAAACTGAAATCCAAAAAACGATACATTTCTTCGTCTTTGTGAATGTCACTTAATTTCCATAGTTGTTGAAGATTCAAGACCCAAATTATAAGTTTTTAGAGTTCTTTTAGGGTTATCTTCATGTCTCACAAAAAAATAAAAAAACTGGTGCGAGCGGGGCTCACCAACTGGTGTGAGCGGGGCTCACGAGACGAACCGAGGGATTTATCAACTAAATTAGAGTATTTTATTATATTTTTTTGTTTTTTAGTTTTCATTGCCCGTATATTCCGTCTTCGTTTATAAGTAAGATCAACCGATCTCCACATTGGTATGATATCATCCGTTTTAGTCCCGTAGGCCCTCACGGTTTTGTTTTTGGTCCACTTCCAAAATGCCACATACTATTTGAGGTATGTTCTTACTTATTTATCACTGATCCTTCCCATGTTTAACCGATATAGGATGTGGGACTTTGGTCGTCAAAGTATCACATTAGCCTCCTCTCAATTGATTTTCATACGCCCACTTTAAACAGGCTGGGGCTACATGAACCATAGAAAGCACTACGGATGTTACTGCTCACCTCCTATTAGACCATATGGCATATGTCTTTTGGTTCATTATGTTGGATTTCCATCTGGGTCTAGCTCTGATACCATTTTTTGGGAATATGAGTACCGCATATTCTATCTGGGTCTGGCTCTGATACAATTTTTTGGGAATATGAGTACCACATATTCAGTCTATTTGAGGTATGTTCTTACTTATTTATCACTGATCCTTCCCATGTTTAACCGATATAGGATGTGGGACTTTGGTCGTCACCCTAACAAATCCTCATCTCGAACAAAGTATCACATTAGCCTCCTCTCAATTGATTTTCATACGCCCACTTTAAACAGGATGGGGCTACCTGAACCATAGAAAGCACTACGGATGTTACTGCTCACCTCCTATTAGACCATATGGCATATGGCTTTTGGTTCATTATGTTCGATTTCCATCTGGGTCTGGCTCTGATACCATTTTTTGGGAATATGAGTACCGCATATTCTATCTGGGTCTGGCTCTGATACAATTTTTTGGGAATATGAGTACCACATATTCAGTCTATGTATATAAGTAAGAACAACCGATCTCCACGCGAGTATGATATTATCTAATTTGGGGCCCGTAGCCCTCACGGCTTTGTTTTTGGTCCACTTCCAAAAGGTCTCATACTAGTTGAGGTATGTTCTTACTTATATACAACTGATCCTTCCCATGTTTAACTGATGTGGGATGTAGGATGTGGGACTTTGGTCGCCACCATAACAGTACAATTATTCATCGAGTTGTGTCACACGATATTTGAGCATTTTCATATGGATATTAAGGTCCATGCACACGGTTTAGAAAATTTTTGTATAGTTTTTTTAAATCGATTTTTTTATTTTTAATGAATCTACGACGTTCACATAAATTTTAATTTGTTAGTAATTTTGGTGACATTCAACAGTATTGATTCGTTACTGTCTCCATACATTATGTTTTTAATGTTTTTAAATAAGTTTTAGGCTTTAAGTTTTTTAATTTTACGAGTATCGGTCGGATTAAGTATAATTTAATTTAATGTCATTGTTAGAGAAACAAAAAAAAATATGGAATAAAGACTACTAAACAAAGCACATA
Source organism: Limnanthes douglasii subsp. nivea (assembly GCA_036936605.1). Taxonomy (NCBI): domain Eukaryota; kingdom Viridiplantae; phylum Streptophyta; class Magnoliopsida; order Brassicales; family Limnanthaceae; genus Limnanthes; species Limnanthes douglasii. Next base: position 291,290,021 of record JAUPFV010000004.1, read on the forward strand.
AGACAATATTTAATGTGGTTGGGATTGTAAAGAAGAAACACTTACGAAACACATATGACTCAATCACTTTATAGCGTGATTCACATACCCCTCTCTTCAATGTTTATCTCTCATCTTGCTTATCTTTAAAAAAGAGTTAGTGCTATTTTTCTCTCTAAACAAATATACTGCTCGCAATATTTTTATCACATTTTGCACACAATAACTTCTTTTATTTAAAGAATAGTTGAGATATGCTAATCTATTAATTGAGGAAACTAATTTGTATAGAAGACCACATTAATAGAAAATCTACATGATCTATCAAGTTGAAGCAACCAAGTTGGATATTCTAGCTTCTCAACATATTAGGAATAAAGCTAAAGACTTGATTTTCAATTCTTCCGCCAAAGGTACCCGATCTCTCAAATTGAGCAGCTAAGTTTGATCAATGCTGCTCAGTAGAGTATAAGGGCCTATCCGGGCCACTAGAAGAACAGTTAAACTTCATGGATGAAGATATTGTATCAACTTCTACAATTCCTCTATATTACAAACACAATAAATATAGTGGTGCATGATATGATTGTAATCATAAAACAATTCACACTTTGAATCGAGGCAACAAAAAATGAACCGGTCATTGTAAATCCCGCGTACTAATTGACGTGGTCTCCATGCGTACGGGTATCACAGGGAAGAAAATGTATTATTGTTAGTTGTATTTATGCATATATTCTATATGTGCTTCACATTATTCTACCTGTAATATCATCTACACATACCATTTTGCGATAACTTGATCGCTCACATAAACAACACGAGGAACTACGTCATACTAGACACAACACGTATATATTTGGACAACTTTGGCCTATTTGAATTGGGATTTACCACATCGGAACTTCAAACGAGTAACGACTTAAAACGACATATCTCCACAACCAAACCATATCCACTCTTTTCCATCAAGACTTCATAGATTCATACTACACAAGAAACTTTATAAGACAAATTCTTTCCTTCTTCACGATAGAACACCAAGTAATCTCCACAATAAATTGCCACGTGGTCAGCACTATAGATCACCACGTGATATCCACATAATAGATCACCACGTGATCTCCATAATAGATCACCACATGATCTCCATGATGGATCGACACATGATCTCCATAATGGATCACCACGTGATCTCCATGATAGAACGCCAATGATTGGCATCATGACGATAATAAGGCTCTAAACTAAATAATATTCATATAAATAACAACGAACGGTACAGAAAAAGGGTCCGTCTATACTGATACATAAGCGAACATGGTTAATAAGCCAAACGATTAAGATTACACGAGGGGCCATAAAGAACCCTAAATTAAAATATAAAATAAGGAAACTGGTTAGAAAACGAAGCCCATCTGAAAAAGTGTAATAGGCCACGCAAGAGGATATACTGAGCCTTGACTTAAAATGTCAACATTCACGAAATGGCTAATCAACCAAGCCCATAAGGCCATGCAAAATACATATTATGAATGAATCATATGCGCAATCTATATATCGACCTCCACGACACAATTGAAAGTATGAATATGTTCTAAATTAGGTATGTTGTCGCAATAAAGCCAATATATCGAGAAATCATTGGTCCAATACAGATTTTTTTAAAAAACATAACGACTTCATGAAATAAGTTACGACAATCGACAAACTAAGAAGTAGAACCTTCGCAAACGACAGACTACACTATCCATTTAATTATATTTCCAATTTCTTAGTTCTTAATTTTCATTATACTTCAACTTAAGGACTATGGACGATTCGTAATGAGGTTATACTACCAAAATAAAGATAAAACTCAAGATAAAACTCGATCAGTCATGCTTAGTTGGGTTAGTGATGCACAACTTAGTTAGTCATGCTCAACAAGGTTGGTAGCTCAACTCAATCAGCCTCACTTTTAACGGCCATCTTCAGGATCTTCTCGGTTAGTCATACTCAGCACGACCGATCATGCCCAAGTCGGTCAGCCTAACTTTTAGTACCTTATCTTTAGGAAGCTCGGTGGGTGATTTTCACCTCGACTAGTCATACCCGCCTCGGTAATCCTAACCTACAATAACACCCATCAATGTTCAACACCTCGCCATTGGGTTTTTAAATGAGTAACGACTTAAAACGAGATATCACCAAAACCAAATTATATCCATTCATTGCCATTAAGACTTCATAAATTCAAACTACACAGATTATGGTATAAGACAAATTATTTCTTTCTCCGTGATAAAACACCATGTGATCTCCACAATATATCACCACGTGATCTCCACAATAGATAGTCATGTGATATCCATGATAGAACACCAATGCTCGCTATTGTCATGATAGTAAGGCCATAAGCTAAGTAATCTTCATCTAAATAATGACGAACGCTACAGAAATGAGGGTCATCTACACTGATACATAAACGAGCATGCTTAATAAACCATACATATAAAGTCACGCGAGCGGCCATACTGACCCCTTAGTTAAAATGTAAAATAAGCAAACTAGTCCAAAAACCAAGCATTGCTGGAAAAATGTTAGAGGCCAGACAAGAGGTCTTACTCAGCCTTGACTTAAAATCCCAACATTCGTGACCTGACTAAGCAACCAAGCCCCTAAGGCCATGCAAGAGGCCATATTGTGCATGACTCACGTGCCGACCCTCACGAAACAACTGAAAGTATGAATTTGTTTCTAAATTAGGTATGTCGTCGCAATAAAAACGAATATATGGAGAAATAATTGGTCCAGTACGGATTTCATTCAGAAACATGGAGACTTCACAAACAATGCTAACACAATCTACAAACTAAGAAGTACAAGCTTCACAAACGACAGACTACAATATTCGGTTCATTATATTTGTGATTTTTTAGTCCTTAAGTTTCATTATAAATAAACTCTAAGACTAGGGAGGAGTCCTGGTAAGGGTATAATACCCAGATAAATATAGAACTCGAGATACAACTCGATCAATCATGCTTAGCTCGGTTAATGATGCGCAACTTAGTTAGTCATGCTCAGCCCATAGTCAATAGTACAACTCGATCAACCTCACTTTCAGCGCCTCATCTTCAGGACATGCTCGGCTGGTCATGCTGAGCCCGGTCGGTTATGCCCGGTTCAGTCAGCCTCACCTTCAGTACCCCATCTTCTAGAAACTCGGTTAGTGATGCTCATACCCGACTCAGTCACCCTAACCTGCAACAATCCCTCTCTCCCTTCAACACCTTATCTTCAACACCTCACTTAAGCCCCTGTTGGGTTGATCTTACTTAGTCTATTCAGTCATGCCCGATCAGCCTTACTTTCAGCACCTCATCTTCCGAAAGCTCAGTTAGTGATACTCGGCTCGGCCAAAATTATACCCGGCTCAGTTAGCCACACTTTCAGCAGTGCCTCTATCCTCTTCAATAATTCATCTTCAACACTTCATCTTCAACACCTCATCTTCATGACCGTTTTTTCGGCACTTCATCTTCAGTACCTAATCTTCATAATTCACATTTATGAAGAGTAATATGTGTTAAAGGAAATAAATTAGATAAATATCTAATTTAATTTAGTCAACACCTCATCTTCAACACCTCACTTTAGTCCCTACTGGGTTGGTCTAGCTTAGTCTAGTCAGTCATGCCCGATCAGCCTTACCTTCAGCATCTCATCTTTTGAAACCTCAGTTAGTGATACTCGGTTCGGCCAAAATTATACCCGGCTCGGTTAGCCACACTTTCGGCAGCGCCTCCACCCTCTTCAACACCTCATCTTCATAACCTCTTTTTGGCACTTCATCTTCAGTACCTCATGTTCATAAATCACATTTATGATGAGTAATATGTGTTAAAAAGAAATAAATTGGATTAATATCTAATTTATTTTAGTCAAACATTTAGTTAATATATATTATAGAATAATATCTACGATAATTAATTAATATTACAATATTTATTTTCCTAAAGTTAGCTTAGTAATCAAAGTACAATCAGTACCAGTGATGATAATATCATCCGTAAAAACCCAGAGAAAGACTATACCCGATTTAGACGTGCAGAAAAATAAAGAAGAATCATATTGACTTTGGGTAAAATTGAAACAAAGAAGTGAATGACAAAACTTCGCAAACCAAGCTCGAGGCGCCTGTTTTAACCCATACAAATAACGCCTTAACTTACAGACATCATGAGGAGAAGAAGTACTCATACGAGATGGAAGCTTCATGCAAATCTCTCCTTGAAGATGACCATGAAGAAAAGCATTCTTAACATCCATTTGATGCAACAACCACGACTGTGAAACAACAATAGCCAAGATGCTTCAAACTGTGGTCATTTTAGCAACATGAGCAAATGTCTCCTCATAATCAACCCCATATTCTTGTTTATTACCTAAAGCTACAAGATGAGCTTTATACCGCTCCAAAGAGCCATCAGAACATAGTTTTAAAGAGAAAACCGAATTACTCCCAATTGGTTTAACTATAAGAGGACAATGAACAATATCCGATGTATACTTCTCCTCAAGTGCTTGACGTTCTACTTGTATTGAGATTTTTGTCAATATTCATGTTCCATCGCTTGTTTGTAGCTAGTAGGAATTGAAATACTAGATAAAGTAGTTACAAAAGAGACAGAGGATGAAAAACCATACCTATCAGGGGGTCGAGAAGGACGAATAGATCGATGAAGAGTTATGCAATCAAGAGCAAGATCAGGTGTGGAGACAATATTAGAAGGGATCACATAACAAGTGGGACCAAACTCATCTCTATTACGTCGTCAATACAAAAAACCAAGTTTAAATCTTTCTATAGATTTTGGAATATCAGAAAAATTGGGCATGATATATAAATATGTAAGAGGTGGATAAAAATGAGACGGAAAAAAATTGATTTTTAAAAAAATCGAATTCCTAGACACCCGAAGACGACGAACATGAGGATCATAACAAACATAACCCTTATGAGGAATACCATAACTAAGAAAATAATATTTTACAGATTGCGCATAAGTTTATGACGTTCATGGGGAGGAAGGTGTGTAAAACAAACACATCCAAAAGTACGAAGATCAGAATATGAAAGAGAATGACCAAACAACTTAAAAAATGAGAAACATGAGTTAATGCAGGAGAAGATAAGAGATTAATCAAAAAAACAATTGTAGAAAGTTCTTCACACAAAAAACGAGGATGAACAAATGATTAAAGTAAAATAGTTCTTACCGCATCAAGAAGGTGACAATTTTTCCTCTCAGCAACATCGTTTTGTTATGGTGTCGAAGGAAAATAACGTTGAGAGAGAATCCCTTCATTTTGGAGAAAGTTTTGAAACTCATGTGACATGTATTCACCCCCAAAATCAGATCGTAGACCTTGTATATTGGCAGAAAATTGAGTTTCAATATATGGAAGAAAACGTTTAAAAACATAAGAAACTTCAGCTTTAGCCCGAAGGAAGTAAACCCAAGTAAAACGAATAAAATCATCAATCAATATAACCAAATACTTGTAGTGTGCATGAGAAACAATGCGTGCAATCCCCCAAACATCAATATGAATAACATCAAAGCGTTGCGAAGCATGAGATGCATGATGAGGAAAACGTAAAACTTTACTTTTACCGAGTTTGCATGATGTACAACCGAAAGAAAAATCACGAGAAGAACTTGTTTTATTTCCCGATAATCAAAATGTGGATGACCTAGACGTCTATTCCACATTTAGTTTCGGGAACCAACAACATTACAAGCAATCGAAAAAGAAAAAATAGGAATATGAGTGGAATGAGACTTATATAATAGAATATTAACTAAATCTTTGACTAAAATAAATTAGGTTTTTTTAATCTAATTTATTTCCTTTTAACAATAAGTTACTACGAAATACTAAAAACATTACTATCCATTTATTATCTCGAATATGTAACATAGATGAAGTTAATAGAGATATATAAAGAGTCTTTATAACTAATATAAATACGAGAGACTATAGATGTAAATCAGGGGCGACACTTCATCAAATATATTATTCTCTCGATTATTTCTTTTTTTAGCGTTGTTCTCTCTTTAGAAAAGCTTATTTTGTGTTTGATTGAGGTTTACCTCATCAGTATTTTCTATGAAATTCTTCGGTAGTGAGTGTTAATGATAAATGTATGTCTCGTTTGTTGTAGTAACGAATTAAGTTTTATCTTTTATTAGTTTTGTTAAATGTCGAAAACATTTAATCCTCTTGTTATATAAATTTTAATATTTTCATTGATTGATTATAAATATTTAGTTTAATAATATAAAGATAAAATTAAACTAAAAATATTAAAAACATTTGGTTGCTAAATTCTTTTTATTTCGATATTTAAAAAATAATAATAATGTTTTTAGGTAACATTATTATTTTTTGCTAAAATTATATATTTTACAACTATATTTAAACGTTATTGCAATTACTTCTATTTTACAAAAAATAAATAAATTATTACAATTACACAGTATTTACAAAGAAAAATAAATCTATTATTACACAATTTTAATCGAAAAGAATAAAACAATTGTAATTATACGTTTTTTTGTGTAAAAAAAACTTAAATTTAATAAAAGGTTCATACATAATCCTGGGGCATTCCCCGAAATAATACAACTACTCAAGTAGGTTCTAGTACAAGATTCCAAATAAAGAAGGATGTCAACTCAAATAAATCTAAACGAAGCGTACATCATGCTGAATGACTAGGAAGTTGTGAGGGGACTCCAAGTGCGTAGCATCCTGAATCCTGGCTCCAGTCCGTACTGAGGATACCTGTAACTATAAAATAAATCTTAGTTAGTTAAGAATGAATTACATTGGCCAGCCAATCTTGGTACCATGGAATCTATATCGGAGGTCCGATATGATATGGTAAGATATCGAGGAAGCCATGGCCGTAGTGGATCCAAATATTCATGAATTCCGCTCTTTCCAAACGTGGTAAATGACCGCGTTGAAACATGTTCTCCAAATACAATGGTTTTGAGAATTTGACCATTTTGACGCCTCAACTATCCAAGATTGCCAGCACACGGGGCGGAAAGGGAATCCAAGCTTATTACTAGTGCAAGCCCAGATACTCTGAGTGAAACTATTTTCGAAGAGAAGATGAGATGTAGATTCCAGATCAAAGTTGCAGAAGGAACACCAAGTCGGGGTGTTAAAACCCCAACTGAGGAGTTTATCTCTTGTGGCTAGCTTGCCCTTAATGGCAAGCCAAGAAATAAAGGAGTGTCGAGGGATGTTGAATTTATTCCATACTAACCCCGCCCATCCCACTTCCGGGACAAGCATACGAATAGCATTGTACGTATCCTTTATAGTGAACGAGGTACATCCCTCATTTGTCGCCCAATAAGAAACGTCCCTTGAGAGGGTATTAGGTTGGGGCAGAGAGAGAATGAGCTTATGGACTTCTTCAAGATGGATCCGACTTCGAGATCGCGCCGATCTTAGGTTTGCTGGCCAGTTCCATTCTCCGTTGCGGATAATATCATAAACGGAAAGATTGTTTCCCAGTCGGGAGTCACTGATGATCTCAGGGCCGTAATAAGATGCCAGGGAAAAGGAAAGGATCCAAGGATCATTCCAGAAAGAATTATTCACTCTGTTTCCGATAGCTACCCTGAACAAGTTACGAGCCACAAGGCGGAGGCAAATAATTTTCCTCCAGATCCAAGAGGCTGGGGAGCCAATAGGAATATTCCAGAAAATATTATTTTTAATCTTTTCAGATTTTATCCAAGCACTCTAGATTAATTGGTTTTTATTACTAACTATGGAAAAAAGGTGCTTAAGGACGGCCGTCTGATTCCAGGTTTTTAAATCTAGAATCCCAAGGCCGCCCTCTTTATAAGGTGTGGAGATAGTGGTCCAGGAAACTTTAGCCCCATGGATTTTCATAGCAGATCCAGACTAGAGGAAACGACAGAGATATTGGTTTAATTCTTTAATAATTCTAGCGGGGAGGATGAAGATGGAAGACCAATATACATGACCCGCAAATAAGACAGATTTGATTAATTGGAGTATACCCACATAGGAGAGATGCGTGGCAGTCCAAGAATCAATGCGATAGGTAATTTTGTGTAATAGGGGACCTGGTCCGAATGAGAGAGTCTACCAGTAATGAGAGGGAGTCCCAGATACTTTACTGATAGGCAATAGAGCCAAACGAAGGTGATGGTCAATACCAGAGAAAAAGATTTGACTTTTTGTAGGATTGAATTTTAGGCAGAGAGGGAATAGAAGTCATCTAGAGCTTTCTTGATGAGGTTGAGGGATTGAGTGTCGCCATGACAGAAAATCATTAGATCATCTACAAAACAAAGGTTAATGATTTTCTGCTTGTGGCATTTATAGTGAAACTGGAAGTTCTGATCCAGACTTTGCTCTTTAACGATGTCGGATATCACTTGCATAACAAGCACGAACAAAAGAGGGGAGAGAGGATCACCTTGTCTGAGACCTTTTTTGCCTTTGAAATTACCATGAAGGTCGCAATTAATAATTAAAGAGTAAGAGGGAGATGAAAAGCACTTAACAATCCAAGTGATCATTTTCTTAGGAAAATGCATCGCAACTAAAACGTCAAGAATGAGGTGCCATCGAACATTATCGAAGGCCTTCATAATATCAATTTTAAGGGCAACCCTTTTGCCTCTACCATTTTTATTATATCCTTTAAGGAGTTCTTGGGATAATAGAATATTATCAGCTATGTTCCTACCTGATACGAACGCCGATTAGGAAGGATCGATGAGGTAGGGAAAAGCAATTTTGATTCTATTGGCCAGGATTTTGGCGATGATTTTGTAGACGACATTACAAAGGGTGATTGGTCTAAAGTCTGCTGTCACAGAAGGATATTCTTTTTTGGGGATAGGAGCAATAGAGGTGGCATTCCAAGACTCAATTAGGGTTCTAGAGTGAAATAACTCTTGGACTCATTTACAGATGTCCAGGCCCACAATATTCCAATTAGACTTGAAAAAGCTGGAGTTAAAACCATCAGGGCCAGCAGACTTATCGCTATCAACACTGTGAAGTGCTGATTTAATTTCAGCACAAGAAATCTCACGGATCATAAACTCCTTATGAGCAGAGTTGACTTTGGAGGAAATCAGAGAGGAAACGTTTTCAAAACCAGGGTAGTAGGTAGAGTGTTTGGAGCCCAGGGAATTCTCAAAAAAAATTATAATTTTTTTGGATACACTAGCTGGGGTAGAGACAGTTTCTCCAAGCTCATTAGAAATCGAGATAATTTTATTTCGAAAAAGGCGGGCTTTAATGCTTTTATGAAATAATTTTGAATTCTTGTCTCCCAGCTTAATCCAAGTTTCTCTAAATTTTTGCTTTAAAAAAGATTATTTTGCATGACTCAGAAAGATGAAGGTCTCAGAAGCCTCAATTTCCTTAGAAATTAGATCAGAGTTTAGGGGATCTGAGGCAAGCTTAGACTGAGCCTCGAACAGTGTTTTTGAGCAACCGAGGTTCGGGTGGAAATGTCACTAAACTCCTTGCGGTTAAGCGAAGCTAACTCAGACTGCAAACGAACCAGTTTGTCTGAGACCAGCCTCATCCCATTAGGATTAGTAGGGCGATTCCAACTATTAAGGACAATGTCCTTAAACTGAGGATGGGCTTGCCACATATTGAAAAAACAGAAAGGCTTTTTCCGTCTTGGGCGAGGAAACCCAAGATTTAGGGTAACAGTAGTGTGGTCAGACGTACGAAGATATCCAATGTGGACCTTGGACATAGGGAAAAGGCCATCCCAATCAGAGTTAACCATGACTCGGTCTTTTTTGGAAAGGATGGGGTGAGCTGGTTGCTTATTGATCCAAGTGAACTGAAAATCAGTAGATCGGAGATCACTGAGTTCACATTGGTAGCAGCAGTTATTGAAGTCATCAATAACATAGGTCCAAGAATTGGAGGAGCCAAGACGCTCATCCGGGTGACGAATCGCATTATAATCTCCAAGGGAAACCCAGGGGATGTGGTTATCCTGATTGGATATTTCAATAAGGTCATTCCAAAGGGGGATACGATCCTGAGCTTCATTGAAAGCGTAGATAGCAGTGAGTTTGAATGAGGCATTAAAGTTGTGACATCTAGCCATACAGTGGATGAACTGAGGGGATTGGGAAAGTCTAGTCATAATGATAACACTAGGATTCCAAATGATCCAAATTCTACCTACGGGATGCGATGAGTGATTGCTAATCACATGCCAGAAAGGGACCATTTTGCTAATTATTTGTTCTACCTTATGGTTTTGACCTTTAGTTTCTACAAGAACTATTAACGAGATATAATTACTAAAAATAAAGTCAGTGACGTCTTTTTGCCTAACCGGTTCGTTTAGACCTCGCACATTCCAAGATGCAATATTCATGAAAAGAGAACTTACAATGGATCAGTCGATGGTCCTGACGGAGGACATTACCAATTTACCCTTGCCTTTAGCACCATCCGTGCAGATCCTTTTGGGGGGTGAGTCCACCTCCTCTCCAAGTTCCACCTCCTTGTCCTCACTGATAGAAGGAAGCTTCGAACCTAACTCCTTTTCATGGGTGTATTCAGAGGGATCTTCCTAAGTGGACGAAGACGATATAGGAAAAGGAGATAGCTTGTAAGGACCCTTTTTGCACTCACGAGTCGGGTGCCCAAAGATTTTACAATTATCACACTAAGGGGGGAGGCCCTGATATTCGAAAGAAACCGTGATGGTTTTTCCTCTAATCTTGAAGGATAACTCAGAACGAATAGTCGAGCATGCTTTGATCATAATGCAAATGCGAGCGAAACAAAGGTTTTCCTTTCGTTCCTTCTCATGTTCCACGTATAGAGGAGTGCCAATTATTGAGCCAATGTTGCTAAAGCCTTCCGTAGTCCAAAGCCTCAGATGAAGGTTAAATACCTTGACCCAGATAAGGATTTCATTGTGGGGGTCCTTTATTAAGGCGGTAAGTGGTTCCCACAGTTTCAAAAGAATCAAATTTCCTCCAAAATGCCAAGGGGCTTCCTCCAGCACCTTTTTAGCCATCGCCCCAGAACATAACTTGAAGAGAAAATATCCCTCGGGGAGAGGTTTGAATTCCAAAATACCGAACCTTTTCCAAAGAGATTCCATGTTAGCTTTTAGGAAAGCAAGATTTGAAGGCTGGTTTAGAAAATAACCCGAGAGACAAGCCTTCTAGGATTCTGGAGAACCTAATGTCGAGTCATCCATGAAGAATTCGTTTCCCACCATTTCCATATGCTTGGTTCCAATCACCAAAGGAGAGCGATTATCGCTATGACCCGCAACTACACTTGCATACGAGGGAAGAGAGTTAGTTTTAGATACCGAGTTCGAATTGGAGATACCTCGAGATGCACCCTTGGTGGGAAAATGGGAGGAGGCTTAGCGTGGGCCAACTTGAATTTTCTCCCCTTTAGGCCTTTTCTGGCATTCCCAAAATTCCTAATAAGAGAGTGATGGGCCAAGGAGGTACCATCTCCTAAAAGACCCTTATTTATATTTGGGCTAGGCTTGTCAATGGTTAAAATGTGTGTTGGCCCTACAATTTTTGATAATCGGCCCAGAGAGGAGTGCTGGGCTTAATTTGCAAGACGATCATTCCCATGGCCAATCTAGGGTTATACTTCAAACCCAAATCGTCCGTTCTTTTGTTGTTGTACGAGCGACCAGAGCGAGCCATGGGTATATCGGCGACGAAATCGGCGACAAAATCGGCGTCGACATCCTCCTCAATCCCCAAAACAGATCTGGCGGTTATGTTGATCGGTATTTGAGAGCGATTCAAGTCTTCCATTGCTGCAGCTCGAGAAGGGGCCAGAGAGGTGGTGCTTTGAGGGAGATGAAGACGGTTCGAAACCTTATCGAGGGTGACTTTCCTCTTACTGTTATTCGAATGACCATAGGGAGCCAATCGGAGAGCGACAACTCTATCGTCACCGGAATCATGCTCTATACCCAGGATAGATCCGACGGTTACAAGGTTCGGGGTTTGAGTGTGATTTGGGTCTTTCATTACAGCAGATCGAGAAGGGGCTAGAGGAGCAGAGAGTTGTAGAAGGTGTACTCTGTTCGAACCATTATCTTGGATATCCTTTCTTTTACTATTGATCGATCGACCAGAGGGCAGCAGGGGGAGACCGGCATCGCAATCGGAATCGATTCCAAGATCAGATCCCTGGACATGACTTTGGGCAGCACTACTAATAGGTTTGATCGAACTTTGAGAGCAAATCGGTACCTCTGTATCTGCAGGTCGAGGAGGGGAGTCGAGAGAGGTGATGTTTTTTAGAAGCTGGAGGCTAGAGGTTTGGAGAGAGGGGCCGACAGGGGAACTCTGGATCAAGCTTTTCCCTGTGAAGGTTTCAGTCGAGGATTTCCCAGCCGCTTTGAGGAACTGCTGATCGGAGGAGGAGTGAAGAGAGGGCTCCTTTGAGAAGGAGAGGCTCAGATTGTTCCCAGCCGAATTGTTTGATCTGCTCGATGACGGAGAAGCATAGGCAACGATTGGGCTACTCCCCTGGTTCGCTACTTCGTGGTTACGGCGAGGAGGTGACTGTGCAGTCAGGGTCTGAAGCAGAGGGTGGCTTCTCAGCCCCAGAGGCTCTAATAGGGCAGCAGACTCGCGTAGAGGAGGGAACAGAAGTTCACCGATCGACGCGACCAAATTCTCATAGAACTCCGAAGAATGGGGGTAGCTGATCGGAGGGGGGGGGGGGGGGGGTGGGTGACCAAGCGAGTGGGGCTGAGCTCAGAGGAGGCGCTCGAGAAAAATACTTGAGGAAGCTTGTTGCTGTTGTTAACAACTAGAGGTAAGAGATTTTCGAACTCAGATTCTGTTAAAGTTTGGAATATGACCTGACCTTGGCCAGACTCCATGTGATGTCTGGCCAAAGCTAATACATTTCTGACATTGGATTCATGGAGAGAAGTGATGGGGAAGGGAGGAGGCGGTGAAGGTGTAAATGGAAGATGAAGGGTGAAAGGAATGGTTGGTTCACAGTGTTGGTTTTCGGTGGTACAGGGGAAGATGGCAAGGGAGGAGGAAAAAGCCTGAGTGCGGATGGGAGAGCAAGTTCCAGGAGGGATGGAGGGCTTAGGAGTCTTCATGGAGCTTAACAGGTAATTCGAATAATTTTGACTTGAGAAATGGGGAGTTAATTTTCTCACTAGAGTGGTATAAGATTGGTTTGATAGAAGTTGGAGTTTATAGTCTAGGCGAGGGTTGAATGGAGAGAGGGAGCTGATTTAGGGTTTACAGAAAAGGGGCAGTGTCTAGGAGAGGCTAGGGAGATACTATTTGGATTTGAGGTTAGGGAAAGGTACAATTTCAAAGGGTAGGCTTGAGGACCGTAAAGCTGGATTGTGATTAGGGTTACGCAGAGGGGGTGGCAGTAGAGGAAAGAGAGTCTTGACTTTTCCCAAAGAAGGATAGATGGACTGTTTAACATATGGGGTGACTGTTGAGGTTTGAGAAGGGGATTGGGACATTTTGAAGGGGAATATTTTTTGTTTTGACTGATAAGAAGAGCTAATGTTAAGAAAAAAACATTAGTTTGGTTAGAGTAACCAGATGAGTTACTAGAAAGCGGGCAAGCTATTGAGACATAGATGCTGGATAAGCTTCCTAAGAAAGTGAGAGGGGCTGGGGATAGATTGGGGATGAGACTACCCAGCAGAGACTAAAGGATAGACAAAGGGTTGGTTTGAGACTTAGGTGAAGAGGGAGGAGTCATGTTTTGGGGAGATGGTTGATTGACAGAGGGAAGAGAGATAGACTGGCTAGAATCTTCAAAGGCTTGAAACCAGTAGAAGACTCCTTTTTCACCATTGGAATGGCTGGAAGAAGATCCCCTTGGAACCAGGTTAAGGGATGGTTATCTGTCTTACTTGGACCAGCATATACCCAAGGTACAGAAGGCTTGACATTTACTAGATCTGATTGGACATTTGTTGAGGTATAGAAGTTGATTGATGATGGATTAACAAACCCAGAAGGCCGATTTTCAGATGGGAAGAGGAAGGGGGAGAAGCTACAAGGAGAACTCATCAATCAAATGGATCAATATCCATTGATTGATTCAGATTTCTCCAAGGAACAAAGAAGAACACAAGTTACCGTTGAGTTTTTTTGAAGAGAGAGGGGAAAGCTTTTCAGGATGGTTTTTATTTTATTGTAATTATACGTTATATACATCAAAAATGAAAATTATTAATATTAAACAATTTTTTACGGCGAAAAATATATTAATCTTTTTATAAAAAATTTAAACGTTCAAACTAAACCAACAAAACTTTTAGAACTAATATTTCATTAGTAAATCTTTTTAATAACGAATATAAATCTTCTTGCAATAATTTTTTTTTATTGCATATAGCAAATGTTAGAAGTTAGATATTTACTATAAACGATACGGTATCACATAATCCGACACCTTTAATTAATTGGTCAATCTCATTTGAAATAAATATAACATTTCTGAAATTGTTTTAATTTTGAAATTTTCATTCAATAAAAGTTTTAAATTTTATTACATAGCCATGGTCATCTACGCTGCATTAGTATGTTTCTGGATTGGAAAAGTTACGAGTTTTAAATTCTTTTGGATTGGTATCTAATTTGAACTCGAACCACCGGACACTTTATATTCTAATATTATTAATTAATAAAATGTATAATTATTCTATAAAAGTTAAAATTGATAAAAGTTAAAATTGATAAAAGTTAAATTTTATTTACATATTAGAAACAAATTATGTTATTTTTGGTAAATAACATAATTTTGGTATATCTATAATGTTTTTTCTACCATGTATACTTTACATTTTTTTTCCTTTCATATATCTACAATGTTTTTTCTTATTCATGAGATTATGTTATTTTTGGTAAATTGTATTGATAATTTTATCTCTCTTTTAGAATTAACTATTTTTGAAACTTTAGGCTCTTCTATAGATAATTTTCTTAAAAACAAACTACATTGAACTAAAATTAGCCCTAAGACTCAAAGATAAAACCATTTCATATTTCAATTTTTACCTAGAAAAACACAATCCCAGCCGCTACAAAAACAAACACTCTTCCATATTTTTGGTCTATGGTTTCGAATCATATTTATCATCATTCATATTCATTGTTAGAAGCATTTAATGCACTACACCATACATTTTGTTAGCTATAGGAACAATAAACTACAATGATTACCCTACGTTCTCAACAAAGTTCATTTCTTCATATTGGCCGCTTTCTTCTTCGTAAAATAAATTACTTCTGCACCAAAAAGGTTTCTAGAAACTCCACAAATATTACTCTTATTTTGAAAAAAAGTACATTACTTCTGCACCAAAAGGGTTTTTAGAAACTCCACAAATATTTTTTTTTGTGGGTAAAAAAAAATATTTAAATAAATAAAGAGTTCATATAAATATTTGGGACATACCTCGAGGAGATACAAAATATAAGTGAGACCGATACACAAGTACTAGGTGTTCGAGGTATAAATAGTAGTAACATCGGCATAAATACTTAAATAGAAATAAAAGAGCGGAGGTGGGAACAATATCACTGAGCATCTAGAGATCCGCAACGACCTGATGAAACCTCGCTAGCAAATCTTGGAACCATGGAATCTGAACCGAAGATCAGAGTAGATTTGGTGAGAAACCAAGGAGGCGATGGCAGGAGGGGAACCGAAGATTCTTGATTTCCTCTCCTTCCAGGCGTGGTAGATAACTACGCAAAAACTAGTGCGCCAGAGATGGTGGTTTTGAGATTGAGACCAGCTTGACGTCTCAATAATCCAAGACTGCCATTTAGAGTGAGTTAAAGGAATACCCAATTTTGAACTGGCTTGAGTCCAAATACTTTGAGCGAAACTACAGTCAAAGAGGAGATGAGCTGAGGTTTCCAGTGCAGAGTTACAAAGTACACAGTCAGCCGGGGTATTGTAGCCCCAATTGAGACACTTATCCCTAGTGGATAGTTTGTTTTGGACAGCAAGCCAAATGATGAAAGAATGTCGAGGAATGTTGTATTTATTCCATACTAACCCAGCCCACCCCACCCCAGTGCTGGGTTGGGCTCACGATGGCATTGTATGTGTCCTGGATGGTGAATGTGATGCAACCAGTTTTCGCATTCCATTAATTGACGTCTTGAGAAGAGATATTAGGAGGGTGGAGGGAGAGGAGGAGCCTGTTGATCTCCTTGAGATTAGCGTTGCTTCTAGCTCGGGATGATCGAAGGTTAGATGACCAATTCTAATTACCATTGAGAATAGACTCGGAGACTTTGAGGTTCTTCCAAAGTCTTGAATCGTCAATGATATCCGATCCATAGTGATTTACAAGGGATGTAGAGATAAGCCATGGGTCAAGCCAGAATATGTAGTCGAGCCATTCCCGATAGCCACCCTGTACAAGTTGCTCGCCAAAGGTCGAAGCCGGAGAATTTTCCTCCAAATCCAAGAGGGGGAGGATCCGAGAGGAAGATCCCATAAAATTTTATTTTTGATTTTTTCCATTTCAATCCAATCACTCTAGATCGAGTGATTATTATTATTGATAACAGAGCAAAGGTGTTTAAGGACAGCCTCCTTACCGATTGAAGTTCTCAACGCGAATAAAGCCTTTCCGCACCTTACTTTCCATTTCCTTCTTAACTCAGCGTTTTCCGGAGTATCACTATGAAGTATCTCGGTATAGAAACAAGATCCCACAAATCTTCCGTTGAAGGAAAGCCTCCATACACAACCGCCAATATTGGTAATCGGTTCCAACGAGCTTCTCTGTAGACATGTGAGAAGCTGAATTACTTCCATTCACATTGAAAAAAAGATAACAACACTTGACAGGATTTGTATTTCAATTGGTAATATAATCAAACACTTGATATGCAGAGACATTGCTCTGATACCATAAAACAAATTAAACACACAGATGAAACAATTTGAGCAGACATATAGTTTTATTTTATTACTTGAAGAGTGATACACAAAGGTTCGGTACTTATAGAAAATATTATTCAAACGTCTCTTAGTATTTTTGAGACTTTCAGAATTCCTAATATAACTCCCACTAAGTCATTTAGTAGTTAGGAATTTACTTGAGTTGTTTGCTTCTTTGCGGGTCTTTCGCGGGTCTTTAGTTTGTGAGCGTGTCTTTTGCGGGTCTTTAGTTTTTCTGCTTCTTTTAACATGAATAAAGAATGCACTACTTTTGACACCCAGATGATCAATAATTGATAGCACGATCTCAAACTCACCTAATACTGAAAAAATATTTTTTAACGTCACCACGATAACAATAGCTTAGCTGAAAAAAGAAAGAAAAAAGAAATCATAATAAAATCGAAAATTAAATTCTCAAGAAGCCAAAAGAAAATAAAAAAAACATTTTTTTTCCAAAAACGAAGAGTGCTTTGGGAAGAAAAGTGAACAATATTTTTCTCAAAATTACTGATTGTCAATTTTTGTTTAAAAATAAACTAAAAATATTAAAAACATATTTTGGTCATTACTATTAATTTGATTCATTAATTATTGGATTAAGTTTTATCATAGTTATCCTCTAAATAAAAGAAGATATTGATTTGGAATGTGTAGAGAGTGTAACGAAATAGAAGAAAAACATTTCAATATGCATTCTCATATTCATAAACCAATTTGTAAACCCAATAGTTTCTTCACGATATGAACCACCTTAAATCTCTCGTTGTGCGATTGATTTATTTTTTATATGTTTTTACTATGTTCTTGAAATAAGCTCGTATTACCTCTTACATCCCTTTTAAGGTAAGTGTTTGCAATAGAATTTATTTTAATAACCTACCTCCCAAAAATCTCTACGGTAAGTGTTTGCAATATAATTTATTTTAATTACTTACTGATGTAGTTGTACGTGTCCATAGATATATAGCCTTTTTGGACAACGGGAAACAGGCTTTATTTGGGGTCTATGTATCCGAATTAGACGTTGCGACCACTCAAATCGAACGTATCGAGAAGCCCAACGATTTTTGGAAGCATCGAGGGGCGAAACCCGAAGTTCACGCTGAAAGTTCCATCGCTTAAGTCCTTATTTTGTTGTTTTCGTGACTTTCTACATTAGTCTATTTTTGTTGGATTTTATTAAAATACTTAACCAACTCCAATCACTTTGAAATTAGGATGAGATTTATTTTATTTCGGAAAGAACAAGCTGTAATTTTGGCCTAGGGTTTCACGCACTTTTATAAAAGGCTCTCAAACCCTAGCTTTGTCGTCATATTTTTTTGAAGAGAATTTGAGTTTCCCTAATGTCTCTTATATTCTAACCTAGGGTTAGATTATCAATTTTTATTTTTTCATCTTTATTTCTATGTTTTTTTTTCGACGCCTGTTCCATCTCGTAGTTCAGCAGTACCATATTGGTATCAGAGCGAAGATATGCCACCAAAAAGATCTTTGCGTCGGAAGTCCACTCTTCCGAGCGTGGAATCGGTCGACCGTGATGAGAGATGTACAAGAAGGACTACACATGCTATTGAACAACCAAACCAACGGATTTCGAGCTCCAGGTTCGAGCAACCAGTCAACGAGGTGTGAGAGATAGACCGGCCGCCTGCAGAATCTGTTTGCTCCTCAGAGAGAACAAGGTAGGTGTGAATATTACCCACAAGACTGTCGTGAACAAGTCTTTGAGCAACCGCCAGGGATGATGCCGATCAAAACGCCAAAAACCGGTGGGAATCTGGATTCAGACTTGAGATCCTAGAGTTCCAAGGGGGTCTCCAACCGGAGGAGTTTTTACATTGGATCGCCTCACTTGAAGAACTCCTTGATTTCAAGGAGGTTCCGGATGCAAGACGGGTATAGTTGGCTGCAACTTAGTTCCAAGGCCGAGCTGCATCATGGTGGCAACAGCTCAAGCGGCCAGATCAAGGCAAGGTAAGCTAAAAATAACAACTTGGGCTAAATTTGTGAAGCACTTCAGGGTTGCGTTTTGCCTTACAACTATGCGCGTATAATGTATCAGCAGTTGCAAGACCTTAAACAAGGGTCAAGACCTATTGATTAATACACTAAATATTTTTTCAAGCTACAAAACCGTGTCGATATTGCTGATTCAGCAGATCAATTAGTGTCTCGCTACATAGGTGAGTTGAGACATCAATTTGAGGACCAGCTAAACATGTTCAATCCCGTGAATGTGGCTGAAGCACATCAACGCGCACTGCATCTGGAGAAAGCCCTTTCACGAAGGTCTTATGGAGGATATACTGCCAGAACAACTCCAATGGCGTTTCCAAAAAGGACAGTTCCATGTCTCTTCCCAGGAGTACCAACTGCTACTCATATGCGTACAGGTGCTAATTCGCAGGTCTCTAGTCGTGCAGGTACTTCCTCGCCGGACAGGTGCTACCATTGTCATGAACCAAAATAAACCGGACCGACCGATATATAACATAATATATAATATTTCTTTGATCGCTACTTCTAACCCAGTGATCTCAGAGAAAGGCTATGTGATTCTTTACCCTCCCACGTTTTTAGTTCGAACCCCTAGTATTTAACTTAAACTTTTATTATTATTATTATTATTATTATTATTATTATTATATTATGCATATATTTTTTAGGTCCATAATTAATATTTGTATGTATTATGTTCCGTATAATATTTTGTCTTTTTAAATTAAGAATTAATATTTGTTATATTAATTTTTCAACATAATTTAATAATTTTTTATTATTAAAAAAAGCGAACCGAAACCGAAATAAAACCCGATCTTTTTTCATTAAATCGCTTTGATAATGTACAAACCGGATTATTTCGGTTTGGTTTAAAAATTTATAAAAAAAACCGACCGGACCAATTAAATCTCACCCCTAGATGAAACCGTGCACCATCATAGGTTTCTAAATAAACAAATAAATATATCTTAAGTACGTAATATACTATTTTTGGCCTCTTCACCTTATATTATACCTTTTCTCTACTATTTTTGGCCTCTTCACCTTATATTATACTTTTTCTCTCTTTTCTTTTTCCGAATACCAAATTAATCGGATCAGATATGAAGTCCGATTTTTTCTACTATCTTTATTTTAGTTTTAAATTACTAATCTCGTTTATATGTAAAATACCATCCATTTTGAAAAACAAAACCCTTATTTATCTTTCATTTTCTTTGTACAACTAGCCTTACGATCCTTTATGTTCAATTTTGTTTTAATTATTTTTTAACAAAAAACATTTCAGATAGAAATTGTGATGCCTCAACAAACTTTTCAATTACCTTTTTAAGTTTTCGATCCCTCTCAAAATATAATTGATTTTTTTTCTAATTTAATCAGGTTTTAATTTATCAGTTTGCATATATAAAATTTGAACATTATAAGTAGTTATTTACAAACCTTGATTAGGTAGATTTCACGCTTGGATTGTTGTAAAGTAGTCGGGCACACAAGCTGATAAACCATTTCGATCATTTTGAACTTGATTGATTTTATCATACGCATTATTTGTTTCTCTGATTGGCTTATTACATTATGCCATGGTGATTATTGGGATCCTCTACTCTTACTGGTTGCATTGCACATCCCAGATGGAAAGCCTAAAGGTTGATTATGTCCTGACTTAATCCTACTGGTTTGCAATTTAGTTATGATTCCCGAAATAACCACCAGAGTACCTCGAATTGATCGAATGAGTAATCATCATTGTTAAATCATTGAGAAATTGAATCTAGAAACGAAGAGTTTTCTCACAAACGACGCCAGAATTTGACAAGGGAAATTCCTTTTCAAATCGAAGGGCTAGATGATGAAGAACAATTGGGAAAGAAAATAAGTTCGATGATAATAGCCTTTTATTCTTTTAAAGTGATTTGTCTCAAAATGGAAACTTAAATTCTTATTTATACTACTTACAATAAATATATATATATATATATATATATATATATATATATATATATATAATATTTGCCATTTAGTTCCAACTACTCGAACAGGCTTTCTACTTTCTTGCTTTATCTTCTATTATACTTGTTTTACAACAATCGTACAACCTTTTTTTGGTGACCTTTATCTAACTACTTCTTTATGAACCTCGTCTAACATCTTCTTAGTGACATTCGTATAACTGTTACTTTAGGACTCTTGTCTTATTCCCTTTTATGACCCTTGTTTAATTGCTTCTTGTTGACCTTCATATAACTGCTTATGTACGACCCTTGTCTTATTCTCTTTTGTTACCCTCGTCTAATTGCTTCTTGGTGACCATCATTTAAATATTTCTTTACGACCTTCATCTAATCTTTTTATGACCCTTTTCTAATATCTTCTTTATCACATACGTCTTATCTTTTTTATGATCCTCGTCTAATATCTCCTCATGAATTTTGTCTATCTACTTCCTTGTTACATGCATCTTATCTTTTTGTTAGTTTTTGATATAATTGTACATTGCCATATACGTTGTACGTATTTATACTACAATAACAAAAGTGTATAGAAAATATGAATTTTTCTATTAAAATTTAAAATAATTTAAAATATGTACATCTAGGTTTGGTAAAATTGGCAAATCGATAATATTGATTATTTCAGTGATTTCAATAAAAATATTATATTATTTCGATGATTTCGTTACTAAATATGGTATCCAACACTATTTTTTACTACATCTAGTAATTTAAGTATCATTATTGAGCACTTAGTATTTAAATATTGAACTTATTCCTCATATAATACCAAACCACTTCCACAATACCTCAAATAACCATACTTCATCACTAGCCACATAACTTTATTCTCCTTTTTTGAACCAAACATTTTCTTCTTTAATTTTTTTAAAAGTCCATATCTTTCAAACCAGAGCTTGGAAAAAATATCTAAAAGTACTATAAACGTTTTGTAAGACAAATAAAACTAGATTCATGAATGATTTTTTCTTATGTATTTAAATTTATTTTTTCGCTGAATAAAATTTCCTTGGTCTCGCGTCATGTTTGCCTGGTCTTGCATTTTGTACTTCATTTTTTCCTGGTCTTGCATTACTTAATAAAGATATGCAATACCATACGTGATGTAATGTAGATATTTAAGACCAAAATTGATGAAAGAGATAGATGGGATATCAGGCGCGATGAAGTGAAAAAACAATGCATAATATAGTGGAGAGATGCGAGACCAGATATTATGAAGTGGAGAGAACATACATGATGAAGGAGATAGATACGAGACCGAATGTAATGAACTGGAGATATGTGAGGCCATGCATAAAGAAGTGGAGATATGCGAGACCCGACATGAAAAAGTGGCGAGATGTGAGAATAGACATAATCAAATGAAGAGACCAAACATTATGAAAGTGTAGAGACCAAACATGATAGAAGTGAAGAGATCAGACATGATATAAGTGGAGAGATTCCAGACAAGGCAGGCTGAAGTAGAGAGACCGCACATGATGATGTAGAGAGATGCGAGACTAGATATCATGAAGTGTGATAAGGCAATATTTCGTATAGAATATCCGGATAGAAATACAATGTATTCATAATTGAATTATGCTCTTATTATTACATATATATTATTTATAGTTTAGAACGAATATAAATATATAAGTATATACAAAACGTTTATGTAATAAATAGAAATAAATAGAGGTAGACTAAATGTCTAGCATAAGTCCTATAAATAGGAGTTGATTATGAGATGTAAATGGGGCAGATTTTGAGGACACTAAAACAACTACGCATTTTACTTCATTTTCTGTTTATGTTTTTTTCTATTTTTTTTTCTTTTTATATGATAATGGTTTAGGTAATTTGTTAGAAATTTTATCCTTATAAAATTTGCGTCGTATGTGGAAAACGAAGTTTCACATTTAAAAAAAACCATAAATCATTTTCATCTTTAAAAAAAAGGTTTTTCATTTTTTTACAAAAAAAACCTCACACGAATGAAATCCGTAAAAGGAAAATTAGACGAAAATTTCCAAAATAGATTGCTCTGATCCGTCCATCCTTATTCGTTGTTCGAAACGTTTCATATGTACCAGAAAAGTCCATTGAAAAAGCTGAATAAAAAAAATATGTTGTCCGATTTTTAATTATTATTAATATTAAAATGTAAAATAAAAATGTTAAAGAATAAATACAAAATCACATTTCAAATATATATTAAATATAAAATTTTATATTTAAATTATATATATATATATATGTAAAATTTATTTCATGACTTAATTGTTATTTAGTTTCCATACATTTATTTTAGGGAGACATACCAATAAAGACCCCAAATAATTCACAAATTTCTTGCCAAAAATACCCTCGATATAAAGACCTGTTTTTTAACGCTGTAACTTCTTCTCTCTCTCTCTTAAAAAAAATCCGATATTAACACCGATTACCACACTACTCCGATTGACTCCGGCGAATCAATGATAACTACTATGGCTTACGACTGTCCAACTTACGAGCTCCAACGAATTGAAAAACCATTGTCCGACTTCAACTCCAAAGAATTCAACTCCACTGTTCGACTCTGATAACATTATCAAATTCGATTAAGACTACGGTCAGAGTATCATAGTATCAACGAAGACAAACAACGGGGAAGCAGTAAGTTTAACACTGTTTACGATGATGATTATTCAGTTCGATTACAATTACGATTACTGAAACCTAGGTTTCAAAAACACTGTTTCCAGTTTGTTTTTTATTGATAAACAATGCTTACTCGTGTCTTGCTAAAGCGAGAGACGAGATGCTGTATAAACTGCTTAATCAAAATACAATTTAATTACAGAAAGCCTTACTAAATGTTACTGAAATTCATACCTGCTTTTGTGACATTTGTATAGGTTTCGCAGATATAATTTAGGTAACTGCAGGTTTTTTATATAGGTTTCGCATCTACTAGTGTTTTCTGGTTATAGATTTCCTTAGGTTTCGCATCTATCAATATTTTCTTTGCATTGATATTTACACAGGTTTTGCAACTATCATATTTCTTATATTTGCAGATTTTATATAGTGTTTCGCATCTAGCAAATTTTTGATATTATAGATCTCTATAGGTTTCGCATCAATCAGATTTCTTGATTATAGATCTCCTTACGTTTCGCATCTATCATCTCTGATATATTTTTCTCTTTTATTGCTTTTACGGGTAAAAATGGCACCAAAACATGTGTCCACAAATATGGCCTCTTTGCACTATTAAAACAGATGGAAGAGACAAAAGTGAGACTAGAACATATAGAAGCATCAAAGAAGACACCCTTTTACTCACTTTTAAAAACAGCCTATGATTTTCGGACAAAGAAGACTATATACAAAAAACATTGAGATGTAATTGAGCAGATAGCGATGACATACGATGACGAACAATAAGCATTTAAATTGGAGGGAAAGTTTTTAAAGCTTACAAACCATGACATAAAGATCATCTTTGGTTTAAAACATGGGGATGAAAATATGCCACTTCAAGCAAAAAGTTTAGAACCTAAGTTTTCAGAATTAGAAGACGAAGAAAAATCAAGGATAATAAAGAAGTATTTTTCTGAGAAGACATCAAGAAAAGTTAATGAAAGCCGAGTAAGACAAATCATTAACAAACTTATAAAGGTTCGCAAATTCCATCTTTCTCACATTTTTGGACTGTTTTAATACTTGCATAGGTTATTTCTCATCTACTACTTCTACTTTACATAAGGTTACGCATCTATCTCTTTAATCTGCTTCAAATTAAACTAGGTATCGCATCTATCACGTTAGGTCTCTTTCATATGTAAACATGTTCCGCTTCGACTAAGATTAAAACAACTTTCTCATCTATCATGATAGGCCCGTTTCAAATTAAACCATGTTCTGCGTCTACTAAAATTAGTTCACGTGTCGCATTTATCTTTTTACCATTTACATAGGTTTCGCATCTATCTGAATATAATTACTAGGATTTCGCATCCATCAAATTTAGAAATTGTTTTGCTTGTTTGTAGAATGCAATAAAGATAGCAGTATAAACATCTGGAAAAGAGGCAATAGAAGATATTGTCATACTCTTTATATTGGTAGCCTGTTCTACCTTTTTTTCTCTACATCTGGAGATGTACTAGCTTTATCTCTTTATATTGCCCTTTTACTCGTTAGTATTTTTCTTTGTTCTATTTTATATTAAATATTTAATCAACAAATGATATCTAAAGTATTGTTAATATATAGACATTCATCATGGAACACATAACTTTATGTAAGATATTGAAATTGAAGATATGATACCTAGATGCTTCAAATGGCTGGGTATTGAACGCAAAACAGATTTAGATTTGGTTAAACCATAAAAAACATAACAAATGAACAGGTATATTTACCATATGTTTTTTATTCTGTTTCACATTTTACACTATATCTCTTCACTCTAACATTTTAACAATCTTATAGATTATTGAAGAGGAATTGAAGCTAACATAAGAAGAAGAAGAATTTGGAGGAGAATTCCAAATACAAGAAGAAAATAATGATGCTCCTTAAGAAAATGATATGGTTCCACCAATAGATTTTGAAAAAGTAAACCTCAACGAAGATGAAGATGGTTTGCATTGGGATACGCTACAAGAACAAGCTGCAACAGATTCTACTGATAGCGAAAAACACTTGACCAATACATAGTTCAACCATGCAAAAAAGTTCCAAGAACTAAAAAGACTGCAACAGGACGAAGAAAACCAGTACAAAACGTGAAAGAGAAAAATTTACCGGTAGAAACTCATCATCTGAACAAAAAAAAGACAGTAATACAGCTGATTCCCCTATTGTAAGAAAGGTGAATACAACATCACTGATTCCTAGGAATCTGAAGAAACCTGAAAAGACAATAGAAACGAGATCTAAAATAATACATTTCAAACACATTATACCATCTCAAAATAGAAAACAGAAGGTTGAAGAAATTACTAGCAAGAGAAAAGGTAAAAATCTACTGTTTTATCATATTTACTATACATTCTGCATCTACCATCAATTTTATCTTAAGATGTATCACATCCGGCATCGTGATTACTGAAGGTTTCGCATCTACTTGTAATTAACGTTTCTCATCTATCATTCTGTTAAGGTTCTACATCTATCATTTTGTTTCACATTTCGCATCTATAATTTTATGTACATGTTCTGCATCTACCATTTCTTTTACGTTCCGCATCTATCATTTCTATTTAAGTTCTGCATCTATCATTTTGGTTTGACTTGAAGGTTTCCCATCTCGGTTTATTAAGGTTAAAGTTTCACATCTATTATTCATCTTCTGTTGTCAAAGGTTTCGCATATATCTTACATTGCTTATTATTTTGTAGAAAGTTAACAAAATAGCCCCAGCCCCAGCCCCAACCACAGCCCCACACCCACACTCAGCCTTAACAACAACACCAGCACTAGACGCAGCCAAACCACAAACTAACCCAGTCTCTAGCCAGAGCTTTGACATAACAACAATTGAAAAAGTAGAAAAAACTGAAATGGAACGCCGACGATTTCAACAACAAATTGATTAACCGAAAAAGAAACTCGAACAAAAGTTGAAGATCATTACACAAATGAAAGCTGATGCAGAGATGGAAACTGAGGTTGACCTATAAAACACACTTAAACTGCCTATGTTGAAGCTAAACATAGAAACAACTGAACAACAACCAAAAACATATTCAAGAAGAAAGAGATTGAATGATCAAGGCCACCAATCATCAAATAAAATAAGAAAAAACACCAAAAATATTGTTGTGGAAGACAAGGTTCCACCTCCACAACAAGAAAAAAGTGAAGATGGTTTGGAAAAATAGGATCATAATATTGTTGTTACTGATGAAGATGACCATGTTGGTGATGTTGAGTTTCATGTTGTTGCTACTACATTTGAGGATGTTTTTGCTGTTGAAAACAAAAATGTTGGGGTGGAAAACCAAGTTGATACCATTGTTAATAGTCATTCACAAATCAATGTTGATATTGTTACTTCTGAAGATATTGTTGTTGTAGAAAAGGAGAATTTTACTCCTATTGAAGTTGGGGTGGAAAAGCAAGTTGATCCCACTATTAGTAGTGATGTTGGGTTTGAAAAGAAAGACAATCCCACAATTGAAATTACTACTGAAGTTGCTGACATATCTGAAGTTGGTTTGAAAACAAAGATGATCCCTCAGTTCTTGTTAATGTTACAGAAGATCAAAATTCTAATACTGTTATAAAAGAACAGGATAAAAATACTAATGCTACTGTTCCTATTGTTAAAGAATCAGTTGCTGAAGTATCTGAAGCGTCAAACAGTGTAGTTGAAGTATTTAAAGGGGACAAGAGTGTTGCTGAAGCATCTAGTGTGGCAAAGGATATTCCTGAAGAATTTAAAGTGACCAAGGAAGATGCTGTAGACAAAGAGGTGATACGGATAACCCAGAATTAACAAAACATATTTTAAAAAACGTTTGTATTTAAAGATATATATTATTGTGTATTATCTTCTTTTTTGGCTTAAATACTAACTATTATCTGTATTTATATGTTTATCTGCCTCTGGTGTTTAACTGAATGCTGGTTTTGTATTTAAAGATACATGTTTCGCATATATCTTCCTTATGTATTACTTTTACTCATGTTTCGCATCTAATGTCAAATTTTCTAGTTTTGATAAGGAAAATGCATCAGAAGTCCAAGAAATCCAAACGCCACAAGTCAATGACTTAGACCCAGCAATTGAGAAAGAAATTATAAAAATTGAAAAGGATATACAAAAGAAAAAAGTAAGTGAAACTTCCCGACCAACCATACTTTACTGTTTCGCATCTAGCATAGTTTCCCTACTTTCTCATTTACTGAAGGTTTCGCATCTATCTTTTTTCTGAATGTTTCGCATCTATCTTAATTTACCTTAATTCTCATCTATTATATTTCTGAATATTTTGCATCTATATTGGCTTTCCCTTATTTCCCCTCTATTATATTTCTCTGAATGTTTCACAACTATCTTAATTTACCTTATTTCCCATCAATTATATTTCTGAATGTTTCACATCTATCTTGGCTTTCCCTTATTTCCCCTCTATTATATTTCTGAACGTTTCGCATCTAGCATTATTTCCATGCTTTTTCATATACTGAAGGTTTCACATTTATCTTAAATTTTCTTATTTCTTATCTATTATATTTCTGAATATTTCACATCTATCTTGGTTTGCCTTCTTTCCCATCCATTATATTTCTGAACGTTTCACATCTATCTCCTCTTATAGTTTCAATTCTTTCCCATTTGTGCAGAAAGATTTGGATGAAGGTCCTTCCTTTTAACTAATTTTAGATCCTATTCAACATCAAGTCTCTAAAGAACTACCTAACAAGGAAATTACCAGAAGAGAATGGCCATTTACGAACAAAGTCACATCTGTTATTGACATAAAGTAATATAAAATATTAGAACTGATTGAAAAAGGAGAAAACAATTCTGATCCAACAGTACGGTCATGTCCAGATATACCAGGTTTTAATATTTTAGTTAGTACTTTGATGGATATAGCAAATAAAGATGAAATCGACTCTACGGCAAAAGTTAAATTTAAAGTTAGTTTGTTTCAATTGCTTCCCCAAATACATATGTTAACAAACTGCTGGTTTCCACTTTTGACAACACAGGTAATTGATGGTTATATATATATCAACCTTAAACAACACAACTTTCAAATACCAGTTGCAAGTACTGAAGGATAATTTATGCCAGTAACATACTTATCTTCAAGCGAAATGGTAAGAATAATATACTTTTACAACATGTGTTAATTTATAAACATAAATGTATCTAATTATTACTCCTCCAATGTGGATGTAACATTATATGTTGAAGATAAGCTACGAGGCATCACAGAAGGTTCAATCTTCGTTTCGCTTCTAACATAAGCTACACCTGGGAATGTTAACCATTGGACATTATTGGTAATAGATGTTGAACATGAAAAAACAGTATATCGAAACCCAATACGAAAACGTCCAGATCCAACAAGAAAAACCGTCGAAAGATTAGTAAGTGTCTCTCTTTTATAATAATTTCATAGAACATATATATATATACCATATGATTTATTTGTATGTTTATTAAATTACAGATTGCATACCTACAAAACAAAAACAATTTACAATCAGAAGAACCAATAAAGTTAGTTTGCCCAGTAAAAATTCATAAACAAAGACTTGCATCACTCTATTGCGGAGTAATGGTCTGCAATTACTTCAAAGATTATATTTTGCATGCGAAACTTAAATTTAACAAAATTTCTGAGATTGCACCATTAAGAAAATTAGAAATGTTCTACATGTTTCTTAATGACATGAACACTAACAAATATTGGGACGATGATTTCTAATATTTGTTTTACTTCTTTTTGTGATGTTTATCATATTTTTTTACATGTAAATTTTGTCTACTATAAAATTTATCTCGAGGACAAAACTGTCTAACAGCTATAGTTTCGCATATATCTAAAATTTAATTACACGGGTTTCGCATCTATCTCGAACTATTCACTCGTTCTGCATCTATCGTTTATATTTTAATGCACGTTTCGCATCTATCGGTTTATTTTTTCTGTTGGAAACTCTTTCCTATCTTCTGCTCTAATTATTTTTAATCTAATTATCACTTACAGAAAGTAAACATGTTTTTGTAGTTAATAAACTCAACAAATCTCACATATGTATATATATATATATATCCAAAAGTCAAAAATCAAATTAGTAGCTTTAGTTTGATTTGATATTTTCTTACATGATTTGACAAGTCTAAGATACTCATCATTACACTGCATTAATTAAAAAAGCTCACAAATATCAACCAAAATATTACTTTTGTCAAAGCTTGTAGTCTTTTCAGCTTCTTAATTAACCTATCAAAAATTTAAATACATTGTCCTGCATCTAGCATATCATATGTTCCTTATATTTCACATGTCATTCTGCATCTACTAAAGAAATGTAAATAACACGTTTCACATCTAGTATTTATTTTTTCCTTAAGGTTTCACATATTTTATATTCTAATGCATGTTTCATATCTATCAATTTAATTTTTCTCTTGGAAACTCTTTCCTATCTTCTGGACTAATTATTTTTCATCCAAATTACCACTTGCAGAAGTAAATATGTTTTTGTATTCAATAAACTCAACCAATCTCACACATATATAGGTTCAAAAATTCAAAAATCAAACTAGTAGGTTTAGTTTGATTTGATGTTTCGTTACATGATTTGACAAGTCTAAGATACTCATCATTACACTGCATTAATTACAAAAGCTCGCGAATATCAACCAAAGATATTACTTCTTTCAAAGCTTGAAGTCTTTTCACCTTCTATTAACTTTACCTATAAAAAATTTAAATACATTGTCCCGCATCTAGCATATCATATGTCCCTTATATTTCACATATCATTTCGCATCTACTAGAGAAATGTAAATAACAGGTTTCGCATCTATCGTTTAACTTTTACAAAACATTTCACATCTAGGTTTTCTATTCTAATGAGTGTTTCGCATGTACTGAATTGTTTTTTCTATTGGAAACTCTTTCACGTCTTCTAGTATAATTATTTTTCATCCACTTATCACTTATAGAAGTAATATGTTTTGTAGTTAAAATAATCTACCAATCTCACACATATATAGGTTCAAAAATTCAAAAATAAAACTAGTAGCTTTACTTTGATTTGATATCTACTTACATGACTTGACAGCTAGTAGATACTAATTATTATATTACATTAATTTCAAATCTAAACAATATCAAACAATAAATTATATATGTTGAATCTTTAAACTATTCATCTTCTTATAACACTTGCGCTACCTCTATAAAATATCACTTCATTCTTTGAGTTCTTAAACACAAAAGCTCACTTCCATTCTCAATGAAAATCATCTAAACTTTTCACTTCTTAAAAACTTGCTTTGAAAATATGCCATATTTTAACTATTCTTCAGATGATGGTCCCTGTTACAGTGATATTAGTTCTCCCATTCGTTCTCTCGAGGCCAGGGAAGAGCGGAAACATACAACGACAGACGAGCTTTCAGATGACAATTCTGATGGAAGTTTCGGTTCTTTTTTTGAAGATGTTTATACCGAAGATACTTATTCAGAAGATGAAGAGGAGCCAGATGAGGATCCTATTTCTGTCCTCCTAAAAACAAAAGAGGAAAATGGACCAAATGGAAAAAGATTACGACACTGAAGACGAAGAATATAAAGACGAAGATGATGAAGACGAAGAAGACGAAGAAGATTCGGAGGGAGATGACTCTGAAGACAACGAATATGACTCTGACTTATGGTTAGGTGAAAGGTCTATTTTTTGTTGTTGTTTGAACTAAGGGTAGGAAGAAGTTTATCTTTTTTGTTTTTTAATGACCTAAATCAAACAAGAAGACTAGGTCTGCTTAAACAGAGTTTGAACATGGAGACTTTGTTTTTAAATTTCTTTAAGTTTGTATTTCGTTTTATTGAACTTAGCATGTATTCCACCTGTTTCATAATGAACTAGATCCTTTTATTTATTTTTTTGCATTCATATTTTAACACTTAGATCAAAAACATATTTTATGAGCTGGTTTAGCATCTGCAAAAAAATGTACTTAAATAAAACGTTTCGCAACTATCACAGTATAATATATTTAATTATCCAAGGTTCCGGAACTATAAAATCAGTGTATATGTGTGTAAGTTGTTTCACATCTATCAAACGTTTGGCATCTACTTCAGTAAATCTTGTAAAACGTGTCTCCCATCTATCCCATCATGTTGGTTATTACATGTTTCACATCTAGCAGGTCTATATAACAAAAGGTCTCGCATCTAGCACCCATTGCAATTTTTCCAATCTATTGTCATAATGACAAACATAGCTAAAAAAACTAAAAGTATAAAAAAATACATTCATCTTATAAAGTGTCTACACATGTTCGTCTGTTATGACCAGATTTACGACAACACTATTACGTTATCTTACGAATACTTAATTCTCCTCTAGATGGAATTCTTTTCTTCTTAGGTCGTCTAGCTCTCCTTTTTAAAACTGGAGGAAGTAGATCTATAGAAGTTGGTGAAGCAGATCATTGACCAAAAGTAGTAAAACTGGAGGAAGTAGATCTACATTAATTAGATATTTTATGTTAATTAAATCTTATGTTAATTTGATCTTTTATATTAAATAAATTTCCTATTAATTGGAATTTTTTTATTAATTAGATTTCATTATTTACGTCTTCTATATTAATTAAATTTGTTTATTAATTGATTAAGATTTATTATAGTTGGGCTATAAATAGATGAAGATATTACTTTATAATTTATGACGGGACGTGATATGAGCTACATATTTCTTGAGAGAGAGAAACTAACTCTAGGTGTTTTGAAAGATAAGTGAGGTGACAAATAAACACTGAAGAGAATATTATGTGCATCACGAGTGATTGAGTTCTTTGTGTTCGAGAGTCTTTTTGTAACCTACTTATTTATAGATCGAGTGTCAATTCCCCTGGATGTAGGATTTCTTCTCGATCCGAAGCGAGTTAAATCTCTTATTGTGGGATTGTGTACTTTATGTTCTTTATTGTTTACTTTATGTTCTTTCTTATTAACTTTGCTCTTGAAATAAGGTAAAAGTCGAAGCTCGTATAACCTTTTACGACCTCTCGACTGGCTAAGGTTCGGCCTAACTAGTCTTGTTAGGGTTGAGTAGAGTCTTGTTCGGATATTGATGATTTCTTTAACAACTACAAAGAAGTTTCTTGACCGATACTAATCAATGTAAGTCATTGGATATATATACATTAATATTTTATGGAAATAACATCTTGGAATGTAAATGGGTTAAACAATCTAGTTCGCCAAAAACGTAAACCAATTTATCTTTAGTAACCATATTAATTCTATTTGTGATACTAAAATAACGAACATTTTGTTCTCCATTCAATTTCTTAAAATTTTAAAACAAATCATTATACTCACCATTTAAGAAGAATTTGGCTACCTTAAATCCTAGTGTATATAAAGTTATCAATTAAAGCATCTTCCCTTAATTAATGATTTGAAATATTACTCATACATCCTCAACGAGGATTTGAAGCGCTTTTCTTTTTGGAATGATCTTATATCTTTAATAACAAACCGGTCAAGCAATCCTTGATTGTTTTAGGTTACTTCAATGTTATTTAGAAATAAAAAAAAACTAGATTGGAAATTAATGTTGGAATATATGTATTTAATACATTAATGGACGGATAATAATTTGGATCGACATGCTAAATACAAATATCCGGTCATTGTCTTAAGCAAGTCCAAATTAAAAGTAATCGAGTTAATTATTTAATCACATAAATTGGACCCATGAGTGAAAAGGCGTCATGGGCTCAAGTGTGGTAACCATGTTGAATTTGGGAACTGTGATGCAGAGGGCCCAAATTTCAACACCTAAGCCTGAATTAATAAGTTAGGGATATAAATTGAATTGTTAATTTATCGGGTTAGGATCGCGGACACAAGGAAGTAATAAATGATGAGCTTTATAATGTTGGGCTTCAGATTGTAAAGACTATACGTAAGAGGTTAGGTTTAGAAATTTCATCATCCAAAACTCTAATCAGAAATACGTTCGCTTCATTCGTGTCTCGAAACCTTCCATTTATTCTCTAATTTGATTATGCAGGTTTCTCAATTGCATAAACAAAATCGTTGAAGAACGCAAAGGAACAAAAGGGAATACTAGATGGAAAACAACATGAAAACCCTTAAGTGTTCTTGGTTTTCTGTTTATTCATTAGGTGAATCTAGAAAAAAGTTTAATTATTTTTCCGCGATTTGTTGTATATTAGTTGATGGGGTTTCGAATAATATACAACATTTGATATCAGAGCCAGGTTAACCTTGGTGAGGTTTATTTTTGTTTGAGGGTAATTTTGTCCAAAGTTTTGTGGTATTTCAAAAGTATTTAATGCTTGGATAAAGAGTAGAGGGAGAATTGATATGTCTGGTTGTATTTAATTTTCATTACCCTCATTAAATGAAAGTGGGACGATTCAACTTTGTTTTGAATGTTTCTTTGTATTACAACTTATTGTTTATCAAATTTTGGTTGCAGTCATAATTAAAATGTGGGACGATTAAACTTTGTTTTGAATCTTTCTTTGTATTTTGTATTCCATGAGAAATTCGGCAAAAGTATTTGTTTGAGGTAAGTTTTTTTTTGTTTGGGTCTTTGTATATTACGCAACCTTTTCATTCTTTCCTGCTATATTATAAATTTTACTGTAAATTCTTATGCTTATGGCAGATGAAATTTATATTTAGAGAGCATGGTGACTTCTTGGTATATTCTTGTTTGTTCAAGGCAGCATATAAGTAAGTTCGTTTAATAAAGTTAAATAGTTATGGCCCTTTGTAGTTTTCTTTCAGGGCGTGTGATCGATATTCTTTTTGCAGATGGATTCAAATGGTTATATATAGTTGATGAGCTGCTTGGACATAGTTGATGGGCAAGCCTAGATTTATTAGTTATTTCTGTTATACTGCTCGGAAACCAATGCGGCTTGTAATGTATTTTCATAAATAAATAAAAATGGTTCAAAATCACTACTAGTTTGTATTATTGTTTTTCTTTTCATATATTTACAATCATTTTTTAATTATTTTTCTTATATCAATAAGTTTGTTTAGTATCTTATCTTAAATTGGAAAATTTTGAAACCTCAAACACTGTTGTTGCTAAAAAAAAAGTTGAAACAAACTACGTTCTATCATAGTTGTTGAAGTTTCAAAGCCCAAATAATAAGTTTTCAGAATTCTTTTAGGGTCATCTTCATTCAAAAAAAAATAATGAAAAAACTGATAGGGTATGTTCAAAGGTATGTAACGAAGTTGATATCTTCAGAACATTTTGTTAGAATAGCAAGTCTTGGTGCGAGCAGGGCTCACTAGGTTAGCCGTGGGATTTATCAACTAAATTGGAGTATTTCATTATAATTCTTTTTATTATAGTTTTCATTGCAAAGGTTACATTTTTTGGCTTGTTTAATTCATTTAGGAAACTAAAATATTGAAACTTTTCTTATATGAATACTTCAGTTAGTTTTTATGAATGTGCATTGAAATACATTTAGTTAGTATTTGGTTTCATTATATAATTGATATTTTGGTTATCTTTTTATTAGGTATAATCTTTCATCGCGTTGGGTCGTTTGCGATTTTGAGCATTTTCGAAGTGAGGTTGAGGTCCATGCACAAGGATAGTATATTTATTGTATAGTTTTTTCGAAATCGATTTTTTGATTTTTAATGAATCTACGATTTTCACATAAGATTTGATTTGTAAGTAATTTGGGTGACATTCTGCAGTCTTGAATTCGTTTTTTTTTTCATACATTAGGTTGTTCTTAATGGTTAAGGTTTAAATGTTTGAAGTTTAGGAGTACATAGGAAAACAAAGAAAAAACATAGAAGACAGAGTAATAAACCAAGCACACAAGACAATATGTAACGTGGTTCGGATTGTGAAGAAATAACACTTACCAAATACGTATGACTCGATCACCCTATAGTGTGATTCACATAACCCTCTCTTCAATGTTTATTTTTCACATTGTTTATCTCTCAAAAAGATTTAGAGCTATTTTTCTCTCTAAAAAAATATACAGCTTATAATCTTTTTTCTATTAATTACGGAAACTAATTATTATAGAAGACCAAATAAATAGAAAATCTACGTGATCTCTCAAGTTGAGCAAGTAAGTTGGATATGCTAGCTTCTCAACATATCAGGAATAGAGCTTGACACTTGATTTTCCATGCTTCCACAAAAGGTACCCGATCTCTCAATTTGAGCAGCTAAGTTAGATCAATGATGCTCAGTAGAGTATAAAGACCTATCTAGGCCAGTAGAGAAAAAGCCAAACTTCATAGATGAAGATATTGTATGAACTTCTGCAATTCTTCTTTATTACAAACACAATAAATACAATGGTGTTTGATATGATATTAATTGTAAAGCAATTCACATTTTAAATGGTAAAAAAATGAATCAGTCATTGTAAATCATGCATACTAATTGACTTGGTCTCTACATGTAACGCTTATCACCAGCAAGAAAGTTTAATATTGTTGGTTGTATTTATGCATATATTATATTATATATGTGCTTAATTGTTCTACCTGTAATATTATCTACACGTATGGGTTTGTGATAACTTGATCACTCATATAAATAACATGTAGAATTATATCAGACTAAACACAACAAGTATAAGTATAGATTTGGACAACTTTGGCCTATTTGAATCAGGAGCTACCATATCTTGCCTTCGAACAAGTAACGACCTAAAACGAGATATCTTCACAACCAAATAATATCCACTCCTTGTAATTATAAATTCAAAATATGCAGGAACTGCTATAAGATAAAAGATGTTCTTCTCCACGATAAAACGACAACTGATATCCATAATAAATTGCCATATGATCTCCCTAATATATCGCCATACGATCCCCCCAATATATCGCCACGTGATCTTCATGATAGGATCGTTATGATAGTAAGGTTGTAAGCTAAGTAATCTCCATATAAATAACGACACACGCTACATAAATGAGGGTCGTCTATACAAATATATAAACGAAAATATAAAACACCTCTTGACTAAGCTATTTCCTAATCAACTCAATTAATCATGCTTAGCTTGGTTAATGATGATGATTTCGGATATTTCAGACATAGCCCACTCCATAATCCGGACAGGGGTAATTCGGACCATAACACCCCACTAAGAAATCCGAGCAAGAAAAATGTAAAACACCTTTTGACTAAGCTATTTGTTAATTAACTTAAAAGACTAATGAGTCCTTAAACTTGACCGGATTTTACAACTTTACCCGGTTAACCCATGGGTAATTAATTAAGAGTATAAATACCCAAACCACTCTCATTAATAAGGGTGATCAACATTTAATACAAGCAGGTTGCTCAATTATCTCACTGCTCCTCACACTAAACACAAAACACTTCAAACTTACCAAACTACCCCCAGGACAAATAAAAACCAAACCAAGTGATACACAACTTAGTTAGTCATGCTTAACATACTGTCGATAGCTCAACTCGATTAGTCTAACCTTATGTGCCTCTTCTTTAAGACCTACTCGGTTAGTTATGCTTAGCCTGGTCGGTCATGTCCAACTCGGTCAGCCTCACCTTTAGTACCTTATCTTCGGAAAACTCGGTTAGTGATGCTCCACTAGACCAGCCATACCCGGCTTGGGCAACCTAACCTGTAGCAACCCCCTTCCCCCTTCAGCACCTCACTCCAGGACCTGCTGGGTTAGTTTTGATTAAGATTCATTATAGTTGGCCAATAAATAGATTAAGATATTACTTTGCAATTTATGGCGGGACGCGATGGGAGCTACATATTTCCTCAGAGAGAGAAACTAGCTCTAGATATTTTAAGAGATAAGAGGTAAACAATGAAGAGAAGATTATCTACATCACAAGTGATTGGTTCTTTGTGTTTGAGAGTTTTTTTTAGCCTACTTATTTATAGATGGAGTGTCCATTGCCCGTGGATGTAGGATTTCTTCACAATCTGAACCACGTTAAATCTCTTGTTGTGCAATTGTGTACATTATATTCTTTATTGTTTATTCTATGTTCTTTCTTGTTAACTTTGTTATTGAAATAAGGTAAGATTCGAAACTCGTATCTTGTTGTGTACGCCAACTGTTGGTCATTATTTAGGCTCAATGGCTATGATTTGGCCTAGCTAGTCTTTTTAAGGTTGGGTCGAATCTTGTTGTGAGATTGATGATTTCCTTAAAAGCTACAAAAAAAAGCTTATGGACCGGCACTAATCCATGTAATTCATTGGATATTCATACATTAATATTTTATGGCGATGACATATTGGAATGTACATAGATTAAACAACCTAATTCGCCAAAAACATAAACCAATTTATCTTAACGAACATTTTGTTCTCCATGCACTCCTCTTAAATTTTGAAAACAAACCATAATACTCGTCATCTAAAAAGAATTTGGCTAACTTAGAATCATATAAAACAAACTAAATTAAGATAGAAAGTATACATTGAGTTGCCTTCTCCTTCAAAAATACTAGAATAATATATATCTCTGAAGTCCTATAAAAACTGTATTCTTATTTTCTTTCTATTTCGTACCTCTTCCTTTCTCTACTCCTTTACAAGTTTCTTAGTTTATCTCTCTCTCCTCCTAACCTCTTCTTTTCTCTATTCTTGAGTGTTAATCTCTATTTTCATCAAATTTTTATTTCTGTAGAGAATTTGAAGAACCGATATGACATTTTTAAAGTACCTACTATTGTTCCTATTACTCCTTATTGTTCATCAAATTTTGCTTGTAGTCATAATTAGAATATGGGACGATTTAACGTAGTTTTGAATCTTTCTTTGTATTTTGTATTCCACGAGAAATTCGAGCAATGGTTAAGAAGATTATCAATATGACATTTTATATTCTATCGCACAAGCGGCCATAATCAAAGCAAAAATATCTCTTTGAGGTAAGTTTTTTCTTGATCCTTGTTTGTATCTTTGTATATTACGCAAGGTTTTCTTTTTCTTTTACTGATATTTAATTATAATCGGTTCAAATTCTTATGCTTATGACAGATGAAATTTATATTTGGAGAGCATCCAAATATAACAAAATGGTTGGTTGTAAATTCTTTTGTAAATTCTTGTTTGTACAAAGTAACGATTGGTTGGAGACTGACTATATCAGTAAGTTCAATAGTTATGGGTCTTTATAGTTTACTTTCGCGGCTTCTGATCCATATTTTTTTGCAGATGGATTTAGTAAATGGTTATTTTATAGTTGATGAGCTTCTTCGAAACTAATACGGCTTGAACAGAGTTGATGGGCAGTTCTAGATTTATTAGTTAGTACTGATTCGAAACTAATGCGGCTTGTAATGTATTTTCATAAATAAAATAAAAATGGTTCAAAATCACTACTAGTTTGTGTTATTTTTTTCTTTTCATATATCTACCATCAGTTTTTCATTTTTTTTCTTATATCAATAAGTTTGTTTACTATCTTGTTTCAAATTCGAATTTTTTTAAACCTCAAACACTGTTGTTGCTAAAAAAAAGTTCAGACAAACTAGGTTGAATCATAGTTGTTGAAGATTTAAAACCCAAATAATAAGTTTTCAGAATTCTTTTAGGGTCATCTTCATTAAAAAAAACTAAAATAATGAAAAAACTGTTAAGGTATGTTCAAAGTGGGTTACTTAGATGTGCAGCGGTGGGGTTCATTCCATTTATATGACCAAGTTGATACAATAAGAACATTTTGTTAGAATAGTAAGTCTGTGCCAGCAGGGCTCACTAGGTTAGTGATGCGTAAGTTAGTTAGTCATACTCAACCATGTCCGTAGCTCAAGTCGTTCAACCTCACCTTCAACGCCTCATATCCAGGACCTGCTTGGTTAGTCATGTTTAACCCGATCGGTCATGTCCAGTTCAGTCATCTTAATTTTTAGTACCTCATTTTCAGGAAGCTCGATTAGTGATGCTCCGCTCGACCAGTCAAACCCGGTTTGCTCAACCTAACCTAAAACAGGCTCCCTTCATCTTGAACATCTTGCTATTGGGTCTTCAAATGAGTAACAACTTAAAATGAGATATCTCGACAACCAAATCGTATCCACTCATTGCTATCAAAACTTCATAAATTCAGACTACACAAGAAATGCTATAAGACAAATGGTTTTATTCTCCACGATAGAACGCCAAGTGATCTTCAAAATGAATCACCACGTGATCTCCATGATAGAACGTCAATGATCGCTATCGTCAAGATACTAAGACGGTAAGCTAAGTAATCTCCATATAAATATCTTTCTAAAAATTATATAACTCATAATATTTTGTTATCACACTTTGTATATAAATATCTTATTCTATTTACAATCTATTAATTACGTAAATTAATTAATATAAAATCTACATGATATCTCAAGTTGAGCAACTAAGTTGGATATGCTAGCTTCTCAATATATTAGGAATATAGCTTCAAACTTGATTTTCCATGCCTATGCGAAAGGTACCCGATCTCTCAAGTTAAGTAGCTTATTTGGATCAATGCTGCTGAGTAGAGAGTATAAAGGCTTATGTGGGCCACTAGAAAAAAGTCAAACTTAACGGTGATAAGGGAAAATAAAAGACATAAGGGGAAATTGGAAAGAAGTATTTTTATTGAGAAAATATTGTAAAATGTATTATGAAAGTATCAATTATGAATAAGTGGTAAAATATAGGGACTAGATGTGTAATAGTTGGGAATTAAAGCGTGTGGAGTCCGCTATTATACTATAAAAGGACCCTACACGAGTTCAGAAATCTGGTTGGTTAATATAATACTATTTTCTCTCTCTACATTGAGTATTACTTTCTCTTTCTAAAAAGCACCCTCATAAAGAAGTTTTTAAAATAGTTTAGTCCCTTCAATATTTGTTTTACACAAAATTACCCTTGAGCAAACTCTTAATTCATCAGTGGCGCCGCCTATGGGAAACGAAGATTATCCTCACCACAATTGCTTTCTGGAAATCGTTCCTAATCTGAGCGGAATTATGGAAGAGCAGAGAGATGATTTTGTTAACGACTGTGAGGAGAATCTTGTTGGAAATACTTATCGAAACGATATGGAACATGAAGCGCAGCGCGCCGGAGAAATCTTTGACGAGTCGGTTCTGTTGGCTCGAAGAAATGAGTTACTGCTGGAGATAAAAAAATTCAGGGTAGAAAAAGAAACTGTCCAAGCAAATCTTCGTTCCGAGATTAGAAGTGAGCATGATAGCGAAAAAAATGAGCGTGAAGTTGACCTTCGTCCTAAGAAAATAGATGGCCGATATAGAGGGTATGAACGACGTTCGTCGAAGAGGAAAGGAAAACGTCCCTTGTAATCCTCTGATTCAAGTGATTATTCTCGCTATAGTTCACCAGAATCGTCTCCGGAGAGGAGTCATCAAAAGAAAAGACATGGCAGAAAGCATGTGGAGCATCGGATAGGAAGGAGTTTGGAGAGAAAATCTCCGAGGGAAAAGAATTATCATGCTCATGCTAATGAGCAAGACTATGACCAAATGAATTTTCCTTATGGGAACGAAAATGTTAACCAACGAAATTCAGAGTGGCAGCATCAGTACACTCTGCCTTCCGAGGAGGCTCTCTATTTTCCAAACCATGAAAATTCAAGAACTAATGTTTATGGGACATGTCATAATTGGAGAGCTTCTCCTTTGTCCTCGGAAATTTTAGCAGGCAACCTCCCAAAGCACTTTGATATTTCGAAGCTAGAAAAGTTCGATGGGACGCAAGATCCTGACAATCATATCGAGCAATTCAAAAATTTCAAGATCAATTTTGATGACGATGATAAATTGATGTGTAGAGCGTTTTCTCAGACCTTCAAAGGGGTGGCTTCCAAGTGGTACAACAGGCTTCCACAGGGCTCGAGAAAGAATTTCGACATGTTCTGGGATATCTTTAGACAGTATTTTGTGGGGAGTAGAAATTTTTGAACCAATGGAGACACGATAATCTACTGTACGAAGAAAGTTGGGGAGAGTTTGAAGAATTACACCTATCGATTTGTGAAAACGAAAACAGATATAGAGTACTGCAAAGATTATGTGGCACTAGCGACATTCAGGATGGGGCTTCTCCCTAGACTTTTAAAGGATACTTTACCAGAGAGTCAGGCGATGACTTTTTGGGCATTACTAGATCAAGTTTAGAAAAGAATTTTGGTGGAGGAGACCGAGGCATCAGAAAAAGGATCAAGTGATCAGCTAGACCAGAATGAATTATGAGTCTAGTAATCAAGGGCCTCGTGTTAATTTTCAAGCTAAGGGTGTGGGTCAGTATCCGCCGAGGCCGAGAACGAAGCAACAAAACTATAATAATCAGCAAAGCTATAACCAAGGAGCAATGCCCATTTCGAACAAGTGGATTCGTTTGGACTATTTTGCTGATTTAACAGAAAATGTAGCTACGAAGAAAGTTGGGGAGAGTTTGAAGAATTACACCTATCGATTTGTGAAAACGAAAACAGATATAGAGTACTGCATTACTAGATCAAGTTTAGAAAAGAATTTTGGTGGAGGAGACCGAGGCATCAGAAAAAGGATCAAGTGATCAGCTAGACCAGAATGAATTATGAGTCTAGTAATCAAGGGCCTCGTGTTAATGTTCAAGCTAAGGGTGTGGGTCAGTATCCGCCGAGGCCGAGAACGAAGCAACAAAACTATAATAATCAGCAAAGCTATAACCAAGGAGCAATGCCCATTTCGAACAAGTGGATTCGTTTGGACTATTTTGCTGATTTAACAGAAAATGTAGCTACGATATTTGATAAGGCAAGGTCAACAGTGCAGTTCAGAAAGCCTTTTCCAATTCAAACTGCGAGGGAAAGCAGAAGTGCTAACAGGTTCTGTAAGTACCATGAGGATATTAGGCATGACACCAAGGAATACATCGCTTTGAAAAAAAAGGTGCAAGCTTTAATTGAGAATAGAATGTTATTAGAATTCCTAAAAAAACAAACCCCACAAATTTTTGTAGTAAAGGCTGTCCTAAAGAATGCTGACACAGGAATGGTAATTTCTGAAGAGGTTGATGTTTTTGATGTTGCAGCAGAGTATCTGGATCCCAAGGAAGGGAGAAATAACATGAACGTGGTAGTGGAGATTATTCCAAGGAGGAAAGTACATGACCTATGTGATTTTTTTGAGTCGTTAGTTATTTTCGGAGGGGATACCATTGCATGGAACTCCAATAGTTCGCGAAAAAGGCATATGGTGAATCTAACTACGCAGATTGAAACAAGGGTTTCAGCGCAGATGCATCGCTTGCCCTCCCATATCATATGTTTTGACGATGATGTTATGAGGAATGTAGCGGGCCTGCATGAGGATGCGGTGGTTATCGCTGCAGGAATAGCTGGTGACCAAGTTCAGAAAATACTTATTGATAGGGGAAGTTCAGCGAATATTTTGTTTATGGGTACCTACAGGAGAATTTCTGACCCACCTGTTATTTGACGGTCCGACAGAACTATAGTGGGATTTACAGGAGCAACAACAATAGTAGTGGGAGAGTTTCACTTTGTGGTGGAGCTCGGTCGTGTGTCTTTCAAAAAGGAAGTTGAAGAAAACACATTATTTATCACGAGAGATGATTATACTGTTATAAAGTCATGCCATTTGGCCTGAAAAATGCGGGGGCGATTTATCAACTCCTGGTAAACAAAACCTTTAAGGAGCAAATTGGCCGAAATGTAGAAGCTTATATCGATGATATGCTGGTAAAAAGTTTACAAGACGAAAATTATTTCTCTGACTTGGAGGAAACTTTTAATCATTTGGGCAAAGTCAATCTAATGTTAAATCCAGAAAAGTGCATTTTTTGTGTACGGTCGGGGAAGTTTCTTAGCTATATGATAAGTGATAGGGGAATCAAAGTTGATCCATAACAGGTAAAGGCTTTGACAACTATGACTCCTCCTCGAAATATTAAGGAACTCCAGATTCTCACAGGAAGATTAGCAGCATTGAATAAGTTTATTTCTCGTTCATAGGATAAATGTGTGCCTTTCTTTAAAGTGTTGGAAAATGCCAGACAGTTTAGTTTGACCGAGGAATGTTCTGAAGCATTTTGCCAGATTCAAGAGTATTTGATGTCCCCAGAGATACTTTCCAAACCTTTGATGGGAGAAAAGTTGATCGTATATGTGTCAGTATCAGATTTTGCAATCAGTGCTGTATTACTAAGAGAAGAGATTGATTTGTTGAAGCCGGTATATTATGTTAACAAAAGTTTTCTAGATGCAGAGAAACGGTATCTCAAGTTGGAAAAGTTAGCTTTGGGCCTGGTAATAGCTGCTTGAAAAATGAGACCGTACTTCCTAGCCCACCCTATATTAGTTCGAACAACATTTCCCCTAAAAGGTTTATTACAAAGGCCAGATATATCTGGAAGAATGACAAAATGGTCAGTTGAGTTGGGAGACTTCGACATAACTTTTGAGCCTCGAATGACGATAAAAGCTCAGGTTCTGGTTGACTTCTTGGTTGAATTCCACTCAGAAAGATCAGACATGGAGATGGTTCACCAGTCAGGTAAGACAGAATGGTTGGTTCGCACAGATGGGGGGTCGAATGTCTCCGGAAGTGGTGCTGGAGTCCAACTAATTTCCCCAGATGAGATAGCCATATTTCAAGCTATCCGTTTCTATTTTAAAGCAACTAATAACGAGGCCGAATATGAGGCAGGATTAGCAGCGTTAAGGTTGGCTCGAGTGTGTGGGGCTAGAAAGGTTAAAATGATTAGTGATTCAGAGTTGGTAATAAACCAAGCTTCGGGAGAGTCAGAAGCAAGAAATGATCAATTAGTCCAGTATTTGAAAGTCTTGAAGGATTTTGTTTCAAATTTTGATGAAGTTCAGTATGAGCACGTTCGAAGGGAAGCAAATCTGATCCTTGATTCCTTAGCAATTGCGTTGCGATCAGAAGGTCATCCATGGGTCGTAACTCATGAGTATCCTTCGGTTACAAGAAGTACAGAGCAATCCATGAATGTGGAGGAAGTAAGCAATGTGGTTACAAGTGATTGGAGGTCATAAATTATGGACTTTCTGGAAAAAGATAGCTTACCTGGATAAAAAAGAGAGGCTAGGAGGATCAGGTATAAGTCTCACTGTTATATCCTTTTGGGAGGAGTCTT
Organism: Limnanthes douglasii subsp. nivea; assembly: GCA_036936605.1. Taxonomy (NCBI): domain Eukaryota; kingdom Viridiplantae; phylum Streptophyta; class Magnoliopsida; order Brassicales; family Limnanthaceae; genus Limnanthes; species Limnanthes douglasii. The sequence goes on from JAUPFV010000004.1 coordinate 291,334,931, forward strand.
ATTTAAGAAATCCCTAAGTAGACCGTTACTTAGATGTTTAGCTAAGGACGAGTTGCAATTTCTCCTGTTAGAATTGCATGACGGGGAACGATCGGCCCATTGCGGATATAAAGCATTAATTCGACGAGTGTTTCTGGCTGGTTATTATTGGCCGACCATTTCCAGTGATGCGAAAGAGTTGGTAACACGATGTGACGCATGTCAAAGATATGCCAATATAATACACAAGCCACGGGTGTTGCTAGAAAGTATTTCTAAAGTAGTGCCATTCGATAGGTAGGGTATTGATTTAGTGGGACCCTTACCAATGGTATCTGGTGGAAGGAAAACCATCATTGTAGCAGTTGACTATTTTTCCAAGTGGGTGGAAGCAGAAACTTTAGCATGGACGAAAGCCAAATATGTTATTAAGTTTGTTGTCTCAAACATTTGTTATCGTTTGGGGTACTGATAAAAATCACAACGGATAATGGACCTCAATTCGATAACAAGGAGTTTAAGAGTTTTTGCGTTTCCAGGGGCATACATTAATGTTTTTCTACTCCGTTTCATCCGTAAGCCAATGGTCAGGTGGAGGTGACCAATCGAACAATTTTGGATGGATTAAAAAAGAACTTAGAAAGAAAGGCTGGAACATGGCCAGATTACTTACATGAAGTATTGTGGGCTTATAGAACAATGCCTCGATCTTCAACTGCAACATCTCCATTTGCTTTAGTGTACGGAATAGAGGCGGTTGTTCACTCGGAAATTGTTTTCCCTTCATACCATGTGGCAGCTTATTCTAGGATTTGAATGATCAAAGCAGGGCTATGGAGTTAGATTTGGTGGAGGAAAAGAGACGACGTGCACAATTGAAGTCCTTACATTATCAAACATTAATGAGGAGCAGGTACGCTTCGCTGGTAAAACCGATCGGTTAATTGTTTTCGAAATTGTTTTCTTTATACCAAGGAGAAAAGCCTTGGAAAATTGGGACCGAATTGGGAGGGCCCTTATGAAGTAACCGAAAAGGTGAAGCAGGGAACGTATCGGTTAAAAGATAAGGAAGGGAGATATCTTACGCATTCGTCGAACATAGAGCATTTAAAGTTGTATCTGGAATGAGAATGAAGAATTTGGGATGTGATGATTATTTTTTATGTTTATTTTCATGTTTATAAAAACAACGAAGGCATACTCTTTCCTAACCCTGTTAGGCAGAGGAATATTTTAACGAGGTTCCATTATTAGCTTATCAATACATTTGAACTTTTGCCTCAAACTATTCTTTCTAAGATACAAGGTGTGCTTGGACTATTAGGTTAATAATCATGACATTTTATAAGTGTTCCTTAAAGCAACATACAATGATTATTATGACCAATTAAAGTTGGCATAAAGCAACTATTTTATTCAACGCAAGTTGACCTACAATCATTTTCATACCAAATGTGAAGTTAAAAATTATATGATTGGTATTCCACATAATGGCATACAAGGAAAGTCAAGATAGATGTTCTTCGGAAAATGTTGATACTATTACAAAAATTTCCTTGAAAGTTGACAAAGACTTATACAAAAAATTATACCAAGTTAGTCTTACTCAGATTTTTTCGAGGAGTCGTTCACCTCGTAATTTGATGTCTCACTATGACTGACAACAATGTTAAGTGGACGAAGTTTGGGGGAGACGAGCTTCCAAAAACTGCCTAAGTCATACTAAGGGTACTTTGAGTGAATTTGGGTGATTAGTTTTGCTCGGGTGGTAGCATCTCGGTCATTAAGTTTGTCCACACAATTTGCTGCATAAGCATTCACAGCTGCCTCATTTTCGGCTTCTATCTGCTGAGGAAAATCTGCAATTGTCTTTAATAAATTCACAGCTGCCTCCTTCTCGGTCATTAAGTTTGGGCGCGAACAGACAAGAGCACAGGGTCAGGGCGCATCGAAGTTCCTTGGACTAGTAAAACAAGATCACCTGAATGACTCGAGGCTTTGTTCTTACCCCCAGAGTGATTTCCTTCCGATCCTTGTCCTCTCTCGCAATCTTTGATGGGGGTAGACATCTTTGCACCACCAAATTGTTCGAACATGTTGGGAATGATGATTTTCTCCGTGGTAAGTTTGACATGCACTTCATGTGCAACATCCTTCCCTTTAAACTTTTTGTTTAAAGAAGGATTCCGTTCTTCAGCCACAGCGTCCTTCTTCCTCTTTTTCGCCATGAAATTTCTGCCCTCTTTTGACAGTCGCATGAGATTTGTCATCACTCGCAGCTGGGTCATTGAGGATGACAGTGGTATCTGGTTCTGAAGGCGGCACTTGAATAGGTTTATTCACGTCGTCGTCTTACTCATTTTCCGCATCAGACAACTCCTTTGACTTCACACGCTTGCTAGGCACCCCATCTTGCTTAAGCAGAAATACCTCAAAGTCCGTGGCCTCGAGTCTTCTCACAAAGTCAACCATATTAGGAGGGATTTGTAGCTCTTCGAGGCTACAATGGTGTTTTTAAAGCATTGACAGAACTTTTGGCCCAATTCTTCTTGGCAAAGGCTCGGAGTTTGGCAAAAATTGCTGAAGCTTCCTTAAGATGCGTTTTCCTCACATGCTGAATGGTTACCTTGCAAAATAAAAGAGAATCACCAATTTTATTTTTTAAATGATGCCCAAATAAATACTTTCAGGAATCCATTTGAGTGTAAGACGTCTTAGATTTTCTTTATTGTAGGCTCGGCCGTTTTCTCAAGCGCCATTGATAAAGACGAACCTGTGAAGGATCTCAAGCGCTGTTGATAAAGACGAACTTGTTTGAAAAATTATTTCTTTTCTAGTGTGAGTTGTAAGAGTGTTTTGTAATATTTCTCCTTTTCTATCTATATCAAAGTTGTTTGTTTGTTTTAGTGCGTGTTGTTTTGATATTTTCCGCCAACACAAAATTACTACTAGTTTGTATTATTGTATTTGTTTTCATATTTCTACGATCATTTTTTTTAATTTTGTCTCTTTTATCAATAAGTTTGTTTACTACTGTTTTTTGAATTTGAAAAGTTTGAAACCTCAAAAACTCTTGTAGTCTTGTTGCTAAAAAAAAGTTGAAACAAACTATCTTGTATCAAAATAGGATTTCTTTTCATCTTGATCTTCAACTTCAAACCTAGGCTTTGAAGATGAAACCATTACATGTATCACTTTCCGCCTGGAAGAACACACTTATATATCCGGAAACATAAACTCACCTCCACCTTTTCTTCTCTATTTCTCTTTCTGAATGCCGCGGTTTTATCTATCCGTATTAATATTTTTGGAAGAACTCAACACAATACCACCAATTCTTTTGTTCTTGGTGGTATCATAAGCAAAGTAGCTATAGGTAAAAGAATCTTACAATGATTACCCTACATTTTGAACAAAGTTCCCTTCTTCCTATTGCCTACCATAGCTCTACCCTCTCTCTCTAAAATAAATTACCTCCGCACCAGGAGGATATTCATCGATCAGTCTTGCACGCTACCCAAGCTCTCAAATCTATTTAGCTTGTAAACAGTTAAGCAAACAGTTAAGTACTAATAAGATCATACTAAATTTTGGCAGACTTTACTCAAAGTATGTTTTAAAGTCCTCCTATTGTGGGTTTAAATACGACACGTTTGTGCGCAATACACCAAATTGCATAGTGAAAATGGTCATGCATAGAATTCAGTCACTAACTTTTTCTGAAGATGTCGACTCAAATTATTCAAACCTTCATACTGGTATATTATGGGAAGGCCGCTACCTAGTAGTCCATAATGAATCGAACCAATTCTTCTTGCATTCCCAATCTCACAGATCAAGGTGCGTCAAAATAGAAAACGCGTTCGACTGACAAGGAGGCCATATTCCTACCCACATGGTTGAGGCTAAGAATAATCTTTGTTTCACAATTACTCATTTATATTTATTAGACTTCTATATTAATTAAATCTTAGGTTAATTTGATCTTTTATATTAAATATATTTTTTATTAATTAGATTTTTTTTATTAATTAAATTTCTTATTAATTTACGTCTTTTATATTAATTAAATTTCTTTGTTAATTGCTTAAAATTTATTATAGGTGGCCTATAAATAGCTGAAGTTACTTTGCAATTTATGGCAGGATGCGATATGACCTACATATTTCTTTAAAGAGAGAAACTAGCTCTAGGTCTTTTGAAAGGTAAGTGAGTTGGCAAATAAACACTGAAGAAAAGATTATGTGCATCACGAGTGATTGAGTTCTTGACCGACACTAATCAATGTAAGTCATTGAATATTTATACATTAATATTTTATGGCAATAACATATTGAAATATAAATGGGTTAAACAACGTAGTTCCCAAAAACATAAACCAATTTATCTGTAGTAACCATATTATTTTTATTTTTGATACTAAAATAACGAACATTTTGCTCTCAATTCGCTCCTCTTAAAATTTTAAAACAAATCATTATACTCACCATTTAAGAAGAATTCGGCTATTCTGGAATCCTAGTGTATATTAATAAATTAAAATATTAATCATATATCCTTAACGAGGATTTCGAGCGCTTTGCAATTTGGGATGATCTTATATCTTTAATAACAAACGGATGAAACAATCCTTGATTGTTTTAGGCTACTTCAATGTTATTTAGAAAACATATTTCTGTATATAATAATGATGATGGATCCAAAGGGTCACGTGCTGACCTATATTAGAATATTTCACCTCATTATTCTACTAATCTTAAACATATTTGTTACTTATTATATAATATACCCTCGATGTTATATATGTTTTAGGCTTATTCCACTATACATATATAAGACCAAATTGAGCTTCTTCTAAAGATCATGGAAAATTCTGAACACTTGATACCATCATTAATTCCATACTACAACAACTCGTTTTTTAACTTCTGGATGTGGTGCTCCGTATTTATTTTCCATATTACTTGTCCAAATGAGGAATCCTCGTCTGGTGGCATTATGAGAAATAGTACTTCCGGGGTCAATGAGGAATCCTCGTCTGGATGAGCACTCTCATCCTTTTAATAGTGAACGAGTAAGCCATAAAACCGTAACATTTTCTACTTTTTATCCCTCACTTATGTATAGTATCTCGATTTGTGCACCCGATAATCTTTATTTTAGTGCATGTATCTTGGTTGATACTCCAGGATACCTTAAGGCCAAACAGGTATCCTACTCTGATTCCCTTGTGCAAGATTTGGTGGATATCCCGGTGGCACTCCCTATGTATTTTGTGATATACATATGATGGATGTTATCTATGGAATCGAGGCATATAGCATGGTGATGGCAGATGGTATTCTGGGATTATCTCCACAATTAGACGTGGGATTTATCAACTAAACTGGAATATTTCATTATAATTTTTTTTTATTATAGTTTTCATTGCAAAGGTTACATTTTTTGGCTTGTTTAATTCATTTTGGAAACTAAAATATTGAAACTTATCTTATATGAATACTTTAGTTAGTCTTTATGAATGTGCATTGAAATACATTTAGTTAGTATTTGGTTTCATTATCTAATAGATGTTTTGGTTATCTTTTTACTATGTATAATTTTTCTTTGACTTGTGTCATATATGTGATTTTGAGCATTTCCATAGCGAGGTTAAGGTCCATGCTTGTGTCCTACAAAATTTTCATGGACTTGTGTCGTATAAATTTTTTATATAGTTTTTCGAAATCGATTTTTTTTTATTTTTAATGAATCTATGATTTTCACAAAAAATTTAATATCTTAGTATTTTGGGTGACAATTCTGCAGTCTTGATCCGTGGTTTTCTCTGTATACATTAAGTTGTTCTTAATAGTTTATAATAGTTTAAGTTTTAGGGTTTATATTTTTCAATGTTAGGAGTGTAGGTCTGATTAAGTATGACTTAATTTAATGCCATTATTAGGGAAAAAATATAGAAGAAAAAGTACTAAACCAAACACACAAGACAATATTTAACGCGGTTCGAATTGTAAAGAATAAAGACTTACCAAACAAACATGACTCATTCACTCTATAGCGTGATTCACAAAATCCTCTCTTCAATGTTTACTTCTCACCTTTCTTGTCTCTAAAAAAGACTTAAACTTATTTTTTAATCTAAAAAAATATGCAGCTCACATGTTTTTCATCACACTTTGCATAAAAATTTCTTCTTTAATTTATATAATAGTTGAGATATACTAATCTATTAATTACCGAAACTAATTAATATTGAAGACCAAATTAATAGGAATTCTACATGATCTCTCAAGTTGAGCAGCTAAGTTGGATATGCTAGATTCTCAACATATTAAGAATAGAGCTTCAGACTTGATTATCCATGCTTCTGTAAAAGCTACCCGATCTCTCAAATTGAGCAGCTAAGTTGGATAAATGCTGCTCAGTGGAGTATAAAGACTTATATGGGCCACTTGAAGAAAATCTAAACTTCATGGATGAAGATATTATATCAACTTCTGCAATTCCTCTGTATTACAAACACAATAAATACAGTGGTGAATGGTATGATTTTAACCGTAAGACACTTCATATTTTGAATCGAGATAACAAAAAAATGAATCGGTCATTGTAAATCACGCATACTAATTGACTTGGTCTCGATGCGTACGCGTATCACAAGAAAGAAAGTGTAACATTGTTAGTTGTATTTATGCATATGTTCCTAATGTGCTTCACATTGTTCTACATGTAATATCATCTACACATATGGTTTTGTGATAACTTAATCGCTCACATGCACAACATGGGGAACTACGTCACACTAGACACAACACGTATAGATTTGGACAACTTTTGCCTATTCGAATCATGAACTACCACATCGAGTCTTCAAACGACTAACAACCTAAAACGAGATATATCCAAACTCATTGCCATAGAGACTTCATAAATTCAAACTACACATGCAATGCTATAAGACAATTTCTTTCTTTCTCCATGATAGATTGCCAAATGATCTCCACAGTACATTACCACCTGATCTCCATAATAGATCACCTCATGATTTCTGTAATAGATCGCCATGTGATCTTCACGATTGAACGCCAATGATCGCCATCGTCATGATATTAAAGCTCTAAGCTAAGTAATCTCAATTTAAATAACGACGAACGGTACAGAAAATGGGGTCGTCTATACTGATACATAAACGAACATGGTTAATAAACCAATCATATAAGATTACGCGAGGGGTCATACTGAGTCTGAATTAAAATATAAAATAAGCAAAGTAGTTCAAAAACTAAGCTCAGTCGAAAAAATGTAAGAGGCCATGCAAGAGGTCATAATGAGCCTTGACTTAAAATGTCAACATTCACGAACAAGCTAAACAACCAAGCTCCTAAGGCCATGCAAGATGTCGTATTATGCATGACTCACATGCCCAATGTATATACCGACCCCTGCGACACAACAGAAAGTATAAATATATTTCTAAGTTAGGTATGTCATCGTAATAAAAGTGAATATAAGGAGAAATAATTGGTCTAGTACGGCTTTCCTTCAAAAACGTGACGACTTCATAAACAAAGCTATGAAAATCGACAAACTAAGAAGTACAATCTTCAGAAACGACATACTACACTATTTGGTTCATTATATTTGCAATTTATGAGTAATTAAGTTTTATTCTATTTCAACTCAAGGACTAGGGATGAATCCTAACGAGGGTATGATACCAAAATGAATATAGAACTCGAGATACAAGTCGATCACTCATGCTTAGCTCGGTTCGTGATGCGCAACTTAGTTAGTCATGCTCAACCATGCCGGTAGCTCAACTCGATCGGCCTCACCTTCAACGCTTTATATTCAGGACCTGCACGGTTAGTCATGCTCAGCCCGATCGGTCATGCCCAGCTCGGTCAGCCTCACTTCCAGTACATCATATTCAGGAAGCTCGGCTAGTGATGCTCGGCTCAACTAGTCATACCCGGTTTGGTGAGCCTAACCTGCAACAGCCCGACTCCATCTTCAGCACCTCATCTTCAGCATCTTGCCATTGAGTCTTCAAATAAGTAACAACTGAAAACGATATATCTCCACATCCAAATCATATCTATTCATTTCCATCATGACATCATAAATTAAAACTAACATGTATGATATAAGACAAAAAACATTCTTCTCCATGATAGAACACCAAGTGATATCCACAATATATGGCCACGTGATCTCCATAATAGAACACCACATGATCTCCATTATGGAACGCCAACGATCGATATCGTCATGATACTAAGGCTGTAAGCTAAGTAATCTCCATGTTAATAATGACGAACGCTACATAAATGGGGGTCGTCTATACTGATACATAAACAAACATGGTTAATAAACTATACCTATAAGGTCAAGTGAGCGGACATACTGAAGCATGACTTAAAATGTAAAATAAGAAAACTGGTTCAAAAACAAAGCGTAACTGAAAAAAATGTAAGAGGCCACGCAAGAGGTTATACTGATCCTTGACTTAAAATTTCAAAATTCACGAATTAGCTAATCAACCAAGCCCCTAACGTCATGCAAAAGGCCATATTATGCATTACTCACATTTCCAATATATATACCGACCCCCACGATACAACTGAAAATATTAATATGTTTATAGGTATGCTGTCGCAACAAAAGAAAATATATGGAGAAAACATTGGTCCAATACGGATTTTATTCAGAAATATAGCAATTTAACGAACAAAGCTAAGACAATCGAAAAACTAAGAAGTACAAGCTTCACAAACGACAGACTACACTATCTGGCTTGTTATATTTGCAATTTTTTAGTGCTTCAGTTTTATTATAATTTAGTTCAAGAACTAGAGCAAAGTCCTAATGAGGGTATAATACCCAGATAAAGATATAACTCGACTAGTCATGCTTAACTGGGTTATTGATGTCTTACTTAGTTAGTCATGAGCCAATGAACGATAGCTCAACTCGATCAGCCTCACCTTTAGCGCCTCATCTTTAAGACATGCTCGGTTAGTGAAGCTCAACCCGGTTGGTCATGCTCAACTCGGTTAGCCTCACCTTCAGTACCTCATCTTTAGGAAACTCGGTTAGTGATGCTCAGCTCGACCAGTCATACCCGGTTCGGTAAGCGAAATCTACAGTTGCCCCTCTCCCCATTCAACACCTCATTTTCAGGACCTGCTCCGTTAGTCTTGCGTAACCTAGTCAGTCATGCCCAGTTAGCCTAGCCCTCAACACTCATCTTTCGAAAGCTCAGTTGGTGATGCTCAGCTCGACCAATCATACACGGCTCAGTTATCCACACCTTCAGCAGCCCCTCCCCTTCATTCAACACCTCATCTTCAACACCTCATCATCTTCAGGATTTCTTGTTCGACACCTCAACTTCAGCACCCCATCTTCATAAATGACATTTATGACGAATAATAAGTTGCAACGAAACGATAAAAACATTACTAAGTATTTATTATCTCAAACATGTAACGAATATGAAGATAATAGGGATAAATCATCAAATATATTCTTTTCTCGATTATTTCTTATGTTTTAACATTGTTTTCTCTTTGGGAAAAAATTACTTTTGTGTTTGATTGAGGTTTTACTTCATCATTGTTGTCTAAGGAATTCTTCGGTAGTGGGTGTTAATGATAAAAGTATGTCTGGTTTGTTGTAGTAATGTGTTAGATTTTATATTTTATTATTTATCTTAATGTCGAAAAACAGTATCCTCACAAAAAATAGTTAGAGAATCAAATAATTTGTACAATTTACTAACCATTCCTTGGCTATTGGTATCTTAAACGTTAAAACAATTCTTCGGTCATGCTTTGTATTTAGATATTCCAAAGACATACCAAAATAGTCCACTTTTTTGTGATCGTTAGAGTATTTTCTTGCTTCGCTGCTATCATGATCGCTTTGCTTCCTGCCGTATTTATCTGAATATTTCAAGCATTTATATTTACAAAATTTGTTAACTTCCAATTCTGAATTAGCACTTGGATTTCTATATTACGAGCTATATAGTCCTTCGTATCATGCCCGGCTTCCTCATGATACATGTAGTATATATTGCTCTTATCCTTCCTCAGAGTTTAGATCAGAAAAAGGCTTCCAGAACTACATATGTCCTTGTACCTTGTCAAATATCGTCTCCATACACTCGGTCAACGCAACATAATGAGTGGGTTGGATCCACTTCTTTGATATCGGTCTGGCAGCATGTTGAAAACTGACAGCCTGTTGATTTATCCTTGGTCTCGGTTGTGGCTGAAAAACTGGGGTAGGAGATTGTTGATAGATCACCATTAGTGACTATGAACTCTACCCTTGTTGTGGCATATAAGAAAAATCCGATGCTTGGGTTCTTTCCACGAGTATCTACTTTTCAACCTAGGCTAGTAGGGCTTCGAATATCAGAGCCTGCTTCCTGGAAATATTATCCTTTAAAATTTTGGTGATGATAACCATCCCATATGTTGTGCCAACGCATCAGTTCCTAACAATTATGCAGTTCAGTTTGTATCCCCATTTTCTCGAAACTTTTTGCTTCCTACAAAATGTTGGTACTCTAGGTCTTTTGAGAGATAACTTAGGTGAAAGATAAACACTAAAGAGAAGATTCTGTACATTACGGGTGATTGAGTTCTTTGTGTTTGAGTGTCCATTTCCCGTGGATGTAGGATTTCTTCACATTCCAAACCACGTAATATCTCTTGTTGTGCATTGTGTACTTTATGATCTTTATTGTTTACTTTATGTTCTTTCTTGTTAACTTTTTTCTTGAAAAAAGGTAAGAGTCGAAGCTCGTATAACCTCTTACGGCCTCTCGTGTAAGTGTACGCCTATTATTGGTCATTGTTTAGGTTTAGTGGCTAAGATTCGGCCTAACTAGTCTTATTAGGGTTTGATCTGATCTTGTTCGGATATTGATGATTTCCCTAACAAGTAAAAAAACTTCTTAATCGACACTAATCAATGTAAGTCATTAGATATTCATACATTAATATTTTATGGCAATAACATCTTGGAATGTACATGGGTTAAACAACCTAGTTCGCCAAAAACGTAAACCAATTTATATTTAGTAATCATATTATTTTTATTTGTAAGGCTAAAATAACGAACATTTTGCTCTTAATCCTCTCCTCTTAAAATTTGAAAACAAATCATAATACTCGTCATTTAAAAAGAATTTGGTTCGATTGAATGGTCTTATGCTTCAAAAATACTAGAATAATATCTATCTCTTAAGTCCAGCGTCCTCTGTCAACAAGAGAAATTAGTTATTTATGTTAAGTCCTATAAAAACTGTATTATTATTTTCTTTGTGTTTCGTACCTCTTCTTTTCTCTTGTCCTTTACAAATTTCTTAGTTCATCTCTCTGCTTCTTCCGACCTCTTCTTTTCTTCATTCTTGAGTGCTAATCTCTATTCTTGGTACTCTGAAATATGACATTCTTAAACTCCGTACTATTGTTCCTATTACTGCTTATTGTTCATCAAATTTTGGTTGCGATCATGATTAAAATGCGGGACGATTTAACTTTGTTATGAATCTGTCTTTGTATTTTGTATTCCATGAGAAATTCGACCAATGGTTAGGAAGATTATACACAAAGCAAAAGTATCTGTTTGAGGTAAGTTTTTTTTGGTCCTTGTTTGGGTCTTATTACGCAAGCTTTTCTTTTTTTTCCTGCTATATTATAAATTTTACTGTAAATTCTTATGCTTATGGCGGATGAAATTTATATTTAGAGAGCATGGCGACGTCTTTGTATATTCTTGTTTGATCAAAGCAGCGTATGAGTAAGTTCTTTTAATAAAGTTAAATAGTTATGGGCCTTTATAGTTTACTTTTACGGCGTGTGATCGATATTCTTTTTGCAGGTGGATTCAAATGGTTATATATAGATGATGAGCTGCTCGGAAACTTATTCCGCTTGAACATAGTTGATGGGCAAGCCTAGATTTATTAGTTATTTCTGTTATAATGCTCGGAAACTAATGCGCTTGTAATGTATTTTCATAAATAAATAAAAATGGTGCAAAATCTGGAAGGCAATACTAAACTTTTTATTTATCGGTTCACAAATTGCATTATTATTTTCTTTCCCGATATTTTCAATAATTTTCTTTATTCATGAGATTGTGTTATAATTTAATAATTCCATTAATAGATTTATCTTTTTTAGACTTTAATGTTTTTAAACTTCAAACCGTTATAAAATAAAAAATGAAAAAAAAAATGAAAACAAGATACATTTAATTATAACAAAAATAGTTTTTCAAATCTATTTTCAAACCTCTAAGTCGAAGATAAAATCATTTCATATATTATTTTCTCCTGACCATTACTTTAGTGGGTTGAACGATTAATTAAGGTTTTTAAACTATTTCTTTAACTGTCATTTTGTAGTTAGGTCTAGGTCGGCTTCATTCGCGCTATAAACCGAGCTTTGCTCGGTTTTCTATACCTCTAAGAAATTCTCTTTGTCCTCGTTCTTCTTCTACTATGCTCGCTGAGTTGTCTGCTCAACCTAATTTTGGTACATCGTATATGTACATATGGGATCAAAAATTTCGTGATTCAAATTAAATTGTAGATTTAATTGGTTCCATTGCAAGCCAGTTGTTTTTTATGGATAAAAAACTAACGCCAAAACCATTTTTCTTACTAAGTAAATTTTTATTCATAGTTTCAAAATTTTCATTCATAGTTTCAATTATCTTATTTTTTTTAAAATGTGATTTCTCTCTGTGTTTATTAATTTACCGCATCCACATCAATGTTATTATTTAGAGTTAGAGAACTCAAATGGTCAACAATTGCAGTAGAAATATTTTTTACCACCACCAGGACAATAGCTTAACTAAAAAAAACAAGTTACCATAAACTAAAAATTATTATTTGTTATTTTCTTTTAAAAAATAAACTAAAAATATTTAAGATAGACTGGAAAGGACGTACCTCTCGTGTACCAATTATCGTGCCCACGGTGAACCTTTAAGATAAGTGTTTGCAATAAAATTCATTTTAATAACGTACCTCATACAACCTCTACTCTAAGGTAAGTGTGTGCAATAGAATTCATTTTAATAACCTACCTCCTACCACCTCTAAGATAAGCGTTTGCAATATAATTTATTTTAATTACTTACCTCCTACTGGCTTCTAAAAGTAAATGTTTAGAATAGAATTCATTTTAATAACTCTTAGACCGAAAGACAATCTAAAGGAGTAATAAAATAAGTATCTAAACACTAAAATATACTTTTGGAGAATAACAATTAGTTTAAGAGTTTGAAATAAGTTTTAAGATACTAAAATATACTATAAACAATAATACTAAATGATAAAAAGTCATCAGTCCACTTTTAAAAGATACAATAAATATCCGCGCTTCATAAATACAAAGAATGGTATTTAAGCTTCCAAGAGGTAGCCGAGTTGGTTGAGTATGGCATGTTTGTGATCAAAGGTCATGAGTTCGAGTCCCTCTACACGCTTTCTCGGCTGAGCCTGTCACTTTATGTCGTTTACCTTCTGGCGTTGGTTTGCAGGCTATCGCGTCAGACTGAGGATTTACCCTGTGCGCACCCATTGCACTCTGAGTAACGGCTGCGGGTTCCCTCCGAAAAAAAGAATGACATTTACCTTTAAGTTCACTTTTAAAAGATATGCAATAGCATATGAGTCAGTAGCTCGTATTTTCTTTTAGCTTCGTAGATATGAAAGTTTATGAGTCAGTAGCTCGTATTTTCTTTTAGCTTCGTAGATATGAAAGTTAATGATGAAACAGAAATTAGTTATTTCAAGGAAATGCTATAAAAGCTGTACTCGTATATTCTTTCAGCTTCATAGCTCTTCTTTTCTATATTCTTTTGCGAATTTCTTGAGGGCTAATATCAAAAGGTTCTAGACAATTTGAAGAGGTAGTATGAGAATGGAGTGTTATAGTATGGTTCGAACCATACTAGTTTCGATCCTATTAGTATCAATTGTTATCCTTTCGGAGGTCTTAATTGACATCTGGGTCTATATGCTTTTGTTTTGAATCTTCTTTGTGTTAAGAAGATTATAATCACAAAGCAAAAATATCTGTTTGAGGTAAGTTCTTTCTGAATCCTTGTTTGTTTAAAGTATATTACTAAAGTTTTTCTTTTCCTGAAATTTTATTATTTGTTCTTTAAATTCTCATGTTTATGGCAGATGAACTTTATATTTGGAGAGGATCGTGATGTCTTTGTATATTGTTGTTTGTTCAAAGCACCATATGAGTAAGTTCTTTTAATAAAGTTAAATAGTTATGGGGCCTTTATAATTTTCTTTCACGGCCTGTGATCGATATTTTTTCTGCAGATGGATTCTGTAAATGGTTATATATAGTTGATGAGCTGCTTGGAAACTAATATGGCTTGAACAGATTTGATGGGCAGTTTTAGATTTACTACTTAGTATTAGTACTGATTCGAAACTAATGCGGCTTGTAATGTATTTTCATAAATAAATAAAAATGTTTCCGGTTGCAATAGATTATCAATGCAGTTATCTTAATATTTATTTTTTAATTCCCTTATTTATAGGAAAATCAAATTACCACACTAACGATTGCTTCTTCTTGAAGCTCCAAGATTTCCTTTCTTGTTTTGCAAGCTTTTTCTTCCTCTTCATTGTTGGTTGATTAATTGCTATTTGATTTTCCTCCTGCTGCTGGAATTTTCCTAAATCAGTAATCTCAATCTTCTCTCCATCTGTTTCTTTGCTTGTTGTGATTTATTGTTCTTTTCATTTGAATGAAGCTTGACCTGGCTACTCAAAATGGAACAACAACATCGCAATACTTCCTATCTCACTAACTTCCCAAGCTTTTTTCAAAGTTTGTCAAAGTAGAAGTGGTTAAAATGAGCCTTTACTAACATCCAAGATGCAATATATCGATCTATTCAAGACTAAACATGGTACCCATAATTACAAATCTGAAGATGTTAAATCCAAAGAAGACTATATTGTAGTTCAATTTTCAAAGGAAGATAAAAATACATTACTGAAAACAACAAGATTCACATTGATCGGAATATTTTATAACGGGTCCCAAAGAAACAACTCTTAAACAAATTCATAGATGATAGAAAATTCAAAGGAAACGTAAGTATATCAACAAGAGACGCTCACCATATTCTACTTGGATTTACTCTAAAAGAAGATCTTAGTATCTTATGAAGTAAAACTGCATGGACTATAGGCATCTCTATCATGAGAGTTCTTCAGTGGTCAACAAACTTCAACACTAAAGTAAAGAGCCCTATTACACGAATTTGGGTTAGAATTTCCAAGATACCAGAATTAGTATACAACGAAAACATCATAGAATCTATAACTAAAACAATCGGAAACCCAATCAAGACTTGGATTCCAGCAAAGAATAAGGCACTTTTCAATGTGGTTTACGTATGAATCGAGTTGGATTTTACTAGTATTCTGCATCATCATCTATGGATTGGTTTTAGCTCTAATGATGGTTGCGGGTTGGAGACAGGATATAAAAATATCCTTCACTACTGTCATAAATGCAAACACATTGGGCATAGTCAAGACTTATCTAGGAAACAATCAAAAACTCACATAACTGAAGACGAACCTTTACCTGGAAATAGGTACTCTTCAGTTTATAACTTACCCGTTCAAACAAAGCCGAAGCTCAAGTCCATTATTAGAGTTCCACAGCAAATCTCTAGCACTCAAAAATCTATGGAAAATCAAAAGCAACAAGGTCAATCTCCAACCAAAAAATAAAATAAAATAACTCATAATAGAAATGAGAAAATCACTGATTGCCAACAAGATGATTCAACTAATGTAGAATTGATAGATGCAATCAAGTCTCTTGACTTTGACTATAACTTATCTTCCCCTGAAACAACTAACATTCTATCTAGATATCATACCCAAAACCAAACCAAAATTGGAAGTTTAGCACATACCCCAACCTTGATGACAAAATATATTGACAAAAGTTTCAAATTGTTGTTGAATCAGAAGCTCAAACAAGCCAAAAGCAAGATTAGGAGAAGCCTTATTGTGAAAAAGTCTTTACATTTTGCAGAGACCAGAACTCCCACATCACCAACATATAATAATTAACCTCATAAACTGGAATATCCGGGGAATTGACAACAAGTCTTCCCAAACAAGGCTTAGGCCTATTGTCTGGAAAAACAACATTAAGCTTCTCTTCATTTAGGAGTCTTTAATTCACTTTAATCATCAAGATTTTATAGCGTCTTCATTGAGGTATGTTCTTACTTATTTATCACTGATCCTTCCCATGTTTAACCGATATAGGATGTGAGACTTTGGTCGTCACCCTAACAAATCCTCATCTCGAACAAAGTATCACATTAGCCTCCTCTCAATTGATTTTCATACGCCCACTTTAAACAGGTTGGGGCTACATGAACCATAGAAAGCACTACGGATGTTACTGCTCACCTCCTATTAGACCATATGGCATATGTCTTTTGGTTCATTATGTTCGATTTCCATCTGGGTCTAGCTCTGATACCATTTTTTGGCAATATGAGTGCCGCATATTCTATTTGGGTCTGGCTCTGATACAATTTTTTGGGAATATGAGTACCACATATTCAATCTATTTGAGGTATGTTCTTACTTATTTATCACTGATCCTTCCCATGTTTAACCGATATAGGATGTGGGACTTTGGTCGTCACCCTAACAAATCCTCATCTCGAACAAAGTATCACATTAGCCTCCTCTCATTTAATTTTCATACGCCCACTTTAAACAGGCTGGGCTACCTGAACCATAGAAATCACTACGGATGTTACTGCTCACCTCCTATTAGACCATATGGCATATGGCTTTTGGTTCATTATGTTTGATTTCCATCTGGGTCTGGCTCTGATACCATTTTTTGGGAATATGAGTACCGCATATTCTATCTGGGTCTGGCTCTGATACAATTTTTTGGGAATATGAGTACCACATATTCAGTCTATGTATATAAGTAAGAACAACCGATCTCCACGCGAGTATGATATTATCTAATTTGGGGCCCGTAGCCCTCACGGCTTTGTTTTTGGTCCACTTCCAAAAGGTCTCATACTAGTTGAGGTATGTTCTTACTTATATACAACTGATCCTTCTCATGTTTAACCGATGTGGGATGTAGGATGTCGGACTTTGGTCGCCACCATAACAGTACAATTATTCATCGAGTTGTGTCACACGATATTTGAGCATTTTCATATGGATATTAAGGTCCATGCACACAGTTTAGAAAATTTTTGTATAGTTTTTTTAAATCGATTTTTTGATTTTTAATGAATCTACGACTTTCACATAAATTTTAATTTGTTAGTAATTTTGGTGACATTCAGCAGTATTGATTCGTTGCTGTCTCCATACATTATGTTTTTAATGTTTTTAAATAAGTTTTAGGCTTTAAGTTTTTTAATTTTACGAGTATCGATCGGATTAAGTATAATTTAATTTAATGTCATTGTTAGAGAAACAAAAAGAATATGGAATAAAGACTACTAAACAAAGCACATAAGACAATATTTAATGTGGTTGGGATTGTAAAGAAGAAACACTTACGAAACACATATGACTCAATCACTTTATAGCGTGATTCACATACCCCCTCTCTTCAATGTTTATCTCTCATCTTGCTTATCTTTAAAAAAGACTTAGTGCTATTTTTCTCTCTAAACAAATATACTGCTCGCATTATTTTTATCACATTTTGCACACAAATAACTTCTTTTATTTAAAGAATAGTTGAGATATGTTAATCTATTAATTGAGGAAACTAATTTGTATTGAAGACCACATTAATAGAAAATCTACATGATCTATCAAGTTGAAGCAACCAAGTTGGATATTCTAGCTTCTCAACATATTAGGAATAAAGCTAAAGACTTGATTTTCAATTCTTCCGCCAAAGGTACCCGATCTCTCAAATTGAGCAGCTAAGTTTGATCAATGCTGCTCAGTAGAGTATAAGGGCCTATCCGGGCCACTAGAAGAACAGTCAAACTTCATGGATGAAGATATTGTATCAACTTCTACAATTCCTCTATATTACAAACACAATAAATATAGTGGTGCATGATATGATTGTAATCATAAAACAATTCACATTTTGAATCGAGGCAACAAAAAATGAACCGGTCATTGTAAATCCCGCGTACTAATTGACGTGGTCTCCATGCGTACGGGTATCACAAGCAAGAAAATGTATTATTGTTAGTTGTATTTATGCATATATTCTATATGTGCTTCACATTATTCTACATGTAATATCATCTACATATACCATTTTGCGATAACTTGATCGCTCACATAAACAACACGAGGAACTACGTCATACTAGACACAACACGTATATATTTTGACAACTTTGGCCTATTTGAATTGGGATCTACCACATCGGAACTTCAAATGAGTAACGACTTAAAACGAGATATCTCCACAACCAAACCATATCCACTCTTTTCCATCAAGACTTCATAGATTCATACTACACAAGAAACTTTATAAGACAAATTCTTTCCTTCTTCACGATAGAACACCAAGTAATCTCCACAATAAATTGCCACGTGATATCCACATAATAGATCACCACGTGATATCCACATAATAGATCACCACGTGATCTCCACAATAGATCACCACCTGATCTCCATAATAGATCACCACATGATCTCCATGATGGATCGACACATGATTTCCATAATGGATCACCACGTGATCTCCATGATAGAACGCCAATGATTGGCATCATGACGATAATAAGGCTCTAAACTAAATAATATTCATATAAATAACGACGAACGGTACAGAAAAAGGGTCTGTCTATACTGATACATAAGCGAACATGGTTAATAAGCCAAACGAATAAGATTACACGAGGGGCCATACAGAACCCTGAATTAAAATATAAAATAAGGAAACTTGTTAGAAAACGAAGCCCATCTGAAAAAGTGTAAGAGGCCACGCAAGAGGATATACTGAGCCTTGACTTAAAATGTCAACATTCACGAAATGGCTAATCAACCAAGCCCATAAGGCCATGCAAAATACATATTATGCATGAATCATATGCCCAATCTATATACCGACCTCCACGACACAATTGAAAGTATGAATATGTTCTAAATTAGGTATGTTGTCGCAATAAAGCCAATATATGGAGAAATCATTGGTCCAATACAGATTTCTTTAAAAAACATAACGACTTCATGAAATAAGTTACGACAATCGACAAACTAAGAAGTAGAACCTTCGCAAACGACACACTACACTATCCATTTAATTATATTTGCAATTTCTTAGTTCTTAATTTTCATTATACTTCAACTTAAGGACTATGGACGATTCGTAATGAGGTTATAATACCAAAATAAAGATAAAACTCAAGATAAAACTCGATCAGTCATGCTTAGTTGGATTAGTGATGCACAACTTAGTTAGTCATGCTCAACAAGGTTGGTAGCTCAACTCAATCAGCCTCACTTTTAACGGCCATCTTCAGGATCTTCTCGGTTAGTCATACTCACCACGACCGATCATGCCCAAGTCGGTCAGCCTAACTTTTAGTACCTCATCTTTAGGAAGCTCGGTGGGTGATTTTCACCTCGACTAGTCATACCCGCCTCGGTAATCCTAACCTACAATAACACCCATCAATGTTCAACACCTCGCCATTGGGTTTTTAAATGAGTAACGACTTAAAACGAGATATCACCAAAACCAAATTATATCCATTCATTGCCATTAAGACTTCATAAATTCAAACTACACAGATTATGGTATAAGACAAATTATTTCTTTCTCCGTGATAAAACACTATGTGATCTCCACAATATATCACCACGTGATCTCCACAATAGATAGCCATGTGATATCCATGATAGAACACCAATGATCGCTATTGTCATGATAGTAAGACCATAAGCTAAGTAATCTTCATCTAAATAATGGCGAACGCTACAGAAATGAGGGTCATCTACACTGATACATAAACGAGCATGCTTAATAAACCATACCTATAAAGTCACGCGAGCGGCCATACTGACCCCTGAGTTAAAATGTAAAATAAGCAAACTAGTCCAAAAACCAAGCATTGCTGGAAAAATGTTAGAGGCCAGGCAAGAGGTCTTCCTCAGCCTTGACTTAAAATCCCAACATTCGTGACCTGACTAAGCAACCAAGCCCCTAAGGCCATGCAAGAGGCCATATTGTGCATGACTCACGTGCCGACCCTCACGAAACAACTGAAAGTATGAATTTTTTTCTAAATTAGGTATGTCGTCGCAATAAAAGCGAATATATGTAGAAATAATTGGTCCAGTACGGATTTCATTCAGAAACATGGAGACTTCACAAACAATGCTAACACAATCTACAAACTAAGAAGTACAAGCTTCACAAACGACAGACTACAATATTCGGTTCATTATATTTGTGATTTTTTAGTCCTTAAGTTTCATTATAAATAAACTCTAAGACTATGGAGGAGTCCTGGTAAGGGTATAATACCCAGATAAATATAGAACTCGAGATACAACTCGATCAATCATGCTTAGCTCGGTTAATGATGCGCAACTTAGTTAGTCATGCTCAGCCCATAGTCAATAGTACAACTCGATCAACCTCACCTTCAGCGCCTCATCTTCAGGACATGCTCGGCTGGTCATGCTGAGCACGGTCGGTTATGCCCGGTTCAGTCAGCCTCACCTTCAGTACCCCATCTTCTAGAAACTCGGTTAGTGATGCTTATACCCGACTCAGTCACCCTAACCTGCAACAATCCCTATCTCCCTTCAACACCTTATCTTCAACACCTCACTTAAGCCCCTGTTGGGTTGATCTTACTTAGTCTATTCAGTCATGCCCGATCAGCCTTACTTTCAGCACCTCATCTTCCGAAAGCTCAGTTAGTGATACTCGGCTCGGCCAAAATTATACCCGGCTCGGTTAGACACACTTTCAGCAGCGCCTCTCCCGTCTTCAATAATTCATCTTCAACACTTCATCTTCAACACCTCATCTTCATGACCTTTTTTTCGGCACTTCATCTTCAGTACCTAATCTTCATAATTCACATTTATGAAGAGTAATATGTGTTAAAAGGAAATAAATTAGATAAATATCTAATTTAATTTAGTCAACACCTCATCTTCAACACCTCACTTTAGTCCCTACTGGGTTGGTCTAGCTTAGTCTAGTCAGTCATGCCCGATCAGCCTTACCTTCAGCATCTCATCTTTCGAAACCTCGGTTAGTGATACTCGGCTCGGCCAAAATTATACCCGGCTCGGTTAGCCACACTTTCGGCAGCGCCTCCACCCTCTTCAACACCTCATCTTCATAACCTCTTTTTGGCACTTCATCTTCAGTACCTCATGTTCATAAATCACATTTATGATGAGTAATATGTGTTAAAAAGAAATAAATTAGACAAATATCTAATTTATTTTAGTCAAAGATTTAGTTAATATATATTGTTGTCAAAAGAAATAAATTGGATTAATATCTAATTTATTTTAGTCAAACATTTAGTTAATATATATTATAGAATAATATCTACGATAATTAATTAATATTACAATATTTATTTTCCTAAAGTTAGCTTAGTAATCAAAGTACAATCAGTACCACTCATGATAATATCATCCGTAAAAACCCAGAGAAAGACTATACCCGATTTAGACGTGCAGAAAAATAAAGAAGAATCATACTGACTTTGGGTAAAATTGAAACAAAGAATTGAATGACAAAACTTCGCAAACCAAGCTCGAGGCGCCTGTTTTAACCCATATAAATAACGCCTTAACTTACAGACATCATGAGGAGAAGAAGTACTCATACGAGATGGAAGCTTCATGCAAATCTCTCCTTGAAGATGACCATGAAGAAAAGCATTCTTAACATCCATTTGATGCAACAACCACGATTGTGAAACAACAATAGCCAAAATGCTTCAAACTGTGGTCATTTTAGCAACATGAGCAAATGTCTCCTCATAATCAACCCCATATTCTTGTTTATTACCTAAAGCTACAAGATGAGCTTTATACCGCTCCAAAGAGCCATCAGAACATAGTTTTAAAGAGAAAACCGAATTACTCCCAATTGGTTTAACTATAAGAGGACAATGAACAATATCCGATGTATACTTCTCCTCATGTGCTTGACGTTCTACTTGTATTGAGATTTTTGTCAATATTCATGTTCCATCGCTTGTTTGTAGCTTGTATGAATTGAAATACTAGATAAAGTAGTTACAAAAGAGACAGGGAAGAAAAACCATACCTATCAGGGGGTCGAGAAGGACGAATAGATCGATGAAGAGTTATGCAATCAAGAGCAGGATCAGGTGTGGAGACAATATTAGAAGGGATCACATAACAAGTGGGACCAAACTCATCTCTATTACGTCGTCAATACAAAAAACCAAGTTTAAATCTTTCTATAGATTTTGGAATATCAGAAAAATTGGGCATGATATATAAATATGTAAGAGGTGGATAAAAATGAGACGGAAAAAAATTGATTTTCAAAAAAATCGAATTCCTAGACACCCGAAGACGACGAACATGAGGATCATAACAAACATAACCCTTATGAGGAATACCATAACTAAGAAAATAATATTTTACAGATTGCACATAAGTTTATGACGTTCATGGGGAGGAAGGTATGTAAAACAAACACATCCAAAAGTACGAAGATCAGAATATGAAAGAGAATGACCAAACAACTTAAAAAATGAGAAACATGATTTAATGCAGGAGAAGATAAGAGATTAATCAAAAAAACAATTGTAGAAAGTTCTTCACACAAAAAACGAGGATGAACAAATGATTAAAGTAAAATAGTTCTTACCGCATCAAGAAGGTGACAATTTTTCCTCTCAGCAACACCGTTTTGTTATGGTGTCGAAGGAAAATAACGTTGAGAGAGAATCCCTTCATTTTGGAGAAAGTTTTGAAACTCATGTGACATGTATTCACCCCCAAAATCAGATCGTAGACCTTGTATATTGGCAGAAAATTGAGTTTCAATATATGGAAGAAAACGTTTAAAAACATAAGAAACTTCAGCTTTAGCCCGAAGGAAGTAAACCCAAGTAAAACGAATAAAATCATCAATCAATGTAACAAAATACTTGTAGTGTGCATGAGAAACAATGCGTGCAATCCCCCAAACATCAATATTAATAACATCAAAGCGTTGCGAAGCATGAGATGCATAATGAGGAAAACGTAAAACTTTATTTTTACCAAGTTTGCATGATGTACAACCGAAAGAAAGATCACGAGAAGAACTTGTTTTATTTCCCGATAATCAAAATGTGGATGACCTAGACGTCTATTCCACATTTAGTTTCGGGAACCAACAACATTACAAGCAATCGAAAAAGAAAAAATAGGAATATGAGTGGAATGAGACTTATATAATAGAATATTAACTAAATCTTTGACTAAAATAAATTAGATATTAATCTAATTTATTTCCTTTTAACAATAAGTTACTACGAAATACTAATAACATTACTATCCATTTATTATCTCGAATATGTAACATAGATGAAGTTAATAGAGATATATAAAGAGTCTTTATAACTAATATAAATACGAGAGACTATAGATGTAAATCAGGGGCGACACTTCATCAAATATATTATTCTCTCGATTATTTCTTTTTTTAGCGTTGTTCTCTCTTTAGAAAATCTTATTATGTGTTTGATTGAGGTTTACCTCATCAGTATTCTCTATGAAATTCTTCGGTAGTGAGTGTTAATGATAAATGTATGTCTCGTTTGTTGTAGTAACGAATTAAGTTTTATCTTTTATTAGTTTTGTTAAATGTCGAAAACATTTGATCCTCTTGGTATATAAATTTTAATATTTTCATTGATTGATTATAAATATTTAGTTTAATAATATAAAGATAAAATTAAACTAAAAATATTAAAAACATTTGGTTGCTAAATTCTTTTTATTTCGATATTTAAAAAATAATAATAATGTTTTTAGGTAACATTATTATTTTTTGCTAAAATTATATATTTTACAACTATATTTAAACGTTATTGCAATTACTTCTATTTTACAAAAAATAAATAAAATATTACAATTACACAATATTTACAAAGAAAAATAAATCTATTATTACACAATTTTAATCGAAAAGAATAAAACAATTGTAATTATACGTTTTTTTGTGTAAAAAAAACTCAAATTTAATAAAAGGTTCATACATAATCATGGGGCATTCCCCGAAATAATACAACTACTCAAGTAGGTTCTAGTACAAGATTCCAAATAAAGAAGGATGGCAACTCAAATAAATCTAAACGAAGCGTACATCATGCTGAATGACTAGGAAGTTGTGAGGGGACTCCAAGTGCGTAGCATCCTGAATCCTGGCTCCAGTCCGTACTGAGGATACCTGTAACTATAAAATAAATCTTAGTTAGTTAAGAATGAATTACATTGGCCAGCCAATCTTGGTACCATGGAATCTATATCGGAGGTCCGATATGATATGGTAAGATATCGAGGAAGCCATGGCCGTAGTGGATCCAAATATTCATGAATTCCGCTCTTTCCAAACGTGGTAAATGACCGCGTTGAAACATGTTCTCCAAATACAATGGTTTTGAGAATTTGACCATTTTGACGCCTCAACTATCCAAGATTGCCAGCACACGGGGCAGAAAAGGAATCCAAGCTTATTACTAGTGCAAGCCCAGATACTCTGAGTGAAACTATTTTCAAAGAGAAGATGAGATGTAGATTCCAGATCAAAGTTGCAGAAGGAACACCCAGTCGGGGTGTTAAAACCCCAACTGAGGAGTTTATCTCTTGTGGCTAGCTTGCCCTTAATGGCAAGCCAAGAAATAAAGGAGTGTCGAGGGATGTTGAATTTATTCCATACTAACCCCGCCCATCCCACTTCCGGGACAAGCATATGAATAGCATTGTACGTATCCTTTATAGTGAACGAGGTACATCCCTCCTTTGCCGCCCAATAAGAAACGTCCCTTGAGAGGGTATTAGGTTGGGGCAGACAGAGAATGAGCTTATGGACTTCTTCAAGATGGATCCGACTTCGAGCTCGCGCCGATCTCAGGTTTGCTGGCCAGTTCCATTCTCCGTTGCGGATAATATCAGAAACGGAAAGATTGTTTCCCATTCGGGAGTCACTGATGATCTCAGGGCCGTAATAAGATGCCAGGGAAAAGGAAAGGATCCAAGGATCATTCCAGAAAGAATTATTCACTTTGTTTCCGATAGCTACCCTGAACAAGTTACGAGCCACAGGGCGGAGGCAAAGAATTTTCCTCCAGATCCAAGAGGCTGGGGAGCCAATAGGAATATTCCAGAAACTATTATTTTTAATCTTTTCAGATTTTATCCAAGCACTCTAGATTAATTGGTTTTTATTACTAACTATAGACCAAAGTTGCTTAAGGACGGCCGTCTGATTCCAGGTTTTTAAATCTAGAATCCCAAGGCCTCCCTCTTTATAAGGTGTGGAGATAGTGGTCCAGGAAACTTTAGCCCCATGGATTTTCATAGCAGATCCAGACTAGAGGAAACGACAGAGATATTGGTTTAATTCTTTAATAATTCTAGCGGGGAGGATGAAGATAGAAGACCAATATACATGACCCGCAAATAAGACAGATTTGATTAATTGGAGTCTACCCACATAGGAGAGATGCTTGGCAGTCCAAGAATCAATGCGATAGGTAATTTTGTGTAACAGGGGACGATAGTCCGAATGAGATAGTCTACCAGTAATGAGAGGGAGTCCCAGATACTTTACTGATAGGCAATAGAGCCAAACGAAGGTGATGGTCAATACCAGAGAAAAAGATTTGACTTTTTGTAGGATTGAATTTTAGGCCAGAGAGGGAATAGAAGTCATCTAGAGCTTTCTTGATGAGGTTGAGGGATTGAGCGTCGCCATGACAGAAAATCATTAGATCAACTGCAAAACAAAGGTTAATGATTTTCTGCTTGTGGCATTTCTAGTGAAACTGGAAGTTCTGATCCAGACTTTGCTCTTTAACGATGTCGGATATCACTTGCATAACAAGCACGGACAAAAGAGGGGGGAGAGGATCACCTTGTCTGAGACCTTTTTTGCCTTTGAAATTACCATGAAGGTCGCAATTAATAATTAAAGAGTAAGAGGGAGATGAAAAGCACTTAACAATCCAAGTGATCATTTTCTCAGGAAAATGCATCGCAACTAAAATGTCAAGAATAAGGTGCCATCGAACATTATCAAAGGCCTTCATAATATCAATTTTAAGGGCAACCCTTTTGCCTCTACCATTTTTATTATATCCTTTAAGGAGTTCTTGGGATAATAGAATATTATCAGCTATGTTCCTACCTGATACGAAAGCCGATTAGGAAGGATCGATGAGGTAGGGAAAAGCAATTTTGATTCTATTGGCCAGGATTTTGGCGATGATTTTGTAGACGACATTACAAAGGGTGATTGGTCTAAAGTCTGCTGTCACATAAGGATATTATTTTTTGGGGATAAGAGCAATAGAGGTGGCATTCCAAGACTCAATTAGGGTTCTAGAGTGAAATAACTCTTGGACTCATTTACAGATGTCCAGGCCCACAATATTCCAATTAGACTTGAAAAAACTGGAGTTAAAACCATCAGGGCCAGCAGACTTATCGCTATCAACACTGTGAAGTGCTGATTTAATTTCAGCACAAGAAATTTCACGGATCATAAACTCCTTATGAGCAGAGTTGACTTTGGAGGAAATCAGAGAGGAAACTTTTTCAAAACCAGGGTAGTAGGTAGAGTGTTTGGAGCCCAGGGAATTCTCAAAAAAATTTATAAATTTTTTGGATACACTAGCTGGGGTAGAGACAGTTTCTCCAAGCTCATTAGAAATCGAGATAATTTTATTTCGAAAAAGGCGGGCTTTAATGCTTTTATGAAATAATTTTGAATTCCTGTCTCCCAGCTTAATCCAAGTTTCTCTAAATTTTTGCTTTAAAAAAGATTATTCTGCATGACTCATAAAGATGAAGGTCTCAGAAGCCTCAATTTCCTCAGAAATTAAATGAGAGTTTAGGGGATCTGAGGCAAGCTTAGACTGAGCCTCGAACAGCGTTTTTGAGCAACCGAGGTTCGGGTGGAAATGTCACTAAACTCCTTGCGATTAAGCGAAGCTAAATCATACTGCAAACGAACCAGTTTGTCTGAGACCAGCCTCATCCCATTAGAATTAGTAGGGCGATTCCAACTGTTAAGGACAATGTCCTTGAACTGAGGATGGGCTTGCCACATATTGAAAAAATGGAAAGGCTTTTTCCGTCTTGGGCGAGGAAACCCAAGATTTAGGGTAACAGTAGTGTGGTCAGACGTACGAAGATATCCAATGTGGACCTTGGACATAGGGAAAAGGTCATCCCAATCAGAGTTAACCATGACTCGGTCTTTTTTGGAAAGGATGGGGTGAGCTGGTTGCTTATTGATCCAAGTGAACTGAAAACCAGTAGATCGGAGATCACTGAGTTCACATTGGTAGCAGCAGTTATTGAAGTCATCAATAACAGAGGTCCAAGAATCGGAGGAGCCAAGACGCTCATCCAGGTGACGAATCACATTATAATCTCCAAGGGAAACCCAGGGGATGTGGTTATCCTGATTGGATATTTCAATAAGGTCATTCCAAAGGGGGATACGATCCTGAGCTTCATTGAAAGCTTAGATAGCAGTGAGTTTGAATGAGGCATTAAAGTTGTGACATCTAGCCATACAGTGGATGAACTGAGGGGATTGGGAAAGTCTAGTCATAGTGATAACACTAGGATTCCAAATGATCCAAATTCTACCTACGGGATGCGATGAGTGATTGCTAATCACATGCCAGAAAGGGACCATTTTGCTAATTATTTGTTCTACCTTATGGTTTTGACCTTTAGTTTCTACAAGAACTATTAACGAGATATAATTACTAAAAATAAAGTCAGTGACGTCTTTTTGCCTAACCGGTTCGTTTAGACCTCGCACATTCCAAGATGCAATATTCATGAAAAGAGAACTTACAATAGATCAGTCGATGGTCCTGACGGAGGACATTACCAATTTACCCTTGCCTTTAGCACCATCCGTGCAGATCCTTTTGGGGGGTGAGTCCACCTCCTCTCCAAGTTCCACCTCCTTGTCCTCACTGATAGAAGGAAGCTTCGAACCTAACTCCTTTTCATGGGTGTATTCAGAGGGATCTTCCTCAGTGGACGAAGACGATATAGGAAAAGGAGATAGCTTGTAAGGACCCTTTTTGCACTGACGAGTCGGGTGCCCAAAGATTTTACAATTATCACACTAAGGGGGGAGGCCCTGATATTCGAAAGAAACCGTGATGGTTTTTCCTCTAATCTTGAAGGATAACTCAGAACGAATAGTCGAGCATGCTTTGATCATAATGCAAATGCGAGCGAAACAAAGGTTTTCCTTTCGTTCCTTCTCATGTTCCACGTATAAAGGAGTGCCAATTACTGAGCCAATGTTGCTAAAGCCTTCCGTAGTCCAAAGCTCCAGATGAAGGTTAAATACCTTGACCCAGATAAGGATTTCATTGTGGGGGTCCTTTATTAAGGCGGTAAGGGGTTCCCACAGTTTCAAAAGAATCAAATTTCCTCCAAAATGCCAAGGGGCTTCCTCCAGCACCTTTTTAGTCATCGCCTCAGAACATAACTTGAAGAGAAAATATCCCTCGGGGAGAGGTTTGAATTCCAAAATACTTAACCTTTTCCAAAGAGATTCCATGTTAGCTTTCAGGAAAGCAAGATTCGAAGGCTGGTTTAGAAAATAACCCGAGAGACAAGCCTTCTAGGATTCTGGAGAACCTAATGTCGAGTCATCCATGAAGAATTCGTTTCCCACCATTTCCATATGCTTGGTTCCAATCACCAAAGGAGAGCGATTATCGCTATGACCCGCAACTACACTTGCATACGAGGGAAGAGAGTTAGTTTTAGATACCGAGTTCGAATTGGAGATACCTCGAGATGCACCCTTGGTGGGAAAATGGGAGGAGGCTTAGCGTGGGCCAACTTGAATTTTCTCCCTTTTAGGCCTTTTCTGGCATTCCCAAAATTCCTAATAAGAGAGTGATGGGCCAAGGAGGTACCATCTCCTAAAAGACCGTTATTTCTATTTGGGCCAGACTTGTTAATGGTTAAAATGTGTGTTGGCCCTACAATTTTTGATAATCGGCCCAGAGAGGAGTGCTGGGCTTAATTTGCAAGAAGATCCTTCCCATGGCCCAGAGCGACCAAATCGTCCCTTCTTTTGTTGTTGTACGAGCGACCAGAGCGAGCCATGGGTATATCGGCGACGAAATCGGCGTCGACATCCTCCTCAATTCCCAAAACAGATCTGGCGGTTATGTTGATCGGTATTTGAGAGCGATTCAAGTCTTCCATTGCTGCAGCTCGAGAAGGGGCCAGAGAGGTGGTGCTTTGAGGGAGATGAAGACGGTTCGAAACCTTATCGAGGGTGACTTTCCTCTTACTGTTATTCGAATGACCATAGGGAGCCCATCGGAGAGCGACAACTCTATCGTCACCGGAATCATGCTCTATACCCAGGATAGATCCGACGGTTACAAGGTTCGGGGTTTGAGTGTGATTTGGGTCTTTCATTACAGCAGATCGAGAAGGGGCTAGAGGAGCAGAGAGTTGTAGAAGGTGTAGTCTGTTCGAACCATTATCTTGGATATCCTTTCTTTTACTATTGATCGATCGACCAGAGGGCAGCAGGGGGAGACCGGCATCGCAATCGGAATCGATTCCAAGATCAGATCCCTGGACAGGACTTTGGGCAGCACTACTAATAAGTTTGATCAAACTTTGAGAGCAAATCGGTACCTCTGTATCTGCAGGTCGAGGAGGGGAGTCGACAGAGGTGATGTTTTTTAAAAGCTGGAGGCTAGAGGTTTGGAGAGAGGGGCCGACAGGAGAACTATGGATCAAGCTTTTCCTTGTGAAGGTTTCAGTCGAGGATTTCCCAGCCGCTTTGAGGAACTGCTGATCGGAGGAGGAGTGAAGAGAGGGCTCCTTTAAGAAGGAGAGGCTCAGATTGTTCCCAGCCGAATTGTTTGATCTGCTCGATGACGGAGAAGCATAGGCAACGATTGGGCTACTCCCCTGGTTCGCTACTTCGTGGGCTACTCCCCTGGATTGTGATTAGGGTTACGCAGAGGGGGTGGCAGTAGAGGAAAGAGAGTCTTGACTTTTCCCAAAGAAGGATAGAGGGACTGTTTAACATATGGGGTGATTGTTGAGGTTTGAGAAGGGGATTGGGACATTTTGAAGGGGAATATTTTTTGTTTTGACTGATAAGAAAAGCTAATGTTAAGAAAAAAACATTAGTTTGGTTAGAGTAACCAGATGAGTTACTAGAAAGCGGGCAAGCTATTGAGACATAGATGCTGGATAAGCTTCCTAAGAAAGTGAGAGGGGCTGGGGATAGATTGGGGATGAGACTACCCAGCAGAGACTAAAGGATAGACAAAGGGTTGGTTTGAGACTTAGGTGAAGAGGGAGGAGTCATGTTTTGGGGAGATGGTTGATTGACAGAGGGAAGAGAGATAGACTGGCTAGAATCTTCAAAGGCTTGAAACCAGTAGAAGACTCCTTTTTCACCATTGGAATGGCTGGAAGAAGATCCCCTTGGAACCAGGTTAAGGGATGGGTTATCTGTCTTACTTGGACCAGCATATACCCAAGGTACAGAAGGCTTGACATTTACTAGATCTGATTGGACATTTGTTGAGGTATAGAAGTTGATTGATGATGGATTAACAAACCCAGAAGGCCGATTTTCAGATGGGAAGAGGAAGGGGGAGAAGCTACAAGGAGAACTCATCAATCAAATGGATCAATATCCATTGATTGATTCAGATTTCTCCAAGGAACAAAGAAGAACACAAGTTACCGTTGAGTTTTTTTGAAGAGAGAGGGGAAAGCTTTTCAGGATGGTTTTTATTTTATTGTAATTATACGTTATATACATCAAAAATGAAAATTATTAATATTAAACAATTTTTTACGGCGAAAAATATATTAATCTTTTTATAAAAAATTTAAACGTTCAAACTAAACCAACAAAACTTTTAGAACTAATATTTCGTTAGTAAATCTTTTTAATAACGAATATAAATCTTCTTGCAATAAATTTTTTTTATTGCATATAACAAATGTTAGAAGTTAGATATTTACTATAAACGATACGGTATCACATAATCCGACCCCTTTAATTAATTGGTCAATCTCATTTGAAATAAATATAACATTTCTGAAATTGTTTTAATTTTGAAATTTTCATTCAATAAAAGTTTTAAATTTTATTACATAGCCATGGTCATCTACGCTGCATTAGTATGTTTCTGGATTGGAAAAGTTACGAGTTTTAAATTCTTTTGGATTGGTATCTAATTTGAACTCGAACCACCGGACACTTTATATTCTAATATTATTAATTAATAAAATGTATAATTATTCTATAAAAGTTAAAATTGATAAAAGTTAAAATTGATAAAAGTTAAATTTTATTTACATATTAGAAACAAATTATGTTATTTTTGGTAAATAACATAATTTTGGTATATCTATAATGTTTTTTCTACCATGTATACTTTACATTTTTTTTCCTTTCATATATCTACAATGTTTTTTCTTATTCATGAGATTATGTTATTTTTGGTAAATTGTATTGATAATTTTATCTCTCTTTTAGAATTAACTATTTTTGAAACTTTAGGCTCTTCTATAGATAATTTTCTTAAAAACAAACTACATTGAACTAAAATTAGCCCTAAGACTCAAAGATAAAACCATTTCATATTTCAATTTTTACCTAGAAAAACACAATCCCAGCCGCTACAAAAACAAACACTCTTCCATATTTTTGGCCTATGGTTTCGAATCATATATCTCATCATTCATATTCATTGTTAGAAGCATTTAATGCACTACACCATACATTTTGTTAGCTATAGGAACAATAAACTACAATGATTACCCTACGTTCTCAACAAAGTTCATTTCTTCATATTGGCCGCTTTCTTCTTCGTAAAATAAATTACTTCTGCACCAAAAAGGTTTCTAGAAACTCCACAAATATTACTCTTATTTTGAAAAAAAGTACATTACTTCTGCACCAAAAGGGTTTTTAGAAACTCCACAAATATTTTTTTTGGTGGGTAAAAAAAAATATTTAAATAAATAAAGAGTTCATACAAATATTTGGGACATACCTCGAGGAGATACAAAATATAAGTGAGACCGATACACAAGTACTAGGTGTTCGAGGTATAAATAGTAGTAACATCGGCATAAATACTTAAATAGAAATAAAAGAGCGGAGGTGGGAACAATATCACTGAGCATCTAGAGATCCGCAACGACCTGATGAAACCTCGCTAGCAAATCTTGGAACCATGGAATCTGAACCGAAGATCAGAGTAGATTTGGTGAGAAACCAAGGAGGCGATGGCAGGAGGGGAACCGAAGATTCTTGATTTCCTCTCCTTCCAGGCGTGGTAGATAACTACGCCAAAACTAGTGCGCCAGAGATGGTGGTTTTGAGATTGAGACCAGCTTGACGCCTCAATAATCCAAGACTGCCATTTAGAGTGAGTTAAAGGAATACCCAATTTTGAACTGGCTTGAGTCCAAATACTTTGAGCGAAACTACAGTCAAAGAGGAGATGAGCTGAGGTTTCCAGTGCAGAGTTACAAAGTACACAGTCAGCCGGGGTATTGTAGCCCCAATTGAGACACTTATCCCTAGTGGATAGTTTGTTTTGGACAGCAAGCCAAATGATGAAAGAATGTCGAGGAATGTTGTATTTATTCCATACTAACCCTGCCCACCCCACCCCACTGCTGGGTTGGGCTCACGATGGCATTGTATGTGTCCTGGATGGTGAATGTGATGCAACCAGTTTTCGCATTCCATTAATGGACGTCTTGAGAAGAGATATTAGGAGGGTGGAGGGAGAGGAGGAGCCTGTTGATCTCCTTGAGATTAGCGTTGCTTCTAGCTCGGGATGATCGAAGGTTAGATGACCAATTCTAATTACCATTGAGAATAGACTCGGAGACGTTTCATATGTACCAGAAAAGTCCATTGAAAAAGCTGAATAAAAAAATATGTTGTCCGATTTTTAATTATTATTAATATTAAAAAGTAAAATAAAAATGTTAAAGAATAAATACAAAATCACATTTCAAATATATATTAAATATTAAATTTTATATTTAAATTATATATATATGTGTAAAATTTATTTCATGACTTAATTGTTATTTAGTTTCCATACATTTATTTTAGGGAGACATACCAATAAAGACCCCAAATAATTCACAAATTTCTTGCCAAAAATACCCTCGATATAAAGACTTGTTTTTGAACGCTGTAACTTCCTCTCTCTCTCTCTCTCTCTCTCTCTCTCTCTAAAAAAATCCGATATTAACACCGATTACCACACTACTCCGATTGACTCCGGCGAATCAATGATAACTACTATGGCTTACGACTGTCCAACTTACGAGGTCCAACGAATTGAAAAACCATTGTCCGACTTCAACTCCAAAGAATTCAACTCCACTGTTCGACTCTGATAACATTATCAAATTCGATTAAGACTCCGGTCAGAGTATCATAGTATCAACGAAGACAAACAACGGGGAAGCAGTAAGTTTAACACTGTTTACGATGATCATTATTCAGTTCGATTACAATTACGATTACTGAAACTTAGGTTTCAAAAACACTGTTTCCAGTTTGTTTTTTATTGATAAACAATGCTTACTCGTGTCTTGCTAAAGCGAGAGACGAGATGCTGTATAAACTGCTTAATCAAAATACAATTCAATTACAGAAAGCCTTACTAAATGTTACTGAAATTCATACCTGCTTTTGTGACATTTGTATAGGTTTCGCATATATAATTTAGGTAACTGTAGGTTTTTTATATAGGTTTCGCATATATAATTTAGGTAACTGTAGGTTTTAACAACAACACCAGCACTAGACGCAGCCAAACCACAAACTAACCCAGTCTCTAGCCAGAGCTTTGACATAACAACAATTGAAAAAGTAGAAAAAACTGAAATGGAACGCCGACGATTTCAACAACAAATTGATTAACCGAAAAAGAAACTCGAACAAAAGTTGAAGATCATTACACAAATGAAAGCTGATGCAGAGATGGAAACTGAGGTTGACCTATAAAACACACTTAAACTGCCTATGTTGAAGCTAAACATAGAAACAACTGAACAACAACCAAAAACGTATTCAAGAAGAAAGAGATTGAATGATCAAGGCCACCAATCATCAAATAAAATAAGAAAAACACCAAAAATATTGTTGTGGAAGACAAGGTTCCACCTCCACAACAAGAAAAAAGTGAAGATGGTTTGGAAAAACAGGATCATAATATTGTTGTTACTGATGAAGATGACCATGTTGGTGATGTTGAGTTTCATGTTGTTGCTACTACATCTGAGGATGTTTTTGCTGTTGAAAATAAAAAAGTTGGGGTGGAAAACCAAGTTGATACCATTGTTAATAGTCATTCACCTATCAATGTTGATATTGTTACTTCTGAAGATATTGTTGTTGTAGAAAAGGAGAATTTTACTCCTATTGAAGTTGGGGTGGAAAAGCAAGTTGATCCCACTATTAGTAGTGATGTTGGGTTTGAAAAGAAAGACAATCCCACAATTGAAATTACTACTGAAGTTGCTGACATATCTGAAGTTGGTTTGAAAACAAAGATGATCCCTCAGTTCTTGTTAATGTTACAGAAGATCAAAATTCTAATACTGTTATAAAAGAACAGGATAAAAATACTAATGCTACTGTTCCTATTGTTAAAGAATCAGTTGCTGAAGTATCTGAAGCGTCAAACAGTGTAGTTGAAGTATTTAAAGGGGACAAGAGTGTTGCTGAAGCATCTAGTGTGGCAAAGGATATTCCTGAAGAATTTAAAGTGACCAAGGAAGATGCTGTAGACAAAGAGGTGATACGGATAACCCAGAATTAACAAAACATATTTTAAAAAACGTTTGTATTTAAAGATATATATTATTGTGTATTATCTTCTTTTTTGGCTTAAATACTGTACTATTATCTGTATTTATATGTTTATCTGCCTCTGGTGTTTAACTGAATGCTGGTTTTGTATTTAAAGATACATGTTTCGCATCTATCTTCCTTATGTATTACTTTTACTCATGTTTCGCATCTAATGTCAAATTTTCTAGTTTTGATAAGGAAAATGCATCAGAAGTCCAAGAAATCCAAACGCCACAAGTCAATGACTTAGACCCAGCAATTGAGAAAGAAATTATAAAAATTGAAAAGGATATACAAAAGAAAAAAATAAGTGAAACTTCCCGACCAACCATACTTTACTGTTTCGCATCTAGCATAGTTTCCCTGCTTTCTCATTTACTGAAGGTTTCGCATCTATCTTTTTTCTGAATGTTTCGCATCTATCTTAATTTACCTTAATTCTCATCTATTATATTTCTGAATATTTCGCATCTATCTTGGCTTTCCCTTATTTCCCCTCTATTATATTTCTCTGAATGTTTCACAACTATCTTAATTTACCTTATTACCCATCAATTATATTTCTCAATGTTTCACATCTATCTTGGCTTTCCCTTATTTCCCCTCTATTATATTTCTGAACGTTTCGCATCTAGCATTATTTCCATGCTTTTTCATATACTGAAGGTTTCACATTTATCTTAAATTTTCTTATTTCTTATCTATTATATTTCTGAATATTTCACATCTATCTTGGTTTGCCTTCTTTCCCATCCATTATATTTCTGAACGTTTCACATCTATCTCCTCTTATAGTTTCAATTCTTTCCCATTTGTGCAGAAAGATTTGGATGAAGGTCCTTCCTTTTAACTAATTTTAGATCCTATTCAACATCAAGTCTCTAAAGAACTACCTAACAAGGAAATTACCAGTAGAGAATGGCCATTTACGAACAAAGTCACATCTGTTATTGACATAAAGTAATATAAAATATTAGAACTGATTGAAAAAGGAGAAAACAATTCTGATCCAACACTACGGTCATGTCCAGATATACCAGGTTTTAATATTTTAGTTAGTACTTTGATGGATATAGCAAATAAAGATGAAATCGACTCTACGGTAAAAGTTAAATTTAAAGTTAGTTTGTTTCAATTGCTTCCCCAAATACATATGTTAACAAACTGCTGGTTTCCACTTTTGACAACACGGGTAATTGATGGTTATATATATATCAACCTTAAACAACACAACTTTCAAATACCAGTTGCAAGTACTGAAGGAGAATTTATGCCAGTAACATACTTATCTTCAAGCGAAATGGTAAGAATAATATACTTTTACAACATGTGTTAATTTATAAACATAAATGTATCTAATTATTACTCCTCCAATGTGGATGTAACATTATATGTTGAAGATAAGCTACGAGGCATCACAGAAGGTTCAATCTTCGTTTCGCTTCTAACAGAAGCTAGACCTGGGAATGTTAACCATTGGACATTATTGGTAATAGATGTTGAACATGAAAAAACAGTATATCGAAACCCAATACGAAAACGTCCAGATCCAACAAGAAAAACGGTCGAAAGATTAGTAAGTGTCTCTCTTTTATAATAATTTCATAGAACATATATATATATACCATCTGATTTATTTGTATGTTTATTAAATTACAGATTGCATACCTACAAAACAAAAACAATTTACAATCAGAAGAACCAATAAAGTTAGTTTGCCCAGTAAAAATTCATAAACAAAGACTTGCATCACTCTATTGCGGAGTAATGGTCTGCAATTACTTCAAAGATTATATTTTGCATGCGAAACTTAAATTTAACAAAATTTCTGAGATTGCACCATTAAGAAAATTAGAAATGTTCTACATGTTTCTTAATGACATGAACACTAACAAATATTGGGACGATGATTTCTAATATTTGTTTTACTTCTTTTTGTGATGTTTATCATATTTTTTTACATGTACATTTTGTCTACTATAAAATTTATCTCGAGGACAAAACTGTCTAACAGCTATAGTTTCGCATATATCTAAAATTTAATTACACGGGTTTCGCATCTATCTCGAACTATTCACTCGTTCTGCATCTATCATTTATATTTTAATGCACGTTTCGCATCTATCGGTTTATTTTTTATGTTGGAAACTCTTTCCTATCTTCTCCTCTAATTATTTTTAATCTAATTATCACTTACAGAAAGTAAACATGTTTTTGTAGTTAATAAACTCAACAAATCTCACATATGAATATATATATATATATCCAAAAGTCAAAAATCAAATTAGTAGCTTTAGTTTGATTTGATATTTTCTTACATGATTTGACAAATCTAAGATACTCATCATTACACTGCATTAATTAAAAAAGCTCACAAATATCAACCAAAATATTACTTTTGTCAAAGCTTGTAGTCTTTTCAGCTTCTTAATTAACCTATCAAAAATTTAAATACATTGTCCTGCATCTAGCATATCATATGTTCCTTATATTTCACATGTCATTCTGCATCTACTAAAGAAATGTAAATAACACGTTTCACATCTAGTATTTATTTTTTCCTTAAGGTTTCACATATTTTATATTCTAATGCATGTTTCATATCTATCAATTTATTTTTTCTCTTGGAAACTCTTTCCTATCTTCTGGACTAATTATTTTTCATCCAAATTACCACTTGCAGAAGTAAATATGTTTTTGTATTCAATAAACTCAACCAATCTCACACATATATAGGTTCAAAAATTCAAAAATCAAACTAGTAGCTTTAGTTTGATTTGATGTTTCCTTACATGATTTGACAAGTCTAAGATACTCATCATTACACTGCATTAATTACAAAAGCTCGCGAATATCAACCAAAGATATTACTTCTTTCAAAGCTTGAAGTCTTTTCACCTTCTATTAACTTTACCTATAAAAAATTTAAATACATTGTCCCGCATCTAGCATATCATATGTCCCTTATATTTCACATATCATTTCGCATCTACTAGAGAAATGTAAATAACAGGTTTCGCATCTATCGTTTAACTTTTACAAAACATTTCACATCTAGGTTTTCTATTCTAATGAGTGTTTCGCATGTACTGAATTGTTTTTTCTATTGGAAACTCTTTCACGTCTTCTAGTATAATTATTTTTCATCCACTTATCACTTATAGAAGTAATATGGTTTTGTAGTTAAAATAATCTACCAATCTCACACATATATAGGTTCAAAAATTCAAAAATAAAACTAGTAGCTTTACTTTGATTTGATATCTACTTACATGACTTGACAGCTAATAGATACTAATTATTACATTACATTAATTTCAAATCTAAACAATATCAAACAATAAATTATTTATGTTGAATCTTTAAACTATTCATCTTCTTATAACACTTGCGCTACCTCTATAAAATATCACTTCATTCTTTGAGTTCTTAAACACAAAAGCTCACTTCCATTCTCAATGAAAATCATCTAAACTTTTCACTTCTTAAAAACTTGCTTTGAAAATATGCCATATTTTAACTATTCTTCAGATGATGGTCCCTGTTACAGTGATATTAGTTCTCCCATTCGTTCTCTCGAGGCCAGGGAAGAGCGGAAACATACAACGACAGACGAGCTTTCAGATGACAATTCTGATGGAAGTTTCGGTTCTTTTTTTGAAGATGTTTATACCGAAGATACTTATTCAGAAGATGAAGAGGAGCCAGATGAGGATCCTATTTCTGTCCTCCTAAAAACAAAAGAGGAAAAGGGACCAAATGGAAAAAGATTACGACACTGAAGACGAAGAATATGAAGACGAAGATGATGAAGACGAAGAAGACGAAGAAGATTCGGAGGGAGATGACTCTGAAGACAACGAATATGACTCTGACTTATGGTTAGGTGAAAGGTCTATTTTTTGTTGTTGTTTGAACTAAGGGTAGGAAGAAGTTTATCTTTTTTGTTTTTTAATGACCTAAATCAAACAAGAAGACTAGGTCTGCTTAAACAGAGTTTGAACATGGAGACTTTGTTTTTAAATTTCTTTAAGTTTGTATTTCGTTTTATTGAACTTAGCATGTATTCCACCTGTTTCATAATGAACTAGATCCTTTTATTTATTTTTTTGCATTCATATTTTAACACTTAGATCAAAAACATATTTTATGAGCTGGTTTAGCATCTGCAAAAAAATGTACTTAAATACAACGTTTCGCAACTATCACAGTATAATATATTTAATTATACAAGGTTCCGGAACTATAAAATCAGTGTATATGTGTGTAAGTTGTTTCACATCTATCAAACGTTTGGCATCCACTTCAGTAAATCTTGTAAAACGTGTCTCCCATCTATCCCATCATGTTGGTTATTACATGTTTCACATCTAGCAGGTCTATATAACAAAAGGTCTCGCATCTAGCACCCATTGCAATTTTTCCAATCTATTGTCATAATGACAAACATAGCTAAAAAAACTAAAAGTATAAAAAAAATACATTCATCTTATAAAGTGTCTACACATGTTCGTCTGTTATGACCAGATTTACGACAACACTATTACGTTATCTTACAAATACTTAATTCTCCTCTAGATGGAATTCTTTTCTTCTTAGGTCGTCTAGCTCTCCTTTTTAAAAGTGGAGGAAGTAGATCTATAGAAGTTGGTGAAGCAGATCATTGACCAAAAGTAGTAAATGCAGCTATATCATATGAATATGTTGCCTTATAGGAGCTTAATAAATAACATGACTCAATATATTACATAGGATCTGCATCTATATTAAATATCGCAGCTATAGCATGAAAACAAGGGAAACACTCATGTTTCCACAAACCATAAGAATAACGACGTACACTAATATCAACAACCATAACAGGATCACAAAACACTTCATGCAAAAGAGGAGTAGACGAATGAAATATCCATTGAAGAACTTCTTCAGCAGCAGCTTTAAACTTTTCATCAAATTCAGGACACAAATCACTAATCCAACGTTCAGCATCACCAAAACGTCTCGAAATTTGACTCATTTCTAAACCTCTAATCCTATCAATTAACTCCAGTATAGGCAAACCACAAAATTGTTTTACTTGATTGTTAAAAGATTCAACTGGAGTAGATGCCATAGAACCATACCTCTTGCCTTCGAAAAAAGCACAAGCAT
Organism: Limnanthes douglasii subsp. nivea; assembly: GCA_036936605.1. Taxonomy (NCBI): domain Eukaryota; kingdom Viridiplantae; phylum Streptophyta; class Magnoliopsida; order Brassicales; family Limnanthaceae; genus Limnanthes; species Limnanthes douglasii. The sequence goes on from JAUPFV010000004.1 coordinate 291,375,249, forward strand.
ATTTCTCAGGAGATAAATTTTTATAAAAACTTTGAATCTTTTCACCTCCCTGGTTAAGTAATTCATCCATATACTGATTAAAAAAATTCTGATTAGAAGCATATGCACATCTTTTAAACAATTTTACCATAGGCTCCTTAAATGTTGTCGGTGTAGCCCTTAAACAATGCCTCAAATTATCCATAAGATGATAAAGACAATATCCATGATGGCAATTTGGAAATATAGCAGATACATCAGTAACAATACCTAAATGACGATCACTAATAAATGTCATTTCACGATCCAAAAATTAAGGTTTGCACATCTCCAAAAACCATACCCAATTCTCAGTATCTTCAGACGAAACAATACTAAATGCAACAAGGAAAATATTTGCAACCAATATATAGAACAAATAATGGTATAAATGACTTATTATAAGAGGTTTCGCAACCTTCACTTACATATATAGATAGGTTTCACATCTATCTCGTTAATCAAATACTATATGTGTTTTGCATCTATCTCCTTAATCATATACTACATGTGTTCCGCATCTATCATATTAATCATAAATTACACATGTCGCATCTATCACGTTATTTATTCATGGCGTTTCGCATCTATCTACTTGTTATTCATCTCCAATCCTATTTTTCGCAGATTCATATATAACATAGTTAAAAGATAACATCTATTTCAATATAAATAAAACTTCCATTTTTACCATCTTTGGCTATAACAGATAGAAAAACTCCGTTATATTTTCCCATTAAAAAAGTCTCATCAACAAATAAAACTTGACGACACGAATTGAAACCATAAAGGCAAGACCCAAATGCTACGAAGCATCGCTTGAACACATTGGTTTCCAAAGAATACTCCAGTATGTAATCACTACTGCTATCAAGAACCTTCAATGTTGTTGAAATAATTCTTAAGAAGTATATAAGAAGTTGAACTATCTAAACCGTAATCATTTTTTAAAAATAATTTCACACTTGTAGCTGTAACATCAACTCTCCTCCTTACACAATCACGTATTTTATTTCCAATCAAATTACATGACAAATGCCTTCTATTTTCTTTGCTAAAAACCAATCCCGCATGTATGAGTTTCGACATACTTCTTAATAACAAAAAAATAGTAGAATTCTCTTGTTTAGCATAAAGTCTCCAAGAACAGCCCTTTGAATCTTTTTTCATATAATAAACAGTTACTTTTTGTTTATTGTTATGCAAATATTTAAAAGAAAAACCTTTTTGTAAAGCCAACCGACTAACAACTAATCTTAAACCTACTGCTCTATCTTGAAACACCTGCCAACACAACTAATTTCATTAACCCAACCAACAGTAGCAAGTGCTTTATGCTTGCGACTAAAAGCATTAACATCAGAAGTTTCACCAGTTTTTCCACAAACAAAATCTTCATTTAAAACTTCAACTATACTTTCAGCAGTTTCTCTAATATTATCACCAACAACAACATCACCTTCAACTTTAATAGTAACACTTGAAACACCCAAACTATTAACAAATGATACCAAAGAAATTAAATCACCATCACAAGCTAAGATAACATTTTCTAGATCACCACAAGAGTATCTTAATTTGAATTTAACACGAAGCAACGTATCATATATACTTAAAACAAATTTAACAATATCTTCAAAGTCATAAAACAAACTAAGGTCACAAATTGTAAGCTCCCCATTTTGCATCTATTATTAGCAAACAATACTTGAGTTTCGCATCTATCTGTAAAACATGTTTCGCATCTATCTGTAAAACATGTTTCGCATCTTCTCAATTAAAATATAGTTATGTTTCGCATCTTCATAAAATAAAAACAGTAACGCTTCACATCTACTAAAAAGACATGTTTCATCACAAATTCGTGAAAAACCTACATGTTCCGCAACTATCACTAAGTTCAAAACAAACGTTTCGCATCTCCTTCGTAGAAACAAAGAACAGTTTCGCGCAGACTAAAAACTTATAAAAATTAGAACACAGACAGAAACATCAACGAAAACTAATGCTTATATCATAAAAAAACAATCGACTAAACCTAATACAGAGAAATATAAACTCACGATCCAAATTTCAGTAAAACTTGAAATCCTAACCTATAACAATAAAACTAACTTTGAAATTAACCTAAACACAATCAAAATCAACAAAACATAATAAACAAACAAGAAATCGATTAAGAATGGAGAATTACCTATGATAGCAGTGAACTATTAAAGTCACGTAGAAAACAATGAAGGAGAAAAAGACTCAAATATGAGTGACAAAGCTTTAATATAAGTAAGTAGGGGTATAAAAGGTATTAATGAGTCTTAGATAGTAAATATTTCACAAAAACGGGTCTTTCTTAAAGATATATCAAAATATGGGTCTTAAATAGATAATACTTTGGTATTGGTACTTTCCTTTTATTTTAATCAATATATATTTTGAATATTTAAATATTCAAATAAATAGTAGATAATTTTGAATTTTGATCTAATATTATAAACATCATTCAAACAAAAATTAATGTTATATTTATTAGTCATTTAATTTTTAAGTATTATATTATATTCAATAAATATTAATGAAATATTCGTCAAATATATTTATGAGGAAACTACCCATAAATACCTAGTCAACTATCAAATACCAAAATGGTACCCACTTTTAGATTAGTTCCATAAAATACCTAAAGCCACATTTTGGACAAAAATACCCTCTAGGGTATACAAGGGGATTTTTTTGTTGAAACTCGCTTTTTTCACCTTCTAATCTGACTTTTGGGTTCCAATTCCCTCCACTTTCACATTTCTAAATTTGAGGAGAGAGAAACACGAAAAACGAGAGCGAATCCAATAGACGATTTTGAACCGAAACGAAACGTCTACGACTGAACCGTCTTCTGTAACCGTTCCGGCCAACAAAACCCGTCGACGATACCGAACGTTCCGGCCACCGTAACTGCATCGATAGCACCATCGTCCGCCTCCGTCTACGTCGAACAGGTACGTTTTTTTCCCCGTCTTCCCTACTCTCTGTGTTTGTCATTGTTAATAACCAATGAGCATTAGGCTAGATTTAATAGACGTCGCCGGAGTCCTGAACGTCGATACAGTTAGGTATTGAACAGTAATCCTTACTATGGCGAGATTTTTTCGTTTCTTTTAACGTAATGATTTAGTGTTAATCGTTGGTGTTGAAATCTAGTTGTAGGACGTAGTGTTCGTCGACCGTAAGTAGTTAGACATGGCTGTCGACCGTAAGTAGTACTGATTTAGTTGTTATTATTGTCAAAAGTGTCGTCCGAAAACATCGATGACAACTGGTTAGAGGTTGTGTTGCCTGAAATCGCAATGTGTAGCATCGTCTAGCAACGTACAGAGTTGAGGTTGTTTTGTGTGATTATGCAGATATATTGTACTGATCTAGCACCGTGGATTGTAATTTTTGTCGTATCTAGCAATGTCTGGAACTGTTTTATTGTCAGAAATGCACGTCTAGCAATGTAGTAGATGAATTTGGTCACGTCTAGCAATGTAGAAATGCAGTGAGTTCGACGTTGTTATGGAGTTAGTTGGACCAGTGCTGTCTAGCAATGTAGTATACTGTATCTAGTAATGTAGAAATGTAGTTAATATATATGTTGGCTGCCTAGTTTTATTGTTTAATTGTTTGATGGGTGAAATATATATTACTATGGGATTGATCTTGTTTTTACTCAGTAGTTTTAAAATCCAAATGTTTGCAGGCCAAGATGACTAAGACAGGAGTATTCTACAGGTCAGGGTTGGTAAGCATAATCAACCTACTGAGACGAGATGTCATTAAATCCGAACACATAGAGGCTGCTAGAGGCACCCCGTTCTATACCTTCCTGAAAACATCGTTCGACGTAAGGAACGAGGTTCTGAAGCTAAAAAAGTTCCACTACCTTATCGAGGAGATTTGTAGTTTTTACGATGTGAGATGGAAGTCTTTCCAGATAAGACGTAAGCATGTAAGGCTGACGACGAAAGATATGAAGGCCATATTTGGGCTGAAACACGGTAACGAGGAGATGCCGATGAATAAAACAGGCACATTTATCGGTCGGTACGCTGATGGAGCCGAGCTAGATTCCGTTCTAACGCAGAAATGCTTTTTGAGTCCACAAACAAGGAGGAGCGGGCCAACGAACGACAAATCAGTTTCTAATGCACTGATAAAGGTGAATCTAATCTATAAAAATGTATCTGTTTTGAGTTTACGCTGCAAGCATATAAGCATGATACGATAATCGGCATGTGTATGCACGTATATAGAAATGTAGTATACTCTATCTAGCAATGTGTTAGTAGTGTAATGGTATGTTGGTCTTTGAGAATATGCATCTAGGAATGTCTACATTCATATCTATCAATGTCGTAGTAGGCGTAACTGCCTTTAATTGTTCTTGATGTATTCTTACTATGATGTTATTTATTTTGTAGGAAGCGGTCGAGAAAGCAATAAGGGAAGGAGGGGAGGATGAAGCGAAGGATGTTGCTCGTCTGTTAATACTTTTCATATGCTCGACACTGTTCTTTTCAGTGTGAGGCGATGTCGTAGGGTGGACAGCACTAGTCTACATGGAGAATCTAAAAAAAATAAACGACTATGACTGGTCTAGAGCCATCGTGGAGAAGCTGCATAAATCACTGGACAAATGCATTAAGGCCGGGAAGCCCGGTAGAGTGATTGGATGCGTTGCTCTGCTATTTGTAAGTACAATGGTTTATGATCATCAAGTTAGTTTCAAAATCGTGTTTGTAATGTTGAGTTATATTGTGTGCAGCCATTTCTGATGGAGCATATTTCGATAAACGTTTAAATACAAAGGCCAAACATAATCCTAAGGTGTTACAAGTGGTGGGTGTTGGAGGGCAAGGAGTCGACATTTGAAATGATCCAGATGGTTAATCAGCTCAAGGACAAACAAGTATTTAACTTATCTAGCAATTTCCAAAGTATTAAATCAAGAAAATCGCATACACATGAATCCCACACCAAAATCGCAACCATTTAGCTAGCAGTCAAAACAATTCAACTAATCTAGCAATTACAGAATCAAACAAATCGCATCCAATATATCAATAATTGGCAATAGTGATTGTTTGTAAGTTTCTTCAATGATTATTATATTGTGAAACTGAATGTGTATTATACTGTTTTTCTTAGGTTATGCCCGATGAATTATTGCTGACAGAAGCTGAATGTGTTGCTTTTGGAGAAATTGATTCGGGGAGGAACTACAAAACTGCTGCGGAAACAAGTAAACCGAGGAGTAGGAAAAGAGAGAAATCTGTTGCAAACAGATGTATAAGACGGAAGAAGAAACAGGTTGATGACGGGGCTGGAGCAAGGAGTAAAAGGAGTTCGAACACTGAGGTTGAAGACAACACTGAGGTAGATGACGATGTTACATTACGGGAATCCATTGGGGAGAAGAAGTCTAGAGTTGGTACAAAAAAAGGGGAGAGGTTGAAAAAGAAAAATAACCGTAGGTCTAGTATTCCAAGTTTTGGAGGGGTGTCACAGTTTGTACTGCGTGACAACAAGAAGCTGAAAAAACGAAGACGGTTGAACCGGTTGAAAGCTGAAAACAAAAGGTTAAAAACGTCGCTTGAGGAGAAAAACAAACAAGTGAGTATTCCCAAAATTTTTAAGGACTAATAAGGAAATTTTTAGATGTTTTTATATAAGTTGGTTACACTGTATATAGGAAATGTTTAGATGTTGTATCTAGAAGCATCATTATAAAGGATCTAGCAAACATAATTATAAGGTGTCTATCAACGTTAATATGCTGAATCTGGCAATGTAAAATTAATGCCTCTAGCAATGTAAATATGATGTATCTAGCAATCGCAGTAGTCTAAACTATTTCGTATGCTCGTTTGATTCAGGTTGAAAAATTGAAGAAAGACTTGAATGAGCTGAAACAGAAGCTCGAGGTGGAAGAGGAAAGAGTGGATGGTGAGGATGAGGATCTGCTGAAAACCTTAAAATGCCGTTTTGCCGTGAAGATGAGGACGATCTTGAAACTGTGGCTGCCAATATTATTGAGAAGGTGGTTAAGGAAACATTGTTTTACAAATCTCGAAGGCATGGATTTGTTCCCAAGAGGAACCAACAAGTTTCTGATACCGAAAAAACAATAGAAGAAGAGGATGTTGAGGCAAGGTCCACAGCGGAAGAAGATAAGGAGCTTGAGACAACTGAGACACAAGAAAGTGAAGTATATGAGGAGGATAAGTTAGAAGGAGATAGAGGGTGTATTCAATCCGAAACACATGTTGAACCAATGCAAGAAACTACTACACCGAAAGCTATTGTTGTTGATGTCACTGGGAAGCAGAAACGGACTACAATAATTGGTTGTGACGCCGGTAATGAGAAAGGGGATGTGGCAGGAGACTTATCACCCCTAACTCATGTTGCCGGTGCGCAAAATGAAGTTTTCGTAGCTGAACAGGGACACGGAGTTGGAAACAACGAGGTTGAAGGACAGGAGCTGATGGTGGACAGATTTGATTCGTTGGACAAAGGGTGCAACAAAGTAACGAAAACACGGAAACAGCAGTTGGAGAACACCGAAGAAGCCGTAGAGGAATGACATAATGCAGAGACAGGTCAGGACAAAGAAGAAGCTGACAAGGAGGAATCCGTGGCTAATGCAGATACAACCAAAGAGATTAAAGAAGCACCTACTGGGGTGGAGAACGCAGCCACAGAAGTCCTGCGGTCAGAACCTGTCTCTGAGAATGTGGTGGAGAATGTGGCTGAAGATGTAAGTGGATCTTAAAATCGTTAAGATTCATAAATATTTAGTAATTATGTTTTGGCTGGTTTTGAATTGTTCAAACTCTAGGTTGGATAATATTTAAGACGGGTTGTTGTTTTTATGAAAATGTTGGTTTGACAGTATCAGTGTAGTTTAAGACATGATTTCCATTATTGTTCTTTATGAGAATTAGTAGATGCATGTTGAACAAATCGCAAACACAATATGTATATAGTCTAGCAATCACGAAATTTTAAGAATATTGTTTCATAACGAGCAAATCGCAATGTCTAATAGGCGCGTATCGCTAGACTGGAAACCCATCTAGCAATGAGACTTCTACTAAAATCGCAATGTAGGTTGATTATATTATTATGTTCTGTTATTGGGAAGTGGAAACAGCGGCGCCTGAAGACACGCGCCAGTCTAATGTACAGACGTTGGCGTGCACTAGGATTGAACAAGCAGCAAAGTGCGAACAACTATCACAAGCTGTCTCTCCATTAAAGGTAATTCCAATTATCAACGAAAAAGAGCAATCCGCAACGAAGATTGAAGTTATTACACGCGTTGAAAGAGTGTCACGGGTCGAGCCATTTTTGTATGCAACACCAGTACAAAATAAAACGGCATCTAACGATCTGATTGTCAGATCTGTTACACCGTTGGCTGATGATAGCTTTATAGACTGCACTCAATCATTTTACGAAGAAGTTGACAAGGCTGTTGAAAATTCAAACGAGAAGAGACGCACACTGGACTCCATCGAGGAAGAACAAACTGACGTTGACGTAAGTAGATCTATTGTATTATCAATAAACCTTCAAAAATTAATGTTAACAGTTTAATTTTATGCTTTATTATAGGTGCCCATTGATGACATGCCTACGTGGAACTTACTTACTCTGACGCAAGTTAAACAACAATAGATTGCGGTCGTAGATTGGTCGTTCCCTATAGAGACAACGAAACTAATCAATGTCAGTGAGTACGAGAAGGTGATGAAACTTACCAAAGAAGAAGAACAAGAAGATCCAGAAGTATGGTACTTGCCAACTACAGAGTTCTCGTATAGGGTTTCCATTAGTGTGACCGAGATAATGGAACTACCTAACGAAACTCAAATTGACTTCAAGGTAATAAGGTTTATGGTTGTATCTAGCAATGTGTCCTTGTACATCTAGCAATGTGTCCTTGTACGTCTAGCAATATTAATATGCAGCATCTAGCAATGTCTTAGTATAGGGTAACTCATTGAAATTACAGTCTTAGTTGTCAACCTATACACCGTTGGTTCTTCTTTTCAGTAATTGTCATTTAACTGATGTGAGCTTCTAATCGTGTTTTGATAGATAATAGATGCTTGGATATATAAGCTTCTCAAGGATTCAAATTGGAAGGTCCCTGTGAAAGGGTTTGATGATGAGTATTCATATATGGTCAGCGTCATTCAAATAACTGGAATCGCAACTGTAAGTTCACCAGGAATTATTTGTATTATATTGGAAACATCTAGTTCCTATAGTAATGAAACAAACTTGCAGGGAACACTAGCTATCAAGGAAGATTTGTCTGTTATTGTGGATAAGGTTTTTGAAACAATGAAACCAGACACATACGTTGCCCTTGTTCCTCTTTGCACTGTTAACACGTCCGGCGTGAACCACTGGACGCTCCTGGTTATAGATATGGAGAATGGGACAACCAGTAGTTATAACCCACTATTGTCGTAGAGCAAACACATTCCAGATAAGACAAAAAACACAGCCGATGGTCTAGTATAAAATTTAATGGTAATAATATATTGAAAGTGTATTTGGCCATATCTAGCAACCCCATAGTAACGTATCTAGTAACGTCCTTTTGGATTTGCTCCTAAGGTATTGGTTCACCTATCTAGTAATGTCGCATACTGTATCTATCAATGACTATAGTAGTACATAGCAATGACATGGCATCGTAAATCGCAATGTAACGATAGATTACTTGATTTTGCAGCTAGCCTATTGCATGAAGAAAAAACACATACCGTATGTAAAAGGTGGATACAAAATAAAGACAATGAGAAATATCCCACAGCAGGAGAAGGATAGTCTTGACTACGGTGTTTTTGTTTGTAAGTACGCAAAAGACATCGTTCAGAGAGGGTATGTTCCGCGATAATATGGAAAGGAAATGCCAGCCGAAACAAGAGCTGAAATATTTAAGCATTTCATGAATGATCGAAACACAAACAAACGTTAGTAGTATGTAATTCATTTTTTTGGAGCAGGATGTATGATTCAGTTAGAAAAGGATGGGTGTATTAGACAATTAATCTGAACTTATTAGCAAACTTTGGTGTGACTAGCAATGTTAATAGTATTTCAACCAAGGGAAATGTTTTGATAAACTACCTTGGAAGGTCATCATTTTGTTGTATGAATAATTTTCACATGACTGTTACATTCTTCAATGCTTCTCATATTAATTTCTATATGTCGTATCTGATGAGGGACGAATTTATTTGATTCGCAAGTCAGATTTTTGGAATATTTAACCAATATGTACTTTATAATAAGAAGAAGTTTGTGGGATGAATTAGCCTCTCATGGACCAATTGTTTAAGTCCAATGGCTCAATAGGCCAAAAAGCCCACAACAATTGCTATATAAGCTAACTGATCTTTTCTTATAGAAAGAGGAGAGATCATTTTGGCTAGGGTTTGAGTGAGGGTATTTTCTTGTGGATCTTTCGAACTTTTCCTTTTTTATATATTTTTCAATTGTCTTTCCGTTCTTGATATTTTTCATCATCAGTATCTATCAGAGAAATATCCCAGTAAATCGCAATGTCTTTATTGTTACCTATCAGATGTATACTAAAGTATGTAGTAATCTTATATGTCGTATCTAGCAGACTACTATTCACAGATCTAGCAATGGTTGTATGTCAAATGTATCAGACTTATACGCACGTATCTAGTGATGTCTATGTGTCGTATCTAGCAACTATATAGTGCTACATCTAGAAACTATAAAGTGCCACATATAGCAATGTATATCTGTCGTATATATCACACTATTTTTTATGGATCTAGCAATATTTGTATGTCGTATCTATCATACTTATAATTAGTTAACTAGTAATGTCTATGTTTCAAATCTATCAGACTCCTACTAAAGAATATATTAATATGTATATGTGTTATCTAGCAACTAACAAGTGCTTTATCTAGCAATGTACGAAATTCCTATCTATCAGACTTAAACTCAAGTAACTATCAAAGTCCATATGTTGTATTTGGTCATTAAAAAGAGTTGCATCTAGCAATGTTAAGATACCGTATCTATTGATGAGTATATGCATCATCTAGCAAAAATTCATATGCCCAATATAACAGCCTTGTTACAACCCATTTAGTAAACTTTCTGATTATGTATCTATCAAAATCGTTAACATGTGTCTTGTATTTGCTATATGTTGTATCTAGCAATATTAGCATAAAGTATCTAGCAATGATATATAGTTGTGGGTTTTAATTTCAAATATTGTATATCTAGCAGTGTGTAATAGTCATAAATCGCAATAACATATTAGTGATGGACAAACTATATTAATGGACTAGAGGATAGGTTTATTGGTAGACGAGTAAATTAAATTTTTCGAAATGACTGTTACCTACACCTATCACTGATTAGAAGTAAATGTTTTAATCCTATTGGTTAGCTTGAAAGTTGAAAAGACAAAGGTAGATGGACTTGAATCATTACATGTATTAAATAGATGTGTGCCATTAAATTTGTGAAAGTAATTATGGTTGCTAGATGGGACTTACCCTTGGGAATTGCAGTTTGCTATAAATACAGGCTGATAGTTGAACCTATTCATCTCACACTTCTCTGCAAAGAAAAAAACCAACAGCAAACCACCAGCCACTCTAGCCTAAGTTGAAACCAAACAACCATCGATGATGGCACCATCTTCACCTGAAACACCAATGCACTCCAGCGACGACGGATGGTCTACTGATTACTATGTAGACAACAAGGCCTACAAGAGAACTACCACATCGGATTACTTGTCCGATGAGGAAGACAACTGGTCCGTTTGGTCTGAGGACCACAAAGACCCATACGCTTTATGGGACTCGTGGTTGCTGGACGGCAGTTATGAGTCTGACAGTGAAACACTTCCAAAAAGGAAGAGACGTCGGGACAGTTGGGAGTCGGAGAAAGGAGAGAACGATGATTCTGAGGAAGCAAACAATGAGAAGTCAGAGGAATAAGAAGACGAAGAAGTGGAAGAAGAAGAAGAAGAAGAAAAAGAAGAGGAGGGATCTGAAGGGACAGATAAAGAGGATTCTGATTAGGTTTAAACATGTTCATGCAGTTTCCTTTCATTATCTTTTTATTTTGTTGTTTCTAATGTTTTGTTTATGCTTTGTTTGACTGTAACTTTCACCAACCCTCTGTAATATTTGGAAGATGTGTAGCATTGACCGATGTTCTAGTAATGTTATGGTTTTATTGCAGTTTGTGTTCTCTATCTTAAAATTTTGTGTTAAGTTTTGAATGCAACAAGTTAACATTGATATGAAGCAGTTGAGTGAAGCAGTTTTAATGGCAGTTATAATCCACAATCGCAGTTTAGATATACCTAATCTATCAGAACTAAGTTAACCTTAAAATCGCAGAGAAAACTGGCTGTATCTATCAATGTTGGATATGGCTGATAGGAACTTCCATTAACTCGAATGTAGATCAAACCTAACGCCTAAAATAAATCAATGCCAATCGCACCCACAACACAACGTATCTATCAATATCGATGTCATATATATATATATATATATATATATATATATATATATATATATATCTTCAATCTACTAGGCTATATCAGCCGTGAATCGCATCCTCTAGTAAATACTAAGATGAATCATTAAGGGGAGATTTAAAGGACCTCTTGAACAAATATAATGAAGGTATCAGATGGATGTAGCTTAAATCGCATACATAAATTGTTGTATCTATCAAACGTATAATCCACATTCTATCAATGTTATATATCGTGTCTATCAGACTATTATTCACGTATCTAGCAATATCTATCAGATTTATACTAAAGTATATATTAATACAGATGTTTCGTATCTATCAGAGTAGTATTCAAATATCTAGCAATGTATTGCAAAAAGTTAACGATTATCTAGCGTTTTAATCGCAGCGTATCTTGCAACGTAGAAATTAATATCGATAAGAATCATCGAATCAAACAGACATTGTACATATCAATGTTAACAGTATCCAAGAATATAAGTCAAAAGATAATGAGTGCTTATCTATGAAAATCAAAATGTTACTAAAACATCGGGAACAAAAGTTCAGAACGGAGCATCACATGACCTCCTATTATGCCCTGATTTGAAACATCGACCACAACGGGACTGGCTGCTGGTAACCTCTCCTCTTGATGGAATACGCTTTTTCCTCGGCCGCCCAGCTCGTCTTTTAACGTTCGGGGGATTAACCACTGGCTCTCCATCATCATTACCGGTACTAGATTCACCGAACTCTGTTATAACCGGTATGTTAAAAGAATAGCTGGACCGGTAATTCGCAGCACTGAAAAACGGCTCTACTAATGTCATCAGATCTTCGTTTAGAGATGAAATTGCAGCCAATGCATGAGCGCATGGGACACATTCTTGTCGCCAAGAGTCGCATGTGCATTTGAAATCAAGTATGTTGACCACCATGACAGGATCTGATAAAGCCTTAAAATAAGCGGCAGAAGACTTGCGAACTAACCACGTCCGACTGCATTGTACATTCTCTTTGAATATCTTGTCAAACTCGAGGCATAAGTGTATGTTCCAGCTTAGACCCTCTCCCAAACGTCGAGTTATTTGAGTCATAAGAAGAACTCTAATCCGGTCGACCAATTCCACTTTAGGCGGATGACACAACTTTTTAATCTGGGAATTGAACGATTCAATAACAGTTGATGTCATCGCCCCATACCGTTTGCCTTTGACGTATGCCTGAGCCCATTTTTCTGGTGGTAAATTGCTTAGAAATTTGCCAATACGATCACCCCCTTGGCGCGCAAACTGAGCAAAACGTTCATTAAAAAGGTCCACAGTCGGGGTATAAGCACAGCTCTTAAATATCACTAGCATATTGTTTTTGTAGACTCTGTTAGTGTGTTCAAGAGCTTTAGTCAAGTTCTGTATCAGATAGAAGACACAATACGCGTGGTAGTCATTAGGATAAAGATTTGCGACAACGTTAATAATACCAGCATGACGGTCTGAAATGAAAGTTATTTGGCGCCCTAGGAAATGAGGTTTTAAACTTTCCAAAAACCAAAACCAGTTGTCTGAGTCTTCACTACCAAAGATACCAAAAGCTACGGGGAATAGACCTGAAACGGAAACGATACCGGTGAACCACAGTACTACGTTGCCCGGGTTGAATGGACCTAAATCGCAATGTATATAGAACCTATCTATCAGAATCAGCAAGCCTGTGTAATCATCAATGTAGCAATCTAAAACAGGCGTAAATCGCAATCACGTCAAAACAACCAAACTAGCAACCTAAGGTTGTGTGTCTAGGTTGAGTAATGAAATCGCAGTGTAAACATAACTAATCTAGCAATCGTAGTACATGATAGACATTGCCTGGATGAGTGGACTGAAATCGCAATGTATATAGAGCCTATCTATCAAAATAAGGCAGTCTGTGAAATCGTCAATGTAGCAATCTAAAATACGTGTAAATCGCAATGACATCAAAACAACCAATCTAGTAACCCAGGTCTACCTATCTAGCGTGCATGTTCAAATCGCAATGTAAAACTAACCAATCTAGCAACCTTAGCTCATTATAAACATTTGAAAAAACAAAATCACGTATGCAGACCAAAAGTGTAGTGAAACATGGACTCACCGTTGTTTCCATATTTTGCTACTGCTGAAAGCAACACGCCACCATGCTTCCCTGTTAGGTGGGTTCCGTCAACGTACAGTAGAGGGTGGCACGAATGGAAACCATGAAGACACGCCCCAAACGCTATAAAACAGCGACGGGAAACATTACCGGGAGCCAAATCCAGATGGTAGTCCGTGGTGATGTCACGACTCTTTAGTCTCTTGAAGTATGATTTTAGCAATCCGAAAGAGGTATTGCTATCTCCAAACACAACACGCCAGGCCTTTTCAAAGCATTCAACGATAGACGATATGAAATGTCTAAACCATAGTCATGCTTGATAGAGGACTGCATAGTCTTAGCTGTTACGGATTGGCAGTCTCTAAGCGAATCCTGAATTTCATCAGCAATCAAATCGGACGACAAATGCCTGCTCTTCTTCTTTGTGAATACAGGACTGCACGTATGGGTACTGATAAATCTTTTTATGGTCATCAAACCGGTCTTAGAATCAACAAAAGCATAAAGCCTCCATTTGCAGTCGTCTGAATCTTTGTTTACACAATAAACGGTGATCTTGCTAAAGGTATTGTGCATGTACCTAAACGCAAAACCGTTCTCTAATGCATAAGGGGATAAGGATAACCTTAGACCTGGAGCACCATCTGGAAATGACTGTCCAACACCGATGATAGCTTCTGCCCATCCAGTTGTAGCAAGATGCTTTTTTTGGGGGTTGAAATCGCCAAACAGCTATTGCTTTCACCGCTAGTTCGTTGCATATGCGAGGATTCTTCGAACAGTTGAACAGGTTATTTACGTTTAATGACGGAGCCTTTATCAGCAACATGTTCTTCTATAAGAAAACTAACACTCTTCAGACGCTCAACATCAAGGTAACATTCCAACCCAATAAAATCGGTCTCCTTATTGAACATACAACTATTATGAGCACCGCAAGAGTAGGTAATGCTATAGTTGCCTCTAACAAGACCCTGCCAAGTTTCCTCAACGTACTGTTGAAAAGACTCAAAATTTTCGAATTCGGACAGCGGAACAATAACTGTTTCGTGACCAAATTTGAAAATGCAAACTTTTTGTTTCGACATTGTGTACCCTAAATTGTAGGAGTTTGGTTAGTTTTTTGTAGGGCAGCGTACAACAACTGAATGTGTTACAGAGATAAGTACATATCGAAATGGTATATGTTTGAAGACATCTAGCAATCTATCATAACTAAAATCGCAGGATATGTAACCTAATCTCTCAATCACTGCATTAAAATCGCAATGTCTACACTCTCATCTAGCAACCATAGACTACATGCACAAATCGCAAAGACCATATGTTAGTTCTAGCTAGAATCGCAACGACAAACAAAATACAGCCACAGTCAAGAACTATACCAATCTAGCAATAACAAACATATAAATCTACCCACAAATCGCAACCTGTAACATACAATAACAAAACAGCAATCGCAACCTATATAACAGAGCTGGAAAACTAAAATTTATTACCGGAATGTAATCGGAGTCGGTATCAATGTTTTGAATCGACCAAAAACAGAAACTAATCGATTTCCTGCCATTAACATACATTAGCTACGCCAGTGATTCTATTATCAAGATCGAAAATGGAAAACGATTTTGCAGTTGAAAATGAAACACGATACTGACCTTACTGTTCTGACGTCGGAGCTGCTTTCAACGGTGAGGTTGACGGACCTTACTGGTGCACCGGTCGAGCTAGGAGACTGACTTGACGAAAAATGACGGATGAAGGTACTATAACAGTGGTATGATGAGGAGTTGGAACTATTGACCTGAAATTCCAGAGTTCGTCGAAAAAACAGTTCGTTGGTGATCAGAACGCTGGTCGACAGTGGTTGTATGGTTCGTCGGTGATTATTTAGGTTCGTCGGTGCTTAGATAGGCTCGCCGGAAAGAGTGTGATAACGTCGTCATTTTTTGAAACAAACAGACTGATGAGAGAATAAATGCTTAGGGGGAATATAGGATCTTGAATCTGATGTGACTAGAGAGAGAAAGTGTAGAGAGAGAGAGAGTGAAGAAAATATTATCACGTGGAAGGTCCCACCTACCAAGAATAATGGGTCTCCTTTTATAGTAAAGAATGGTGGACCCATTAATGTCCTTAGTGGGCTTTCTTTATTTCTATTTTAGTCCTTCACCAAATACAATGTTTACAAATTGGTCCTTAACGAACTGTAAATGCTATTATTATCACATTATTTTCCTTCTGTTTACAATTAACCCTTTATTATTAATCTTGGCGAATTATTCCCTTATCAGTAGCCCCCAGTATTCGAGAGCAACGGGAATGAAGACTCGTAAAAGTGTCAAGTCAGGATGTCGTTGTCCCCGACCATTTGAGCTGATGGAGTGTCTGCCCGAGCCAGACCTCTTCTTTCCGACGTGTCCGACCTTGTAGGTACCTGTCAACCGGTCGGCCTGATGGGAGATACGTTCAGATGTTTCCCTACTTGTCTCGTGAATCTCCTCGGGTCGGCCTTCGAGTGGTTCGAGCGGATTTCTATGGGCTTAGGCCGGTAAGCCTGCTTCGAGGGGTGAATCGGGTCAGTGTGGCCCATCTAGTGCCTTAGTCCGAGTAGGCTAACATAGGGTTGGCTTGTGTCAGAAGGGACGTGACACGTGTCGACTACTGACTCGAAGCGTGCTCGCCTGCATAGTTTCTTATGAAGTCTTTTCGACTTCCCGCTGCTTTTCGTCGCTTGGCCTTCTCCGGTCAAAAATTGGCTGCGTGAGGTTGCCTATAAATACCTCACACCTGCAGATCCCTGTCAGAGGAAATCTAGAGAGAGAAAGCGCTATCTGAAGTTTTTTAGAGAGGGAATGCTTGTTTTATGAGACCCAGATACCCGAAGCGAAAACCCAAGAAGAAGAAGAAGAAAGGTCGAGTTTTTTGTTTTGTGGATTGGGCTAGTATTGGCGACCGTACTGCAGAATACCGACGCGCTGGATTGATTTGGAGTTCCGATACCAAGCCGCTCACGCCTGTACCGCAGCCCATGACCCTGTTCTCGCCGACCCGATCCCTGCTGAGTCTTTTATTTTGCCCGATCTTCCCGGCGCTCTGACCCCCGAGCCCGTCGTCATCACTTCCAGCAGTAGCTCTCCTCATTCCCCAAGTGTGCACTCTTCAAGTGCTCGATTAAATCTCTCGACAGCTTCCTCGGTCAATTCCTACACTGCCCCGCTCCCTTTTCCACCTCGACGCTTCGGCAAAGGAAAATTCTTGTCCATGGGTGAAACCAGCTCTCTAAGTTCTCCAAAGGGAGGTAATTTTCCTGAGATGGTTTAGCTCACTCCCTCTATACGAGGATACCGAACCGGTTCTAACACTGCTGTGAATTTTTTAGGTCTTAACCAACGGCGAATGACGCCAGCAGAGTTGGATCCTGAACGGGCTCATCGGCAACAAGACGAAGCTTATCTGGCGCAAACTAGCTGTAGTTGTGGCCCTACAGACCCTTGCGTTCGAACATACGACCCGGGCGCTGCTACCCACCTTAGCTCTGACAAAATTCTTGTAACGAATACCGAAGAATCAGAGGCAGATGATTTGCCCGTAGAGGTCGGCATTGCTGCTGCTGGCAATGCCGCTGCCCCTCCTGAGGAGCCGCTTTCCGAGGAGATAGAGGCGGTCATAACCACCAGATACCATCGCTGGCTACCTGCGAACAACGTGATCTCTCTTTTTAAGGGCAAGTACCTCTACTTCCTTGCTGCTGAGCAAGAAGAGCTGCTGGTCCGTTGGGGAATCCCGGAGTGCGTCACTGTTCGGTTTCCCGTCCCTGGGGAAACTCCCGTACATGTTCGGTCACGAGAGATTGTGGTCTTTACCGAACTGTTCAACTGGGGCCTCAGGTTCCCCCTGGACCCTGAAATCGCTCTATACTTCCGAACCTTCCAAATATGTCCCTCTCAGCTAACGCCTAATGCATGGTACACACTGATGTCTTGCATAATGGCCTCGCGCCTGTCTGGTCGGGTCATGCCCATGGAAGAGTTCATAGCCATGTCCGGGCTGTCGAAGTCCCCCAAGTCTTCGTTCTTCTCCTCCTCACTAGCAAACACTTGGAAGATTGTCAACGATTTCCTTGAGGGTGATAAGGGTTGGAAGCATCGCTTCGTCTTCCTCAGCGGCTATTGAGAAAATGGTCGCCCTTACAGCAAAGAGAACCCGAGGCATTTGCTCCGAACTTGGGTTCCTGATGGTAAGCCCCTAGTTTTTTTTTTTAATTGTGCCGTCCTTGTGTGCAGTATCGAAAGACTTCGTACAGGGGCTGAAGAAGGACCACTTTAAATCGGCCAAGGTCACTTTCCAGGTGCTGAAGGACTATGCTAGGAAGAATTGGGATCGGGCAATGCATCGGGCCTTTAAGAACACCAACCTCATTATGAGCAACCTCTAGCGTTGCTCGTCAGAGGTGCTCACTATTGAGCAGTTGCGTCAGCCCCCGAGCATGGAGGACATGATTGCGAAAACGGAAGTGCCCGACGCCCATCTTTTTCTTCCAAAGCGCAACAAGGCGCCTAGTAAGCGGCCCAAACCCGAAGATGATGTCGAGGAGGACAATGCCGTTGCTGAGGAGGCGGGCGCGGAGGCGCAACAAAATGAAGGAGCTGCTGAAGGTGGAGAGGAGGATCGGCCCCAGGCCCTGGCGCAGAAAAGGAAGGGTCGGACCGACACAGAGATGGTTCAGGCGAAGAAGTCTAAACGCTCCAAGAAGGAAGGCGGGTCGGCTGCTGTTGGTGACAATGCCATCGTTCCGGAGTTGTTTGACCATTATGGGGGAGCTAAGGGTAGTTTGAAGATGGATCCCGTGGTGGTGATCCCGGATAATGTTAGCCCCCCGAAGGCTCCTTCCAATGTCGCGGCGTCGTCGAGTGGCACAAAGCTTCAGGTGCTGTCAGTACCTGGGAGCCCGCATCCGTTCTCTTTGCAGATTACCGACGGATTGGCCCTTTCTCTGTATAACATGGTCATGCCCTTGGTCGTGAAGGAATTTCGGGCAGGGGAGTTGAGTGAGCGATTTTCGGGTGCGGAGGCGAGGCTTACTGTTCTGCAAGAGGATGTGCGGAAGGCCCAAGCAGCTCAGGAAGCGGCCGAGAAAAAGTTGAAGGAGGCCGAAGTGGCTTTGGAAGAGGCAAAAAAAACCGGGGAAGATCGGGCCGCGGTCCTGACGCGTGATATCACCGATCTGAAGGCAGCCAACACACGTTTTGCTGAAAAATGCAAGAAGTGGATGGAGAAAGAGACGGCAGACACCAAGGCGGCATACGTGCTGTCTTTCCACCACCGCTTCCCTGACCTTTCCCTTTGGTCAATGTGGTTGGATGTTCCAGAAAGCGGCCGCCCCTCCGGAGTTATTCTTGACGATGATGAATCGGACGATCCCGAATCAGAGGGGGAGGATTGATTCCCGAAGTCCTTATCTTTTGTGTTTTCGTATTTTTATTGTTTGTAACACTTCTTTTGTATTTTATGGACTGCAGAGTCCCCTATAAACTTCTTTTGTAGGCGGCTTTTGGATCATCTATTATTATTCCCGTCCTTCATGTTTTTGTGAATGTTATAGTCATGTGTGGGTCGGAACATAATGGGCGGTCTTTTAGGAAGTAGATCCATTCGAGAACTGAAAAACCAATGAAGGTTCGGTAGATTAATGAAAAATTGGAAATTTCCCTTAGGGTCGGGAATTTTAAGATGTAGATCACTTCGAGAACTGAAAACCCAATATAGGTTCTGTAGATCAATGTAACATTGAAAATTTCCTTTAGGGTCGGGAATTTTAATATGTAGATCAGTTCGAGAACTGAAAAACCAATGGAGGTTCTGTAGATCAATGTAACATTGAAAATTTCCCTTAGGGTCGGGAATTTTAATATGTAGATCAGTTCGAGAACTGAAAAACCAATGAAGGTTCTGTAGATCAATGTAACATTGAAAATTTCCCTTAGGGTCGAGAATTTTAATATGTAGATCAGTTCGAGAACTGAAAAACCAATGAAGGTTCTGTAGATCAATGTAACATTGAAAATTTCCCTTAGGGTCGGAAATATTAATATGTAGACCAGTTCGAGAACTGAAAAACCAATGAAGGTTCTATAGATCAATGCAACATTGAAAATTTCCCTCAGGGTCTCGAATTTTAATATGTAGATCAGTTCGAGAACTGAAAAACCACTGAAGGTTCTGCATATCAATCAAGATTAGTAAGAACAAGCGTCGACCAGCTCGTCAGCTGACAAAGTTTGTGATTCTCTCTAGATTGGAAGACAAAAAAGTTCTGATTAAAACTAACGAAGGGGGGTCGGTCGTTAACGATGCATCATTAAAACCTTCTCCTGCCACCGAGGTAGGAAAGAGTGCATCCCCGACCAACAAGTTCTTACACAAAAATGCTTAAGGAATTACAGGAATGTAAAATTACTCTAAATACAATTTCAAATGCTCAATATTCCATGGCAGTCTCAACGAGTGCCCGATCTTGTTCTGCAAACGATATGTTCCGCTTTTAATTTTCTCGATTACTTTGTAAGGTCCTTCCCAGTTTGGGGCGAGCTTGCCGAGGTTTTTCTCTTTGGTGTGCAGAAATACGCGTCTCAAAACCTTGTCACCGACTTTAAATTCCCGACGGCGTTCTTTAGACTCATACCGACTCCTCATTAGGGTCTAATAGTGTAAAGAATTGAGCTGAGCGCGACTCCGTTTTTCTTCTATGAGGTCGAGGGCAAACCGTCTGTCGCCTTCATTTGTGTTTTCATTGTAGGAATCGATCCTGAAAGATGGAAAAATGGATTCTGCCGGGGTGACCGCGTCCATACCATATACCAGAGTATATGGTGATTCCTGAGTCACCGTTCGATGGGTGGTTCGGTAAGCCCATAACACTTCATGTAGATATTCTGTCCAGAATGGTTTGGTTGGTGACTTCGACTTGTCCATTCGCTTGAGGATGGAATGGAGCGGAGAAACATTGTCTGATCCTGTGAGTTGTGCAAAAAGACTTCATTTCGCTGTTGTCGAATTGCGGTCCGTTATCCATGGTAAGCCTTTAGGGTACCCCGAACCGACAACAGATGTTGGACCAAATAAATTTGATGATGTCTTTAGTCTTATTGGCGGATAATAGCTCAGCTTCAACCCATTTTGAAAAATAGTCCACCGCCACAACAATAGTCTGTCTCCCGCCAGATGTTATTGGTAGTGGTCCTACAAGGTCGATCCCCCATCGGTCGAAGGGCAATCCTTCTGATATGGATTCTAAAGGAGCTGCGGGTATGTTTATCGTGTTCGCGAACCTTTGACAAGTATCGCAAGTTTTTACTATTTGCCGCGCGTCCGCTGTTATCGTCGGCCAATAAAATCCAGCGAGGAAAATTCTCCTAATTAGGGCTTTGTAACCACAATGAGCCGCACCTTCTCCATCATGTAGTTCGGATACGATTATCTGTGACTCGTGGACCCCCAGACACCTCAGCAATGGGCGGCTGAACGACTTTTTGTATAATATGTCGCCCAATAAAACGTAACCTCGGGCCTTGTTACGAACCTTCCGGGCCGATGCACCATCGCCTGGTAGTTGACCTTCGGCTAGGAAGGCTATGATGTCACGTTGCCAATCTAAAATAGTTACCGAGGATATCTGGCAAGCAATTTCAGGTCGGTTATCGAGCTCCTGCCTTTTTATGATGGATGGATTTTCTTGCTCGGTTACCCAGGGGTAATTGCTTGAGCAGGAAGTTGATGCTAAGGAGTCTCCCACCATGTTCTCACTTCTTGGAACGTGTTCATATGTGATTTTGACAAATGAGGCAGCTAGTACTCTTACCACTGCTAAATACTGAACCAGATGCTCTTTCCTAGCTTCCGAAGCTCCCGAGGCTTGGTTTATCAGGAGATGGGAATCGCTAATGAGGCGTACTTGCCGTGTTCCACATACATGTGCTAGCCGTAGTTCGGTCAGGGCGGCTTCATACTCAGCCTCATTGTTGGAGGTAGGAAAATCGAATCGGATGGCCTGGTGCATACTGATGCCTCGTCGCTTGGCCTTGTCCGGTCATAAATTGGCTGGGTGAGGTTGCCTATAAATATCTCACACCTGCAGATCCCTCTCAGAGGAAATCTAGAGAGAGAAAGCGCTGTCTGAAGTTTTCTAGAGAGGGAATGCTTGTTTTATGAGACCCAGATACCCGAAGCGAAAACCCAAGAAGAAGAAGAAAGGTCCAGTTTTTGGTTTTTTGGATTGGGCTAGTATTGGCGACCGTGCTGCAGAATACCGACGCGCTGGATTGATTTGGAGTTCCAATGCCAAGTCGTTCACGCCTGTACTGCAGCCCCACGACCCTGTTCTCGCCGACCCGATCCCTGCTGAGTCTTTTATTTTGCCCGATCTTCCCTGCGCTCTGACCCCCGAGCTCGTCGTCATCACTTCCAGCAGTAGCTCTCCTCATTCACCAAGTGCTCACTCTTCAAGTGCTCAATTAAATCTCCCGACAGCTTCCTCGGTCAATTCCTAGACTGCCCCGCTCCCTTTTCCACCTCGACGCTTCGGCAAAGGCAAATTCTTGTCCATGGGTGAAACCAGCTCTCCAAGTTCTCCAAAGGGAGGTAATTCTCCTGAGATGGTTCAGCTCACTCCCTCCAAACGAGGATACCGAACCGGTTCTAACACTGCTGTGACTTTTTTAGGTCTTAACCAACGGCGACTGACGCTAGCAGAGTTGGATCCTGAACGGGCTCATCGGCAACAAGACAGAGCTCATCTGGCGCAAACTAGCAGCAGTTGTGGCCCTACAGACCCTTGCGTTCGAACATCCGACCCGGGCGCTGCTACCCACCTTAGCTCTGACAAAATTCCGGTAACGAATACCGAAGAATCAGAGGCAGATGATTTGCCCGTAGAGTTCGGCATTGCTGCTGCTGGCAATGCCGCTGCCCCTCCTGAGGAGCCGCTTCCCGAGGAGATAGAGGCGGTCATAACCACCAGATACCATCGCTGGCTACCTGCGAACAACGTGATCTCTCTTTTTAAGGGCAAGTACCTCTACTTCCATGTTGCTGAGCAAGAAGAGCTGCTGGTCCGTTGGGGAATCCCGGAGTGCGTCACTGTTCGGTTTCCCGTCCCTGGGGAAACTCCCGTACATGTTCGGTCACGAGAGATTGTGGTCTTTACCGAACTGTTCAACTGGGGCCTTAGGTTCCCCCTAGACCCTGAAATCGCTCTATACTTCTGAACCCTCCAAATCTGTCCCTCTCAGCAGACGCCTAATGCATGGTACACACTGATGTCTTGCATAATGGCCTCGCGCCTGTCTGGTCGGGTCATGCCCATGGAAGAGTACATAGCCATGTTCGGGCTGTCGAAGTCCCCCAAGTCTCCGTTCTTCTACTCCTCACTAGCAAACACTTGGAAGATAGTCAACGATTTCCTTGAGGGTGATAAGGGTTGGAAGCATCGCTTCGTCTTCCTCAGCGGCTGTTGAAAAAATGGTCACCCTTACAGCAAAGAGAACCCGAGGCATTTGCTCCGAACTTGGGTTCCTGATGGTAAGCCCCTAGTTTTTTTTTTAATTGTGTCGTCCTTGTGTGCAGTATCGAACTACTTCGTACAGGAGCTGAAAAAGAAGCACTTTAAATCGGCCAATGTCACTTTCTAGGTGCTGAAGGACTATGCTAGGAAGCATTGGGATCGGGCAATGCATCGGGCCTTTAAGAACACCAACCTCATTATGAGCAACCTCTGGCGTTGCTCGTCAAAGGTGCTCACTATTGAGCAGTTGCGTCAGCCCCCGAGCATGGAGGACATGATTGCAAAAACGGAAGCGCCCGATGCCCATCTTTTTCTTCCAAAGCGCAACAAGGCGCCTAGTAAGCGCCCCAAACCCGAAGATGATGTCGAGGAGGCCAATGCCGTTGCTGAGGAGGCGGGCGCGGAGGCGCAACAAAATGAAGGAGCTGCTGAAGGTGGAGAGGAGGATCGGCCCCAGGCCCTGGCGCAGAAAAGGAAGGGTCGGTCCGACGCAGAGATGGTTCAAGCGAAGAAGTCTAAACGCTCCAAGAAGGAAGGCGGGTCGGCTGCTGTTGGTGACAATGCCACCGTTCCGGAGCGGTTTGACCATTATGGGGGAGCTAAGGGTGGTTTGAAGATGGATCCCGTGGTGGTGATCCCTGATAATGTTAGCCCCCCGAAGGCTCCTTCCAATGCCGTGGCGTCGTCGAGTGGCACAAAGCTTCCGGTGATGTCAGGGCCTGGGAGTCCGTATCCGTTCTCTTTGCAGATTACCGACGGATTGGCCCTTTCTCTGTATAACATGGTCGTGCCCTTGGCCGTGAAGGAATTTCGGGCAGGGGAGCTGAGTCAGCGATTGTCTGGTGCGGAGGCGAGGCTTACTGTTCTGCAAGAGGATGTGCGGAAGGCCCAAGCAGCTCAGGAAGCGGCCGAGAAAAAGTTGAAGGAGGCCGAGGTGGCTTTGGAAGAGGCAAAAAAAACCGGGGAAGATTGGGCCGCGGTCCTGACGCGTGATATCTCCGATCTGAAGGTAGCCAACACACGTTTTGCTGAAAAATGCAAGAAGTGGATGGAGAAAGAGACGCCCGACACCAAGGCGGCATACGTGCTGTCTTTCCACCACCGCTTCCCTGACCTTTCCCTTTGGTCAATGTGGTTGGATGTTCCATAAAGCGACCGCCCCTCCGGAGTTATTCTTGACGATGATGAATCGGACGACCCCGAATCAGAGGGGGAGGATTGATTCCCGAAGTCCTTATCTTTTGTGTTTTCGTATTTTTATTGTTTGTAACACTTCTTTTTTATTTTGGGGACTGCGGAGTCCCCTATAAACTTCTTTTGTAGGGGGCTGTTTGATCATCTATTATTGTTCACGTCCTTTATGTTTTTGTGAATGTTATAGTCTTGTGTGGGTCGGAACATAATGGGCGGTATTTTAGGAAGTAAATCCATTCGAGAACTGAAAAACCAATGAAGGTTCGGTAGATTAATGAAAAATTGGAAATTTACCTTAGGGTCGGGAATTTTAAGATGTAGATCAGTTCGAGAACTGAAAAACCAATGAAGGTTCTGTAGATCAATGTAACATTGAAACTTTCCCTAAGGGTCGGGAATTTTAATATGTAGATCAGTTCGAGAACTGAAAAACCAATGAAGGTTCTGTAGATCAATGTAACATTGAAAATTTCCCTTAGGGTCGGGAATTTTAATATGTAGATCAGTTCGAGAACTGAAAAACCAATGAAGGTTCTATAGATCAATGTAACATTGAAAATTTACCTTTGGGTCGAGAATTTTAATATGTAGATCAGTTCGAGAACTGAAAAACCAATGAAGATTCTGTAGATCAATGTAACATTGAAAATTTCCTTTAGGGTCGGGAATATTAATATGTAGATCAGTTCGAGAACTGAAAAACCACTTAAGGTTCTGTAGATCAATGTAACATTGAAATTTTCCCTTAAGGTCTGGAATTTTAATATGTAGATCAGTTCGAGACTGAAAAACAACTGAAGGTTCTGCATATCAATCAAGATTAATAAGAATAAGTGTCGACCATCTCGCCAGCTGACAAAGTTTGTAATTCTCTCTATATTGGAAGGCAAAAAAGTTTTGATTAAAACTAACGAAGGGGGGTCGGGCGTTAACGATGCCTCATTAAAACCTTCTCGTGCCACCGAGGTAGGAAAGAGTGCATCCCCGACCAACAAGTTCTTACACAAAAATGCTTAAGGAATTACAGGAATGTAAAATTACTCTAAATACAATTTCAAATGCTCAATATTCCATGACAGTCTCAACGAGTGCCCGATCTTGTTCTGCAAACGATATGTTCCGCTCTTAATTTTCTGGATTACTTTGTAAGGTCCTTCCCAGTTCGGGGCGAGCTTGCCGAGGTTTTTGTCTTTGGTGTGCAGAAATACGCGTCTCAAAACCTTGTCACCGACTTTAAATTCCTGACGACGTTCTTTAGACTCATACCGACTCCTCATTAGGGTCTGATAGTATAAAGAATTGAGCTGAGCGCGACTCCGTTTTTCTTCTATGAGGTCGAGGGCAAATCGTCTGTCGCCTTCATTTGTGTTTTCATTATAGAAATCGATCCTGAAAGATGGAAAAATGGATTATGCCGGGGTGACCGCGTCCATACCATATACCAGAGTATATGGTGATTCCTGAGTCGTCGTTCGAGGGGTGGTTCCGTAAGCCCATAACACTTCTTGTAGATTGTCTGTCCAGAATGGTTTTGTTGGTGACTTCGACTTGTCCATTCGCTTGAGGATCCTGTGAGTTGTGCAAAAAGACTTCATTTCGCTGTTGTCGAATTGCGGTCCGTTATCCATGATAAGCCTTTGGGGTACCCCGAACTGACAACAGATGTTGGACCAAATAAATTTGATGATGTCTTTAGTCTTACTGGCGGATAATGGCTCAGCTTCAACCCATTTTGAAAAATAGTCCACCGCCACAACAATAGTCTGTCTCCCGCCAGATGCCATTGGTAGTAGTCCTACAAGGTCGATCCCCCATCGGTCGAAGGGCAATCCTTCTGATATGGATTCTAAAGGAGCTGTGGGTATGTTAATCGTGTTCGCGAACCTTTGACAAGTATCGCAAGTTTTTACTATTTGTCGGGCGTCCGCTGTTATCGTCGGCCAATAAAATCCAGCGAGGAAAATTCTCCTAATTAGGGCTTTGTAACCACAATGAGCCGCACCTTCTCCATCATGTAGTTCAGATACGATTATCTGTGACTCGTGGACCCCTAGACACCTCAGCAATGGGCGGCTGAATGACTTTTTGTATAATATGTCGCCCAATAAAACGTAACCACGGGCCTTGTTACGAACCTTCCGGGCCGATGCACCATCGCCTGGTAGTTGACCTTCGGCTAGGAAGGCTATGATGTCACGTTGCCAATCTAAAATAGTTACCGAGGATATCTGGCAAGCAATTTCAGGTCGGTTATCGAGCTCCTGCCTTTTTATGATGGATGGATTTTCTTGCTCGGTTACCCAGGGGTAATTGCTTGAGCAGGAAGTTGATGCTAAGGAGTCTGCCACCATGTTCTCGCTTCTTGGAACGTGTTCATATGTGATTTTGACAAATGAGGCAGCTAGTACTCTTACCGCTGCTAAATACTGAACCAGATGCTCTTTCATGGCTTCCGAAGCTCCCGAGGCTTGGTTTATCAGGAGCTGGGAATCGCTAATGAGGCGTACTTGCCGTGTTCCACATACCTGTGCTAGCCGTAGTTCGGCCAGGCGGCTTCATACTCAGCCTCGTTGTTGGAGGTAGGAAAATCGAATCGGATGGCCTGGTGCATACTGATGCCTGTTGGGGTGACGATCTGTATGCCCACTCCGCAGCCACTGTCGTTTGCCCCCCCCCCCCCCCCCCCCGCCCGTCGGTGCGGATGATCCCCTCATTTTGTTCGCCCCCTCCAGATGGTGCGTTCCTGTCCGGGTGCTCGGAATGGAATTCCACTAAAAATCGGCCAGACTAGACCGACCATTTTGACATTCTCCCCGACATGTCTGGTCGCTGGAGGACGTACTTGAGCGGAAATGAGGTGCGGACGACGATGGGGTGGGCTTGAAAATACGGTCGCATCTTTCGTGCTGCGGTCACTAAGGCTAACGCCATTTTCTCTAGTCTCAAATACCGTGTTTCTGCATCCAGTAAGCTTTGGCTACAAAGTAGACCGTTTTGGGGGCTGGTCCTGACTCGCTGATCAAGGCCGCACTAACTGCAAAATCTGTAACCGCGATATAAAGAAAAAGGGTCTCGCCCGACAGAGGTTTCGTTAAGAGGTTCGGAGACGATAGATATCGCTTAATCCTAAGAAAGCTTCGTTACATTCGGGTGTACACACAAAATTCTTGGCATTTCTCAAGACCTGAAAAAATGGAGCGCACTTGTTAGACGAACGAGAGATAAAACGATTTAAAGCAGCCAGACGCCCAGTTAGTATCTGGACTTCCTTTATATTCTTAGATGGGGTCATGTCCGTAAGAGCTCGGAGCTGGATAGGGTCGGCTTCAATCCCCTTCTCACTAACAAAGAAACCCAGGAATTTGCCCGACCTTACCCCGAAAGAGCACTTTTCAGGGTTGAGCTTGAGGTTTATACCCTTGAGGTTGTCAAAAGTTTCTTGCAAATCGGCGAGTTGGTCCTCGTCCGTGCCGCTTTTTACTAACATGTCATCGATGTAGACCTTCATGTTCCTCCCAATTTGACCATCGAATGTTTTATTAACTAGCCTCTGATACGTTGCCCCGACATTTTTTAGTCCAAACGGCTTAACATTGTAGCAATACAGGCCTCAGCCCGTTATAAACGTTGCGCTTTCCTGATCTGCTGAATGCAACTTGATCTGATTATAGCCGGCGTACGCATCCATGAATGATAACAGTCTGTTTCCCGAGGTCGAACTACCAATTGATCAATCCTTGGCATCATGAAAGGGTCCTTTGGGCACGCTCGGTTGAGGTCGGTGAAGTCCACACACATCCTCCACTTCCCGTTTTTGTTTTTTACCAAGAAAGGATTACAGGTCCAACCCGGGTAACTCGACTCCTTTATGTGCCCGACGCTGATCATTCTTTCAACTTCTCGTAGGATAATTTCTGCCTTTTTCGGGGAAAAAGCCCGACGCGTTTGAGAGACGGGTCTGACGTTTTTGTTGACCGTTAGCTTGTGAATTACACAAGACTCTGGGACTCCGGTTACGTCCCTCGAGCACCATGCGAATAAATCCAAATTCTCCCGTAGCAGAGACAATAACTGTTCCCTGAAAACCGGCGACAGACAGATCCCGATCTGCAGAACTTTACCTTCGGCAAACGGGTGTTGTTCACATTCTTCGTCGGTGGTTAAATAGCTAGGAGCTTCCCTAGGATCATCAACGGGTAATGAACCCAGGGGGAGCCCCTTTAACTAGTATTCCCGCGCCTGATTCATCTCTTGATCCTTTTTGGGTGCCAGTGCCGCTCGGTAACTTTCTCGTGCCGCTTTCTGACTGCTTCAGACTATGCCCACGTTGTTTCCGATTACGTATTTCAGATCTTCCGATTACGTGGATGATACCATATGCATTCGCGATATCCATGATCTTCCGAAAATTGAATTATGAGAGGCCGGTGCGTCTACCACCACGAATAAAACGGTGACCTCCTTTTTAAACGGGCCGCGGCCTAACTGAACGACGCCCTCAAATTCTCCGACCACGTCAGCCGCTGACCCCGTTAATCCTACAATGGTACGATCCGACCGTGTGATGACCGGAGGTGTCCTAAATTTGGCGAAAGTGGATGCGAAGATTATGTTGGCTGAGCTACCGGCATCCACCAAGATACGTCGGACCTCCTCCCCCGCAATAGCCGCACCGATCACGATGGCGTCCTCATGAGGGCCGGCTACATCTCTCATGTCATCGTCGTCAAAGTACAGGATCAATGATGGGATGCTTTTGGAGTGGGGGTATGCCCGAGCTTCCAATTGGGTCGTCGGATTCACGATATGTCTTTTTTCTGGAAGAATGTGTGGTACCTGCCATAGAATCTCCACCGAAGATAGTCAGAGATTCAAAGAATTTGCAAAGGTTTTTAACATTACCAAGGCTCTCATCGGCTTCTTCTTCGATGATCCCGATGCAGTTTCGATTTGCCTCGGGGTCGAGGTACTCAATGGAAACATCAAAAGGGTCGGTGACCTCGGAAAAGGTCATGGTAGTTTCGGGCTTCGGTATCGTCGCCACTTCTCTCGAAGTTGTGCTCTGTTGACTTTTCTTATTTACGTATTCCAGGAGGTTTCCGTGTTCTGTTAGCATCTGTATTTATTTTTTGAGGGCGATGCAGTCCTTAGTATCATGCCCCACGTCTTCATGGTAGCGACAATAACGGTTATTCCTCTAATTCTGAGGCGTCGGTATTGGGAAAGGCCTTCGATACATCCCGTATTTCTTAGTTTTTTCATAGATTGATGACACACACTCCGTCAGGTCGGCGAAGTATGCAGGTCGGATCCATTTGTTAGATAGGGGCCGCGAAACCGCTTGACTCGTCTGCTTGGTTTTTTGGCTCGGGGGATCCGATGGCTTGATAGGCAATGACTGGCTCGGGGGTAGAGTGCTAATCGGTTGGGCTGCCTGAGCGTAGCCGGACTGACTCCCTTGTCTTATTGCAACCACTGCTTGCGCGCTCTGTTGAATTTGGGCAGCCACTTCGGACGCCTCGGTTTCTTCGATCAATATTTGTTTTTTTATTTGAGCCAGAAGGGCGGAAAATGTGAATGCTTGCTTTTTGGTGACCAATCGATACGCGATTAGCGCCACGTTTTCCTCGCAATGGTCCAGGTCGGCTTTAGCGTCAATAAACGCCTGGTATATTCCCTGAGGCTCTCTTCTAGCTTCTGCTTACAATTCATAATGGTGTCTCCGTTAGCTCGGAAACTCTTGCTTCCGACGAAATGTTGTCTAAACATCGTCTAGAACATCCCAAATTTTTTTATGCAGCCTTGTGGTAATCGGTTGTACCACTTGGATGCCCGGTCCTGGAAAGTCATTGAAAATTCTCTACATATGAGTTTATCATCATTGTGAAAACTCAACATGAAGTTCTTGAAGGCTTCCAGGTGGTTGTCCGGGTCCTTCTTTCCGTCGTATTTTTCCAATTTGGATATATCAAACCTCTTCGGGACTTGCCCTGCCAATATCTCATCGGACAATGGGGAAGCTCTCCAATTTATTCTGTACCCGAAAGCTCCGCCCCCGAGTCCTTTTGTCCGAACTCCGTAGAGTCCCTCATCCCCCGGGTTGAGAAATTGGCTTCTAGTTCGGTACCCTTGGTTCTGGCTGTTCGAAGGTTGCCATTGTACTTGAGGTAGGGCTACACGCTCTTCCTTGCTGCCCGCTGGTATTTCTTCCTTCTCAAATGACACTGGTGTTTTTTTTTGTGCTACCTTTTTTGTACTTCGGGGAGTTTGATCGGGGTCCCCTATGACGTCGGGAACGATTTTTCTACGCACGCTTGCTCCTCCTTTCCCACCGTCGGTACTCCCTTCCCGACGAGTCATCCGAGGTGTAATCGATGGAAATTTCGCGGTTATCCTCTGGGTACCGCTGCTCTCTGGTGTTTTGCCCATCCTCGGGACGAGGCTCCCTGTAATATCTGACGGGTGGGGCTTGATGCGAGGTCCCGCCGTCGGGTTTCCTCCGCTGCGGTTATCCATGAATGGTTCTTTGCCTTTTCCGTCCCGAACCCTTTTCTCGTCTAACGCCCACTCTCTTTCATCGTTTAGTCTCGCAATGTCCTCCAGGAGCTGTCTTCTGGTCATGATAAGGGTCGAACGTTTGTCCCGACCTTGGGCATAGTGCTCCCGACGCGAGGCGCCTTCGCCCTCGGATAGCGAAATGGCTCGGGCTACCTCTCTACCGACCCTCTCTCCGACATCCTCGTCATTCATCTTTTCAGTCGCGATTTTCAAAGAAAAAGATTCCTTTTTGGTATCACGGATTCCTACAGACGGCGCCAATGATGAGAGAATAAATGCTTAGGGGGAATATAGGATCTTGAATCTGATGTGACTAGAGAGAGAGTGAAGAGAATATTATCACGTGGAATGTCCCACCTACCAAGAATAATGGGTATCGTTTTATAGTAAAGAAAGGTGGACCCATTAATGTCCTTGGTGGGCTTGCTTTATTTCTATTTTAGTCCTTCACCAAATACAATATTTACAAATTGGTCCTTAACGAACTGTAAATACTATTATTATCACATTATTTTCTTTATGTTTACAATTAACCCTTTAGTATTAATCTTGGCGAATTATTCCCTTATCACAGACGTTCTTGAAAAATGGGCTGTTTGTTAGGTTAGGAGAGAGGAGAGAGAGCGCGCCTAATAAATTCAAAATTCAAAAGTAATAAGAAGGTACTGTAGCCAAATGCCATTTTTTCACAAATTAACCCGTATATACTAGGTTGAGGGTAATTATGGTATTAATAAAAAATTAGATATTAGAAATGGATATGTTTAATAAAATGGGTATTAAGTAATCATTTCCCTATATTTATACCATATTATTAATATTATACTAATACTACTAATATATAATAAATATTAGTCAAATAATATAAAAATAATATATAATCCTAATACTATCATATATGTTAATTATTATCATATATTAATCTATTTCATGTATTCTTTCTTGTCATGCCTCGGGATGCAAAGACAAAGCATAATACACACAACCGTATACAAGAGATCGTATAATACACACAAGAGTATACAAGAGATAGTAAAAACTTGATGTAGAAGACGATTCTTAATATTTGAAGTTTTAATATCTAACGAGGTCGTGAGAGTCCACCGCGACGCCGACGCCAATTTTAACTCCATCCTGATTCGCCGAGGCCGACAATCACTTTTCCGCCGCCAACCTACCTGATCTAACATCAATTTTTTAGCCAATCCGCGGGACTCATGTTTTTTACCCTTCACGGCGGACAAGGCTCTCTAAGCAGACTTAGCCAACTTATATTTTTGAGTCTGCTCAGCAAACCTATTCTATTCGGATTTTTGGGTCAGGTCGGCAGATAGCGTCGTCCCCTCAAAACATTGCTCCTTGCATCTGCACCATCCTTTTTCCGTCCACTGCTTTGAAATCTCCGTCCGTCTTTTTTCGAGAAATATCAACGTTGTCCGAATGGCAAACACTAGATCGACCACCAGAGAATAGTATGCTCCCGGGTCGCGCCGTCAGAATCACCAGTAGAATCTTCGTTGTACGCACTAGCAAAATCACCATCAAAAAACACAGCAGCGCCACTAACCGAACCACCCACCGTTAATAACGTAGGATGCTTCGGTGACATCAAGTACCTCCGTCGGATGCTTCCGTCCCCATCGTGTTAATGTGTGGCATGATCAAGTAACCCACCTCTCCACCAGTGCACTATGTGTTAAAAATAAATTAATAATTTTGACTCAAAAATAAAGAAGGTTCTAGATTCTCCGTTTCCAGTTTAGAGTCCTATATAAAACTTGTATGATCACATTTGTAATCAAGTCATTTGTAAATAAATATATTATATATAAATACCTCTTCTCCTAAATTGAGTTGTGTGAGATTTATTTTTACAACCAAGTGGTGTCAGAGCCAAAGATTCTGCAAGATCAAGGCGAATGGAATGCCTCAATCGTAGAGCTAGAGTCAGTAACGCTTCTATTCGAAGTACCTTCCCATCAAGAAAAGAACAATCTTCTATGTTTTCACTTGTCGTTACAGAACCCGGGGTTTCCCTTGGTCAACAACCCATTCTTTTATTTCTGAGTTCAACCCCTTGATTGCTATTCAGCCATTCGATCTTCAATGTTTGGACCTCGGATTCGAAGATCTGTTGCATAACATTATCTACCTACCTTCTGATCACTTTGGACAACTCCAACACAATCTCTAATGACATACTTTAAACATTGAATGATTATGGATACAACTGTATACATCCTTGAAAGCCAAGATCTCCCAAAAATAACATTATAACTGGTTGGACAATCCACCACCATCAATAAAATTTGAACTTTTTTTCCAAAAAGGCCCATTTCCCAAACGCACTTCACCCTTAAATTCTTTAATCACTTGGGTTGTCACACCTGTAAACCCATTATAGTATGGTTTGATTGACAAATTCGAGGAGGATTACGCATCTTATAGTATGTTGACTTGAACATAACATTTGCTGAGCTTTCTGTATCTATCAGAACGCGTCAGATTATAATATGAGATATTTCTGCTCAAATAACTACTGCATCTTCATGAGGACCTTTAGTGCCTCTCAAATCATCATCATCAATCAGAATAAAGGGAACATTTTTCTTACCATACAAATGAGTAGACATCCCTCGTTCTATTTGAGTAGCTAAACTCACCACATGCCTCTTTCTAGAATTATTAATACTACCAGTCATAATATCTCCTCCAAAGATTGCAAAGAACTCAAAGTTTTCGCATAAAATTCGTACTTGTCCTTGCTTTACTGGCTCATCCATCGCCATCAAAATCAATCGATCTTGATCTATGTTCAAATATTCCAAAGCAGCGTCAAAATGATTGAACTTCGAATCCAGAATCATTAGATTTTCTTCCTTTGAATTTAGATTTGGTTCTTGCAAAGTTGATGCAATATGAACCTTTGATTCACTGCTCTGACCTTTAACATAAGCTGTTAACTTGCCATTTTCAATTAAAGTTTGCACCTCCGTATTTAAAGTTATACCATCTGTAGTAACATGTCCTATGTCATTATGATACCTACAGAACCTGTTATTATACTTTTCCATGGGTCTATTTATCGGAGCCGGCTTTTTAAAACTCACGTATCCATTTTGCCTTTTTATAAATCGCAACAATATTCTGAATCAAATCACCATAATATTATGGTCTTATCCACTGATTTGGCCCCGGTCTTTGAAATTGATACCTTGTAGCCTGAGACGGGTACACTCCAGTTCGAGCAGGAAATGGATCCCTTTGGAATCATGTTGTACCATTTCAAACTTTTACCCTTTAATGCTTAAGAGAAGGCTCTACACACCAGTCTTTCATCATCTTCAAAGTTCATCATGTAGTTCTTAAATTTTTTAATGTGGTCATCGGGATCTTGCATCCCATCAAACTTTTCAACCTTAGAGATATCGAACCGTTTCAGAAGAATGATAAAACTTATCTCAGTTTTTAAAGGAGAATTTCTCCAGTCAACTCCTTGAACATATTGATTATCATTTTTTGTTCCCATGACAGCATCTGAATTCCGATCATCTATTGTTGTATATTGATTCGGGGTACTCATTCACATCACTCTGCTTTCATCAAAGAACGAGCTACATTGTATTTTCTTGATTTAAATTCTTTTCGTGACTTTCAAGACCGTTCTTTTTCTTCTTTCGAACATCTCCGGTACCTCATATACTCATATATTGAATTGTGTAACGCATCATCACTAGACATAATATACCTATGGTTGTCTTTTTTCTCTTTTCGTGAAGTATGAGGCTCTTTATTAGATTCAAAATGTGTTTTCCTCTGCTCACTTTGAACCTGGCAAGCTGTACAAGACCGATCAGATTGGGTGTCCACATCATTCTTCTCATCCATTTGTCTTACCTTGGACTTTACCCTAAATGATTAGATATCTTGCTCTCTTTGATCATAATTCTCATTTAGAGCCGTGATTTTGTCCAGTAACTGATTCATTCGAGTTTTAATGTCTGAATAATTTTGACGAGCTAGAATTGACTCATCTTCCCTACCTCATCCTCTTTGCAAATCAGATTTTATCGTTTGAACTGCCTTTCGAACCAAAGGATCGTTTTCATTCATTGGCTTCATTATCGATCCAAAACAGCTACAAAGAATCGATTAAGAACAACTAAGACGAATCAAGAAATCAATTGCTTCTAATTTTTATCACGAGATCAAGGTACCGATCGATCAACTCCCACAGTGGTCGCCAATTTGGTGTGGATTAAATATACTTCTAGAGAGAGAGTCAAGTTGATTTTAGAGAGAGAAATTAAAATAGAAGAAGAGAGTTCACAAGTAAAAGTATCCTCCTTATTGTATTCTGCCTTGGCCATTATATATAGGCGTCAAGACTTGTATAACAGAATTAGTTACACAAAAGGTTTTATTACAAGTTAGTCATTTATCTTCAAAACTATTCTCTAGACAAAAATAAAACATACACCACACAAAGAATGACAACTTCATACACAACCCCAATACACAAGATAGTAAACTCAAATAAAAAAAACTCAGTTAGAAGTAGTTGATTTAAAATATACTTATAATACTCCAAATCAAAATCCCTCCAGTGAGATTGTAAACGACAAATAGACGAGCTGGCTCACTAAAATCAAAGATGATCGGATCACATAAGACGGTCTGATTGAATGCACAGAGTTCCGCCTCGAATTGCTTTTTCTTTCAAAACTGTATTACTCAAAACACTGTATAAGTTTATACCATGACATACATAAGACTTCAAACTGCAGATGCATATGGAATATTAGCCATATCTCTCTTTTCTTAATTAGTTGAAGGACATTGTTTCTTGTTTAACTTGAAATGACTGGAAAGTGGTGACCTAACCACTTTAGCTTTGTCTATCTTAAACTTCTGAAGAATTTTGTTAATGTATTTTTCTTATGACAAGAACATTTTCTTCGAATCTTTGTCTCTAGTAATTTGAATGTAAAAAATCTGCTTTATTTGGCCTAAATCTTTCATTACAATATACTTACTTAACTGTTTCTTCAAAGAATCAATCCACGAATTATTCTTCCCAGCAATAAGCATATCATCCACATAAAGTAAGAGAACATCATTACCATAATAAGTCTTCTTGTAGTCCTACTCCCCTTTAACTGACATGGACCTCTTATACCACTGTCTCAGAGCTTGTTTCAAACCATATAGGCTCTTCTTCATTCTGTGCACATAATCTTCTTTTCCTTCAACCACAAAACCTTTGGGTTTTTTCATAAAAATCTCTTATTCCAAGTCACCATGGAAGAATACTGTTTTAGATCCATTTGTTAAATTTCCAAGTGTAGACTAGATGCAATGCCTATAATTATATGAGTAGATGACATTTTAAAATCCCTTTGTCATATTAAAATGACTAGCATAATGTTTATCCTTTTGAACTCAAAAGATACTCCAAAAAAGTTTGACAATACTGTTAATCGTTTTTAACTCAAAAGAAACTCTAAAAAAGTTTGGACGATAATGTTCATTTTTTAACTCAAAAGACACTCCAAAAAAGTTTGGACAATAATGTTCATCTTTTACAACTCAAAAGATAATCCCAAGAAAACGTTTA
The DNA here is from genome assembly GCA_036936605.1 of Limnanthes douglasii subsp. nivea. NCBI lineage: Eukaryota > Viridiplantae > Streptophyta > Magnoliopsida > Brassicales > Limnanthaceae > Limnanthes > Limnanthes douglasii. Next base: position 291,411,923 of record JAUPFV010000004.1, read on the forward strand.
CTATTTTGAACCAAAAAAATGGTTAACAATTTTTTCATCGGTTTAAACCTGGGTCAAACACTTTCACAAAAAAGATCGTTTACCTAAGAAATAAGTTGATATAAACCTTTTTTAATATGAAGGATGTTTTACCAAAATTGAAGTTATAGAAACTTTTCATATTAAGAAACTATTTATCCAGGGGAGAACATAGGTAAAAGATTTTCAAGTCAAACATTTTCATATGGGAAACTTTGTAATATAAAAATAAATTTGAAAAGCAGAAATACATCATCAAAATTCCTCGCAATATTGAGGTTGTTTTATAAAACAAAGTCTCACATGTTTACATTTATAGATGATCAACAAAACAAGGATAATCATTTTTAACAACACCATTCAAATGCGGCATTTTCTTTACTGTCTTCTGAAGAGCCAGATGCAGAGGAGGAACTTTCTGAGTCACTGCTAGTTTTCAAGTCTTCCATAGAGACACCTATTGGACGGTGTCTTTCAATAACGCGATGCAAAAGGCTACCTAAGTTCAAGTCAGGAAACTTTTCATGCATCTCTAACCAAAATTTTCTTCTTCTCAATTTTAAAGTTTGTCTTTAGAGATTCGTGGGCTTTAACAGTTTTTCAATATCTGTGACAACCCGATTAAAATACGAGTTGGTCATTTGAAAAGAATCATAATGACCGTCAACAGTAATGTACCTTTCGATGTCCCATGTGATAAAGCGCTCCCTCTCATTGTCAAACTTTCTTTTTTCCTCGGAGAGTTTAGTCTCTAAGAAAGTGATACTAAATAACCGATCAGTGGACGTTTTCTTCTTTTGAGTTAGTTCATCCTCAACCTTCTTCAACTGGGAAGATATCTTTTTCTCCTTGACAAGTTCATCTTTCAAGCTTTCCACCTTAATTTTCAAGTTGGTTACCTCAGTGGTCAATATCTTTACTTCACCCCTTCTTTGGAACACTTCACTTTTGTAATGATCTTTACTATTAGCTTCCCTTTCGAGGAGAGCAGCAACACAAAGCAATTTGTTCAACTCATTGGCAACAAAGTCGTTTTCATAAACGTCAAAGTAAGCTGAGGCAAGGGAGAGATGTTCACCTTCATCAAGAATTTATTCTTGACCAGCAATTCTCTTTTTTTGAAGGAAAAATTCTCCTCCAGAATCTGAATCGACTATAAAGACTTCCTTTAGGGGGGTAAGCTGGGACCAGTTGTATTGTCACTTTCCCCTTCACTATCGACTACCTTCTTTTGTTTCTTCTCATCAGTGAGCCTTTTTTACCTCACAACTCATGCTCTCCCAACTGGCCTTACTTCAACTGAATTTCGTTATTAGCATTCATCTGGTCTTCTTCCCGGATACTAGCCTGAGGGATTACCCGGATATCAAATTGTTATTTTTGGTGGACCTCTGTTGGCCTCTCGTCTTGAGTTTCATTTTGTTAGTTTACTTGAACTTCATTCCTCTGCTCTTCATGGACATCATTCTCTGAGCCTGCATCATCCTCGGTCTTTTCATCCTCCTCTTTGGGTTTCTCAGCATCTTGATGACTAGGAGCCCGAGACTGAGTAGGAAGAAAAACCATATTGTCCAAACCTTCCAGGCACTTGAGAATAACATCTTCTGGGTTGATGTACCATTAGTTTGGACATGGATTTTTCTGACCAGGATCGTATCTACAAAGTTTACTTCTTACCAATTTCATTAGGATGAAATTTTGATCAAACTTATGGCTCCAATTAGCACTCACCGAGATACTTAGCTTCTTAAAGATTTTCTTTACAGATTTCACATAATCTTTAAAGGGTTTGGCAATTTCCTTCATAGTTATTCAAAATAAATATCTTAAGTTAACCAATTTTAATAAGTAATATTGAATAAAGTATAAAGATATATACCTCTCCTAGACCACTTTTCTGTACCCATTTTTGTGTACAGAAATTGGCATGATCCTCCCCGGCTTTCTTAGCCCGTTCCAAAGCAGCCTCGGCCTCCTTGAGCTCTTTTTCTGCCAGGCCCTGAGCCGCCTCCCCACCTTCAGCAACTTTCCCGTCCTCTTGTGCCACCGCCCCTGCCTATTGAGCCACCGCACCTGCCTCTTCCGCCACGTTATTACTCTCCCCGACCTCATCATCCGATTTTGGGTGCTTGCATGGCGCCTTGTTACGTTTTGGGAGATACAACTGGGACCCCGACGTATCTGTTTTCGCGATCAGATCCTCCATGCTCGGGGGCTGTCGCAGTTGCTCAATAGTGAGACCCTCTGTCGAGCAACACCAGAGGTTACTCATGATCAGGTTGGTATCTTTGAAGGTCCGGTGTATCGCCCGACCCCAATGCTGCCTAGTATAGTCTTTCAGCACTTGGAACATAACTTCACCTCCTTTAGAGTAGTCTTTTTTAGGCCCTGCATGAAATCCTTCGACACTACACAAGGGATCGGTCCAATTAATAGATATATATATATATCAGGGGATTACCATCGGGAACCCAGGTTCGGAGCAGTTGCCTTTGGTTCTCCTTGCTGTAAGGGCGGCCATTTTCCCAGCAGCCCCTTAGAAATACGAAGCGATGCTTCCAGCCCTTGTCTCCCTCAAGAAAATCGTTAACTATCTTCCATTTGTTTGCCAAGGAAGAATAGAAGAACGGGGACTTGGGAGACTTTGACAGGCCATACATGGCGACGTACTCTTCCATAGGCATAACCCGACCCGACAGACGCGAGGCCATTATCCAAGATATCAAGGTTTACCACGCATTAGGCGTCAGTTGAGAAAGGCAGATTTGGAGGGTGCGGAAGTATAGCACGATTTCGGGATCTAGGAGAAACCGGAGACCCCTGTTGAACAGCTCGGTAAACACCACTATCTCACGTGATCGGACATGCACGGGGGTCTCCCTGGGGACCGGAAACCGAACTGTGATGCTCTCTGGGATCCCCCAGCAAATCAGCAGCTCTTAGTGCTCAGTCGCTGGAAAGTAGAGGTACTTGCCTTCGAAAAGAGAAACAACGTCCCTTGAAGGAAGCCAGCGGAAGTAAGTAGTGGTAATGGCCGCCTCTACCTCTTCGGGAAGAGGATCCTCAGGAGGATTAGCAGCAATGCTAACCTCTGGGGGAAGAATATCCACCTCCGACTCCTCAATATTCGATACTGGAGCATGATCAGAGCTTTGGGCAGCGGCAGCGCCTGGGTCTGACGGCCGAACCCGAGAACTTGTGGGACCAGCACTGTTGCCAGTATGTGCCAAATTAACCTCGTCCTGTTCCCGACGAGCCCGCTTGGGGTCTAACTCCTCTGGCGTCAATCGCCGCTGATTAAGACCTAAAAATGTTATTGCAGTATTAGTACCAGTTCGGTACCCTCGTATGGAGGGAGTGAGTTGAACCATTTCGAGATAATTACCTCCTATGGGAGATGTTGGAGGGCTGTTTTCCCCCATAGTTAAGAACTTGGTCTTGAATACGCGTCGGGGCGGTAAATGAGGCGAGGTGGCGTACGAATTGACAGACGACGGGGTCGGATTCTCCGATCGAACAACCGGAGAGCGAGAGGAACTACTGCTGGAGGGGATGACAACGGTTTCTAGAGATAAAGTGATCTCATGGGATAGAGCGCCTGGTGGTTCGGGCGAAAAGAAAGATTCGGCGGGGATCGGAGTAGCAAGAACGGGATCGTGGGGCTGCAGAACGGGTGTGAACGGTTTAGAATTAGAACCCCAAATTAATCTGGCACGTCGGTACTCTTCAGCACGGTCACCTATGCTCACCTACTCTTTAAAACCGAACATGGGTTGTTTCTTTTTCTTGGTTGATGGCTGCTTCGGATGTCTGGGTTTCATAAAACGAGCATTCCCACTCTAGAAAAGTTCGGACAGCGCTTTCTCTCTCTAGAATGCCTCTGAGAGAGATCAGAATTTGTGAAGTATTTATAGTCAACATCACATGACCGGGGAATACCAATCGACAAAAAGCAGCGGGAAGACGAAGATACTCCCTAAGAAACTGTGCTGGCAAGCACGCGTCGCGTTAACGGTTGACACGTGTCGACCATCTTCTGACAAGGGCTTACCTAGGCTAGCTTCCTCAAACCAAGAGCCGAGATGGGCCGTCTCAGCCAGATTCGCCACGAAAGCCAGCCCACCACACTAAGCCCAGGAATATACCCCCAGGAAGGCACGGGAGCCGATCCGGTTAGCATTATGAACCTCATCAGGGTGCGAGTTAAAGGGAAGAAAAACATCCGAACTTAGCCCCCGGACAGAGTTTGCTAGAGAGTACAGCGGGAGGAAGAAGGCCTCCACGAATCTAACCGGGCCGGTAAGTGTTTTAAATGCCCGACACTCAAGAGAAAGGAAATTGGCCTGAAGCAATGACAACCTGTTTAGGCTCTTCTATAAGTCTTCGCTCCCGATGCTCCCGAAGACTGGGGGCTACTGATAAGGAGATGATTCGCCGGAATAAATAGTAAGGGGTTAATTATGAGTAAAAGATACTTAGCGTAGCTATTATTGTATTTATTATCCTTTAGAGGAAAATTTGTAAACAATGTGCTTAATAAGGGACCAAAATGATAATAAATTCAGCCCACTAAGGATGTTAATGGGTCCACCTTACTTTACTATAAAAGGTGACCCACTTTCTTGGTAGGTGGGACATTGAATATTATTCTATTCACTTTGCACTCTCTCTCTCTCTAGTCTCTCTCTCTAGTCACATCAGGCTCAAGATCTGAAATATTCTTTGGTCATTTATTCTCTCATCAATTTGTTCAACTCATTGGCAACAAAGTCGTTTTCATAAACGTCAAAGTAAGCTGAGGCAAGGGAGAGATGTTCACCTTCATCAATAATTTATTCTTAACCAGCAGTTCTCTTTTTTTGAAGAAAAAATTATCCTCCAGAATCTGAATCGAGTATAAAGACTTTCTTTAGGGGGGTAAGCTCGGACAAGTTGTATTGTCACTTTCCCCTTCACTATCGTCTACCTTCTTTTTCTTCTCCTCAGCAGTGAGCTTTTTTGACCTCACAACCCCTGCTCTCCCAACTGGTCTTACTTCAACTGAAGTTTCGTTATTATCATTCATCTGGTCTTCTTCGCGGATACTAGCCTGAGGGCTTACCCGGATATCAACTTGTTTTTTTTGATGGACCTCTATTAGCCTCTCCTCTTGAGTTTAATTTTGTTGTTTTCCTTGAACTTCAGTCCTCTGCTCTTCATGGACATCATTCTCCGAGCCTACATCCTCCTCGGTCTTTTCATCCTCCTTTTTGGGTTTCTCAGCATCTTGATGATTGGGAGCCCGAGCCTGAGTAGGAAGAAAAACCATATTGTCCAAACTTTCCAGGCACTTGAGAATAACATCTTCTTGGGGAGGTACCATGAGTTTGGACATGGATTTTTTCTGACCATGATCGTTTCTCCAAAGATTACTTCTTACCAGTTTCATTGGCATGAAATTCTCATGAAAATTATGGCTCCAATTAATACCCACCCACATACTTAGCTTCTCAAAGGGTTTGGCAATTCCCTTCATAGTTATTCAAAATAAATATCTTAAGTCAACCAATTTTGATAAGTAATGTTGAATAAACTATAAAGATACATACCTCACCTAGACCACTTTAGAGTCAACCGACGGGGAAGGTCTTCGGAATCCTCAAAACCGTTCTCTCATAGCCCTGAGATAAAAATAAATTGTTACTTCTACTTTTTATCGACTTCTAAGATATCCTTTATCACCTTGTATTGCCTTGCAAAACCAAAATAATAAAATGGGTAATTAGAGTTCTTAGCTACACCTGAGATGAAGACGAGTTGCTCCATGGAAAATGATGTCTCAAAAATCCTAGAGGCCATGATGCAAGCCTTGAATGTATAACACATGGTAGGACCACCTTGAGAGGGGAAAATTGCAATAATATTGAAGTACTCAACTAGATCAGGATCGAGATCCAGGGGACGGCCCAAGTTCATAAGTTGGATGTAAAGAATTAACTCATGATTGTGAACGGATAATGGTCTCTCTCCAACAGCGGGAAATCAAATAGTAATATTTATGGGGATTGCCCATCGGTCTCTGAGTTTTACCTCCTCGTTCGGGTAGAAATATTTGTATTTCACCTTGTAAAGGGCAAGTAGATGCTTCGCTTCAATATCATGAAGGATGTCGCTTAAAATGTCTTGAAAAGGGTTTCCGGGGGCTCACTTCGGGAGTTTATTCCTTCAAATATCTAATATTTTTCGCTAATGTGACTGGTTCTTTTATTCCATAAATCAACCATTGCTTCATCATTAACAACATTGATTTTCTCAACAGGAACCCTTGCAGACATGATATAGAGGGCAGGACATATATGCCATCTTGCCATAACCAATGAGCCCTTCGTAAGTTCTCACTGCCCATTCACAAAAATATTGTAATAGCGTATATCATTTAAGTTTTTTCTAAAATTTGAACCTTTTTTCTAAAAGGCCCCTTTCCCAAACACACTTTACCCTTAAATTCTTTAATCACCTAGGTTGTCACACCTATAAACCCATTTATAGTATGGTTTGATTGAAAAAATCGAGGAGGATTACGCATCTTATAGTATGTTGACTTGAACATAACATTTGCAGAGCTTTCTGTATCTATCAGAACGCGTCGTATTTAAATATCAGATACTTCTACACAAATAACTGCTGCATCTTCATGAGGACCTGTAGTGCCTCTCAAATTCAAACAGAATAAAGGGAACATCTTTCTACAAATGAGTAGACATCCCTCGTTCTATTTGAGTAGTTAAACTCACCACATGCCTCTTTGTAGAATTATTAGTACTACCAGTCATAAAATATCCTCCAAAGATTTCCAAAGACTCAAAGTTTTCGCATAAAATTCATACTTGTCCTTGTTTTACTAGCTCATCCATCGCCATCAAAATCAATCGATCTAGATCTGTGTTCAAATATTCCAAAGCAGCATCGAAATGATTGAACTTCAAATCCAGAATAATTAGATTTTCTTTCTTTGAATTTGGATTTGCTTCTTCCGAAGTTGATGCAATAGGAACCTTTGATCCACTGCTCTGCCCTTTAATATAAGCTGTTAACTTGACATTTTCAATTAAAGTTTGCACCTCCTTATTTAAAGCTATATGATCTGCAGTAACATGTCCTATGTCATTATGATACTTACAGAACCTGTCATTATGCTTTTCCATCGGTCGATTTATCGTAGTCGGCTTTTTAAAACTCACGTATCCGTTTACCTTTTCCTAAATTGCAGCAACATTCTCAATCAAATCACCATAATACTATGGTCTTATCCACTGATTTGGCCCCGTTCTTTGAAATTGATACCTTGTAGCCTGAGACGGGTACGCTCCAGTTCGAGCAGGAAATGGATCCATTTGGAATCATGTTGTACCATTTCAAAGTTTTACCCTTAAAAGTTTAAGAGAAGGCTCTACACACCAGCCTATCATCATCTTCAAAGTTCATCATGTAGTTCTTAAATTTTTTAATGTGGTCATCAGGATCTTGCATCCCATCAAACTTTTCAACCTTAGAGATATCGAACCGTTTCAAAAGAATGATAAAACTTATCTCAGTTTTTAAAGGAGAATTTCTTCAGTCAACTCCTTGAACATACTGATTATCATTTTTTGTTCCCATGACAGCATCTGAATTCCGATCATCTATTGTTGTATATTGATTTGGGGTACTCCCTTCACATCACTCTGCTTTCATCAAAGAACAAGCTACATTTTATTTTCTTGATTTAAATTCTTTTCGTGACTTTCAAGACCGATCGTTTTCTTCTTTCGAAGATATCCGGTACCTCATATACTCATATGTTGAATTGTGTAACTCATCATCACTAGACATAATATACATATGGTTATCTTTTTTCTCTTTTCGTGAAGTATGAGGCTCTTTATTAGATTCAAAATGTGTTTTCCTCTGCTCACTTTGAACCTGGCAAGTTGTACAAGACCGATCAGATTGGGTGTCCACATCATTCTTCTCATCCATTTGTCTTACCTCGGATTTAGCCTACATGATTAGATATCTTGCTCTCTTTGATCATACTTCTCATTTAGAGCCGTGATTTTGTCGAGTAACTGATTCATTCGAGTTTTAATGTCTGAATAATTTTGACGAACTGGAATTGACTCATCTTCCCTACCTCATCCTCTTTGCAAATCAGATTTTATCGTCTGAATTGCCTTTCGAACCAAAGGATCGTTTTCTTTAATTGGCTTAATTATTGATCCAAAATAGCTACAAAGAATCGATTAAGAACAACTAAGACGAATCAAGAATTCAATTGCTTCTAATTTTTATCACGAGATCAAGGTACCGATCGATCAACTCCCACTATGGTCGCAAATTTGGTGTGGATTAAATCTACTTCTATAGAGAGAGTCAAGTTGATTTTAGAGAGAGAAATTAAAATAGAAGAAGAGAGTTCACAATAAAAGTATCCTCCTTATTGAATTCAGCCTTGGCCATTATATATAGGCGTTAAGACTTGTATAACAAAATTAGTTACACAAAAGGTTTTATTACAAGTTAGTCATTTATCTTCAAAACTATTCTCTAGATAAAAATAAATCATATACCATACAAAGAATGACAACTTCATCCACAACCTCAATACACAAGATAGTAAACTGAAATAAAAAAGTCATTGATATATTCTAAAAACGCAGTTAGAAGAAGGTAATTTAAAATATACTTATAATACTCCATATCAAAATCCCTCCAGTGAGATTGTAAACGACAAATAGACGAGCTGGCTCACTAAAATCAAAGATGATCAGACCACATAAGATGGTTTGATTGAATGCACAGAGTTCCGCCTCGAATTGCTTTTTCTTTCAAAACTTCATTACTCAAAACACTGTATAAGTTTATACCATGACATACATGAGACTTCAAACTGCAGATGCATATGGAATATTAGCCATATCTCTCTTTTCTTAATTAGTTGAAGGACATTGTTTCTTGTTTAACTTGAAATTACTGGAAGTGGTGACCTAACCACTCTAGCTTTGTCAATCTTAAACTTCTGAAGAATTTTGTTAATGTATTTTTCTTACGACAAGAACAATTTCTTCGAATCTCTGTCTCTAGTAATTTGAATGTCAATAATCTGCTTTGTTTGGCCTAAATCTTTCATTACAAAATACTTACTTAACTGTTTCTTCAAAGAATCAATCCACGAATTATTCTTCCCACCAATGAGCATATCATCCACATAAAGTAAGAGAACATAATTACCATAATAAGTCTTCTTGTAGTCCTACTCCCCTTTAACTGACATGGACCTCTTATACCACTGTCTCGGAGCTTGTTTCAAACCATATAGGCTCTTCTTCAGTCTGCGCAGATAATCTTCTTTTCCTTCAACCACAAAAACTTTGGGGTTTTTCATAAAAATCTCTTATTCCAAGTCACCATGGAAGAATACTGTTTTAGATCCATTTGTTAAATTTCCAAGTGCAGACTAGCTGCAATGCCTATAACTATATGAATAGATGACAGTCTAAAATCCCTTTGCCATATTAAAATGACTAGCATAATATTCATCCTTTTGAACTTAAAAGACACTCCAAAAAAGTTTGGACAATACTGTTCATCATTTTCAACTCAAAAGACACTCTAAAAACGTTTGGACAATAATGTTCATTTTTAACTCAAAAGACATTCCAAAAAAGTTTGGACAATAATGTTCATCTTTTTTAAGTCAAAAGATAATCCGAAGAAAACGTTTACTATTTTGAACCAAAAAAATGGTTAACAAAGTTTTCATCGGTTTAAACCTGGCTCAAACACTTTCACAAACAAGATTGTTTACCTAAGAAATAAGTTGATATAAACCTTTTTTTAAATGAAGGATGTTTTACCAAAATTGAAGTTATAGAAAATTTTCATATTAAGAAACTGTTTATCCAGGGGAGAACATAGGTAAAAGATTTTTAAGTCAAACATTTTCATATGGGAAACTTTGTAATATAAAAATAAATTTGAAAATCAGAAATACATCATCAAAAGTCCTCCCAATATTGAGGTTGTTTTATAAAACAAAGTCTCATATGTTTAAATTTATAGATGATCAACAAAACAAGGATAATCATTTTTAACAACACTATTCGGATGCGGTATTTTCTTTACTGTCTACTGAAGAGCCAGATGCAGAGGAGGAACTTTCTGAGTCACTGCTAGTTTTCAAGTCTACCATAGAGACACCTATTGGACGGTGTCTTTCAATAACGCGATGCAAAAGGCTACCTAAGTTCAAGTCATGAAACTTTTCATGCATCTCTAACCAAAATTTTCTTCTTCTCAATTTTAAAGTTCGTCTTTAGAGATTCGTGGGCTTTTAACAGTTTTTCAATATCTGTGACAACCCGATTAAAATATGATTTCGTCATTTGAAAAGAATCATAAAGACCGTCAACAGTAATGTACCTTTCGATGTCCTATGTGATAAAGCGCTCCCTCTCATTGTCAAACTTTCTTTTTTTCTCGGAGAGTTTAGTCTCTAAGAAAGTGATACTAAATAACCAATCAGTGGACGTTTTCTTATTTTGAGTAAGTTCATCCTCAACCTTCTTCAACTGGGAAGATATCTTTTTCTCCTTGACAAGTTCATCTTTCAAGCTTTCCACCTTAATTTTCAAGTTGGTTACCTCAGTGGTCAATATCTTTACTTCACCCCTTCTTTGGAACACTTCACTTTTGTAATGATCTTTACTATTAGCTTCCCTTTCGAGGAGAGCAGCAACACAAAGCAATTTGTTCAACTCATTTGCAACAAATTCGTTTTCATAAACGTCAAAGTAAGCTGAGGCAAGGGAGAGATGTTCACCTTCATCAAGAATTTATTCTTGACCAGCAGTTCTCTTTTTTTGAAGGAAAAATTCTCCTCCATAATCTGAATCGACTATAAAGACTTTCTTTAGGGGGTAAGCTCGGACAAGTTGTATTGTCACTTTCCCCTTCAATATCGACTACCTTCTTCAGCTTCTTCTAAGCAGTGAGCCTTTTTTACCTCACAACTCATACTCTCCCAACTGGCCTTACTTCAACTGAATTTCGTTATTAGCATTCATCTGGTCTTCTTCTCGGATACTAGCCTTAGGGATTACCCGGATATCAAATTTTTGTTTTTGGTGGACCTCTGTTGGCCTCTCGTCTTGAGTTTCATTTTGTTGGTTTACTTGAACTTCAGTCCTCTGCTCTTCATGGACATCATTCTCTGAGCCTGCATCATCCTCGGTCTTTTCATCCTCCTCTTTGGGTTTCTCAGCATCTTGATGACTAGGAGCCCGAGACTGAGTAGGAAGAAAAACCATATTGTCAAAACCTTACAGGCACTTGAGAATAACATCTTCTGGGTTGAGGTACCATGAGTTTGGACATGGATTTTTTTTTTACCAGGATCGTATCTCCAAATATTACTTCTTACCAATTTCATTTGCATGAAATTTTGATCAAACTTATGGCTTCAATTAGCTTCTTAAAGATTTTCTTTGCAGATTTCGCATAATCTTTAAAGGGTTTGGCAATTTCCTTCATAGTTATTGAAAATAAATATCTTAAGTTAACCAATTTTAATAAGTAATATTGAATAAAGTATAAAGATACATACCTCGCCTAGACCACTTTATAGTCAACCGATGGGGAAGGTCTTCGGAATCCTCAAAACCGTTCTCTCATAGCCCATAGATAAAAATAAATTGTTTCTTCCATTTTTTTATCGGCTTCGAAGATATCCTTTATCACCTTGTATTGCCTTGAAAAACCAAAATAATAAAATGGGTAATGAGAGTTCTTAGCTAAACCTGAGATGGAGACGAGTTGCTCCATGGAAAATGATGTCTCAAAAATCCTAGAGGCGATGATGCAAGCCTTGAATGTATAACACACGGTAGGACCACCTTGAGCGGGGAAAATTCCAATAATATTGAAGTACTCCACTAGAGCAGGATCGAGAGCCAGGGGACGACCCAAGTTTATAAGTTCGGTGTAAAGAATTAACTCATTATTGTGAACGGATAATGGTGTCTCTCCAATAGTGGGAAATCGAATAGTAATATTTCTGGGGATTGCCCATCGGTCTCTGAGTTTTACCTCCTCGTTCGGGTAGAAATATTTGTATTTCACCTTGTTAAGGGCAAGTAGCTGCTTCGCTTTTATATCATGAAGGATGTCGCTCAAAATGTTTTGAAAAAGGTTTTCGTGGGCTCACTTCGGGAGTTTTTTCCTTAAAATATCTAATATTTTTCGCTAATGTGACTGGTTCTTTTATTCCATAAATCAACCATTGCTTCATCATTAACAACATTGATTTTCTCAACAGGAACCCTTGCAGACATGATATAGAGGGCAGGACATATCTGTCCTCTTGCCATAACCAATGAGCCCTTCGTAAGTTCTCACTTCCCATTCACAAAAATATTGCAATAGCGTATATCATCTAGGTTTTTTCTAAAATTTGAACTTTTATTCTAAAAGGCCCCTTTCCCAAACACACTTCACCCTTAAATTCTTTAATCACTTGGGTTGTCACACCTGTAAACCCATTTATAGTATGGTTTGATTGAAAAATTCGAGGAGGATTACGCATCTTATAGTATGTTGACTTGAACATAACATTTGCAGAGCTTTCTGTATCTATCAGAACGCGTCGGATTTTAATATCAGATACTTCTGCTCAAATAACTACTGCATCTTCATGAGGACCTGTAGTGCCTCTCAAATCATCCTCATCAAACAGAATAAAGGGAACATCTTTCTTACCATACAAATGAGTAGACATCCCTTGTTCTATTTGAGTAGTTAAACTCACCACATGCCTCTTTGTAGAATTATTAGTACTACCAGTCATAGTATATCCTCCAAAGATTGCCAAGGACTCAAAGTTTTCGCATAAAATTCATACTTTTCCTTGTTTTACTAGCTCATCCATCGCCACCAAAATCAATCGATCTAGATCTGTGTTCAAATATTCCAAAGCAGCATCGAAATGATTGAACTTCGAATCCAGATTAATTAGATTTTCTTCCTTTGAATTTGGATTTGCTTCTTCCGGAGTTGATGCAATAGGAACCTTTGATCCACTGCTCTGCCCTTTAACATAAGCTGTTAACTTGACATTTTCAATTAAAGTTTGCACCTCCTTATTTAAAGCTATACGATCTACAGTAACATGTCCTATGTCATTATGATACTTACAGACCCTGTCATTATGCTTTTCCATGGGTCGATTTATCGTAGCCGGCTTTTTAAAACTCACGTATCCGTTTGCCTTTTCCTAAATCACAGCAACATTCTCAATCAAGTCACCATAATATTATGGTTTTATCCACTGATTTGGCCCCGTTCTTTGAAATTGATACCTTGTAGCCTGAGACGGGTACGCTCCAGTTCGAGTAGGAAATGGATCCATCTGGAATCATGTTGTACCATTTCAAAGTTTTACCCTTAAATGTTTAAGAGAAGGCTCTACACACCAGCCTATCATCATCTTCAAAGTTCATCATGTAGTTCTTAAATTTTTTAATGTGGTCATCGGGATCTTGCATCCCATCAAACTTTTCAACCTTAGAGATATCGAACCATTTCAGAAGAATGATAAAACTTATCTCAGTTTTTAAAGGAGAATTTCTCCAGTCAACTCCTTGAGCATACTGATTATCATTTTTTGTTCCCATGACAGCATCTGAATTTCGATCATCTATTGTTGTATATTGATTCGGGGTACTCCCTTCACATCACTCTGCTTTCATCAAAGAACGAGCTACATTGTATTTTCTTGATTTAAATTCTTTTCGTGACTTTCAAGACCGATCTTTTTCTTCTTTCGAAGATCTTCGGTACCTCTTATACTCATATGTTGAATTGTGTCACTAGACAACTAAGACGAATCATGAATTCAATTTCTTCTAATTTTTATCACGAGATCAAGGTACCGATCGATCAACTCCCACTGTGGTCGCCAATTTGGTGTGGATTAAATCTACTTCTATAGAGAGAGTCAAGTTGATTTTAGAGAGAGAAATTAAAATAGAAGAAGAGAATTCACAATAAAAGTATCCTCTTTATTGAATTCAGCCTTGGCCATTATATATAGGCGTCAAGACTTGTATAACAGAATTAGTTACACAAAAGGTTTTATTACAAATTAGTCATTTATCTTCAAAACCATTCTCTAGATCGAAATAAAGCATACACCACACAAAGAATGACAACTTCATACACAACCCCAATACACAAGATAGTAAACTGAAATAAAAAAAGTCACTGATATATTCTCAAAAACGCACTTAGAAGAATGTGATTTAAAATATACTTATAATACTCCAAATCAAAATCCCTCCAGTGAGATTGTAAACGACAAATACATGAGCTGGCTCACTAAAATCAAAGATGATCGGACCACATAAGACGGTCTGATTGAATGCACAGAGTTCCGCCTCGAATTGCTTTTTCTTTCAGAACTGCATTACTCAAAACACTGTATATGTTTATACAATGGCATACATGAGACTTCAAACTGCAGATGCATGTGGAATATTAGCCATGTCTCTCTTTTCTTAATTAGTTGAAGGACATTGTTTCGTGTTTAACTTGAAATGACCGGAAAGTGGTGACCTAACCACTTTAGCTTTGTCAATCTTAAACTTCTGAAGAATTTTGTTAATGTAATTTTCTTATGACAAGAACAATTTCTTCGAATCTCTGTCTCTAGTAATTTGAATGTCAATAATATGCTTTGTTTGGCCTAAATATTTCATTACAATATACTTACCTAACTGTTTCTTCAAAGAATCAATCCACGAATTATTCTTCCCAACAATAAGCATATCATCCACATAAAGGATGATACATAATTACCATAATAACTCTTCTTGTAGTCCTACTCCCCCTTAACTGACATAGACCTCTTATACCACTGTCTCGAAGCTTGTTTTAAACCATATAGGCTCTTCTTCAGTCTGCGCACATTATCTTCTTTTCATTCAACCACAAAACCTTTAGGTTTTTTCATAAAAATCTCTTATTCCAAGTCATCATGGAAGAATACTATTTTAGACCCATTTGCTGAATTTCCAAGTGTAGACTAGTTGCAATGCCTAGAACTATATGAATAGATGAAATTTTAAAATCCCTTTGCCATCTTAAAATGACAAGCATAATGTTCATGATTTTGAACTCAAAAGACACTCCAAAAAAGTTAAGACAATATTGTTCATCCTTTTTAACTCAAAAGACACTCTAAAAAAGTTTGGACAATAATGTTCATTTTTAACTCAAAAGACACTCCAAAAAAGTTTGGACAATAATGTTCATCTTTTTTAACTCAAAAGATAATCCGAAGAAAACGTTTACTATTTTGAACCAAAAAATGGTTAACAAAGTTTTCATCGGTTTAAACCTGGGTCAAAAACGTTCACAAAAAAGATTGTTTACCTAAGAAATAAGTTGATATAAACCTTTTTTAATATCAAGGATGTTTTACCAAAATTGAAGTTATAGAAACTTTTCATATTAAGAAACTATTTATCCAGGGGAGAACATAGGTAAAATATTTTCAAGTCAAACATTTTCATATGGGAAACTTTGTAATATAAAAATAAATTTGAAAATCAGAAATACATCATCAAAAGTCCTCCCAATATCTTTACTTCACCCCTTCTTTGGAACACTTCACTTTTGTAATGATCTTTACTATTAGCTTCCCTTTCGAGGAGAGCAGCAACACAAAGCAATTTGTTCAACTCATTTGCAACAAATTCGTTTTCATAAACGTCAAAGTAAGCTGAGGCAAGGGAGAGATGTTCACCTTCATCAAGAATTTATTCTTGACCAGCAGTTCTCTTTTTTTGAAGGAAAAATTCTCCTCCATAATCTGAATCGACTATAAAGACTTTCTTTAGGGGGTAAGCTCGGACAAGTTGTATTGTCACTTTCCCCTTCAATATCGACTACCTTCTTCAGCTTCTTCTAAGCAGTGAGCCTTTTTTACCTCACAACTCATACTCTCCCAACTGGCCTTACTTCAACTGAATTTCGTTATTAGCATTCATCTGGTCTTCTTCTCGGATACTAGCCTTAGGGATTACCCGGATATCAAATTTTTGTTTTTGGTGGACCTCTGTTGGCCTCTCGTCTTGAGTTTCATTTTGTTGGTTTACTTGAACTCCAGTCCTCTGCTCTTCATGGACATCATTCTCTGAGCCTGCATCATCCTCGGTCTTTTCATCCTCCTCTTTGGGTTTCTCAGCATCTTGATGACTAGGAGCCCGAGACTGAGTAGGAAGAAAAACCATATTGTCAAAACCTTACAGGCACTTGAGAATAACATATTCTGGGTTGAGGTACCATGAGTTTGGACATGGATTTTTTTTTTACCAGGATCGTATCTCCAAATATTACTTCTTACCAATTTCATTTGCATGAAATTTTGATCAAACTTATGGCTTCAATTAGCTTCTTAAAGATTTTCTTTGCAGATTTCGCATAATCTTTAAAGGGTTTGGCAATTTCCTTCATAGTTATTCAAAATAAATATCTTAAGTTAACCAATTTTAATAAGTAATATTGAATAAAGTATAAAGATACATACCTCGCCTAGACCACTTTATAGTCAACCGATGGGGAAGGTCTTCGGAATCCTCAAAACCGTTCTCTCATAGCCCATAGATAAAAATAAATTGTTTCTTCCATTTTTTTATCGGCTTCGAAGATATCCTTTATCACCTTGTATTGCCTTGAAAAACCAAAATAATAAAATGGGTAATGAGAGTTCTTAGCTAAACCTGAGATGGAGACGAGTTTCTCCATGGAAAATGATGTCTCAAAAATCCTAGAGGCCATGATGCAAGCCTTGAATGTATAACACACGGTAGGACCACCTTGAGCGGGGAAAATTCCAATAATATTGAAGTACTCCACTAGAGCAGGATCGAGAGCCAGGGGACGACCCAAGTTTATAAGTTCGGTGTAAAGAATTAACTCATTATTGTGAACGGATAATGGTGTCTCTCCAATAGTGGGAAATCGAATAGTAATATTTCTGGGGATTGCCCATCGGTCTCTGAGTTTTACCTCCTTGTTCGGGTAGAAATATTTGTATTTCACCTTGTTAAGGGCAAGTAGCTGCTTCGCTTTTATATCATGAAGGATGTCGCTCAAAATGTTTTGAAAAAGGTTTTCGTGGGCTCACTTCGGGAGTTTTTTCCTTAAAATATCTAATATTTTTCGCTAATGTGACTGGTTCTTTTATTCCATAAATCAACCATTGCTTCATCATTAACAACATTGATTTTCTCAACAGGAACCCTTGCAGACATGATATAGAGGGCAGGACATATCTGTCCTCTTGCCATAACCAATGAGCCCTTCGTAAGTTCTCACTTCCCATTCACAAAAATATTGCAATAGCGTATATCATCTAGGTTTTTTCTAAAATTTGAACTTTTATTCTAAAAGGCCCCTTTCCCAAACACACTTCACCCTTAAATTCTTTAATCACTTGGGTTGTCACACCTGTAAACCCATTTATAGTATGGTTTGATTGAAAAATTCGAGGAGGATTACGCATCTTATAGTATGTTGACTTGAACATAACATTTGCAGAGCTTTCTGTATCTATCAGAACGCGTCGGATTTTAATATCAGATACTTCTGCTCAAATAACTACTGCATCTTCATGAGGACCTGTAGTGCCTCTCAAATCATCCTCATCAAACAGAATAAAGGGAACATCTTTCTTACCATACAAATGAGTAGACATCCCTTGTTCTATTTGAGTAGTTAAACTCACCACATGCCTCTTTGTAGAATTATTAGTACTACCAGTCATAGTATATCCTCCAAAGATTGCCAAGGACTCAAAGTTTTCGCATAAAATTCATACTTTTCCTTGTTTTACTAGCTCATCCATCGCCACCAAAATCAATCGATCTAGATCTGTGTTCAAATATTCCAAAGCAGCATCGAAATGATTGAACTTCGAATCCAGATTAATTAGATTTTCTTCCTTTGAATTTGGATTTGCTTCTTCCGGAGTTGATGCAATAGGAACCTTTGATCCACTGCTCTGCCCTTTAACATAAGCTGTTAACTTGACATTTTCAATTAAAGTTTGCACCTCCTTATTTAAAGCTATACGATCTACAGTAACATGTCCTATGTCATTATGATACTTACAGACCCTGTCATTATGCTTTTCCATGGGTCGATTTATCGTAGCCGGCTTTTTAAAACTCACGTATCCGTTTGCCTTTTCCTAAATCACAGCAACATTCTCAATCAAGTCACCATAATATTATGGTTTTATCCACTGATTTTGCCCCGTTCTTTGAAATTGATACCTTGTAGCCTGAGACGGGTACGCTCCAGTTCGAGTAGGAAATGGATCCATCTGGAATCATGTTGTACCATTTCAAAGTTTTACCCTTAAATGTTTAAGAGAAGGCTCTACACACCAGCCTATCATCATCTTCAAAGTTCATCATGTAGTTCTTAAATTTTTTAATGTGGTCATCGGGATCTTGCATCCCATCAAACTTTTCAATCTTAGAGATATCGAACCATTTCAGAAGAATGATAAAACTTATCTCAGTTTTTAAAGGAGAATTTCTCCAGTCAACTCCTTGAGCATACTGATTATCATTTTTTGTTCCCATGACAGCATCTGAATTTCGATCATCTATTGTTGTATATTGATTCGGGGTACTCCCTTCACAGCACTCTGCTTTCATCAAAGAACGAGCTACATTGTATTTTCTTGATTTAAATTCTTTTCGTGACTTTCAAGACCGATCTTTTTCTTCTTTCGAAGATCTTCGGTACCTCTTATACTCATATGTTGAATTGTGTCACTAGACAACTAAGACGAATCATGAATTCAATTTCTTCTAATTTTTATCACGAGATCAAGGTACCGATCGATCAACTCCCACTGTGGTCGCCAATTTGGTGTGGATTAAATCTACTTCTATAGAGAGAGTCAAGTTGATTTTAGAGAGAGAAATTAAAATAGAAGAAGAGAATTCACAATAAAAGTATCCTCTTTATTGAATTCAGCCTTGGCCATTATATATAGGCGTCAAGACTTGTATAACAGAATTAGTTACACAAATGGTTTTATTACAAATTAGTCATTTATCTTCAAAACCATTCTCTAGATCGAAATAAAGCATACACCACACAAAGAATGACAACTTCATACACAACCCCAATACACAAGATAGTAAACTGAAATAAAAAAAGTCACTGATATATTCTCAAAAACGCACTTAGAAGAATGTGATTTAAAATATACTTATAATACTCCAAATCAAAATCCCTCCAGTGAGATTGTAAACGACAAATACATGAGCTGGCTCACTAAAATCAAAGATGATCGGACCACATAAGACGGTCTGATTGAATGCACAGAGTTCCGCCTCGAATTGCTTTTTCTTTCAGAACTGCATTACTCAAAACACTGTATATGTTTATACAATGGCATACATGAGACTTCAAACTGCAGATGCATGTGGAATATTAGCCATGTCTCTCTTTTCTTAATTAGTTGAAGGACATTGTTTCGTGTTTAACTTGAAATGACCGGAAAGTGGTGACCTAACCACTTTAGCTTTGTCAATCTTAAACTTCTGAAGAATTTTGTTAATGTAATTTTCTTATGACAAGAACAATTTCTTCGAATCTCTGTCTCTAGTAATTTGAATGTCAATAATATGCTTTGTTTGGCCTAAATATTTCATTACAATATACTTACCTAACTGTTTCTTCAAAGAATCAATCCACGAATTATTCTTCCCAACAATAAGCATATCATCCACATAAAGGATGATACATAATTACCATAATAACTCTTCTTGTAGTCCTACTCCCCCTTAACTGACATAGACCTCTTATACCACTGTCTCGAAGCTTGTTTTAAACCATATAGGCTCTTCTTCAGTCTGCGCACATTATCTTCTTTTCATTCAACCACAAAACCTTTAGGTTTTTTCATAAAAATCTCTTATTCCAAGTCATCATGGAAGAATACTATTTTAGACCCATTTGCTGAATTTCCAAGTGTAGACTAGTTGCAATGCCTAGAACTATATGAATAGATGAAATTTTAAAATCCCTTTGCCATCTTAAAATGACAAGCATAATGTTCATGATTTTGAACTCAAAAGACACTCCAAAAAAGTTAAGACAATATTGTTCATCCTTTTTAACTCAAAAGACACTCTAAAAAAGTTTGGACAATAATGTTCATTTTTAACTCAAAAGACACTCCAAAAAAGTTTGGACAATAATGTTCATCTTTTTTAACTCAAAAGATAATCCGAAGAAAACGTTTACTATTTTGAACCAAAAAATGGTTAACAAAGTTTTCATCGGTTTAAACCTGGGTCAAAAACGTTCACAAAAAAGATTGTTTACCTAAGAAATAAGTTGATATAAACCTTTTTTAATATGAAGGATGTTTTACCAAAATTGAAGTTATAGAAACTTTTCATATTAAGAAACTATTTATCCAGGGGAGAACATAGGTAAAATATTTTCAAGTCAAACATTTTCATATGGGAAACTTTGTAATATAAAAATAAATTTGAAAATCAGAAATACATCATCAAAAGTCCTCCCAATATCTTTACTTCACCCCTTCTTTGGAACACTTCACTTTTGTAATGATCTTTACTATTAGCTTCCCTTTCGAGGAGAGCAGCAACACAAAGCAATTTGTTCAACTCATTGGCAACAAAGTCGTTTTCATAAACGTTAAAAGTAAGCTGAGGCAAGGGAGAGATGTTCACCTTCATCAAGAATTTATTCTTGACCAGCAATTCTCTTTTTTTGAAGGAAAAATTCTCCTCCAAAATCTAAATCGACTATAAAGACTTTATTTAGGGGGGTAAGTTGGGACCAGTTGTATTGTCACTTTCCCCTTCACTATCGACTACCTTCTTTTGCTTCTTCTTAGCAGTGAGCCTCTTTGACCTCACAACTCATGCTCTCCCAACTGGCCTTACTTCAACTGAATTTCGTTATTAGCATTCATTTGGTCTTCTTCCCGGATACTATCCTGAGGGCTTACCCGAATATCAACTTGTTGTTTTTGGTGGACCTCTGTTGGCCTCTCCTCTTGAATTTCATTTTGTTGGTTTACTTGAACTTCAGTCCTCTGCTCTTCATGGACATCATTCTCCGAGCCTGCATCCTCCTCGGTCTTTTCATCCTCCTCTTTTGGTTTCTCAGCATCTTGATGACTAGGAGCCCGAGCCTAAGTAAGAAGAAAAACCATATTGTCCAAACCTTCCAGGAACTTGAGAATAACATCTTCTGGGGTGAGGTACCATGAGTTTGGACATGGATTTTTTCTGACCAGGATCGTATCTCCAAAGATTACTTCTTACCAATTTCATTGGTATGAAATTTTGATCAAACTTATGGCTCCAATTAGCGCCCACCGAGATACTTAGCTTCGTAAAGATTTTCTTTGCAGATTTCACATAATCTTTAAAGGGTTTGGCAATCTCCTTAACAGTTATTCAAAATAAATATCTTAAGTTAACCAATTTTAATAAGTAATGTTGAATAAAGTATAAAGATACATACCTCGCCTAGACGACTTTATAGTCAACCGATGGGGAAGGTCTTCCGAATCCTCAAAACCATTCTGTCATAGCCCATAGATAAAAATAAATTGTTTCTTCCATTTTTTGTCGGCTTCCAAGATATCCTTTATCACCTTGCATTGCCTTGCAAAACCAAAATAATAAAATGGATAATGAGAGTTCTTAGCTACACCTGAGATGGAGACGAGTTGCTCCATGGAAAATGATGACTCAAAAATCCTAGAGGTCATGATGCAAGCCTTGAGTGTATACCACATGTTAGGACCAGCTTGAGAGGGTAAAAGTCCAATAATATTGAAGTACGCCACTAGAACATGATCGAGAGCCAGGGGAAGGCCCAAGTTCATAAGTTCGGTGTAAAGAATTAACTAATGATTTTGAACGGATAATGGTGTTTCTCCAACAGTGGGAAATCGAATAGTAATATTTCCGGGGATTGCCCATCGATCTCTGAGTTTTACCTCCTCGGTCGCATGGAAATATTTGTATTTCACCTTGTAAAGGGCAAGTAGATGCTTCGCTTCAATATCACGAAGGTTGTCGCTTAAAATGACTTGAAGAAGGTTTCTGGGGGCTTACTTCGGGAGTTTCTTCATTAAACTATCTAATATTTTTTTACTAATGTGACTCGTTCTTTTATTCCATAAATCAACAATTGCTTCATCATTAACACCATTTATTTTCTCAGCAGGAACCCTTGAAGACATGATATAGAGGGCAGGACATATCTGTCCTCTTGCCATAACCAATGAACCCTTCGTAAGTTCTCACTTCCCATTCACAAAAATATTGCAATAGCTTATATCATCTAGCTTCCTTGTAGAGATCAAATTCAATCAAAGATCGGATATATGTTCAGCACCCTTCAAAACCAATCTTGCACCCATGCTTGTTTCTAGATAAGCATTACCAATACCAACCACTTTAGAAAACTTATTATTCCCCATATTTGCATAACCAAAGTCACCAGAGGTGTAAGATGAGAAAAATTCTCTACGAGAAGTAGCATGAATTGTAGCATTGTTGTCAACTACCCAACCATTTTCCGCATACACAGAATTCACAACAGTATCATCAATAACAATTAAATAACTCTCTAAAACCGCAATAACATGCTTCTCGTCACCACTTTCATCATAATTTTTCTCCTTGTTCTTTTCTTTCTAACTATTGTTGGATTTCCCAAAATTATTCTTCTTTCTCAACTTAGGAAAAACATTTCTTAGTGTGCACAATCTCATAACAATAGTAGCACTCCCTACCTGTAAATTTATTAGACTTGTTCTGACTCTTGCTTTTGTTTTTACCTTCAGTTTCTCAACCACGATTTTCATTTCTACCACGTTTCTCAAAGACTAGAGTTTCTGAATTTGAAGGGGAGCAACTGTTTTTATTCTAATATTTTTATTCAGCACACTACTTTTAGTCAATACCATTAATATATTACCATTAGGAGTTCAATTAGAAAGTGACATTCTGAAAGGATCCCACGAGTCTGGTAGCAAACCAAGCAAGCATAACGCCAAAATGTCATCATCAAATTTGATACCCATAGCATCCAACTGTTTAATCAAACCTTGAAAGGTATTCAAATGACCTGTAAGAGGTGATCTATCTTGATACCTCAAATACATCTTCTGTTTGAACAAAAATAACTTATTGTTTCATGTATTTCTAGGATATAACTCCTCAAGTTTACTTCACAAAGTCCTTGCATATGTTTCATCTACTACATGATTCAACTCATTATCATCAAATCATTGACAAATAAATCCACAAACCTGTCGATGAATATTTATCCATTATGCATCAGACTTATCTGTAGGTTTCTTTTATCACTGATCACTATTAAATGTGATATGGAAGTAGGATTTTAAGGACTAAACTGTAAATAATGTAAGTTTAAGAGAATAATTGTGACTATGTAATATTATTAAGTACTAAGGGTAATTTTCCCCCTTTTGTAACCGATTTCAGTTTAAGGCTAAGTCTTGGCCCCTCTATATAAAGGGCAAGGCTAACCTAATAAAGTGATTCAACACATTTTTATTTACTCATTTCTACTTAAACTTTCTCTCTCTAAAAACTATATCTCTCTTTTTCTCTTTAGAATTCACTTCTAACAATTTTGTAAGGCAATCTTCTTAATATCTGAACTCACCAAATTAGCGACTCTACTGAAGACAGAATTAAGAATCAATGACTTATCTTTTCGAATTTAATACGATCTTATTGTTTTTTTGTTTGAATCTCATATAATGAACCCCGAAAACAATCCATCACTTCGATCGACGAGGGAAACTTTAAAAGATGACTTGCAAAGAAACGAAAATAGGTTGGATGGATCATCTCAGATCCAAACTCAATCAGATATTGAGATGCTTATGAATCAGCTTTTTGACCGAATAAATGCGCTAAATGAAAAATATGAATAACGAAAACAAGAAATCCACTCGGCGAAGCTCAAATCCGAGGTGAGACAAGAGAATGAAAAGAATGATATAAGAGAACAATCTGATCGGTCCTCTGGTAATCGGCGAGCTAAAAGTGAATATAAAAAAATATTTTTCGTATCTCCTAAAGAGCATTATTCTTCTCGCAAAGGGAAAAAAGACAAGCAAAAGTATATAACCTCTATTAATGAAGAGATGGAAAGCTCTGCTTCAGGTTTTAAAAGATACAGGGGTTATTTGAAAGATACAGGGACAATGTTCCTCGTTTTACGTGGTGTGAAGGGAACACTTTGAATCAGTTTGCTGAGACTGATCGAAATCTATATGCGGTAATGGGAGCAGATGATTAGTTTGTGGAACGTGTCGACTGGAGAAATTCTCCATTGACAAGTGAAATTTGTTCTATAACGCTTCCGAAGCGTTTTGACATTACCAAAGTGGAAAAGTTTGATGGGATGCAAGATCTCGATGACCACACAAAAGAAGAATAAAAACTTGTCATCTCGAACTGGTGGATATTCAAATCACGCTTCATCTTACAACTATAACACACCAAGGCCAAATCAATGGGTTAAGCCAGAGTCTTATGCTGATTTGACAGAGAATGTAGCTGTGATTTGGGATAAAAACAAGAGCTTCATAAATTTTAGGAAGCCAGCTCCAATTAGTAGGCCAATGGAGGAAAGGAACAACAAATATTTCAGATATCATGAGGATATCGGGCATGTTACCAATGATTGCATTGCTCTGAAAAAAGAGGTTCAAACTTTGATCGAAAATGGGAAGATACTGACTTATGTGAAGTCCCAAGGGAGCGGTTCGAAAAATAACATAGCGTCAACTTCGAAGGCTGCACCAGCTGAGAATTTGATGATTTTAGATTCAAAGGTTGAATAATTTGATGCTACTTCAGAATATATGGAGAAGGATCCGAACAAGTTGCTTTTGATGGCAGTTGATGGGCAAATAGAAAAGGGGCATGTGCGAGATTTATGTAAATTCTTTGAGTCATTAGCCATTTTCGAAGGTGATTCGACCAATAGCAATTCAGATAGTTCAAGGAAGAGACATGTTGTCAAACTCACAACTCAAATTGAAGGGTAGATTTCTACGCATTTGTATGGAAAAAAGGTTATTCCTTTCATTTTATTTGACGAAGATGATTTACAAGGAACAACATGGCCACATGACGATGTTCTGGTTATTGGAGAAGAGGTGGTTGGCATCGAAATTCGACGTGTGCTTATTGACACTGGCAGTTCTGCTAATCTTCTTTTTAAGTTAACTTGTGATCAAATGACAAATCCAACTCGGATTACTCAATCAGATCAGACAATTACAGGATTTACTGGTGTAACAGCTCGTGTTGTTGGGGAATTCAAGGGAGAAGTAAGTTTGAGAAAATTACTATTTAAGAAGAAGGTCTATGTGGTTTTTGTGGTGGTGGACTGCCCTGCGAGTTACAATGATATTTTTGGAAGGTCATGGCTTTCTAGAATGTATGGGGTTGTACCAACAGTTCACCAATGTTTCAAGTATGTGGTTGGAGATCGAATTTGGGTCGTTTAAGGCAACCAGCAGGTAGCTAGAGAATGTTATGCCACTACACTCCGGATATGAGGATCCAGCAGTGGGGATTTAATGCATGAATAGCATTTAGAAGGGTTGCCCTCGGATTTAGAAGAAATAGTTGACGATCCGAGGGAAACCCTAGGGTCTTTAACAGTAAGTGAATAAATTGAGGAGTTTACTTTTTCGGAAGGAAGAGTGCTTCGGATTGGAACCTTACTGACCTCACTCTTACGTCAACAACTGTTAGATATTTTATCTGTTTATTTGGATATTTTCTCTTGGAAGACAGAGGATGTAACAGGGGTACCAATTGAGGTTATTTGACACAGCTTGGCCATTGATCTAAAGGTGAAGCCAGTAATTCAGAAAAGAAGGGAATCTTCCTCGGAGAAAGCGGAATAAATTGTTTTTGAGATGGACCGGTTATCCAAGGTCGAACGCATAAGGGATTCAAAGTATCCTTTGTGGACGGCAAACCCGGTAGTGGTCAAAAAGAATAAAGGGAAATTGAGAATGTGTGTGGATTTTACAGACTTGAATCGAGGTTGTCCTAATGATCCATTTACGGTTCCTCGAATAGATTAGCTGATTGAATATACCTCAAAAAATAAACTACTAAATTTCATGGATGCTTTTGCAGGATACAATGAAATTCCACTGGATCCAAAATATAAAAAATGCACAACTTTCATAATTGATAGGGGCTTACACTGTTATAGGGGTATGCCTTTTGGATTGAAAAATGCTGGAGTCACTTATCAGAGCTTTATGAATAAATATTTTGCTGCTCAGGTCGAAAGAATATGGAGGTATGTATAGACGATATGGTGGTAAAAAGTTTAGAGGATGAAGTGAATCTTGATGATTTAGAGGAAGCGTTTTTTAATTTAAGAGCAATCAGGTTAAAGCTGAATCCTGAAAAATATACCTTCAGAGTTCGGTCAGGGAATTTTTTAGGTTATTTCATCAGTGAAAAAGGAATAGAGGCTGACCTAGAACAGTTGAAAGATTTGATAACAATGAATTCACTTCAGTCTATTAAAGAAGTGGAAATTCTGACAGCAAGGTTAGCAACACTTAACCGATTTATTTCTAGATTTTCTAACAAATGCTTTCCTTTCTTTCAAGTTTTACGAGGACCAAGAAGGTTTGAATGGACATCAGAATGTGAGGCACCATTCAAATATAAAAAAATTATTACCATCACCAGAAATATTGTAAAAACCTCAAAATGGGGAGAAGCTCTTTTTTGTACATTGCAGTATCAGATTTTGTACTAAGTGCGGTATTAATCAGTGAAGATTCAGGTATTCTGAAGCCGGTGTACTACATCAGTACAAGTTTAGTGGCAGCAGAAAAGATGTATTTGAAGTTGGAAAAACTGGCATTAGCATTGGTGATTGTTGCTAGGAAGATGCGCCCCTATTTTCAAGCTCACACTATTAAAGTCCGAACTTCATTCACTTTGAAAAATGATTTACAACGACCTGTCATTTCGGGAAGAATGACCAAGTGGTCAGTGGATTTAGGGGATTATGATATTTTGTTCACACCTCGAACGACAATAAAGGCACACGCATTGGAAGATTTATTTTGTTGAATTCCATTCGAGCAGATCGGATGTGGGAGAAAGTAAAAAAGTCCCAGCAGTAAATTCGAGGTGGGTTGTTCGAACAGATGGAGGATCTAGTGTTTTGGGGTGCAGTGCTGGAGTTCAGTTAATATCCCCAACTTGAGAGACAATGATTTAATTTATTAAATTTGGTTTTCACGCTTCGAACAGTGAGGCTGAATACGAAGCTGCTTTGGCCAGATTAAGATTGGCAACAATTTACGGAGCAACTTCAGTAAGCTTGGAAACGGATTCTCAATTGTTAGCAAATCAGGTATCTGGATTTTCCGAAGCAAGAAAGGATCGGTTGATTTTATATCTTCGGGAACTTCGAGATTTAATGCTTCTATTTGATAATGTTGTTATTGAATATATTGCTTGAGGGAGTAACATGGTGGCCGTTTCTTTAGCAAATATTGCTTATAAGGTGGAATATCCTTGGATTTTTCTACAAAAAAAATCCTCCAATTGTTACTTAGTCTAGTCAGTGCGAATGTATAGAGGAGTTCTTTGTCACATCTGAAGTTATCTGAGGCGATTGGCGAGCAAATATTCTCAATTTTTTTACTCAAGGAACATTACTAGATGATACGAGGTTGGCCAAAATATTTAGAGGTAAAACGTTTGGATATATAGTGTTAGATGGAATATTGTATAAAAAGGCATTAAGAAGGCCATTATTACGATGTTTGGGAAAGCAAGAATCACAGGAGGTGTTATCAGAATTGCATGGTGGTAAAGGCTCAGCTCATTACGGGTTTAAAGCTCTATCACGACGATTTTTACTTGCAGGATTCTATTGGCCAACAATCATGAATTATGCTAAGAATTTAGTTTGAAGTTTTGATACTTGTCAAAGATTTGCTAACGCTATTTATAGGCCAGCGGTGCCACTTATGTCTATAACCGAGATGGTACCATTTCATAGATGGGGGATTGATCTAGTGGGCCCTTTGCCGATAGATTCTAGAGGAAGACAGATGATAATCGTAGCAGTGGATTATTTTACCAAATGGACCGAGGTAGAACCACTATCAGGAATAAAGGCAAAAGATGTGATCAAGTTTATTGTGAACAACATTTGTTGTCGTTTTAGAGTTCCTCAGAGGATTACGACAGATAATGACCCTCACTTTAATAACAAATAGATGGCTTCACTTTGCACGTCGAAATGAATTCAACAATGTTTTTCGAAGCCTTTTCATCCTCAAGCTAATGGACAAGTGAAGGTAAGAAACATAACAATTTTAAATTTCTTGAAGAAGAATTTGATGGGGGCAGCAGGAAAATGGCCAAATTATTTGCAAGAGGTTCTTTGGGCTTATCGGACAACTCCTAGGGAGGCTAAAAAGAGACTCATTTTGCTTTAGCATATGGAATGGATGCAGTCAGTCTCATAGAATCTACGATGTCATCTTTTAGGATAAATCAATATTCTGGAAGATCCAATGATAAAGTTAGAATGGCAAATTTAGATTTGATTGAGGAGAAAAGAGTTCGAGCTCATTTGAATGTAATCCATTATCTAACATTTATGTGGAATAGATATGATTCGAATATAAAGAGGAGAAAATTCAAAGAAGATGATAAAGTGTTGAGAAAAGTATTCCTGCATACAAAGGAGAAAAGCCTTGGAAAAATGGCTTCAAACTGGGAAGGGCCTTATATGGTTGTTGAGAGGAGAAAGTCAGGGTCTTATCGTCTTTGTGATTTCGAAGGGATGATGCTTCAGCACCCATGGACTATACAACAATTGAAGCTTTATTGGGAATAGATTTGTCTTTGTATTTGGATTTTTCACTTTTAAATGGTGCACTCTTTCTTACCCTGTTGGCCCATGAAGGTTCCAATTTATATACATATTTAATATTATCAATAAAATGCGTTTTTTGCCAACGGTTGTTTACAATTGCTTGCTTAAAACTATCTTAACAACTTATCAAACACGGATAATATTTGAGGTTGGTTAAGAGTAGAATGTTCCGAAGTTTCTATTATATTTTTCGAAGAAACAACCATTTTCGAGTTATTATGTTCAATGAACACATTACAGGTTTTGCGCAGTACAACGCTCAATAATGCACTGTATTGTTTCTAAGTGTAACGTTCACCAGATATGCTATCAATAATTTGAAGTGCAATCATGTTCACCAACTTCACGGCTTTGAACAATGAGTCATCCCTCGACTATCGCGTTTGGTGGCAGATAGTCCCTGGACTTTCAAATGTCCGTTGGCAGTCCCTGGACTATCGCGTTTGGATAAAGTTAGTCCAGAGGATCCTCTGATCCACCAGATGCTGCCACCTGTCACCATACTCCCCGGATTTTTGTGTCACCAGTAGTCCCTTAACTTTAGGTCAAACCCCAAACTTAGTCCGTGACATTAAATGACCGACCTACCCTTATAATTTCCAGTTTGGCATTAAGAATTTAATATGTTTATCCAGGTGGCATTATTTAGCCTATGTGGAATATTTTTCACCACATTCCTTTATAACATTATCAATCGGTCGTGTTACATTATATATTAATTAACTTAATTTAATTTATTAAAATACTTAAACAAAATCTAAACCCTAGTTTTTCTTTCTCATCTTCTCTCTCCCTTGTTTTAAATCTAATCCCCAAATAAAACCCTAATCTAAATTCTAATCTATACCCAAATATATATGGTCCTAAATCTATACCCAAATCGAAACACAACCCTAAATCATCAACCTGTAGTTACCTTTGGCTCTCATGGGTAGCCTTCTTTTTTCCAGCCCTGATGTTATTGATACATTTACCTTAAGTTCTCCTTTGCCCCGTTCCTGCCACCCTCCATCGATATATTCAAATAAAATCGATTCAGCTAAAAATGCCACCTTTTCGTTTTCTTCACCTGTCTCTACTAATACCTCCTGCATCGCTGGGAAAACACTTCCCTCCCGCTTGGCTTTGATGGAGGCAACTCATGCATCATGTTGAGACGAATTTCCATTACCTGTTAGACCAAAACCGAAAGTCGGCGAGTCCGTTTTCAGCACAAAAAGAGATCCTGAACCTAATGCGGAATTGTTTTGTGGAATCAAACTAAAGGAGAACGAAGAACTTGAAAACCCAGTTTCAATTATTTATTTAATTTAATTAAACCCGGTTTCAATTATTTATTTAACTTAATTAAATGAAACAAACGAGAACTTAAAAACCTAGTTTCAATTATTTATTTAATTTAATTAAACTCAGTTTCAATTATTTATTTAATTTAATTAAATGAAACAAACGAAGAACTTAAAAACCTAGTTTCAATTATTTATTTAATTTAATTAAACTCAGTTTCAATTATTTATTTAATTAAATTAAATGAAACAAACGAAGAACTTAAAAACCCAGTTTCAATTATTTATTTAATTTAATAAAACTCTGTTTCAATTATTTATTTAATTTAATTTAATGAAACAATGACACATAGGATGTAGTAAGTGGTGCCACGTATTTAAAATTTTCCATCTCACCAACAGCTATGCCAACAAAGATTTTGGTCAAAGGGCCAAATCGTACCTAAAGTCAAGGGACTACTGGTGACACAAAAAAGCTGGGGAGTATGGTGACAGGTGGCAGCATCTGGTGGATCAAAGGATCCTCTCGACTAACTTTGTCCACACGCGATAGTCCAGGGACTGCCAACGGACATTTGAAAGTCCAGGGACTATCAGCTACCAAACACGATAGTCGAGGGACGACTCACTTTTCGAAGCCCCAACTTCACTAAGGTATTTGAAGTCGTAGACTTACAATTTGTAATTATATATTGTGAGTTTCGAATAACTTGTCATATCTATTTTTAGAATTTTTAGCATCGGATAATATATGAAGATGATAAAAGCGAAAAATAAGCAAAATATTTGTCAATTAGATTAATTTTTTTAAGTACAAAGAGCAAATTTCTAATTTGACAAATAATAGAAAGATGTATTTAAAGAGCAATAAAATTATTGAGACGACTCATCTTCCTCGGATGATTCCTCCTCTGAAGATGATGAGTCGGGGATAGGATCGAAGGCTTCACTTGGACGTTTTTTTATGGGAATGTCATTCCAGAAACTTGTGAGGTTGATCCTTGGATAAGTTGCATGAAGTTCTCGAAGAAGAGTGGTAGTTGTTTCTTCTTTACCATTGTTAATGGCAGCCAACATGTATTTCGATAATTCAGTTCCGGCAGCAGCAACAGCAGCGGCTTTTTCGTCCTCAAAATCCTTCTTCAATTTGGTTATGTCATCGGTCTACTCTATTTTTTGCCTCGCTGGAAGTAAGAGAGTTTTGGAGACCTTCGGATTTTGATTTTTTCAGCAGCTAGCTCATTAGTATGATCAGTTTTGAGCTTATTCATCTCTTTTTTATGAGAAGCATTCAACTTTTCTTTGTCAGCAAAATGTGTTGTTCGCGGATGATTTTTCGTAACGAGAGCGCCTCGAATAAGCTCAGACCTTTCTAGTTCATACATATGGAATTGCTCGACCATCTTGCATTGAAAATTTTCCCTCAGCAGTTTTTTATCTTCAGCAAGACCTTTTTAGCCGACCATGTCTTTGGCCAATTGGTTCAAATGATCTTGAGAAGCTTCGACTTGACAAGAAAGTGGTTTTGCTACAGCATTGAGATCGTTAAATGGTTGAAGTGCAGCAGAGGTTGCAAGATTACGTCGAGAAGGAGGAACTTCTGTTGAACTAGGATAAGGAATCATATCTAAACTTTTAGTTGGTACAGAGGGACGATAATTTCTGGAGACGCTTCGATGGTTGTTGGTCTCCCAAAGTGATGCATACGAGTTTGAAGGTCTTCGAGAAAAGATCGTCTTCTCCAGCAAGCTCGTGTGACTCGTCAAAATTAATGAAGTTGTCAGGGTCGAAGCATTCAGTGTTT
The DNA here is from genome assembly GCA_036936605.1 of Limnanthes douglasii subsp. nivea. Taxonomy (NCBI): domain Eukaryota; kingdom Viridiplantae; phylum Streptophyta; class Magnoliopsida; order Brassicales; family Limnanthaceae; genus Limnanthes; species Limnanthes douglasii. The sequence goes on from JAUPFV010000004.1 coordinate 291,444,104, forward strand.
TGATTCCCTTAATCACCATTGTCTTCGATGATTATCAAAGCATATTTATTGGCTACTTGCTCTTCGAAAGAAGGGTTTTGTTGATTTTCAACAGTTTTGATATCTTCTTCATCGACCAATGTATACTCGGTGATTTTGGCTTGTTTCTTTTTCTTTCCATGAGAACTGGAGGAAGCTTTCTTTTTTTTCGAAAATGGTTCTTGATATTTCCCTTCTTTGATGGGTGAAAGGGTCTGCTGTCCTAATTTTCATTCTCGAGGTTTAGGCTTTGATGGAGTTGAAGGGCTAGCACTAGATGTACTAGCTGCTTTTTTACCTTTCTTTTCCTTGTTAACCTTTTATTTTTTCTTTTTTGGAAGATAACTTTCCAACCTGTTGCGGATAGGGAGGAATACTTTACAATCAGGATGAACTAACCTTTTGCATGCAAAATGAAGTTTGGGCTCTTCCATCAAATTTCGAGTAGGCAAGGCTCCGTCTGTGATTGGAAACAGAGGATTATTAATGAAGTTGATCGGTTGCAAGGTGGTATGGAAAGCGTTATTCCACTCTTTCTCGGCCCAAGCAGCAAGTTTTTTTAAAAATGTCCTTAGCTGGTGGTCGACCTATAGCATATCGCCTCGGATTTCGGAAATAATCATCCAAGTAGGTAATTAAGGAGGAAGACAATAGATGAAATTTATTTCAAATTGTATAATTTCGAAGTACTTACGGTTGCTTCCCCAAATGAGATTTAACTTAGATGGGTTGGTATCGGATATTTCTTTGCCCATTCTCCCATGCTCCTTAGATGAAAATGAACTTTTGCTTCCAGAATTTGTCAACTTCCAACAGATCATCGATGATTTTTAGGTCATCCACCAGTGAGGTAATAGAAAGGGAGCTTCGGACATTTCGATAATTGGGTTAAGGAGATGAAATCCTTAATGTTGATCGGGATCTTGGACAACTGAGAGGCCATAATCACAGACATGAGAGTGAACCACTGATTAAGTGTCACTTGATTTGGGCATAGGTTGAGAAGTTCGAAGTACTCCACGATCATAGGATCCAGTGGGAACCGAAGACCCCAATTGATGATTTTGGGGTAGACCACTAACTCATCATCTTTGTAGTCTAAAAGAGTTTCCACTTCCTTAGGCAGTCGAACTGTGATTTTATCTCCCATTCCCCATTGATTTTATCGAACCTTCATTGGCTCATGATACTTCATCTCTAGTTTGGGAAGGATTTTGCAGAGGTAATTGATCTTCAACTCTTTGTGAAGGATTGTTTGATTAGGGAATTTCCTCGATTATTTCTCTCTGAAGAGAAGCCTGAGTAGCTGGATTCGAAGAGAGAGAAGTTGGAATGATTTCTGAATCGTCTCTCATGGCTATAAAAGTTTTTATGTTCTTGATTGACGAAGGATGAATCGAGGAGGGAGTATTTGAAACTTTTTTTGAGAAAGATTCGTTCGATTCTTTACTAATTAAAGGAGAGACTTTAATTTGAGAAGAAGAGGCTCGAGGTGTTTTACGCGTTAGAATTCTAGAAGGAGAACAATCTTTGGTTATAGGATAAGGACAGAGCATGAATTTTGGTTGGATCGAAATTACCTTAGTAAGTGGTTTTGGTTGTTGTTTCATCACGAACGTTATTGATTAGTCCGGAAGCTTTATATTCTTCCGCTCTTTGGTTGATGCAAAAATAGTCGTATGATCCGAAGACTAAGTTGCTATCATGCTGTGGAGATTTTGGTTTTTTGGGTATGTTAGCCTTAGATTTTCTGTTTTTTGGGTTTTTTCTCATAAAATGAAGATTGACCGGACAATATGGGTATTGATCGTAAATTTTAAGTTTTCTGATGAAGATATTGAAAAAGATGAAGAACACGTTGAAGGTAGCCAAGTGTTTAAATTTCCTCTCAAGTGATTTGTGTTGTGAGAATGAAAAATAAGGCTACTAAAGAATTTATAGAAAGACAGGAAGACGTGTGAAGTAGAAAGGACTCTATGATGATAGGGTAGAATACAAAGAGGTGAGAAAGTTAGAAGTTCGACATCTGTCAAACTAGTTATCTAGCTATGGGTCTAGTAGCTCGATAGTCATGATGGATTTGAACGGTAATATGAAACGATTACATTTGTGTACACTTTTGATGAAATTCGATGATTATGTTTTGAAGCTACTTCCATAATGATTAGAGGATAAAGAAACGAAAATTATTGTGTTTAGAATAATTCGATGACTATTTTTTACTTCGATTCCACATCTGTTTTTTTATTTCGAATCTGCATCTTCTATTGATTTTTGGACTTCGAGTTTTATACGGAGTATTTGACTTCGAGTTTGTATCACAACAAATGATACGGCATATTAAAGAATTTGAAGACATTTTAGTTCTCATTCATTTACTAACATGAGAACTAGGGGGCATACTGATATGGAAGTAGGATTTTAAGGACTAAACTGTGAATAATGTATGTTTAAGAGAACAATTGTGACTATGCAATATTATTAAGGACTATGGGTAATTTTCCCTCTTTTGTAACCGGTTTCAGTTTAAGGCTAAGTCTTGGCCCCTCTATATAAAGGGCAAGGCTAACCTAATAAAGGGGTTGGACGCATTTCTATTTTACTCATTTGCACTTAAACTTTCTCTCTTTAAAAACTCATTCTCTCTCTTTTTCTCTCTAGAATTCACATATAACAATTTCCTAAGGCAATCTTCTTAATATTTGAACACACCAAAATGAAAACCTTTAACAAAAAGAAGATTTTCCATCTTCACTTTCCATATATAATAATTCAAATCATTCATTGTCACTGTTCCGCTTGTATTCACCTACGTATTTGATATAACACTAATACACAACCTGGCTCTGATACCACTTTAACAGGAAATAGACGCACACATGAAATATTATTTTTTTGTATCAAATATGATTAGATATAATGATCCCAAACAAAATATAATATATGTATGAAATCAACGCAAATAACACAGAACACTTTTTACGTGGAAACCCTTCCTAATGTAGGAAGTAAAAACCACGAAATTGATTTCAGAGTCCAACCAAATATTCACCATCAGAAGACGAGTTACATAACTATTCTCTAGATAAAACTAGAGCATACACCACATACTGTATGACAACTATATACAAAACCCCAATACACAAGATAGTAAACCGAAATCAGAAAACTCATTGAAATATCTTCAAAAACACAGTTAGAAGAAGTTGATCGAAAATATACATAGAATACTCCAAATAAAAATCCCTCTAGATAGATTGTAGAGGACAAATATACGAGCCTGCTCACCAAACTCAAAGTCGATCGGACCACGGCAGACAGTCCGATTAAAAGCACAAAGTTCTGCCTCGAATTATTTTTTCTCTCAAACCTGAACTACTCAAAACACTATGTGTTACTCTTATTTGGGATAATCTCATATGATAATTGGACTCCCGCATAGGAAATATTCAACAAAAAGGTCAAACTAGTATGAGAGATAATATTATTTCTAAACTGTTAAAAGATGAGAAATTGGAGACAGACACAACTCATAAAAAGGATAGGCTAAGGAATACAAAAGTGTTTGTGTCTAAGAACCTTACGATCGCTACCCCGTATGGTTTCGTTAGCACTAACCCTCGTACCATCTCCTCCATATTTCGTAACTGATTTCTCAACCTTCTGAGTTTCCCAAGTAAGGATAACTACCTTGGTCCTAGGAGAATCAGATCCTTCATCCCTTTCATTGTTCCCTCATCTCTGGCCTTAAGTACGACGTGATTAAACCTGTCCTAGATGATGAGGTTAAGACTTCCTTATTTGACATTGATAGAGATAAAGCCCCTAAACTTGACAGTTTTAGCGTAGGTTTTTTCAAGTCTTGATGGTCTATCGTGGGCCCGGATATATGTGTTAGGGTTAAACATTATTTCCTCAAATGACGTATAGACTTCGACTGAAACAAAACCCTAATTGCTCTTATCTCCAAATCAGACTCTCTATTTTTTCATTTCGACTTCTGTTCCATCGTCAGCAGAATTAAGCATGACCTCCTCTCACTGATTGACCCTTCACAATCTGCGTTCATGCATCGGCGTTCACTTTCGGATAATATCATTCTCACTCATAACATTTTGCATGGCTATCAGACCAATCGAAAAGGCCCCGGATGCGCCCTTAAGATTGACCTCATGAAAGCATTTGATAACATTCGATGGGAATATATCCTTGATATCCTCATTGCTATGAACTTCCCTTTGACAATGATTAACTGGATAATACAATGCATCACCACCCCCTCTTTCTCTGTCTGCATCAAGGAAAAACCTTCAAGTTACTTCCAGGGGGAGAAGGGTCTTAGACAAGTAGACCTTCTCTCCTTTTATATTTTTGTTATTGTAATGCAGGTCTTTTTTAGCATCTTTTAGGAGAAGAGTCGAGATCCTTCCTTTGGCTTTCACTAGAAATTTCACAAACTCAAGATCATTTCTCTATGCTTCACGGACGACCTCATGATATTCTGTAGAGCCAAAATTCGTTCAATCAGTCTGATTCATGATGGGATGACGGAATTCGCGGCCATTTATGGCCATCAACTAAACCCGACGAAAAGCCATATATACTTCTCTGGTACCGCAATTAATACTAAAAGTTCCATTCTCAACCTCTTTGGTTTCAATGAGAGCTCTCCCTATGTCTGATACCTAGGAGTCTCCCTAATAAAGTTCAAGCTCACCTACAACAAATACAGACCACTATTCCAAAAGGTCACCAATCGCTTCAAGTCTTGGACCTCCAAGCACCTCTTGTATGTCGGTAGACTCCAACTTATCAACTCTGTGATATTCGCCTACCATGTATATTGGTCGTCTATCTTCATTCTTCTGGTTCGAGTCCTTAATAAACTCTCTCAGATGCTCCGCTGATTCCTCTAGTCGGGCTCAACGATGAAGATATCGGGAGCAAACCTCGTTTGGGATAGAGTCATTGTGCCCAAAAAGGAGGGGGGTCGTGGGATCCTAAACCCAAAAATCTGGAATCAGGTGGCAATTTATATCTTCTTTTCTTCTGAGATAACCACGCATTCTGTTGTTCCAGTAATCCATTGTTCCACTAAACTCCAATATTCTTTTAATCCGAGGAAGTTTTCCATTAACATAGACCAATGATCATAATGTCCATCCAACTTTTGGAATTGATGGTTGCACAAAATTACTCTCGTTCGCCATCTCACTCTTACTAAACTGAAAAAAGCTGATCTTTTTTTGTGCTCTCATACCAAATGTTAAAAACTAGAATATGTATAAATGAACAGAGAGAGAAATTAAATTTTATTGATCAACTATACAACCATATAAATAGCTTTACAAAAGAACTGAAAAAGATAAAATTTAGCAACAATTAGCAAACTCCTAGATATTCGCTAAGAATCAGTCAAACTAATAACAAACTTTTAGATATGAGCTAAGAATTATTCAAACTAATAACAACCTCTTTAACAATAGTACTAGTTAAACAATTGGGAAACAAATAATCTTAACATTTTTTTATGCTTAAGGGGTTGGATTAACATAGAATAGAAGATAAATTGTTTCAAACGTTGAGATTTGATATTTATTCTTTTGTGTATCCATATTTTAATGGAGTAACGTTTTGGTGTCTTCAGACCTAAAGGTAAATCTACTTCATCCAGTGTATGTGTTTAGGATGAAGACACCAAAACGCCACTCCATTAAAATATGGATACATAAAACAATAAATATCAAATCTCAACGCCTGAAACAATTTATCTTCTATTCTATGTTAATCCAACCCCTTAAGCATAAAAAAATGTTAAAATTATTTGTTTCCCAGTTGTTTAACTAGTACTATTGTTAAAGAGGTTGTTATTAGTTTGACTAATTCTTAGCTCATATCTAAAAGTTGTTATTAGTTTGACTGATTCTTAGCGAATATCTAGGAGTTTGCTAATTGTTGCTAAATTTTATCTTTTTCAGTTCTTTTGTAAAGCTATTTATATGGTTGTATAGTTGATCAATAAAATTTAATTTCTCTATGTGTTCATTTATACATATTCTAGTTTTTAACATTTGGTATGAGAGCACAAAAAAAGATCAGCTTTTTCAGTTTAGTAAGAGTGAGATGGCGACCGAGAGTAATTTTGTGCAACCATCAATTCCAAAAGTTGGATGGACATTATGATCATTGGCCTATGTTAATGGAAAACTTCTTCAGATTAAAAGAATATTGGAGTTTAGTGGAACAATGGATTACTGGAACAACAGAATGCGTGGTTATCTCACAAGAAAATAAGATATAAATTGAGAATCTTCACCTCAAGGATTTGAAGGCCAAAAACTATCTCTTACAACCCATAAATTGTCCAACTCTAGAGACCATTCTGGAAGAAAGACACATCTAAGCATATTTGGGACTTTTTGAAGCAGAAGTACCAGGAAACGGCACGAGTCAAACGTGCATAATTACAAGTTATTCGCAAAGAATGAGAGATTATTCCTATGAAAATGGGAGAATTTGTGACTGACTACTTTGCTCAAAATCTCGTAATAGCCAACAAGATGAGAATTCATTGTGAGAATTTGTGACTAACTACTTTGCTCAAACTCTATTACATAATTTTCTCGATTGAGGAGTCTAATGATCTAGATTCTGTATCCATTTATGACTTACAAAGTAGTCTCTTAATGCATGAGCAACACATGAATAGCCATGTGCCTGAGGAAGAACAAGCACTTAAAGTAACATTTGATGGAAACCTTGGTAGACGAGGAAGAGGACGTAGTGGATTTCGAGGATGAAGTAGAGGAAGAAATCGAAAAGGGTATGATAGATCCACTGTGGAATGCTACATTTGTCATAGATTAGGGCTTTACCAGTACGAGTGTCCTAGGAAGGAAAGAGAAACAAGAGCAAACTATGCATAAGTCAATGAAGATATGTTATTAATGGCCTATGTAGATGAGACAGAATCTGAAAAAAAAAAAGATATTTGGTTTCTTGACTCCGGATGCAGTAACCATATGTGTGAGAACTTTTCCCAACTATTGATGAAAAATTTAGACAAACTGTAAAGTTGGGAAACAACTCTAACATGGATGTGATTGGCAAAAGAAATGTAAAGTTTCAAGTGAATAAGATTGTACAGGTACTCACAGAGGTATTTTATGTACCAAGCCTATAGAATAATCTGCTGAGCATTGGACAACTACAAGAAAAAGATCTTACAATTCTTATACTACAAAGAGGGTGTATGATTTATCATCCTCACAAAGGGTTGATTATAAAAATTTCAATAACACGAAATATAATATTTATCTCAGCCTAATTGATTTATAGTGAAATAAAGTAATAATATTATTGTCATTCTCTAAATCATGAGTATTTTAGTTTTTTCATCATTAGTATCCAATTTAACTAAAAAAATTGTTAATATTTATTTTTTGAATTTTTATGTTATTCGACTATATTTAATAATTAAAAACATTGATAATAAATAATTAAAAGAAAACTTTTTTTTTATTTAGTACTCCCTCCGTCACATAATGCATGTCGTTTAAAAGTTATATGCAAGAATTAAAAAATGCTTTGTTTCAATTTAAAGAAAGACAAATCTAATTGATGAAAAATAATATTTAATATTTAATTTTGATATACTAAAACGATGTGTAAAATTAAAAATAAAATTTAAACAACATATATTACATGATGATAAAATTTACTGTTTTACTAATATCAAAGAAAATGTCGTCAATAAATTTATTATTTTATAATTTTGATAGTATGTATAGTAGTTGTTTTTGTATAATAATATATGGGTAGCAATGCCCATAGACACCTGTTAATAAAGACTTTAATTATTCTTTTCAGAAAGATTCCATCATTTATTATTTTATTTAATATTATTTTATTTTATTTAATATAAAATCTTTCCGAAAGATCTAACTGATCCCTTCCTTAACCAGTGCCGGAGGACACTGATTAGTATTTTCCATAATATATATATATATATATATATATATATATATATATATATATATATATATATATATTTAGTTATATTTAGTTATATTTAGTTTGTAATAGTTTATGATTAATTAAAAGAAACATAACGCCGATAAAAATAAATTACTTCATTTATTTTGAACTTGAGAAACGAATTACTCAATATTTTTATTTTTATTTTATTTAAAAAACATATGCTTTTAGGTTTGCTTTACCTTTTCTATCCTTTTATTAAAATAAATAAAAGATTTAGCGTTTAAAAGGAAGAACCAATGACGTGATAAGTAGTAGAGTAACTATAAGAGTCTACATAAGAAAGGTAGCATAAGCAAAGGTTTTGCGTGTAATAAACGTCCCTAAAATAGATGTATAGAATATCACTGTTATTTACTCTATATGTATGAATCAATCAAAAGAGGCGTCCGCATGTAATAAATTACCGATACCGAATTAATTAAATGACAGTATCCTCCAAAAAGAAATATCTACGACAGGTCACTCTATCTATCAAGTTTTATCTTTCCACCAAAATTTCTACAAAATTCTTATCTCTACTTTACTTTGACTCACTCTTTGCTTATAAGATCTTGTATCCAAAGAAAGCTTCTTGTGTATCAAAATTTATTTTTTGACTACCGATCATATTTAATTATGTCTTTTATATATATATATATATATGATATTAAAAATCATTATTATAAATAACTATTGTTAGAAAATAATAAATATTATTTTATTTTAGTATAATTAAATTTTAAAACTTTTTCTATCCGATTTAAAAAAACTTATTTTTTTAATAGAAATAATAATTTACATTTTAACAACCACAACAAATAATATTATAATCACTTGAAAAGAAAACGTACATAATTAATGGTAAAATAAACAAAAATAAGAAAGTACTAATTATAAATTATTGCAAGTACATAAAATAAACACTAAACATTAGCAAGTGTTGTTCCGAACTTGTTCCAAATATTTTTGACGAGATCAATTTTGAGTTGTGTTTTGCACTATCACGTAGTTCGGCTCTATTTCGAACTTGGACATGAATTTGTAAACGAGGATGCATTTGAGTTTGAACATTGAACACTGAGCTTTGTTCAACACTTCTCGTCGGTTTGAAATTGACATTTTTTCAACTTCATGAATATGAATATCATTCATTATTTGTGAGCAAGATAGTAACATATATTGTAGTTCATTATCGTTGCGTATCTAAACTAAATATCATCAAACACCGGATATCTATTTAGTATATTTATGTCGTTCAAAACACAAGGTATTTCAAAAAATAATGTCATATCCATAATTCCTTGGAAGCCACTGGCTCGAGGATAGTTGGTGTTTTGCCCTTGTGTCCATTAGTAAACTAATCGTGCCACATCCATTGCAAGTAATCGATACTTCGAAGAATTCAGTGGAAACCCTGGTTCTCACCAACATGTAGTGACTTATCCAAATCAACTATATTATGAAGTTTTAAGTATTCATGTTTAAACATGCAAATATATGGTCGCAAAAATTATTAACAAAATCAACTGCACTTGAAACTCCAATGTTAATATATTTATCAAAAGCATCTGTTGCATATCTATAGGCAAGCATGCGTATAATAACTTTGCTTTCATGATATTTATCGAGCAAGGTTTAACTGCATCATTACTCATTTGAGTAAAATAATTGTTGTAATTTTATAAGCTTTTTATAATTTGGAGGAATAATGGCCTCTTCATACGAACTTTTATTCTAAATTATTTTTCAGTTTATACACATGGTTCCTCAAAATAATTAGATATTATCCTTTTATGCATAGACGGATGATCTCGCATAATAGGTATTATTGTATGTGAATTATTTTTTAGTTATTGTAGCTCCTCAATAAGTTAAGCTTCTTCCGATATCCATTCTTTTTGTACATCTTTAATTTTTTTTCTGCGAAAATATAATTTTGGTTCCAGTAAATGAGTATACGATATAATAATAAGATATAAAGCAAAATATGTGAGGAGTACATATTTTTGGTGATTTCCATATGATGTGAAATAGCTTTTTTATAATGTGTTTTCTCTCGTTTCCTATATTATTTATCAATTACATTTAATTTCTAGCTAGTGCATGGTGAGGACATATAAGAATAAATATTATCTTGTCATAAAGCTTGGTCTTATCAAATCAAAATTTTGTGGGAAATAAGGTGTAAATATTCAAAACCAAGCATGGTTTTATTTTGTTGTCTCCACATTCCGAGTTAATTGATTTAATAGATTCAATTTATAGGTATTCGGTGGTGGAAACATGAAAAAATATTATCTTGTCATAAAGTATTGTCTTATATAGTCAAAATTTAGTAGATGGACGGTGTAAATATAATAACCAAGCATGATCTTATCTTGTTCTTTTCGGATTCCAAGTTAGTTGATATATAAATTCAGTTTGTAGCTAGTGGGTTGTAGAAACTAGATGCGTAGCATAACGTAATATATCATTACATAACGTGGCTATCATGTATTAAAATTCAATCTCAATTTCTTTTATTAGACACAATCAAGCATGGGTTAGTAAAATTTAAATGATACTTATCATGTAGCTTTAGCATGACATACATCGGGGTTTGCGTTAATCTTATCCAATAGGTATCCCAAATGGATTGGATAATGGTATTACATTATCCACATCTAACATGTATCGAATATTGATACGTGAATTTATATACGCTATTATCGTCTAAAACTTAATAAATAAACGTTTCACTCTTGTAAAAACTTAGCTTTAAAAACTTATACCATAAAAATAAATACGTATATGTGGACTGATGTCAAAGATGAATATTTGAAAGAATTCATCGTAAAAGTAAAGAAAACCTAGCGTGAAGAATATGAAAATATTTTTGGGAGGGATTGCCCAACCAGTTGTACTATCTTTATGGTAGGGATCATGTCGAGCCACCAGAAATTTCATGACGTCTAGATGTGGTGAAACTACGTGTAAGTATCTAAGAACTCAACATGTACATTTGGTTTTCAACCTCAATGACGATGAAAGTCAAATGATGTTTCAGTTGTTTAATTATTTGGTGTCCGACAATATAACCGAGAAACAACTCGATCACGTTCATGAAAAAAATAAAAACTAATAGACAATAAGTTTTGCATGAGGCTCAGATTGACTACGAAATTGAGAAGGAGGAAATGAAGCCGATAAAATAGAATTGACATGACAGATAGATAATGGTTTATGTTATCGTTAAGTTATTTTTGTTTAAATTTATAAATTATAAGTTATATTTGTTTCATTTTCTTAAGTGTTAAGTTCTCTTTATTTCAGTTTTAGAGATCCTAAGTTATTATTGTGTATGTTTTCAATCTAATTTTAGTATATAATTTTTATTGTAGGTTTTTACACCATGTATTTGTAATGATTCAGTTTGATGATAACTTATTTTAAATTTAGTTATACTTACATAAATATAGAGAAATTAAAAAAACAATCAAACAATACAAAAATGAGTCTTAGATGAAACATTAATCTCCAAATTATAAGTAAATATATCATCAAAACAAAGAAATCAACATATGAGAATGTTTTTTAGTTCAAGTTTTATGTATTTCTTGTTGATGTAGTATGTAGCTGTCTCTGTATATATTTCTAATTTATATTAGCTTTTATTTCATGTTGTTCGAACGCACTCATAAAATCGTAGCGTAATCAAATTGTCCATGCAAAACATATCGTAACATAACGTAGTATAAAATAATTATATTCATTTTCGTACGTGAACGAAGTGGTGGTAAATAAGTCATAAAATTAAATCTTAACGGGGTGAAGGACTCCATTTTATCCAACTAATGAGTTATCTCAAAATTCCAAACTATATTCAAACAAAGCATGGTATTTTTTCAAACCAAGCATTTTTTGGATGTAACTAATGAGCTACTGTGCTGTAAATATTCAAACAAATCATGGTATTATCTTGTTGTCTCCGGATTTGAAGTTAGTTGAATAAATAAATTCAATTTTTAGTTAGTAGATGGTGAATAGTGGAAACATCTAAGAATAAATCTTATTTTTTCATAAAGTATGATTTTATCAAAACAAGAGTTAGTGGGAAATGTAGAGTAAATATTCAAACTAAGCATGAAATTATCTTGTTGTCTCCGGATTTCAATTTAGTTGATCAAACAAATTCAATTTGTGGCTAGTGAATGATGAAAATAAGTACAAAAACTTATCTTTCCATAAAGTATAGTCTCATCAAATCAAAAGTTAGTGGGAAATATGGTGTAAATATTTAAACCAAACATGGTTTTTCTTGTTGTCTCTGGATTCCAGTTTAGTTGATTAAATAATTCAATCTATAGGTAGTGAATGGTGGAAACAGATAAGAAGAATCATATCTTATTATCAAGTATGGTCTTATCAAATCTAAAGTTAGTGGGAAATATGGTGTAAAAATATAAACCAAGCATGGTCTTATCTTGTTATCTCGGGATTCCAAGTTAGTTGATTGAATAAAATCATTTTATAGCTAGTAAATGGTTGAAACAAGTGAGAACAAATCTTATATTGTCATAAAGTATGGTGGAAACAAGTAAGAACAAATCTTATATTATCAAATCAAAACTTAGTGGAAAATATGGTGTATATATTCAAACCAAACATGATCTTATTTTGTTATCTCTGGATTCGAAGTTCATTGATTAATAAATTTAATTTGTAGCTAATGGGTGGTGGAAATAAGTAAGAAGAAATCTTATAGTGTTATGAACAATGGTCTTATCAAATCAAAATTTAGTGAGAAATCTCGATCCTCTCATAGTTTGCATATTATTTAAGAGCTTCGCTTTGGCGTTCAATTGCTAGGTTCTCCTCTTGATTGGTATCTCATCATTAATTACATTACTTGTTATTTTAGCTCTACTTTCAGGATGTATGAATGGAATATATGAGGACTCAAGCGAGTCGTTGTCGCTCTTTCTATTTGATTCACTGATAACATATTCATTTAGTCTTACATATATTTCAGTTGGTGACAAACTAACTTCACTCTAGTAGCTGAAACGTCATACTTCCGACTTCGTGTACATATTTACAGCCTGATAAAGGTAGTCATCATAAGAACAACCGATATGCCTCTCTTTATGTCATTTGTAATGGCTCATAAAAATACTGATTTTTTTATTGATCACTTGATAATGATGTTTGGTTTGTATCCAAGTTCTTGGATTTCCAGTATTCTCGGTTACAACGACTACAAATTTATCCCATAAAGTTTCACCCTTTTGGTTTGTCCCAATTTTACTACTCTTACTAATGTGGAAATGGCCACATAGTAAATATATATTATCTTCTATACTCCAACATTATATTGTTTTGTATTGGTGAATTTTGGGTTGGAGATATAACACTAGTAGAGGTATCATCTTCACTTCCACCATGAGATATTTGGGTACAAAATTTTAGGATATATGGGATATCTTCCCTCCTTTCCATTTTATTAGATGTTTAAGTTAAAAGCACACTAATTAAAAAACACATCTTTTGAGATTTTAATGTGATAATGAATATCAAATTTAAATATATTGAATATTTTACCCCGTCGCTCCTTCCCCTTAAAAAAATAAATAAAACTAACCTAACTAATTGATAAAGGACAATATATTAATTTTTTAGATTTATTTTATTGAAATATGTAAAATGACACATAGATTTATTTTATTGAAATATGTAAAATGACACATAAATTGGAATATTGACCATTTTCTAAAACGAATCTTAAACTGGAAGGAGTAAGTTTTTAGGTAGCTCATAGAAATGGGACTAGAACTGCTTCTAGCCATACATGGGTATTTAGAAGGTATATAGAATTGATGGTAGGGATTGTGTATGGAGAAAGTAAAAAGTATATCACATACGTTTGATAAATAAAAGAAGATATTGCTATGCAAAGTGTGAAGAAATTTATAAGCAATATATTTCCGAAGATAGAAAAATAACTTTACTTTTTGTGAGATAAGTGAGACGATAGATAAATAATGAAAAAAGCGGTTTTGTGAATCACGTCATCATTTGTTAAGAAATATGATTGAGTCATCTGTGTTTGAGAGTTTTTATATAACATATTTACTAAAATACAAAGAGTGTCTGTTTCCCGTGGATGTAAGATTATTTTCACATTCTAACCTATTTAAAGTTATAATGTGTTCTTGGTTTGTTTTATTTATTCTTTTATTTGTTTTTCATCTTCAACATGGTTAATTATTTTCTTCAGAGGTTGGTATGTTAATCTATACATTGGTTCTGACCTCGGTCTAACAGGGTTTTTACCCCCAACAAGTGATGCAATGATCATGAAGCAACAATAGAATGAGTATTTCGATCACATATTCCTATGTTCGAAATAAACGGTAAAAGACTAAGGAAGCTAGGATAAAATTAGGAAGTGCTCTATTCGGTTATTGAAACAATAGCGCCTGGAACTTATCGACTGGTAGATCGAGAAGATATCCATCTTCGGCATTCACTGAATATTGAGCACATAACTCTTTATGAGGAATAATTATAAGAAAAATAATTCACTGGTACTTTTTTATTTTCTCATGTAAATGTTAGAGGACACATTCTATCATACTGTGGTAATTCGGGAGGTTTTAATGTAGTATCCACACAACTTAATTTTTATGGTTCATTTTTCATTTTATTATTCTTGTATTATTTTGACCAATTTGTATATTTTTATACCATAATTAAAGGTTCCAACATTACTTACTCAATCAAAAAGGTTCCAACATTAGTTAGTCATAATTAATATGTTCCAACATTAGTTAGTCATAATAAAAGGTTTTAACATTTATTGGTCACAATTAAAAGGTTCTGACACTAGTTGCTCACGATAAAAAGGTTCCAACATTAGTTGGTCACAATTAAAAGGTTTCAACACCAATTGGTCACAAGCAAAATGCTGCAAGCCTATAACATTAGTTGGTCAATGAGGACGAGTTTGAAAGAATAGTGCCTTTATTGAAGTAGTAGTCTGATGTATAGTTTGGGTTGATCACCTTCAACTACGAAGACTTTGATGACACTATTTGATGAGTAATCAAACTGTTTTAAAATTTAGAATAAAAAGAAGTGATTTATATATAGATTCTGAATACGACTACAAAAATGCATTGGACATGCCAAAAACTTACACAAAAAATTTGAATACTATTACAAAATGTCTTGGCCATACTAAGGACTTACGAAAAGGAAGATAATACAAGAAACGTGTGAAATACAATAAATTCAATTGCCTCTAGACCATTCCCTTCAGCATTGGTGGTCTTCCATGGAGTATCCACATTCGGAGTCTCCATTTTCATTCTCAGATGCACTATCATCACCATATGTAGGCCTTAGTAAGATTTATTTCTTCAGGTATCGCTTCACAAAGAGATCCGAGGTTCAGATCTGGGAACGTTATATGAGAGCCCAATACCATGTTAGACTTCATCTAAACTTATCGCATTAATAATAACTTCAAACACTTATCAGCATACACGTCCACTACATTTTCCTAATCCTTTGTAGCTTGAATTTTAAATACAGATAGCTCATCATCGGTTTTCATAGTAGTTGTTGTCTAAAGCTTTCTGCAAAAGATCACTAACATATTTATGTTATTTTTCGTAATCTTTGTATTTTCGGACTTCCTTTGCTCTAAACGCCTGTAGATCAGTTTTCTTCGCTTCATAGACAGCTTATTCTTCAAGGAGGATGATGGTTCTTTGTGTTCTACTACCTTCATTTTCAACTCAAAAATAAGTTTAAAAAAGCCCAATATGTATGAGCAATGATGTCCCCTTTCTCTAGCTGAAAGAACACAATATTGGGAGAACCATCTGAGTTTGGGGACTGGTGTCTTAAGCTCTCGATACCCAGCCTCTTTGTACTATCCATCTCTGATCTTCATCAGTTTTTTCTTTTACCACCGGAACAAAGGAAGTATGCATTTTGGGCATGGAAAAATTCAAACTAGTCTACATCATCTTTTTTTTCTTCTTCTCACTACTATGTTTTTCCCCTTGTATACTTTTGATGCGCATAATGTTTTCTTCATTTTCTGGGTTGTGGGCTCTTCGAGTGTTATGGAAACTTCAGTGCCAGAGTTATAATTTTATTTTAATAGCTCATCATATTGGTTCGCTTCCATAGTAATAATAATCAGTTTCTTTGAAATCGAGCCACTAGCATCATCCTTCTATACCCTTTGGCTTACAGCCCTATTCTGGATCAGAAGGTATACTTTTCCATCAGTAGCTTCTATTTGGTCAAGTTTTTTTTTATGGACGTGGTGGGGTACGTAGTAAACTCCTCCAATGACCAGTTAAGTTTTCCTTGAGTTCGCCAGAGTTAACACTGAATGAGTTTTTTCAGAGTAAAGCAATTATGAAAGACGTTTGACCAGTTTTTCGCAGCCCACTAGCGTAATTTTTTGAAGGTCACTTTGGCATCTTCCAAAGCTGTTGTTGAGACTTCTGTATAGTTAAAAAAATAGGTTGTGAATATCGAAGGATAAAAGAATTCGAAGTTAAAAGAAACACTAGAAAAGATACATGAGTTTTGACACATCTTTTGAATGCGGCCCGGGTTGCTCTTCAGGGAGATGTATTTATCGTTCTCCCGACAACTACTAATAAAAGAGAATTATAACTTCCTAGTTTTATCAACCTTGAGCAAGTCACTTACTAATTTATAGTCATTCGTAAGACTAAGAAATTAGAATGAAATATGAAGATTCCTTGATAGCCCAACAACAACAACAAATTGCTCCACTGTCATTTTAATGTTCGATAACCTCAATCCCATGATACACGACATCAACCTAAACCATGAATTAGGTTGGATTTTCTCAGACATAGGACAACAAGATTGAAGTACTTGACTATTTTTGGGTCCAGTAGATCCTAAATCCCCCAATTTAATACATCGAGATGCACGACCATATATTTTACTTCACAACTCAATGGTGACTCTCCTACTTTTTGTAACCTTATGTTTACCTTGGATGGGGTTCGTCAACTATCCCAAAGAGCGCGTATTTTATTCTATGAATATTAATTATATAGAATTCTATGAAAGGAAATCAAATACTTGTTACTAACACCTTGATTATTAGGCTCCCCGCACTCAACCACTGAAAGAGGTAACTCCACATTTGTTTCTTTGTTTTTGCCACCTTATACATTGGGAACTTTTCCCCTTCCCTTCTTTGAGACTTCGGCGTCATCCCCAGATTGCTATGACACCTCTATTACTGATCCCACATTAGTACGGTCTTCAGCTTTGTCAACCAAATGCATCAGAATAAATATGAGTGACAATGATTAATTTGGCAACTGACTACTCCTTGGGTACGCTAAGAGACAATGGAAAATGTTTGGTGCGTTCTCTTCTTTGCCTTGTGCTCAGAAGTTCACTGGCTCTTTGTAGCCACAGTGGGGGTGTCATTCTTCACAAGTGACCTATATTTGGAATCTGAACCCATTGCTATGAAGCATGATCAGTGTTTGCTGCTAGTTTCTCCTTAGAAACATGTTAGTCTCAAAAAATATGTTCTTGAACCAAAAGATTGGGTGCTAAGTGATGGATCCACCAAAATGAAGTGTTTGTTGTAAGTGAATATGCCTCATAATTGATGGTTTGGCTAATAATTATTAGCTTTTCAGGTTTTCGAAGACACCATCTTGTATAGCATTTTTCTCTTTTTCAGTTTTCTCTCAAAAGCGCAACCAACCGTTAAAACAGGTGGCACCACTGAACATGCAAATCTAAAGATAAGATGTCACCAAAAAAGTGTTTGGTGGTGATTACCAAACTAAAAACTGGAGATTGTGGTGGTAGTAATCTAGAGTTCCTCTATTTTTCTCTATAAATTGCTAAAAAAGTGAAATGATGTCAGGGGAAATTTATAGAGAAGTATTGGGAAGCCCAATAACATTTTTTCACAAGTCCAACATTTTAAGCCTCGGAAAATTAAAGAGTCTTTAACTGTTAGTTTTCTAGAGAAGTAGATACTTTTTAATATAATATCGCGCGTCATCATTTAGAGGGAATATCGTGGACCTAATATCTTCATAACACGTATACAAAAAGTAGGGTTCCAAATAAATATATTTTAACCATGTATAAAATACAGCTGAGTGATTTTGAATAAATTGAAGGAGATGAGTATTAATAATAACCTACTTTCTCTTTCTCCTAGTATTGGAGCTAATTTGGTAAAAAATACTGGCTTCTTACCACTAGTGTAAGGGTCTTATATTTGGGTACTTATTTGGAATTACATACTTGAAAAGGTATTTAGTGGTACTTTTCCCTAAAATAAAAGTAACAATAACAAAATATAAATAAATTACATAATGGTTTTAAACTTATTTATCGTTCGAATATTTTCGCCTTCATTAGTAATGAATTAAAAAATTACTAATGAAAATAAAATAACTTTTTTCATTTGAACAACAAATTATTCAATATATATATATATTCTTTTATTAATAAAATTATTGCTCGGTATTTTTTTTTCCGGAGGGAACCTGCAGCCGCTACTCAGAATGCAATGAGTGCGCACAGGGTAAACCCTCAGTCTGACGCGATAGCCTGCAAACCAACGCTAGAAGGTAAACCACACAAGATGACAGACTCAGCCGAGAAAACGTATGTAGAGGGACTCGAACTCATGACCTTTTGTCACAAGCATGTCATACTCAACTAACTCGGCTACCCTTTGGCGACCATTTCACTTGTTTTTACCGCACTAAATAATTGTTTTACAATGTTTAACCGATGGCTCTCTGATAGATACCACTTGTCGATGGGATCACTCAGCTGATGGGTTTCGGTCATTCGGCTACGAAAACAAGTTAAGTAACTCCATCAAAGTCTTCAACAATTATGCTTTTATAACATTAAATATATATATATATATATATATATATATATATATATATATATAATTTTCAAACAATTATAACCTTATATAATTAAAAAACAATTAATAAGTTGTAATAAATGTATTCCGTTGATATTTTCCTTATAAAAAGAGAAGAATATATCAATAAAATAAATATACTTTCATATCTAAAATTTTACTACATTTTATGTAACACTAAATAAGGTTATTCTTAATATAGTAAACTACAAGGAATTATATAAGAAAAAAAATAGTATAAACAAGGGTTTTGCAAGTAATAAACTTCTGTAAAAGAAATGTACATGGGTTCACTTTTGTATTTACCCGAAAATGTATGAAATATTCAAAAAATATAGCTGTAAAAGACACCGAAATAAATAACAGTTATAAGAAGTTTAAGGGGTTAAAATAAAATTCGAATATCTGGTTAAGTAAATTGTGAAAATATAAACTTCATCGTCCTTAATGTATCGTGGAAGTTCTTATTCATTAAATACATAATTGTCTACTTCGTCAAGAATTTCTCGTTACTTAACTCAGGTTTATCAACATAAAAATACGGTTTATGTTGTGTTATAAAAATTTCCAAAAAGGTAGGCTCTGCTACTACATCTTCTAAAATAATTATATCATTTCATTTAAATGATGAAACAGTGTTCAATTTTAAATTTAGAAGAGGAAAAACTTTTATTGCAACTATCCTATTTTTTATTGATTCGTAAAGTGTGATATATATTCCTCGGAAAAAGCATGTTAAAGAAAAATTATATGTTCCTATAGAGAAGTTTTTAGGAAGAAGAAGAAGAACCCAAAGTGGTTGAATTTCTCGATTTGCTATCTAAATCCCTATACGAAAAACTTGGTTGGTTATTTTTAAAGTCTGATTGATGTATATATATATATATGTTATATGAATAACGGTTTTTAAGTATTTATAAATTTTAACCCTTTATAAAAATCCTAGCTAATAAAAATTGAGTTTCTAAAAAGATAAAAATAGTACATTTTGTGGATTTTGGGGAATTGAAAGACAAGGAAGGCAAATAACTCTACAATTTAGTATTTTAAATTCCACTAATTTTTAAAAAAAGTTAGAGATAAAGAGTTTGGAAATAAGTTGATGGAGTAAGAATTTATTTTATATAGAGAATAGAAACTCTTGTAAGTCATTATAGTACATGATAGATTAACGGTCTATAAGTTGCTGGATTTAAGGTTATTTGAATCATTTATAAATTATGAGCCATGTATAAATTTGAATCATTTTATCTTCAAGGTTATTTGTTATTTCAAATATAGATTTTAAAGTAAGTTTAACGATAATTGATCATATATTGAACGCCTTATTGTAAAAGTAAGTCTTACCTCGTATAAGTTTCACATAATCTTCAAAACAAGTATAGTTTTATTAAGGACTAAGTGGAAGCCCAAATAAGGGTATATCCGCTAATGGTCAATGTACTAATATACGAGATAACGCGAGGAATATGAAATGACTTGTATTAGGCAAAAGTAAAAAAAAATCTCTATAGTTAAACAATAATAATGACGAACTAAATCGAGACGCGTTATGAATAATAATGATGATCCAATAAATTATATATGGCACTATAATGAAAGATAAAATCAAAGAGATTAAGCGATAAATAATCACTTTTAAGTGAAATCAAGATATGTTAAGTGAATGAAAGATAATATGATAAGTTAAAACTTATTATGTAAGGTAAATCATAATGAAAAGATCAATAAGGCAAGAGAAGGTAAACAGTCATGACATGAAAAAATTATACGTGATGACGAAGTAGAAAAACTGGACAA
Organism: Limnanthes douglasii subsp. nivea; assembly: GCA_036936605.1. NCBI lineage: Eukaryota > Viridiplantae > Streptophyta > Magnoliopsida > Brassicales > Limnanthaceae > Limnanthes > Limnanthes douglasii. Next base: position 291,464,898 of record JAUPFV010000004.1, read on the forward strand.
TAAAAACTAGTAAGAAGGTAAAAATAAAAGGAGGCACACTAATGGATAAAAAGGAAAAAATGAATAAATTGGCTAAAGAAGAAAATCAATTATGTATCCAAAAGCCCATCGAAGAAGCTTCTAGTTCATAGCTTAAGATTATGCAAACACCCTAGATAGTTAGTATGTAATTCGTCGTATTTGTAAGAATCATTACACCATATGTTTCAATATGTGTCATTGATCCATTCATTTTAGGACTCATAAACCTTATAAATAGATATATAAATCTTTATCTGAGACTAATTGATGTATAGTGAAATGGAGTAATAATATTATTGTTATTCTTTAACTCACGAGTAGTTTAATATTTCTCATCATAATATCTAGTTTAACTAATGCTATAATTATCCGGTCGATAATACATATCGTTTTATAGTTAAACATAAATATTAAATAATGCTATAATTGTTTCTCGATTTTATAAAGATTTAAAAAAATTAATTATTGAAAAAACAATAAATAATATTAAATTTTACATTATATACTTAAACAACATGTGTAAAATGAAACAAAAATAATTTTTGTAGACAAACCTGTATTATGAGACGGAGGAAATAATGTTTTAAAAATAAAAAAAAATGATTTGCGATTATCAAACTATAATTGTATAATTTTGATAATAGTTTTTTTTTTTCATAAAATATTTCATATATAAGTAATATCAACAAATATATAATATGAAAATATGAAATTGTTTAATTGGATTTAGTTATTCAATAGCTTATAATTAATTAAAAAAAATATTATTAACAAAAATAAACTATTTCATTTTTTTTTTTAAGTTGAGAAGCGAATTATTTAATAAATAAAATATTAATGTTTCATTTAAAAAATATCATCTTTAGGTATGCTTTACAAATACTAATGTTTTCATTTATAGGGAAGAACGAAAGACCTGCTAATTAACAGAGTAACTATTAGGATCTATATCTATATATATATAAAAGAAATGTAGTATAAACGATGGTTCTGCTCTGCATGTAATAAACCTCTCTACTCTAAAACCAATGTATACAGGCTCACTTTGTTATTTACCCTAAAAATGTACGAAACATCCAAAATGAAGGGACCCAATTAATTAAATGACAGTACATCCAATAATATCCAGAAAAGATCCCTATCTATCAAGTTCAGTTTTCCACCACAATTTCGCGAAATCCTTATCTCTACTTTAATTTGGCTCACTCCCTCCTTAGCCTTATAAGATACTGTATCCCAAGTAAAAGAAAATTTATTTTAAAATTGAATTGATCTTGTATTTGAGCTTTGCTCAGAAAAATTTGTCATATTTGTCTCCTACTAGTATAATCTTCGACCAAAAGTAAAAAAAATTATTGGTGTATATAGTTTGGGATTTTTAATTTTTAAGTATTTTATTATATATTTTTATATCATTATATGGTACACTATTATACTTATTTAATATATATTGATATTAAATTTAAATTATTAAAATAAAATTTAGAAATATTAATAAAATATTCTTTTATTAAATTTAAAATATGAAACTAATTTTAATACGATTTCCAAAAAATTTAATTTTTTTATAAAAACAATAATTTACATTTTATCAAACCATCACACATTAATTGTGAATCGTGCCTGCAAATCTCCAAATGCACGTGTCACATCCTTAAATGCATTACTCTCGTGTTTTGGTAAATAACATAACTATATTACCTTGATGTATTTGAATCGACTAGACAAAGATAGGTCATTTATGATAGATTACGTGAGCGAGATACATATATTGTATTGATTGTAATTCACGTTGTAGTTCACTGTCGGGGCGACATCATACTCAATACCGTCAAACACCGGATGTCTATCAAGTACATTTATATCGTTTAAAACATCAGTATCTCAAAAAATATCATATCATATCCATAAGTCCTAAGAAGCCACAACCCTAGAGGATAACTATTGTTTTACCCTTGTGTCCATTAGTATATTGATCGTGCCACACCTTTAGGCAATTCTTCCACGTCTACTGCATGCATTCGATACTTCTAAGTATTATACATAATCCACGG